>FR989903.1:289033-2689033 GCA_905404115.1 Pheosia gnoma
GTTATCTGTCTTAGCAATTTGCGTCAAGGTTTTATCTGGAGGTGGCATTTGATGTATGGAAGTTGGTGCAAAGTTGTCAGGAGCCATTTATTTCATTAGAGTGAAACTTTATTTTAATGGGTAGAGGAAGTACGTCAGCTACTCATATGTGTTATGTACACAAACATCACCTCAAAAATGATCAAAGACTTCAAAGATCCTCTCATATTGGTCTCATATTCAGTCTACAGAGCATCAAAACCTTTATAAAAGCGTGTTGAAGCGGGCTGTAGCCTCGCGTGGGAGTCTTTCAGCGAGTTCTCAAAGAGAACGCGCAAGACAATTTGACGGTAAACGCGAACAATTTTTCACCCGGTTAGCCAGGCTCCGCACAAAAAGGACGTTGTAACTGACATATATCAAGGGCGGTGTGGGACGACACCTTTTGTTTCGTGACAATATGTTAAATGAGTGCTCGGATCATTTTTCTCCCGAACTTTTGTTTCCATACAAAATATCACCCATTTATTACGGATCACATATGAACAATTGTTATCTATTGTTTTGTTGGAAATATTAATATTGCTATAAACTATAGTAAGAAATTTAAGCAAGTAAATTCTGAACAGTTTTGTGATTTTAATTGACTTCGTTTAACTAAAAAGTGTCTTAATTGTGTAATCAAACACAGATTCCATTCAAAATACAATTCATAATTGAAGTAACGAGAAAAGTTTCACTTCAACATAAAATAAACGCGATAATAACCGTTTAAATTAGTTTTATTTTATTGTGTAGTATTCGCGTGAATATAAGAAATCAAGATTTCACTTATCATCTCCGAAAAAGCTAATTGAAAACATTACGAGTACTTAAGTGTATAAGGAAAAGCTGCAAGAATAATTAACATTGTCAAAACTCTACTTCTGGGCCTATCCGTACGTTCTTGGTGTTAGTGTAGTACTGGCAAGTTAAGAAGCGATTGTTTACATACTTTTTATTTCAAAAAATAAAATGTATCGTTTTGCGAGCTTGGCAGCAGATGGGCGAGCAAGGGGAAGGGCTCTCTGGGCTCTTCGGGTAATTGTGTCTGTTGTGTGCCCGACATAGCTATGTATAATCTTGTTAAAAGTTTAGTGGATGAAAAAAGGGATCACCAATCACTTGTGTATTTTTATTGTATTCATATGTCTCACGGACGAGTGAATCTAATCGGGAAATGGCCGAAAAGGACTCTATATTAGTAAGATAGTGTCCTTTTCAGGATAAAACAGGGTAAAATGTTTTCACTAGATTACAACGTTTGTACAGTATATAATAACAATATCATTTGGTCGTGTGTGTGGATAGAATATTTTTTGAAAAAATGTGTTATTTAATAAGATTATATTCTGGGCTATTCTGGGTAAATTTATATGATATATTTACATTGATTCCAGTGAAATGGCATCGTTTCTCTGAGATAGTCAAGACTAAAGTCCATGTGTACGTAATCGCAGGCACAGAAAGTTATAATTATTATTAAATTAACTTGAAACAACCTCACATACACTGCTATTTAAAGTGAAAGCATATAAAATAACTCGTCTTTCAGACACATTGTACCACTCCCACACGTATGCAAAGCATCCCAAAGGTCAGGGATGATCCCAGCGCTTCATTTTCCCCGTCTCTAATATTCATTCCATCTACTCAACGAGTTACTCTGAAATGTTAAACGTATGGTTTAGTTACTTTGGCAACGGTTCAATTCCAATTTTGATTTTTTAAATTGTTTGCAAATGATTCAGTAGTTTCTGTCCATCAATATTAAGTGTCGAAACCTAACAGTTTTACAATTTAATTATAGCTACGTTATAAGGTAAGGATACATTTTAAATTATTCCGACTCATTTACTTAGTATACAGTTTTATGCATCTCATAAAATTGTACGGTACTTTGCGGTAACAACTTACCTTTAAAAACTTGAAAAGGGTGTCTTTAAAAAATAACTTATTCGCATATAATATCACTCTATGGTTCTTTTCATTTCACACACTTTTGATATTCCAACAAGAGTTTTAACTCAGTGTTCCTTTTTTCCATATAATACCGATTTAACTGTTACAAATCATCATTGTCACACAAAACTGACTGTTCATGTAGAATGATAACGGTTTAACTCCAATACGAAACATCGCGCGTTGGATATGAATTGTTAGTTTCCAACATTGGAAGCAGTTAAATGGACTGTTATATCAAAACTTTCCTCTTATATCACAATTCAAAGCTTTGCTATTATTACGATGGGGATAATATAATCGATTTTACTTAATGGTTCCTTAACATATTTTGGTTTATTTATTATACGTTTTTGTTTAGAAAAAGATCACATTTAAGTATTTTATTAACGTATAATGTAGAGACGATAAAATATCTGTTATTTTGTTCACTGACACTTTCAACTCTATACCGTAATCTCATATCATTCACGTCTAAAGCTTTAGCTTCAGAACGAGCCATGACTAACAAATTGACTTCTAAGGTTTGAAGCAGTTAAGCGAACTGTTATTGGGAAAGTTTCCAACCGCGGTCTGCGAGTGCGTTTGAAAGTGCACACGACAGCAGGTCTATATGAAAAAAAAGAGTTTGTTGCTTCTGTGTGAATTATGTGGAGAGTTTCCTTATTTGTACATTGTTCTTGTAGTCTGTCCTTCTGAAAATAGTAAGCCCATAGAAAATGGTATGATGATACCCTGGAAAAACAACATAGATTGAATGCTAGTGCTGTTGTTTACTTCAACATTGGTCAATCAGGAATTTAAATTATCTGAATGTTGGCTTTAGAATCACAATTTTGTAACATCACTCTTGGGATGTCGTTTTTTACTATAATCTCAAAAATGCATTGAACGAGCCTAGCTCCTTTTGGCAAGAAGAGCCTCAGAATTTCAGTACACAGCGAACCTACTGCCCTTCAGCAGATATTATTGAACAATAAAAGCTGACCTGTAACCCGTGACCCAGGTTGAACGGGTGTCACCATAAAGTCACGAACTCATGCAAGTTGTATGAGCGATGTTCACAGGTGTGCGGGATCGATAAATGATATTGTGTGCGCGAGATTACCGCGCTCTAAGCCGCGATCTTTTATACATGAAGAGGTTTATGGAGACATGGGATGGATATGTTTCATTCACGGTTTTAAAGTATAACGTGTTATGTTTTGGGGTATTCTATGGAGTTCGATCTCGTATGGATAGAAAAGTATGGCATAGTTTCCCAGGCTAAAGCCATACAAATACCAGTTAGTTATTAAAAAACTCGTTACTTGTATTTCATGGACACTTAAAAAAAAAACAAATTTAAGTACTAAGTAAATCTTACCCATACACCGCCTCTCTGTATTCTTTGAAGGGGAAGGCACAAATTGCAGTGCACAGACTCTTCGAATTTAAAAACCCAATTTAAAAAAATAGCATTTGCGTCATAAAAATACCCGTCAAAATTGAAAGCCCGCCCCCATACATGTGTATCGCGCTTTTGCAAGCAGAAAATTGATTGTGAATCATAAATCGCAAAGACACCGCGGAATTTCATTATGCCTCATACATAAATAATGGCGGCGGTGCTGTCATTTCAAATTACGCAACAACTTTTAGAAGGATGGGTACAAGTGACTAAGATATTCATGTTTTATGGACTTTTTTTTTTCTTGACAGAATACGCTTTGAAGAACATGATTTTAGGTGTCAGATGGCTTAGGATTGTGTTGCGCAGCTAGCATCATAGACGCATCTATTTTGCAAGCATCGTAGTATGTTAGAAAAAAGGTAAAAAACACACTTGTCTATAAACTAGTCAGATGGTAACACAGTCTACGAAAATATGTCCTCACTGTCTGTCTGTCTGTCCGTATTTTGACCAATAAGTTGGGGGACCAAAAAAACTGTGCAACCACCGGAGATTGTCTGTGATTTAAACATAATCCACCAATCGCGATCGCGCATCCAGAAATACAACACGAAATCTACATTATATGCTTACAAACTCATATGAAGGGTGCGCTGACTTGATGATCCTTCACTATTAGAAGATGTACCGGAAGAATATTATGATGACTACATCCGTATCCTTAGTAATCTGAATGTTTGTTCTCGTATTAACAACTCTTTATACTTATTTAATACTCTGCTGTACTTTACGGCACTCTAAGCGTGTAACTTTCTTTGAGACGTGTGTGTAATTAGGTCTCGCCGCCGTTCGAATTAAAATTTAATTGGAAGAGGCTCGGCGCGTGTACTCACGTCTTTGTTCAAATTGGTACGTCGTCGCTACAATAAAGTTGTTGGAGGCTGACATACCTGAAACAAATAAATTAACTCTTGAGTTTTGCGTAAGTTAATTTACGGAAACTTTGTATGAAATTGATATATATCTAATGCCATTGCGCAAAAATATATATATTTAACAATTGTATTACGAGTGAATGCATACTAATGTGGGTATGATTCTGAGCAACGACGCAATACTGGCTGGCCACAAAAGACATGAAGGTATTGGTAGCATCAAGTACGTTCAACTAGCGACTGGCTTTGTCACCGTGCTAGGAATCGTTGCTATGGCAACAGCAGCAACAATGCTGCCTTGTGCTGATGTTAGCAGCGCTATTGGGAATCGTGCCTTTAAAGATTCAGGCACTTGTCTTTACATGTACGTATTGAGTGAACGCAGCAAACTAACAAGCTCCCGTATATTTCGTTTGCTTTGTGAACAGTTCACATTGTACGTTTGCATTCGTTCAATATCGTTCTGTTGTACTCGGATAGACAATACAATAGTGAATAGCTCACTATCTCTTGTCTAAACATTTGGAACAACTCGTGGACGTCTCCAACATAATAGCACAGCAACAGGTCCAGCCACTTTCAGACGTACTTTACTGACGTCAGAGAGATGGTAAGCTTAGCTTCTAAATTATTTTCAAATATAAGTTTGCTAGAAAGAGACTTAAATAATGATATTTTTAGAAAATAATCACGGTTGCCGCATACCCACGGAGACTTCCTTGACATGATATAAATGTGAAAAATGTTGTCTTCGCAAAAACAGTATTGAATAAACAAATAAACGAGTAGTGTAGAGTTTTTTTTTTAAAGCTGGTAGTGTCAGTTTATATCTGTTCCATTTACTGCGGTTTCTTGCACGTAGGTTAATTAAAAGCTTATACACGTTCGCTTTGAGCACTGACCGCAAAGGTTTTAGTCTGAGTAACGGTGAGACGACATGAGAAATTGTTACAGGATTTTCAAGCTTTATTTATTAGTTGAAATAAAACTAGTCTTTCGAATTTTATCGCGTTCATTTTATGTTTGTTACGTTCTCGACGTTTCGGCTGCTTCACAGCAACCATGGTCACGAGAGGACTATTAATTAGATTCTAGTAACCTCCAGATTTTCCTCTATTTTATATTTCATTTTTGTTCGAATTATATAAGAGGAGCCTCATGATCAAGAATATAATTTTACAAAGCTCTCGAGTTTTTATTGAACCAAACCAAATGAAAAAGGGTTCCGCAGTAACTCTCGCTCTCGTACTGTACCTCAAAATGTTTTCTGTTTAATAACGTTTCGTTTTTATGTCACCACCTTAATTGAATTGAAATTTTAACAAATTGTCGCTGCAGGGGTTTTGGGAGACTTTATGAAGGGGGATCTGAACGCCCACCCCGAGTAATTTTAATATCCACGATTCCTAACCTCCTGCCCCGCATTCTCACAAAAGTTTATTAAGAAATAAGTACTCTCATCAGACGATTACACTGTCTTTGTGTAGTATGTATTACAAATCTAATGAGTATTTTAATTTTAAACGTCCTTAGATTTCTTAGGTTACTGAACTTGCTCGTATACTGCTGGTGTTGAAGCAACTGTGGTTGTTAATCCGTAACGTGTTTAACAAAACATCGCGAGGTAGATCGCCAACAAAGCACTTTATCGAGTGCCTCAAGTGACACTATACAGACTGTTGTGAAGTCCGGTCGGACGGGCGGCGTCGGCGGTACAATTCCGCTGTCCCAGTTCCGTGAGTCCGGAGTTCCGGCATGTTCCGCGTTGTGACGCGTTATTCCAACAATGTCGAGTTAACGCGGATACTTTATGTTTGACATGAGAATATACAAATGGAAAGGCATATGTTATATTTACCGCTTAGCACAATTTACGTGTTTTCAGGGGCCGCAAGAGAAGTAAGCCCACATTTCGGTCATAATATCAAATGTTATGTGATGTGAGGCTGTTAAGGCAATTGTGAATTGCGTGTAAAGGAACGCATGAAAGTCAATCGCGTTTCATTTCACGTACAATAATGGCTGGTGACGTGGCGCGAGTGCTGACGTCAGAGGCTTCTCTAAATTGACGCCATTGAGACGTGTCAGACGAATTATTTTCGTTCAGTATTAAATTACATAGTTTATTGCCCTTTTTCTTCCATTTTGGCAATGTAGGTTAGGTAGAGTATTTCATTCGATATGAGATGAAAAGTACTTGAGGAGTAATAGGTGCTGCTGATATAAATTTCTGATTAAAGTTCTGAAAAGGATTTTATGTGAGATTCCTTTTATCAGAGGTCTCATTAAGATACTATTTTTCTTTATAAAATTCCTTTTACAAAATGTGAAACATTCTGTAGATACATAAAATTCCTTTACATTAACTTTAAGATATTTCTTCCACGGTATAATCTGGTAGATAGTGATCATTATTAGTGATAAGGCCGCCCATTTTGACACATTAGACGTGTCTTGTTTTCTGTTTGTACTCTATGTTGTGAAACAATAAAGAGTTCTTCTTCTTCTTTTTTTAGGTTGTCAATCGGCTTCAGAATAGAGCCATTTTTGCCAGTGTCGAGTATTTCTTGATAATTGTGTATTTCTTGATAAAGTCCACAATAAAGACTTATCTATATATAATATTAACAAGAATAAAAGGTAGATTAAACACAAATTACAAGTAGTTTTGTCGTTATCTGTGGTATTACGGCAGACCTAACAAATGAAGCAGTAAATCTGACATCCAAAATGAAAACGTCAGGATAATCTAGGACCCAGATAAACGTTGACAGACGACGTGACCTTAAATATATGAACTTATGTGACGTCAGATGTCACAGCTGCTATCCGACTACGGTCAGGTCACATCACACTAAGGAAATGTCTCATTATTCGTAGGTAGATAAGTAAGTTGGCACATTGCCAAAATAATAATGATGGCACCCGAGACAACGCGAATAGAGTAATTTACGGCCATAGACGATAACGTTTATGGTATTGCCACTTTGTCTCAATGATTTTTTTTATTGTAGCTGATATCAGCAACATGTGTTCGCATGGCAACTGGTATTTTTATAAAATTTTCTTTATTTTTCTGCTTCCCCCATCTGTAAAGACTCCGCAATTTTAACATGACTATAGCGTCATCAACTGTCATTTTATTACATTTTATTGCGTAAAACGGAACGTGACACCGTCCGTTGCGTTCCGTTACACGCTATTATTACTTTTATGAATTTACGAGCGACGGGCAAGTGATATTAAGCGGTATTTTATCTGTGGTGAATGGGATTTGGCGAGTATTTAGGACGGGAAATGGGTCACATCTGCCGTTACGAGTAAGCGATGGAGCCTGTAAAATGGTGTTTATATGTATTTCATTTGAGAATCTAACTCAAATTTTAAAGGGAGGTAGTACCACTAGACGCAAGTCGGGAAATAGGCCAGTAAAGAGCCTGCAAGCGAACCTGCTTCACACTAAGTCTTTTTCCATTCATCCATCCACTAATCAGCCGAAAGATTTCCACGTCCTGTGTCATTGACATTCACTCATCACGGTCCTCCGCCACTGGCATCTACCAGCTTCCTGCGACGCGCGTGATCTCATCACTCCACCTTCTGGTCATCCTAGTTTATCTTAGATAGGGCTAGTAAGGGCTAGCAAGTATCTAGCCAACCAGTTTATATGCATAGTCTAGCTATATGTAGCATACCTATCCTGCCTATTCCAAGGGTAGAGGTATTATTTAGTGAGTAATGGATGAGTAGAGCCTCGGGGATCGCGTGTCTAGACGCGGCGCACGCGCTAAATATTGCAGACTTATCTGCAAACCCTTTTCAGTACAGTGGATAGCGTACATATGTATTTCAGAAACTGCCGATAAATGAAAAATGGATGAAAGCTCCCATTTCCGACTTTAAAGGCCTATTGCAGTACGCTGTCAAACGACTTTGAACGTTTATGACTTTCGACTTTCAGTCAGAATACATAACGCCATCCTATTGTTTGTATACAATCAATGGTCCAACCATTACTCAATTAACTTAACCTATGATTATAAACAAAAAAATATTATTTATAGCCGATATTTTCAATGACATCATTAAATGACACCCCAGCACAAAGGACGTCGAACATATTCATGCTTGCTCCGCTCACACTACACACCGCCAGCATGACTGTGCAACTTTAATAAAGACGGTGTAATAATGGAGCAACATTCTTTGGAACGCACTGATTCGAATCGCACCAATGTGAATCAAACGACAATAGTCCACTCAGGGCTCTTGAAGTATCCAACTTAAGATGGGCAATATTAATCATAAATATCGATTCGAACTGGAAAAGTTCTAGTACCTGTTAAAACAGGGTGTATCGTAAGCTGATACCATGGACTATGCTCATGATGCTGTATCACTCAAAGTTGACATTTTCCTTCGATCTTCTGATGAATATACGCATATTTTTCAGTATTTTTAAAGTGAGCTTAGCATAAAATCATAAAAGAAGTCTACATTTTCATGTGATTTTGAATAAAAACTAAATATAACTAATTTAGACCAAAAACTGCAATGTATATAAAAACTCAATACGCTCGAGCGCGCTAGTCACTCGCACGCGTCGGGTATTGCGCGAAGCGTTGTGTTGTGATCGCGTCGTTTACCTATAACTTTCTTGCGTTATGTGAAATAATTCATTAAAAAAATTCGTGCGCTACAAATAGGTGCGTTCCAAGGAAATGCTCCAAAATGAAGCTTTCAACGTGATTGGAGAAAGCCGCGAGCTACGTTTACTGCTTTAGTTCGACTTTTAATCAATTTACATTTGACACTGATTTAGCTAATGTGATTTTTTGTTGTTGGTTTCTATATTAGCACTCAATCCACTTATCACAAGTTTACTAATAATAAGTAATACCTGTTTCTCTATTATTAAGTCGAAAACAAGAATAAGTCCATATATAAGGACAATGAAACCATTCTGCGCTTGGGTACCAACATTTAATTCCATTATAGTAATATAAAATATTTAATAATATCCCGGGTCGCACATGGCCGTCACGTTTGGCAAACATTTGCAAGCCCATAACGCTCGGAAAATAATTTCACTTGTAAGTATAAAAATAATAAGAAGTATGCGTTAGAATGGGATATTGTTTGCTTATAATCTTATTCATGTGTCTGTTTGAAAAGGGAAGTAAGAAATAGGGAAATGATATTGTAAAATAAAACTTAGTTACATAGCTAAGAACTAACACTTTTTTTTAATTGGATAAGTGTTCCACAGATGTTTTAATTCTACCCAACAATCAAACCTACGCCCGCTTGTCTTTGCAAAACAATCGTAAGCTCACCACCTTTTGATAAAATATAACGAAAACTCAATTGAACATTTCAAAAGACTTGCAAACGAATAATGAAGTAAGATATGACCACGCTCAGTACAATCAAAAGGCAAAGGCCCTTAATTAGTCATAAGGGTGCTTCCACATTAAGCGGGCGCAATGGGGAGCGGCGCGGGCAGCGCGGGCGGCGCGGCGGCGCGTAGTGATTAGTAAGTTCACGCGACACTAGCGCCATTAATTGGCGTTGCCATGGTAACCGACGCGAATCTCTGGTAGACGGACTGACCGGCGGCGTCGCCTTGTTGTCCATCTCGAGGATTTAAATTAATTTAACAACTTTGAATCTTTATTTTTGCGTAACTGCAAAATCTTTTATTTGTCCAACAACTCAAAGTATTTGTACACAGTTACATATTAAACTAAGCCATATATAGCCGTATGAATATAAAACAAAGTAGTTAACTTACTAAATGAGAATTTAAATGGAAACAAACATCCAAATGTGTTTTGTTCGTAGGTTTCACAAAGGCTTAGACAGAAGAATGGACAAAATTAGCAAGAACGTTCGGCCGAAAAGTAGATGGAATAAATTTGTACACCGAGAAATGGTTGTGTTCCCGCGTGGTAGGCAAAACAACTGTATCTCAGAATCCAATGAAACATTTTATGAAGCAGTGCGCCTATAACCCAGAATGAGTTCAACATCTAGGATATTTGTTTATCCCGGGAAGTGGATAGGTTCCGGGAATACACACGAACATAGTCGCAGCCACGGCTAGTAAAATTATAAAACCTGTTTTTATTATACACCCGCCTTTATTACAATGTATGTAAACTCAATCCACATAAAACACATAAGTAACCACAATGCAAATGAACGTGTAACCGCTCGCTCAGATAACGCCTTTGTTTCGCAGAGGACGCTGCGCCGCGGCCCGCTCTATGTAGCCGGGCTTTATGCGTTAATTAATGTCGCTATTGTGGAGCGATGTATACGATCATATAAACGATAAATTGTAGGACGCGGGTTATCTGGGAGTCATTTTGATGTTGTTAATATTTGGTTAATGTTAGAACCTCTTTTTTGTGTTTATATCCAGTCCTTCTAAGGTGTGTGCAGACTTCGTTTCGAAAGGCCGGGCAGATTTAGATTAACATATCACATATTTATACTTTTTTTTCGTGGAGTATTATGTTGGTGTTGGTAATTGTTGGTGTTTATTTAACTGGTGGTTTCCTATTGCTAAATTTGCTGTTATTTTCAACAGTATCTCCATATCATAAGTAGGCATCGAAATATGATCAACAATAAATTATATACAGCTCACTGAGAAAAAAAAATATTGTATAATCCCAATCGTAAAGGCAACGAGCTAGCACCGTAGTTGGATAATATTAAAACACTGCACACATTTAGCTCTAAAATGTAAAGCGATAAACTGCAAATATTTGCGAAAATAGAACATTCTGACGCGTCGTAAATGCGAGCGACATGTTGGACGTCCGTGCATGTTGACGCAATGACAAGTTCTGTTGCATTTTATTTCTGCGACATGGCATGCTACTGGCAACGACATGGGGACTATGATATACTGGCATGAACGTTGTGTCAGTCCTCTTAGCTAGTCATTTGGCACCACGAAGTCAGACATAGAGTTCACTAACTCTCTTTGTCCTGCTGGGTACGTTGCCAGTTAGCCCGATAACCTTCATATGTAATCAAACAGGTATTTTAGTTTGTCGATTTCATAGTCGATCTATTATGCCAATATGTTTTTATTAAGTGGTACAAGTGTGCGACTCGTGCTTTTTGTCGATGGTTGGCCGAAGGCGCGAGGAGGCACTCTTTCTATTAATTCATTCATGCATTCGTTCGTGCTATATTTTATGGTTGACTTTTGAAACACAACAAAGCAATTTTCACTTTATATTGCGTAAATTGTTTTTGTATATGTCTATCGGTTGTGCACGGAACTAGATCGGATCGTGTTCGCGTCCCCTTTGCCTCCTCACTCTTTGACTCTCATGTAATGTACGCAATTGCGACCACCGCACCGGCTTAATACATTTGTAAATCACGAGAACCCCTCATAAACATCTCACGTAACACATTTATTTAACCCTGCAATCGCTCTGAACATTTGTAAAGGGAAACGTGAAATATTTAGTGCGCGACAGTACTTGAGCGAGTATTATTGTACTGCGTGTAAATAAGCTACGGCTTACGTGCGCCCATCAATCATGACCAGGGTTTCGTTGACACTTCAAAGATGAGAGTAGCCTTACGCACTTATTATAACTGACGTCCTTTTCCAGCCGCGGATACAATGTAACGAGTGACGGAGATAGAGGCACTTTCGAAGAAGATCTTTAAATAAGTGTATTTATTCTGACATCACCGATATGTTAGTCATACATCACTCGTATAACGATTACTCTGTGTAAACGCGAGCGAGCCGACGCGCCAGTGGATTTGTAACGCGCGTAATTTCCCACGGGTATCGCTGTGGCCCGTTACACGGTACCGACTCTACTATTAGAGGTTGAAATTGGAATAAATACTGAAACAGTATTGTACCAATAAGTGTTGAATTACTAATGTATTTTTGTGTTCAGATTGTGGTTCCATTTCAATCGGACAGTAAGATCAACTTTACAGAAATCAATGAAATGACAATAGCTATTATTCGTGCTATAGAAAGCTTGCAACGAGAATTACTTACAGAATAACTCAACGATCCATTCAATATATTGAAGCCCCGCCCCCACACTAAGTCCACACACTTTACCTAGCTAATGCAAAGCATCATAGGTATATTCCACTCTCGACAACAAATGGCCATCGAAAAAAGATTTCCCGCATTCAAATAGGTGGTAAAGGCATAAAATATTACACACTCAGTGCCCAGGAGTGCGGGCGGCGTTCGCAGTTTATAAAACTGGACTTGAGGGCCATACTTTTGGGAATTCTTTGGATCGCTTGGTATATTGAAGTTATTGTTGTAAAAACGATTTACGCAGGTCTGATCCTAAATTTATGTAATGATTTCGTTTATTTACAATGGCATTACGAAGCACTTTTCTTTTAATTCATCATGAAAAACATTCAAAATGCGAGAATAAGTCTGTTTTTTCGTGAAAATATGTTTAAAAAGTTTTATTCAAATATGTGTGTATGTATCTGTATGTATTATCTCCTGATAAATAAAGCATATATCAATCACCAAGGTATAGGTCAAGATGAGGTCACTGCTACTTGTCCCGCTCTTACGTTCCCTAAACGCCCATTCCGCTATTCAAACAACATGTCAAAGTGCAGGAGAACTACTCAATATGTAAATAATATCCCCCCAGCATTGCAACCAACTGACGCGCATATAACACAAAGTTGTGCTCAACAAGTTTCGCCCGCCGTACACTGGGGAGCAATTAAAACTATACATGTTTGTGATGCCGTTTTCTATACGTAATATATTGCTCTCGTATGGGTATAATAAATCACTTTTAGTATAATTAATTTGTTTTGTGGTGAGGTGATACACCATTTATATCTTTTCACTGTTTAAATATGACCCGATTGGAACAGTTAATAGTAATCCTGATTTCCGTACAGAGGCTCCCGGGTTCGAATCCCGGTAGGGGCAAAATCCAGGAAATATGATGAACATGAATGTATCTACCAGAGTCATGGGTGTTTAATATCTATCCAAGTCTTTATATTTATTATACTGGGTTCGTACCCATTCCATTGTGCAGTACCCATAACATAAGCGTTGCTTAGTTCGGGACCGTACGGTTGGTGTGTTCGTCTGTGTGATATTATTATTTTACATGTTGGAATATTTCCTTCCACATTTTCTAACCATTTATTAAACAGAACCAACACGTAATAGAAGGAAATTATAGCTAGACAGATAATTAGCGCAAAGCGAAGCGGAACGCTTACATAGCGCGTCAGTACCATATACGTGCGAGGTAGGTACACACTCATACCTACATTGCTTGCTCTGTAATGAAAAACACACTTTTGTAGACCACTTAAATGGTTTATTCCTTTTTGTACGCCTGAGTGATATCACCTGAGACCTAGATCCAGGGTGAACAATGTGGAAAAAGTGTACCCCTTGTTCAACTATGATATACGGTGTATATTGTTTGGGGTCCCGACATTCGTGATAGATAGTTTCTCGACAACATCTTAGAGGAGTTCGGTGTTGCTGGCTTCTTTAATTATCGATCAACTTGTTTGGTTTATAATTCGAAAAGTTGACAAGCCGAGGGTCAGTGGTGGCTTCCTCTTTCCCCATTTGTTTAACAATGGATTTCCGCCAAGTATCGCTTAGCCCTATCAATTACAACTATGATAAGGTCATTACGATGCCATTTGTACTGTAACTACCATACTACCATACCATAGTAACTGCCATAGTTACTGCTATTTCAGTAACTCTGGAATTTGAGTGCAGCAAATATATGTTGCGGTGCGAATGGAAAGCCCGCCACTAATGTGCATCGCCGGGTGAGGTCAGGTCGGTACGCTTCATGTTTAATTCTGTTTCGCTAAAACCGAAATAACTATTCGTTAAAATTAAACAATGTTTCAGATAAGTTGTTAACAGTAACTGGTTTTTATATGCAACTAGCTGTCCCGGCGAATTTTGTACCACCTCAGAATATTTTTTTTCCCATGTTTAAATAGTTATTTACTATTCAGTGCGGAGAAAAATAAAATAAAATCAACCCTCCCGTTCTTGAGTTACAAATGGTGTAACTAACACGACTTTATTTTATATATATAGATTACGATATTCGTTTTAATTAACAGGTTAGCCTGTGCCGGTTGATTTCGGGAATCCCGCCACCGTCCGCATTATCAGGCGAAATTCGAATTTTCATTGAAAGCCGATACGATGTGGCGGCGTGAGCCTCGTCGAGCAAATTGAGGTGGTTCATTATTGAAGCCTAACCTCATTATACCTCGCATAATGACACGGAACATGGAATGATTGCGATAAAGTGGATGAGTTCAGTCGAGTGTCTTGATTTCGTGTAAGATCAGAAGGCCAAGCAGGCTGTGACGAAACATAAAGTGGGATGTATCGATTTTGTCTTGTTTCCCATGAATTATGAAACAGAGAGGGCGACCCAGTTCCACATGTCCGTGACATAGGTCTTACCTTAGCTTACCTATGTGCCTTGCTGGAAGATTTAGAACGTGACTACAAGCTGGAAGATGAATATTGTCGGGCTGTCCCCAAAAAGCCGACGTATGATTTCACACGTTTCTGAATAAGGCGGCGAATTCAAATGACAAAGGATTGTAAGGTGTGAAAGTCTTAGAAGGTGCAGTGCCCTTCGGTATCGTATCATTGCCAACCATCTATTGTCTTTGAAATAAAACTTATTTTACATATTTTATCGCGTTTATTTTATGTTTTTACGTTCCCAACAACAACTAAATACGAGGGTACCCCAGTACAAACTATAACACTAGGACGTCAAATACCTGACCCGCGATCATGGTTGCTGTAAAGCAGCCGAAACGTCGGGAACGTAAAAACATAAAATAAAAGCGATAAAATATGTAAAATAAGTTTTATTTCAAAGACAAGAGATGGTTGGCAATGATATGATACCGATGGGCACTGCACCTTCTAAGACTTAGACTTCCACACCTTTTAAGTTTTATTCCAATGTGTAAGTATTCGCGTAAATATAAGAAATCAATACATCTCTTGTCTTTAACTGTCAATGTGCTACCGGTTCGGATAAATAATCCTATCAAGGATTGCGGCTGATTTAGCCTGTACTATCAGCATACCACAATAAATATATTTTAATCTTGTTACAGTAGGTACATGCTCCATGTGTCGCCCATCATAATTCCACGCTTTATCCGACCGGATAACACAAGCATGAACGTAAAATACTTTTCAATTTAAAAATAAAAACGTACATAGCACTTATTTCATATTCAAATATATTAATTTGTCGACGAATTTTCCTTTGAGTTTAGATCGTGTCATTGCGAACATACGAGCACTGTGTAATCCGCTTATGATACATATACACAGAACGTATTTCAGATTATATATATTTATTTACTGCATTTCAGATGGGTTCGTGTTTATACGTAAATAAGAATACATTTATAGCGTAGATCTCATTCACATTGGTGACAAGTTAAAACACAAGCAATATTGAGATTAATACTAATAATAAACGTAGAAGTTTGTTTGGATATAATTCAAATAGTATGTCGTTTGTTAGCTGTATTATGACTGGTTCAGACCTCTTATCGATAAATTATGAAAATTACTCAAAATATTAATCCTATGCTTTTGTATTCATAATCTTCTTTCCACTTCTTTCTCGTGCAGAGTGAAGGAGACAGAAAGAGCCGCGTGTGTCTTATGATAGATTCAGAGCCACACTACCAATAAGAGCACACGCAAGGCTGTCTCTATCTCTCAATTCTTCTTTATTCCAATATCTTCATCCATTCTTTATCTGGGTGTATCTTGATTATTCTATCTTGATCTTGGGTCTATAACAATTTCGATATCATCTGGAGAGAATGCTTTTTGACTATAATTAATTTGATGCCTTATAATGATTGCTTTTCTGTCGTATCTCTCTATGACCTCACTAAGCATAGATGTTGATCCTGTCAGGATTTTACTATGTAGGTTTCTTTATTCTTTATACAGGTAGGTGATTTTATCGCAAAATAAATTTGTCCAGTAGAGTAGAAACTACTTCAATCCCTATCAACGGCGGACGAAATGGAAAAGAATCACAATCTATTGAAGCCGAGTGCAGCGAACAGTTTTCACAGCTTAGCCGAGCACTTCATTACCGAGCTTTCCGATCTGGCGAGAAATTGGATTACACCAGGACGCAGGAATTAAATAGATCTCAGTCGATTACTTTGCCTTATCGATTCCAGATTCAAACGAAACGGTGATAGTTAAATCGAATGTTTGACTTTCAAACAAGGGAACTTGTTATATTACATAGAAGAAATAGCATTTTCTTTATCCTGTGCATAATTGAATGCATTTATATATATTTATCTCCCTCGTGTCACGGACAAATGATAAATTATTATACAATATGTATGTGTACAACTATCAGTGACACACAATGAAGAATAGTTTAATTCAGCTACAACATAAAAATGTAATTTATATGAATATCGTCGCAGGGTGCACCGGAATGGGCCATCACTCCCGAATGCGAGTATGCGTCGAAACGCGCATATATAGTCTAAATCGCGCATCTGACGATTTATGGCAAACGCCGAACGCGAGTTGGAAGCGATATATCACACACCCAGTGCTTCAAGTACACGGATGATAAACATTTTGCATCACATTGTGGCGGTTAATGCATATTGTGCAACTCGTGCAAGGATTTGTTCAACACTTATGGCTCGAAACCCGGAAGCCTATGAACGGGTTTTCATTGGGTTTTTGAACGACTCAATTGCTGTCAGATTTGATGTATGGTTACCCATAGATTTGGTCGATTAGCTATGTTTATCATTCGGCTAAGTTAAACGAAAAACTGGATTAAACTCATATGAAAGGGTTCCCCATATAACACACGCCTGTCTTCCATAGGCAAAGTTCGTTTATTTTTAAAATTCAATTCAAACCAGAGAAACCCCCGTTACAGATTTTCCATAACATATCTGTCAAAAACCTTAAATTTGTATGGAGAAAAACTTGATTGAAAATTCGGCCCATAGGATGTTTTAGGGGGTTGATTAGGTTAATTAGCTTTTACACTAAACCTTGAATTAAGAGCAGCCATTTAGTCAATCTATCATTATTTAAGTAGTTCGGAGAGTCTAAAGTCCCCTACAAAATCGTCTCTACGTCAAATGCCACAGAATATTCAAACGACAATGAACTAAAAAAACCTTCCACAGAATGAACTCAACTGGTAAAAACTGACAAGGCTAAGTGTGATGGAGCTGTACTGAATAATTCAGAGGGTGAATTATTCATAGATGGATGAGAGCGACAGCACGCGACGTCAGCTGAGCAGGAGTTGATGACTTAACAAGACTCGAGCTAGTTAACAAAACATTAATTAAGGATAACGATAATTATCGCAGATGAATGCTAATATATTAATAGACTATTAAATAATGTTTGTCAAAGGTTTGTAAATTTAATACAAATAAACATATAATTCCCTGACATGTGGACCAACTTAACCATCATGCATCGTCATCATTGGAATATTATTAAGCTATGTTTATACCCGACAAGTCACTTTAATGTTAAGACAAAATTCTCCATATTCTCACATAAAAATCATTGCTAATTCCATAAAATTTGTATCTCAATTTAGAATATTTAGAGCTTTTAAACAATAATCGCCGTTTCAAGAAAACCCTAACTACTCGGTTTCTTTCATTAGGACTTAATAACACTAAATAAAATTGTTTGTGGTATTTTAATATTACAAACGCTATGTTAATAAAATAAATGTCATACTTTACTAAGCGATTACTTATCCAAGATATTTGAAGCAGTTTTTAATATAAATCCAGGCGGGAACCGCATCTATCTAGATTTAACTGGTATAAGATGCCGGAGAAACATCTGATATTTACTTTTAATTAATAATTTTTCTTGAGCTATGATGTAGGTAAGTAGTTTTAATAAACAACGTTTTCTTATGGTGGCTATTTAAAGATTGTGGTTCATGAATAACACGTAGAGAAAAGGAGGAGGATTTAGATGGTATATACAGTTATGATCCACCTTCCACATATAGTCTGTTCATGTTGGAATAAAGATAATCCTTACCCGTACTTGTATTGTTAATTCGTGGTGTTATTGAACAAAAAAAAACTTAAAATCTGAATGTTCAAAACGGTCTAATCCACAGACCTATTTGCAAAACTCAATGCACATATTAAACGGCTTTCACTCCCCGAGCCCAATCGTAGTAAAAGAGTGTGCACAGCGCAAGAAACCGCTCAACAGACACGCTAGCCCGCCCCGTGGGAAATCCCGGATCATCCGGCCGGAATTACTGAATTGTCAGTGCGATGTGAAACTTTCGGAGGTTTTTTTTGGTACCACTTTGATATAATAGCCTGTATTTTTATGATGGCAATAAAATATTTTCACATGAAGTAATTATAGGTACAGTTAGCTGCTTGTTTAGAGGTTATACATTATGACGTCACACGTATGCTGTGTCCATACCGAAACTATATAGTCCCACATCAAAGTACCTGAAACAAAAAAATATATTCGTTAAATTAATTAAATCTTAACATTTTTGAAACTGTGAATGAGTTTAACAACGCTGATATACATGAATAATAAATAGAAAACCCCCGCGCTTCTTCATATTGGTGGGGATTGCGGTAAAAAAATACCACCAATATTTTTGGTTTTTAAACGTCTAGTTTGAGCAGGTATTAGGATCGCAAAAGTACCGTAAGATATATCTCAGCGCTCGTAAGATATATGTACTTGAAGTGGATTCAAGCCTAAATTGTTATAGGTAATGGGAATAAATATTCCCAGTACCTATGACAATTTGTATAGTTTGAAACCAGCATTTCTCACACCTTACATTACCAAGAAAAAAAAATCCATGACGCCACAAAAATACGGTAGGTACTAAAATTCAACCAATATTCATAAATAACAAAAGCACCGGCGCGTTCTCAAAGCGCCGATACTTAAAGTCGTCCGTTGTTATTAATATCGACCTCCCAGTTCCCTGGAGGAGTGGGGGGGTGGCGGTCAGCGGCGCCACCTGCCGGCCGCCCGTAAATTTACGCCTGTCAACACGAATATTACGCGTTAATGCTCCCCGCTGTGATTTCAGTGTGGCCGGGCCTGACTTACTGAGATACCGTGTGCTCTACCAGAAAGATAAACTAAAGGGAAGGAAAATAGGCTGGCTTTTGTCTTCTTCTTATGTAGACAATCACAAATATTTTTCGTAGAAATAATGGATAAACAGTCACAGCCAGAAAATATAAATTTCACGAAGACTGGCAAGTAATAAAGGTTCTGGAATAATAGGACATAATCCTCACTGGCTTTCTATTCGTAATTAAGAAAACATGTCGAACAGAGTGAAAAATAAAGAAACTATTCAATTGTTTCCTCATCTCCTCGAAAGGGCCCGAAACCCTTTCGTCTTAAAAAAATATCCAATACCAATAGCTACCCAGTTACGGAACCCCGATGATCCGTAATTGGATCAAACCGGACGGAATCCGATTTGTGTGACTTGTGAATTTGGTCATGCACCTATGAAAAAGAACAGAATGATCACCATTTTATTTTTCAAATATATTGCAGACATAAAAGACAATATTTAACACCTTTGTCTGAAATAGATAAGTTCAACATAAACTTTTACAAAACCTAGTGCAGTAGCTTGACCGTAACTGTGATCTGTAATACAACGACCTAAGCAATTCTAGTACGAAGGATGGTTAAATGGCATCGTTCCAGCAGTGGCGCCCTCTCTCGGATTAACTTTTATCGGCCACGATCCGTAGGAAACGATCTCATGATTAAATTATCACCATTCTGATGGGACTATACATTTTTATAAGACTGTTAAATACATTATAGGAACGCAACCGGCATGTTGGGGTGATAAGAATATTTATATTTAGTTTGATTTTTGGGAAATGAAACATATTTCAGAGAATAAAAAAAACAAAAACATCAGAATAAATATTTCGTTAAGCTACGAAGAGTGCTACGTGCTGCTTCCTACTAAATCTGCTACGCGCTACGACTTTGCTACGAATGCGATACACATTACGATGTAGCTACGAACGCGAAACGAAAAACATATAATACATTTTTTCGGAGTTTAGAAACATGTAGGTTAAGTATATAATAATATAAACGCGTACTCGGCACGGTATAGAAAAAAGGGAAATAACACATATATGGAACTGATACCGTGAGCACGCCCGAACCACACCTTATATATATTTTCCTGAAAAATCGAAAATCGACACAGCAAGTACATACAACAAAGGTGCGCAGGGCGACAATAACGGTACAATCCACTTAGAGGGGAATGACGCAGCATCCCTCGAGCTACCCGAGCGCCGGATCATGGCGTCAGCCGGGACACACCGGGACCAATCATATTTGCATATGAAACACCGAGATTCGGAAAGATATATCGATATCTTTGAAAGAAAGTCGTAACAGATGGGGGTACTTTCACGATTTGCGGTAAACAGGTAAGGTAAAGGGTAAGGTTATTGTGGGATGTATGAAGAGGCTGTTAGAGAACTGAGATATATTATTGCGTAATCTATAGATACCTGTCATTGGGTAAACATATCGTTTGTCCAACACAAAGTTGATTCTGGCCACAATGATACACGGCCCCGTTCAGTTTGGCTGAACTGTTTAATTACGCAAGGTTTGTATACAATAAAAAAAACAAATACACGTGTCGAATAGAGAACCTCCTTTTTAATGGTTAAAAATTAAATCGACTTGTGAAGGTCTAACTCGCGCTTTCATTCAAGGGTTTATACAAACGGCATGACTGAAATGACGAACTGAAAAACTGAAATTAAACCTTATTCGTACATTGGGTTGGGGTCAATTAAACTTATCATGGCTACTAACATAGAAATGAGTACCCGAACATTGAAGCTTAAACAATAAATATCAATGAATCAAACTGTTCAATTAAAATTTATATTAATTAATTCTTCACGCGGACCCTTTACATGGGTATACTTTATCTATACTAATATTATAAATGTGAAAGTTTGGATGGATGGATGGATGGATGTTTGTTACTCTTTCACGCCCGAACGGCTGAACGGATCTGGATGAAATTTGGCACAGAGATAGATTATAGTCTGGAATAGCACATAGGCTACTTTTTATCCCGGTAAAATTTATGGTTCCCGTGGGATAGATGTTTTAATTTTTCATACTTTTTATCGCGGGTAACACCGCCGGGCGCAGCTAGTTATACAATATTTCTAAAACACGAACTCACATAAAAACCGTTTATAATGTAAATAAAACGATTCAAATGTTCGATTCAAACATAAATCAAATAGCGACGTGTTTGCAGCTGGTTTCCGGTTGCCGTTCGCACCGGAAGTGGGACCAGGAACGGGCCTTTGTCGCGACAACCGCTTCGCAAAGGAAATAACATCTCCGTTCGAGCGGTCGACACTTCTTGTCCTGAGATTTGTTTGTCGATACGGTGTTCAAACGCAAAGTATTTAAAACTTGAGATCTAATTAAATGTTGACAAGTTTGTTTAATAGTTTTAATTAAACATTAACAAGAAGATTCTATTATTGATTATATTTAAATGTTATATTCATTTTATAAAAAAGACAAGCCCGCTGAGTTTCTCGCCGGATTTTCTCAGTAAATCTCAAAACGCGATAAACTCCGTAACATTACTTTTATTTCAATATCTAAGTTAATGACTAACTTTACAATCGACTTAGTATTCTTGGTAGATAATAGCAATAAAGTCGGATTGTTAAGCTTGACCGCAGCGCGTTATTATGTCAGGAACACTGCGCAACTTGCAGCGGCGCGGCGCGGCGCGGCGTGGGTCCGACTCGAGAGCACTCGCTCGCGGTATTTATGCACGCCGCAGTGCAAGTTTGAAAGCAGTTGTTTTGAAAAACTTCCGATTATTGTGCACAGCTCTTGTTTTAAGTGGAGTTGGAGGGTTGAAAGTTATTTCCGCTATGCTTATCAAACTTATATGTGTATAATTTTATATAGCAGGAAGAAAACCTAATAAATCATGACGTGTAAGACAATAAATTTGCGGAAATAAGCTTATATAAGGTGTAACAATAATAGTGTAAAATATTTTAAAAGGTCCATCAGCAAGCTATGAAGGTGACATTCCCGATTTTTATTTCAAATTATTTGAAATTTAAAAAATAACACTACAATGTAAGTGCACGGTAAAACGGTACTGGCTCGCTTTCTCAAAGAAAAATCAAACACTGCTGACACATGTTTTTTATACATAAACACACTACACTACACTATTTTTGTTACGACTTATAATATATTCTACGCATAAATACTATGTGAATAAATGGGATCGCACAAAGTACGAAAAGTGTATAAAGTCACTGGCAGGAATTAAACTTTTCGGTTCGCTAAGTCTTCTGGCCTTACGCACATAATACTCGTATGCACAACATAAGTTTAGTACATATATACTAATGTTATATTTTAGCTCGGTACTAAGCTATACATTTCGGCATAGTTAGTAGTTAATTGATTACGGGAACCATTAAAATTGCCCTGCCCTGCAACCATAATTGCGAAGCTTTCAGCGCTAATCCTATGGGCGTACCCTGCAACGTATTATAAACCTTAAAAAGCCCCATTTGCAGTCCAATGTCCTTTGAATGATTAATCCCAAACACAATAACTTGCGCCGGCAGGTAATAGTAGAATAGCTACAAAGGCAATAATTGAGAAGATTGTGCGATATTTGATGTATAATTTAGTGGTATTACGAGTTAAGTTATTAAGTAAGCGTCCGGTATGTACTTAGTAATTACGATTGAGTACAAAATTTAAAATTAAATTTGTATTTCAATCACGAATCAACTGACCTCATCTTGCGATCTATTACAGGAATGATGTCAGTTGAACCGTAAATAAAAGTCGTACGAAACAAGACAATCAACAATAGGCTTCCCAAATCAGGGATATTATATGACAAGGATTCTAAGATCAAATATATCATCAACGTTAAAATATATGAAGTTACTAGAAACTATAGTCACAGAATCATATATGTTTAAAATACATTATCATATAAATAGGACGTCCTAAATCTAAGACTTTGATAATGGTTGTATGCCTCTTTGGGAGTTCAGCTTTGTTTTTTAACCGACCGAGTAATTAACTAACTGGTACAGACAATATTAGTATTTGAAGTGGATACATATCCTTTCACCGTCACATAACACTCTATTTTTTTTCAGAATAAGAAAGTATTTAACATGTCAGAACATGTATCTCGCATATTTTAAAATGTTTGCAACATTACGTCGTTAACAAGCTTCGACCACATTTTCCGCCCTAAAACATTAAATCGTCGAGAATTTTTACAAAACAAAAACACATGTTTTGCTAACGCTCTGCGGTCGCCCGCATGGACCCCCGGCTCTGCTCATCCCGCGAACGCCAGCAATCCTTAATGACGCCGGTCTCAGCCACATCCGGACCTTCGTTTTATCTCTAAATATTTAAACATGATTAAAAGTATCTTCATTTCAAAATTTATTTTTACATACGTTTTGTTTTTGTTAAAACAAGAGCCAACGGCCCATCCGACCATAATTTCGTTTATCAGCCAGCGATGAGTGACAAACTAATTGTCTCAACCCTTGGTTTACCTTCATTTTGTCTGTAAATTAGTATACTCAGAAATTGAGTTCTTATATTCACGCAAATACTACACATTGATATAAAACTATTTTTTCGCACCATTGCAAGACATTGCAGCATTTTCTGCGTATATCGGACCGCAAGCAACAGCTAAATATGAGGGTACCCCAGTTCAAACTATGACACTAGGACGCCAAACACTTCAGTCCTCCCGTGACCATGGTTGCTGTAAAGCAGCCGAAACGTCAAGAACGTAAAAACATAAAATGAACGCGATAAAATCCGAAAAGTTAGTTTTATTTCAATCCTCGGAAATACTTGTTGCAGAATATACTCACAAACCACTAGCTTAAAACGACATGATGTTATTTTTGTTAATCATGAATGTGCTCCCCGCCTAAGGTCATTTCTAATCCTTAATTACGCGCCAGTCGGATGTGCACACTTCCCGCGTCCGTGTGCAAATATTTATTCTTGTTTAAATTTCATTTGCAGGTCCAGTGCTGAGCTCAACTCACCCGAATTTGATTAGCGTGTATTTGAAATGGATTTAAAAGTGTCGTAAGTACGGAAACTGTAATAATTAAGGTTGCTATGTAGTAATTTCCATGATGTCTAAAGGGTTAAGAGTATACATACCTACCAAGTTATTATTAATAGAAGATAATGAAAGCTTCCGTAAGAAAAAATTGTGTACAGCATTATTAGTTAATGGTTTTTGTTTTAAATGATTTAAACTTTAATATACTCATGCATCATATATATGCATGCATTATATATATTGCTAGGTGTCCCAGCGAACTTCATACCGTCACCGAATTAAATTTATGAGAAAATGAAATGAATTGTCTATATTATTATATATTTTTTGAATTTATAGTTATTCTGCTATTCGGGGCGGAGACAAATTCAAATAATCATAGATCATAAAAATCGGGCCACCCGTTCTTGAGTTATAAATGGTGTAACTAACACGACTTTGTTTTATATACCTATAAACTATCTATCCCGTGCCAATGCTATCCAGCTCTCTCGTGCGGTTCTTAATATTTTAGGTATATTCGTCGAATTGTCGTAATAATAATAAAACCAGCCCTTTTAATGTCCCACTGATGGGCACAGGCCTCACTTTAATGCGAGGGGGATTAGGCCATAGTCCACCACGCTGGCCCAGTGCGGGTTGGCGGACTTCACACGTCTTTCGAGGTGTTCTCTCAGACATGCAGGTTTCCTCACGATGTTTTCCTTCACTATTTGGCAAGTGATAATCATGGCTGAAAATGAGATTCGCCCATGAAATCCAGATATTCCAGAGGTACGAGCCGGGGTTTGAACCTGCGATCCTCGTTTCCGAGGCAAGCGTTCTATCAACATGGCTATCACTGCTATCGTTCTTGTATCGATCGAGCTCTCTTGCTTGTATCTAACACAATACTAACAAGCAAAGCCCAGATAGTGTCATACACCTATAGATAATGTAGCGAGTGTCACTGCCTCTGATACACGTCTTTGTGCTCCTGTCAGCATATTGGAGCAGCTTTCACGCAAGCTCGCACGCAATCTAGTTAACAATCTGTAGCCACAGCTCACAAATGCCGACCTAGTTCTAGGGGGTTGGTACAGTTGAAGATGATATTATGTGTGAGACCTGATAGATGTTCTGGAGAATTAAGGAATGGGAGATCGGCTAGTAAGTATAAATACATGGCTATTAAAAAAGAGTTAAAAAAGAATTTACTCGTCGAGATCGAGATTATTGATTATGTAGAATTGGACAGCGTCTCTAGAGAACGGTATTTAAAATATTTAATTCTCGACCACAAAATATCTAAATACGTAGACTATAAAGTATACGGTTACCTTACGAATAATCTCGCACTTGACGTGCTGAGGTGGTTTATTTAAAGGCAATTGAATTCAATACTTCAATTCAGCTGGTTCAAGGCAGCACTAGTCGAGTCATCTTACACCTAGTTAATGCAGAACTGATCCAATTTCCTCAACACCTTGTGAATATTCCGATAATCCGCTCGACCGGACCACTAATCCGGTTTGCAATATAGGTACACAGATAAACATACTAGATAGTTAAGTGTATGTAGGGTTAATATACAGGGTGATTCAGAAAGGGTATACTAGGGCGAACCTGCGCTTCTTTGGGACAATCAAATAAAAAAAGTCAGTATATAAAATAAATAAATAATTAAATATCGCCAGATGAACACCAACTATACGATTTCACACTAAGCAACGATTGTATTGCAGGGTACCGTACAATGGACCGGGGGCGAACCCAGTATATATAATTATATAGATATTAAACATCCACGACTTGGGTACAAACATTCGTGCTCAACACACAAAGTTTGTCCCTACCAGGATTCGAACCCGGGACCCTCGGCACAGAAAGCAGGGTCACTACAAACTGCACTAATCAGGCCGTCAATAAAATTATATCCGCATTATCATATTAAATTTTTTTAAATGACATCTACATTCTGGCTTCATATAATGATTACTAAAACGCTAAAGAAGCGTGGGCTCCAGGCCAAGTTTACCTTTATGAATCATTCTGTATACACCACGGACGGTATTAATAAATCAGAACTTAGAAACCCACATTCTAATCATTTATTACGCACGGGCCTCTTAGTGTTGGATCCATGTCCCGACGCAAGCATTCCAAATTAAAGGGAGTAAAGTACACAGACTTTCCATATAATATTTACAAACATTATAAAAGTGTCAGGCGCCGTCCCACCCCGTCCAGATGTGTTCCACTCCCTGGCACCACGCCAGTGGAAGTTAGCCCTAATTCCGCTAAATGCTTGGCACGGAAGCGAACCCGTTACACTTCGCGCGCCGGGTGCTAAAAAGTACAGTGGAGTATTGAGAAACTTGTACTACTTTACGGATATTGAAAAAATACTTTACTGCTATTGAAAAATAACGTCGTTCACTAGGTAGGCGGATTTACATAGAGAGTAGCGAAAACTCTATATTATCCTGACGCAAGCACACACAATGGAGTGACAATGATAAAGTATACACTTATAACACCTAGACCAGAATACTAGAGTATTACGATACACTTCAAATCCCCTTACAAAAAGTACGATAATATAAAACTACAGCTATGAATGAACATTCAAACGCTCAACCATAGCATAGCTCCGTAGACATGTATTACATACGGAATATAAGTCGCCCGCTCCCAAAGAAACTACATACATTATTACAAAGACCGCCAACTAGGCCTCCGGAAACGCTCTCATCCGTTTCCGAACCGGACGCGCTCCCCGCCCAGCCCCACGCCGCCCGCCTTCGACTTGCCGTGCGCCGCAATTCATATAAAATTCCGGAAACCTGATGAATACGAGTGTTTGAGAGAGAATAAATTATTAGTGAGAGATGTTGATGTATCGCGTTAGTTACAGATTGTGCCGTCTTCAGGGAATTTTTCAACTGGATATGACACCGAAAATAACGGCGATTTCATTACTTAACTACGAGACATTGTGATAGCAGTAAGTTACCCACTGGTCCCACATCTGGGCAAATAATACACGGTGTAAGTGGCTTCGTAACGACAACTGATATCCCATGGATTCAAGTCATGATTCTGGACCGCCCAGTTAGAATTTTCAGTCGATATTTTCATGAAGTATAGGCATTTGTCTCAGTATTTTTAAATTGACTTTAGCATGAAATCATAATAGAAGTCTATCTTAACGTGATTTTGTATAGAAAAATAACATTATTACAAATTTCGGCCTATAACTGCAATGTAAATTAAAACTCGATACAGTCGAGCGCACTTGTCACTCACACCCATCGGGTCTGGCGCGGAGCGCTGTGTTGTGATCGCGTTGTATACATTGCATCCATTGCGCGCTCACACGCAGTTACGTACCAAACGGCGATATTAATAAGGACTTCCAAAAAATATATTTTTTTCCGGATAACGCTTAAATAATCAGTGACAGCTAGTGAATCAATAACAGACCACATTCAAAAACATCACAATAACCTAGCATTAATAGATGTCTCAAATCCCATGAGTATGAAGAAAAAGTCTATGCCATATCAAGATTCTACATTCGAAGTCAAACAACAATAAAATAGTCTCCCGATATCCACTCTTGATGGATGTCAGTTGTTCTGTTTGGTGTCACCGCGGTCGGCTTACCGCGGGATCCTGACAAAGACCGGTTAAGACCATTCAGAGGGACAGGTGGACGTCGGCGGGATTTATATTCTGTGGGGAGGTTCTCCCCCCCCCACAGAATATAAATCCAATTAGCGAACTGAATACTATTGCTATTGTTACAAATTTGGGGTTTTAAAAATATGAGTTTAGAACTTATATATCGTTTTCCCTGTTATTGGTAGAAGTACTGTTGATGTTGGGAAACTTGTTTGAAAGGAATAAAATATTTTTTTTTATAATTACAAAAAACTAAGTGAACTTCAAAGTTGATAATATCCATGAAAGGGGTTAAAATTCAAGCCGATTTGAACATAATATTTATTGATACAAAAATAGAGAGTATTGTCCATATGCGTTAAGGAGTAGGGCAGTAGTGAACGATTGGAGCGTTCATATTAATTAATATCACTCAAGGAATGGCAATCCACTCGCTCAATACTTCAAAAGCTTAATAAATATTTTTGCAAAAAATATACACAATTTCCAAGAAATACGACTTCAAATACTGAAAACGCAAAATTATCGAGTGCTCGCTCGACTTTCAATCTATTAGTCCACCGAACCGTACTAACGCAAATAAGTCTTTTTAAAAGCACTGTAAGTACTCCTGAATTTCATAGCGCGCCCTACTACTCGAGAGGAGGGCTTGGCATTCAGTCGACTACAATTTTAGATTACAGTTGTGCTGGAGTTTAAGCTTTTCTGTTACTCTACAATTTACTTTTGAGAGTTTGTAAACGTTTTGCGGGTCAACGACGATAAGTCTTTGTATGATGAGAGTATTAAAAAAGAAAATGTTTTTTTTTTTGTTATTTTTTACTGTTAATTACCTTGTGTGTCAACTTATTTGATAATGTATAATAAATGCTTGTTTTAAATGAATACGGAAATGTGATGGAAGCATATAATAACGATAATTTTAGTGAGTACCTTAGGTAGGTACGCAGTAAACCGTTTCAACGTCACTTAAGTAATTTCAAGTTATTACAGCATTAGCACAAATGTTAGTTGCATCATTCTGATTCACAAATACAATAGCCCAAGCGCCTGTATATAATGAACAGGGTGTCAACACTGGTGCCGCCGCATCGCGGTCCAACGGGTTCCAGCCCGGTGGTGATAAATGCGTGTCATTGAGCCCTAATTAATCGCGCCTGGCAGTGGCACACTAGCGACCTGGGACCTAGCACGTAGGTCCAGACAAAACGTATATCACGGATTAGGTAACACCGAGCCGCTCTCTCCCTTCCGGAATTCGTACGAGGGAAAGGGACAAAATCAATGTATCTCACATTTTGTGTTATCACAGCTGGCTGTGCTACAAGTGCAGTTGCGTGTGTGCGTGGTAAGTTATACAGGCGATTTTGGGTTCGTATTGTGCGATGGGTGAGTTACGATAAGGAAATAAAATCGATAAGAAATGTTGGTAATGAGTCCCATTTAATAAGCTTGCGTAAAAAATTGGAAACCGCTTTTAAATACGGTTTTTATGAAAGTTTCCAATTAAGCTTTGTTTAAATAAATCACTATGAGGTAAATGTTCTTTTTTAATACGATAATAAAGTCGCTAGAACACCAAAAACATACCTCCTAAAGAGTTAACGCCCAATTTAATAGATGGCTTACAATAGCTACACAAAGGATTTTTAGAAGAAAAGTGCTTAAAGTAAATATGAGTTTTAGAATTTTAACAAATTACTACTTCCCTATTACCTTTTAGTACCCATCGATTTAGTCTCAATGATTATTAATTCCATTTCATTTTCAATCAAAACTCTCTGAGAAATTCACAAGCGGTACAGCACAACGGGGAACGATCAATCAGAACGCGTAATGTCGCGCATCTATCACGGGGCCCGCTCGACCGGGCGGCGGGCGCACGGTTGAGGGCTTCGGAATAGTATTAACTAAAATCTAAAAAAAACTCAGCAGTAGAGTTCGTTTCTACATTATATAAAAAAATATACCAATCTTAATAGACACATATTCAGATTTAATTGTTGGAAATGTCAGAATTGTAGCCATCGAAAGTTTGATGATCTTTTAGCGCGCGGTAGAGATGATTGGCGCGAACAAAAAGATGACTCTGCCCAGTACATAGTTAGTGCTCTACAAATCTATTTGAAAACAAAGTTAGTAGGTGCCTATTTGTCAAGAGAAATTGGTGCAAAACGGCAATTCGGCAAATACAAATTGACAAGCTCCCCCGCGCGGCGGTGGTGGTAGGGGAGCGGGTAGAGGCGACAGATATCTGTCCGTTGATTGATCGTCCACGCGCCCACACACACACACGCACACATCACACGCCCCTACTGAGCTGTCAGGTATTGTGGATTGGGAGTTATTTAGAAAACCAATTATAATAGAGATAATAATAAAGTTGATATACAGGATGGAAGTCGCTTTGTATCGAAAACTGATTATCCCACGGAGATACATTGCGCGCGAAAAATATAACACTAACAGATCATTTTACAGATAGAAATCATTTATGTATGTTAAAATTCACATAAGTGATTTCTATAAATTATTCTATAAACCAATTCTAAAACCTCAAACTTCGGACATTACACCGTAGACATTTTAATAAAGATCTTAAAATAGAGACACCTATTCAACAAAGTTAAGTACATATCTGGATACAAAAAACCCCTAAAGTTTACTTTATTCTGTAAGAAATACAAAGAAAAACATCCAACGCCCGTAACAGTTGATAAGGCTCATATTTCCATATCTGCCCTCACTCCCGCAATCTCGTCTAGCCTAACAATAAATAAAACAAAGCGTATTTTATTCAGAATAACTTGAGACCGAAGAATTTGCTTTTTGGGCGAAATCACACAATTTTGTCGCTGCCATTTGTTTGAGGCGATATTTTTGTTAGACTCTCTAGATTTGAGTAGGCAATACAAATCGAGCCGAGGCAAAACAGCTATATTCAGCATTATTTATACATATTATATTAACTTAATAGGAAGGAGGAAGCTACAAGCTACAACTGAAGCCTAGCAACGCCTTGTACATAAAATACCCACTGTTCAATAAACTTTTAAATGTAAAACCAGCCCGATGGTGCAAGAGCAATAAATCTTATAAAATTCGGCAGCTTGATAAACGACGGGTGGTGGGGGCTGGCACGGCGCCAGCGCAGCCAGCGCGCCGCGGCGGTGCATCGTTACACCGCACTTTTAACTGCACAGAGCCGCAATAAAAACTTGCAACTTTATAGCCACAGCTACTGGGTTGAGAGTTATGATTCAAGACATTTAAATTCTATTTAAACTTGCTTTTATATACAAGGTTGTTATAAATTACATTCTGTTTTAGAAAGTTGCCCCTCTGTATGAAAAACTAGGACCGACTTGGCCTCTCTATGTTTATCGGCACCAATACCAACAACAACCTATACAAACCAAGAAAATATTCTATAACCTACCTAAAGCACAATTAAGTAGTCACACTAAATATACGATTTTAGGCATTACTAGGGATTGACATTGACAAAGATTACAATCCTAAAAAGGCCTTTAGATAATACGACAACAATCTTAAGAATAAATCTTACCAAGTGTTGTAAATACATGCATTTAGGCACTGAATTGCGAGTGTTTGCAGCACTTCGCAGCAAACCGGTGATAAAAATGTCACGAAGTAATTTAGTGCAGCTTTACGGGGGTCGCTGGGTGTAAGCGATAAGGGACCAATTTGGTTCTATATGGGTTTCGGTTCAGCAGGGGCACAGCCAGTCGTGTGTGCGCTTAAGACATAATATACACAAAAGAGTATTACACAATATATTCATGAAATTTTCAGTAACGAAAACGATAGCATGAAATTAAAGATGGAACCAGTGATGGTAAAAGTGGAGGGCAATTAAAAAGGTCGTTTGTAAATTCTTCGTTTCAGAAAAATGTTTGTCAGTACAACACAACGTCTGTTGCCTTAGTTAAATAGTACCATGGAGAATATAGCGCGCAGAACTGCATATTAGAGGGTCCCAAATACTCCACATGCATACACTCTCGATTCAGACAATAGGGAGTTCGGTAAAGTTGCCTCTTCTATTATCGATTTCTTATATTTACGCGAATACTACACATTGAAATAAAACTAATTCTTCGGTCATCCCGTGACCATGGTTGCTGTAAAGCAGCCGAAACGTCGAAAACGTAAAATTATTAAATAAACGCGATAAAATCCGAAAAAATAGTTTTATTTCAATCAATTAACTTATTTTTTATACAATTTGAGAGGTTGGATATACTTTACTAACTTAATAAATACGATGTGTATACTGCCCCAAATACCAACAAGTTAAAACCACAGCATGTTATATATGTCTTTGTTCTCATATTACTTGTATTTTACTTTTTGAATTCCTTATTTATTGGTTCCTATACCTGGGCCCTTAGTATGAGTTATAGAAAACAGCGACCGAGTGATCGAATACTTCTACACATTTACCAATAAATCGGTATTTGACGCTGGCAAAACTTTACTAAGCCCCTGCTCGCGACCCGCAGTTTAAGAAACGTTGCCCCCGATAAAAGAAAATTTCAAATTTATTTCATAATTTCAGAACAAAACAGGCCTCTGCCATTAAATAGAAGAGTAACCAGACTCCCCCTAACGAGTTCAAAGCACCCTTCTTTAATTTAAAACTTCGTCCAACAAACAACGTGGTTCTTGAAAACAATAGTAAATAAAAAGTTTCATAAAACACGAGACGACAACAGAGTTTAACGAGGACATTAGAAAGAAGCTCTGGTCCGGTTGTTCAGGGATAAATGATATCCAGTATCCATGATCGATTACTGAGTGCCGCTATCTCGACCGTGTTAATCGATGTTGAGCACTATCAGTGATACGAATGAGCTAAATTCGAGAAGCCTCGATTGTATAAGAAATGGTTTGTGTCATTGTTGGGTATTGTAAAAAGTTGTGAGACAAATAACGATATCACCAGCGATAATCAGCAATTTTGAACCATTTCCCCATCTCTCTCTCCGAGCCGAAACGTAACGAGGACAGAATTAAAGGCCTTTTTTATGTGCCTCGATTTAATTTCACTATTCGAAAGGTTTTCGTTAGAATATCCCATGGGACGGCCGATTCACCAAATAGATTTATCGAAAAGGCCGCCATTTCAGAACCTTTGGGTTTATGTCGGAAAACCTCGAGTTACTATGTCAATGGCAGCTCGATAATATTGAATGAATATTTATTATTTTAAAATATAGGTACATTGCATTGCGTGGATGTTAAATAAACATAGCCAAATAATGCAAAACATGTAGGAACTTGTTTGATAGCATTGGTTTTATTTTCTTGGTGGTAATTGAACGGGTGATAAAGATGTCGCCTATTTTGTGTCAATTTTGCTGATTTTTAAGATCTGTACTCAATGGTTTACATCAATAAAAAAATATTTTGATTCTGATTCTTCGAATTCGAATGAATAATCAAAAGATTTTCAAACAGCCAAACACGTTTGAGAGTCGACAATACTCTCGTTCGCTCGGATTAGAGAATACAAAAATAAATATATTATTAAAACGCACGTACCTAATGCAGCTATTAGCACACGACCAACCTCGTCAGCTGCCCGATCTCGAATGAACAACATTTGAGAAATACCCCGCTTTGATACTTACATCGACCAATCAGATATCAGTTATCAGACCCCGATAAGATATCACAAAGGAGACCTTAATTAAATTTAATTACATGTTTTTTTTATTTAACATTAAAGCTAATGAGTAACAGTATTACGGACAGGGAAAAAGTTACGGAGTTTTTTTTTGATAATTTCGATAAAGTAACTATTTATTTTACGACAATTAAAATTAATGATGAACTGATTGTACTAATGATGTTACAGTTGGATAAAAAATACCGGTTTACAATACTACTCTATTATTTTTCGTATATTAACGCATTTATAAAATACTTGCTGTCCCGGCGAACTTCGTACCGTCTCAGAATCAAATGTATGAGAAAATGTTATTCTTTTTTTTCTGAATTTTCCCATATTTTAATAGTTATCAAACCCCATTAATATTTTCTAATACAACCAAAGTGGGAATCGAACCTGAAAATTCCAGCTAAGTGCACCTATCAACCTAACTTTGAAACTTTTGTGGCCAAATAGCAATAAAACTAACATTGTAGCACTTTGCATATTGCTACGCCGTAGACCTTCGTAGCAGGTGTCTACGGTCGTAGCGGCCGACCACCTTGCTTGGGTGCTACGAATACACGTAGTAATGGCGTTATTTATTTTATTTATGGAGCTATAAAAAGTGTGTAATTTAAGTTAAAATAACATGTTTTATTGTTTCCAAAAGTTCTACCAAAGTGCTATTAGTGCATTTTCGAAATGATATTTTACATATGAAAAAATCATCAAATTTAAACATTATTTCATGTTATCTTTAAGGTGGTAAAACATGTTTTCAATACATTCAACCAAAGTCAACATATTGACAGCGATAACGACTTGGCTTGATATGGTGGTATAATCCATACAATCAAATTTCTCGTCAATTTTATCTGAAATAAATCTGAATTAACATGATAAACAATTAACGTTACCCCGTAAATTAAAGTTTTGTCCAAAAAACATGAAATACACATTTATAAAGACATTTCACTCTAAGTCACAAACTAAATTCAGTATAAAATAATAACGTCGAGTCCCTAATAACTACGATTACGACGTAAAATCTCAAAAAACGTGACACATCGCAAAACCCGTTAACGACTACCTACGGTAGAACACCTACGGTCTAAATTTAAAACGGGCTCACAGAACCGAGGCGGGGGCGGTGCGCATTGCGGAAACACCTATTTACGAACATAATGGCTCCGGTAATAGGGCGCAAGTACCTATAGCATCTAGCTCTCGGAGTCCAAGGCAACGAGATGTGGACTTTTAAAACTTTATTTTGGAGCAAAAGTTATAATTAACAAGGTTTTGGGTGGAAGCTGTTAGTCAAATATGTGTGCTGAGGTGCTGGATTAGAATATTAGGCTTTTATGTACTACAATATAAAAGTAGTATCAATGGAATATCTTATAGAAACTTATGTTTGGAGATTATTAAAAGAGACATACATACATTTAAAATGTCTATTAGAAGAACATACACAACGTAAGGAACTTAAAAAACACCAACATAAAATAAACCTAACTAGTTATGAGAATTTCAAATCAATAAACTCTCTTAAGTGGAATTTCTCTTATGTTCACGAGAAATCAAGTGAATAAACAGTGTAATTGCCAATTTTAACTTGAGCACTGAGTTCGGAAACTAATTTATTATCTGTGTTGACGTTCACCACAGATAATAACAGATTTTATTGGAGCCCATATATGTGTAGAGCCACCATCTGTCACGTTTACGTTGAGAGGTACTTCAATTTAATCACGAAGAGATAAATTAACAAAATTACACCATTTATTTTGTTAATGATGTTAATTTTAAATAATGGTAATCCGTAACGCGCGCGGCAACGTGTTGTTCTACGTGTTCTCAAGTGATTTGATTTCATAAAACTCACGAAATTATAAAATATAATAAAAAAACCATTCTGTATAGCATAAGAAAATAAAACCGAACCTATTAAAAGTAGCAATAAAACAACACCACTTCTCACCGTTATCATGAACCAAAAAAGATATTGCCATAAGGTAAGCAAGACAAATATTTGCGCTGGCAACACCGCGGAGGCTGGCAACGAAAGCTGAATCCCGCCACGAATCATGAATATTCAAATTTGGAAGCGGCGAAGTGGCGCTGGTGACGTCACGGGGCTGTTATGCGTCTTTTGTTTTGTGTCGGAAAAATAACCGTTACGAATAGAATTTGTATGAAATTGCAATTTGATGTACTCGCGATGTTTGTATGAGGTGGAAAATATGGCAGGTCGAGTGATGATTTAGGTGTTTTTGGAAGGAAGGAACTTACAAACTTAGTGCTGTACAAATAAAGGCCTAAAATTAAGATTGTGCTTGCTTATAGGTCTACAGTCTGCTCGTGCATCTTAGGAAAAGTACCGGACGCATTTTGATGAACCGTGGCATGATGATAACTTTTAACCCGGGGCAGGATATAGGATACTTTTCACACCGGGAAATGAACGAGTCCCCTCAGGGTAGTCGACATTTTTCATCAAAAAAAAAAAACTTAACGCGGTGCGCTAACTTCTCCGCTAGTATTAAATATTGAGTCATGTTATGATTTCGAGAAACATAGCACCTGCTGTCACTTGCGCGGTACTATTGGTTACCGGTTATGTGACTGCTCAGTGCGAGTCGGGAATCGAACCTTAACTCTTACTCTTAGTCCGTATCACGTTATAATCATGTGACCTACATTTTCCTATACTGTGCATATTGCTCTATACTGCTCGTGGAACTCTCCAATGCTATATGGTTGTAGATGTAAGATTTATCGCTGCGGGGTCGAAATAAACCGCTCGCAAGGACCTATGTGAACCTGGCAACCAAGTATAAAATATGTATTTTTTATGATGCGCATTCAATTGTACCGGGTTTGTACCGGATTGTACCGTTTTTTAAATCGTTTGTACCCTAAGGGTGTAAGAGTTATAGGGGTGGGAAAATTTGGTCAGCAACGGGGTACGAGATAATTAAATTCTATGATTCGCATTCGATTGTACCGCGTACGTACTGGATTGTACCGCTTTTAGAATCGTTCTAACCCTAAGGGGTCAGGAGATACAGGGGTTGGAAAATTTTGGTCACCAAATCGGTAAAAAACGGAAATGGCACATGATAATGAAATTCTATGATTTGCATTCGATTGTACCGCGTTCGTACCGGATTGTACCGCTTTTAAAATATTTCTAACCCCAAGGAGTTCGGAGATATAAGGGTTGGAAAATTTTTGGTCATCAAATCGGTAAAAAACGGAAATGGCACAAGATAATTAAATTCTGTGATACGCATTCGATTGTACCGCGTTCGTACCGGATTGTACCGCTTTTTACATCGTTCTAACCCCACGGGGTCGAGAGATATAAGGGTTGGAAAATTTGGGTGAATCGGTAAAATCGGAAAGTTCAAGATAATTGAATTCTGTGATACGCATTCGATTGTACCGCGTTCGTACCGGATTGTACCGCTTTTAGAATCGTTCTAACCCTAAGGGGTTAGGAGATACAGGGGTTGGAAATTTTTGGTCACCAAATCGGTTAAAAACGGAAATGGCACAAGATAATTAAATTCTGTGATACGCATTCGATTGTACCGCGTTCGTACCGGATTGTACCGCTTTTAAAATATTTCTAACCCCAAGGAGTTCGGAGATATAAGGGTTGGAAAATTTTTGGTCATCAAATCGGTAAAAAACGGAAATGGCACAAGATAATTAAATTCTGTGATACGCATTCGATTGTACCGCGTTCGTACCGGATTGTACCGCTTTTAAAATATTTCTAACCCCAAGGAGTTCGGAAATATAAGCGTTGGAAAATTTTTGGTAACCGATTCGGTAAAAAACGGAAAAGCATAAGATAATTAAATTCTGTGATACGCATTCGATTGTACCGCGTTCGTACCGGATTGTACCGCTTTTAAAATATTTCTAACCCCAAGGAGTTCGGAGATATAAGCGTTGGAAAATTTTTGTTAACCGATTCGGTAAAAAACGGAAAAGCATAAGATAATTAAATTCTGTGACACGCATTCGATTGTACCGCGTTCGTACCGGATTGTACCGCTTTTAAAATATTTCTAACCCCAAGGAGTTCGGAGATATAAGCGTTGGAAAATTTTTGGTGACCAAATCGGTAAAAAACGAAAATGGCACAAGATAATTAAATTCTGTGATACGCATTCGATTGTACCGCGTTCGTACCGGATTGTACCGCTTTTAAAATATTTCTAACCCCAAGGAGTTCGGAGATATAAGCGTTGGAAAATTTTTGGTGACCAAATCGGTAAAAAACGAAAATGGCACAAGATAATTAAATTCTGTGATACGCATTCGATTGTACCGCGTTCGTACCGGATTGTACCGCTGTTTACTTCGTTCTAACCCCACGTGGTCGAGAGATATAGGGGTTGGAAAATTTAGGTGAATCGGTAAAATCGGAAAGTTCAAGATAATTGAATTCTGTGATTCGCATTCGATTGTACCGCGTTCGTACCGGATTGTACCGCTTTTAAAATATTTCTAACCCCAAGGAGTTCGGAGATATAAGCGTTGGAAAATTTTTGGTAACCGATTCGGTAAAAAACGGAAAAGCATAAGATAATTAAATTCTGTGATACGCATTCGATTGTACCGCGTTCGTACCGGATTGTACAGCTTTTAAAATATTTCTAACCCCAAGGAGTTAGGAGATATAAGGGTTGGAAATTTTTTGGTGACCAAATCGGTAAAAAACGAAAATGGCACAAGATAATTAAATTCTGTGATACGCATTCGATTGTACCGCGTTCGTACCGGATTGTACCGCTGTTTACTTCGTTCTAACCCCACGTGGTCGAGAGATATAGGGGTTGGAAAATTTAGGTGAATCGGTAAAATCGGAAAGTTCAAGATAATTGAATTCTGTGATACGCATTCGATTGTACCGCGTTCGTACCGGATTGTACCGCTTTTAAAATATTTCTAACCCCAAGGAGTTCGGAGATATAAGCGTTAATGCGTATCACAGAATTTAATTATCTTATGCTTTTCCGTTTTTTACCGAATCGGTTACCAAAAATTTTCCAACGCTTATATCTCCGAACTCCTTGGGGTTAGAAATATTTTAAAAGCGGTACAATCCGGTACGAACGCGGTACAATCGAATGCGTATCACAGAATTTAATTATCTTGTGCCATTTCCGTTTTTAACCGATTTGGTGACCAAACATTTCCAACCCCTGTATCTCCTAACCCCTTAGGGTTAGAACGATTCTAAAAGCGGTACAATCCGGTACGAACGCGGTACAATCGAATGCGTATAACAGAATTCAATTATCTTGAACTTTCCGATTTTACCGATTCACCCAAATTTTCCAACCCTTATATCTCTCGACCCCGTGGGGTTAGAACGATGTAAAAAGCGGTACAATCCGGTACGAACGCGGTACAATCGAATGCGTATCACAGAATTTAATTATCTTGTGCCATTTCCGTTTTTTACCGATTTGATGACCAAAAATTTTCCAACCCTTATATCTCCGAACTCCTTGGGGTTAGAAATATTTTAAAAGCGGTACAATCCGGTACGAACGCGGTACAATCGAATGCGTATCACAGAATTTAATTATCTTGTGCCATTTCCGTTTTTTACCGATTTGATGACCAAAAATTTTCCAACCCTTATATCTCCGAACTCCTTGGGGTTAGAAATATTTTAAAAGCGGTACAATCCGGTACGAACGCGGTACAATCGAATGCAAATCATAGAATTTCATTATCATGTGCCATTTCCGTTTTTACCGATTTGGTGACCAAAATTTTCCAACCCCTGTATCTCCTGACCCCTTAGGGTTAGAACGATTCTAAAAGCGGTACAATCCAGTACGTACGCGGTACAATCGAATGCGAATCATAGAATTTAATTATCTCGTACCCCGTTGCTGACCAAATTTTCCCACCCCTATAACTCTTACACCCTTAGGGTACAAACGATTTAAAAAACGGTACAATCCGGTACAAACCCGGTACAATCGAATGCGCATCATAAAAAATACATATTTTATACTTGGTTGCCAGGTTCACATAGGTCTCGCAAGGACCGGGCTGTAGTCAGCTCTTTCTGGATACCGACGCCGCTGCAATCGTTGTCCCCGTATTAGAAGATGGAATCCGGGACAAATTCCTTTATATACATGTTGGTAAATATACCAACGGCCCTGGGGTGAATTATATAGACTTCTTGAGGTTTATATAATTATAATTTTATTAAATACTCAGAACACTTATCAAAACAAACTATGTCAAGGAGGCGCAATAGAGAAGAGAGAAAACCATAGAGAACAATATGTATAGAGCATTTTTCATAGACTATTGTCCACATGTACTGACAGCTTTGTTAGTTGTGACTAAAGGACGTATTATATTTGAGTAGCTTAAGAAGCGCAAGTTAAAGGCTTAATATACCCTTTCTGAATCACATTGTATATAAGAATCAGATCAGAATATTTTTTATTCATGTAAACCATTAAGTACAGTACTTATGAATCGTCAAAAAAGTTACAAAATGCTAAGCTACAACTTTACCACCCGTTCGGAATGCCGTTTCTATGGAGAAGAACGCGCAAGAAACTCTATATTTGCTCTTTTTAAAAATATATTTTATATTTTTGAGCAGTACATTGTTATAGGTATGTCAGAACAATGTAGGAACGGCTAGACAGCCTTTAGCCGGTCAAAAAAAGTCCTAACTAAGTATATAATTATAGTAGTACATAGTGAATGTTTTCCATTAAACGTCAAGCTTTTTAAAAGCTTTCAGTTGTCAGGCATTGCAGCGGGTGATGTACGAGTGTCACGTCACGTGAACGTAATCTTGACACAAACGCCTTTGTACGTGATCATTCACGTCACAAACCTTATCGCATGCCGTTGACAAAGACGAATAATTAATTTGACATAAATATTAATTTATACACCATCTATTTAGTCTACAGGATAATATTAATGAAGAATTTGTTATTTTACTGTAATATAGCAGATATATACAGCATGGATGCGCGCGCGAGGTGATATTTTACCGCATTTTCTCGTATGCAGCACGTTTGGTACCGTACCGTCAAAAGTTTATTATTTTTACTGTACCCCGCGAGCATGGGAGGGTTATATCTCATAAAACAAAATTAAGGCTTTATGAGTTTTGCCATTTTTAATACGTGTTCAGAATTTTAAATATAATGAAGGGCATTGGGAACACTCGAAAAATTATAAAAATAATTAAAGTTATTTTAAATGCTTCCTTTTCCTCATTTATAAACAAGCTTGTATGATGAAACTATACTAAGTTATCCAAGGAGTTACGTATGGTGTCTCTTTGTTTATAAGATAGAACTGTGGATTCTGTGAATAATAATATGTTAATAATCGAGATCAAATACTTGCATATAATGTAATAAAAAAAATAAAAAAAATAAACACGTTCAAAGATAAACTGATTTTTACCAAAATGATTCCTAAACGCCGTAAGATCCCAACACGCGCAAAGTCGTACGTCTCGTCCGTCCCTAGCGCTCACAAATAATGCCCTTATCTGCCGCAATCCCCACAAATTACCTTTTTCCACCCAAGAATATCCTTTCACGCCTATTTATAAGAGTTCAAAGTTACAGCTACTTTACCAAACTTCAACTTTGTTAGCTTTGTTTGGATTATGGCAGAATACGTTCAACATCCTGAACGGATTTGCCCTAACCTAAACAAAGCATGTCTTAATGTGTAAGGATTTTCACGCACGGTCGTACGAGGTATTACTTTAACACATGTTGTGCTTTTGTTCCGCCAGTCGCCCTTTTTACACGGTTTCCGTACACCGTCTGAAATAGCACAATCGTGTTCGTATCATGTGTGTTAACGCGTGACGTACGTAGTACATTGCCGAGCTGGGGTCGCCGTGCCGGAACCGGACCGGTATGGCACCGCAAATGTACGGCACGTGTACGACACGGTCGTCTCGAATGCAAGCTTTCATTCATAGGAATTGTGACTTGTGGGTTCACAAATGTGTCGTTGCGCAACGCGGTAAGTAGATTTGGCATAGGTAAGCTGAACAGACTGAGTTTTAGGATTCCAACTACAAACCTAATCCAAGCTTTACGACGTACGTATAAAAGTTCCAATTACTTCGGACATCATTCGGCGATGTTTGGGACGTGACTCGAGCCGCAACCTGCTCGTTGAATTTACCTGAAAAGAGAGAAAACAGAATTAGGCATAAAAATTCGTCACGATCCAGGTTGTACGCAGATGGGTTTTTTTTCAGTGGTTCTCAAAGTTGAGCCGTGACTGCGCCAATGTCTTTCTATTATACTGTTTGTGATTTTGTCCCTAGAATTCTCTCTAGTAGAAATATCATATATCATTGGTGTGGGACAATATAACTCTCAGACAAAGTATAATATGTGTGTCAAAAGTTGGTGATATGAATTGGTAAGATTCTTAAAAGTTTCTAAAATATTTCCCCGTTTTCTTTTTAAGTTCTGTAGAACGTAAAGTATATTCCTTAATAGTTTTACAATGAAATGTGTACAAAATTTGTTGAACAAAAAGTTTGTAAGTAATATGATTTTTTTTTCTTGAGTTAAAAGGTTCCCGCAAATTATTCAAAACATATATTTTAATCAAACACAATACTTATAGTTTTATATCAGTATATCTATTTCTTTTCCAGGCATAAAATGTTCTCCTCCATCTAACTTTTTCGATAAGTTGACCCGTAAACTGTTCACACTCTTCCAACCTGGATTTATCTTCCAATCTTTCTTGTCACCTTCACTATGTGTAAGTCTTAGCGAGGCATGTGTCCAACCCCAAGGTTACAGAAGCTTAATATCCCGGCACAAACTTACACTACAGACTTACTGGTTAACCGAATTAAAACAACGAATAAAGAGGGCGTTTCGTAAACCTAGACAATCGCAGATGGTCGCGGTTGCGAGCAATTATATTAATAAAGTAATGGAGGAAGGCAGATGGTAATTTTTGCTACAAAATATAAAGTTAATTACATTAGTAAAACGATTTTCATACCATACATACTTAAACTGCTGTGAGGCTCAAATAAAAAAGAAATACATACCCAATTATTACACAAAAATAAATGGAGTTTAAAATAAAACATAGATTAACAATGTTTTGCTTGAAACACTAAAATTGTGTAGCCTATTAATGTGTAGTAGCCCTAAGACACCGATAACATTATTTAAAGTACTCTTTGATACTGAAAACCTGTATAATTAACTTGGCCTGGCGTGAAATTTGCGAACCATTAACTTCAAAGTTCTTTTATAAAAAAAAATGTAAGTGACTTTTAATCAAAGTCAAAAAGTCCAATAAAGTTCAGGGATTCAACGCCTATATATAGTCTGCTCGTCGCTTTATTCTTAAAGTTTTATGTAAAAAAAATGAAGTGGAAGTGAGAATTAATTACAATATTCTTCCAATTAAAAACTTGAAATCGAGTCGAAAATTGACATGTTTACCTGTTTTCGTAATTTTGTATCTTTTTTTTAAATAATAGAAAGCACCACATCTAATGAAAATAATATAAATTCCATAACTCTTTACTAAATAATTTATTCGAGAAATGCATTTTCATTTCCAACGTTAGAAAGAGAGCCTGGATGCTGGGTGCATACGGCAAGTTAAACATAATGAACTAATCCCTTTCCTCCCAAACAACGGCCGTGAGTCCCGAAACCGAAGCTGAACAAATAGCTCACTCGGTGCTAAAACAAATAGCTTTAATTAGATGCTGTGTGTGCTGGCGGCACTACAGTGCTCCATTATCTCGTAGACGCTAAAACGATGCCATTAACTAGAATGTTATATGGATTTATCAAATAGTATAAAGACTAGAGATCTGGACGATGGCAATAAGATAAATAGAAACAACAACAAAGCCAACATTTCCTAATTACAAAAACGAGATCGTATCAGTAATGTCGCTAGCAGTGTAAGGTTGCTACAGCCTAGGAGTGTGCTTAGCCGGAGAGACGTTTAAAATCCAAACTACCTCATTTAAATATAAAGTATATTTACATAATGGATCTGCTAAGCCAAAGAATAAACAAAAGCAAACACCGAGTAAAGCGGTCCGTAATCTGAACGACAAATGCTCGAGTTAAGCTCGAGTTTAAAGAATTGGGTCGCGTGCTGAAGCGATCCTTGCACTCGCCGCTCCGGGGACTGGAAACAAAAAACTGCATTCCCGGACACAAAGTGTTGTGGAACAAGTCACGGGGAGTAGACTTGGGTTAGGTTACGTCACCATTACCGGTAGACAGGCTCCTGATTTTGCTACCCCTGCCTTCTTTACTTCGGAAGACACGTTCAAGGCATGAAGGCATCTTGGGTGTTATCACATTGGATTGGAGCCTCATTTGTCGTAACTTACAACTAGAGGACATTTCAGAGATGACATATAGCGAAAGCCCATCATCACAATTCGTGCTGGGATTTGGCTCGCCACAAACTTCCACCACTGTTAAAGCTAGCATCTACAGCGGTGTCCATAGAAGACTCAGAGAGAAATTTAAAAGAAAGCCGAAAGAAAAATAATGGGAAATCGGAGAAAATTAATTACTTTCCACTTTTGTAAGTGGTATACAAAATCGAACTATCATTATTATTGAGCAAAGCTCTATCTCTTGTACAATACACAAAACCAAATTCTTGAATGCTGGGCAATACACAGTAGTAAATTTAATTCGGACTGACAGTATCAATTGTCTCTTGTCCACGCCCGCCTCACAGCACAACAATCGTATTGTACCCGCTGTCCGTCCCGCCCACAAGAGTATTGTTCCAACCTGGACACAGCACCATACAATCTACACATTGGTGGGACAACGTCAAAGCTGTGTTACCGATATAGTTGTGACTCTGTGAGAAGTTGTGGCTGGTCTGATTTTTCATTGTTTCGATCAGAAAAAGTGTTCAAGGCCTTTAATATCCATAAAGAGTTAGTACCAAAAAACGTCAATAACCTGGATGTTAGAAGGGTCACCTTCATAAGTAAGTTTCCGTAAGTAACCAGATTCGGTTACCAGCCGGACCATTAAACAATTGACGTGTCCCCGTCCTAGCATAGGCATATTAACTTACGTTAAGGGTCTAGTGTCTAGCTTGTTTATATAAATGTAGGGATGTGTTTTGAACGCCTTCAAATATCGATGAATGATGATGATATTTCAATACCTTTACGAGCAATAAAACTGTAATAATTAATGGCAAGATTCAATCACTCGATCGATATTGCACGCTGTCAAAACTCGTAATAAACCTACGGGAATTACGTATTGTTATTTAATAAAAGAGATATATAAAAGCTCCCTTAAACCCATGATATACTTAGCAATTAATTACCTGGATAAACATTAGCTTAAGGGGGAGTAGAATAAGTCTTGAGTCTAAGAGCAGGCTAAAACAATACCCCAAGTCTTAAGCCAGATCCCGACGCGACGGCTAGAATAATGCCTGCAGTCTAAGCCCAACGCTGGACAATGCCCCTATAACGAGCGGTCGGGGCAGAGACGCCACTTGAGCGCTAATAAATTGCATCTTGAGTGCATCAGCTAGTTTTATGGAAACATACAGGAGTTGAGGGGGGACGAGCACGTAAATATTGTTGAATATAATTAATGAGTATTTATTTTATGGAATAATAACAATAATAAGATCAGAAAAGTCCTTAAATTACTCATTTCACATGAAAAATCATGATACGAGAACAATTAAGTATTTATTTAGTTTCAAATTTTTTACCGGTAGTCACAATTTTATTTAATACTAGCTGCGCCCGGCGGTGTTACCCGCGATAAAAAGTATGAAAAATTAAAACATCTATCCCACGGGAACCATACATTTTACCGGGACAAAAAGTAGCCTATGTGTTATTCCAGACTATAATCTATCTCTGTGCCAAATTTCATCCAGATCCGTTCAGCCGTTCAGGCGTGAAAGAGTAACAAACATCCATCCATCCATCCATCCATCCAAACTTTCACATTTATAATATTTGTATAGATTAATTAATTCGCAAATGCGCATTTTGTGATTATTTCCTTCATTTATTTTCACTTACATAAACCGTTTCTATGGCATTTTAAAGCATTTTTCAGAAGAGATGTGCAATGCCATTGTAAATAAACTAAATCTTCCATTTAAATTAGCAGTTTATCTATGAATAACAGTACTTAAAACTCCGCATATAATCATACCAGTGAGTTACAAAGGTGGTACAGAAACACACCCGACCGAAGGCCCGTACATATATCTGCCACCTCCGAAATTAATAGCAGCACTTAAGCACCATACGTAATGATGTAATCTCTGCACGAAACACTCAAATATAAATTAAACTAAGCTCAAATATTCCGACACTAGTTTGTAGCTGTCATGCGAAATTAAATTATTTAGAGATTTTATAAAACAGATGTGACTGGCCGCGAAGTTTTTTTTTTAAACTGATGTTAGAGTCAGAGCGGACAGAGAGGTGAACATTAACTAATAAATACGAAAATATTGAGGGCATGAAATAAGCGGTAATACTATCGGGCTAATTTTCTCGCTATTTTCTCAATTTCTCGCGCGTAGAGCGTTATTGCCGCCAAACCCTCGCTACAACTTGTACATCTTATGTTTTACCCTCCTCAAATGAATGTCTGCGCTTACCGCGCGGGACGGTATTTAGATCGGTTCACAAAGAGCGCGGCTACCTGCCTCGTTTGTTTATCTGATGGCCCGCCCCGTTGCAGAGTCGCAGATAATTGCTTAGTTATTTTGCTTGTGGAAACACAAGAGATTTAGATTAGGGATGGAGTTTGGGGCGTAAATTTGAAGTCGTTGTTCGTAATCTGCGGCATGAATACATTACCCATAATGCTATGTGTGTACCAATTTGCGTATTTTTGTATGTAAATAATAACGAATTATTAATAAGGTACTACACATTTTTTTTAAGTAACAGTAAGAGTATTAGAGCCACGGTGTTTTGAGACCATAGCCCACCGGGCTTCAAAACATTCATAACCTGGTTAGTTTTTTTTTTATAGTTACTCTATAATCATATTTATCTTTATTGAAAACCATGCGGCCGGAGCCGGCCTGTGTTTGTACCCGTGTGTTTCCACTTTACGCGGTTGAAACCCGTGCTAACCCGCAATGCGAAACTCCAGGAATAATGGGCATACACCTGAATCTATACTAATATTATAAATGTGAAAGTTTGGATGGATGGATGTTTGTTACTCTTTCACGCCTGAACGGCTGAACGGATCTGGATGAAATTTGGCACAGAGATAGATTATAGTCTGGAATAACACATAGGCTACTTTTTATCCCGGTAAAATGTATGGTTCCCGTGGGATAGATGTTTTAATTTTATCGCGGGTAACACCGCCGGGCGCAGCTAGTTATATCATAAATAATAGCCATGTTTTGTGTCTCACTGTTGGGCACAGGCCTCCTCCCAATACAATGGGCATGTCACCGTAGTCAGATTTAAGAAAAAACTTAAAATAATATTTAAAAATGTCTTAGTTGTAAAGTTGCTTAGATAACCCTTACTTAGTATCATTACAATTTATTTTTATCTCATGATACTTTATGGTGTACTTATTGTCAATTTTAAAAATGTTACTTGCTTATCGCCTAAAAAATTTGCCACGTCCCGCAGATAATTTCGTATGATATAATTCCTTGATAGAGTCACAAGGTCGCGCCAACTCTCGTGAGTGCGAGGAGCGGGTGCAACAATAGAGGTAGATTGCACCTCATCAAGAGACGGGCGATAACTGGGTCGGGAGGAAACTTTGTAATGGAACCAGAAATTCGATGTAACTCAGTTTCAGAGGGTGCCAATGTAGAGTTTCTTAGGAGTTCCAAGTGGCGTAGAGTTTTAATTTTAAAATCGTTGTATACAATTTTTAGGTCGTATTAAATAACGTTATATTTCATTACACAATATGAATATGGACTGAAAACAAATACAATAAAATAAAGAATCCTTAACGAGACTATAAGTGCCTGTCAAATCAATCGGCAATCTCACAAATAAGTTATGGATAGGGTCTCTCAGCACAATATAGAACAGTCACTTAGTTACAAATTTTCGACTTGTAGTCTACTTGTTGAACTCGATCACTCTAACGAAAACTGTTTTAAAAATGGTAAAGATGTTCTTTGAGAACCCAATCAGCTTATAAGCAAAGCATCTTCAAAACTTGAAAAACTAATTAGTTCGTTATTCACCTAGACAGTAAGTGCCCAAGTTTATTGCTGAATCAAAGCACCGTCCAGGCGTTCATTAGCGCTTCCCGCTGGAGAGCAAGTTGCTGTCGAACTAAGCACTCAACAACGCTCGCGTGGAGTTGAGACGTCGGCAAGTATTGTTGAGAAACATTGTGTTAAAGTTCTAACAAGTGTACAACATGTCTGATACTACAGATTAGTGTCGATAAGTTGTCCGATTACAGTTAATATCCTGTATTTTATATGGAATTATGGAATCCTCACTATGCCTTGGAGAAGTATGTGCCCCATTGAGCACATCCAAAAATTACAAAGCTTTATAATTCCTTTGTAAGGCTTAAAATTTGGGGGTAAGAAAGTACATTGTCAACGTTTATCCTCAATATAAATACCTCCCATTGCAATAACAATAACGTATTCACTCTATCCAGTACACGTGCACCCATTATTGCTACATGCTATGAACATCAAAGGGTCTGTGAGACTAATTAGTGCTCCAACGTAGCCGGGACCGTCCCTACATTCGCTTTGGGGTGCGGACAGACACGTTCGTATGTTTAATTAAAAGCGAAATATGCAACAAAGTTTGGATTTTGCCGAATATTTTAGAGCAATGATACTCAAACTATTACTATAAATGTTAGCTTTAAGTGGGTCAAAGTTATTTTGAAGAAGAAAACATATTTGGTATATTTATACATATACCTACGTATATTCTTTAAATAAATTGGATTTCCAAATTCGTGAAATTCACGATTCAATGTAAAATAACATCAAATAAACATACTGAAGATTAAACGTTAAAATACCGTGATGTGACGTGATGCTGATAACTTGCACCTATGAAAAATATCTGTTTCAGCCTCTAATTAGTCTAAAAATGAGACCAAACTTTGCAATTTCTTCAAGAAACGATATTTCAGCCAAATTGGCTATTACCAAACGAAGCTCTTCTTGAATATTATTCTCAGAATTTAATTAAACACCTAATGCGCTAACAAAATTGAAAGATAACAAACTACAGGCAATAACAGTGAAAAACCACAGACACAAAGCGACAGGGTTCATGACGACTGGTTCAAAAACTAGCAAGTTAAAAGGTTTTCATTAACAGACTCGCCGCGGGAGTAGTCCATTTTAATGTAGCCTAGGGTTGTAACAACAGTCTTTAGTCACGTCTGGGACTGGGGTGTGAAAGGAACAATTTCTTATAATGAAATGTCAATGTTTTAATGACAAAGGGATGGGAAAAAAATTGAAATAAATTATATTATTTTGCTTTGTCATGATGTCCAATTCATTATTTATTCATTATTGCTTAAAAGGAGACGGAATCGTCAAAATGTCTTAAATGTGCTACGATTTTACCGCGCGTTCGGAATGCCGTTCCTATGGAGAAGAACGGGCAAGAAACTCCATGTTATATTGATAAAGATGTTATTAAAAGAGTAATTGTATCTAGTTGAGTACGAACGCAATTATATAACACCTAGTACATGAATCTTTCATGTTACAATACTTGATATGTAAACTCTCGCCATTACGCCATCATTCCCTCTAATGTTGCACTCGGTGCCAATTCCATATGGCAAATCAGTGCCAGTTGCAATCCTGGTCGGACCCGGTGGACCGATAATTATTAAATCTCGCTTCGGGACATGCCAGACTAACGGTTGGCACATTTGCTGAATAGCAATTGGCGCGTTGGCACTCGGTCGCGTAAGGTTTGATTAAGAATAAATTGGTTTATTGGGGACTTAATGTTTTTATTGGTGTTACAAATGTTGGTCTTTTGTCAAAAAAAATATGTGATTTGCTCAGTAGACTATTGCTAGGCTAACAAGTTATAGCGATATTGATTTCTCATATTTATGCGAATACTACACATTGAGATAAAACTAAAATTACGGATTTCATCGCGTTTATTTCATTCACTCACTAACATTTACGGTCAGGAACGTAAAAAACATAGAATAAACGCGATAAAATTCGTGAAATTAGGTTTATTTCATAGTTATAGCGATACTCAATCTCAAACCCAATTCTTTGCCCAAAAACTTTTCAACCTACAAGAACAAAATCCAGTCCTAGTAAAATAAAATTTAACAAAATCCAAATAGTTGAAACGTTTATTTCTCTCAATAGCTCAATTTCGTTCCTTCGTTCGACGTTGAGGTACGTGATTGATGCATATTAACACCCTTGCAACATGACATTTGGCCAAGCAACGTCATCGTGACAAAAATATAAGAGAAACAATTTGAAACAAACTCCGCATTGGAACACAAAGGTAATTAATTTAGATTCGCTACCACTCGCGTATTGGAAGGCGTTGCCAACCATTGATGCTAGCTTTTCAAAGATATTGGTAAATATACCAAGGGCCCTGGGGTGGTAATTATAGACTTCTTGAGGTTTATGTAATTATAATTTAATTAAATACTCGGAAAACTTTTCAAAACAAACGATGCCAAGGAGGCGCCACAGATAAGAGGGAGAAAACTATAGAGAACATTATGTATAGAGCATTTGTCATAGATTATTATATTATATTGTCCAGATATTTAATTTTGTTCTAAATTAAAATTCTTTAATGTTAACAAATTTTCTGACTTATAAATATGACTATACGTTAGTTATTCATAAAGACGTATGCTCGCAAATTTCGCCTTTCGACCTTGTGAAGCCGCGACGGTAGTAGGTGCTTTAATCCCGCCACTTGTGTGGCGAGAATGTGTAATATGATGTCGTACTCCGCCGCTGGTACTCTTCGCTATGCATATTGTATGCGCTTATTAAAAACTCTACTTATACCCCCAAATTTATACAAAGTTTTCCAACGATATTACAAAAAAAACTTTTCTTGTTTGTATATTGAATAACTTTTATAAGTTGAAGGTAGGTATTAAGTTTCTTCATTTTTTTTCAGGTTGGCAATCAGCTACAAAATAGTGCCATTTTTGCCAGTGTCGAGTAATTCTTGATAATTGTTATTGAATAATAAGTACCCCTGATGATAATGATAATGATGAAGATGAAATGAATCCCCTACACCTATCAGTAAAGCTGTAGATACCCTACTGAAAATTTACCGTATATTTGGGAGAACTTTAAGAGTCAAGTTAAACTATTTTATTTCAATTTCCTTCACTCGTGCACGTTTATGAACACAATGGTTAATATCCCAACAATATTACACATTATTTATCAAGGATTTATTTTTTTGGAAAATAAAACAAAATTGACTACTTCACGGTTCAATTTCCCGCCAAAAAACCTCGGGATGAAGTTTTTAAATGATTAAATCACATCATAGTTTTCGTTGCTATCGAAAGCATGCTTGCTCTATGGTATATACGAGTAAATATGTCTAACCGAAGCTGTGAAGTATTTCAAATTATTATAGAGAGGATTTCACTAGCATATTCCCCAAATATTGTAACTCCAAATTGGAACTTCCCGATGGAACAATTTATATCGGGCACGCGTGGTATGCCCCTCCCCTGCCCTGTGGCTAGGGGCTACACTAAACTAATTTTGATAATGTTAAGCCCCGGGGCAGATTTATTTGAGCCAAAATTAATTGAGATAAACATCAGCGGACCGGGGATTAAATATGTGCGTAATTCTGCCAAGGTAGGTAATAAATCCATCTATAAATACCAAAATGAAATCGACCAATACTATATATATAATGAAATCCACCCACGGTCTGGGTCATCGCTATATTCTCGGCAATTTTTTATTTCATTTCATAAATACACCCCCCTCGTATTGAGAGGAGGCCCGTGCCCAACAGTGGGACATTAAAAAGGACCGGTATTATTATTATTATAAATACATGAAATAAAGAAATGTTGAATTAAATTATAACTAGCTCTACCTGCTGGTACATAGTATATACGTGCCCATAAATCGTACAGATTCGCATACAGCCTGCTGAGCCGATGGTGATTACTTAGAGATCCCATGAGATCGGGCATTAAGCTTGAAAGCGAGCTGTAATTACGCCGAGCCGACTCCCCCGGGATTACACCTGGGAATCCCTTCATCAATATTTTACGATGTTGCAAAATTTGCCACGATTTTAAAAAGATAACGAATGGATATGTTTTCAAAATTGATAAGTGATGGAGAAAAAAGCAATAACCTACAATCAAAATGCTAATTACATTTTCAAGTTGTTAAAAACAAACACATCACAACAAGAAGTAACAAAGTCAAATAACTGATATACCCAGTAAAGTTTCGGCGCCCAGTCTCGCCGCAGACAAAAAGCGCAAAAAACAGAACAAGACGCCAATAATCGCTTCACAAACTTCGCCGAATAGAATACAGTCTGGCTTCAGCAGCAGAACCACAGGGACTTGCTGAAACTTGGGTTCGCGGGAATAGGGGGTCGCATTACATGCGCGGGTATAAAATATTTCGGAAACTAAAGTGAGAAGTTAGCGAGTTCTAAGATAGTCCGTTTTCAAGAAAGAGCTTTTTTATTTTTATTTTATGAACCTTTTTATTTGACTGGCACTTTGTAGATATTTTTTTTTTAAATAACTAATGTATTTTTTTTTGCGACATTGGAACGTTATTAAGCCCAGCTATTTGAGATAGACTCCTACGAGTTGAATCACAAAACCATTTTTACTATAACATAAACATTGCACATAATTGTGCAAAACACAAAGAGAAACCTTTATGCATTTCCATTCCAATTTATTTCACTCTACAAATACAAAATGCACAATGCAATCATAGCTCGTGTTTTGCCTCAACATCACGAGGCTATTATATCAACCGTCTTATTTCTTAAACTTTATCCCCGATGGAAATATCCTAGACTTGCGAATTTTCTTCAATAAATATGCAACAACTCATCACCAAACACTGCAGATTATCACACAAAGGATCTTTGTACATTATTTATAAGACACATTCTGAGTAATTAGAAAGTAAAGCTCAGAACATCTATTATGCCTGAAATCGTCTTGAGAGCAGCTTCTATGAGATTGTGCAAGCTACAAATATATTCAGAGGTTTTATTGTTATTACTTAACCACTGACAATGCCCCGTCAGTCCGTATTCTTCTTTTTTTTTACGAAATGAAATGCGATGAAATAAAATGGATATGCAAATGGCCTCACCCACAACTTAGCGGGTTTTTTGCCAATGTCAAGTAATTAATAGCAATAGCACATTCAATAAAAACACATTATAAATAAAACAATGGATGCGACATGATGATATGAAAAGTATTATCGCTATGTATCTGTTACATAGTCCTTCTATCAACGTCATTCGACTATCAATCATCCGTTGGGTTTATACAGATGTTATTCACTGAATAAATTCATCGTCGGCTCAATGCGCTGTGAATATGAGTTCTAAACGATTTGATCAACATATAGAACGCGTAAACGTTACCCTTTGATCCGCACTCAACACTCAACTCTCCGCCTATAACGTACGGATTTCTATCCCGGTTCAACCATTTTTAGCTATTGGACCTTAAATTTGATCCCGTAACTATTTCAAATGTAATGTTTTCATATTTATTTTGAACGTCGGTATTAGAATACACAGGGAGGATGTCATGACTAGATGTCAAATCTTGAGATGAAGAGAAGTTAAAAGATGGATGTATCTAGATACTCTTTTTTTGGGACTATGCCCGCCACACACTCCCACCACTGCTACTCCTGTAAGCCAGGATCTACAGTGGTGTCCAATGAAGACACCGAGGTTTGACCCGGGATAAAGTCAATTGTCTTGGAACCCGCACGAAATTAATCGAAAGATAAAAATAGGAGGAGTTGGATGAAAATTATCCACTTCCCTCCATTGCAAAGCGGGAGACAAAAAAGATCTGGTAGACAAATTTCCACAGAAGCAAGCCTCTTACAGCTGGACTGTCCAGGTGTAAGGCACCACGGAAAGTTATCTAGATACTGCCAAAGAAACAGCATGACGAGCCGAGCTATTCACGTACAACAGCTGTCAGAGTATTCCAACCCGGACATATTGCGCCCCAGGTTCCGTCCCACCGTCCCGTCCGGGTCGTAACGACCAATTAACCCGTACGCTGGCGGGTCGACAGCCTCCTTAAGCACTGAACTTAATGCCTTTTTCTACGCTTATAAAGTAAGAACAGGGTTTTATGTCGCTATGTTAACAACTTTACGCTCTAAGTGGGTAGTTTTGGGATTTTAAGCTATTTACGAGCTAAATCTTTGTGTAAATTAAAATGGTTTTTTAAACCCTTATTGCTATAAGAATGTTTGATAAATTGACAAGGTTTCGAACATTTAAATCGCAGGCCATATCCCGAATATCTCTGTTTCATAAAATCCCAAATGGCAGAAGGTAAAATATGGCATAGATAGATCAAGAAATAATCGCAGTAGGCAAGTAGTGATCGTATTATGTAGTGGCAAAATACCCTGTTAATTAGAGGCTAAGCCAATCTGACTGCTGCGACGAGGATATAGAGACTAATCCACGTAAGGCTCCACGAAGTGACGAGGGACATAGCTGACAACTTGGCTACGTATTTTTTTCTTGTTAAAATCTCTCGGGAGTCCAGTCCAGTCAGTGAATATAGCTCACATATGTCACCTTTTAAATCTGTGCAAACTTATCCATTTTAAAATCGGAACCACTGTCCTCAGCCTCAGATTTAACTATCACAAATCCGCTCTCAGTAAAGTTAATTTCGTATCGGTATCAAAGTCGCGATTGGCCGCGCGGCCGTTCGGCTCGCTGCCTCCCTCACTATCTCCCAAAGCTAAAGAACACATATTTCACATTTAGCTCGGCACGGAGGGACTTAATCCCCCGTTAGTAGGTTCTTTATTTTTTTAACTCCGTCCCGGGCTTATTGTAGTGGATTTTCCGCGAGAATTTTTAGCAAAGTATTCCTCTGACGCTAATGATTGCAAAGCGGATTCGGGAGGTTCTATGTTGTATTCATGAGAAGGATACTATCCATGATGGTGCTATTATGTAGCCGCTAACGAATCCCAAATTTAAATATTACAATGAAAATAAACCAAGAAATCTGAACGATAAATGCTGCAAATGCATACTATGTGAATAAATGATGTATAGAAATAATCTAAATGACCAAATACATATTAAGCGAAATATAGCCACTGAAAGTAAATAAAGCGCCATTTATTGTTTCTTAAACCTATCCAAATTGCTTTTGACCACATTTTATCGAGACAAGCAATAACTTAAATTTACGAATTCGGTTTAAAACCAATAAACAACCGCAATAAAATGACTCATTGTGGATCCCATAAAATTAAACATGAACCGAAACTAGGCTACAGTATCCACGGGTTTATAATTCATTACGCGTTATTCGTACTCGTGACAATGTATTCTACATCTCGAATGCGCAATGAACACAAACGATGACAACTATAACATACATAAGAGGCAATTGTAAACATAAATTTGGTATCATAGTAGCGGGATGTTACGGGTGACCTAGTTGCGAAGAAAACAGTTCAAGTTTGGGGTAAATCGAAGCGATCCAATGAACGAACGCTAACTAAAGGCTAGTGCACACTTGGGTCAGCCGCAATCGGCCGAATCCCATATTTTTTTTCTTTTATACCGCGCTCAGTCAAAATAAGACATTAATGCGTTTGTATAGCAATAAAAATACATTGTTGAGTTATTTTATATGTGTAGATTTTGTTAAAACGTTATGCGGCGCGGTCAGCCTAAATGTTTGACAGCCAGAAATTCGAAGGATCCATCAATGAAAGCTCAAAGCCTTGTGAGTAAGAAAATAATCGACCAATAAAATCACTTTGTTGTTTCGTAATTTTCCTAACACATAATAATGAAGCAATACTATTGGTTATTTTATCTCGATCGAACTTTACATTCTGTTTATCCATTTATATGCTGCGCTAGCAGTAAACCTGGAACGTGAAAAAAAACTGCTACCCTAGGAAGCCCGGTAATCCAAGCTCCAAAAATAAACAAAAGAACTGAACGCTCTACTCGTAATCGTTTTTTTACCCAAACTAGTGAACCGACAGGAAACAGTATAATACCGCCGCCAGAAACACAAATTTCAGACACGGCACTGTGGAATAGACTCGGCAGTGTTACAACCTAGCACTACAAAGTATTGAACAGCCACAAGAGAATAAATTCGTTACTCCTCACGAATTGACAAGTCAGTAACAGCCACTGCATCTTCCAAAGCAATCAGTTTAAAGTTTCAAACTAATCTTACAGTATATCAAAATATTTTCCTCACAACTGCAGTATCAGCGCGTCAGTAAAATAAACTAGAACTTCTATTAGAGATGAAACTTCAGCAGTGAATCGGTTCAGCGAACTTAGTTTAGTCACAGCAGAGACAATAATATCTACCTCGCTCTTTATGTACTGTAGTTAAGCTCTCACAGCGATCGAATCGTCAATATTTTGATTTAATTATTGAGTTTCAATCGGTAAACTCTCTGGAAGATGTGAGTTGCGGTGTATTTGCAGAAGTTTGTACGTAACGATGTGGCTCAGAAGCGAGATTCGACATACACGAGTATATAAGACACGAACGAGAGTTTATTCGACATTGTAAACATATATATACATTGAAATAAAACTTATTTTACAGATTTTATCGCGTTTACTTTATGTTTTTACGTTCCCGACACGTTTCGGCTGCTTTGCAGCAACCATGGTCAAACCCAAAACCAAGCGCACCATTGCAAGACCTCAAGACACTGTGAGCACGTTCTGCGTAGATCGGACCGCAAGCAACAACTAAATATGAGGGTACCCCAGTACAAACTATGACACTATGACGTCATACAACTCAGTCCTCCCGTGACCATGGTTGCTTTAAAGCAGCCGAAACATCGGGAACGTAAAAACATAAAATAAACGCGATAAAATCTGGAAAATATGTTTTATTTCAATGTGTAGTATTCGCGTAAATACGAAGAAATAAAAAAATATATACATACTTACTGGAACTTATAAACGTTTTGAAGACCGAAAAAGTTTGCTAAATAATGTAAGTATATTCATTACTGGTATTGTTGGTTGGTTGTGGATTTAATGAGGTCTCCCTGAGGGATTTCAGTAGGGGATGCTGGTGGACCGCATGGTTATGTTATATGTAAGAACTCCAACTGAATACTCAACTTACTAAACGGTTTAGGAACCCTTTTCCCCTCACTATAATGATCTTATTTCTGTTTTTTTTTTTGGTAATCTATGCTAAATGAAAGTGGACTTTAATTAAACAAAGACAGGTATTAATCTGAGGGCTAAGGGTGAAGTTTCCTGAGCAGTGGAAATGTAAATTCTATGTAGGGTAACATAGGTAGACATTTGCAGCGCATGGACATTGGACATGGTAGGTTGGGAGTTGAGACGTCTCAAAGGTGGAATTTCCTCAAGATAGACATTATTTATATCACAACTAGAAACTTAGTGCCATTCGGGTTACAGTCGCCGAGTTATTCCCAAATATACCAACACAAGCCTTTTGGCAAAAGTTGGAGTTTGGTACGAATCTTCTTTGCGTTGCGTCGGGAGTTCGATAGAGATAGCAATTCCGCCACAATCACATCTTGCGTGTGTTTCCTACATTAAAACAAGAAGTTTACTTTACGATGCCCTCTTTCGAGTAACATTTTATGAACAAACTTATTTATTACGTCATTGTTTTGTCGTAAAGAGCAGACAGACAGTTACTAGTGAGGGGAAAGATAATATTGGAAGTACATAATGTAGCAAACAATAGTTCCGAGGTTTTGTTCCATTAAACACGTTCAGGGCAAATGTTATTTCTTGTGGATACTTTCTGGTAAAAGTAATGATATAGTGACTTTCCCAACTATATTAACAATGCCGCTAAGTTGTAGCAGCTATTGTTATGTGGATACCATACAATGAAGGTGCAATTAACCACACACACACACACACACACACACACACAAGTCAAGTTAGAAAGAATTAAGAAATTTATTATATACATATTTATTATTGACCCTGCCTTTTGTGTTATATACTGGGTTCGCCTCCCAGTCCATTTTACGATACCCGTAATACAAGCGTTGCTTAGTTTGGGACCGTACAGTTCATGTGTTCATCTGGCGATGATATTGTATTAATTAACATAGTGCGTATCTTCAACTGTAACGCCAACAATCAATTACACATGAGAAAAATGAACGCACATAACAAAAACACAAAAGATGAATAAAACTTAACAAATGGCTTCGTTACAGTTCCGAGACATCAGCATCATACACGACCGACCAAACCAAATAACATTAATCCCTGAAAATGTACAAGACATATTGTAGTAGCAAGATTGAGAGGCCTTCTGAAATTGGTAAGTTATAAGTTCTACGCTCGGTTGAATCCTTGCGATGCCGGCCGGAAAATCTCGAGCATCATTTCTTTTTCAGGAATTTTTGACGTACCTACAACTAAATTATGTGATGTCATTTGGAAGTAATGTGTGTATTTGAGGAGAAATTCGCGTATTTTTCGTTGAATCGTAGGTTATGTGTTTGTGAATGGTCGTGATTTTGCGAGTTCTCGGTCGTAAATCAATTATGTGTTGAGGATGAATGTACTGAATGAACATGTAAGCACGTATGTAGGGTATTTAACGCATGTACAAGAATGCCCATGTTTTTTTCTCATCTTGAAACAGCAGCAGGTAATAAAGGTGTCTTTATAACAGTCCTGTTATAATTGTATGTTTATATATAAAACAAAGTCGAGTTAGTTACACCATATATAACTCAAGAACTGGTGAGCCGATTCTTATGATCTTTGATTTATTGAATTTGTTTCCGCCCCTAATAGGAGGACAACTATTAAAATGTGAAAAAAAAAACGGGAGAGTTACGGGAAGATAATACCCGTCGCAGCATATTATTGTATATACATAGACGAAGTGACGCAAAAACATATTGTAGCACGAAAAGTCCAAGCCTATTTGTGTAGAACACGCGAATTCGAGTGTACTTAAGGACGTAACTCGCTTGTACTAGACGATCAGCTCTGATTACGTAACTTGCAATAGCCTAGCGATAGCAATAATCGCGCAATATTTGCATTTTAATTGCTTCAAATCGCAGATTTGTACGAAACAAATCTGCGATTTGAAAGCAATCCTTGCGAAATTATTGCTGTCGCTTTTGTTTCGCTAATCTTGTCAAGACTCGTAATCTGGGGGCGTTTTTTGTTCTTCGCGATACTCGGTCTAAATTATTTCTTTGTCTGAGCATGGTCTACCTGTTGCCCATATTGGCATGTCGATAGGCCATATCGAGTGACGTCACAGGCCGCCGTTTATATCCCGCTATCGCCGTCTGTGCAGCGATACAGGCGACAAATTACTTGCGCGAGGATATCATTAGTCAACGTCCCGGCGCGATTGAGGAACGGGCAGTGCATTGGTTGGTCATGTGTTTGTGTCAATCATGAGGGGGCGTGATTATACTGTGCTCTACCTACTCTATCACCGAATTGTGTAGGATACGAGACTTAATGGATACCCTGATGGTTTTACCCAACGGTCCTAACTATATAGCCCGATGGTGCAGCATCCAAGTCAATGTTAAAGTCAAATCCTTTAGAAAACGACATAGAGACATACTTTCTAATCGCGGGTAACACCGCGGGGCGCAGCTAATGTAGTATATACGTGAGAAATATCCTCTACTAATGTCATATCCTTATCAGGAAGCTCTGTAGATTATTGTGATTTCCAAATTTACTTAATTAATTGTATATGGGTTATCTCGTGGAAAAACATGAAGAGTTTTTTTGCTTTCATCTGATATCAGGACAGAGTACTTAATTGGGGTCTGTTAGAAAAACTTGTCTGCCCCAAAGATTATTACCGTTTTTGTGGAGAAACTTAAGTGGGGTCTCACGATAAATTACCCGTTACAAAAAGCTACTTTCCTAATCAAATGAAATATATATTAACGCGAGATTATCAAAATAGAGAAGCTGTACCACTATTTTCCTTCACGTACACCTCGTTGGACTTGCTAATGAAATCGATCCTGTTTTTTTCTGGAACACACTTTATGGAGATCATTTTGGAAATTGACTTTTACCAGTACGTGGTCTAGGTCTGCGAACACGTGGATGGACACAATGAATTCACAATCAAATCGCAATAACATTGTATGAGAATATTACCATCACTAGGGCTTGACCCTCGGCTTTAAGAATCGCCTGACCAAACCGATAGAGCCAGTACCACTCATATATCTGTGGCCAGTACCTTAGGTGATGTAGGCGCTGCGTGTAAAAATAGCTACCGACCGCTGTACGAAGGTTAGCGGCCATGAACGGATAGTTCCACAATGGCTTCGCAGAGGTCACCACGCTGTAATCCCCGACACCCGACGTAAGCTACTTTAAAATGACGGACATTGTCAATGTCGGTTTCAATAAATCGATAAAGAACGGTACAATGTTTGTCGGTAAATTATCCACCATTTTACGGATAGGGAATGGGGGGTATTTAGGCCTAGCCTAAAGTCTGCCAGCATTGGTTTGAAATAGCGCCTTGAGTCTGAAATGATAGCTTTACCTTATACTTGACACTGGCAAAATACCTCACATGGCGACGCCATTTTTTTAAAGAATACGTTAATATTAATGACTCCAAACATTCGTGAAATAAGCCGAGCTGAGTGGTAGTTGGCACAAAAAATGTGTCCTATGGGCCTAGGCATAGAACGCTATTTTCATAGACCTAGAATTGGCTTAATGGCTATATCCGCGTCACACTAGATCCCTGTTCAGGTTCAAACGAAAGCCGCCATGTTGAATATGAAAACATGAAGAAAACACCGAAATAATACAAACATTATTACAGAATATGAAACGCAAAGAAAATTAACCCGTAATATTATACAACAGACAAGAGATGCGAAATGAAGCTTCAAAAATAAAAGCAAAAAGACTTCAAAAGATAGCAATATTCAGTGAAAGAAAAACAAACTGTTCCCGAGACTGAATACATAAGGTACAGCTAGCATAATAAAACTAAGGGTGGGTGTTTGAGTGGTTGCCTGGATCCTGAGGAGAGGGAGGGGCAGTAGTTGCCCGGTTAGTGCTCACTATTTCCGCTTTGAGTAAATCTAATTGGTCAGATGCAAGTGGAGTGCGGTGCGAGTGACCGCGAGATTGCAAAACATAAATAAATAGATAATTCTCTTGTATACAAATAACGATTAAACTTTTGACACTTCAAAAAAACCTTCTTGCTACATTTCACACGCTTAATCAAGCACGGATATTCAGAAACGGAATATTTTTTATTCATGTAATGATAAGATTCCTCTACCAACAGAATCGACAGAAAGTGTAACGTTTACTTATTTCTTTTATTAATTTTATATTTATTAAATACTTAACCGTTTGCCACGACGTGGCACGAACTATGTAACGTTTTCGTGAGAAGTTTTATGAAGGACGTCTCAAATTTCAGTTGTGTTTGAGTGATCTGCAGCGAGTTCACTATGATTCTATTGCCACTATGGCCCAAAATGTATCGACCAAGCTTACGCAATAGTGGGTTCTTGTTATAAACTGAACCTTAGTCCCTAAGGAATACTAAAAAAAAGATCGCCATTATCACTAGAGCGATCAAGTCACTACACACAAGCTTAGACACGGTATCATAAATTTCTGTCCATTTCCTTCATATTTCCTCCCTTTTCTCGCAAGTAACTCTGCAATCTCTGTACGCACTTATACAACGACTCTTATACAATCTTATTGGACCAACTAATGTGAACCAACGCCATATTGTACGACACAAATCGCTACAATATGCACATTGTATTCAAAAACGTAATATTAAAAAAGTTATTTTGAACAACAATGGTCGATAAAAACAAAGTAGTTTAGTTACCCGCTCCGCTCGTCGCCGACAGTTGGCCCATAAACTTGCAGAATAACTTTCGTGCCTCACTTCATTTTTATATGTATCTCCCCTCTTTGTTTCTTTGCAAACGCAAACCTCTGAAATGTAACTTATTTTAGGGTTCTGAGTTCGCTGAAAATGAAATGTTTGAAAACTTGTGGCATAACTTCCGTTTATGTATTTCAGGGCCCAAGGAAATTACTTATACGTATAAAACGAATAATAGTAGAATCTGAATCAGAATATTAATTTATTCATGTAAACCATTAAGTACTTATGAATCGTCAAAATAGCTACAAAATGCTAAACTACAACTTTGCTTTCGGAATGCCGCTCCTATGGAGAAGAACGGGCAAGAAACTCCATGGTTGTTTCTTTTAAAGATCTTTTACATTAACAATATCTATAATAAGTACCTTTTGAAGACAATACCTTTATAATTGGTATTTAGCTGACGAAAAGCATGGAAAATTAAAATGAAACCTCCCCTTAATAATGTTCAGTGACCATGTAGAATAGGTAACCATGGAATAACTATTCCACAGGATATATGACACCATAGGTGGTATTAACGTCTCCGCCAACATCATATTAGAAGTATACTTTACCGCATCAAGTTGACGCATACTTTAAACGAGTATTCTTTAATATGAAACATGTTATTTGTGTGCACAAAAAATATCAGATCGTTACTCCGAGGAGGCAGTATAAAATAATGTTATGGGAAATACAATTTCGCGTGAGCTACGCGTGTTCTGAATTAAATTATTCTTGTTAGTAGATAATATGTATGGCTTAGGGCACTGTTTTTTTATTAAATCCAGTTGATTGGCAGCCCTAAAATCAGAAATCTTATATTCATAGTACCTAATATAAGTTTTAGCATCAATAAACTGCTGTACTTTTCGATTCTACGTCATCCTCAACAACATATATAGATATTTTTTCATATATGGCAAGTACTTCTTGTAGTCCAATCATTACAAGCTTGCGAGACAGGTGTTACACACACAGGTGATAATATCGCATTCAAGATGTTAGAATGGTTATCTTTGAAACAATGATATTAATTATTGGGAGTGTACATATCAATAGAGACGGGAGCAGCTACGCAGAACATATATCCATGTGGATGATCAAAAGGACAAATGAATGGGAATCCATTACCATGACAGTGTTAATGGACAGTAGCATTGTCACAGTCGGCAAGAAATGTATAAACCCCGAATATTGCCGGATATCTACTCACGTACAATAATACGTACAAACGCTTTTATGTATTACTAGCTGTTGCCCGCGACTTCGTCCGCGTGGTATTTAACAAAGACAACCGTTGACAACAGCCTGCTCGCCCATTCTGAGCCCGCGGGACGCATTGCTGCAGGTTGTTGCTATCAAACTTAATCAGGCGCTGCGCTGCAACATTGGTTTTAATTTTTTTTTCGTGAGATCCTATTTTTTTTTCTAAAATAAAAGTAGCCTAAGTTACTCCTTGTTATATCAGCTATCTGCCAGTGAAAGTCCCGCCAAAATCGGTCCAGCCATTTCAGAGATTAGCCGGAACAAACAGACAGACAGACAGACAGACAGACAGACAGACAGACGGACAGACAGACAAAAATTATAAAAATTGTTGTTTCGGTATAGGTAACGTGTATACATCCAAATGCACTTAGTAAAAAGCGGTTATTTTAATATTACAAACAGACACTCCAATTTTATTTATACGTATAGATGAACAAGGAGCTTCGAAACTCAGGAAAGAACGGTAAATATCGCTGAGCTCACTGCCATCATCTTAATTTTATTTAAAGATCCGTAATATATTTATGAATAAACTACGTTAAAACAACGAAATCCACTCAACATTTTAAATTTGGTACACAAAAGGCGCCTTTTATAACCAGCCTAAAAGTTCTAGAGGTCTAAATTACTTTGCGAACAAAAGGCTAAAATTCAAGCATTTATTTTTATATTTTAGCAACCATTCAGCTAATACGCAAATAATAGTGTTTTTACATTATTATCCGCTGACCGTCCGATCCGTGTTCAGTCAGAGCAAACATAAGTTTAGAATATATTACATTAGTGGAAGCAACTATAGTCTAAATAAGGCCCTACCAAACCCGTTTCATTCTAGTTTAGCGGAAAAGGGAAGATCTTCCAGCCAGGCGGGTGGTATGCCTGGCGGGGCGGCCGCTATGCCCCAACGGCTATTCTCGGGATCTTGTATATTATGTTATATGTTCCGAAAACTCTCATAGCGCGTTTTAGGATTGTATACAGAATTGTCAATTATTCTGAATGCGTCTGCAGCGCCCTCTGTGTAGCTTGTAGCGCGGTTGAAGAGGTCGCTACACTAGCATTTTTTGTTTTTATACACGTTTCGGCTATAACAAGTCAATGTGCCCACTAATTAAAACATAGAAGGTACGGTCTATTACCTTCTAATTACGCATATCCTTCGTAATTTTCCCAAAACAGTTTAGAAATTATTTTTAACAAGAAATAAAGTATAATTACCTGCGTGTCTAAATACACCTTAAAATCTGAAGGTGATCCAGGGATCCCAATTTAATATAGCCTCATCTTCCATAGCCGGGTTTCAGCGGAGGAAGCCGTCAGATCGGATTAAATAAGACGCGGGTAATCCTTGGCAATTTTGTAAAACACATTCCCCTTATGCTTTCGGAGGATGATAATCATCGAGATGAATATGGATTGCTATCATGTCTTAAGCATCTGATTATATTATACTAGCAGCGCCCCGCGGTGTTACCCGCGATTAAAAAGTATGTCCTTTATCCCACGGGAACCAAACATTTTACCGGGATAAAAATAAGCCTATGAGCTGTTCTAGACTAAATCTATCTCTGTGCCAAATTTCATCCAGATGCGTTTAGCCGTTCTGGCGTGATTGACTAACAAACATCCATCATCCATCCAAACTTTCACATTTATAATATTACTGGGATATCAGCCGAGTTGTGTTGGTTCGAAAACAAGTGTTCGAAAAAAAGTGTATACATAAATTAGATTTTCAATGCGATCATATCTGTGCATGTCAGTAGCCATGTGTTTCAACAATGCTACTTGTTGCTCCTTAGCTTCGTCGTCACCAATATATTGATGATTAAAAAATTGTCTCACAATTGTATTTTTTTTTATTGACATCGGAATTGTGACTTCACATTGCTCACCAATGTGCGAAAGAAGCGCAGATTCAAATAGTAATATACACTTTCTGAATCACACTGTATAAGGAACTCTATGGTCGACGTCACAATAACCATTATAATCCTTTAAAATGCACGAGGGTGGAAGTCATGAATCCGTAGTTCGAAATTTTCACGCTGCTCGTTGAAGGCGGCAGAGGGCGTTACAATCGCAGCAACTATTTTATTTATCTATAGACGATCTTTTTTACAACTAGCAACTATCAACACTGTTTCCTAGTTCATTTCGAGAACCTCCAACTGCTGAGCTACTTGCCAACTAGCATATATTTTGAGTTCATATCCTAGCGATAAAGTATTTTGCGATGCTTTTTTTGGGTTTAGTCCCACTAGAAACACTCCCAATAAGCGACGCTTTCAAATTTTACAAGACTTGTGTAACTGAAAATGTTACGAGTTTGCACAAAAAAGCACCTACAAAATTTGGAAACTTTCAACCCGACATTTAAAATTTCAACCGCAAAATGGTTAGCGATCAGCGCAAAGTGGGGCCCGTTAAAAAAATAAAACTTTCCTAATTATCGTAATCTTGATGAGTTCTCGCCGAGGTTATCTGTGGCCTAATTTACCGTATGCACGGAACCGAGCCGCCCACTTTCGTCATAAATTGCATGAATTCATTTCTTTTAAACTCTTCCTATCATCGGCTGCTATATAAGAATAACCTAGGTATATAGGTTTAAAAAAATATGAGTTATACTTTACATTTTTCAACCAATCGACACTAGAAATATGACGAAAATGGGTTGATTTACGACCACTTTAAACTATTATTTAATCTGTGGAAAAAAACGCGAAAAGCACTAGGCCTGGTTTCCGCCGTCGTTAATCAACTATTATATTTATTCATTCTCTAAAAATAGGCAAGTAACTAAAATACTCGCAGAAAGGTATTTATTTCAGTAGCGTCTTGACATTACAAAGGGATACCTTGTCCCTATCGTGAAGGACAGCCTTTGAGGGTCGGCGACGCAAGTAAACGGGACAATTATTTAGAGTATTTGGCTCCTAAATAACTTCACAACATCTTTGTAAGTTGATAAGAGCATAGATAAACTTGGGAGAGGAAACAGCTTGAAAAGCGGCTGGAGAACGTAATAAATCCCTATTTTAAACTAACAATAACTCTGACAAACCTGACTGATGTCATGTGGCTGCAGTCACTTAAGAATTGTGGAATCCCGCAAAAGCCTTCACATATTCCCCGGACTTGCCTGCTTACTCTAAGCGGTCGGAATTTGAACATTAGTTACTGCTTCGATCAATGACGTAACACAAAATCCATGATTTCAAACCTCAGACACATTTGCCCGGACTTGGCTTCCCAAGGCATCGTACACCGCCAATAAGCCTATAGTGATTGTTTGTAGGTGTTTATAAGTATATGTATGTATAGTCTTGATGTTTGATATGAGGGATAGTACTTAAGATACTGAAATATTTTTATACAGATTTCGTGGAGGAAACTGTCAAGCCCAAGCTTCTCCATTCTTTTTTGATTACCGACCGACTCGTGTACTTTATCGAACTAATGATGGTGAGTATTCCATCAGCATCACACATACACAAGTTTATTACCGACACTTCAATTTCCCGCCAAAAGTCCGAGGTTTGCTCACTGCACGCAGAAACGGAATCAATAAATGTAACTTATTTTCCGCAACTCCAACTAGATGGCGCCACGGTGCCAGAGGTTAAAACTCGTTGAGGTTATATTGTAAACATAATATTTACTGTTTACCAAACAATCAGTCCGAACGAGCTCGTAATATAACAGCGCTTAGCTTTTTGAGATATATTAGCGGTTGTTGGTTTACAGTTGAGATAATGTTGATACAATAAGATTTATAGGTGTTACGGGTTACGCCTAATTCCGTAGATTTTATATAAATTTACAATGGCATTACGAATGCTTTTAAAAAGAAAAGTTATTTGTAATGCTGTTTTAAATTAAAGAACTATGATCTGGATAAAATAGGGCACACATCACGATAAAGAATACCGAAAGGGATTATAACGAGTGTCGTCTGATAAACGCAAGAGCTGCTATCACAACACATTATCCAGCATCATGTCGCCGATACATTGTGTCAGAGCTCAATCACTTCCCGTCGGATCGTCGCGGGCGGTTCGTATTCGGAATCAATCAGGCGATGGATCCGGACGAACGCAGAGCGCCGCGCGCAACGTGTCACGCGGCTTGCCTGTTCACACTACCGGAAAACAAAGGCAAAGCTTACCCGGTATAAGTAAATTGATATGCATTTACCTGTGCAATTTATATATTATTTATCTTTAAAATATCGCCAGACGAACACACTAACTATACGGTCCCACACTAAGCAACGCTTGGCCATAGAGTGAATAAACGAATAAACATAGATTTATGCAATTGAATTAAATATATTATCCAAGTTAAATAATTACAATATGAACAATAACGTCTCGTCTCGCAATAACTCTCGTCCCGGAAGGCCAAGTTTCACGTTTTATACTTTATGCAAAGACAGAATACCTACGCAACGTAATTCATTTAAAAGTTACACAGGATTATGTGCTTTGAGATGTTACTTTGTAACTTAAACAGCTTCGGTATTCAGAGTAAGTATAAAATATCAAAGGAACTTCAATATTTGTACTTACGAATTTCAGAAAATAACTTTCAAGATATGAACAAATGAAAGTTTGTTGGGACGTATCTACATATATTTATCTATCTATACCTAATAATATTATAAAACGATGACTGAACTGTGTCTGTACATCTATACAAATAAATAAAATTGGATGTCTGTTTGTAATATTATATGTGTTTTTAAAACGTATAACAAGTATTCACAAAACTATAACATTCAAATAAATCTCAAACACAAACGTGATTACTCTATTATATTATAGATGCTCTCCATCGTCCACAAGAATCGCGATAAGAATTTACTTCATCTAGTGACGTCATCTTACCCATGTGACACGAGAAACGAGCATTCTTTGCGCTACGTTCAGATATAAGCGGTAATCGTTACCGACCGGCAGCCGCCCTATTATGAAACTCAAAATGGCCCAGCAAACTCTGGCAGCAACTATGGCAATTAAATAAATTGACAATTTCTTTTGGTTCGCTGACGAAATAACACGACGACTACCTGGGTCTCAATTAGTGTGCTATCACAATTGACTCATAACGAAAATGGCATCATAATTGTTTCACTTTGGCCGCTTTTACCATATTAAAATTGTTTGACAAAGTTTCAATGTCATTCCAATCTGAATTATTTGTGCTAGCAAAATAGAACCCTGGTTTGAGCGTAGGCCGCGCGGCTTACTGCACCGCGTGGCTGCCAACTCAGTGCCCGTCCGGGAATATTTCGAAAATAATCTTATTGTTATTTTCACTGATCTGGTTACAGTATACTGATACTCAATGGTTTTTATGTGGACGCCTGGAGTCCATTCACTGCTAAGTTTGAGACTATACAGTTGTTAGTATTTATTCGCCATGCGCCTACAATCTTTTGTTGCGCCAAGAACTGCAAGGGTATACGGTATATCTCCTTGGAAGTGAATACCGCTCTGGTCTGAACGAGCCCAACACTCATTACAATATAGGTCGAGAAGACGCGTGGGCGCGGCCTGCGCCAATCACTGTGTCCGCTTAATGTTATGTGCGACGCGACCTTCCTCGCCTCGAGGCGGTCAGATTTACTACGCTAGGATGGCGCGAGCTCCCTCAAGGCTGGGGAAATTGATTGTGATTATTCTGAGAGTAATGGCTATTGATATTGGGCGGGTATTGCTATTATAATGCAAACTGCTGCAAATTATTTAGGACTAGTAGAGCCCGCGACTTCGTACGCTTGTAACAAGTGTGGTAAAAAATATCCTAAATGTTAATCTTGTTATGAGCTATCGCCTTATGTGTTTGTAAAATTCAACAAACCATTTGTACAATTCTTTGTCTATACCGGGGAAGTCCTTCCGGGATAAAACGTGTGCTATATGTTGACTCGGACTATAAGCTATCAATATGTCAAATTTCATCGACGAAGACAGATAAAAAATCCAGGAATGGCAGATTCGCCCTCAGTATAGATGTCCCCAACGATATTTTTTCTACATAACAAACATATTCCCTACCTATCAGAGGATTCGTCATTGAAAGGAATAGGATATAACAATTTTTAAAATTAATATAGTGTTTTGTATCAGCTGTCACTTTAATTTATTTATAAATTGTGATTAGGTAGTACTTGGTCGCTTTAAGTCTTCGCCTGCAAGCTCGCAGCTTCTTCAATTCTAACTCGTCTCGATCTTAACGGTGACATACAAATAGCAAAGCCTACACCATATATCTGCGAGCTCCATCTTTCATCACATTCCTCCGCTCATTGCACCCATACCGTCGTGGCGTCAGCGCGGACCCGACACGGATCCGACACGACACTGGGCCCACGAACCGGGTCACGCCACCGAGGTCGATCGATGTCTCCGGCGGCCGTTTGCTTTGCTTTGCACGCTCACCACGGACACGATTCTTTAATTCGTCGCCTAATTGAGTCATCTGGCTCCGAGTGGGAGACACATCTATACAAACAATAAGAATGTAGCTTTGGAGTGTCTGTACTGTAATAATTGGGGACATTATTATTGAAACAGTAGGCGAAAATATCATTTTTAGAATATTTGTCTGTCTGTTCGCGCATAGAGCGAAAACCACGTGACGTATTTTGACGAAACTTGGCATGGTGATAGCTAATAAACAGAGTCGTCTTATAGGGTATCTTTTACCTCGCAAAATCTCGAAATCCACTAAACGGAGTTTAATGAAACTTCGCACGATGATAGCTAATAACAAGACCATTAACTTGTTTTTTTTTGTTGTCATTGAACATAGAAGGGTACATGTATACTATATTGTTATGTGAGTTATTCTCATCACGTGCCATTGCCATTGGTTTGCTGATAAAACCCGCTCATCCGCCGCCGCGGGGATAAATCACACCGTTCCGAGCTCGCCCCAGTTACCCAGATACCGGAAACAGCCCCAAGCAACACATGGATACGTTTAATGTACTAAAACGGTTTTCGTTCATATTTTACTACGTTTCCATAAGCAAACTAAAGTTCTAGGGCATATCTTAGGCCCGGTTAGCCTATAAGTATAAAATATTTTAAAAGATTCTCAATCGGCAGGTCAGGCAAATGTTTCAGTACATACAGATATTGAAATAAAACTAAATTTACGGATTTAATCGCGTTTATATTATGTTTTTTTACGTTCCCGACGTTTCGGCTGCTTCACAGCAACCACGGTCACGGGAGGACTAAAAATTAAATTTAGAAAATAGTTTTATTTCAATGTGTAGTATTCGCGTACATATCAGAAATGAATATAGATACTTAATTTAAATTCTCAGATTATTCAATGAGTGTCAACTTAATCGTGTGCGCTTCGTTGCATAAAAAATAAACACCATTCACACATGTGTTTTATGCATTCACGTGATAAAGACCTACTTGTTAGCCCCTTACAATTATTTTCAACAATAATGTTGTTGACCTGTGAACAGAATTTCTCCAACAATAAAGGCTAACTTGTAAACAATAAAATACGTATACCTACACATTATTTTCCTTCTATCGGCAAAACACTTTTACTTTTAAGGCATCAACATCGATCAGTATGCAGGTATCGTTTTCCGGGGTCTGCAAAAACAATTACTGTAGTAGGCACCTCCCCTACCGGGTGGTGGGCGCTTCGAACTCGTAGAACGCAACGTAATCTTAGTTCCTATGGGTGGTTTTATTATATTAGCTGAGAACCTCGTCTTTTGTAATAGTGATTGAACTTATCCGTTGACTATTAAGTAACTATAATCTTTAAATTTCGTCCATTCCGGCATTGTAATACAAAGCACTTAAAGTTTATTAATACAGCTTAAAAATTTAAATAAATCCAATTTTACGGATGTTATCGCGTTTATTTTATGTTTTACGTTCTCGAAGTTTCGACTGAATATTTTATTTCAATGTGTAGTACTCGAGTAAATATAAGAAATTAATACACCTTAAAAAATGTGGCTAAACTTACAAGCACATTATGTATAAAAAACTTTTTAACAAAATAAAAACCGTCTTCAAAAAACTAAAAAGCCAAAAATAATCTAATCTTGAAATCTACCTTGTTTAACTAAATCAAATATTTAACTAATCTGAAGTCGGTGCCAAAAAATCTACTGAGTCGAGTATTGCCGGTCTGCGCCAAAGACTATACCTACAAATTGGTCCACGCATCTCGTTACTGGAGTATACATTTGCTATTCTTCGTCGGTTGTTTATTTGGCACCGACTTCAGATTAGTTCTTCAGAACGTTTAATGAAATAACTAGTTAATAAGCGGTCGGTTATATTTACTAACTGATAAGTAATTACTTTCGAACCATAAATGTTTATCTAATAGATGTCTTTGTTTCGTTTTTACCGGCAGACGGGCGCGGGCGCCGCTACAGCACGCGAGGACTAATAGCTCGATTGTTGATCATTCGATACGTGCAAGATATACATCAAGCGATTAACGATTATCGATACATCGACTTCTCGTTACTGTATTTAACACAATAGAGGTCAATATTCTTCGTTGCCTTATGTCCATCACGTAATCGATTAACAAAACTGTTTACACAATGATGCCGGTCGATATTACAGAAGAACCTAATACCACATTATGAAACATTTTTCAGACCCAAAAATGCTGTGTTAATTCATAGTCAAAGTGATTCATAGTCAAACATTTAATTCGTATAGGCCTACGGGGCACTTACAAATTGTCATTTACATTTTTTTTCTTAACTCTACATCCGGGTCGGAACGCGACCCCAACTGAGAAGATCCTGCGAGAAACTCAGCGGTCTTGTCTTTTTTTTAACTCTTTGTTTTAATAACCATGTTTATTACAAAAATAAATTAAGCTCCAGTGTGTTGCCATGCGAGGCACACACGTAATGTTGTCAATGGACGAGAACTTTCAATAAATGTGGGCAATATGTATTAAGTTAAACGAAAGTTGACAGCAGCAATTCAACCCCTATTATTATCTATGGAAATAATAGGAAATTGAGTCAACGATGTGTCTAATTAAGTCGAGTCAGGGCAAATTACAAGCCCCTTGTGATAATAACTTACGGTTTACTGTTACGGTAATTATGTACCACCCACATTCCGGGTCCGGGTTGTAAAAGTGTTTTCAAATTTTAAAGTACAAAGTAACCTTATTTCGTTGGTACCAGGATGTTAACAATTATTTCAGTTATATACTACTTTAAATAATACTAATTTTAAGAATGTTATCGCGTGTATATTATGTTTTTACGCTCCCGACGTTTTGACTGCTTTACAACCACCATGGTCACGGGAGGACTGAGGTGTTTGACGTCCTCGTGTTATAGTTTGAACCTGATATTTAGTTGTTAAATTGTAAAAACGTAAAAACATAATATACACGCGATAAAATCTGTAAAATTAGTTGTATTTCAAAGTGTGGTATTCGCGTAAATATAAAAAATCGATTTATATTTTGTTGAATACGTATTGATTATGGTGGAATGGAACGAAATAATACAGCACAGACACACAATAAGCTGCATAATTTCGACCACATCACACTTCTAGTGAGTGTGGCAAAGTTGCCATACTCAACTCAAGAGTTCAGACACACACACACACACACACAAACAAGTTCTCTAATTCTAACCAAAAGTGATGTACAGTAATGAAAGGACGACTCGTGTAATTAACGGCAGCTCAACAAAAAAACAATACTAACTTTAATACATAGGGATGAAGTATCTTGTAATTGATATTTGCGACCTAAGGGCTCAGGGAATATATTCTGCTTTAGCAGTTATACATTTGTATGTTTTCTTATACTAACCGTTAAAACTTGGTTCTTTTTTAAATAAACAAGCTTGCTGAGAAAATAAAGAGAAAAGGGTTTGTCCATGCATTAATAATTCCTTGTCAGAACTTTTTGATCTTGGAAAACGTAAAAGAAGCAGGCAGCTACCATATTTTGATGTTGTTTTTTTAATGATTGGTGAACGAATAGTTAGAAGTTTGCAAAAATAAATACAAGAAGTCTTACCTACAATAAATTTCGAAGAGTTGTGTCCAATAACTGAATTTCGTTTTCAATTTTTCTCAACATTCACGTAACATGTAGTACAAACCCAATAAACCATATGATTTATCCTTTTTCTATCTGGCTACGTCTTCAGCAGTGTGATTTTGAAACCCGGAAATCGGAATCGGATTCGGAACGGTAGTTTGCGTTTACGAAGTTATTTTAATAATGGTAGGAAATAGTAGAAAAAATATTGAACGCAAAATCTAAACTATTACAGTTTCTTGTGATAAAAAACTTCATACTTATAACCACATAAATCAAACATTAAGTTGAACACTTGTTATTTTTGATATTCACGTTTCTAAGCCTACGTGTTAGTTTATTATTTTTTGTACCGATCTTTGTAAACTGACAAATCCAATGAAAAAAAAGTTTGTTTTATCTATGTCTGAGGTTTGTTTATTGTTGTGATGAGAAAATTACAAAATAACTAAAATGAACGTTGATTACCTATATAATATGTAACATCATGTCACATAGATGCTCCCTGTTCGTGTAAAAATAAAAAACTAGGTTGCAAGGATACAGCGCCATCTATTAAAAATGTTTGGCAACTGAACCTGCGTATTCACCCCTGTCCGTCCCTATAAAGTTTGAGTATGTGCTTTTGTCTTATTGATGATGCGAATGAAATAATTTTTAAATGTATAATGAACAAATTGTATTAAATTAAATAAATACGAGTAAGTAGGTTGGTACCTAAATACATTTAGCTCCACTGGGATTGCGTTGTATTTATTGTTTCATCCAAAAATACGGCTTTAATTCTGCTATTAAAGCCAGTACAATATCCAATAATTCGTATAATATCAAATTGAGTAAAAAAAAAGACTAAATGCCATCGGAAAGACTTCCTACACATAAATCTCATCGGAAAGTTATCGTCGGATCGGAATGATTTTCCGTCGAGAAACGTCAACAATCTTCGAATTCGGAAATCAAAATAGCAGTATTTGTTTACAAAGTTCGGTACAGCAAAAATAATAATAAAAACATATAGGCCTAGAAACGTGAATATCAAAAATAACAAGTGTCTGACTTAATGTTTCATGTGTGTGGTTATAAGTTTGAAGCTTTTTATCATAAAAAGCCCGTATTAGTTAAAATTTCGCGATCAATATTTTTTCTACTATTTCCTACCATTATTAAAATAACTTCGTAAACGCAAACTACCGTTCCGAATCCGATTCCGATTTCCGAGGTTTCAAAATCACACTGCAGGAATCGTTTCGAGACGAAGATTGATTCACAGTCGAAGCATATTCTTTCACACTCCAACGCAAAGATTAATTATCGTTCAGCACTCACAAATTTCCAGAGCGCCGGATTAACGAGGATTTTACCTGTAACAAAACACAAGCGGTTTACCAAAACGGGATTGATTAATTACGTATTTAAAGCCCCCGATACAAGGGTAGGTACAGTCACAGTAACAGTCACCAAATATTGATTTATACCTATTAATCCGATATTTTAGGCCGGCAACATTGTGTTCTGTTCGAAATTCAAACATTTGGTCCGTGGACGCGGGGATATTGACATAGCTCACTTTGAGTATTTGCGAAATCGGATTTGTAGGTACGTCTTGCGTGTAATCCAATTGCGAGTGTTCCAAGATTCGATGGAGCTTGTGTTATTTAAGTAGATTGGTAATTCAAATACCCTTTGAAAGGAGCGACATAATATAATAAGCTTTACGATTGTTAACAGTGAAATAATTTGCGAAATATCATTGACATTTACACAAATACAGATGATTCATGTTCCGATCATGAATAAAGAGTACCTATAGTGCTACAGGCATGTGACGTCATCTTCAATGATAGTACTACCTAAATAGACCCAATGCATTTGCAAAGTCAAAGTCAAATCGTTTATTTCGTATAGGCCTACAAATTGTCATTATTTTTTTCTAAGATCGGAACGCGACCTTAACTGAGAAGATCCGGCGAGAAACTCAGCGGGCTTGTCTTTTTTTTTAAAAGCCATTATTTTTACAAAAAAATAAAAAGTAAGCTCCAGTGTGTTGCCATGCGAGGCGCACACACGCTACACTTTAACATTATAAATCTTGATATTTGAGCGATCAGTCCCAGGCTGCTTTATCATCCAAATAATCCAAGATCCTGTAACAACCCTTACGAAACAAACTTCAAACTAATTTACCGACACAACAAACGTTACCGCCCCTCCTCAAAAGGGAATAAATTCTCCATCTCCCGTCCTTGACACACTCCATTTGGAGGTTCTCCAACTTGACATACGCTCCGTGCCAATTACTTCCCCCTCGTCGTAGTGGAGTGTGCCAGTGTCCCAAGGTCGTGAGAATAACGAGGGCAACGAACTAGCAGATTACATCTTATTATTACGCGAGTGATGCTGTATACGTCATCTTTTGTTTGTTATGGTAATGTCAAGGGCATTACATCGTTGCGCCTAAATACTACACAGGATAGGTAGAGTTGTTATATTTAGCTGATGGAATTAAGTTCAGGGCGCTAGACGAGGCGAGCCTTGCGAATATTATCGACTGTCCCTCCGAATCGGGAGGCTAATAAAATTAACTAGGACAGTAACTAATACTACACAACCTGAGAATCAATCCCAGTAGCTCTTGATGGATCACTTCACTATACCAATGGTAGCATTTTAAAATTACCTAAATAGTATTTTTCTAATTAACTTTCTCCGATAACTTATCGCCAATCGTTCGATAAGGTTAAATTAAATAAACATTTATAACTCGATTTAATGCTCCCTGTTTCAAGAATAATTATAGTTATTTGTAGCTACGTGATAAGGGTTATCTCACAATTCCGGCGGCTCGCCGGAATTGTGATTATACACAATTTGTAATGTTAAAATCGTTCTAATATTTTATGTTAAATGCGGTATTGTTTGAAAACACGTATGTTCATCACGCCGCCATGAATGTCAAGCCGGACACGAGTTGCTTCTACTATCTCTAGCGTCTAAAAACTAAAGCTAGCTAACGGTCAAATTGCGTATTAAATTGATCATGTACCTAGCTATAATCGTACTTAAATGCATATATCCAAGATCAGGTTGTTCGATCATTTATTGACTAGATGCGAATGAGGTAATGCTAGATGACTTAAAGTGCTTCACAAGCTATTCCCTCGGCTTAGGAGCTCTAAATAGTCGCAGCACTCCGATCCATCATATCACATATACCACGTGCGTGTGTGTATAAACACACGAAAAATATAAAATGGAAACACTGTGCGCGTTGGCCGCAGGTCCGCCACACGCCGGGGTGAGAAATAAAAAGCAGGAGGATGGATAAAATGATGAAACTTATAATATGTAAAATTTTCAGTGCGGACATATGAGGTGACAGAAATAGACCTCAAAAACAAAAGATTACTAAAAAAACCATAAAAGACTCCCAAGGAGATCGCGTCGTTAACATTCCCCACCCTAGTGCTGGCTCAGCACTCCTCACCAACAGGGATCCGAGCGACACGAGCCACCGAACGCTTAAAAGTTCCATGGGAAATCTATCTGGCTGTTAGTCCGGAACTTGCACTGGTGGTCCGGACTGGAGAAATGAGTATATCTTGGCTGAATGCCGCCCACTGCTCGTACTTAATTAGCAGTATTAATGAGGTTATTACATGTACTCCTACAGGTTTAAGTATGTTCCGTGAATGATTAACCTTTTCCGTGTACCTGCCGGCAAACTCTTCGTGCTCTATACCCTTCAATCGGGTCGGTACATTCGGGCAACCGTCAGGCTTGCAGTGCTGCCATGGTACGCCTATGTGTTCCATACAGTCGGCGAGTGTATCTGTTCGTTCTAGTGCGGCCACAGCACGTCCAGTGTCGACATTACGACGTGGTTTACCCGTCACGGCCAAGGTCTCAACGGCGAACGATCGTTGCTCTTCCTCGTGACGTTCCCGCAGAATGCTGACAGCCTCGTTCCGGTCCTGGGCAGGAGTGTCCACTTCTGCCAACATAAGTGACGTATGGACTGGGCGCGCTTCGTACGGCACACGCACGCTCCCATGTACGCACCAACCTAGGGGGGTTCGTGTAACAGACGGCTCGTTGACCTCACCTAGACAGACGTCTATGTGCATGACAGTTTCCGTAACAGGCAAAAACTCCGTAGTATCGGTACTGGACTCCCGAACGTTAACGTCTCTGTTATTGTTTCGATTGAAGTTTGTACTCGTGAAATGCAATAAACGATGATGCGCTCCGCCGCAGCCGTCTTTATCACACGCAGGTGCAGGACAGGTCTCTCGGTCGTGATCTAGCAGCAAGCACTTGTAGCAGATGCCGTGGCGTTTAACGTGTCGCCAGCGATCCTTACGTAATCCTTTCTTAAACTTCTTGCAATCCGTGAGTTCATGTTTTGCACCGTGACAATACTGACATCTGTCATCACTGGAAACAGCAGTACTATGTTGCTGTACTGACACTGCTTGAGGTCTATAGTTATTGTCGCGGTATTGTTTATGTCTATGTTGATTGCTGGGCATATCAAACACATTAATATTAGCGGTAGTAGATATTTTGACAGCTTCCTCGTTCAAGAAATCTGATAATATATCTAAACGGGACTTCTTGTTCTCTTTAATCAGTGGGAAGCTATAGTCTGACCATTTTGAAATAAGCACCGTGGGAAACTTAGATAGTATACTTGTGACTATAGTCATTCCCTGTAGGTACTCATCGCGGCCCACTGCGCGAACAGCCGCGATTGAGTTCTGTAACTTGACAGCAAAAACCACTATATCTTTGTGGTAATCTGAAGAGATGGTCTGTAACATCTTTATGTCTTGCATGACCCTTGCTATGATGGTGTCTGGGTTACCAAAACGTAGCTCTAAAGTTGACATAACCTTGTCAGGATCAGTCGCACAAATCAGGAGAGCTGAGACGGCATCCTTAGCTGGTCCGCGTAGACATTTTCTTAACCTCCATAGGTTCTCCTTCGGGTTAAAATTACATAATTGAGTGGACTCTTCGTAGGCCTGCCTGAAGTGCAACCACTCCATCGGGTCTCCGTCAAAGGCAGGTAGGTCTCTTGGCGTGCATATCCTACTCAACAAGTTAGCACTTGGTGCGTTAGCAGCAGAAGAGGCGGCTAAATCCTTCAGTGCGCGAGCCAACAGCTGAACTGTTCCATCAATGGTGCCAGGGCTAGTGTCCACTGGCGCGCACAGCCCGCCCGATTTAGTACCATTCTCGGGGGCTGACTGTACTTGCTGTAGTTCTTGCTGGCCGTGCTCTAACCACCTGCTTACGTTACTCGTTCTACTAACAGAACCTTCCTCCTCGTGTGAACTGTATTCGTCGTCCAATTCTGCCAAGTCCGCTTCCAATTTTTTATCGACCAGTTCCATCTGTATTCGTGCCTTCTCGCGTGCAGCTTCCAACTCGAGTCGTTTCCTCCGAGCCAGTACAGATGACGAGGTGGACCTTCTACTCTTCGATCCCTTGCCGGTACGTGGTGGCGGCGTCGTCTCTCGACGCTCAACTATAGCGCTGCCACCCGCGATAACAATGGTGCGATCAAAGTCAGGTGCCGGTACATCAATCTGCGGTTTGTTTATATTAGCTGGCTGCTGCATACCTTGTGGATTGGAAGCTGTTTCCGTCAGTGCACGCTCCTGGGTTGCCATCTGGCGCGTTCTCACCATTTCAGATCGTGGCGGTGTGCGAATCATTACATCGGATCCGGCCGAAGACCAACTTGTGCGCGTTGGCCGCAGGTCCGCCACACGCCGGGGTGAGAAATAAAAAGCAGGAGGATGGATAAAATGATGAAACTTATAATATGTAAAATTTTCAGTGCGGACATATGAGGTGACAGAAATAGACAACTTAAAAACAAAAGATTACCAAAAAAAACCTTAAAATATTTCCTAAGGAGGTCGCGTCGTTAACAAACACGATAACAAATATTGCATAATATCTTATAGCCGATTTATTAAGACCTCCCACTTGCCATAAGCATTAAGTGGTCGGTAGCCCGATAAACAAGGCAGCTTAGTGCCTCGAGACAAGCCCGTGGCGGCCGTGGCGGTCACGCGACCGTAAGAAATTCGCAATCCGACATGACGGAGGCGACTCATGCACAACCGACTTATGTAGCGATACGCAAGACGTAAGCGTGTACCCGTCCTGCTCACACCCGTAGACTTGTTCGCAGAATATTCAGATAACACACGGCGTGCGCTACAAGTGAAGCCTAGAAAATCTCTGGTCTAGGATATAAACACACGCAACTCACGCACACATATAAAATAATATTCAAGTTCTTCGTCTATGCCGCCGGACCTTTTACTAGGCAAAAAGTTTTATATGTAGTAACATTTACCAGTACAAAAGCATCCAAAAATAAATTGGCTCTACTTTGCTAGTGGCAACGTTACGTCTGAATTTCTTAACAAATATGTACCCATACCAATGATTTCATTAATAGGAATCACAGTGACAGCAAGCTTCTGCGATGACGTCGGGAGATTTTACGTCAGCAATCAGATGAATTGCATTCAATTAACTAAGTAATTAACTGTTAATATTGTGTTCGCGATACAGTTAAAATAAGTGTTAATAATTTTTCATTTATAATTACATTTGCATTTTTCTTTATTTTAAGCTGAATTCTCGAAAACACTGTGTGTGAATGACTTAAGCCAGTAATAAACATCACTCCTTTATTATTATTTCAGCTCAGTCAGTCACATCAGTGTCTCCTCATTCTTGGCTAATTACGTCATTCCTACCCTCATAAATTTCATGTGACGTCAACATATCTATAAAAAGGATGATTTCATTTGAAGGCTGTTGCTTCGGATGTTTGCGCTATTTCATTTGCTTATCCCAGCTCCGCTCTGATTCAATTCATTACGTCTTTATCAGTTCAACTTTAATACAATGTCGGTTCATTGACACCAGATAACCTAGAATCTATACATATAAATAAAATTGGAGTGTCTGTTTGTAATATTAAAATAACCGCTTTTTACTAAGTGCATTTGGATGTATACACGTTACCTATAGCGAAACAACATTTTTTACAATTTTTGTCTGTCTGTCTGTCCGTCTGTCTGTCTGTCTGTCTGTTTGTTCCGGCTAATCTCTGAAATGGCTGGACCGATTTTGACGGGACTTTCACTGGCAGATAGCTGATGTAACAAGGAGTAACTTAGGCTACTTTTATTTTAGAAAAAAAAATAGGATCTCACGAAAAAAAAAAAAACATTAAATGTTGCAGCGCAGCGCCTGATTAAGTTTGATAGTAACAACCTGCAATGCGTCCCGCGGGCTCAGAACGCGCGAGCAGGCTGTTGTCAACGGTTGTCTTTGTTAAATACCACGCGGACGAAGTCGCGGGCAACAGCTAGTATAAAATAAACACTCACATCAAATCTTGAAATTCTCATTATAATAGTAAAGATAAGCAACTACATAATTAACTTCCTTAAGTATTTGCAGAATTTGTTTTGTTTGTCAAAATTACTTTAAAACTTTCAGCAAAACATCGAATTAGACGGTTCTATTTAGCAACTTTTCGGAGCAGCAGAATAAACCATGATGCTTATATAAATATTACCGTAGTTTTCTCAGTGATGGTTAGGTCAGTCAATTCTCGTCTCCGAGTGCAGTGACTCAAGAACAATCCTTTTTACGTACCGTTTCGGTAACATAGCGTCTTCCATCCCTCTCACAACGCAGATTTCCTAAATAAGTATAACAGTGACAGCATGTTTTCTCGATGACGTTACGATTACATTAGAAGTACCTGCTTACCCTACTAGTATCTCTCAGCTCTTCGTTACCTAACGTAACAAAAATCTCATAAAAATGCATAACAGTCGGTAGTTAAAATAATACAATGGTGTAAACGAACACTATCCACAGACTCAGGTATGAAGCTGACTTTTCGAATCTGTATCTTTGTGATACTTTATCTACATGCGGCGTGCTTCAGTGATGAGTACCCGGAACACTCTTTATGACTTTAGCACCCACTGAGGTCGTTATTCCTTATTCCCTAGTTGCTAAACCCCTTAAACTATGTTGCGATAGTGAAATCCGAGCAGCGCGGTATGATGTAGCATATTTTGAATTGTTGGCACTATTAAATCGGACACTCAGAGTACAATGTAACAATTGGCACCGTTCGTCGATCATTTGACACGTTCAGGAGTTATTATTAGAGTGATTAGTTTAATTTTGATTTATAACGTTGGTATTTCCTTTAACAGGAACTGGATTTGCGCAGGCCTGGTGGAGAGTATAACATTGGCATATAGCCCAGTGTAAAGAGATCCTTATGCTGTGGACCTAGTAATTATGATTATATCTCTACGAATTCCCAGCATAAGAATTAAGAACGAGTTAGGAACGGACAGTTTCAGTTTTGAGCAACGGTTAGGTAAGAATATGAAAATTGGTAACGAGATCGGGTTCCAAACAACACCAAAAAGCAACTACACATAGACTTCACTATGTTAAAATCAAGAACACATACCGGCAATTTAAAACGATTTCGTTTGTTAATTAGAGCAGTCGTTTCAGAAGGTCAACGTCTTTGAAATATTGTTTTGTTTAAAGTCGAACGCTTTGTAAGCGGCAAACGGTAGAATGATGGATGAACGAACAAGTTAGATCATTTGTATCTAAACTTTGACTTGGCACTGCCACTTGTTGTTCCTCGAATTCTGTACAAATGGCGTTTCTATTGTTCAATACCGAGATTAAAAGCTTCAAATCATAATAATCATGCTCGTTTGATACGAGAGGTTTCTGATAAAGAATTGAACAAACTTTTTATAGAGTATAATACATACTTAAGCCGATTGTAAAGTCTTATTCAAGAGTAAATTTCATTTTCATTTTAGACAGAGTCACGATAGGTTAAGTTGCGGTTCTAAACTAGGCGAAAGCCTGGGTCTTGGAGTGCCTTTACGATTGATTACATTTCATATTGAACAAAATGCACAACATTTAGCTCGGGTAAGATAAAAATATTGTTCGTAGTTCAAATCAAATTCCGTTGTTGGTTCAGTACGAAAGTAGGGCAGCAATCAGCGTTCTAATAACGAGTGTGAAGCGTGTTATTATGGACGACATTACGTACGTCGTGTGATGTGTGGCGTTAATATCACTTTTCTGGGGCTGCCTCGTTAATATTTCAATATTAAGTGCGTGTTTCAGTTTACACTGTAAGGTTCACAGGACAAATAGTCTTAGATTGTTAGTTACTCAGAATATAATAAATGATATTGTGGGAGTTCTAAATTAAACTGTCAAGTGGGCGACTGAAAACCATTAGGACCAGAAGTCGCTGTCGGTAAGCAGGGTGCTGTTCCCAAATGCTGACATAACTTCGCAAACAGTATGTATGTTGTTATAGTATAGTATGTTGACCTGACACATGTGGGTACTTTGGAAGTTATTGAGGAAACAGGGTAAATGTAAGCACCTAAAACATGGACTCAATTGATGATAATCGGCATTTTTATACCGATTTGCTATCTCGTAATAAGAGGCGACAAATTCTCCATTTTTTTATACAAAACCTTAGTAATTTTACTATTCCGTGAAAAGCTTCCACCGCAATCTCAGTCAAGTCAGTATATTCAGTTCCATCAGTTCCACACAGTCTATCTGAGACCTTAGGTGTAGATCCTTACTTTATTGAGAATAGAAGTTTGTACTGGGAATTATAACTTAGTAGCAATAATATAAGAAAACTTGAAATAATTTTGAGATCACAAAGAACAATAAAGAAAAGTGGCAGTAGCTTTAATTCCATGAAAAGAGCTAATCATTTAAATAACTTTACTATTAGGAACAAGCAAACTAAATTATCCATACATAGATGTGCATCCAAGCTGCACTTATCTGCGCCGTATTAACATCGACTTGCTAAATGGGCCGGTGCATTCAACACGCGATGTTTGGGCTTTAAACCGTTTATATCGACAGGCGAGCTGCAGCTTCAACAGCTATTAGTTGTAATTTGGTTTGGTTGCAACTATTTTATAAAGCGAAAAAGCAATTAGTTAGATACATCCAAAATGTATGTGGATGACAATATCAGTAAGTTTCTTGTCAGTATTGTACAAGCCCAAGGGGCCATTTGATGACATACTTTATGAGTGGGACTTGGATAAACCAGAGCTCGCCGAGATGCACACACCGCAAATGATAAGATGGTAGAGGGCAATTGCAATTACACTACCATTTCGGATCGGTTTATATTTAGTTCCAGGGAATTCCGAATGTATTGCTGAGCGAGTCATGGTGACAAATAACAAACAGTAAATCTTAATGGGAGATTATGTAATAATCAGTTAATAATGAGAGACTAAGCCAGATTTCAGTAATAAATTCATCTCGTGTAGTATTACAAATAGGCTCATATTCTCCTTCCGAAATAGTAACAAAGTAAGGTCTTGAAAATTAGAAAGGGCAAGTTCGAAGAACCATCCTTAACGATGGTTACATAACCTCTAATTGATGTGCCACTTGAACTTGAAGGGCCAAGGTTAATCCTAGCGATGTTTCAGTGTCACCGTTTCCGTCTCAACCGGATTATACGAGTGTAGACATCCGGAATAGAATGGTCCGGATTCGACAAAGCCGATGTTACTAACGAGGTATTAGCCTAGTTTGCAGGCAGTACAGGTAGACAATGTAAACGTTTGTAGGCATTTGTAAAATTATTATTTGGTCTCAATCTTCAAATTTAATGGCCCTATTCATTTAAAAAAAAAATGTTTGCCCCCAAATTCATAGTTGTAATCTATTTACATAACATAATAACAGCATAAAAAATATATTTAATAATAAGTAATTTGTATCGTCATCGTATATCTAGTAAAACTTTCTATGAATTTTGGAGATAATCTTTATTCCTCTTTTAGATAGTGTAGCTTTATTGATTTTAGGCCAAATCTTGCGTTCGGATGTTGTATTTATTATAATGTTAACTTTACACTTTCTATATATAAGAAGCAGAGACCTCAACTTTACATCCATAAGAAATTAGACCAACATGTTAATTGCTGTCAACAATTCCACAAATACAAAGTACTCTTCAGACCAACCAAACTGGCGAGGCAAGTGCACTCCAAATTAAGCTTCACCCTAAGTACTCCTTTGATGCAGACCTCTCGTATTCATCAGTACAACCCTGACACAATGGACACAGAAAGAGCAACGGTGCCGTTAAGTTTAAGAGACAGGTGCGAAAAAAATTTGCTGATGCATTCGTTTTCAACATCTGTTATTGCAGATTTTAAAAATATAAACTTTATACCTTGCCGTGGAGCACTAGCCAATAGGATCAGTAGAAAAATAATGTATTGAAAACGAAAAACATGCCAGTTCCTTAAGATATGCAATTCATGAAGAACATAAGAGATTGGAAATCGCTACCTGGACCTTCAAAAATTGACTCTGCGGTGGAGCACACTTTAAACTAAGTTTATTTATTTACTCTAATATTTTTAAGGGGTTTTTATCTATATTCGGATATGTCAGCCTGAATACTCCTATTCTCAGAAAAAGAGTCACTATGGGAACACTGTGGCCGTGCGACATAACATCCGCGCTTCTTTTAAAGTTGATTATGAAAGCACAGCTTGCAGGATTCGGACATCATACTGTCTATTTTTAACTCAATTTATACGCCATACTATACATTCTTTCTCAGATCACCTGCATCCACATACGCTAAGATCACACTAATGTTGAGCCTGCGGACTGCTCAGTAAGTACCACCCTTGAGCTAGAAATCTAGACATGAATGGCGATGCACCAGATCAATTACTCTTAATTGCAATTACTAAAGATGGCGAAGAAACAAGCGACAGTCCATTAAGGGCTTGTTTATTGGCTCGTAAAAGTATTACCCTTAAGTATCAATTTGTTGGAATTCGTTAGTACTTTTTCTTGTACAGTTGTGATATTTGTGTAAGATGTGGTATCAAGGAGTTATAGAATACACATAAGTAAAGCAAACCTTTGCTCGTGTTTTAGTGTCGGATTAGACATATGCTTAAGACAAGAGATTGAATCTAATCCTTCTGTCTACAACAATATAGCTCCAGCCGAAAGACAAACATAACATGTGAACAATGTAATCCACCCACACTAAAGCCTCAAAATCAATCGCAAATCGAAAACGCCAGAATATTCCGCGGTCTCTTTCAACACATCAAAAATTTGTTCCGCCGCCCTTGCGGGAGTGCGTTGTCTATATGCGCATAAAGGAGCATACATCTTCGGTTTCCCTCCCTCCTTATTTTAGGGGTGGCAATAATGTAGGGCGGGGAATGTCTGACAAGTCAATTGTGTATGCCGGGATAGGAGTTCGGTGCTCATATCTGGGTAGAAGACAGATGAACAGATAACTGGATACAGCTTGTTATAGCTACCTCCGGCGCACGAATTTTTAGAATTGAGTCTTTTATTTATTGTTACTTAAGTTTCCCTCTAAAATAATACTATAATAATTTATAACTTCAAAATAATGATTAAGTCGTCTACATAAATACCAGTTGATCAAGACAACGCTTTGGGAGCAATAAAAAAAAAAAATAACACCCGTTTCCTTGCAACTTTTTGTTTAGCACATACAAAAAACTGGACTAAGAAATAAATTTCTTAATATTGCAAATCCTAACAAATTGAAGGGAAGTACAAAAGGCACAGTAAAAAGACAACCATTACAGTTTTCTTAGGGCCCTTTAAAAAGTACTTTTTAGATGAAACTTACAATGTGACACCCAAGAAATAATCGCAAAAAACAGCAATTAAGTGTTGTACTTACGTCGGACACTTTATTTTAAAACGTCTAACGCTACATTCTGAAGACGATATTTTTTTCTAAAAATAAATAGAGTAATAAAATGGACAGACCACCTGGATGTTTCGTTTATTATAGTCCGCCTGGATATTTTATTTATGCATTTGCAAAGGGCTTACAAAGTTTTAATAACAAGGTTTAGTCTGCACACGTCCCACTGCATAGCACTGAACTACGAGAATTGAATTTCAAATCAAACTACGTAGATAAAAAAATCAATAATTTCTTCAAATATTGCCAAACATCCTTTGTGTACTTCAACCAATGTTTGCAATGCATCTATGCAATACACAAACATTTTATTTATCTATCTCACGAATACCTATCGCGAAACTATCCGTTGTGTGTTTATTTAGTGTGTTACGAGTACGAGTCGAACAATGCATGGCGAATCCAAATACTGTTGTTGAGTAAACAGTATCTATCGTGATCCTTACAATTAGTCAAGGGAGCACAGTTAATTACTGTCAGTAATCGCAAACAAAGGGAATGGACTTACATTTTTTCCATACACAGTTTAATTTATTGTCATATCTAGTAGAACTCGGGACAACGAGTTCAGGAGTCCGTGTAGTCAAACCTTGCACGATACGCCCTTAGATAAATGATGATGCAATCAAGATTGTTTTCATACCTATTCTATTGTCATTGGCGGCAGCCCCAGCACGCGCTTGGTTACACAATATGTGCTAATCTCTATGCACATTCCGATACCGAACTGTTTATTACGACTGGGTGTTTAGTGACCTTTGCGTGGGCAAGTGTCATTGATATCAACGGTGGACGGTGGGAAATAATAGAACCGTACAAATTCAGATCCAATGGATGTAATACATTTATATATTATTGTAAAAGTAATATAACAAAATCGAATAACTTATCTATAAATAACTCATTCCTGAAAAGTAATGCAGTATAATGTTTGATTGTGAAAGCATTATTCATAATTATGCGTTCGAGAACCGAGGATCAAATGGAACAAATTGTTGACGATGACAGTATAATTACTCGATTGAACGACAAAATTTGCTCATTGTGCGAACAGGCAATTGTATCTGTATATATAGATCATATCCGAGTAGGCATTACATGTAGACTGCGATCTGAAAAGGGATTATTATCCTTATTCTAAATCAGTATCGTATGTGCCGTTTCACAGGAAAACTCACAGTGTTACCAACACTAAATTATGTTTATTTAGGACAGTCGCTAAGTGCTAGTTTCGTTTGTATTATTGCAATGTGAAAACCTTAAAGGTCTTGAGATTTGGTTCAGAATTTGTTTTTAATAATAAAGCTGGGCGTAATCCCACTAATATTATAAATGTGAAAGTTTGGATGGATGGATGGATGTTTGCCACTCAATGACGCCAGAATGGCTGAACGGATCTGGATGAAATTTGGCACAGAGATGGATTATAGTCTAGAATAGCACATAGGCCACTTTTTAAAGGTTATAGGTGGGTTTATTGAGGTACCGCGGGCGGAACCGCTGGTAAAAGCTAGTGTAAAATAAATCCGATCTCGTTTTAATCATTATTCCGCCGCATTGCCATCTGCCGACGGAGCACATTGCATCCGACCGTACCGCTACGTGCACTGAATACAAATCAATAATTTAACCGATTCAATTAAGTATACTTTATTTCCACATTGCATAATAAATTCTATTTGCAGTTTTTTTATATGTACCACGCCGGCGTTCCGTTGTAATACTTGTAATAAGTAAGAATAAGTGTTATTTACCCTGTAGCGCCAAGTCTATTTTGTCTGTACATTAGTATGTTGTCATCTTTTTTTTAGGTTCGCAATCGGCTACAAAATAGTGGAATTTATGCCAGTGTCGAGTAAGTAGTAGTGATAGCGAAGGATAAAATTTATTTTACTTTAGCAGAAACAGCGTTTCATGAGTTTTATTTAATAGATTAGATAGATTTTTTGGTGGTATTTTATGACAGCTGCAATTAACAATGCAATACAAATTTATAACGCAGTAAAAGTTGCAGTCTTGATAAATATAAGGGTCCGTGCGAGATGGCCATACTCTTGTCTACGGTTTTAAAAAGTAAGACCTGTCAAAGTACGCGTTGGCTACAAATTGATGTCATATTACTTTACTCTTTGGTGTAATGTAATTCTTCTAAGTAAGAACACATTACTAACATCCGGAATTTACGATCGTCCAATATGGCGGCACGAACTAGTTAGGTGATTAAACATATTGTTGCTCTATAGAACTTTGAGAATTACTCGAGTATTTAAACTATATTTAGTCACAAATTTAAATTGAAAACATTACGGACTCTAAGTAATTGCAATGCAATACCTATTTTCGATTTTAACGCGAATTTGAAATTTTGCCGCGAAATTATGATGGCGGTCGGCGGCTCGGTCGAATGAATCATTAGTGACGTCACGGCTCGCCCGTTAATTCCTGACTAGTGCCGGTATATCTGATTTAATAAAATAACAGTTTCGTAGCGCGTTGATTGTGTTAATTAACTGAGATAGGAATGACTGCGATATTGTATTTTTAAGCTTTCTAACTGATGATATTATTATTCAGTTGGCTTTTTTAATGTTGCAACTTCACTAGATCTTTCTCCCATTTCGTACTAACCTCTTACGTTTTCTTACACACATTTTCAAGATAACTTATGTTATCGTTGAGGTAATGTTTTCGACGGTATTCTAACAATGGCAATACAATGGCATTGCCATGTTTATATACTCAAATAAAGCAGGAATAGAGTAATAATGTCTTGAATACATAATACCTGGCTTATGAAAACACACAACAATAAAATTCATTTTGAAAAGCGACGCCGAAATAACATTTCGCCGTAAAATTAATTAAAATCGGTAAATGGTTACAACATTTGAATTAATTTCGGCTTACACTGTGCTCAGCGGACTATAATTTCGAATTGAAATTGCTTTAATTAATGCTTCTGAATTAGTGCCATTCAAAGACGATACAATTAGGTACAATTAGGTACAATTAGGATACAATTAGGATACAATTAGGTGGTTAATATTAAAACATTTCATAAAATAATATTTTTCGGATATATTAATTCGTCGAAAAGAGTTCGGCAAAAAATGATTATACATATTTTCTTAACACAGTAGGTACTATTGAATTACTTTGAACAGGCTATAATTGTATATTTACTTAAGTGTACAGAGGAGTGAGTCTAGGTTTGTATGACATTTTGTAACGATTACCCTTGATAAACCCATCATTCATATGCTAACATACCGGAACTATTTCACGCAAGTTCATCGCACTTTCAAGTTATTTTCTTCAGTAATGTTCTCGGAAAAAGTATAAATCACAGCACTCGGGTTGCCGTAATCATACAATCGTAACTGCGATCACAGCGCGCTTTGATTTACAGCACAATATAAAAATGAATGGAAAACAGTGTGAAAGCTACTCGCACGAACGAAGAATCATCTACTAGTGTATTTATATTATAGGGATTCCTAATCGCGCCAACAACGTTATATAAAGGATTGTGTATATATCATGTAACAATAATAGTGTAAAATATTTTAACAGGGCCAACAGTAGATTATAAAGCGGACATTACCCAAATAAATAAATCGCATTATATGACATTTAAAAAATGACACCCTGTACTGAGCGCACGGCCAAACGGTAATGGATCACCTTGTTTAAAAAAAACAAGCATCATTTACCTTGTTTAAAACTGAAACAATATTTATGTTATACTTAACATAATAGTACGCCACCATCATAAATTAGTATCGACAAAATACCACATACTCTGGTAACTTCGTCTTACCGCCCGGCGCTGTTACATCACTAGCAGGACTAGAGTAAAAAAAGTCAATCACCCTAGTATCCCATAATCCTCCTAATACCAAACAGTGACAACTCTATAAACTGAACTATACGTAGCGCCTGGGTGCGACATTTATCCCTTCACCGTTACGAGCTAGTTATGCAACCGTTGTCAAATCCCTAGCTCGACGAATACAAGTCACCTTAGCATCCCTTAATCCCCGCAAATCCTCTCAGACAGTGACCGCTGGTGAGATTAATCTCGGTACGTAAACTGACATAGCTTATTGATGACCACGGCCGAGGTTGGCTGTAATATGATGACAAATTACTTCTTCGGCCTCAGTGCGTTCTGGGCAGGCTTTTATGGCATTTGCAGTATTTGGCTGGGTCAGATAATGATTGTTAGTCGGTTTGGGACCATCTGTGAATGTTATGACGAGAATATATTTACATTTACTGGGTCGTATTGGACAAATTACAGTTGTAACTTACTCTGTAAATTCGCTACAAGAAACGTGTTAATCACGCGAAATACAGATGGCGCTTTATATAACGATCTACATGACTTGAGGAATATCCATACAAGTCTGAAACGCGGTATCAGTGTTTACCACTCACGTAACATTATATACAAAACCGACACCAACTAGCATACAACCACCTGGCCAGCCGATCTTTCTTTAACCTCCAAACGTGATTTACCATAAACAGTTTTTTATTTTTATAATTTTGGTAATGTGTGTCTCTGTATTTTATGTTTTACACTCTTAATAATCTAATACATCAATAAAACTGTCAAAAGACAAATCCTTTTCATTCAAAATCATGTGTACCCAAATATTCACGGCAGTAACCACATTGGCACAGGACATCAACAGGATACCAACTTTGCTAAGGAAACCAACATAACGACTTTTGGGAAAACGTAAATAGTAGGTAGATATTACTTATTCTCCAATACTATTGCAATTGCAAGCTGCGAGCACCATGGAAATCCATTTCCCTCGCCCGACAGTTATAAATGATGCAGCCAGACAGGCAGATACGGCTCACATTCTTCATTTAACAATGATCGATTCCGCCATTCCTAGAAAATTACTGAGCGAACGAGAGAATTGAAAATAGATATATTATGAAATGGTCTCAGAATGAAAAATTGTTTTTTTAGAATGCCGCCATATCTATTTCTTCTATAATCCTTTGTTGCTACGGCTGATGCTGAAACTAGACCTCATACATCGGGAACAATCTTCGACTCAGTGGGGGACTCCGTCTGAGACACAGACTTGAGGATGTGGACTGAAAATTTTAAACCATGTAAATTGCAGCTTATTCGTGCTGCAGTGTCAGCCAGAGTACTTAACTGTCTAATTAGGTACCTTTATAGTTTACAAATTTTGTGCGCTAACTCGCTTAGTGCTTGTTGTAATTGCATGATCTAAAGGACAGTTTAATACAATGAAGATTACCGTCGGATGCTTCATGACTTCATCTTCGTTTGTAACAAAAGGAAACAGGAAAGTAATAACTAATATGTGTTAGTTACGTGATATTGTTAATGTTATCGTGCACCAACATTGCTTACCCAGTTTCCTCATCTTATACATATTATTCTTATTTAGTCCTTACCGCAATTGAGATCTTATAAAATATAACAATACCAGCCCTTTTTAATGTCCCACTGTTGGGCACGGGCCTCCCCTCAATGCGAGGGGGATTAGGCCATAGTCCACCACGCTGGCCCAGTGCGGGTTGGTGGACTTCACACATCTTTCGAGGGGTTCTCTCAGACCAGACCACCGTAATTCAATTGAGATCTTATTTAACAGTAATCGCTGAGATCCAAACAGGAACACTGAAATCCAAGAAAACTGCATCGTTTTGATAAAAAATCTTTGATAATTACACTAAGGAAGTCCGTCTGTCTATCCTATCCGTTCTTAATTAATTAAATGAATCACTAGCACAATACTCAGATAACAATGAACAAACACAATTATGTCAGCAATTACTTATCTCGGGAGTGCGCGAGAGTAATGGCGCGCAGGTTACACTGCATTACTTCGCCACATAACAGTAACTGTTATTTACATTATTTTGGAGTAATGAGTAAATGTTAATTACGTTTTCTAGTTAGCCCCCGTGATTATGCAATATTTGTAACTGTTGCAAAATATAACTAACTATTTAGTTTATGTAATGGAATAAAACATATTTTATAGTCACGGGAGTCCTCCCGTGACCATGGTTGCTGTAAAGCAGCCGATACATAGGGAACGTAAAAACATGAAATAAACGCGAATAATCTGTAAAATAAGTTTTATTTCAATGTGTAGTATTCACGTAAATATAAGAAATCAATTTATGTAATGGATTAGTTGGATTGGAAGTAGAAAATAACGAACAAACTTGGTATTTTAGCCATATGATGGATCAGTGTTGCGACTTTGCAGTAGACTAGCGATATCAAATATCGGGCAACATTTGCGTTAAAATCGCGAATTTATTAACTCAAATGAAGTTATGTTGCGGCGTACCCTGAATAATAACAGATAAGGACAAAAGATGATGATTATAGATGGGTTGATCCATCTATCCTTGAAACGCTAAAACAAATGTGAATACATCCAAGGGAATGAAAAGCCCAGAGGTGTGATCCCAAGAGATTGGGCTCAAGTCCATTTAATATTAAAAGATAAAATTCTCTCTGCCTCATTTATTTTCTTGGAAGATGACATTGAGGGGCATTTTGCAGCTGTATAATAACGCCATGATATTAACATAATGCAGAGCACAGTGAGATAACAGCAATATACGGAAAGCTGTTATCGCTCCGGATTTACTACATATTGGCGACAAAATGACGAGTACAACCCAATAACTGTAGCTGGCTTCATACTCTATGTTTTAATGTATTGTACCGACCGATATGAGATTAAATTCTTCAGTAATATTGAAAATTTTAAAGCCTTGATGGTTTTATCTAGAACAGAAAATTCGGTTTTAGCTTGGCTAAGTCTATTTAGGTATTAAACAAGTGACTAGCTGAGAACCATATAGTTACTTCATTCTTCTTCATTCCATTATTCAAAGTTCTAAGCTTAATTTTCGTTATTATTACCTATTTCATTTGATGATTTTATAAATTGAATGGGCATCAGTTTCTCATTAAATTCACTAATCTTATTATCCTGATAATGTAAAAAATAATTAATGTCCGAGCATATAGTAAGTACTTCTTCAAACGACTCTGAATCAATCTGACGTCATCATTAGTAAATTGAAACATTATGACGCAAGCATGTTTGTCCTTGATGATAACAAAGGCAGAAGCAAAAGCTAGTGAGATATCGTATGAGATAAGAATATCTTTAATGAATGACGATTGAACAGCATTCAGTAAACCTGTTCATTCATTTCACAGCTGTTGCTGGTAATGAAATCAATTATGATGTTCTGATAAGTATAAACATATATACACGTAGCAGTGATAGCCAAGTTGATAGAACGCTTGCCTCGGTAACGAGGATCGCAGGTTCAAACCTCTGGGAATTCTGGATTTCTGTGCGAATTTCATTTTCAACCACGATTATCACTTGCCTAACCGTGAAGGAAAACATCGTGAGGAAAACTGCATGTCTGAGAGAACCCTTCGAATTTGTGTGAAGTCCGCCAACTCGCACTGGGCCAGCGTGGTGGACTATGGCCTAATCCCCCTCGCATTGAGCGGAGGCCCGTGCCGAGCAGTGGGACATTAAAAAGGGCTGGTATTATTATTATTATTATACATAAGTATTAAAAATAAATTACATACATACCTACTCGTACACCGTGACATAGTTTTCCTTCTATCGGAGCCACAAACATCGCTACGATATTTATGTAGTTTTATTTACCTAGCTGAGTATTATAACTCGTTGCTCATAAATGTAGGAATATATATGTAGACGTCTTTGTCTTCGATTTATTTGTTACTCATTAGCTGATTAATCGAAGCTATTTGTATCTTATTCATAGAAACCCTACCTATGTATATAGGGTTTCTACAAACAAGATAAAAAAACCTTCACATGTGACGTAGTCTGGTGACCGCTAGAGATGCGTTTGTAATGACTTGATTAACCATATTTGTATTGAAGGCAACTTATCTAAATGTTACATCGTCAGATAAGTCTAGAGCGAGTGTCCAAGTGTGTAAACCACCGCGACACCGAGTTGCAGATCTCGTTTGATTTTGTTCAAGTGTCAGTGTCCTTTCAAAACTTTGCCTTAGCATCCATCTAACAAGATTTAATTTCTCGAAGCCTATCAAATCATGCCAGATTTATCATGTCGGTTGTCTTTATGCAAGTTTGAAAGAAGTTTTCATTTTCAGATTCCATTAGAAACTCATCATTCAATCAGATAACTCACTCGGCAGCTAATAATGGAAGTCTTTCATAGAAAATCTCAGCCTAGGGTATGTAAAAATAATTTTAATTAGACGTCCGAAGCAGTTGCCCGAGTTATTTAAGATTTCAATAAAAACAGCCTTGCGGATAAAGTTGCCATTCCTGGGCCTCTGTTTATACCTAAAAGCAATTTCTGATGTCATAATGCTATATTTTACTTAAAATAATGATTCCACGATAAAAGCAGTCATTCTTGTATCTGATCAAGCTGCTAAAGCGTAAAAGAACAAACTATTCCGTTATTACGGGTTACATTAAGGGTTAAAATACTTCATTTCCGATTTCTATATATCTGTTGCAACGATAAAAGCTATAATTCTATCTGCTAAGACATTGAGCTCTCCTCAAAATGAGGAGGATTCAGTCCTCAGAAACTAATAATTAAATTAAGCTAAACAAATCACCCCTGTGCCGCCGTGCCCGCAGTTCCATAGCAAATTGTTTCGCCCACCCAATGAATTACTCCTACCAAAACGAAGAAACAAAAGTTTTAAAAGCTTTCCGCTGTTAAAACTTGGAATTTTCAATGGAATACGATAATAATGGATGTTTGTTTTCAATCTTCTACGACCGCAATATAATTTACTTATTAGAGTTTGATTGTTTCTATTATATACCTTGACTCCCGACCAAGAACTGACTAACCCACCCAGAAGTCATGGAAAAAGAAAACTTTGATAACCAACTTTGGAAAGTAAGATAAATTTAGCATAGGAAATGGTAGGTACTCATACCTATTTTATAATCCCCAGTATAGTGGGTAAGAATGAAGTTTACTTACATACGATTATAACTTAAATTATCATCGATTACACACACGTTAGCCTTGAAAATAACTGATAATGATATAAATAATAGATGCCTACATCCCAGAGCTTGACATTTGGATTGTTTTGTCAACAAATTCGTTTTCAATGTATTCGTTCGCGACACAAGTTCGCTTTAAGAGTGTATTTTCGCGAAGATTTCCCAATGAACCCCAATTTGAATGAATGGAAGATAGGTAGTTCAGGTGACAATAAAATCATATCAGTGCATGTTTCCGTAGGGAAAATCTATATCAAAAAGGGCAAAAAGGCATATCATTATGCAGCTTTTATCTAATCTGTTATCACTTCAATATTATGTTCGCTATTTCTGCCGCCTACATGTGCCGTGGCTGTAGTAATCTAACGAAAAATAATATCAAAATTAGATGCCACACATTATTGGAAATCGTCCGATCGCACTTGAAGCTGACTGTAGGCAGAGTAGTAAGCAGATGAGGTACCTACACTCCTTGTAATAGCTAACAGATTAGCATGGTCAAGGCTGCAGGGCTGACGTAAGCGTTCGCTGAAAGATTACAATTTAGCCATGTAAGGCTTTCGAGCAGGATATCACGCGCAAAATGCAGCCACGCGAACTAGCATATCAACGCAGTTGAGTCATCCGCGATTGGTCGGTAAATCAACCAGTCGGCGCTGTGTTGGGATTGTTTTGGAAGATGATGTACCTAGGTGTCGTCAATAGTTTACACAACAGAGGCTGCACGCGGCCACCGCGGCCGCTCTCTCAGGTGCGACGGCTTTATAAATACACCAGTGGCACTCGAGCGTGCTGCCCCTCTCCCCTGAGCCCCGCGGAGGCCGCTCGTATGCCACTCATCGCCATTATCTGCTAGGCCTTGGGCCGCACCGCGCGATAAAACCACTCACCTTTTTGATTTGGAAGTGGTCGGGCCGCAGGGTCTCCTGGATCTCCTGCTCGGTGCCGCGCGGCGCCGCCTGCACGGAGCTGCGGAACCCGTCGAGCACCCCCTTGAACGTAAACTTCTTCATCGCGAATCGAGTCGCGGGTCCTTTGTCCGAAGGCCGCTCGCGCCGGCCGCGGCTACATCACAGCCGTCCGCCGCGGACAGCGAGCCGGTTTTGGCGGAAGGAAGGTCGGTCGCTCCCGCGCTACACGTCGTCGTCACTGCGCAGGGCCGCCCGGGGCGCCGCCGACGCCGACACGCGCCCGCCACGCCGACGATCGACGAAAACTAGGCGAGGCACCGCCTCCGGAATGTACGGCAATGCGGCTCCAGTGACGGATCGATAACAGGGCCAGCGGCAACTGCACACGCGCACTCGTCAGCTCGCGACGCGCTGTCAGCGAGGAGGACGACGCGGACTGGCCGAAAAGAGCGTGACACGACCGATCGATGTGCCCGGCCCCGCTCGGGAAAGAGATGAACACATATTGCGCATGTAGGCACGTCTGCGGAAGAAAAAATTCACAGCTGATAACTAAATAATTCTGCATGCCGCCGACAGGGCGGCGCGCGCGCGCACAATGATAACACGTGTCATTTGCTATGTATCTGACATAAATATTTTAAGCCGTCACGCAGAATCAAGCAAATGTCAGTTACCGGCGTTGACCTGTCAAAATAAAGTGGATTTACCTCGTGATAAAAAATTTTATTCTCTTCAAAAATAATGTCGTATAAAGTGATGGTGAATAGTTTCAGGACGCTGAGTTATGTGGGAAGTTATAAAAAGATTCGAGATCGGCCGTACAGGTACATTCATGCATGTTTATTTAAACTTTCCAATATTTACAAACATGGGCCCGATAACAAGCGTGAGAATTCGATATAATTACATCGATATTTTACTGCCAAATATTTATACAAGACCCCAGGATCACATAAAAGAAGATTTAGTTACATATGGAACTAGATTTGAAATAGATTCCCCATAGCAGTTATCGTCCTATGGTGTATGTGATCCGGTAGGCATAGACTGTAGTGAGTCATTATAGGTATGTAAATAAATGACTGCAATGTATAACTAAAGCTGCTATCAAAATTCTTAAGGGACAGAACTACAAACCAAATAAAAAATAGCTACTTTCCAACAAGAATCATGTTAAAGTCTTGTCACCATGAACCAAACTCAATTTAGAAGTAGGGGATGTTAATGTCCCAATGCTAGGCATAAGCCTCTCCTCGATGAAAAAGAGATTCTGGCCATAGTCCAACATGCTGGCAAACTACAGGTTGTCTGACTTGCATGTCTCTTGAGAACTGGTAAGGCTATATCTGATATCCCGGTTTCTTCAAAGTTGCAAGTAATATTGTGGTAGAAAATAAGATTGCAATACAGGATTACCAGAGGTGCGTGCCTGGGCTTGAACTTGTAATTCTTGTTTGCAAGGCGAGCATTCTACCAACTTAGCTATCACTGCTATTATACAGATTCTAAGAGATATGGTACCAAAAAATTTGTGTAAAGGAAACACTTTATGCCTATAACAAAATTATAGAAATCATTTAAGTCGAAAGAAATTGGTATAAATGTCGTAATTGTTGAGCTCACAATATATCTTAATCCTCGAGACCACAACACAGCTGAAACGAGTGATGAGCATGCTCGAGTGTATTTGCAGAGTTAGGTGTAAATTAGTTATTTTTATTGTTTTTTGTGTCAGAAGTGAGTTTTATTATAAGACAAACTATTATACAATCATTGAGTATTGAGAGTTAAGGATACAACCAAACACTAAAATCTATCCTCCAGGTTATACTGTGCGGCATTACTCGGCGCTGGCTACGTAGCCTACACCCAGCACAAGCAAAACAATGCATCCATGAAAGAGATAATTCAGCTGCAGAAATACATGGCCGAGCCCATCACCCCCCTAGGCCAGCTGGAGAAGAACCAGGAGGACATGAAGACGCAGATGGAACTGCTCATCATGAGGATACAGGCGGAGTTCTGCAGAGCACTAGAGAAAGAGGAGGATGAGGTAAGAAAAAGTAATAAATTATTGGCCCATAAGATATGATTCCTGAGCAATGGTGCTATGCTGCCACCTTGGTATTTCTGGGAGACCAATAAAATCATTGTTATGAGTGAATGGCTGTGTTCTGAACAACTGTTTAGCCCCCGCCGAGCTGGCTCGGGAACATATCGCTCGCATGACGCAAACAAACATGCTTAGACAAGGCAATGCCACCATTCAGCATAGACAAACTTATCTCTCACTTGCTGCACAATCAGTAGGCACACGCGTGGTATGTGGCCGAGCCAGTCTCGCGAGGTAAAGCGGTCGATCTTGACGAAGACTTTCAAGTCACGCATAGGGGTATACGTATACTATCAAAAGAACAATCACCTACTGTACGTAAAGACCTACAATGTCTCATTCTTTAAAAACTATTTTGTCTCGCTATGCGCATATCTTGTCTATGGTCCAGAATTGCATAGTCCATGTGCTCTGGGTTGCCCGCCACTTAGAGGAGTATAAAAACGCACAGGATATAAATAACATTACTTACCATATTTATCATATCAGAATTTCATTAGAGCTGAATTAATGTTTTCTTGTAGGCGTGGGACGATGAGAAAACGGCGGACGAATATGATTACGACAACGACATATATATCATGTCGCCGGTATGAATCATGATTTACTTTCAATACATATGCATATCCTACAAACTACTACAAACATACAGACTCTATATATTACAGTGATGTCAAATCTTTAATCATCAACTTGCTCAATTCCAAATATTCGTGTCTTGTTCAGACATTAAAATCATGAATACTAAGTTTAGTTCTTACATCAACCAGAATAAGGGTCATGTGTAGTCTCATGCCAGGATCCAAAGAGAAGAGATAAAAGAGATTTCGTATTACTAGGAGGCGAAGTTCAAAGTGGACCGGTGGCAGCGCAAGGAGGGGGGCGGGGGGATCACGTGCGTGCTGCAGGACGGACGCGTTTTCGAGAAGGCGGGGGTCAACATCTCCGTGGTGTCCGGGACCTTACCCCCAGCTGCAGTACAGCAGATGAGGAGCAGGTAAGGGCCTGTTGCCAGCCACTTGCCATATGGTGAAGGCAATCATTGAGAACAATCCTGCATGTTTTACGAAGCCGTGTGATGTTCGCCAATCCGAACTGTGCCAGCGAGGTGGACATGGCCGAGACCCCCCACACATTTATGGGGAGTGTGCCCATTATAATAGCAATAGACACAATTTGTGGGTCCACTATAGAGCACCTATGCCTATTTGAATGTAACAGGTGTGATGGTGTAGAAACTTTGTAGCTAATAGGTATTATTCCGTCGTCATCTGCTCCTCAAGTGTCGGTTGTGTTTGCTAGCCTTAAACCATTATGGGCTTGTCATGACATCATTGAGACGAGAAATGGGTCCTGCCATTTCAACTTTTTTTATGATTTCCTTCACCGATTTCTGGTTCTATTGCGAAGCGTAACAGATTTCGTCGCAGGATGCTGCAATAAATCTCTTTCTTGTCAGAGGCAAGACCCTGCAGAACACTGAACTGCCGTTTTTCGCGGCGGGAGTGAGCGCTGTGATCCACCCGCGCAACCCCATGGTGCCCACCATACACTTCAACTACCGGTACTTCGAGGTGCAGGATAAAGACGGTGAGCGCTTGCCACATATCGCCATCTTCTTCATTCATCTGACTTTACCTAGTTGGAAATAGCACGTCTTATAAGAGCATAGCACAAGTAAAATAATATCATAGGTTGTGGCTATGTTGGAGATCCCTTCGTGCCAGCGCTGATGTCACGCTGATTGTCACAAGTCAAGTATCTCGGGTCTTCTCTTGCTCTCTTACGAAAAACTACTGGAATGGAAATTGTTGCCTGTTATAGTAATAAGGTTGATTATGTAATCTCGTGGCTAGTGCTGTAGCTACATAAATGTTTTGTGTTTCTTTCTTTCTTTATTTCTTCTCCAAGTCCATTGTACGCAGATTGTACCTTACCCATTACACACGCGTAAATTTAAGACCATGCAATTGCTATGTATAAAAACATAAAATAAACAGAATAATGTTAGTAGTAATTTATTTCTATGTGAAGTATTCGTGTTAATATAAGAAATCGATATTTACCCTTTCTGAAACACGCTGCAATGGTATGGTGCAGGTGTTCAGTGGTGGTTCGGCGGCGGCACCGACCTGACGCCCTACTACCTGAACGAGGAAGACGCCGTGCACTTCCACCTCACGCTGAAGCACGCCTGCGACGACCACGACCCCGCATACTATGCCAGGTGAGGCACGCCCACAGGCCACCAGTAACTCCCTGCCTCTCTCTTTCTGTCCCCTTCGCACCATTGCCACTAAAAATAAGAATGACAGTGACAGCATGCTTTCTCGATGACTGTGATGATCTCAGAAAGCTTTGATTATGAGCTGTGTAGCCCAAAATCAGTCTCGGTCTTGAATTTCCACAAGGGGCAACTCACAATATACTGCTATAGGGTTATATGGGCTTATTATGATCTCCTATTTCTAGGCAGGACTGCCTAGAAATTTTATAATTCATAAGTTAGTACTTATCCTAATAGATTTTTTTTTTTTATTATGTTGTCGGTCAAAATTTCAACAACAACTACAAACTGAGACCACGTTCTATTTAGCGGAAACTTATGTGATGATTCAGATGACAATTTTAAGTTCTGGATGTGAACCGCCTGGAAAGGAGTTCATAATACGCCCCCTGTTGTATTGAACATTACAAAAAATACTAGTATTTTCGTAACTAGGATCCTCCTCGCGGAATCAATCTTGCTGTAATTAGGCGATATCATATGGACCAATTACATCGTCATATTATCCCGGCAGAAGATGTGTGAACCCGCCAACCCGCACTAGGCCAGCGTGGTGGACTATGGCCTAATCCCCCTTGCATTGAGGGGAGGCCCGTGCCCAGCAGTGAGACAATAAAAAGGGCCGGTATTATTATTATCCGGCAGGTTCAAGAAATGGTGCGACGATTATTTCACGATCCCGCACCGCGGCGAGCGGCGCGGCGTCGGCGGCATATTCTTCGACGACATCGACACGCCCGACCAGCAGTCCGCTTTCAAATTCGTCACCTCGTGTGCGGAGGCGGTCATTCCTAGCTACATGCCTCTCGGTAAGATATTCATGGGCATAGTAATGCTACTGTCGCGTCATGTAACGTGCTGCTCTGAAACCCGAAACCAGGATTTCTGTACGAAACTTTATCGACGCCGTTATTAGGGAGAAGTAAAAAAAAATGTTTCTTGTTTTTTTTTATGTTGCATATTTGTGGGAAAACTCGCTTTATTTGTACTGGCCTCGTGTAAACCATACTTAGGAGACATTTTTACAACTGGAAACTGGCTTGAAACCGTCGGCAGAGTTCTCTGTGGGAAATAGAGGAATGCTTGTTTTAAAAAAGTCATTGTTTTATGAATTGTTTTATGGCACTGGGTAGTAGCCTTTAGAGCTTATGAGTAGTATTATTCGATGATTACGATAATGATTTATTAATGGAAACCTTTTAATAAAGCGAATGCTTTACTTAAATATTACCGGATGACTTGGGAAAACCTTAAAAGTCTAGTAACATTGTTTCATTTCAATTCCCTATACTTGCGCACGTTTATAAATACACAATGGTTAATATACCACCAATATTACACAATATTGATCAAATAAACATATATTATGGAAATTAAATTCACTGTCTAACTAACCGCCAAGTACTCACTACTTACCGTTTATTTCCAGTGAAGAAACACAAAGACGACGCGTACGGCTACCACGAGCGCCAGTGGCAGTTGCTGCGGCGCGGGCGCTACGTCGAGTTCAACCTCATGTACGACAGGGGCACCAAGTTCGGCCTGCACACGCCGCAGGCGCGGTACGAGAGTATACTCATGTCGCTACCGTTAAACGCTGTGAGTATACTGAGACCAAACAAAAATAGTACATAAGTAATCGAAAATCAAAATTTTGTTCAGTACGTCAAGTGCGAGATTATTCGTAAGCTAACTATATAGTTTAAGTTTAGCGCCTCTAGCGGACAGTATTTAAAACATTCAATTCTCCCTACAATATGTCTAAATACGTAGACTATGAAGTACACGGTTAGCTTTCGAATAACCTCGCACTTGACGTCCAGTATGCACTGAGCATAAATGTTTTTTTTTTATATATTCTTATTTCCTAACGAAAAGAAATGTGATAATATAAAATCGGATCAGATTATTATTATACATTTGGAATTTAATAAAAATAAAACTAACATTATGAAATTAGATTTTTCGGTGTGGCATTTTTTTTGTTTTTTTTTTCACAGAAATGGGAGTACATGCACGAAACAAAACCAAACTCTCCTGAAGAGTATTTACTGAAAGTGCTGCGTGAACCGAGGGATTGGCTTAACATCGAACAGAAGAGCCATCGGTCCGCGGCTTAAAAGAGAATAATGATCATGGGCTACGGGAATCATACTAAATAGTTTACGTAATATATTTTTGTAAAATCTGTTTAAATTATACTTTTTTGATGTTTTATCATTGTTGTTTTTTTGTATCTATCTTAGCAGTTTTAGGGTCAGCGCACACGGACGAATTGGCGGCAAAGCTATTAATTAGGTAATAATTCGATATCAAATAAACATTAATAGTACTCCCGATTATCATCATTTTTTTTAATTATAACGTGTATTTATTGCAAAGACTAATACGTCTGTGATTTTTTTAATTTGATATCGCTATACTTAACACCGGCAAAATACGCATAAGTTTGTGGGTGAGGCCATATTTTATCTTATTCCATTCCATTGTATTATTATATTCGATGAAATATGATCGCATTTCATTTCGTAAAGAGAGAAGAAACACTCCCTTTGGCATAAGCTTGCAACACCTCGCCTCTACTCTGTGGTTCTTAATTTTTATAACACATGCCCAGTATACCCACACTGGATTAACAATCCAACAAAGACATAAAATGAGACTGAGATTTAAAACACTATTTCTTGACCCTGGCGGCGGCTGACTTATCTTTTTTTCAATTCCGCGTAGGCCTAGGTTGGGCAAACGGGTGTACGGGTATTAGATTTGTTATTATCAATTTATTTTAACGCACCAACCAAGTGATGTCACATTATTTTTATATAGCAACACCAAACTGTAACTGTCATATTGTTGTCACTTTCTCGCAGGGCTGGCAGATTTTGTAATGAGATACAAAATGCGAATGATAGATACCATATGGTACCCTTGTGCATGCTATTCCTCGATATGTACGTAAATAAGTTAAAATAATATTTCGCTGCGCTTGCACCTTCATTTGTTCGATTTTCCTTGAATTCCACGGCACGCAGTACAGTTATTAGGCAAATTATTTTTTTAATATTTGTTTAATTGTTTTTTACTTTAGTACTTTGTATTTTATTTTAGTATAAAATAATTTTTAGAACCTTATTTTACCGGTTTACCGGGGCCCAGCCCAGCGGCATACTTTTTCTTTACTGGCAGCCCTACGTTCTCACTCCATGGCTTCAATGTTGTGAACGTGAATTTCTATTATTTTCGCTATACGTATGTGTTTACGCTACATATTTTATTGCTCAGCACTGATATTCCTGCGTCATCGCCGCATTAACTTAAATTCACATAAATAAGTGTAGTGGTACCGCGAATCAAATGCGAAAAGCTATAAATATGTGGCGCGCGTAACTAGCGCATCGTTTCCTACATTCCTTTGCCATAATAGTAACGTAACGTTTGTTTCCTATGTGATGTTAGTGCAAACTGGCGGCGGGTAGCTTCGGAAGATGCCTTTCAAGCTGAAGTTGAAGAAAACGCGGCAGTACAATGTCGCGTCGAAGAGTTTGTTTGTGATAAGTGTGGAGCTGTTGGACGGTGGTGGCGCGGACTGTACGCTGTCGGTGGACAGCACCGGCCAGGAGTGTCTCGACAATGTGTGCCAGCGGCAGGCCATCAACCAGCCGGACTTCTTCGGCCTTCGGTACATGAACAGGAGCCAGCAGCCGCGATGGGTGCAGCTAGATCGGCCTTTGAAGCGCCAGCTGGAGAAGTACGCGTCGTCCCACCAGCTATACCTACGCGTTATGTACTATGTTATATCTGGTACCAGCCTGATCACAGATGAAGTGACCCGCTACCATTATTTCCTACAACTAAAGAATGATTTGATAGAGGGCCGAATTATTTGTGATTGCCAGCAAGCTGTGGTCCTGGCGTCATACAGCCGGCAAGCAGAGTATGGTAATCATGACCGGGAGCGACATACAGTGGATTATCTGAAAAACATGTTAACTTTCCCAAAGCAAATGTTGGATGGTGGGCAGATAATTGATGGGAGTACTCTGGCGGAGACAGGAAGGCTGGAGTGGCTGACAGAGGCTGTGATCCAGCATCATATGGCATTACACAACATGTCTCAGGTATTACAAACTGCTCATTGCTAATAAGAGTCCATTTTGTTTAATAAACAGGTTGCTAATTATTTTGCAACCTCATTTATTTATGTGATCTCAACCACATTGTAATACTGTTGGCACATAAGATCAATATAACAATGAAGTTACAAGATTTAGAATGCCATCAAACACTAACAAAATGCAATCAACATGTCAACAGTGTAATCCAGCACAAATAGCAGCCTTCTTGCTAGCTTGTGTTTTGGTTTTCCGTTATTAGGGGTTACTGTTAATAAAATCCTTGCTTAGCACTTAAGTTATGAGCTACATGCTCAATTTCAAGAATTTAGGCTTTATTAATATGAAAATACAATGATCAGTGAAGGTAATTGAATAAAAATTACGAAAATAAACAAAATATATTTTGAATTAAGATAATTTATATTTAAACTGTGCCCATGGATGGTATGTTGCATATTTTATATAGATAACTGTACTGGGAGTTAGCGGTTATTAACTCCCAAGACCTAATCAGTATGCTTGGTGTGTCTGTTCAAATATGTGGCCTGGTATTGTGCAATATATATTCAAGATAGTTTTTTATCTTATATTATATACAATTAAAATATATTTCCAGTCGTTAAGGGGTATAATATCAGATTGCCCAGCAATTACGTGTACTCATGTAGGCCATTAAAACTTACTTAGGAGTCCATAATAGCGTTCATAATTAAGACTCTAATCAAACTTGTATTAGGTGTCTGGAAGGTGACAAAATATATACAATTTGATCAAGAAATTAATCCGTCAGCAATTACCCATTCCATGCTGTCTACAAAATGCTTATAAATCTGATGTCATAATGGTGGCTCTATAATAATAACCAAAATCAAAACGTATTGTTGACTGAGAAGTATTAGTCGGATCCTGCCAATTGTGCCGGCTTCCGAGCCTGGCTTGGGCAGTCACCTAGCATGGGTTGGACGGCGTGTTGAGCAGATTCTGTCTAGGGTTGTACTGTCATCTGTGACTTGTCGTGCCGGTGGCTTGAACCCGAGCTAGCCTCGCAATTGTACGCAGTCAGTCAGCACTTAGCCATTGCCGAATAGATAAGCCGACCTCAATCAATGCACCAAATAGGTAGCCAAAAGTGAAATGCGTTATACAAACTCGTTATCAACAGTAATTAAGTAACATTAACTATGTAATTTGTATCAGTGATAACAGGATTCAGGCACGCACACACCTATAAAACAACACCCTACCTCGTTAGCGATATGGATCTATATTTAGTAGCCTTATCAACATTAAATGTTTGTTAATAGATAGTGCATTTTTATTGCGAATGTCAGGTGTTACTGCAAAGCATAATCATATATTTATGAATTTCGCAAAAATGAGAAAAGCGTGTCGTAAGTCGATTTATAAACTATCTCACACAATAAGAAAGTAAATTCATATCTCCAGTAACACCGTAATTAAAATAAAACTATATTTTAGGATTTTATCGCGTTTATTTTACGTTTTTACGTGCGTAGATCAAACCGCGAGCAACAACTAAATATGATGGTGCCCCAGTTCAAACTATGAACTACTACTAGACACTAGAACCTCAACCCCATCAGTCCTCCCGTGACCGTGGTTGCTGTAAAGCAGCCGATACGTCGGAAACGTAAAATAAATGCGATAAAATCCTAAAAAAATAGTTTTATTTAAATGTGTAGTATTCGCGTAAATATAAGACATCAATCAATATGTGTATTCCGTAATATAGGGTATGCACTGGGGGCTTCCCGTAAAACCCAAATCAGGGTAAATTACAAAATTAGCCCAAGCGGGAATCAGACTCGCAACCATCCGGTAAATGATCCGAGCTACCTGCGCTAAGCCACTACACCCACTAAGCTGTCGTCAAAACAGATAAACAGACCGAGTCATTGTAGTTTATAGCTCAGAAGGATACCGTTTGTTTTAAAAACTTACCAAGAAGTCGCTTCATGAAACATGCTTGAAATCGGACCAGTGTTTTTACAGGAAAATATTTCAATAAATGAGTAACTCAGGTTGGCGGCAGATCGTGTACGCTTTATATTATATTGGTACATATATGAGGTACTTAAATACGTAGGTATGTAATTATTTCGGTTCCTGGACTAACTGACGGGGAACTGTCACGCTGCACACGGATGTACCTAATCTATCTATATATATATAAAACAAAGTCGTGCTAGTTAAACCATTTATAACTCAACAACGGGTGGGCCGGGTTGGTGGGTGATAATAGTACAGAGCTACAGGATCATGACGTCACCGCCATAAGACCGGGCGCGTGTGAAAGAGAAATACTGCGACCCCTCTCACCCCACTATTGATTATTGTACAGTACTTATGACAAAAATATTATACTACTGCTTTACCACCCGTTCGGAACGCTGTTCCTATGGAGAAGAACGGGCAAGAAACTCCATGGTTGCTCTTTTTTTAAAATAGATCTTTTACATTTTTGACCAATACATTGTTATAGGTATGTGAGAACAATGTAGGAACAGCTAATCAGACTTTAGCAGCAGGTAAAAAAAAACATAAAGTACTAACTAACTAAGTATAAAATTACAGTTAAAAGATTAACAGTCAAACATCCTATTAGTTAATTCGTGTTGCAACACAGGCGCTTGCGGAGGAGGGGTTCATCACGGCGTGCCAGCAGCTGCGCGGCTACGGGCAGGAGATGTTCAGCGCGCAGGACCAGCTGCGCCAGGCGGAGGTCACCCTCGCCATCTCGCTCACCGGCATCACCGTGCTCACGGACACGAGTGACACACCACACTTCTACAGGTATACATACATCACAAAAAAATAATAACCGCTTGTTTTTGTACTGAATTTATTCTCCTTATTCTTGAGAAGCTAGGTTATGTTTTAAAAATCATACTAAAGGCGTCTACAAACGACACAAATTGTAATGCTGAGCGTTAGGTTCCCCACCAATAGGCACGTCAATAGCCAAGCCGGCTTGTCATTGACAGGCGAATTGGTAGGGACCCTACGGATCGGGAGTCAAGTTACGCCGTTCGTAGAGGCTTTAGAACAACATACTCACAAATATCGCCGCAATATAGGTACTTGATTTATATTCTGGGGACACCTTCCGTTTCCCGAGATAAACATTTGACTTATATACATACATACATATATATATATATTGACGCAATGAATAAACTATCATCATGCCATGTTGCAATATATTGTTCCCCGTTAACTACAATCTGGGTGTTTTCAAGTCGAGAGTGAACAGGTACCTTCCAGGCAAGTATGCTCCATCGTAGATCTCATCGTCACTTACCATCAGGTGAGATCGAGATCAAATACTTGCCTATAACGTAATAATAAAAAAAAAACTTGGACTTGAGATAAAAAACCACTAAGCATGCGCCTCGCCTTTTTTTTTTTTTTTACATGTGGAAATGCGTTACGCTTCCCCTCATGCCCCGGGGGGACGAGAGGGGTATGTGGGACTCCCCGGCGGCGGCCGGTATACCCACTAAAACCACATGGTGAATCCTCACGGTCGCTTGTGTCGGGGACACGGGAACGCTTGCGCATACTTCCGCGAACCCCGACGCGACTGCGGCCTTTCGGCCTCCTCCAGGCCTTGCGGCCAGGCGCTGTGTTGGACCACCAGACACAGCGCCGATCCTCTCGAGCCCGGAGTGGAATGTCGAACTCCCCCGAGTCCGCCGCCCGGGGCTCAGCGCCGACCGCCTTCCACACCAGCTGGCGGCCAGCAAGTCCTCCCGGGTGACAGCGAGCTGCCCCCCCCGGTCGGCCTCTTCACCCGAAACAACAGCCCCGCGAGCTTTGCGGTCGTTCTTGACGCTAAAAGTTAATCGTCATCGCCCCCAGATGGATGGACATTACGAACGTGATCAACCACAAGCGAACGTTTCGCATCGAGTGCCAGAAGCAGGTGGGCTCGGCTTCGTTCGCGCTGGCGAGCCCCGAGCACGGCAAGTACGTGTGGTGGTGCTGCGTCCAGCAACACACCTTCTACATGAAGAACCAGACCGCGCTCAGCGAAGCACCCCCCGAAGACCACACCACAAAGTTCCAGGTGAGTTTTCCGTTAAATTGTCTATACCTGTTTGTGTGTTGTTATTCTACTACTCAGTCCAAGTCTTTTTGGCGGGAAGTTGAACCGTGTAGTTGCCAATTTTGTTTTATTTCCATAAAAATGTGTGTCTTTGATAAATAGTGTGTAATATTGGGATTGGGAAATTGAAATAAAATAGTATAACTTGACTTTTCAAGTTCTCCCAAAATGTCCGATAAATTTTTCATTAAAGTATCCATATCTCTACTGATAGGGATTAATTTCATCAACATTATCAATATCATCACCGCTTGGACCTACCACGCAGAGGAATCCAACAATCTGCTTGTCTCTCCGCATTAGTGGAAACCGGGCCTAGAGGTTTTCTAAGGCGTATCATTTTTAAGATTATGAGACCGTGGGTCCAAATATCAAACTCTATGCTCACAAAGATACAACGTGACTGAACGTTTTTAGGATATCAATAATAAAATATGTGTACATTAGGGCTATCAAAGAGTTGCATTCTCATTTTTTTTTAAGTAATGTTTAATTGGTGATTTCAAATGTACAGTGTCACCCTCTTACCGAGATCTGATTGACAAATATTACTAAAATCAGCATAGGCGGCCTCTTAAGTTGAAAATAAATCAATTAATCGCTGTCTTGTCGGCGTCGGTTATCGCCCGTAACAATTAGTCAGTTATGCGCAGCTATGAAAGTGCGCACGCGATTCCCGCAATTAAAATTCAATCGGGGGACATTCATTGTCAGAGTTTACAACTTTTTAAAATATTAAACCTCGCGTGTGTCCGTCATAATGTCGTGATGAGCTGTGTACATACTAACTTAATTAATCAACAAAAGTACATATACAGTTGAGTTGACATCGAGGCGAACCGACTGGGCCTTGCGAATGTGCTCGGCCAGTTAGTACACACCTATTTGTATGGTACACTTTGTAACCGCACTATTAAGGCTACAGCAAACAGGGCCCCAAGTCTGCTAACACAATCGATTCATAATCGAACACCGACCTCATAGTAACGGTCACTTTTGACAGATATTCCATACAATATCTGTCAAAAGTGACGGTTACTATGCGGTTGCTGTTCGATTATAAATCGATTGTGTTAGCAGACTTGGGGCCCTGTATGCTCGTTCTATACAACAATACAAAGGCTAGGCTCTGTACGGACTGGAATTGCGACTTAGCGTTTCGTCGACGAAAACACCAATGGATTCCTAGTGGCTGGCAACTTAAACTTGACATGTGACTTCATTTGTAGGTCATGTAAGTATAGCCTAACATTTCTTGGTGACAATAATGATCTAAAAATACATGTAACGTAAACATTATTTGTTAAACACATTGTCAGTCAAGCAAGCGGCTCGCTCGTCTGTGTGAGTGTGAAAACAAGATAGTGGGTAATTCGCTGTGAACGCGTGCGTTGGTATCAGTGCCGGCCATGTGAAGCTAATTAATTAAAATAATCTGTGTAAATAATTATATTATGATTTGCAATTGCATTCATAATAAATAGTAAGTGTCAAAATACCAGGAGAGGTATATTTTTAGAGGTACATTTGAAAATCGCCCCTTAATCTAAATCTATATATATAAAAAGTCGTGTGAGTTACACCATTTATAAATCAACAAACGGGTGGGCTGATTATTAAGATGTCAGATTTTTTTAATTTATCTCTGCCCCGAATAGCATGATAACCAATAAAAACCATGAGAAAAAGTTACTAAAACATAATAATAAAGAAAAAAAATCATACATCTCATTCATACAACATTTCATTTTGTCATACATTTGATTCTGAGGCGGTGCGAAGCGTTGTAGTTAACATAATAGGTACTATTTTAATATTAATGATTTATCTGTGGTTCTTTCTCTTACTATTTTACTCTGCTGTCACAAGTTCTTAATAAATGACGTTTTTACATTATCATCATTTTCTATATTTATTCACAACACGAAGTTTGTCGTGAGTGGTATAATAGGACCCCCTCTCGTAAGGAGAGGAGACCTGTGGCGAATATTAGAAAAATATATATATACAAGGATTTATTGATACAAACGCATGCCAAAAGCGTCCAATATGTGCGTAGCCTATTCCTCAACAAAATCACCACAGTGAAAAGAAATCTTTAACAGATGTTGCGTTACGATCGTCGCACGCGCATTGCATAGCTGTGTGCACCGCGCGCGCCGAGAAAACACCCGTTTCCGCTTCATTATACACATCCATACAATCTATTCGTTATTTAATAGCTCAACGTGCCTGTGAGACTTATTTCTTAAAGTGATGTTTTAATTTTTTTAGGGTTGTGTTTTAAGAAAATTGTGATTTCAAATCTGTAAGTGGGCTTGGATGTCACATGGGAATCTTATTTGAAATAATGATCATCTTTTAAATAAAACTAATTTTACGGATTTTATCGCGTTTATTTTTTGTTTTTTATGTCCCCGACGTTTCGGCTGGCTTACAGCAACCATGGTCACGGGAGGGCTGAGGTGGTTGACGTCCTGGTGTCATAGTTTGAAACGGGGTACCATCATATTTAATTCTTGCTTGTGGTTCGATCTTGTGATAAAATTAGTTTTATTTAAATGTGTAGTATTCGCGTAAATATAAGAAATCAATATAATGATCATCATTACCTTTACGGTGAAGAAAAATATCGCAAGGAAACCGCATTTACCGAACAGCATAATCTTTTAAATAAGCATTCGCTCACACCACAGATTGTATAAACAAGAATGACAGTGACAGCATGCTTTCTCGAAGATCCTGACCGTTCACTTTAGGTAATTATGGTCGTGTTCCTACATATACTATATTCAACAGGACCACGGTCTCTCGGAGAGTCGCGAGGAGTTAGATGCGCGGGAGTTGGGCAGTAGTTCGCGGCTCGAGCCCCTGACCGCGGCGCACCGCGCCTACTCCACCTCCTGCCTCGAGCTAGCCGACCAGCACCAGCTCAGGCACCAGCCGCAGCTGCCTCAGAACAGGTCAGTACTCACCCTGATAATAAGACCATAAGTAATTTAGACACGGGAATTGACAGTTAAACTATTTTCTCTAGTAGTGTTTTAACTGTTATTGACTTAAGTATGCTAAATATTATATCATTAGAAGAAATACTTGTAAGATTTATCAAAATTACTTATAAAATTTCAAATAGAATCCTTATTCGAGTTTGGTAAAAGCAAAAGTGGAGTTTTGCTCTTTCTCTGTCGCACTCGCTATGACGTCTCATGCCTGTAGCTCAATAATATTCTCGTGCTTTCTCATCGGAAAAGATAAACGTCTGTATTTCAAGTCATTATAAACTTTTACAGCTATTAGTCAAGCTGAGAACTTTTATAAACCTATCAAACTTAATCTAATCTAGTTACAATTCCAACCACCCATCACATTCCAGGGCTCTCGTGCCCTCCTACCGGCCAGCCCCGGACTACGAGACCGCGATCCAGCAGAAGTACCAGCAACAACGCGCCGAAGCCCAGCTCCGCTACCAGAACCACCATGCCCACTCGCCCATGCTGACCAGCAGCGCCAAGCCGCTGGTCTACGGCTCCCACCCCGACATCCACAGGGTCCACTTCCCCGACGTGACGCGACACACCGTCCCCGTCGGCCAGGGCGTCGCGGCCACCGACGACTACGCCTACGGTCTCAAGTTCATGGGAACCAACTACCCTTTTGCTGTCAACCCTAATGTGCAAACCGATTTGAACCAGTTACATTACGTTAACGTCTACAAACCACCGCCGCCGTACCCCTCCAATGGCCTAGCTTCAAACTCCACCCCGGATCTAGCGGTCGCCAGCCAGGCGCTGAACTACCACAGGGGGTACATCAACTCACACGTCTCAGGTTCGAGTCCAGACCTAGTTTCCACTAGAACGGCGCTCAACAGACAGTATTTAGGTTATATAAACACTAGTCATATTAACTACGGTAGGCCCAACATTATGCCGGGGGCGCACGGCACTTACAACAACCTCAATTCAGTTCTGGACCCAAAACCGCACATCATTATCGACCCACACCACATATCCGATAACATACAGAAAGTGTACGACGAAAGAGGTAACATTATGTACTCCATGCCGATACATAGGGTACCGTACCAACGACATCTAGTACTCCCGCAATCTCAGATCAAGATGGGAGACACACAAGAACCTATATACGAAAACGTACCGCTGCCGTGGCAGAGCGACGGTAAAACCACCATGAGGGACCGAGCCCAGAGCCTCACGACGACAGACGAAATCGCGCGGCTCAACGAACGCAACACACATCCAATAACACACGACTTAAACCCTTACACAACGAAACTAAACACACCAGACAACCACTACGTGAACGCTCAAATCATCAAAGACGTTCGGGAATCCAGCGTGCCCAAGGAAACGGATTTCGAGAACGTAACACTGTCGATAGATAGAATATCGATACGGGACGAGAAAGAGTGCGATGAAACGCCCTACCAGAGTCTATCGACGCACAAACTATCGAACAATAATACCATTGATAAAGATAACATTACATCGATAAACGTGTCGGAGAGTATGTCGAGTGTGAACGACAGTGCTTTCTCGAGTTCTGTTATTAACTCCACTTATAGCACTGATGATGTGAGTAAGGGTAAGGAGAAGAAGAGACGGAGGTGGGGGGTGTTTATGGGGCGGGCGGGGAAGGGGGAGGTGAAGAGCGCGACCCTGGGGCGGGACAAGGCGAAGGTGCCGCCGCCCAATAAGCACAGGTGGTCGACCGGGTTGCCCAAGTTCCAGCCGCTACCGCCGAGCATTACCAAAGAAACAATGGTGAGTTATTTCTATATTATAATAACCTCCATATTTTTCAAAAGTATCGTATATTTACAATGACACGTTCTAAGTACGTTCATTATGTCGAATACTTTTTTAGATTCGCTTCGTTTCGCGGAGAAATGCATATTATTTTGGGTCCCGACACTCGTGACAGATGTTTTCTCCACTGACATCTTAGAGGAGTTCAGTGTTGTGGGCTTCTTTAATTATAGATCAACTTGTTTGGTTTAATTGGAAAATTTGACAAGCCGAGGGTCAGTGGTGGGTTCCTCGTCCCCCATTTGTTTAACTTTAATTTATTCAAAACGAAGAAGAAATATTTTGATCTCGAAGCATGCTTCAAATTGGTTCCATGTATGTGCTGTGTCCTTTGGAGAAAAGAGCAAGCACGCTTATTGCACAGGTTCGAATCAAAATTGATTTAGTATAGTAACAGTCGATGCTTGATTAATATCAATAGACATGCGCACACGCTTCATTAATTAATGTTATGAGTGAGTAATATTTTTTTTTTTCTTTAAACACTGTGTCATATGATACTTTGCTCTCTATCTTTAATGCATTGAATAGCTGAATATCAGCTATCATTATTGTGTCATGCCTGACCACACTGTTGACAAATATCCCATCACTGCAACAACGCCCGCCATATTATTGTTTATCAACAAGCAGCTATGCAATGCGCACGCGCCGGTCGTACAAGTAAATATCCCCTCACGCATGTAATCCCGTTAGATGAATTATGGGTAGCCACATTTCGCTGATGGTATTTCGTCCCTGTATATACTTACCTTGAATAGTATGATTATTATATTAGAAAAACCCTGGGTTAAAATTAAAAGCTCATGTCAAAGCCGACAAAAAAAAACAAAAGCAATATATTTTTAATTGTCAATAAAATCATAGACAAAATCTTTAATACAAAGGTTACTTACGGCAGTTTATTATACAGTCCCAATCTAATAGGCTGCGTGTCTAATGCACTATACCGAGCACGTTCCTCTACAATAGGGGCTCCCAAACTTATTTTGTCTGCTGCCCACTTTGAGAATGCATTATTTTTAGCGCCCCCAAAACCACTATAACATTAAATTAAATTAATTATAGTAAGCCTCTACACAAAGCCCCCTTTTTTTTGGGTCTCTTACCGCCCGTCTTTAGGCCTGCGGCGCCCACAAAGTTATCGCCCACTTTGGGAAAGGCTGGTCTACAATATGAGGAGGATTACACAGCAGTCCCCACGCTGGCTCGGTTCTGGCCACGCCAAATTCAACAATTGCAAAGACATCGTTTTTATTACATTCTTATTCTTGATTTCTTATATTTACGCGAATACTACACATTGAAATAAAACGACTTTTAAGGATTTTATCGCGTTTATTTTTCGTTTTTACGTTCCCGACGTTTCGGCTGCTTTACAGCAACCAGCCTCCACCAGCAGTCCTCCCGTGACCATGGTCGCTGTAAAGCAGCCGAAACGTCGGGAACGGAAAAACGAAAAATAAACGCGATAAAATCCTTAAAAATCGTTTTATTTCAATTCTTATTCTTTACAAGAAAGTTGTGAGAAGTAAATATTTGAACTCCCAATACAAGTGTCAAATCCTGGAGCGCAAGATGACGGAGGAGCAGCTGTCGTTCGCGTTCGAGCAGATCCCCAAGTGGCGCGAGGGCGGCGCCGAGTTCCGCACCGCGCTGCTGCCGCAGCACGCGGCGCTCAACGCCGGCGCCGCCGACCACCTGCCCTACGAGGACAACCGCGTGCGCCTGCACCCCGCGCCCGACAACCCGCACGGATACATCAACGCCTCGCACATCACGGTGAGCTCAACAACTATAGTGGGCTTATCACACACACATCTACTGCGCTGTATTGTGTCTTTGTATGTGTGTTTGGGTATGTTGGGTGAGTCTAGGTGTGTGTGTGTGTGTGTAGTGTGAGTCACGTCGTTGAATGTGTGTTATATGTCTGGGTGCGTGCTGTGTGTATGAGATCACACACCCGGTGGGTATGTGTTGGGGTGTGTATTATGTGTGTGTTATTTTGGCGTCGACACGAAAAAGAAGAAGACTTCTATTGCGTCCATAATATAGGCCAGGGTCTTCAGTAGTATTTAATTAAGATCACGAGATTTGACTGTTTGACTCTGATTTATGTCAAATCCAACTTATAGCATTCGCTAGATTTCTGATAGCCTTTTTCTATTCAAATAGTTGACCGTCTAATGGTGTGTAACCCGAATCAATATTAAGGAAGTTTTTGGATTGATCCTTTCCTTTGAAATCATCATGAAACTGTATTTTTACATCTACCGGGCGGATTTCAATTACCCTTGACGTGGTGATATTTGACACACTGGGTCAATGTATACAATACTGTTCATCCCGGGAAATTGAACATTAGATAGTAAAAAACGTAAAATCAGGTACAGAGATTTGAAATAAGTATCCTAGATTTCGTGATTCTCATTTCTAATCATGGTGATGCCTTGCTGAGTTGTGAAGGCAAACCTCGAGAGGAAACCAGTTCTCGAAAGACTTGCAAGATGCGTCCACGCGATGGGCCAGGGTGGTGGACTATGGCCTGAATCCTTCCCGCATTGAGCGGAACGGACTTTAAGGGGGTGATATCACGAGAGCTTCTCCGGTCTATTTGCTGGCGGGTCGGTCCAAAGAGTACAAGGTTTCCCCCGGTGGCAGATGACGGTGGGCAGCACGCAGCGGTTCTACGTGGTGGCGGCCGTGGGCGGCGGCAGGAGCCCGCCGGCGGCCACCGCGGGGGCGGGGGCGGGCGCGTGGTCGCGCGCCGAGCAGAGCGCGCTGGTGTGGCGCTGCGCGTGGCAGGTGGGCGCGCGCGTGCTGGCGCTGCTGGCCGGCGCGCCGCCGCCGCACTACCTGCCGCCCGACAACACCACCGCACACTTCGGGAACGTGAGTACTGCTGCGCTGCTGGCGCTGCTGGCCGGCGCGCCGCCGCCGCACTACCTGCCGCCCGACAACACCACCGCACACTTCGGGAACGTGAGTACTGCTGCGCTGCTGGCGCTGCTGGCCGGCGCGCCGCCGCCGCACTACCTGCCGCCCGACAACACCACCGCACACTTCGGGAACGTGAGTACTGCTGCGCTGCTGGCGCTGCTGGCCGGCGCGCCGCCGCCGCACTACCTGCCGCCCGACAACACCACCGCACACTTCGGGAACGTGAGTACTGCTGCGCTGCTGGCGCTGCTGGCCGGCGCGCCGCCGCCGCACTACCTGCCGCCCGACAACACCACCGCACACTTCGGGAACGTGAGTACTGCTGCGCTGCTGGCGCTGCTGGCCGGCGCGTCGCCGCCGCACTACCTGCCGCCCGACAACACCACCGCACACTTCGGGAACGTGAGTACTGCTGCGCTGCTGGCGCTGCTGGCCGGCGCGCCGCCGCCGCACTACCTGCCGCCCGACAACAACACCGCACACTTCGGGAACGTGAGTACTGCTGCGCTGCTGGCGCTGCTGGCCGGCGCGCCGCCGCCGCACTACCTGCCGCCCGACAACACCACCGCACACTTCGGGAACGTGAGTACTGCTGCGCTGCTGGCGCTGCTGCTCAGTAGTCGACTTCGTTCGGGGCCCGAGGTGAAGCGCGCCACCATCTCTCTCCCCTGCAGTGTGGTGCTGTCATTAACAACAAAGCTGAATTTTGTGTTAGAAGTGGGCTTACTTCAAAAGCTCAATTCCCAGCGTATGGGGATTGAACCTGGTCGTAACTGATGAGCAAGTGAGCGCGTCGCTCGTGTGCACTAACCGCAATGTCCCCGGCGGCAGGTGGTGGTGTCGGCGCGCTCGTCGTCGCGCGCGGCGTGGGGCGCGTCGGTGCGCGTGCGCGTGCGCGTGGGCGCGCGCGAGCGCGAGCTGTGGCACGTGCACTTCGCGCGCTGGCCGCACGCCAACACGGTGCCCGACCAGCTCGACCTGTTCTTAGGTGAAATATACATTCATCCACCCCATCCATCCCTTGCAAAAAGGACAACGATCATACATGGTACCAATTAGTCGAGGTTTTCATGATCAAAACAATATAGTTCTTCAAAAAAAAGTTCTTTTTCAAAAATCTTGGGAGTAATCGTGCAGCGAATTCAGCCATTTTGCCGCGCATGGCAGTTATTGACATAAATCAGATTAAAATCATCTTTTATATGTTCTGAATAAAACTTCAAAGGCAATAGACGACTGGAATTTATTGATCAACTCACTTATGCTGTAAAATTGAGTAATTAATTGCCCCGACGAAACTCAAAACTCGACTCTAGCGAAATGATGTAAAACAAAAGAAATTAATACAGAACTTCTTTATATGAGCACCATGTTTGGGCTTTGTCCTTTATAAAAGACGTAGTCAATTTAAGATATTAATCGTTTTATTTGTTCGTCTAAAAATTACTCTGTAATATCTTTGGAAATCCACAAAACTTATTAACCTTTTCATGGAGCTGTTCAATATACAAATAATAAAATATCCTTTTTTGTAAATTCTAATCCGAATGAGCGTGTTTCTTCGTCAGCGTTCCTATCTGAGGTGAACAGCCTCCGGCTGGCGAGCGAGGCGGAGGCGCGGGGCGGGGCGGGCGGTGCGGGCGGGGCGGGGGCGCCGCTGGTGCTGGCGTGCGAGCACGGCGCCGGCCGCAGCGGCACCGCGCTGGCCGCCGACCTGCTGCACGACATACTCGACAACAACCAGGTACTGGCTAAATACACAATCGTATCATAACAAAAACAAAAAAAAACAACCAGGTACCACGCACACAACCAATATTATTCACTGACCTTTACTACTGCTGGACTTAATTTATAGAACTCTGCGAAAATGGGGGAAGAGGAACCTGACCCTCGGTTTGCCAACGTTTCCAATTATAAAATGCAATTCTCCGAGAAAATCTTTTCGGCTGAGGATGCCTCGTTTAGAGGGTAAATACGTGTCGAATACTTTTTTAGATTCGCTTCATTTCGCGGAGAATTGAATGTTATTTGGAATCCCGTCACTCGTGATAGATATTTTGTCGACTAACACCTTAGAGGAGTTAGGTGTTGCTGGCTTATTTAATTATCGATCAACTTGTTTGGTTTATAATTGGAAAAGTTGACAGGCCGAGGGTCAGTGGTGGGTTCCTCTTCCCCCATTGGCTTACTACTGGACTGGGGACAGACTTCCTCGTTTTTTGCCTATTTTCGCCATTTCGGCGCTGATTGTAGTGATAGCAGGTAGTGTGTATCCTCGGAACGAATTACAGAGGTTTGACATGTGACAACTATGTGGTCAAAAAAATTATCAAAGTCCTTACCCCACCCCCAGGAGCTGGACATCCCTCGCACGATCAGCCTGCTCCACCAGCAGCGCGCGAATCTCATCCAAAACGTCCAGCAGTACAAGTTCCTGCATCAACTGCTGCTTCAGTACCTCAAACAGTCCAGACTCATATAGACCAGACACCAACGGGAGACAACACGACCGGAGCAACGAGGAAATTTGACTGGTACGAGTTTGAGACTATATTTTTACTGAGTTTATAACTTCAGGAAGGTAAATTAGAGCATATTAACTGATTAAAATATGCCTAGCAGTGAATAAGTAACTAAATGCTCAACTTTCAACAAATCTCCGAACCACGCGAGAATGCACTCAACTAATGAGATTTATAAAGCAGAGCCTACATTGAGAAGAAGCTAGGGCAAAGGGCTAGAGCGAATCCTTGAGGAAAACAACATGGGTTTAGCATCCAAGCACAACGCATTTCTCCCAAATGTCGTTTCGTCTTAAAACAACATATGACTGAGACCCAACCTTCCACCTTCGTCTAGTGATTATGTATATTGTGTATTTATTTCAAACGTGTATTAACTTGTATTATAATTATGTTTTATGAATATTTTGATGGATTTTTTTTATTGTGATTGTTGAATGAATTTACACGAATTATATTTGGAAATGTTTTTTATTACTGTTGTAAATGTGAGAAAGTATTAATTGGATATTGTAACGTGGGGTATTGTGTGAGCGGCAGCTAACAAGATGAATGTATTTTGAAGAGTTTGTTAGTGTTCTAAGCATCGCAGTGTGATACAATACTCGATACTATAAACTATAAGGTAAACTAAAATATATAAGAAAGCTCAAGCGATCCTCAACCTTTGACAGAAAAATAATCGTAACATAAACACATCATGGAGTCGATTCTGTGCAGCATGTCTATATTTAATTTTGAATTCAAATTCTCTTAAATTAAGTAGTGAATTTAAGAGATTAGTTGCGCACTGGAAGACGCAAAAGTATTTAATACATTTATCTCTTATTTAGTGCAACTTAGATTCAGAGAATGCTGCACAGAATCGGCACCAATTCCACCAACAATTTAAGTGTCTAGTTGTTAAGTGTAAACTATGTGCCTTAATATCTGAGATTATTCACGATCTGACGTCCTTTTCGTGTGCCGTTTTAGCGTTAGTGTTTTACAGTCCTTAAAACACCATTAATATTATCTGTGACTGAATACAAGTCATGCTAATATTGATAACTAAGTGTAAGAATCATGAAAGCGAGAAATATGTCATAGCATTTCCTTTGGTGTCACTCCCTATTGATACAATAGGTAATAGAACGAACACCCAAAATGTATAGTAACTAAATTCTTAATTACAATGGCATTACAAATCACATTTATTCAGAAAAATACTTTGTAAGTAATACCCATACTAAATCAAATAAAATTTAATAAATAAATCATATGTTAATTTTGGGTATTTTTTTGGAAATTATAAAAATTTCAATGTGTGCTTTTGAACCATAGATCTTGGTATAGGAAGACAGTATGACTGGCTTTAGATTCTTATTTACCGTGTTGGACTACTTTACCTAGTCAACTTGACCTGCAGTTATGGGAATCGAACATGAGACCATGGGCCCCTATAAATCATTAGTAATTATGTTACTATAATTCTATGGAATCTCGGGTCACAATTATCAAATAAAGTGAATCGCTTCCTACTTATATGCCACATAACCTCTTAGCAAGCTAGTAAATTTTCAGAAAAGTGACATTCAACATGTTCAAAAACTTGTATTTATTTTTACATATCTAGTCGAAATGGCAACTCCATATTTTTATTAGGGTTTTGTAAGCTTGTAAATTAGCCTCTTATATTTTATGCACAAAATAATTATATCGGGAATGAAATGTTATTTTAGTCGTTTTTTAATGATTTACACATGTCCCTTTGTGATCGTTTAACGAGTTTATAATAATGTATAATTATTGCAGTATTGATAATTTGTATTTTTTTTGTGTGATATATAATGAGTACTCAGTCACGAGCTACGCCTTGTCTGTATAAACCGAAACAATATTGTAACTACTCCTTGAAAGTGACAATAAAAATATGAAATGTTTATTGCTTTTCACTTGTGCACATCCTGGGCCCAAAGTCCCCATCCCAAGAGACTGTATGGGATATCTGTCAAAAGTGACAGTTACTATGCGGTTGCTGTTCGATTATTAATCAATTGTGTTAGCAGACTTGGGGCCCTGAACTGTTTATGAATATTATCATGCCAGTCTCATGTATTAGGCACATTTATTCATGGAGTTAAAGAAACAGGAGAAAGTAAATATGCTAGTCAAGAAAAATTTAATGAAACAAAAAAAATAAATCTATCAATTATATTTCAGTAAAAAATTATAATACCTATCTTACAAATAACGTTACGGCGGCTGATAGTACGGCCGAGGGGGCGGGCCGGGCGGCGGGCCCCTCCCAGGTAAGGGGGGGAAGTAATTCGGAGGAGGAACATTTACAGGTGGGAACCTCGCAGTCGCGGGGGGTGGTTCCGAGTACACCATGGGAGGAGGCGCTGTTAGAGGTAACCTGGGTGGTGGGGGAATGGTTGGTGGTGGTGCAGAGTACACGGGAGGGTAGGCGGGTATGCCAGGGTAAGCCGGATAGCTGTATCTGACCGGTTCAAGCTTTGGTAGTTCCATTGTGATGTCAGAGCCGTTCTTGATGGGTGTGACAACAGGTTTGCTAACGGGCGCGGCGACAGGCGATGCTGAAGTGGGCGGTGTAATGGAAGGGGGCTTCTTCTCGTTTTTTGCCTGCTTGTTTGTGGAAAGCAGTGGGGGCGAGTCGCCACCTGATGACTGTGTTTGGGGTGAGTAGAGATCTAGCACCTGGAATGATGCAAAAGAAAGTTTATTAAAGATTCAATTACAGATTTCTTTTAATTCACTTATGCCAATGAAGAATTTTCAATAAGTTATATTCAAAATGAAAATAAATCAATTGAAAACAAACAGGTCTTATGGTGATTTCACTGAGAAAAGCTGACAAGAAACTCCATGGTTACTCTTATGTGAATATTCCTACCTGATGGCAAATGTCTTCCAACAGTTCCATGGTGATATCTTCAATAAACATGTCCCACCATGCGCTGTGCTTCGGCTGCCGGCCGTTCCAGTCCTGAACCTCAAACTTGCTGAGCTTCCCTGCCAGGAACATGAGGGCCACTGCTATCACCTCTGGCTCCCATTGCAGTGACAGTGTTGTACATAAGCTGCAAGTAATAATATAATAAACTAAGACAATAAATAATATATGCTGTGTCTGGGCCATCAACCAGACATATTCCAACATATTCCTTAATATTATATGATTGTTTCAAGGTCACATTAAGCTAGGTACTAGGGCATTTTTTATTAGAAGCCAAATAATCACTGTCCTATTTCATCTTTTTAGCAATCATCAAAATAATAATCTATCACTAAATCATTATTTTTATATCCAGACTCGTTTCAATAATGTACCTAACTTACTGGTAAATTGCACTGATATCTAAGCATATGTGTATAGTAAAAAACTTATCTTCCCATATTTGGTAGGTACAATTAATGTGAGAAGCAGCTTGAATGGAATTGCCTCTGTTTGTGGGGTATAGGCCTGAATTGACATTGTTAATTTAAGTAAGGGCAAATCGTTATCACAATAATTACTATAGGGCACTTACCTGCACATTAACAAAATTCAAATATTGGCCTAAGTACATACAATGCCAACAAAATAATTTCGCTTTGGTGTTAATTGTACAATGAAATTAGGTGTCAGAGGGTTTGAACAACTTTGAAGTTAGATATGGGAATGTGGCACAGCTAACAAACATATTGTACAAGTATTGTATTGAAAGCTTTCAGTCACCTGTCATTGACAAACGTCCAGGCCATCTGTACCATCTTCTGCAACTTGGCCTTATCCCCTTTCAGGCACTTGGCATACTTCAGCAGGTACCCATAAGGGTGCTCCACTTGCAGATCAAACTTTATCGTCTGCAGCAGAATCCGCTCCAAAGTCATGACCTCCTCCTTCGGGTCCTCACCGAACGTCGCAAACTTCTGCTCAGTCAGCAAAGACTTTGCCACCTTTATTATATCCTTGCACTTCTTTGGCGTCTCTTCCACTTTCCCCGCCAAAAACAAACAGCAGCACGCCGTTATGTACCTCGGGAATGTTCTGAACGAGTGGAACATGTAGAATCGATGGAAATAAACAACTCCCGTCGCCACTGTGTTATAACCTAAGTCCATTTTCGAGCCAGTGTCTATGATAAACCTCGCGCCTTCCTTCCTGTACCGATTCTCCGTGTCGTTCGAGATTCCATCGCGGAACGACGGCGTGTTCTGTAAGTCCTTCTTATCGTAATACCAGTAAGGCATTCTCGTTGATAAACTATAACAAAAATATTATCAATAATCCGTCACTAACCTCCACAACCATTTATTTGTTACTGACAACTACTATTAAACGATAAATTGACATGACACAGTAACTGTAATAATCGTTTGGTAAATCAAGTTCAACAACATTTGGTAGAATAATATTAACCACGTTTGACATCACAGTTGTAAAACTTGCCAAGGTAAAAAAATAACTTTTTATAAAAGCGCCACCTACTAACAGGATAGTAAAATAAGTTGTTGAAGAACTAAAGAATCCCAACTGTTTGTATGATAGGTGCTATTTTACTCCGTTTATGATGGAATGGCTGGCAGTACTTTTCTGAGGAACATTTGCGCGGAATAGGATAGCTACTCATGGTCCTAAAATAGCACTACTCACGTTTGCTATATTAGCACGCATACGACCTATTAGCGCAGTTGGTAGTGACCCTGGTTTCTGTGCCGAAGGTCCCGGGTCCGAATCCTGGTAGGGAGAAACTTTGTGTGCATGAGCACGAATGTTTGTACCAGAGATTAAATATCCGTTTGATATCTATGATAACAGTATATTTCGCATTGTCCTTTTCTTTTCTCTCCCTTCTTATGCTATTACTGCGTATTACTAACATACTTTATACAATGACCCCCATCTGTAAATGTGGTTTACATATAGTCATTACCTACTTGTAATTAAGTATATAGGTACTTATGGTTAATTTTAAACTACCTAAGGGTTTCAGGTTTCATACCATATTGTTCCCACACACCCATAAAAGAAGACAGACAAAAACGTACCTTTATGTAAATTCAAACATCTATGACAAAATAAAAATCAGTTGTAGCAAAGTAAAGATACGCATGATATCGTAAGTAATAACTGTTATCTTATCAATATTACAATAATTATTGTTTTCAGCTGCGAATCTGCGCAAGAGACTCGCCACCACCTCGCCACTCACCCGCCAGATTTGAGATCCAAGTCAAGATGCTAATTACTGAGTAAGTAGGTAAGACGCCGTACCTACATCCAATTAAAGAGTTTGTTTTTATTTGTATGACTGCAAAAAATGCTTAAATAATGTTTACGCGATATAAATATAAGATAACTTGGAATTGATTTAGGTATTTTTACTACCTACCCTCTGAGAAATATTAAGCCTTGGTTACACTAGGGGACACAATGTTCCACACAGAACCTGTCCAGTGACAAAGAATTAATATGTTGATGTCACTGGAACGATGCCCACTGTCCCGCGACGTTGCTCGCCATGTTGTGCAGCATATATAATTATATATTTTTTTTACGGAATGACAAAATGCTGTTGGTCGCAGATGACCTTTATAGCTTCACCGGACGAGAGGGCGAGCGCTAAAGGCACTCCAGCCAGGAGCATATCTACAGGACGCGGGACATATTATTATTGTGAGCCCCCACTCCACGAGAGAAAACATTGCGAGATTGTCTCCGCGACATGCCGTTTTATTTACCCCATTTTTAGCCCACATCCACGGCGTAAGACATCCTTGAATAGGTTATACCAAAGAATAACTACTAACTTTTATCACATAAGTACCAATGTTTCTTTGTCAAAGTATATACCTAAGTATAGTATACGCCATAAAATAGGATGACACAGTAGGCTGTTGTAATAGTTATCAGTATTCGATAGCCAATACTAATACGTAACAGGGTAGGTACTTTATTGTGAAACGAAAGGCCGCGCTCCTTATCTCACTTGCTAATGCTTTCAGTAACAACATTGTTTTATTTTAATTAATTCTCGTCAGTTTCAAAATGGCGCTCAAGACTGGTGCATGTGTTTTGCGACTCAATTTACTACGAAACGCAGCGAGAGTTAGTATTCATTATGTTACTAAAACTAGTGTTCAATAACTAAAATAATGGTTAAATAATTATTGATTACATTATTGGCTGAATGTGATAAAATCAGTGCCCGGTGTGATTATGATAATCGTGTTTTTGTATTTTATCTGCGGTCACACGATATTGAACTTAGTCAGGTTATGAATAAGTATTATTTGTTTTATTCACGTGTTATTTCATCATTTTCATTTCGTAGCATATATTATAATGCGCCATAAAATTAACCAAGGACCCATGTAAGCCCAGATGCAGAGTTGATTCCCATGCAATTCTAAATTGCATTTATTTCTTAATAACAATCGGTTAGTAACTAATGATCAACTGAAGATTATAATAATATTTATAAACATTTTTTTAAACTTTTTTTATAGTTACTGTCTACCAATACTAGACCGGACATTCAAAATAACGTCAAAAATGCCGAATTTCCTGGCGCCAAAGCGCCATACGTCTCACAAATGAAGTTTCTGAACGAAACCAGCTACGATCCCATTCCTATCTACAGGGTGCTAGACAACAATGGCGGCGTCATCGATGCTAGGGAGGAGCCGAATATCGATAATGAGACGTTAGTCCATATGTATAAAACTATGGCTCAGTTGACGCAGATGGACAAGATTCTGTATGAATCTCAAAGGTATTAATTTATTTTAAATGTTCTCTATTCCAATCTAGGGTCATAACAAAATAGCATCGCATTGTAGATTTAGTACTGCCAGGCCCGCTAGGTAGATGTCGCTATGAGCGTATCTTGCTTGCTGTGCTCTGACGGCGCGGCGGTCTGAATACAAATCCTACTAAAATCATGTTTTTTTTTAAATACAATGCTGATTCAAAACAAATCACCAATAGTAATTTAAAATTCTGATAATTATATTCCACTATTTGAAACAATGACTTACCTGCATATTTTACCATTGTCCTTAAAATTTCATGAAATCTAGACTTTAATGTTTACAGACAGGGCCGAATTTCCTTCTACATGACCAACTACGGCGAAGAGGGTATTCACATAGGCAGTGCCGCAGCTTTATCGCCCAAAGACCTAGTCTTTGCGCAGTACAGGGAAGTTGGGGTGTTCCTGTACCGCGGAGTCACAGTCACGGAGCTGGTGAACCAGTGCTATGGCAACCATGAAGATCCTGGGAAAGGAAGGCAGATGCCGGTGCATTATGGAGATAAGCGCCGCAACCTTGTTACTATATCGAGTCCTTTGGGTGAGTTATTATTGATACAAATATTCTTACAATTAAACAATTTCGCTTAGTTACTCTGAGATACCAGGTATGTAGAGGTAACCCTGTGGAAAACTATTAATGAATAATCGTAAGCCCCAAATGAGCGAATGGAGACATTCCTTAAAATAACCAATTGAATTGATTGGTGGCATCTAAAATAAACTAAAATATGTGGTGACCACTTACGCGACAGGTGGTGATCGTACGCCATAAGTCATAACCGAGTAGTTCATTTTTACCTAGATGGTCTATGGTGTAAGTGTTCATATACAAAACATACCTAGTAACTATAACTCTCCTGCTATACCTGCGCCTAATGCCTTTAATTAACGCGTTAATTATCAGGCGTTTAGCGCAGATGTAGCCCGGACGTAAGAGGTGTCCTATGTTTTTGTACCCAGGCACCCAAATGCCGCAAGCGGTGGGCGCAGCTTACGCTTTTAAACGCGAGCCCAACAACGATCGCTGCGTGATCTGCTACTTCGGAGACGGCGCCGCGTCCGAGGGCGACGCTCACGCGGCCTTCAACTTCGCAGCTACGCTGGACTGCCCTGTTATTATGTTCTGGTAGGGCGATTGGCTGGAAGAGCTAACGTAAATGTGTACTAGTACCACACATAACTAGAAGTTAGCTACTACTAATATACATTCAATTAAAATAAATTGCTTGTGTTAGGAGTACGTTCACGTGAATTGATAATACTGACTGTGGTTGGTGGTATTGTGTACCCTCGCCTGCTTTGTTGATTGTTGCTGTTGAAACACGAGATGATTATTAATCCATATTTATGTTCACATAATTACAGTAGAAACAATGGCTACGCAATTTCAACGCCCACAAACGAGCAGTACCGCGGAGACGGCATCGCAGCCCGAGGCCCCTCGTTAGGGCTGCAGACGATACGCGTGGACGGCACTGACACCCTGGCCGTTTACAACGCAGTCACCAAGGCGAGGGAGATCGCCGTGGGGAACAACAAGCCTGTACTCATTGAGGCTATGTCTTATAGGTACCTGACTCAGCTTCAATCATTATGAGACTACCATTTAATTTACTTGCCTATTTTACCAGTATTCAAATAACACATAGCTACCTCGAACACCACGACTGTATTTACCGAAGGCGGTGTCCGTGACCTTCCACATATTTGAACGATGTTGAATCATCCACTTTTCACCAAAATTCTAGTAGTTTATTAACAACAAGGGATTTTTAGCTGTTTTGCTGATAAATTCCAATTAATTTACGAACCACCTATAACGCACAGTGTGTTTTTAACCAGGAAGTGTAGGCAAAAAGCTCCTTGTTGCATAAATTAAACAAATGTTCTTCCAAAAGGGTAGGCCATCACTCCACATCTGACGACAGCAGCGCGTACCGACCGGTGGAAGAGATACAGAAGTGGACCAACGATGAGAGTCCACTGCAGAAATTTAAGCTTTATTTGGAGAGCAAAGGTATACTTGGCTATGTTATTAATTTTCCTCATTAACAGATTGGGTTTAAAAAAAAAACTAGGTGCTATATATATATTCATAGAATAATCAAACTCAGAATCAAAGAATCAAAGAATGATATATATATATATATATATATATATATATATATATAATATTGAAAATTAATATCATAGCCAAGTATATTATGAGTTTGATTATTCTATGAATTAATACATAAGCTAACGTATCGGTTAATTTTATTTTCCAATCGTCAGGTATCTGGGACGCTGATGCAGAAAAAGGTTGGTTGACGGAAGCCAGAAATACTGTGGTCAGAACTATGCAAGAGGCTGAGAAGAAGAAAAAACCCCATTGGAAGGAAATGCTGGAAGATATCTACTATGACATGCCACCTAGAATTCAGTTAGTATTAACAATGCCTAGAAGATGCATTATAGTACCTACCTTACTACTACTACTACTTACAAACAACATAATATAGGTACTTATTAATATTTATTTTCCTTTTAGAAAACAAATGCAGCAAATGGAGGAGCATCTAAAGAAATACCCAGACAAATACCCGCTGGACCAGTACCAGAGTGAATAAATGAAAATAGCTGCTATAATAATAAGTTAAATAAATTGGGATTTTAATAAATTACAAAAAATAAAAAAAATTGTACTGATACATTAAAAAAAATGCTTTTATCGATATTTTTGGCACATCCCTAAAGTCATACGGATTATTATAAAAATTCAAAATTAGAGCTACCTGTAGCTAGAGGCTCTAACAACGATCCGATCATCCTACCAACAAAGACAGACCTTTCTCATAGGTACAATAGGCCCTTTTGTTGTGGCTGCGTTATCTGTCCGTCCGTGTGTCAGTGAGTGGCTTGTAAACAAAATGAGATAGACACAAAACTTGCAATTTAAACACTACATTATTTTTTTTGTCCTGTTTGATATAAGAATGAACGTGTTGACGAATTACACGAAACGAAACGCATATAGCAGCAATGTTCCAACTCTCTGTTGCAAAACTTTTAACATGATTTGTTTTGCATCCTTGTCTAACTTATTATAAGTTAATTGACATTGACATAAAATGTAGTGTTTATGTACTCATTGAATTTAGAATTTAGGTTATGCGGCAAGCTGGTTCAACTTCGTTCGGTTGAATTTAGTTGTTTACATATTAACTTTCATTTCTAATAAACTAAAATGTCTTTATTAACACGCACTGATGTTACAGCTGTAAAGTTCTATAAAGACTATGTACTGGCTGGTAAGTGGGTAGGTTATAAAATGGTTCCTATTTCCTACTTTTCTGTTTATATAATTAATATAAACTCTGTATGTCTTAGGTGTTGGCAGCAATATAAACGTCTTCGATAAAATATCTACGAAATTATTGCATAGATTGGACGGTTTAAATGGGCAGAAAATATATGGATTTGTGTCCTCAAAATATTGTGAAAAAATACTGGTTTTTGGGGGTAAACAATACACTGAGATCTCTGTGGAGTGTTCTACGGGAAATGTGGTAGTCAGTAGGCTTTACGAGCCTCTCGTGTGTGACGACTGGATACATTCAGCTGTGTGGGTCAATGATACAACTTTGGCATTGTTGACAGCACATAACGTTGTTCAGGTATGTTAAGTGTGTTTATCTAAAACAAATTATTAATCCATGTAAATCTTATAATAATAATATATTTATTCAGCAACATTGGAATTTGCAAATAAATAGGCAAAGAACAACACAACTTAAACACTTTAATTATAATTTTATTATTGGTCTGGATGTTACTGAGTTTGACATCATTCTTCATCAGTTTAGTTCCGTTTATATAGCTGGCGGGTTAGTCAGGCCATATTTTTTTATTTTACACTTGTACACACTTGTACACTGTATATTTTCTAGCAATGGGACACAACATCCCACACCCTCGTGTCTCACCACCCCAGCAAAGACAACTCCATACTGTACAGTGGTCTGCTGCTGCCGCTACAGCATGACATCCTTGTGATGGCCGGAACTGTGTTCTCCGAGGTGATCATACATAGGTGTGGTCATGAGGGGCCTTTGCATCATCTGAGCGGGCATAAGGTGAGGATAGCTCAATGCGTGTCATACTTCCAATTTACATATACTTGTATATATGCGAGTGACACTGCATGCACCAATGTAGGTATTTCTACCCTTCACATGCCACCTCCATGAACGGTGAATTGCCTAACCCTACACGCAAAACCTCTTAAAGAGGCTTTGTGTGTAGGGTCAGGCAACCCCTTAAGATTGTTTTAAAGTGAAGGAACGGAGGAAATTTAAGCTAATTAAGGGTAGATGATATTTTTTTCTAATGTTAGTGAAATACTCTAGTACGGTGGTACTTGAAAAGGCATTAGTTTGTTTAATTTAATTATTTATTGTAACCTTTATTCTGTATTCAATGATGAACTCAAGTGTATTGATGTATGTATATTAATCCCTATTACCTAGTTCTAGTGAACTGTGATGCCATTGATTTTGATAGTTTAATGGGACCTCAGATTCAACCATGGGTGGGTGCATCCCGGTCGATCCCAGTGCATTCCTGCCATACATAGTTAGGCATTGAACATTGAGACATCTAAAATCTCAACTTCTATTGATACAAAACTTTTTTTCAGGGTGTTATATTCTCGATATCATGCATACCAGAATACAACATTATAGTGACCACATCTGATGATAGATCTGTGCGCATATGGGGTCCAAATGACCCCCCAACCCTATCCCCCACTACTTCAGAATACTGGGACACTGTGAATTTGGTCTGCAAACATGAGATGTATGGGCATTTGGCTAGGGTCATGAGATCTTGCATCACCAATCATTTGGTAGTCTCTGTAGGCGAAGACTCTGCTATATGCTACTGGGACCATCATGGGATACTATTGAGAAAGTCTGCATCCCATCAGAATAGTCCTATTTGGTCTGTAGACTCCAATGAATATGACTTGGTAACAGGCGGCGGTGATTGCGGAGTCACTATCCATCCACTTACTACAGCCACAAATTACTCTGAGAATGAAGTCGTAAATATCGATGTAGCTACCCCAAAGAAATTGGTATTTACAGCTCGAAATAACATCGTCATCTTAGATGCGAATGATTTAATATACTATGATTTTGATACTCAAAATAAAATCGTACATAAATTGGATCATGACTCTACGTATAAAATGCTATCGGTATCGTTATGTAAGCAATTGATAGCGGTCTCTGATATGAATGGAAAATTTGACGTTTTCGTCGAGAGCTGTAAAGAAGTACCTTGTGTTGTCAAAATCATTGATACGAAAATAAACGTTGGAAAGATTCTGTCAATGCAATGGGCTGGGAATAGACATATCGTGATATGCTCTGAAAATGGAGTCATAAACGTTTTAGCATCCTCTAATTCTAATATAGAAATTTACGAAACTTTTCTTCTACCACCAAGCAAAGAAAGATGGCTGACTGCCTCCGCAATAGATTATACAAATAAAACAATAATCGTTGGAGACAGATGCGGGAATATACATATTTACGTCAAAGGACAAAAAGACCCGATAACAAGTTTTAATAAAGTTCACGGAAGATACGGTCCCACTTCGATAACTGTTAGAGATAATGAAATTATTACCACCGGTCGAGATGGTACTGTAAAATACTTTACAATAAACAATAGTAAAGTTAAGTACATGTGTGCTAAAGACCTAGAATTTCAATGGATTGAAAAGTTTTTAGATAAAAATGAGAATATGGCTTGCGGTTTTCATGAACGAGTTTTTGTTTTATACAATGTCAAGAGTAACTCTAAGATGTTGGAAGTATTTTGTGGGGGCGGTCACAGATCATGGGATGCTGTGAGATACTTTAAGAAAGTAGACAACAATTACGAAGAGTTTATAAAGTTAGTGTACCTCAAAAATTCTGATATAAACGTAACAACATTCAAGCTGAGTGATATAGTGTCACGAAATGTTATAAATGGCTCACATTCTAAAGAAATCAATTGTTTGAAGACATACAAAACTGCTTTAACTACGTATTATATATCTGGCGGCGAAGACACTACCTTGAGAATATCGAGTGTCGACAAAGCGATGACCTTCCGAGATGAAGTCATATTCAAACATTTATCGAGCGTTAGAACTTTGAAAACACATCGCTTGGACGATAATAACATTATATTAATATCAGCTGGCGGGCGAGCGCAAATATGTATTAAAAATATAAAATTCGTAGAAGAACATAATGAAATTAAAGTTAGATCAGAGGAATTAATAGATTATCTTATAAAAGGTACAGATAAAGAAAGAAAAGGCAATGCAACGTGGAGGAACTGTGCGATAGACATCGATCCTGAAATGAGAATTATGGATTTAGACGTCATCGCTGATGATGACAGTGTACACATATTCGCCGGCTGCTCGGATGCGTATCTCAGGGTTTTTACATTCAAACGCGACATCAAAAAACTTGATGTCATTAAAGAAATTAAATATCATACAACTTGTATATTGAAAACTAATATTATTGAATATCAAAATATGAATCTTCTAGTAACTTGCACAACAAGAGGAGATGTTACATTCTGGGATGTGACAGACCTATCAAATACAAACTTAATGCCATTTTACAGTACTAGAACCAACAAATCAGGAATAAACAGTATCGTAAGCGCCATTGTAGCTACTGATAGAGTACTTATTGCCACTGGGGGTGACGACAACGCGATCCACTTGATAGTACTACAAATCAACCAAGACAATTTGAACTCAACAAAAGTACTGAGCACATTTAGTTTAGACAAACATCACAGTTCACAGATAACTGGTCTGTGTATAGCAGGTCCTTATCTGATTTCATCATCGATCGATCAAAGGGTCACGTTGTTCCGATGGGGGGTAGACGAGGGGGGTGAGATTGGATGCAAGTTCCTGAAACAAACGTTCACAGATGTCGCTGATGTGCAAGGCATGGATATTCTAGATCATGACAGGTTAGTGAAAAGATCTCTCGACGGTATCCGACACGGATTCGAAAATATTTCGAAGTTGATGTCGCTCCCGACAACCGTGTAACGATTTTGGAAATCATATCGAAAGATTTTCGATTCCGAGGTGATTTTCGAAATAGATTTTGAATTGGCTAATATGGCTTAAAATATTCCAAATAAATGGCCATAACAAGACGAACGGACTTATTACAAATAATTCAGAATCAGAATATTTTTTATTCATGTAAACCATTAAGTACAGTACTTATGAATCGTTAAAATAGTTACAAAAGCTAAGCTACAACTTTACCACCCGTTCGGAATGCCGTTCCTATGGAGAAGAACGGACAAAAAACTCCATGGTTGCTCTTATTAAAAAGATCTTTTACAATTTGGAGCAGTACATTGTTATGGGTCTGCCAGGTTAGGTTAATTCAGGTCAATTACCCATTTACTTAATGCTACCTCTCATTAAAATACTCTTTATCTTTTCTGGCAGTGCTTAGTACGTAAGCCTCGTCCATCCCTCTCACACCACAGATTAAATTAATAAGTATGACAGAGACAGCATGTTACAATTACATTAGGAGTTGGCTCACCCTACTCCATTCAACTGACGCGCGGACAGTACTTTTTTAAATTGTTGTATCTTATTTACATTATCTCGATTACAATTTGTCAAATCTCGCTCGACGCGTGATAAGAGGAGCACCTCATCTGGGACCACTGATACACTATCTATGATCATGTTTCCAGTGTCACGATAACGGTCTGCGTGTTTGGCAAGGGCATGGAGGTCATCGGGATCGGAACACCTTAGTAATCCAAGATACGTCAGGATTATGGGCCCATGGGTGGAGGACGCTGGTGGTGCAGACCACAGGTGAGATTTTATGTTTTATTATACTACGTGTAAGTAGTAAACCCCAATCAATTGACGGCCTGGGCGCGAAGTCAGCTAACACAATCGATTCATAATCGAACAGCAACCGCATAATAATTGTCACTTTTTACAGATATTGTATGGTATATCTGTCAAAAGTGAAAGTTACTATGAATCGATTGTGTTAGCAGACTTGGGGCCCTGATTAGCGCAGTTGGTTGGTCCCTGCTTCTGTGCCGAGGGTCCCGGGTTCCAATCCTGGTAGGGACGATCTTTGCGTGGTGAGCACGAATGTTTGTACCCGAGTCATTGACGTTTCTATATCTATGTAAGTATTTTATACTGAGTTCGCCCTCAGTCCATTGTACGGTACCCATAATAATCAGTTTTCGTTACGAAGCCACTCTGTATTTAAAATAGAACGTAACACAAAATTAAATTAATAGCAAGATCAAGGTTATTCTAAATATGTGTGGATTGCGATTTCGTTTATATTATCACTATACACTCGGAGATACCACAGATAAGAGAAGAATATACCTACCTACTAAAAAGTTATACTTACATTCTGGTTTGTACATCGATCGTTTATTTTTTGGGGCCGCAGAGCCCTATTTTTTTGTAAAACCTTTGAGAAACTCAATCGTATTTGCATGCTCATGAAATATAAAATTATGAGCCTTTCATTCCCATATCGTGTAAATGATACTTAAAATATATATAAAAGAAAGTTGGGATCGCTCTTGGAAGGGGCTTGCTCTAGTTTTTTTTTTATTTATCTATCTTTCGTGCTTGGTCTATACTCAACCTGCGGCCCCCCTGGGCTTTTGTGGTTGGCCCATCTGGTGTTACTTTATTTTAAACCATTTTAAATTTGGCGCCAATAAGAAAAATTGAGAGCGTGCTAAGTAAATACGTTCTACATAACTCTACCGCGCCGCGATGAATCCGTTCATAGTTGATTAAGTCAATTTGTAACAATAGGGAAAACCTAAGAAATTATTACCTATTTTTTTTTGCGGCCGCGACACCGCGACTAACACGTGTTTGTGGCCCCTTGTGAAAAAAAGGTTGAGTACTGGTCTATAGATTCTAGTGTTTTTTCTAATTGAGACTGTTGTTCTCTTTTACTCTGTAGCTCTTATACAGTACAGGCTCTGTAGCTATTAGTCAAGTCAATTTCGGGACCTCGTTAAAAAAAAATTGACAAATGGTCCAACAATCGCACTGTGAGATAATTAGCTCGGCCCCCGAGATTAGATTAGATAGAATGTAACAGTATATAATAATGATACGGTTACAGTACCAGCAGTTGTCTCGACGTTCTGTTGCGTTTGCGCAGGGACTGATCTGAATTTTGTATAATGTAAGTTGATTGGTTATTTAAATAATCTACTTGGCAATAAAAATGTGTTACAATAGAAGTGTACAATATTTTTTTTAAATAAAATTATTATATTTAAATAAAATAAAATAAATCACGTCCTAGGTACATGGTGAATAGTAACTGGATCGCAGTCTCAAAAAAAGTTTTTATTTAAACTAAGAAATGCTTAAAAACACTTATTTACGGAGATGCCCGTAGGTATATAAAATATGAACTAACATATTATTTTTGTAAATGTTGTATATGTCGCTGCGAGGGCTCTTTGATCTTTTAAATTACAAATTGAATTGATTAGATTTTTTCAATTATAATTGATTTGGATTACTTAATTAGTTAAACTAAAATAATCACGCAAGATTCTTATATTACACACATAAACAATGATTATTTATTGACAACGGTTTAAATACTTGTGTGGTCTGCCAAAGTATTTGTTATCTGTGGTAACAAGGTATATCCATTTCATATTACCTATAGCTGTAGGCTATTTCGTTGTTTATATTTCTAATTCCTATTATTAGCTCTCGAGAATTATTCAAATATTTTAAGTATTTGATTAATCTTATTTTTTTTTATTTGGTACTTCAATTTATTCTAAATTCTAACGGATGTACCACCATAACGTCAAACGATCTGTCAGTTTTTAAACAAACGATGACGAGGAACGCATTTTGATGCTGATCTTTGGACTGGGAGGTCGTAAGCAAATCTTGGTTATTGATTATTTATTCTAGCTTAATATTGTTAAAGAAATGTATTAAGAAAAAGTTCCCATGTTAAGCGTTGTGCTAATGTGATTGGTTTTAATAAATCTATACCGAATGTAAGTGTCATTGAGTTGCGCGGTTCTCTTTTCATCTGTAGATTGTTTTGAAGTAATTTTCTTTTAATCATATTGTTACTCTTGGCCTGTATGCCTTGTTTGTTATCATTCCTATTCTGATATGGAAGGATCAACAAGCAGAGCTGACAGACCCACATGTCGTCCAAGGTTCTGCAGTATTTAGAAAAACCCCATTTTCGATTACCGATGGGCGTCTAAAAATATTTTTACATAATATCATAAAAGACATGAAAGTCCTGTGGCGAGCTCATCGCACACAAGCAGTGACAGAGTGTTACTCTAATTATTTGTCTAGAAAAATATACAACGTGCTAGTGGCATGACGCAAAACCTAAGACGCCCCAACTGATTTTAATTATAACATATCGATATATCTTCCTATAGATACCGAGATACCTAGGCATAAATTTTGCATTTTTCTTCTGAAGATTGATTTGTAATGCAATTGTAAATCGAATAAAACTTCTATTTTGTGGCTGAATAATTTTATGATCAATAAATAATCCCAATCCTATATGAAACTACTGATTTTTTTTAGAAATTAATAATTTCAGGTTTTGCATTGACTCACTAACACGTTGTATAGTATACCTACATATAATGAAATATCTAATATCTCATGTAACACCGCCGGTGACAGACCGCAACTAATTTTATGATAATACTTTATAAACTATTCAAATGTTCACGGAAAATACTAAGCTGTTGACTTAAATTGGATGGCTCAAGCAGTTTCTGTTAATTGGCCCGGGCGACCTCGCTCAGAGCACATATAGTATTTTGTGACCTTCAATCTATGTTAGTTGAATAGCTAAAGTCATATTTATTTGTGTTTCGACGTTTCGTGATTGAAAACGTACCAATATTATTACAGGTAATTATTTCTCGTTTGTAATACTTAAATGAACTCCAAATTAGTTTTTATAAGTGCTAACGAACGTACAGTTTTAAATTAGGGACTTCTTTGAATACTCAAACTGTACTCAAATATGTTGGCTCTTCTGTGTGGAGACGCCCTTTGTTATTTTATTATTTCTCGCAAGATGCGTTAAAATTAATCAGCCTTTAAAATTGTGTCTTAAGAACAAAATACAATTTTGTCAATTTGTTTATATTTTAAAACTCAAAATTGTAGTAATAATACTTTAATAACCATATACAGCATGGTTCGGAAAGTGTATACTAATGTATGTAATTCTGTAGCGCATTTGTAATCATTATTTAAAGGCCATTCAGGGATCTATGATATAAAAAAAATATGTATTCTTAAAAAAATACAATCGAATTAAGAACCTCCTCCTTATTTTTGGAGCTCGGCTAAAAATGACATCGAATTCATCATCTATATATACCTACATATGTATAATAAAACTAATAACTGTAATTGAAGATTTCCGGAAAGAAAAACGATGGTACCTGCTTTTTTAGGTGTGTTTATCCTTTGAACCCGCATCACACGAAAACTACTAGACATATGTTGATGATTCTTGGCATGGTGATAGTTGATAGAAACACATTCAGCAAAATTAAATAAAATTGAAAACATCAGTTTCAAAACCCCACTCGGTGTATACATAGACTGTGTGTCTACACAATCCGACTGTGTCATCCGTATAGAGAATGAGCCAGCGCCTGTAGGCTTACGTGCTCCGGCAGATGGCGCCGACAGTGGAAGCGGTGACGTCGCCGGTGTGGCTGGGCGAGGGCCCGCACTGGGACCACGCCGAGCAGGCGCTCTACTTCGTCAGCATATTCGACCACACGCTCAACAAGTACACGCCGGCCACCGGCACACACACCAAGGCCAAGTTAGGTGAGTCATAATAGCCAAACTGCTAGGGGGTCGGCATCAGAGTCGAGAGTCGCATATTCAAATCCCGGCACGCACTTCTGGGATCTCTGGATTTCATGTGCGAATCTAATTTTCAACCATGATTATCATTTCCTAAACGGTGACGGAAAACAACGTGAGGAAACCTACATGTCTGAGAGAACCCCTCGAAAGACGTGTGAAGTCCGCCAACACGACTATGGCCTAATCCTCCTCACATTGAGGGGAGGCCCGTGCTCACCAGTGGAATATTAAAAAAGGGCCAATATTATTGTTATTACTTTCCAGCCGGTATGCCTACCTTCGTAATCCCAGTTGAAGGCAAGCGCCACCATTTCGTAGTGGGTCTGAACCGCACCGTCGCAGAGGTGCAGTGGGACGGCGGGGACGACACCGCCAAGGTGGTCCGAGTGGTGGCCGAGGTCGACCAGGACAACCCCAACAATAGGTTCAACGATGCCAAGGCGGACCCCAGAGGGAGACTGTTTGCTGGTAAGATATTGCTGCACTGCTAAATTTGATAACCCGATAGGCGCAATTGGTGGTCCAGTTTCCTGTATCAAGGGTCCCGCGTTCGAATTCTAATAGGTGACCATTTTGTATGAAGAGCACGAACGCTTGTAGTAATTGAACGGATACACTGAATGCTTATAATTAAATTATGCAACTAATCTATGTCGAAAATCATGGGGGTTGCAAATGTTGTAATTTTTGAGCGCGCAATGTACTGCTAAACACGCGATAACAACACAGCGCTCCGCGCTATACCCGACGCGTGCGAGTGACGAGCGGGTCCGAGCGTATCGAGTTTTAATTTACATTACAGCTTAGTCTAAATATATAGTTATGATTTTCTTTATTGAAAATCACGTCGAGATAGACTTCTATTATAATTTCATGGTAGAATCAATTCTGAAAAAAAATCATGAAAAGATCGACAGAAAATTCCAACTCTGGACGTCCAGAATCAAGACCTGAATCCATGGTATCAGTTTTCGTTACGGTTTCACTTACACCCTGTATATGGTGCATGTTCCCTATTACATATGGGTAGAACAACTAAACATGAATTGCTAAAATGCTCCACATGTAATACTTACTCGTGCCCGCCGATAATATCATATGACGTTAACGATATAGAGATCCGAATCGTGCCATCACTGATAACCGATCGATCGATCATTCGGTACTCTCGATCGATAAAACACGCTAAATAATCCCATAATATTGGTAATTGTGTAATAATAAGCTATAAAAGCGTGTTTCAACGAAAATGGCGCGTAAAAATGTTGGACCAATAACAGAGCTGTCATTGAATGACGTCTTTGTCAATGTTTTGACAAGTATCCGAATCGATTCGATTAGATAGTTCGATCGACGACGATCATGCTGGCTGAGCCATTCTTCATAACCGACTCGAAGACGACAACTCGCTCTGTTTACAGAGGACATTTCATAATGTTAACTTAACCAACTATACGGTCCCATACTAAGCAGCGCTTGTATTATGAGTTTCGTACAATGGACTAGGGCTGAACCCAGTATATAATCTTTATATATATAAATTATGTGTCACGGTGTTTGTCCGCTATGTACTCCTAAACTACTAAACCGATTTAAATAAAATTTTGCACTTTTATCCAACTGTGTGCAGTTTTATCCAACTTGAAAGATAGGATAGTTTATATCTCAATTTATAATCGCAAATATTTAACTATAAAAATATTTCCTAGAAATAATGTATATGGCAAAACAACGTTCGCCGGGTCAGCTAGTATATATATATATAGATATTAAACAACCATGACTCGGGTACAAACTCTCATGGTATCCCACAATGTCTCTCCAACAAGCTTCGAACCCAGGATCCGCAGCACAGAAGGCAGGGTCACCACCCACTGAGCTAATCGGGGCATCATACATGACTTAATACTTGTTCCTGATTCCAGGCACCATGGGCCACGAGTACGAGCCGGGCAAGTTCCACCTGAAGAAGGGCTCCCTGTACCGCATCGACGCGGACGGCAGCGCGCACAAGCTGGACTCCGGCATCGACATCTCCAACGGCCTGTGCTGGGACCTGGCGCGCAAGGCGTTCTACTACGCCGACTCCTTCGAGTACACCGTCAGGAGATACGACTATGATGTAGAGACGGGGAATATTTGTAAGTATCAGAATCAGAATATTTATTATTCATGTAAACCATTAGGTACAGTACTTATGACTCGTCAAAATCTTACAAAATGCTAAGCTACAACTTTACCACCCGTTCGGAATGCAGTTACTATGGAGAAGATGAGGCAAGAAACTCCATGGTTGCTCTTTTTATAAAGATCTTTTACATTTTTGAGCAGTACATTGTTATGGGTATTTCACTGAACTTTTCTCAACATAATATTTATAAAACGTGCAAAAAAAATCCCATTTGTATTGAATTGAATGTCTCGATGTTATTACTTTTCTTTAAAAATTGATCTAAAGAGATAGAATACTGCAAAGTATGTAAAAATCGCTAATTTAATATCCAAATAAATTAAAATTACAAATTGTTCATTGTATTGTCTCTTATAATAATATATGTAATATTGGTGTATGTATAATGATGTATGTGCTCCAGCGAACCCGCGGCCGGTGTTCGTGTGCGCGGAGCACGCGCTGGGCGGCATCGTGGACGGCATGACCGTGGACACCGACGGCAACCTGTGGATCGCCAACTTCGACGGACACCAGGCAAGTGCTGCCATCTATTTTTTTTATATTACATTATAGGAAAGTATCTGATCTCGATCTCACCTGATGGTAAGTGACGATGAGATCTACGATGGAGCATACTTGCCTAGAAGGTACCTGTTCACTCTAGACTTGAAAACACCCAGTTTGAAGTCAACGGGCAACAAACAAACAAATCTATAGGAACATTACATTGTAATAAATATGTGAAAACAGAATTCTGATATCTAAATTTAAAAAAATCATTGCTCTTGTAAAAAGAAACTGTCAAAATGTTGAATTTCTAGCCCTCACCTTAAACGAGTCACCGAGCAACCACTGAGTTTTCTAAAAGTCGCTTTCCTGTTGTTGTCCACAGGTCATTCAAGTAGACCCGAAATCCGGGAAAATCCTGCAGAAAATCCCGATCCCGGCTCTCCAGGTGACTTCAGTGACGTTTGGCGGGGCCAACCTGGACGAGCTGTTCGTGACGTCCGCCGCCATGAACCGGGGGACGGAGCAGAAGCCGCCGTGCGGAGCCACCTTCCGGCTCACCGGGCTCGGCGTGAGGGGACACCCCAACGTTAATGTCAAGCTTAATTAGTTAATAAATTGTTTAAGTGTTACTCTGTATTTTTATTTGTATAAGTAGCGTCGCTCTCTTTACAAAACAATTAATTTTAATTTAATAAAATAATTTTAATAAAATAATATGTACAATAATTAGAAAGAAAATAACTTAAATATTTACAAACTAATATAAATTAAAAAGAGTATAGAAAAGCTACGAAAGTGTAAAAAATTTGGCCCATGCGGTGCGTGCCCAAGATGTTGGCCGCATTTCCTCGTTGAATAGCCAAAGCTACTCGCTGAGCGAGGAAATACCCAGCCCTTGGGGCGCCGGTTGCGTCGATTTCATCTTTACAAAAATGACAAAAAATGTATTGCCATTATGATAAATCGTTTTGACTATCAAAACAACATTCATTGGGTGTAATTAGTTCCTGCGCTCGATAGAAATACCTTCTCCATTATATACGCTGGTACTTTTTCACTCTAAACTATCAAATATTATAAGAAATTATTTTATCTATTACCGGATAGATGGCGCTTAATAAGTTTTCTTAATTATTAGTAACTACCCTACCCCCTCATGGCCCATGTTACCCCTGGTATTTCTACAAATTTTCTACCCTGTTACCCAACGAGCTCAAATACGTGGTAAATAAAAAAAGGGTTTTTTTTAATATAAAAGGCAAACTGCAAAAAAAACATTGTATGAATGAATAAAAATAATAACAAACCATGTATATTTTAATTTATCAAAAATACATGATTCTTACAACGGTTTATATGAGAAATACAATATTAAACATATGTATATGATCGTTTTATATATATTTAGCAAAACATATAAATGTGAGATAACAATTATTCACTTCAAGTACACTTCATTGTAAATTTAAAAAAAATGCAAAATATAATATTGTGATGTTTTTTCAGTATCTACTATTCGCGTCATTTTGAAAACCTACCTTTCTACATGAATGGTAGGTTTTCAAAATGACGCGAATAAACATTAATTTTCCCATCAGCCTTAAATTCCTCGCATTCAGAAAAAAAAACACGTTTACTAAACATAGGTACTAACTGATGGTATTATATTATTTAACTTCCTAACCTGATAGTAGAATGCCTAATCACACTGGAGATACGTGCTTACATTTCTATCATAATTAAAACAATCACAGACTAAAATTAATATTAGGCAAGCCCTTCACGCCTAAACCAGTTATCATGTAGGTTGTTCCGCTAGACGGACTCTGAGTAGCTTTATCCACATTAGCGGTCGTCACAAATAGCACATCATAGTTCGGACCCCCGAAAGTAGCCGAAGTGACCTGCTTAGCAGGCATCGGGACTGTTTGTAGTAAAGTACCGTCTCTAGGGTCGATTTTAAGTATTTTGCCACCATCGAAGACTGCGACCCATAGGTTCCCGTCGGTGTCAATGGTGATGCCGTCTGGAAAACCTTCTAGCTTGTTCTTCTCAAAGTCGAAGATGTACGTGAGGTTTGCTGGAAATAGTAATTATAGAACTTTTCATTCTTGTAAATAATAAAGTCGATATAGTTTGGATGAATTGAGGAATGGGCTTATTGGAAAGGATTCGGTTACCTGCCGTAATGTTACTCAACCAATTATCTTTGGCAGGCAGGCGGTGACTTACCCTCACTAGGTGGAATGACTTACCTTCACCCAAAATCGCCTTTAGTCATCTATACTAATATTATAAATGTGAAAGTTTGGATGGATGGATGGATGGATGGATGGATAGATGGATGGATGTTTGTTACTCTTTCACGCCCGAACGGCTGAACGGATCTGGATGAAATTTGGCACAGAGATAGATTATAGTCTGGAATAGCACATAGGCTACTTTTTATCCCGGTAAAATGTATGGTTCCCGTGGGATAGATGTTTTAAATTTTCATACTTTTTATCGCGGGTAACACCGCCGGGCGCAGCTAGTATTATTATAATTCGAAAAGTATTTTATACTCACAAATCTCCCCAGTCTCTATATCATAATCGTATCTCCTGATCTTCTTCTCCGGCGAGTCCACATAGTAGAACGCCTTTTCCTTCAGGTCCCACGCCAGTCCGTTAGAGATACCGATCTTGTCGGCAATCTTCGTGATCTTCGTGCCGTCCACGCGGAAAAACGAGCCTGCCTCCTTCTCTGTGATGCCTTGAGAATCCTTGCAGCCCATTGTGCCTGAGATATTAATAGACCTTCAGATACAAAGTCAATTTAGATTGTACCTGGGTTTTCCCAGATTCAAAAATTATGTCAGTTCGTTGGATAATTTAGATCCAAGCATCTGGGAGCAACAGTATTGGGAGTGGTTAGCTAAATCCCCTCAAAACAATGCTATTTTATAATGGAACTTGCCTCGCAACACACTCCCACCACTGTTACTCGTAACCCAGGAACTACAGTCATTTCGAACGAAGACATCGAGGTGTGAACCTCGGCGAGTCCAGAGGAAAAGCTAAGAAAAAAATCAAAGGAAAAATAGGAGTAAAACCTAGTTGCAAGAAAATTATACAACAAAAAACAAAACAGTAATAAGACTTTTAAACTATTTGATCCCATTCTTGTGAGCTTGAGAGTGACTCCAATTCGTTTATGGGTACCGCTTCTGATCTACATCTGTAGTCCTCGTTATCTATGGGTAACAATTTTCAATCAAACCTCAACTCACCAGCAAACAGCCTGCCCCTGGGGTCCGCTTTGCCATCATTTAGCCTGTTCTTGGTCCCCTTGTCGACCTCCCCCAGCTCCTTCACGACTGTGGCGGGGCTGCCGTCCTCGCCGTCCCAGCGCACCACTTGGAACTTGCGCTCGACGCCCACCACGAACTGATCCGTTGTGTCGTTGACGGGGATTATGAAGCCGACGCGACCATCTGCGGAAGAAGCGTCATGTAACAGATATTAGAAGAATTGTTTCGAATGTTTTCACTATAGGTGCCTGCCTGCTGTAGTGCGGTGTTGTACTTTAATAACTAAAACACTGCACTTAACATTGCCCCAAGAGTTGACAAGTTAAAGAACTTCGTCACCGTCATTAGTCCACAAACCGCACTGGGCCAGTGCAGTTGCAGTGCACCTCTACCTATCCCTTCGGTGACTATAAGCGTGATGGTGTATTTATTATAAATATATATTGAAATAGAGGCCCTAGCTTCAGGGGCGGAACCGGAAAGCCTATGAACGGGTTTTGATTGGGTTATCGAAAGACTTAACTGCTGTCAGATTTGCCTCATGATTAACCATAAACTTGGCTTGCATTTTGAAAGGGTTTCTATAATACGAGGTAAGTTTATGAGTCGGCTAAGTTCAACGTATAACCCCATAACACCCATTCGAATAATACACACCTATCTCTCTCATAGACAAAGATAGTTTTTTTTTAAATTTCGATTCAAAACTGAGAAAACCGTTGGGAAGTATTTATTAGGCCAGTGGATCAATGGGTAAGTAACATTTTAGGGAATCCCGACGAATACGAATCTCCTTAAACGACTTAAGCTCATAGAACGAATTTTCTGTTTGCCACTTACCGAGTTTAGTTCGGGTGTGCTCTCCGGTGGCCATCACGTATTTGTGGATGGTCTGCTCTAGAATGCTGACGAAGAACAGCGCCTGCTGCTTGGCGTCCCAGTGCGGGCCCTCGCCCAGCAGCAGCGGATCCGAGATCTTCTCCACTTTTACAGACATCTGTATACAGCAGGACAGCTTAGTTTAAACCAGTATTTAAAAATACTATTTAAAGATTAAATCAATTTACTATAACATAACACATAATTTTGTTAAATAAAAACTTGCTTTATATACTGTTACTACTACTTTATATAATCTACCAACCTACCTTTATAATTTTAGTGCCTATATAATATATTATACAGGAGGCTTTGGCTGAAAATCAGCGCTGGAGGAGAATCCGTTCCCCACCAGCTCAAGCTGAGCCAAACGCCTTTCGGCACAGCTCACACTGAGATCCACAATACCTATTAACTGCAACCTAACCCTTTATATTATAGTATATACCTACTTTATGTTCCTTACTTTTTAATGTTTGTGCCTATTTGTGTATCATTGTGTGTTCTTTACTTCTACGTTTTCATGTAAATGTACCCATTTGTGTATCTTCGTGTCTGTGTCGAACAAACTTTTTTCATTTCATTTCATATTATCGCTTACCACATGATACATGAAAATATGCAAGTGATAAAAATGTTTGATATTGCGTTTTGTTCGACGAATCGATATTTTGTTTTATTCGTGAATACAAGTTGGTACTTAAAGAACATACTTAATCTGGTAGTTAAATTTATCAGTAATTATTTGGTAGGTTATCTGCGTACAGTTGTTAATATTTACCTACATGCCTACTGCAATCAATCTTATTCAATTTAGGTACCTAGTTCGTATAATCACTGGTCTGTGGTCTGTGGAATAGAGCAATCGTTCTGTGATGATATCCAACTCATAGTTCGTAGACTTATTTTTTTCTTTTTCATAATATGGCGTCCACTGGTTGCCTCCATATTAATTTTGATTACTGCCATGTCTTTAGTGACACTCGTGTGATCCATCATCATCAAAATCGGCTCACTCGTTTGGTCTCTATAGCACCACAAAAGAACAAACCTACATAGGCTGATGAACACATAATAACCCTCCGCAGTCGGGTAAAAACAGGCATATATACCAACCATGTGTTATCAGGCCTTCTTTCGATTTGTTTTTCTTTATAAATTGAAAAAACTTGTACTTGGGTATCTAAGTCTAACATTAAATAAATGTCATAAGTTTTTAGTATAGAAAATCCTATCTGTGTAGATTTTCTAAAGAAGATAACTTACCACAGTAACCGCAGGTAGGTATCACTCGACCACAGAACAAAATACACTCGTCCGACACGAACTGAATACCAGCAGCAAGTATTAGTAGCAGTCGCGAAACAATTAGCTACCTATATCGCAATTATCCTCTGTATACATACTATAAATGTTATACTCCACGTCTCCATTCAAGTCGCTGATATAATTCACTAAAATGGGTAGGTAATTGTAGTTGCCAAAACAAGCTTCTTATTGATGTAAGTATTGTGTATAGATAATTGATAATGAAACGACCGCGACCCGCGCTAGCAAGGTCAACCAACTCATTTGACCCTATTTATGAAGTCACCGAATTGATAGCGCATGATTTCTATAAAGAAAATAAGCATGGTTGTAGGTAAGTATTCTAATAATAATTGCTAATTTATGCCAGTCTTAACTACCGGTCGGCAAGACCATGGCAACATAGCAAATTTGTTAAAAATGCCTAGACTACACAACAAAAGAATACAAGAGTTATACACAGCGAACAACATAAAAAAAACCATAGGTTATATTTAGGTTTAGGCAGGCACTTATTGCCAATTTATCCAATACAAATAGTTTGATTGGATCTAAACGAGAAGTGTGATGATGTAATACAATTTATGAATTGCTTGGTCGTCACGTCAAAAAACTATTTAGTCGAATCACGGTAGTGCAAATTCTATTAATTTTATATCAATACATTTTTAGTTTCAAGATTCGTTGATATACCTACCAATTTTAGTGACTTCGTGTCGTACTTGTCTCATTTTTCCTAGGCATCGACGTAGAGTAAAGGACAGGGACTGATCTGAGAGGACATAAATAAAACAAAACAATTGAAAAATCAGTTGACATTTATTTGATGAAATTTGGAAAAAAATTACAAATAACATCTCAAAGGCGGAGAATACGCTAGCTTTGAGCTCTGTACAACAATATAGCTAACACGAACATTTATGCATATAGTATATTCACAACACAAATTATTGTATCTATGTTGGCTGATATGAAGAGAATTTAGTCGTTGGCACAAATAAACATTACCAACTATGTGTGACCAAAATACAAATCGCACCATAGTGCATGAACTGACGGTAATTAAACAAGTAACCCTAAACTATAGTTACGTAAACATTAATTAACGACTAACATAAAATTCTAACTCCTAGTGATTTAAAACTAATACTGAAACACCAAATGACTTTACATTTAAAACATCACACATATAGGAGAGTTATACACTTACCCCCGAATTTATAGACGTCATATAACTTCATCAAAAGTCATATAGTACTGCGCAAAGCAAAACTCTGGTGCGCAGTACGATAAGACTTTTAGCAATGTTATAGAACGTCTATAAATTTGGGGGTTCTTTTTTTGCATTTTTTTTTAATATTTTTCAACAACGCTCTGTACAAACAATGAAGATTTCGTTACGTATATTATACCTACGTATCCGTTTATATCATGTATAATTTTGTCATATAACAGGTTGTATGGAAATAATATTTGAGGCATATAAGTCAGACTTCACGTAATTTTGTTAGTTTCCGAGTTATGGTACTTTAAATATTTGTCAAAGCTTGGTGTCTTTCGTATACATGCCCGTGCCCATAGCACACTGTAAACCGTGTTTACGACTATCGTGCCTAGCTCATGTTTAACACGAGTACATGCATCTCAAAATTGTTATAAAAACAAAATGCTTTTTTTTTTCAATTTTGCCCAGACACTTTTGCATATGCGCAAATATTATTTGCCACTTGTATACAACTGTACATGTATGCAGGAATTGTAAATTTTGTTCAGAAAACGGCCGGATTTCACAAGTATTTGCTATATCGAATCGAATAATATAAATGTTATTCTTTATTATAATATATTTCAAAAATCTATTGTAGTGTGTTATCTGGAAATATTTACTCGTACAACATATCTGGCCAAACCATCTTCCAATTTCCTCTGAGATTACATCCGAATCACAGCCAAAATATTAATATAAACACTCCAAAAATACTTGTTTTGTCAATTTTGTCATCGGCGGGAATGTTGCCACGGCTCGTGTGCCGACAGCCTTCATCCGAAGCTCCAAGCGAGATTTTTTTAAACATGGCGGATTACACACGAGTCTCCTTAAAAGGAGCTCTACCTCGCCTCAGCGGTGTTACACAAGCCTCTGAAACTCGATAAATGCAACGTCTTAGAGTAGTAAATGCGGCGACTAGGAGCACTATCCAAGAAAAAAAATATGAACTAAACATGTTTTGTCTATGCAATAAAGAGTATCATTATACAAATGAATCCAACGAGTTACCACACATTTTTTATAAGTTGTAAACTTACAATAGCATTACAAGAAACTATAAATTTTGGATTTAGTTATTGGCATTATTCTGCGTAAAACTAATTGTTATTCGGACTTCGAATATTTATAGGAAAATATAAAATACTACCCAAGCACCGAGGTTTTCCTTACACGAACAGTTTAATATGAGATCAACATAGGATACTTGCGTGTTCACAATGTTACTTACAACGTTTAATACTTAATTGATGAAATTTGTTAATAGGAGATTCAAAGAGTCTGGCGATTGCATCGTGAGCCTGAGATCCGGGTGTATAAAGTAAACCTACTTATAGGAGCCTTCGTTTCAGGCGTGTGAAACCGTATTGACTTATTTCTAACTAAACTAAAAGTAAACCGAACAATCGATTGGTCACATCACGCAGCTCGACTTAAAAATATTCGAGTGTTTGTGTACTTTGAGTCCTAGGATTCAGGGCCGCGTGTTGTGATCACCGACGATTGATAAAAAAAAACTAAACAGTAACTTCAATTTGCGACGTAATTATAAACTACAATTGGCTTAAAATTTACAGTTTCGCCTTACATTATAAGGAATGATGTACAGCGTCTAAAATCTACGCAAAATTGTATGTATAATGCCGTATCATACAAAAATACTCGTAAACCCTGTCAACCACGACAATTTAGCAGCACCAATGAACACTTGGGGATTAAACATTTTCAAAATGGGTCATAAAGTGTGAAAAAACGGGAATAATCAGTCCTTTACAATCACAGAAGGTGGGTTGGTGCGGATTTTTATAAAATTGTTACTTCTCTGAGGGGCGTTCATTACTCCGCATCATGTCGTTCCAATCATGCGCCAAATCGCACGTGCGTTCATCTTAATCCCTTCATTTTTTAAGTACAGATTACAACACAAATTTACAACTTTTAAGACATTTAACAGTCACAAGTTTAGTATTCCCACTTCTACATTCGTAATAAATATAAAAAAACGTCACGCTATGATGTGTCGAGTTCCCGTTTGCATTTAATGCATATTTTTTCTCACAAAATTACTAATTGACAAATAATTGAAGGAGGAGCACTTTGAGTCTCGCATCTCAATTTTATTATCTAACTTGTGTATGTAAACTATATGTGTAAACGAGACAAATAGTTATCGTATTTCTGACCGCGTCATGAACAGATACTTTTTATTGTTTGTTCCCAACACAGCACAACATGACGTAGCACTGACAACATTACCATAATCATTAGCTCCCTTATAGAATGTTCCGCGTGTCAGTCAGTGCATTATAAAATCGTATACATCTCTCAATGAGCTATCGTCGTTGTTAGCCGAGTCATCATAATCAAGCGATTTACGATCTTATTCGTAGAACAATAAAGGCAGACTATAAGATGTTATCAGTCTATATGTATAGCTGTATTTTACTGTTGGCAAACAAATATAATAGCAAATAGCCAGTTACGTTTTGTGGATCAAAACTGAACGAGTACGGAGTGAATATTAGCTACAAATGGAATTGTGTAATTCCTAATTTGGTGATAACATTCGCAATTTTGTCTCATACAGTTTTGGTGACGACCGGAGATGACTCAAATAATTATCGACTAAGACCTGTCAGATATTAGTTTTATATAAAAAATATTATCTGATCAGCCGCAGTCGAGTTTTAGACACTTTATATTGACTGGAATGTATTTGATAATGCCTAATGGATCTAATCCTTTTTAAACTACGCTGCACGGCTTCGGAAATATACCATTTTATATTAAGTGCAGGTTAAAATGTGTCATTAAAGTTAAATTCCAGAGAATATAAATTACAAAGCAGTCTACATGTTTTGTATGTTACAACTTGCCATGCAAATTTATATGTACGTACGATGCGGACTGTGGATATTGATAAATACACAAATTTGAACTGGATCATGTTGTTATATTGGTCACGATAACCAAGTTTTTCGTGTTTACTTTAGTTCAAATTGTAAATATTTATAAATATGTGTTCTGTTTCCACTTTCAAGTGACAAAATAATGTTTATTACGAAAAATAAAATAGTTTCAACCACAAACATATAAACGATAGTTTGGTGGAATTCATAGATAGTTTCACACCATTTATAATGCCGATACAATGCAATTTTCGGAAAAATGCTTTGTAGATATAATAAGTGAATTAAAATTTCTATAAATTTGTGGAGTTAGGTTTTGAGGCTAGTTTTTATAAAATCCTGAGCGAGTGTACTTCTTATTTTTTTAAACAGCTCATTAATTTTGATTTTAGTTATACATTGAGCCATCATACGCGATTTTTTTTTTGTTAAGCGCTACTTATTAAAGGTGTCACTTGAAAGTGGGGCTAAGCGCAACGGTAGCGGGAATAACCGTCTCTTTTTAACCAAGCTTGGACTCACGACTAACAAATTCCCTGGTCCCTATGATTTCACCAACTCTTGGGTCTTACCGGTCTTAGAGATGAATCGAGTGCAGTATCGATTGGTTGGATAATCGACTAATAATGATAAGGATAATCGTTATTGTTTTGGTTTAAAAAACTAATGTAATTTTCATGGTATAATTTTTTTTTTGTCGATTATATTTAACCAATCGATAATGGCTGCCAACAATTACAATCTTAATCTGCTTCGATGCAATATTTATGTCGTATCGTTATAGTAATGCGGCAGCCATGTGATTAGTCAATCGAGTAACGTACCTAACAAATCAACAAATATTTTAATAAAATTAAGTACTCAGTCGAATAAATTATACGTATAGAACAAATTATTCGACTAAATATTGTATGATTTGTCGAATAATCGACTATGGTAATCCGAACTAACATAATCGAGTATGCAACAAAAATCAACTGACACTCACTCAACTGACTAATCGATAATATTGGTCGATTACAACTCTCCAGAGCTCAAACCGACAAGTAGTTGTGTGATCTACTTGTGCTCGACGTGGTGCGGATGCTGGTGCTGGTGCGGGAGCGGGAGCGGGTGCGGGTGCGGGTGCGGGTGCGGGTGCGGGTGCGGCGGGTAGTGCGGGTGCGGGTAGAAGGGCGGCACGCCGCCGTACTCCAGCCCCTCCTCGTAGCCCACGTAGCCCATGCCGCTCATCATGCCCATCATTGCTGGAAGAAGAACACATACAATATGAACGGATCAACTATCGTTATTCATTGAATGGTATAAACAATGTTGATAGCGATTTTTTTTTGGGAATGTGGTTTTTATAACCTACCGATGGGAGGTGTACTAAACAAATTTAAACTATTATTGTAACTTTTAACTCGAAACGTTTTATATAAAATCAAAGATATTCTCAATACGAGATTGATAAGATACAGGGCCCCAAGTCTGCTAACACAATCGATTCATAATCGAACAGCAACCGCATAGTAACTGTCATTTTTAACAGATATCCCATACAATGTCTGTCAAAAGTGACAGCCCTGGTCGTTTATTACGTAAGACATTTTTTCCACTTTTTTCCCTTATGTAAGACAAAAATAAGACTTATTTGCACCAAGAATGTTGTAATATAAGATTTGTACAGACTCCTCTGAAATAGGTAATAAATGAACATCAGCTATAGACTATATTGGGGTGGGTTTATTGTACGCTTGTATTTAGTATTTTAAATTTGATAATTTTATGACATACGCAGTAACAAGGCTGAGCAGTGAGATCGTTCACTCATGCTTCTTTAATGTAAGAACCCTCTACTGTAATCACCGCCTCACAATAAAGATATTCGATTTTATTATTATTTGGCGCACGCGCGGTGTCGTCGCATACCCTCACTGTTTATCTACTTTTGTCATTTCTAGAGTTATTTGAAATTTCTACTTATGTAAAAATATTGTCAATACACCCTAGTGGCATATCGTTGTCAGTGTGTGTAAGTGATGACTCACCGGGGTCGGTCTCGACGGGGTAGTACTGTATGGGGTACATGGGCGGCGGGTAGGGGATGTAGGGCAGGGTGAGCATGGGCTGGTCCATGACGCAGTCGGGCTCGCCGGGCGCGCCGTACGCCGCGCCCGGCCCCGCCGCGCCGCCGCCGCCGCCGCGCACCTCCGTGTGCGAGTTGCGCCTGCGGACCAACCGATACGCAGCAATGTAGAAACAACCTTCAGTGCGAACCGTTGCCGCTCCGGTCCCCTCTAGCTAGTGACGTCACATCGCTCCCTCAGAACGATAGGGGCTCAACTCAAAAACCATTTTTTTTGGGGAATCGCAAGATCATTCCAACTGAATGGGGAGGACGAAAAGTACCGGTGTAAAAGAGACGGAAATATAATGAGCTTTTTCTATCATAAAAATAATCATAAATTTTAATATTTAATATCCAACATACATTAAAACCATAATTTTGAGTTGAGCCCCTGTCGTTCTGAGGGTCCGTGTGTGACTCACATTTGGCCACACACGGACTTTTGTAGATGAGATCAAAAACAGACGACTTTTTAATGATTCGCTTGCAGTACAATCCGTTTGCAGTGTTGGGCAACGCGCGAGGATAAGCCTTAAATAATGTATGTTTCGTTCAAAATCTATACATGTGTGTAAGTTGAATATAAAAAAAAAACTTTGGAGAAAATATATATGTTTCGCAATGGTTGACACCTTCTAAACGAACTTTAATGAAACTTGGGTTGATGGTAGCTTATAATCTTGGTCACATATGCAATACTTTTTATTCCTCCCTGGGCTTACACAAAAAACTAAAAGCAACGTGTACAAGCCGCGGGCGCAGCTAGTAATAGTATAACCTAGATTATATCACAACTGACCGGTTGTTGGGTCCCTTGTTGCCCATGTTGTTGTGCTTGTTCTGGTTGTGGTTCGCGCTCTGCCCGCCGTCCTGGTTGTTGCCGCGCTTGAACCTGCCAACAAAAACTCAATCAACTGTGTAATCGATAATATTAGTCGATTACATCTCTCCAGAGCTCAAACCGTCAAGTAGTTGTGTAATCTACTACCGCATATATCTAATTACCGAAATGACAATACCCTTACCTATGTCATTACCAAGAAATCATCACAGCGGCAATCGCCAAAGGGGTAGGAAGAAGTGCACCCGCATTTGTAAATGGTATTTGGTCCCAATGGAATAGGGTCGCGCCTATATCCATTATACCGGGCACCAATAAGGGGCATTCGAGCCATAGTCCAGGGTTTATTATGTCCAATGTTGGTGGGATATCAACCATTGTGTAGTGTTGCCCCTGATCTACTGTAACGCTGAGGCCACAGCTGCGTCAATCGTAACGAAGTGTCGCGCCATTACACAATACATACACCCAGAAGTAACCAGCTATTATCGGCCATCGTCGCGAATGTTCGGGCTCGATATTCATACTTTCCTTCTGACAACCGCATTTATACCGCGGCCGAATCATTATCATCAAGGGTACCAACATGATATTTTGCTTGATACTGGCATAATATTGTAGTTTGGCATCGAAAAAAAATGGCATAGACCTACCTAGGCCCCAACAGTGGTCTCTGGCCATTGCCCTTGCCCTGGTTGTTGAGCTGCGGCTTATCGGTGGGCTGGCCCGGCTTGTGCTTGTGGTTCTCCGGGCCCGAGCTGTGGTTCATCACAGGGCGATCGTGCAGGGATATCTGCTGCATATCCTGTGTAACAGAGAGAATACTACTTTATTATAACAAGGATATGTCTCATAATTATTGATCATTTAATTTGGCTGATATGATTAGAAATTCAAATTAAATGATTTGACTTCGTCGATCGTGTAATGGTTAGTGGGAGTAGGGGTTGTTGATGGTGCGCGCGTCCCACCTGCGCGAGGTCCCGCGGCGAGTAGTGGCGGTGCGGCGGCGGCGGCGGCGGCCCGTACGCCGCCCACATGCACTCCACGCCCAGGTTGAAGTAGTAGCGCAGCGTCGGGATGTCTGCCACACACAATCACGTTGACTTAAGAAGGGAACTATAGGCTCATCTTAGAAAGGGTATACTATCCTTTGAACATGTGCTTCTTTAGCGCATTTGTATGCTTTATTTGAATGCAGAATATTATTACATCAATTTAAAAAAAAGTGTTTGTTACAGAATTACATTTTGTTGGGAATAAAGTTTATTGTTTAATGTCGACATACATAAATTCTGACTTCACAGATCTAGATCAGCTCTGTTAGCCTCACTTAAAGCTCGCTTATTTGTGAGTATGATTGTAAAGGGTAATCTCCCGGTCTACTGACACGATTCTAAAATTATATCAGAAATAGAAAGCTACGTTATCACCGAGTGCTATAGGCTATGTTTCATGAAGGTACCGCGAGCAGAAGCTTCGATAAATATTATAGGGAGACACATTGTGTTATATTTCGGATGGTGTACTGATAGTGCTCACCGTTCATGGGCAAGTCGGCCCCGTTGGCTTGCACGCTCTTGAACACGTTGGGGTTGACGCCGTGCGGGGGCGGCGGCGGCGGCGCGGCGTGCGGCGGCGGCGGCGCCAGCGCCGGCGCCGGCGGCGAGTGCGGCGCGCACCACACCACCGACTTCACGCCGCACATGTACGGCGCGCACGCGCCTCCGCCCACCATCGCGTCTGAACACACCACACGCATGCGTAAATACACGTTACAGTACTGTACAATGGACTTAGAGCGATACCTAGAGTCCCAGACTAGGACAAATTGCAAAAAGATAATTTCCGAAATTTGCCCAATGTTCAATCGAGTTCGTGATAAATAATCAATATCGAAGTTTTACTTAAAACTTTGACTCCGACAGGAAGAAACCTTACATTTTCCAGAGTAAAAAATATCGTATATGACTCGGTATTTAAACTATCACCAAGTTTCATTTAAATCCACGCAGTACATTTTGGTTAGTATTTTGGCTACCCAATACACAAACATCCGTTTAAGAGAATAAAAGGAATAGTAAATGTTGGATTGGGTCATGGAGTTTCATGAAAATCCGTTCAGTTGTTTTGTCATGCTGCCAGAACTGACAGACAAAATATCTAAAAATAGCGGATCCGCCTTTTATTACGAAAATAATATCCCCAAAACCATTTTTTCTTATAAAATATTCAATGCAATAAAACTAATTTTACGGATTTTATCGCGTTCATATTATGTTTTTACGTTCCCGACGTTTCGGCTGCTTTACAGCAACCATGGTCACCGGAGGACGCTTTTATTTCAATGTGTAGTATTCGCGTTGAATTTGAATTATAATTAAATTTGAATGTTGAATTATAGTAATTTTAAAGTGTCCACGTGTACTGCGGTCGGATACTCACTGGTGTAGGTGGTGAGCGTGTTGGTGGCGGCGGGCGTGGAGGCGCGCACCGACGCGGGCGACGCCATGCCGTGCGCGCCCATGTCGCCGCTGGCGCCGGCCTGCTGGCAACACACCACTCCTCAATTGCTGTCTAACAGGACACTCTCTTCCCTCTAAGAACGGCCCAACTTGGTACCCAATCTATAGGGTCTAAAAACCGGCATATCAAGAGGCAAGTTGTCCAGTCAATTTGAACGCCAATTAAGTAGGGACCCAACCAATCAGCCCTAAATATTGGGTGGCAAGTATGGCCGTTCGTAGAGCTTTTATATGGTTGAGGAGAGCAATGGATATTCCTACTCAAGACGAAATCAACAATCTATTATATTTCCAAAAAAAAAACACTTATAAATATTCAAAAGCTACCACGGATCCAGGATATTGATTCCACTGAGAAGTTTGTTTCCACAATTGAGGTTGGTATTAGGACATTTTCAGGGACCTCGCCAATGAACACACCAACTATACGGTCCCACTAAGCAACGCTTGTATTATGAGTACCGTACAATGGACAGGGGGCGAACCCAGTATATATTACTTATATAGATATTAAACATCCATGACTTGGGTAAAAACATTTGTGCTCATCACACAAAGATTGTCCCTACCAGGATTCGAACCCAGGGCCTTCGGCACAGAAAGCAGGGTCACCATCAACTGCGCTAATCAGGGCGTCATCAGCGCTACTAGAGCAGTCAGCATCAGTCATGTGTATTAGTGCTATTTGGAGGTCAGGTGTAATAGTATTGCTGTGATTGGTGTTTGGACCCAAACCTGGTTATGGTGGTTTTCAGAGGGCGGTGCTCCGTTGGGCTGCGTGTGAGCGAGCTCGTGGGGCGCAGCGCCCGCGCCCGGCCGGCAGTCCACCATCAGGGGCAGTGCTTCTACTTCAACCTGGTGGTAATCACAACAGATTCCTCAATATCATGACATCAAGTGCCGTTGCCGCTACCCGCTATTGAGTTAAATTAATAACAGTTCTCCTTCAGGAAATATTTCTAAGTAGTTCATAAACCGTACCAATTATGAGTCAAAATGGAAGTCTTGTAAAATTTACGCTTCAAGTCATCAAGGTCGGCTGAAAATTAGGATGAAAATAAATTTGAAAATTATTACAAAGTAACACTTGTTAGTCGAACTTTACAAACCTGTCAGTAATTTAAACTCAAATTAATAACAACACGAACTATAAAGTGTATTTTAACAACTGTTTAAATCCAAACTACGATACCGCTACGCGACGTCGATCCCACTACCCAAACTACACAACACACTACAATGTTGACAAATGACATCACCTCTAGCATAGCTACGATATGGTAAGGGGGTAGAATCGTAAGCAAATCACTTAGTAGGTCACAGAACAAAGGGACCGTTCAACTGTAATGGAACATATTTTGTTAAGAGCTGAAAATATCAAGTGTTAGTTATACAATACCGTCGCAATTGCGTTGCGGCACAATTACGGTAAAGATTTACATGAGACTCATCATTTAATACTTTACTGTATTTTGAAATAATATCTACGTAATCTTTTTCGCAGGACGACTTATTCTCATTGAAAAGTTCATAAAGAAATAAGATTAAAAAGACGATACGCCATTAGTTTGTTCCCAAAGGTGCAACGCAGTACACACACATTTCGCCGATGACATTCAGTCTTAATGTAATAGAGCTTATGTACCGAATATACCCTTTAAATGAGAGGTTCAAAAAGATTATATATCTATACATATAAATAAAATTGGAGTGTCTGTTTGTAATATTAAAATAACCGCTTTTTACTAAGTTCATTTGGATATATTCACGTTACCTATACCGAAACAATTTTTTTTTAATTTTTTGTCTGTCTGTCTGTCTGTCTGTCTGTCTGTCTATCTGTCTGTCTGTTTGTTCCGGCTAATCTCTGAAATGGCTGGACCGATTTTGACGGGACTTTCACTGGCAGATAGCTGATGTAACAAGGAGTAACTTAGGCTACTTTTATTTTAGAAAAAAAATAAGGATCTCACAAAAAAAAATTTAAACCAATGTTGCAGCGCAGCGCCTGATTAAGTTTGATAGCAACAACCTGCAATGCGTCCCGCGGGCTCAGAATGGGCGAGCAGGCTGTTGTCAACGGTTGTCTTTGTTAAATACCACGCGGACGAAGTCGCGGGCAACAGCTAGTTGTTAAATATAATGAATGGTTACCCCACTATCAGTGGGTTTCAAAATCTAACTTCATTATGCAATGTCTGGTGCTGAAGCTGCATACCGCTTAAGATAAAGAATAAAAAATATAACATAAACAAGTTTATAGACAATATGATACTATGTCTTTTCTTTCTGTTAATTTCTTACTTACTACGCAATGTTTTTCCTCATTTTCACGCGTTCTAAAGATTATATTAAAAGAGATAAAAAATATTGTTTGAAAAAATATCCATTACCATCGCGTAAGAATGTATCAATTTGTACCTCTGTGGTTTTATATTCTAGTCAGAATAACGACATAATTACACATTTCTAAACTTAAGTATTGTCGAAAATTCCCAAATAATCTCCTTAGACACTCCATGAAAGAGATTTTTTTGTGTAGGTACTTAAGGATTTGGGAGAAATCAAGTGTGTGTCGAATAAGTGATTTGCTTAAGAACCACCCTGAGTACAATCTATCGCTACACAACTAACAGGCATCGGTTCGAAGTTAATAAAATCCAAATGTGGGTATGTGTATTCGTTATTTTCATATTGGGACGCGTCGGCCTCCTGGCTCTCATTCCAAGACACAGGCTTGTCAGACTTGGACGGTTTCTCGGGACTCTTATCGTCGGTCGGGGCCTTGGACTTAGAGCGAGCCTTGTTTAGGCCCTGTTTCCTGGTGATGTTGCCTGGTTTGTGGGGTACGGGAGTGATTATCTTGTAGCGAAAGTAGTGTATATTTCAGTTTTGTAAAATAGTAATTTCAAACTTGAGATTATTTATTTCGCTTGTACGTTTTAAAACAAACCATCTACATTTAAACTATTTGGAGTAATCAAAAGAAATGTCGAAACTGATAAAAGGAAAAAAATAATAATTAGCTAGCATTGATGATTGAAATTTTCTTTACGAATTCAATTAACTCAGCAATGACTTTCGTCAACCCTAATAAAAGACTAACAAAGCCAAGTACCACACCTATTTGCTGCAACATTTGGCTTAAAGTCAGGAACTGAGAATGGGCCCTAGAGTATCTATACGGCGGGGCCCAGGGTCTGATCTCATCCACCGGCAGCGGTTCCAGCTGGTCATAGTTCACCACCCGCTTCTCCCCCAACTCCTCAATGAAAACGAGGCACGGGCCGCCTTCGGGGCGCATCTCCTGGATGTGGCAGTGGTATGAGACGGATTGGTCTGTAGACAACTTGACCAGGCACTTGACGCCCACTTGGAGGGTCGTGCCGTCGGAGTACCTAGCCCCGTAGCGGAGTTCTGGAATACCAGGCTCGTGTTATTTATTGAGACGTGTGTGTGGTTTTAAGGTCTGGATGGTTGTCGGACGGTTGCTTGGAGGTTATCGCGGAGATATTTTCATGATTTGTAAATCGACCTAAGGTAACCGAGCCATTATCTAATGGCTTGTTTACCCCAGATTGATGTCGCTTGACAGACGACTATAGTTTGCAGCTGAAGTCGACCGAGTTGTCTAGGTGTAAACTCTCCCCAAATGCGGCAGTTTACTAGGTAGCAACCACAATTTGATTGCGCCACCTTCAAAACAAACCAGGTCGCTTACCACCGGTGGCAGTCAAACCGATGTAAACTAGCCGTAATGAATTTGTGTCCAAAATATGTGCGTGTGTATGTCGTGTACTACGCAAAGCTGTTATTTTGAAACACCCGGTGTATTGAGATATGAATTTTAAAACTCCATAATGTCACGTCAATCAATTCCGCGCTCCAAATAAATGTTGCCTGGTTAGTTAAGTGATGGCACAAACACTTCCGTCAACTTCTATTAACCGTGTTAAATAATGTAAACAATAATTGTTTGTGTTGCAATTACATGAATTAGCTCTCGTAAGCATTCCTCACAACAGTAAAATTTTATCGCACGCCTATGACAAGAATCACATCAAATATCTGAACGAATGCCTCTGACCGATGACAACAATGCATCCGACAATCTCCAGTCCAGAATAAACCAATTTAGAAGCATGTACCTCTCCGCAATTCGCTCCACACATCAAACTCTATATTCCTATAAATATCAGGATCCAGAGCTTTAGCCACTTTGTAAGGGAACGGTGTGATCCCATTGTCCAAAAGATCTTTAGCGCTATTGACATTCAAGCAATTCATACAGACATTTTCCAGTTGAATCAGACTTCGGTTGAACACAAAGATGCTCAAAGATTCTTTCAACAAACTCGCTCGCTCCAAATCTTCCGTGTGATGCTTGCATTTCAGTGCCAAGGCATTATTGTTTCTGTCTTTATCATCGGAGGCTTCTATGAAGATCTTAGCTCGCTCCTTCTGTTTTTTACGTCGTTCAACGTTCTCAGACATAAAGTATTCTATATGATTTGTTGGTACTTTATCATGGAGCATTTTGTCCACGGCGTAGGATAGATCTTTTAACTGGTAGACACCATCGTAGAGTATTTCATACACTATAGCTATAAAATTTATTGCATATTTTTAATACTTAAGAAATTGTGGCTTTATATGTATTTTATAATGGAAAGTTGTTGCATGAAGAGTCAAAGTAGACTTTGATATAACAGATTAGATATAAAGGTGGACTGGTTATTGTAATTATAAAATCTATAATGTAAACACACATGTAACTTACACTGGCAATATGAAGATGCGTTTATGAAATCTTTGGTGTATACCACATCAAAGTGCTTTGTGTCAGGTGAGTAAAACAGGTATATTGTGTCTCCGTAACCATTGCAAATCTTTGTTTGTGGCCCTTTGTTAGCTTCAAATATAACGAAATCACGTCTGTAATTTTTAATTGACTTTAGAAATCATTATTTTGAAATTCGGGGTATGTTTGTGCCTTATACAATTTATTATCAGATACACAAACATTTCACTAAAACAGTAAATGAATGAAATAAATGTAAGAAATTATTTCCATTTAAATTAAACACAAGTAAAAACATGATTCCCCTTGTATTAGACACAATTCCAATTGCAAAAGAGTATTCACAAATAAATCAAAAAGTGGGTAGTCAAAACTTGATAACAAAATCATCTTACCTATACAGATGGCTCATGGCCGATATCTCAATAAGACCACCCCACTCAGACGGGTTCGACATCTCTTTGAGATAGTTCTCAAATGGACAAGTCAACGACTATAAAACAAAAGGTTCATGTTAAAATCCTCATTGGAAACGAACATATCGCACGAGTATGATGAACACCCTACCCCTTCGAAGAGATGCTTATTATGAGCCATGAACTGAACACAGTCCAAGCGGACTTTGTGGAAGTATCGCTGCGTGTTATACATGTTTTCGGAAACGGCTCGGAACAAGCAGCTAGAGTCCCTAGCCGTGTGTTTACGGAAAAATCCCATTTCATCCAACCACCTGTCTGGCTCCGAGGAACGTTTGTGTATCTTCCAAGGGCCGCGACAACGGATCGGTGAGGGCGACATCCTACTGCTAACGATCTGCAGGTAAACAAAAACAAATGACGCTGCCGCTGTTTTCACCACCACTGCCGCGATTCTTCATCCAACTTTTGTTAATTCATTATAAAATATGAAAAACAACAAACAAAAGTATTGTCACGTTTAGAGCGTCCGAAAAACCATATCGTAGCTATATCGTGTCGCGAATGCAAATGGTTGTTTTGCTGTCTACAAATTATACAACACGTGCAAACGATAAAATCGTACGTACGATGCTAAAATATTATAAAAACACTTACCGAAATAATTTATCCCAACAGTCAGCATCAGTGTTGAACTGTATTTGAGTGTGCGAAGTTTTATTTTATGAAAATAATGAAAATTGCACGTGCCAAAAGCAAACCGTCAAGAGCCGGCGGGAAGCAAATCAAAATTTACGAGTCGGCATTTCGCAAAAATCATAAACAATGTGCTTTGTAATCCAATGCCATGTTCTATGTATCTCTCTCGCACATCTGTAAAGTTTGTATTGATAGGTCCACTATGTCTGTGTCCTTCTAACATGCACCGATGTTAAATTTTAATGCTTGGCTTTGGAACGCAATGAATGAATCGCACCATAGACAAGCGTTTAATTAAGTGTATGTTTCGTTCGCATTGTTATTTTCTAATATCTCCAGAGAAGGAAGGAATAATATATAATATTATTCTTCGTCCAAGGTTATTTCACAATGATTCATAGATGAAAAAAATAATACACCCAATAATTCTATATTATATTTCTTCTTCTTTTTCTACGAAATGAAATGCGATGTAATAAAATGGATATGCAAATGGCCTCACCCATTATATTTATGGATGATCGGATCATAATTGTCAATGTTATGATCCTAGAACACTGACGTCCATGATACAAGTACGCGATGTATACCATAGAGGTCAGTGTCCTAGAAGCCAGGGATCAAAGAGTATATAATCACTACGTTTACCAGGGATGGGAACAAGTGTTCCCGCTCCCTCCCTTCGTGGCCACACGGGTCATGGGGCATCTCTTTTTTAGGTTGGCAATTGGCTACAAAATAATGTATTAATTGCCAGTGTCCGTTAAATTGTTTCATAATTGTTTTAAATATAAGTATCCCTGATGACTATGATGCAGTGAATCCCCTACCCTTATCAGTAAAGCTGTTGTTATTTTACTGGAAGTTTACAGGACAACTTGAAAAGTCAAGTTATACTATTTTATTTTAATTTCCTTCACTCGTGTATAAACACACAATGGTTAATTCGTTATCGCTATTAATTACTTGAAATTGGCAAAATACCCATTAAGTTGTGGGTGAGGCTATATTCATATCAATTTTATTTAATCGTATTTCACCTCTTAAAGAAAGAAGGACAACCAAGAAACGGGAGTACAAAGATTTACACAAAAAATATTCTATGATTCTGTGCATGAGATCTAGGCAATGACAGAGAATCTGTGTCCATGGTTAAGAACAGTGTGTAAAAGTAAAAATGAAAGGAAAAATAAAATTTGTGCAGATCAGACTCCAAAGATCAAAGATCCTGGCTTGGTCTTCTGCAATATACAATAAAATTGTCTTTGATCTTCTATCTTCGCTGTGGCTGGTTTTGCAGTTGCATATGGAGTTGCCAAGCACTAAAATTATCCAAATTAATAGGGTAACTACTTTAATTTATAATGAAATAAGTTGTAGTCCCAAACACCTGCTCCTCGTAATTTATATATTTGTTTCAGCCACAAACGTACAATTGAGTGGCAGGGCTACATTTAAAATTAAGATTCACTCTGCTGTTTGCTCAGGATCGATGGAGAAGGCAGTTTATGGTTCATACACCGGCATGCCGAGAAATGAATAGGTATATTACCTACCTAAATAGAATCTTGTTCTAGAGAATAAATTTGACTAATCTTAAAAGAGAAGCAAGATACACTCTCGCAATATGTTTTTAGTACCTAATAAATCTTTACATCTTTACCTAAAAATATTACGTACGATTCTATTCTAATTTAATTTCTCCCGCTTGGTGGCGCTGTTGAGACTTAAAATAATCATGCAATTGGTGGTAAGTCGCGTAAATAAAACATCATTAGAATTTTATCTATATTTATAAAAAAGCACCGTCTGTAAAACATACAAAATTCCGGTAAATAGTTTATTGGCATCGACAGCGTTATTATAAAAATGGAAAAATGTTTGATTAGGTATTGTTTGTATATGAAATATAAAAATTATTGTTGTCTACATGAACATTTAAAACAAACTATTGCTTTTTTAAATCAGACAAAACCCCTATACCGTACTGGTTGAGCAAGTAATATTATTACAGCACATGTTTCGATGATTCAAAATTAATAGACTTAATAATGAAGAAATCATATCAACAAAGAAATAAAGCATATAATAGGAATTAATTTTAGACCCAAACGAAGATTTGGTAACTACACTCCTAATTCATTGACCAGGGCATCAGACACACGCAGACGCATATTCTCATGAGCACTAACTATATTCTCAACTAAACGAGAACACAAGCACTGACTAAAGATGATAACAATCGCAAATTAATTGGAGTGCAGTGTGTTCCCAACTTAAATAAAATCAGTACTGGACATTAATACTTAATTATTCTTTTCAATATAAATTAAATTATAAATTGCTCGTAAAATACACTTATTTAAATATACATATACCGTTAAAAAGTGACATAGAAAATTTGGTTCCTATTAACTAATGATACGGGCCAGTTCACGAAGCCCATCGCTAGTCAAATCCACCATGGTTTCTGTAGTTTCATGAGAACAAAGACTTGAAACGGACAACGCAAACAGCCTATTACCGAACTTACATCGAGTTTAAAATACGAGCGATACTAGCGAGATATAGTTGCAGGGGCTACGCTGCGGTCTGTTCAAGCCGTCTTCTCCTGCTCGATGACGTCCTTGGTGGGCAGCGGGTTCTTCTCGCAAGTCTCGGTGTGCTTCAACTTGGTGGGGTCGAAGTTCTCGATGCCGTTCAAGAATTTGTTCTTTTCCTTTTCGGCTTCGATGGCTGTGGAATACATATTATTTTCTTACATTGTGACAAAAAGACTTGATAAACAATCAATCTTGTATCATGGGCGACAAAGAAACTTAAAATAAGTAAGTAATGACTCTAATGAGTGGGAACCTCAACAACAGCAGTTCATCGTCTTATCGCGTCGATGGCAACAGCATGTTTTGCTATTGTCGTGTACAGATAGGGTAGTCGACAGGTTGTTGATTGCCCAGGGGAAACTTATTGAGTGGTTATTATACAGAAAATATATTCTCGGGATCGTATTCATCTAATAAACTAAACACTATTCACGCGTTACATTTCCCGAGTTGCTAAGAATAATAGCCACATACTGAAGTACATTACTACCTAAAATATGTAAATAAAATATGGTTATAAATTTGGAAAAAAGAAACAACAATGACAAATAACATTATAAAAATAAGTGCACACGACAAGCATGGTATTAAAAAAGCAGCAAAATTAAAAACCTTCGATTGGCGGTAAGAGGTTCTTTTCCTCTGTCGTCGTGTGCTTCATTTGACTCTTGTCGAAGTGTTCCACGCCCTCCAAGAAGTTCTGATGCTGTTTCTCCGCAGCCACAACTGATGTAAAGCAAATACGTGCAGGGCAAAATATAAATAATAAGCATTTAGTGCAGCATTTTATAGTGATCACAAATACATGCGAACATTGCCAACGGACTGTAAAATAATGTACACTAGCTGTCCCGGCGAACTTCGTACCGCCTCAGTCACAAATGTATAACAAAATGTATTGTCTTTACAATTTGTTCTTTAGTGATTTTTTTCCATATTTGAATAGTTGATCTCCTATTCGGGGAGGGATATTAAAAAAAAACAAAGATCATAAAAATTATTAACAATATTAACACGACTTTGTTTTAGATTAAGATCATGTTTCGATATCTAAGGCCATCGTAAATACAATTACGACTAAGTAAATTGATTTTAGATTTTCATTACAGTTACACACTACGCAATTACATAAAAAATCAGACTGCAATAGAATAACACGGTTGTTAATATTTTGTTATTGACAGCCGCACTGAAGCCGTTATCGTTCGGAAATCATATTTATTTAATATTAAAGATGCCTTCATGCATGCTTGCTGTGCTTTAATCAACGTATAGTATAAATCTTACCATCTTTGTCAGGAAGTGGGTTCTTTTCCTGGGTTTCTGTGTGCTTCAATCTGCTAGCATCAAAGTGTTCAATGCCATCGAACAGGGACTTTTGAGTTTTCTCAGTGGCAACATCTGCAAGCCATAGACCAAAAAAAATAAACATTTTGAAATCCGAATCCTAAATTTGGCGCTCACTCACGTCTAGAAAACAAAATACATGCTAGTTATTTTTTTAGTAAAATAGGTAAAAAGAAACAAAATTTGATTGCGTCGTTTGGAATGAGTTGTATATATTTTTTCCCTTTTAGTAAAAAACAATTATGAGATGCGATGAATATAAGCCACATAGTGCTTTGTATGGTAAAAAGCAGCCACTTCACAACAATTTCACATTACGATCGCGTCGTTATTTGATTAGTGGCGGCTGGCGTGACACTCCACCCTAAGATGTACCTAGTGCGTTCGGTAGAATATTTTTTTCCACGGTCTCTGTTTTCCTGAGAGAGGATGTCTGAAAGTGTTCTACACCCTCCAGTAGAGCGTTGTGTTGCTTTTCTTTTGCTACGTCTGTCGTGAAATCGAAATTGTGTTTGTTATTTTGCTGTGTATCATTTTTGTTGGCTATATGGACTACCTTTATTGTAGGAAGATATATTTTGATTATCGTAGGTATAATTAAATCTCAACTATAATAGCATTCTATCAGTATCTAGTAAATATATAAATAAATAAGTCGTTAACTAATGGGTCCTCGGATAAATAAGAAGGGATCTTATTTATATTCATTCATACTAATGAGCTACTCTGTAATAAGTATTTAGGTACTTACTTAATTTAAGATTATTTACTTAAGTTTATTCTCCACGAGAGAAAATGTGACCTATTAATTTTATTAAAACCTTGAACCCATATAATGTAAAAGTCTTTTGCAGTCAATCCACATACCTTCTGCAGATGGCAGCACGATTTTCTCGTTCGTGTCGACATCCTTCAGGCAACTGGTGTTGAAGCCCTCGAGCTGGCTCTTGAGGTCCGTCGCCACCTTGGGCAGGTCCTTCAGAGAGGGGGCATCGCTGACTGAACAGGCCATTGTGTAAATCTGAAAAGAGAGCAATAGAAGACGTTACTAATTTATAGTTTTAAGATTGGTTTTTAACGATATATTTTGTCAATTTGGGATATATAAATAACTAGGGCAAATAATTCTTGTTTTCTCTCGAGTCCGGTAACCCATATTACTACATAGTAACAAGTGGGTACTAAGTGCCTAATTGAAAGTGTAGAAATTTTATGAGCTACGTCAATAAACGAGCTGAAATTACAATGTTTCACACTCAATATCTAGCCACCGCCTACCCAGGCTTTATTGAGCCAGATAAAACGTTTATATTCAATTAAAAACAATGTAAATAAATTTGTGTGTGTGGGTGCATTGCGATCACAATGTCATTCGAACACACTACTTTACGGTCCATTCTCAATACTTTCACATAACTCGGTCCCATTGAATCCACGCGAGTATGCAATAACACATCGGACAAGTAACGTGGCCATGTCTTTATCTGGCGATCAGCTACGCGGCCGTGTTTAAACTAAACAAGGGCACGATCAATTGAAAGTACGTGCATCTAGCTCGAGTTAGTGTGTCAGCAAAAGAAAACATCCTTTGTTTGGTATGATTCCGCCTAAGAAGTTTCCACGAACTTCCCACGTAATGGATGTGTGTAATCAATAATATCTATTGATTACGGGAAATTTGGAGATGGGAATAGCAACACATAAATCTTATTTTATTATGGCATAATGTATTCGACTGAAGGACTCTATATCCATGGTCATAAATAAAGATATAAAAAAGTACTATGGTCACGCTTAGCCGCGCGAAGCTCCTCGGTCCAACTCGAAGACTCAAATCGCGTGGTAGGTACTGGCAGCCGAAATAACTGTATATTTTTAACAAGCGAACAAATTATGCGTGACACACGCATTGTTGGTAAACTAACTGTTTATTACCACACATCACCCACATGGAACAACCATTTGAATTGAAAGCTTCCATTGGACATGTACGTATTATTATGATGTTTAAACTGTTCAATAAGTATCACTAAGATGCGGGTAAATTTCGATTTGGGAAGCATAAAAAAATGTCCTAGGCAAATAATTGAATATTTTCTCAGTAACAATGAATTCCTTGCAATTTATTTCTACGCCATAAAAATATAACCAGTCTATGGTCTTAACGCTTCTTTTTTCAAAATTGCACTTCCTCCCGCCAATAAATCAAACGCATCCCTGAACGCAGACGATTGTTACACGCTTTGAATATAAAACTCATCGGTTCATTGTTGTCGACACTCGGCTTGTATACCAAACTAGAACACATCCTGTGGGCAGGGAAACAATCTTTTGTTTTATCGAGGATGTTTGCTCTGGGGCTGCTCACCTAAAATAACGGGAGGCATTAAGTAATCATTTGGGAGAAAAAATACCATAGTTGCTTTTTGTAAGCCCGCATTTCGCTGTACCTACAGAGCTTGTCATTTAAATATATATTAGAGGGAGGGAGGGGGGCGGGATTATTTCCATTACTTGACAATAGAGATGGTCCTCTACCATATATCGGCCATGTACCTATTTAAAACCAAATTAATAATAATAATACCCATCATTCTCATAGCTACTACAATTTGAACATTTGATAGAACGAACCTACATGCAAATGGTTTATAATGTCGGTAAATTTTTGTTTGATATCACTTAATTGAGTAGGTGATTGACATACAAACAACAAGTTGAGCATGTTTAGACATAATGAATTATCAGTTAAAGGTCGTCGACGTTCGTTTCATGATTCATACCATTGTGTTTAGCTTTTATAGGCTTATTGTTTCTAATATATACTTAGCTACCGTCCGTGCACATAATAAAACACTGTTATAAATATTGACTTACATGTAAGTACTACAAGAACTTCATTCGTATATAGTTGTAGCGACCTCTTCAACCTCGTCACAAGCTACACAGATGGCGCTACAGACAGAACAAATGACGATTCTCCATAAAATACTCAAACGCGCTATGCGAGTTTTCGGAGCACGTAACTTATATACAACACCCCGACAGCAACCGTCGGGGCGTAGCGGCCGCCCTGCCAGGCTGGAAGATCTTCCCTTTTCCGCTAAATAGTAGAGCTCCCAATGGTAGGATGATGAGGTTAACTATTAGCGAAATCAGAAAAACAAACATTAGGCGTTGGGTAGGAGTTTGTGGATGAATACTTTTGTCCATTTTCAAAATAAATAACTTCATTATTTTACATGATAAAGGTGCTGACTCTTGTGGTTTTTTATTTCGCGACAACTTGCCAGTACTTCGGTGACCATGGACCGGTCTTCCAACATACGTTCCTACGTGTCGACAAACGGAACCTGTAGAACACGTTGGGGCACGATAACGCCTCGCAATTTAACGCAGATGCGTTTTCCATTTAATTTTTGGTCATTAACTGCTTGTTCAATTTACAACATAACTCTCCTCGTCTGTTTAAGAACACTTTTTTACATTTTCTGATCGAAATGGGTAAGTACTTCTTATAGGGAATCCTATCGTAAATTGCATGTGAGCGCCAGCATAGATTTATGTCGAGACATCGCGAAGCAGTGCCGACGCCCTGGGGACTTTACACGATAGCTCTGACGCGAAGGATCCCAGAGACAAAGTCGATTCCTCAATGTTGTGTAGATAATTGTACTTAAGGATCAGGTAAGTCATTGGGAACACTTCTCCCTCGTTCCCTCAATAATTCTGAACACTCGAAACGTTATGGTCACATACCGTGCATGTACGCCTACATTGAATTGGTGCCATTTCTCTGGCATGCTGGCTGTTCTTCTCCAGGTCGAGGACAGGGGATAAAATGATGTAGCCGAATAAGCCGAGGGTCTCTTCTGAGCAGGTTGTACTAACTAACCACTGTTTGCTGATGCAAACTGCATCAAGAATGGATTTATTAGTTTTCATTATGGTCCATGGAATTCAGCGTGTATGTACTCCAGCCCCACTCATATCAGTACAATGATCTTGGTATATGATGAAAAATATACTGGTTGGATTACAGGGGTAGGTAAGCGGACGAAATAATCTTATAGTAATTGAAGCTATTTTAAGTCCGCATGTATTTCTATTCAGAGTTTATCTACACGGAAGTCTTGCTTCATCTTTTATAAACTGAAAGTCATGACTTCGGAATGTATACTTATGATGCACACGACTGCCAAAATGTCCGACACTTTTGAACATCACAGATTAATTTTATGCTCACGTTGTACGACAAACAAAATATTTACGATAGCACGTTGTTTTATGGACATTCTCTCATAAAAGTGTACCTTTTGATAGATACTCGGCACGAAATTAATACAAATAGTGTTTTTATAGAAAGTATAAACATTTATGAATTATAATAGCTAATTTAGCTAAGCCATAAACATGACCTGAATTATTTACCCAGCCTATCTAGTTAACTAGATGCTGGGTAGGTAAATTTACCTACACAGCATTGGGCCGTACGTTAAAAAAAAAATGTAGTGTTAACACTATATGAAAACCAGTTTCAAAAGTGGCGCAGGATGACGAAGTGCATTATCAGGCGACCTCAATAAACACAGTCCTCGTTTATCCACGGCCGGTAGCTTCTGAAAGGTCGTCGAGGGTTGATGAGTCAGAGGATCTGCTCAGCGGGTAGGTGCACAAACTGTAGGTATGTAGAAAAACTTAATTACTTACATAACTGCGCGCCTCGCGACGACGTAAATCAGACGTTTGGGTTTAAAAGATCTTTATTCTGGGCAATCTACGGCAGGTCATGCGCAGATGAAAACAAGTTATGGTCACCCAAATGTGATAGCATGGCTCATGTCGAAATAGATTACAGTAATCCTTCACGCCAATCTTAGATTATCTGCCTGCTTTTTATCAAAGTGAACTAGGTAAGTATATGAATTTACAGACTAGTGACATCAAAGGAACGTTATTTGAAATGTGCTAATTTTATCAGGAATCGTGTCTAAATTTGTTTTTAGTCGAGTCTAGAAATCTGATCTAATTAGTCTGGTTATTTCGGTATTTAGTCTACATGGTTTCACAAAGTCTTTTGATATATTGATAGAACATGGGGATACTTGGCGGAAATCCATTGTTAAACAAATGGGGCAAGAGGAACCCACCACTGAACCTCGGCTTGTAAACTTTTCCAATTATAAACCAAACAAGTTGATCGATAATTAAAAGAAGCGACCAACACCGAACTCCTAAGATGTAGTCGAGAAACTGTCTATCACGAGTGTCGGGACCCCAATTAATATGTAATTCTCCGCGAAACGATGCGAATCTACAAAATTACATTAATATTCGGTCCAACACAGCAGATCGATTGTGAAGTCTTTTGACATATGGTTTACTTTGCTAAGCATTGGATTGTGAGATTAACCTCATTATGTATGTGAAGCGAGTATTTATTACCGAATTAATTAAATTCCCCTCCGCTAACGAGTAACTCAATAGGTGTCCATTCATTTCGCGGTTGGCAACATTGAGGCAGACATCTGGCAAATATCTCATTACACGTCGACAGTCGGTGAAGTACGCGTCTTGCTTCGACAATCAGTGCATGTTAGTAATTAAATTAGTCCCACAAAAAGTAATTACTAAAATGGCTGTTGCAGAATTACTCGACGCTAATTAATATGAATAACAATTTAATAACATTATCAACATAGCCTTTTTTTCTCGACACAAGAGTGGGCCGAGCCATAGACAATATTATGATAGTTACCTTAAATGTTTTTTTCGCTACCACCAGTTTTTTTTAAAAACATTCCATCAACGTATTCTTACTCATGCGATACCCGAAACTAACAAGATGACGCCATTCTATGTATTTAGACGACCCTAACGTCTTATCCAATTCTGATAGTGAACAATGTCGATGCGTCATTATTGATTCATCGCACTTTAAGTACAGAAGTAATTTACTTACATTTCTCTTTCACTATCAACGAAGGATATGAGTCAGTCGTTTAACGACGCAGGAAAAAAAAGTAACAAAACATGGCTGACTAACATGTCGCGCGCACCGATCGGGGCCGGCCATCTGTCCCGTATTTGTCGAAATAAAATCAACGTTCTATTGTAAACTCTAGATTACACAGCTTAACTGGTCGTGTCGTTTTAACTCAGCCCGTATATGGCTAACAGACAGCATAAGAACGAGTCTGTAGTCTGCACGTAAAGCAATACTTGGCGCCATAAAAAATTACAACGCGTGCGCGCCATATGGTTCAACTTTCCAAAATGTCAGCCAAAAATATAGTAAAGAGATGATTTTGGAGATAAACTATACTCGCCATATGGTGGGATCATTCTTATACAATTTTAACATAGCTTCATAACGAAAAAATTGGATCCATTTTTAACGGCCAACACTTTGAAACAGTTTAATTGTCGTCCGATTGCATTTCTCTCGTGCATGCGTTGCTATTATTTGTGATGCAAAATCGATTGTGTAACTTTGGAAGATTCGCCAACGTTGAGGGGAATCGATACTCGCGACTCGCGATTTAATGGTTGTTGTCTGACGTATATTTGGTGGGGGAGCGTACAGTGAACCGGTGAGTCATGCGATGCACGTCTGCTCCGGCGTCGGTCGCGCGGCTGCCGACGCTACACCGTAGAAAGTTTGAAGTTATTAAAATTTCACCGTAAGCACATCGCTGGCCTCGACACGTACCGTTCTTGCTGATTTACAACTGCGAGCGCCGCTCATTATGTTGCGATTGCGGTGGAAATTGAATACTTACTATCTCAAGAATTATTGAAAGACAGAAAACCACTTACTTACTCACCTACATAATAAAAGCCTAGTTGAATGCAGTTAACCAGTCTAGACTGCAAAACGCTTAATTTTACAAAATTATTTGAGGATTTAATTTTTAAGGAGCTGATGAGTGTAGCAACAACTTATGGGAATTAATAAAAGTTTGGTTGGTTCCAAAAATGCGTATAAAACATGGGGATGGCATTGACGTGGGTAGGTTTCTCATCAAATTCTCTTGATAAATAAGAAGCTCGTTGCCATCTTGTTCCACCTTTACAAGAAGAACTTGGAAGCATCATAGTTTAAAGGGCATGTCGGGAACAACAGCATCTAGGCCGCAATATTGAAGACTCAGGTCGAGCTCCACGATAAATAAGTCCAAGCTCCTTATTAGCGGAGCTTGGGAAAACTCAAACTAGGATAAAGGATTTAATAAATGCGGAAGCCGGCATCTCAATGGAAACTAACCAGTTTTGAAGTCATATGATGTTCAACAAAATGATGGGCCAGAGTAGTAGCAGATTCCTTCGCAAATTGAGAGTACGCTTATGCAACTGACCAAAAGCCGTTAACCAATCACGCAAAATGTTTTGAATTGCATTCGATATGCATTCGTTAAATAAGGATATGTGCTTATCTAGATGTCACGAATGCAGCATAGAAGCCGCAACGCGACCTTGCTGCTATTTATATCTACACAAGAACATTCCCGACTTCGTGTGCGTTAGGAGAGACATCTGTTTTCAAGCCGCTAACCTTGGTACGTACGGCCATACATGGAGAAGTGCAGCACACAATTTTCACCAAGTAAGGTTAGGATATATGAGAATTAGGTCGCCATTCGACGCTTGGAAACCTTCAATTGTATTTCATTTAGCAATTAAAATCTGCTTTTTGATTCATTTCGTCATTATCTTGTCGCTGTCTACAAGTATGTTTGGTCTGGAGTTCTATCTGGTAAATGTCAGTCGCGCTTTTGCCGCCAAATAGTAACCGTCACTGCTATTTTTGAAAATGGAATGTGAACACGGTTTTTGTAAATATTGACACTGACAGATAAATTCGGGCGTGGTCAATGTCCCGATTCGCGATGATAATACGAACAAAATCGATAAGACTTTAAATCGGCTTTAATTGCACACTTCCTTTATTGTGTCAACATTCGATTACAGCTTCTAGAACGCAATCAGCTGTATGAGTAAACAAATGTATTTTCGATTGTTTATCAGTCAATAATGATTAATGTTATGAAGTATGTAAGGGATTGCTGATAACGTTACACAAAGGACGAGCATTTAACTTAAATAAGTAATAATGCATTGAGCATCGGAATTGCGTCATGTTTGAAGCGGTTCATCACGGGGAAAAGTAAAAAAAGCGAACGAAACTGCATTTCGGAGTCTTAAAACTGTTGCGTCATATGGCGAAAGCTAATAGAACCGCCCCTGGGAAAGGATCAATAGTTCATAATGAGCCTTCTCATCAAAAGCGTGGGATGATAAACGATAACGCAAAATTCTGGGACAGTCCCAAGAGTTAAGTAAGTATCTTTAGAGGTTTATTAAACACCAAATTACAAGCTGTTGGAATTCATTCAAAAATACCATGTTTTTCTGGATTATTTTTGGACCAGCACATCAAATTGCTTTTAAACAGCTGTTTACACTGTACCACTGTACTTTTAAAATAACTAGCTATGTATATTCGGTTTAGTCGGTCGGAATGTTCTAAAACAAATCAAATCCATGCTCGCTTTATTAGGATTTGGCTAATACTTTTACTCAACCTCAAATATCAAAGTTAAAGAAATGAGGGAAGAGGGACCCACGACTTACCCATTTGTTTAACAATGGATTTCCGCCACGTATCGCCTAGTTTTATGAAATATATTAAATATCAAAGTACTTATTTCACAAATATTTTTGCTACAATTCTCGGAAACGCCTGTCTTGAAGCAAAAGTAAGCAAACAATGTAGGCAGACAAGAAGTTGAGCAAATAATTACTGTTGACAATAACAGGTACCTACGCACCCACCGAACCGAAAAACATTTGACTGTTCAAGAGCTTATTCGAGATTGTCCAAAAGAAAGAGACTTCAAAGTGGACCTTATTGGCCTCGAGAATAATATCAATTGTAATCCACTTGGTACAAAGCCTGGATATTTTTTGTTTTCTTGTTTGATGTTATAATATCTGATCAGCCAACTTTCGCGTACTTAATAAAAGTCTCATCGGAACTACATATTCTTATATATCGTGGCCAGGTTCTACATATACAATAAGATCATTCGAATATCCAGTTCTATATCAAGCTTAGCACTACAATATTCTATTTTCCCGGTAGCATCATCGTCCGTGTTATATGGCCGCCAACGCGGTTCGTTGCTCCAAAATTATATTTGCATCCAAACAAACAACTCCAGAAAACAGCTGTAATGGCACTGCCATTGGCTGAAGAGCTATGTCTATTTCCATGTGAACGTTCTTGGTAATAAAGTTGGCATTGTCGCCAAACTTCATCATATTATATCATATCTCAAGACCGACTTGTGCACGAGAAGTCAGGATCGGTATTACAGTTTTATAAATTGCCTGTTTTATTTCTTTTATTAGTTTATTTGGATAGCTTACAGCCTAACACCGTATACATATTCAAAGTAACAACTAGACATAAAACAAAAAGATCTTTGTTGAATTATATGTCATTCTCAAAGTACAAGCTATCACATGTAAAAGTCTACTGTATCTCACTTTGTTCATACTATAACTAAATGTATAAAGATTGTCATCACTTATACTATTCAATGCTGTATAAGCTCTGATGAGGAAACTGTTTTGCCTGAAGGTATTTTGTGTGTTGTAGGTACCTAACATTCTTTTCACAGATAGTCGCCCAACGTCTGTTGCCAGCGAATAAAGGAAATGAAGCATGGTAATTACATAACTCAGCTCAGAATAAGTAGACTTACCTACTTACTTAGGAACTTAATTGAAGTATAATTATGAAATAAGCCCAAATCAATATGTGGATGGATGCAGTTATGAAAATGAAAAAAGACAGAAAGAAATTTAGAAAATTTAATCTGATTAAAGCGGACGATCAAAATTAGTTTTCGCAAAACATGTGAAAAACCTACAAGTTTGAGCACGGAATATTAATTTGAATATAGAACACACCATAGACACACGTAATGACGTTCAAGACAATCACATTCTCCTGCCTACCATAATCGACTAAACAATCGATATGGACCATTGTCTCCGCCATTGTTACGCGGAGTCGTGAGTCACAGCGGATCCTTCAACCAGTTCTTTTATTATTCATGAGTATGCCAAGGCGTGCCACGTTTTATGAACAAGTCCCAAGCATAGTACTACGGAACTGCGTAGGGCCGTGAAAATGACGGCTACAAGTGGTAGTATTCAAGGATTTCTTTCGAAAGGTTAAACATGCAAAGGTTTGCACAACATTTGCTTTATAAAGAGCGAGCGATAGCTATCTCGGTTCTCGTGTATAAATGGCTGAGAGGAAGCATTGTTTTCCTCCCTCTAAGATGAATGATAATCTGTTTATATTAGGTACCTCCAAAGATTCCCTCAGGGTAGATCCTCAGAATGTGTTGTTCTGATTATTTTGCCCACTTTTCTTTTCTGCCAAACTATTTCTCTACTATCTCTGTGGAAGCTTCGTTAATACAATAAGATAGCAACAAGGATTTTGAATTTACCGTGAAATATTTTTTGTCAATCCCATAAAACTATGTTGTAATCTTTGGCAGGCAATAGGAAAATAATACTATAAAATACGGTCATAATAGTAATTTTTCCGTAGCCTTAGCATGTTTTAATGACTATAATAGCACGTTATAGAGGATGGAATCAGTGTTATACTTACACAGATTCCAGTGATTTCAATAAATACAGAGACTGCCAAAATCATACATCATATAATCGTTCCATTTGGCTTTGCCGTGGTTGGCTAAAAAAGGAGTGAGGACTATTGGACCAATATATTCGGTCCACAAACAGACGTACAATGTATATGATGTCAATCCATCTTTGAACGCGTAAATAGAAATACAGTTCTTTAATTCTTATTTAGTAGCAAGTTCTATGAGCCTTGTATTGGATTAAAATAACTACCTTTTTACGTATTTGATAGGGTTTGAATTTGTACACGATTAAATTATTGAATTATGAGGCGGATTTTCATATACGTAACGCATAATATATATGCCGCTATAAAATATTTTTATAACTAGATAGGTACCTATTACATAACAGATTAGGTACGTTTGTCATAAATAAAACACGACTAACTCTTATATGTTCGCGTTATTATTTATAGTTTCTCAGTTCACCCCTCGTGGCAAGGGCGTCATGGCGTCCCCTCCGCCCAAGGACACAGCAGTATATTTGTCTAGCTTACGCCAAGTAATAATAAACTCGGTCGATGACGTACGCAGCTCCGGCATAACAGAATTATAGAAAAAAAAACTTTTAACCATAAACATATTATTTCCCTAAACTGTTTTTTCCTAATAGCAGAAAAGAATATAATAATTAAAATGTCTGCCGGTCATCGACCTCGGCTATAGAACGTAATAATCAAAAGATACGTCTCAAATTTTATGGACCGTCAAGTTAGCTACGGCGGCGTTGCTGGCAATTAAGAAATTTTCAAGTGAGATGATCACGGATGGGTGAAGAAAACACCACTTTCAGTGTGGATGCGCCACATTTTTTATACGTTCTAAATCCTTCGGTGTGCATCGAGATAATTAATTTAAAAAATCAGAACAAATAGATTAGCATTCGGTGAAAAAAGCGGTACAAATTCCACATGATTTTTTTTATTGTATACCTAACAAAAATAAGTATAAAATTGCCAGAACATTAGAAAATTATTCCGATTCTCGACTAACTCTCCGTTATATACAAATATAGCATTACCTACATACTTTTTATTGTTCTGGTCTACTATCCCGGCTGTTCCCCTCGGTATTTATTGATCTACATTTAAACCATGATAGGGTTCCTGGGGCGGGCGTCACAATATGTACAACATTCGAAGAGAACCTAATGTTGTAAAGACAGGCCAATCGCAAACTGCATTCGATTTTTTTAAATTCAAATGTTGTTTGTTTTAAAATCTATGTACCTACTCATTTCATTACAATTTGATAATTCGATTTTTATAATCATGCCCCTCTCCTGAATGCTTTGTAACTAATTCGATTAATTCCCTAGCAGACGACCCTAGGGCATTAGGGGTGCGTGGAGTCGTTTGGTCTCCGGGCAATCGATTCCCGTATTCGGGAAGTTATTCCGCCTCTTTCCTGCAAAGCATTCTGGCTATTTCTATCTCCCTCGCCCATGAGCCAGTGCACTGTGCAGATTTCATTACAAACATACTCCCATCAGAACAAAGTATAGCAAAGCAACGAGTGAGGAAATATTTGTACGTCGCCTTGCCCACCGATAGCCAATGAATCATTTTAGTTCGAAATACGTACGAGTCAACAGGAAAATAATTATTCGGATTATGATATTAACGGCAATATACGAATAGGTATGCTTGTAAAATGGCTAAACTCCGGTGGTATGTTGGTGTGTGCTAATTAAAGATTTCGTGAATGATTAGATACCGTAAACCGTTCAATAATCTGCGAAGCGTGAAAGCAGTGAAAGTTCAACACGACTTACACGAACCGGTTTAACTCTTTTGTAATTAATTACAGTGTGTGCGATATGATGAGATTATCAATATAAGCATTGGTCAAATACCTAGGTACTACTTTGACATGAATAAGTTAAATACCTACACCTAAATCACCAAACTGTAACCACAATTAACACAACGGCATATGGCATGTGGTCATAAAATTACAACTAAAATGTGTTTCCTTTCCTCATCAAATCACAAACAATAACCTCCATCCATCCAATAACACACTAATCAAAAGATAAATCGATATAAAATACTGACCAATCACTAATAGGTATTTTTTTTTTTACTTTTCAATGAGGATAATCATCTTCTCTCTGATGGGAACTAATAGGAAGGAATGCGATACATTATACTGCTCTTCTTTTAAAAAAAATATGCAGTCACCATATTAGATATTTTGTCAGTGTCAAGCCTTATCTTCATCTATCTTTACGAAATGAAATGCGATGGAATATGGCCCCACCCACAACTTAGTGGGTATTTTACAGTCAAGTATTTAATAGCGATATCAAATTAAATAAATACACATTATAAATATAAAAAAGAACATGCATGTCGTGAAAAAATGGAAATGGCGAATCCTAGTGTTCTGTTCAATGATTGTCGACAATGAGATACAAGTCATAATGCTTACTATTATATATCTGACATAAAAGCATCATGTTTCAAAGACAGAAGCGCAATAAACTCCACATAACCGCTCACAAATGATATTTAAAATTGTACAACTCCAAAAAGAATAAAGCCATTTATTATTCAAATCATAAACCGTCATTGGTCGTGTCAACCATGTGGTGTGCATTAGTCAGATACCTATTTATAGTGGCTGGCTGATACAAAACTCTTTGAGTTCATTAACACCAATTCAATGGTCACTGTTAAGTCGCTAAGGGCTACCATGCCTATCCACATGGCCGCATTGCAGTACCGAGATCAACTTTACGTAACATATCATGTCGTTTTCAGTTAATATTTTCCACTTCATAGCACTGTCCTCAAAATACATGTCCCTGAACTCGATCTTCAAGTTATGGAACCATGACCATACGTCCAAAATCCATACGTCACGGTCATATCATTTATGCTAGTCATGACCGAAATGCATAATTTTGGAGCATCTAAATAAAAGAAGCTCTAATCTCAAGTTGAACGACACTCGCTCGTTAGCGCAACAGAGTAATTGTATTTATTAACATAATAATATATTGGATGGCGTTAAACGAACCATAACTGCAACGGTAAATTCGGGTTTTTTTTACAACATGTTTTTTTCCTATTTTAGAAATGCGAGCACGAAGAACAATTAACAAATTGTTTATTCCCGATCACAGACGTAATAAAAGTTCTATAGGTTTGAGCTCCCGAATCCCGACATAACTCAAAACGTCTGTAAGTAGTTAAATGTCAGAATGAACTCACTGTTTTAACTAAAATCAAATTATTGCTTAACGCCCTCCCCAGCTGTTGTCAGGCTCTGGAATGTTAGTTTCCTTTGTCGGGATAAAATTCCTGACGTCATTGGTTTGCCGTATTCTTGCCGGAACGTAAAAGTACGTGCTTATCCATTTTTAAAAATGGAATCCGATTTATAACCGGAAGGAGAGATAAACGTCAACAAAAAATGAATAACAAACATCCCTATTCTTTTGTTATCCAAGTTCAGAGCAGAAACAATTGGGGTAAAATCAACCATTGTGGGTAGGAGGAAAAAAATTACCGTCGTAAGCTCAAGGTGAATAAATAAAATCGTGTTTCATTCTCACAGGCAATGCATTTATCAAACACCGATGCACGTTGGCTGCATATAATGTCTGTGACTTTAATAATAAAATAAAAATGCACAACGCACTGGCAATCTATCGCGAGAAAATTATAAGTAGGTATGAAGTCATGCAACCGCTCCCATTCAGGCTAACGAACGATAATTCCGTTAATCGACATAAGAAATACGATTCCAACTCGATTTGGCACCAAATTAAAAAGGAATTCCTGATCAATGAACTTGCATGCAACTGTACCGGCGACATCCTGATCGCCGGCTCCCGAGGGTGCGACCACGTACACCGTTCGATATTCATCAGGAAAATACGATCCAAAAATGCACTTTACTTAAAGTTATTTTTACTTTGCAGTAAAAGTAGGTAAAATTGAGATTATTAAAGGATAATGCTGGTTAAAATTACAACTCACCAAGTGTTGTTTGATGTGGAAAAGTGAGATTGAGTTTCGTGCACTGTGTAGCGACACCAAAATGCGACTGACTGAGCGAGCGAGCGAGTATCGTTCGTTCGGCCGACAGAGGATGGCCGCGTGCGTGCGGGCGGAGAGTCGGGGGTGGTGGCTCGCGGTACAGTGCTGCAGCCTTTGCTCCTAATAATAATATTACACTATGGATGGGTATGATTCAAGCAAACCTAGAATAAAGGACACAAATCTACGTGAATTGATGACATCATTCGATTAATCAATTAGATTGTACGTGTTACCTTATTAAATGAAATAAACATCGGCGTGCGCGGGCTTGAAGTCTGTTAAAAAGGCATAATTGACTCTTAATGTAGGTAATGAAAATTGCATCGTATTGGTAACTTTTCACCAATTTAACAAGGTAGATGTTTCAAGTATAGGTCGCATCAAATAAAATGACCACAGAAGGCGGCTCTGCACATGCGTAATTGTGCATTGCATTGCTCATTTTATTTGACGGAATCGTAACGATATCATTGCTTTCCAATGAGTCAATTGTTTAATAAAACGAGGCATGAAGTTTATCTCATTTTTTATTTTATAATTCTATATAATATCCCGCATCTAAGCTCCATTGGAAACAGCGCGGCCCGAATGCAGTCTTGACGAATTAGATTTGACGCAGCTTATTTAACGACGGATCGACCTGTGTAGACGCTGCCCAAATCTTGTATCCCATATTGATCCCTGACGGGCAAATCTTAACTATTCACTTACTCATATTTTAAAAAGAACGACAAGGATCTTAGCTTCTATTGCATACTGTTGACAGTTGATTGTGACAAAATGTTTTAACACCTCTTTTACGGGACAAGCAGTTCCTACTTAGATTTACATAGCTAGCTTCACGCTATATCCCTATACAGGTGAGTAGCACAGGTATTTACACCATAGGTAACTCGCCAACCGAACACCACACCAACTGTATGGTCCTAAACTAAGCAACGTTTAGGGTACAATGGACTGGGAGCGATCCCAGTTCCAGTAACACCTAGATTAATTCCGTAATTTACCCAAATATCGGACGAAATTTGATAATGTGTAGGGCAATTGTCTGTCCGATTACCCTACACATTATCTGATTTTTAGGATAGGAACGGAAAAGTGGACCGTCTTACTAATAAAATTATTTTCTTTCTTCTTAAAACTGTACCGTACTGTCGTACTACACCGCGAGCCGAGTGAATCATCAAATTGGTGGAGGGGTGCGAGTGTGCCGCTACTTATGATCAAAACAGTTTTTTTTTTCATTATTTATTCACTGACAAAATGGAGAGATGACGCCACGACACAATGTCAATGGAACACGTTGTATTAGCACGCCGCTTCACGTTATATGGTAAGCTGATACCTACATCGGACGCCAATACCTTTAACATCCTTGCAGACATTTTGGTGCTTCGATGTTTTCTCGTAACCAACTGGAACCACGATGGGTAGGTACTTATTATTGCAATCACTATTCATACGTTAAAGAGCATTTTCACCATTAACGAACCAACAGTGACAATAATAATGTATTTGCAAGTCATTTGTGTGAGCAGATTGACTGGTTCCATACATTGTACCAGTAAAACTGCATATTTCCGCTAGGGGTGTGCTGCAGTGAAAAGTGAGAACGGACCAGAAACTACATGGTTACGTTTTTTAAGATCTTTTACATTTTTGAGCAGTACATTCTAATGGGTATGCGAGAACAATGTAGGAACGACTAGGCGGGCTTGAGCAGCTGGTCTAACGTTATATACTTACCATATTTTATTAGCTATACCAACAATATCAATATCCTCGGTGCTTTACTGGGTTGAGCAACGAAGTCTGGATTCCGGATTGGATTGGAATTCCGGTGTGTCTGATAAGACTAAACAACACATGTAGAATATCGTATAGTAGATGCAATATGCCTCTGTCCACCTGGGAGATTAAATCACTTCATATATTGGGTAGTCTATGGATTAAATTCAGAGGTAGGTCAGCTGACACACGTTTTACACTTTGATCATCTGTAGAGGCTTAGCAAGGCCGGCTGAGACAAGACAAAATGTGAGATACATCGGTTATGTCTACTTCATTGCTATAATGGAGGTAGTAGCTCTCTTTGAATTAGTACGACAATCATGACATCATTTTGTCTGGCCCCACACGCTAGTCCGCGGGTTATATAAATCCGCAGTGAACCTATATCTAGCCCACTTTGATCACGATAAGATACCGTTAATTTGTAAATCAAATATAGATTCCAGAATTGAAATAAAACTAATTTTATCGCGTTTATTTTGTTTTTACATTCCCGACGTGTCGGCTGCTTGGTCACGGGAGGATTGGTTGCTGTGAAGCAGCCGAAACGTCGGGAACGTAAGAACATAAAATAAACGCGACAAAAAAAAAAAAAAAAAATATTTCAATGCGTAGTATTCGCGTAAATATAAGAAATCAATAGATTCAAGAATTACTGTATTGAATCATACACTGTTGTATCTTCACGTATCATTAGATTAACGGCCTGATTAGCGCAGTGGTAGTGACTCTGCTTTCTGCGCCGAGGGTCCCGGGTTCGAATCCTGGTAGGGGCACAAGCTTTGTGTGATGAGCACGAATGTTTGTAACCGAGTCATGGATGTTTAATATGTATATAAGTATTATATATACTGAGTTCGCCCTCAGTCCATTGTACGGTACCCATAACACAAGCGTTAAGCTTAAAGTGGGACCGTATAGTTGGTGTGTTCGTTTCATATATATTTATTAAGGTGTAAAAGGGTGGCAAAGTAAAACACAAAATTCCTGTAAACAAAAAGTTTATTATTAATTTCTTTCTTTGTTAACTCTTTTCTTTTTTTTTCATAGTAATAATTATTTATGTAGATCGATTACTCTTTTTCGATATATATTTTTTTCCTTTGTGTGTTCAATTATTACAAAGTATAATCACCTTACCCTATTATACAACGGAGATCGTTTTAAAACTATACAATTGAATAACTTTTTCTTTTAATATAATCCTCTATAACAAGATATAAACAATATAGATAGATCCTCTGGCCGGTAGGAGGGATGGTGGGTTAGATATAGTAAAGGACACAAGTACCTAATATAGCATTTTTTTAAAGTTAAACTAAGCCTAACACGATGTTCTATGGGGAACTAATTCACTAACCATAAACATAACTTATTGTCTTTCGTACAACAATGTCCGCCATAGACTAAATTATTCTCGTCAATTCCGAAATAGGGAGGGGCACTGTGCGAACTATGGTCGAATAGTGAGGTTCACTATTACGTACCATTAATAACAAGAACTATTCCTTAAAAAGCATGAAAATTAAATAATATGCAATACCACTTTAATCATAAATGAGCCCCTTCTCAGAATAAATACACTTTCAACTTGTCACACTGCGTTCGCACACATCTTCAAATAACCATCCAATCAATGTATGGGAGACACATTGTTTCATTCATCTTCTATACCACATATGAAGTCATATCATACATAGCAATCTTCTACACATGTTGCAGGTTTAAACCCTGGCTCGAACCTCTTCATCATATCCGAATCTCATTTTCAATCACGATGATCGCACACAGAACACGCATATACGAGGAAACCTGCATGGCAGTTCTCCAAAGATGTACGAAGTCCTCCAACTTGTTGGGCTATGGCCTGAATCCCACTTGGATTGAGGGGAGGCCCGTGCCCAACAGTGGGATATTCAAGAGCTTAATTATTATTATAAGGTAATGTTAAAATTATGTCAATTGAATTCCATTATTTATTGACACGGAATCAGCTTGCGTTACAAAACAAAAAAAATATTGTTTTCCAAAGCAACGACACTACAGAGTGAATTTTAAAACATTCAGAATTAGGATTACTTATTTCAGGAATCTAAATTTAAATATTAATTAATAAATGAATATTATCGAAAAACACGACTATTAAAGATTGTATACCCAGTAATTATGGCAAACGAATTTGAATAAAACGCCATAATAATATTAGTAAATATAGAATAGTTTTGAATGATTATAAATGTTTTAATGTACCTGTATAGGCTACAGGTACCCCCTAATTTAAATTTGAAAAAACTTTTGTAACGCCATGGTAAATGTGCAAAATTTTCAATAAATTTAGGGATATATTTTCACATGTCCCCTTCATATTGAAATAAAACTACATAATTATACCGCTTTTTTCCGGATTAATTATTATAATTTCAATGCGTAGGATTCGCGGAAATATAAGAAATCAATAAGGCCGCTTCATTTTTTAGTCAATACACTAACGGCCTCTATTCCGAAAAGTTAAGCTCTTCGTCTGAAAGGGTAAGCCAATTCCGTATTAAATCCGTGGAAAATTGGGTGAACAATTTCGTTCCTTATAAAGAACATTTAAAACTAGTTTTAAACATATACACAATAAGCAAACCCTGGTTGTTAGAAATATCGCATACCTAATGCTTGTATATACGTTATAAGCACTAAATATATCTCCGCGTCTGTTAAACTAAAAACATATTCTCTTGTATGCAGCAACTAAATTTAATCTTGCTTTTTATATATCTACAATAAGCTTCAAAATAAAATCATTATCTACACATAAATAACTAGTAAATTAAAATCAATAACGAAATTTGAAACGTTTAATTCGTTGCAAGGGGTGCAGTAGACACAAAGGTCGCAGGTTTAAACCCCGGCTCACACTTCTGGGATTCCTGGATTTTATAAGCGAATCAAATTTTCAACTCTGGGGGCGCAATTCACATTTCAGCCTAAAACCTGTCATATTCTGTGTTGCTAGGCAATATAATCGCATCATTACTATAGTATTTAGTAACAGAGAACAACACTAATTGAATCATTTTGTTTATGGTCGTAGTCTACCTTGGCTCTTTTCTGCTCTATGGCGTTCCGGTGTGTGATGCATAGATATTGTACTAATATTAAAATAAACTTCTTACTTCTGTCCCCGACACTGCGCATTTAGTTTTTTCACTCTACGAGCCCTACCTTATTAATCTATCTCATGTTAGCTAGACTAGACAAGACTAGGCTAGACTTAAGTTCCCGCTAGATAGTACATTGTCTCATTGTCTAGTTGTAATTTTGATTGACAACGATAAGTTTTATTAGGATAACTATATATTATTGAGTTAAAATACAAAATTACAAGGAAGTTTAATATCCTGCCCGGAAATAAGAGCTCGTTATACGCCCCCAGATAATTACTTACTATACCGTGAAAAATAACATTGTCATGAAACCTGCATGTGTGAAGAACCGAACCAGTTTATAAAAGATGTGTGAAGTCCGCCAACCTTCACTGGGCTAGCGTGGTGGGCTAAGACCTCGGGGAGATCCGTGCCCAACAGTGGGACAGTAAAGGCTAATGTGATTATTGTTTATTCCTAATCTTAGTGTGATCCGGAAAATAATTCTAATCCTACTTAACGAATTTAATATAGTTGAATATATTACTCTTTTCGGTGGACGTGACGTCTTTATTTACAATAGTATGTACAATATTTACTCAATTGCCGCTAGATGGCGTTTAGGTTTGTATTTGATAATGTAGTTTGCAGATTCTGTGTATAGTTTTGTACGTCAAGTGCGAGATTATTCGTAACCTAACCGTATTCTTTATATGCTACCGTATTTAGACATTTTGTACGGAGAATTGAACAGCGCCTCTAGCGGACGGTATTTAAAACTTTCAATTCTCCATAAAAAAATGTCTAAATACGGTAGACTATAAATTATATGGTTAGCTTACGAATAATCTCGCACTTGACGTACAGGTAGCTACTTTCGGTTGGAAGTCAAGTCAGGTGTGAGGGTTATAACTAGGAAACTACGCGTGGATTTTAAACTTGGCATGGCAGCTTTGATCCTGGATTAAAAATATAGGATCCGTATTAATCGGATAAAAACAATGCCCTCGAAACTATGGACCCCGGTAGCAAGGTGTATCAAAATCAATTCAGGTTTTTATATACTACGCCTATTCTTTAATCGATATAATCCGGGATTCGAAGTTGATTAAAAAACTTCTTCAAAATTACCCGAGCTGCGAGTGCCGCCATTTTGCATAAATATTAAAAGTAAATCAAAATCACACTTTATGCTTTAGGAAGACGAAGCGACAAAACGTAACGAAGGAGCGGAGCTAATCGATTGACTTTCAGAGCTTAAATGTTTATTGTAATTGCCTGGTCAACCCACATTCCTTTTGCTATACAATTTTGAACTCAAAGCATAAGCCCTTTGGTACCATGTACGGGCATTGTCCTTTACGATTTGCGCTAAATCCGCTCAAGTATGAAGCTTATCCTTAATTCTAATTTATCCTAGTTTTGTACAAGGTGTTGATATTTAACAGATGTCGCATTAAACTTTTCTTTTTGACTAGACGGTTATCTTTATCGCTACTTTTTTTTTGCTTTTTTAAATTACTTTTTTTATAGATTAATTACAACACCAATCGTACAGGTGAAACTTCAATAGCCCTTTTGTTTCGAGTGCAGCTTACGAAGCTCTTGAAATGCTTACTTATACTCAAAGTTAAATGTATAGATGGGTTTATTTGTAAGCCCAGTATTCACTAGCAAAAATATTTTTAAAAACACTTTCGGAAACCTGACATATCCGACGTATTAGAATGTGGAAGTGTATCTCACGTGTTCACTGTTCACGGTGATAGTGACGATGACAAAAGATATTTTAATTAATTTTAAACAATATGACTACTTGAGAAGTTGTTAGAAATCTGTCTGATATTTCTAACAACTGAATCGTCGCTAACAATTTCCTAGTGAATACGTAGCTTTTCTTAATCATGTGCGAGATTATTGAGTTGATTTTTTTAGACGTGAGAGCCGTGCAAACCTCCGACTGAAGTCGGTGGAAATACTCTCGCCTTGCGACCCTATTGTACTGTCACAATCGACTCATCACACTGTCAAAAATCTCCAAAATTGCGTTACGTATTACTTGAACTCCTCAGGCCTGCAATATATACGAACGCGACTCCATTTCCCTCACATAACAACAGCTTTCAGTACATTACTGACCCTGCAATTGCATACCGGACACCTTTTAGCCTTCGCCCACACTTTCACCGCGCACCTATAGCAACAGCATATATGCGCTATGCGCCCGTGCACAAACACACCCGACTTGGGCTCGGACACACATATCACACACAAATCTTTCGGCTCCAAGCTCTTTAAACCGTTCGCTAACACCTTTTTGGATATCGTTACCGGGTCTATAGTATCCAACGTTATCGCCGGATCGCTGACAGTTTTAACTATGGGCGTCACTTCGTCATCTGTATCGGAGTCTGTCCGGGATAGCCGTTGGCGTTTCGTTATACCGTCGAATGGTTCGGCTCGGCGTTTTAGGGACATACCTAGGGTACTCTTGGGTCGCGAAGTGCCCTCGCCAGGGTTGGGCGGCTTGGTCTCCTGGCTCCAGGTGGAGAGCGTGTCGACCCCCGAGTCTTGGGACAGGGTGCGCGGCACCGCCTGTATGCTGTCGAAGTTGGCCGCCCTTTTGCGTTTTCGTTTCGGCCTTGGCGGGAAGAAGTTTTTGCGTACCTGAAATTGTGAAGATGAGCGTGTTATTTTTTAATAAAATAATATTTTATTAACCTTACACTGACATATAGGCTGCTAAGTAGCCATAATCGGTAGTTAACTAGTTGTTTGACTGCTACAATGAGTTCCTAATAGCACTGGTAGCGGTATCTGTAGAGCGGGTTTTTGCACTTTACATTGACCTGTGGCTGCTGATTAGCCATAATCGGTAGTTTATCGTGATTGCTACAAAGCATACCTAGTAGCCCTGGTAGCAGTATCTTTAGAGCGGGTTTTTGAACTTTACAGTGACCTATAGCTGCTGAATAGCCATAATCGGTAGTTTATCCTGACTGCTACAAAGCATACCTAGTAGCACTGGTAGCAGTATCTGTAGAGCGGGTATTTTTATTTTGACCTGTAGCTGCTGAATAGCCATAATCGGTAGTTTATCCTGACTGCTACAATGCATACCTAGTAGCACTGGTAGCAGTATCTGTAGAGCGGGTATTTTTATTTTGACCTGTAGCTGCTGAATAACCATAAATGGTAGTTTATCGTGACTGCTACAAAGCATAGATAGTAGCACTGGTAGCAGTATCTGTAGAGCGGTGCACTTTTGACCTGTAGCTGCTGAATAGTCATACTGGGTAGTTGATCGTGACTGCTACAAAGCATACCTTGTAGCACTCGTAGCAGTATCTGTAGAGCGGGTTGTTGTTGGCGGCGCGGCACTGCGCGCAGTGCCAGTAGTCGTACAGATCCACCTCGCTGTCGCTGTCCTGCGAGTCGGTCGCGGTCTGCTCGCTGTCGGCGAACACCAGGTCGCGGTCGTCGGCCGCCGACACCTCGATCACTTTTGTCGTAATTATATCGTTCTGGAAATAAAATTACCTAGTATTATAGGCCATGATAACCACACCACCGCCACATTATTGGACTTTTTGGCGGGAAGTTGGACCGTGAAGTTGTCAATTTAGTTTTATTTTCCAAAAAATGTTTCTTCGATAAATAATGTGTAATATTAGTGGGATATTAACTATTGTGTTTTCATAAACGTGCACGAGTGAAGAAAATTGAAATAAAGTAGCATAACTTGTCTTTTCATGTTATCTCAAGATGTCTGGTAATCTTTTTTTGTTAAATTTATCCACAGCTTTACTGATAGCGGTAGTTGATTAATTTAATCATCATTATCGTCATAAACATGTTCATTATCATCAGGGGTACGTATAATTTTATAACAATACTCGATACTGACAAAAATGCAATATTTTGTAGCCAATTGCTAATCGAAAAAAATTAAAGAAGAATACGAATATTCGTTACATCACTAGTATGTACACTCACATCGCTCTGGCTGGACGTGTCGCCATCCACGGGCCCGTCGAGCTCGTCCTCCGTGACCGGCTCGTACTCGACGTTGTCGCAACTGTCGCTCGCAGCGTCCGTGTCGCTCGTGTCGCGCGCAATATCTACAACACACACACCGCACTTGAAACACCGCACTCTATATAACCAAACCTTGATCCTTTTCTTCGGTCGACGATGTACAGTTCACGTTTGAGTTAGCTATTGTCTGTGGCAAATTTTTTTTTATGAAAGTGATAGGTATTTTTTTTTCAATATTTTATAGTCCCACTATTGTACTTTTTTTTTACTTTTACGCATTATAATAATCTTTTGCACACTTTTTTTAAGTCATAGATTCTTTACTTTCCATATTGAGTCTGTTTTTTTTATAATGTTCTATCATTTTCATTTTTGATTTGAGTGTGTTTTGCGATTTTAATTCTTTTTCTTTTCTTTTCAACTGCCCTTCATACATACACATCTAATGCTAAAAATACACACAAATTAAACATGCGACATGACCTTGATAAGTGGTGATAAAAAGATGACAGATTTTTTTTTAAAGACCATTGAGGTCACAACGTCCTTTATTTTTTGTCCTTTATTACATACAAATATACAGTATTGAAACGGATTGTGCAATAACACGATCTGAATGTGATACAAAAAAACATCTCCAATAGACAAGCTAATTAAGTGTCTAATTAGCGTTTTATAACACCATTTATCATAGTCATAATAAAAAAATATTACAAGTAGGTACTCTCAAAACAAAATTATAATTGAACAAACTAAATAAGTATTAACCCCATTTTTTTTAAAATTTAATCAGTTAACAACATCATTACAGACCACATTCATTCTAAAAATCCTTTGTAATTGCATTGTAAACAGATAATTATTTAAACAAGTGTGGGGAATTTCAAATTAGGGTTGCATGAAAAAGTGCAAAACGCGCATGTGCAAATGCCATAATCCACTTACAATAGTGTTACAAAGCGATGACGCAGGAACATTGCTTTGGAATACCGTTGTAAATGGATTCAAATTACATATATATATTTGGGCGAGTCATGGAGATTGAATATAGACACGACCCAGGCAGGTATGATTGATGTAGCACTAGATGAAGTGAGGTGAATGACCACAGCTCTCTCATCATATTTATAACATGCAGCCAACCCTAATTTGAAATAATATGTTACATATTTCTAGACTAGGTATATACAAGTTTGAAACATACAACTAAATATGCAAATAAAATTAATTACGATATTAGTTTACGACAGCTTGGTGGACACTATGTGGGTGAGGGTTCTAAACCCATCTAGCTTAATTACTCTAAGAAACTATTTTCATAATTTTGCCTAGTCTGGTTGTTACTCAGATCGCCCCCAGTCGATTGCACGATACCCATAATACAACAAGTGCTTAGTTTGGGACCAAACAGTTGTTATTTTTTTGTCTGGCGATCGCAAATATAACAGATGTTGTTTGAGTGGGCGCTGAGAAACTAGGTACTTTCTATTGACTTTATTGTATTAAATTAAACAATGAAATTTTGAACAGTAGGTTTGAGATAGACGGTATTTAAAAAATCTACAGTCTTTTCCATATTCTTTGCGTTTAAAAACTAACAAGCTTATTTTACTTATATAATCAGCATAATGATAATCAAAACATAAAATTAAACTATTGTATAACTAGATAATAGTTATCAGATAAGCTAGTGTCAGCCATCATCATCATGTCTTCAGGTCCCCTGGGTCCAATCTGTATGCAGCAGGACCCTGGCTCGTCGGCAGACCAGGGTCTGCTGCGGTTCAGACGCATCTGACAATCACCATTCAAACATTAATGTTGTTCCAGTACTTACACTACATTTTATTAATCAGCAGTGGCGAAGACTTCATACAACCAGATTTAAACGGCTTCTTTAAAAAAAATGGCAGCCTTTAGTGTCTATATTTGCCAAAAATATAGATAGATAACTCTTTAGTGTTCCACCACATAAAATATAGTCACATTACAAGTGTTTTATACACGTCCTTTTCAAAATGTTAGCCTTCGCCACTGATAAATTGTATTAAAAAGTCAGCATGCTTCAAGATTGGAAATACTGTACATATTTTATATGATATTCCCAGAATCCCACCAATATAATACTTCATGTGGGGATTATTATAAAAAAAAAACTAACAATCCCCACAACGCTGAACAAGTACTTCTGCCTGCAAGTACCAGATAAAGATGGGATGTTAGTAAATATCTGTTATGGTACATAAGAATAAATTAACTGGATAATACAAATACATAACTAATTTAGGGGTTTTTGAGAAATTATGATAAAGCAAGTTGCTTCTAACATACATGTTTTATGCGCAACATGAGAATCTTGATGTATATTACCTAAACGGCTCTTATACAGCGTGATACAGAAAAGGTATCCTATCGTTGGATAAATCATTAATTGTTTGAATTGATATCGTAATTGTGATCGCTAATCATTTTAAATATGTTAAAGAAGCGCCGGTTAAAATAGTAGTAAGTATACCCTCTATGGGCCACGCTGTATATATTACAAAAACTCAAATAGGATCCAACCATAACCATCCTACAAAATGTAGTGCAACCAAAAATATTGTACCTACATATATGCTTTCAAAGCTGTGTGTTAACCAAAATGTAAGTCGGACATCTAAAAAAAGTCCAGTTATTTAATCCATGCCAATGTAGACATGACGGCCAGATCTAAGATTACAGCATAACCAGACCTAGCGCATACCTAATATGATACGAGTGCATTGACATACTAGCGTAGGATTACCAAGACCATGGTATAATGATATGCTATTCCAGGTACTCTATTAATTGTGTTGAAGTTGTCTATTAATGGTAGCACTGATCATAGCATATTTTTCTACCATGACCAAGACCAGATTGGGGACTCATAAAGTACTGTATATGTAATAGTAGGGTAGACAAATTTGAGGCATTGACATGTTTTTATTCAAAATTATTGCATTATAAAAAAATATTTTAAATAAAATACTTTTTTTATTTATATATTTAAGCTTTTCATATACCTATTTATTGTATATGCAGCGAAAACTAGAAATTTGGTAGATTTTAAATTCCAACTATAATTGATATTTTCAAATAATGTTGGTTCCTTGTAAATCAGTTAATTTACATCGTTTTAAATATGATGTATGTAATGTCACCAAGAAAGCATTATGTCACTGTTATACTTATTTAAGATTCTGTTGTGTGAACGCGACGGAACATGCTCACGTCACCGTAATGTTATCTAAGAACAATGTGCATGAGCCACAGCACTCAAGTCTGGACACGATTCGCGCTGCGCGTGACTCACTCACAAGGAACTTCAAACAGGAAGACCGTTGTATGAGGGGTACGCATAATAGGGGAAACCCCTTTAACCATACCTTCATTGATGTTTTTTTGTTGAAATTAAAAAGCGATCACACAAGCTTTCGTAGAATTTATGAATCTTCTCACAAATGTATGTATACACATAAAACAAAGTCGTGTTAGTTACACTATTTATAACTCAACAACGGGTGGGCCGATTTTTATGATTTTTTGTTTTTTTTTAATTGTCTCCGCCACAATTAGCAGAATATGGAATTACATAAGAATCTTAGACGGCGAAATGTTTAGTCAATATTAGAACAAAAAAGTAGGTACCAACTTGAGTAATCACAATATAATTAATGCTAACCATATTCATAGATAGGTACCTATATCTACCGCTATATATACCTACGAGGATCGCGGGTATTTGTGATAAGGCACAAGTGATGTTGATAAAACACAGCACATCTGTGCTCAAGAATCTTTCCGTTTGAAGCAGTTATGAGTTTTCACGAATACCGACTCGCAGCAGGTCGGAACGTGTTTTCTGCCGCGCTGCACTCATCGCTGTGTGAATGACTTGTCCAAAAAAAACCTCTCTAGCGCATCGAGTGAAACGAATTGTTTTAGCGAAAAATCTCGCATGTTCTAACTAGGTAGGTATTTTTTGTTTTATACGGTGTAAATGTGTAGCGCGCAACGAAGTTTATAGTTGGTAGGTATACGGGATAATTCAGAAAACAATATCATATTTATATGATTTTAGAATTAAAAAAAAAGTTATTCACATAAATCACGATTGTCATTTTGTTGGATTTAATTTAGATTTTTTTTTTTAATCGACGCGATAATTCTGACTTTACATAACGTGTACAAATGCGCTTAAGAAGTGCAGGTCAAAAGCGTACCTCCAAATTTATAAACGTTTTATAACTTAATTAAACGTCATATAGTACTGCGCACAGCAAAACTCTTGTGCGCAGTACTATATGACGCTTGATAAAGTTATAACAAGTATATAAATTTGGGGGTTAGTATATCCTTTCTGAATCACCTGTACAATGGCAAACGGCATAGATAGTTATAGTTCTACGAAAAGTATGTGTGCTAGTTAGTTGTCTCTAATTAGTGTGGTCAGCTAGCCGTTCCAATTAGAGTAGAATTGAATGATTAAATTAAAAAAAAAAACGAATATACGTGTAGAAATGAGATATGCCTATTTTTCGTCAGTTATAAATAGATTGCAAACGCTAAAATACCTACCTACTGCTTTTTATGGAATATGTCAACTTATTACACATTAATTGCTAATTAAGTAGCATAAATGTGTAATACCTAGTAGGTACAGTCAACATCAAAATTCAGTAGGTAAAATGTCATTGAATTATTTTAAATGTATTAGCTTTTGCCTGTAGCTTTACCCGCGTAAACATAAATTTCGCTGTGCATCTCGACCCCCAGTGGTCTTAGCATAATGTATAAGTTGGAAAAAAATTAAATATAACAATGATTCAATTAACCTTAAAAAATATATAGAAAAATATTATCAGAGGTCCATCGGTAGTCAATAAATAAAGATCACAGAAATACTGATGACTTTATTTTATACAAAACCATGCTCAGTATGACCTACTTGTTAAAATCTTCTATTTTTCTTACACCTTATATAATTTTTAATAATACTTATAAAATAAAAAGACTTGATTTCCGACACCATTTTTTTACAGTATTTAAAAAGCAAAGTACTTTTATAAATGTATTATATAGCATGCAAAGTGTACTTTTATTTTGCTGAATAAAATATTCAATATTTTTTTATGCTTAAGGGTTTAAGTTCTCATCTTTTAAAGAATACAGAAAATTAATAATCATGTATGTTACAAAATATACATAGAGCTAGTAAAATACATAGACATACACTACATACATTAAACAAATATTCCAAAACACATGCGGTTTAAGGGTTCTATAGTACCTATTTACAAAAACCTTAATAAAATTGACAAGTCAGAACATGCATCTCAACTGTCTCAATGTCGTTACTTCCAATTTCAAACAAAAAATATTGCAACCATAAATCAAGTTTAGAATACAAACTATGAACCCTACACAAAGTGTTTCAACACGCACTTCACACTTTTTATAAAACTTACCAGTTTCCTTTCCCTGGATGCTAAATACTGTTTCAGTTGAACAACGGCGGCTCCATGTATCTAGAAAGAATAGGTATTAACTAAATTAGTGTGTACTAATATAAGTACAAAATGTGGACAAGTATGTTTCAGATTTCAATTATCTTTATATATTTGGAAATCAACAAAATCCCTGGTACAGGTCAGTATGGCAAATCTCATGCATTTCCATGCTATCAGTTCTAAGTTGTAAGGATATGATAGACTAGACCATCTATCTAAGAAGTGTTCGACAATTGACTACAGAACCCTAAAACTGTACCCATACTGTAAAATAATTATTACTTATGTCAATAAGTCGATAAACCAAATACACTCAATTTTGCCGCCTATTCGATCACCAACGAAAATAAACTAAATAGGTTATAATGCTAATAAAAATGGTTAAATATTTTACTAAATAGTATCACCAAATCACCTGAATTGGCAATTAATAGCATTGCTTTGTATCGAACTGAGTCCAAGTTTTTAGAATGTTGATTTCATTGTACTAAATAACTTGGTATACTATACGCCCGCCGCTACTTACTATCTACTCACACAGACTCACTCACACACTGAAAATAGTTTATGAATGACAAATTATTATTATTATGTGACCGGCCCTACAAATTTCATCACCACAAGCATCTTACATGACGTTTGAACTACTTTACTTTTAAGCCACACACAATACAAACAAAAGGTTACACATTCTACAAAACACTGACCACAGCACTGGAATTTCGTAATTATTCATAAATCGTAAAACAATCACACTTACCTGGGAAGGTCGCTGTTGTGTTCATTATATGACAACAGAATTGGTTTTTAAACACTAAATATAAAATATGTGAAAGCTTAGACCACGATAAACAACAAAGATAATATAAATAACGTTAGACCACACAATCCATTTTATTTACGCTACGTCGTGTACGGTACGAGTACGACCATAGATAAGTAAATTTTTACGTTAATTAGTATATAGCCCGCCAGCTGAGGGCGCTCATAACACTATACACAGCCTAATACACAGCAATATGCGGCAATATGGCACTTATAGCCTTCTGTAAAATTAGTTCCGATTATCGCCGCGCGCACTTTACTGGTTGGTAGGTTTTATTTTTTAATACTCTATGGTTGTAGTCTATGTAGTCTTTTTCTAGTTTCCTCTTTAGGGACGATTCTGAAAAATCATCGATATTTAATTCGATTCATGATACAATTCTGCATCGATTTTATGCCATAGAGTAATTAAAAGCCAATATTGTGCTATACTGCTGCTGAATTGCTGAATTCACTTTTTCCGTAACGTTCAATACTCAATACACATATTAAAATACACCAACACTAATTTATTTATTATACTTTGGTTAAATTCAAAATTAAATAGACGTACAAAAATTATAGGAGTCTAAAATGTGACTATCTACTCACTTAGTAATATGGAAAAGATCATGATTAACAATTATTATTACACAATTAGGATTTGATTTATATTCAGTTGCTTAGCAACCATCCACACATCAATATTCAATACTTATATTAAAGCTGGGATAATGTTTTTATGTAATCGCATAATAAGTCTTATTAACATGAGCAATAATAACTAAAAATTGTAAAATAAAAAATAACCGACTGCGTAAAATATAAACATTATGTTTTGTTATTTTGGGCATGATAGCGGGCTAGCCATGATATAATAGTATGAATCTATAATTCTTTCAAAAGGTTTTTATGTATAATAATATCAAAAAATTACAAATAGTCACTTATCGCAGACACAGTTACTTTTTAAATAAGAAAAGAAGATACTTGTAGTGTATGATTTGACCCATGAAATTTTTCGGAAATATACGATACATGGAATGCTAAATATCGACATTTCGATACTTAGATTCGATATTGAATCGACTGACAAACGAACATCCCTATAGTGCTTCTTTTCCATGTGGCATGGTGTCGGCATAAGGTGAGTCTATCGATGTTGTAATTTATTTTACTTTATTACGTGTATTTTTCGTATCAATTGTTTAAATTATTTACTTATCGACAATTTAAATATTAAATCTCGCTAAGGAACTGTTATTTGCTCAAAAAGCGACCTTAACAGTGCAAGAACTAAACACGTGCGTCTTGCTGACTATTCTGTTTATGAAGTGGAGTTTTTGAAGATATCAAGAGAAATACCAGTGCAGCAGCAACCATTATTTATTTAAGTAGCCGCAGTGAAAACTTCCCAGGGATACTGAACATATATATGACACGAATATCACGGGGTCTCTGAGGTTAGTTTTGCGAAGCCATTTGATACTTATAATTTTGTTGTAGTTGCCGTATAAGCAACCACAATGCCGCAGAACGAATATATTGAGCGCCATCAAAAGCTATATGGTAGAAGGCTCGACTATGAGGAGCGGAAACGCAAGCGTGAGGCGCGCGAACCTCACAAGAGGGCGGAAAAGGCGCGTAAACTCCGCGGTATCAAGGCCAAGATCTACAATAAGGAACGCCGCAATGAGAAGATACAGATGAAGAAGAAGATCAAAGCTCATGAGGAGAAAAATGTCAAACAGAACACAGAGAAGGTGGCTGAAGGGGCTCTGCCCGTGTACCTTCTTGACAGGGATGTCCAATCCCGTGCTAAAGTACTATCAAACATGATCAAACAGAAGCGTAAAGAAAAGGCCGGCAAATGGGATGTACCCATACCCAAAGTGAGAGCACAGGCAGATGCTGAAGTGTTCAAAGTGTTACAATCCGGTAAAACTAAACGGAAAGCCTGGAAACGAATGGTAACAAAGGTGACATTTGTTGGAGAGAATTTCACTCGTAAACCACCAAAGTTTGAGAGATTTATTAGGCCTATGGCTTTGAGATTTAAGAAGGCTCATGTCACACACCCAGAACTGAAAGCCACCTTCTGTCTGCCAATGATTGGAGTCAAGAAGAACCCTAGTTCTCAAATGTACACCAGTTTGGGAGTGATCACAAAGGGTACAGTGATTGAAGTAAATATTTCTGAACTCGGTTTGGTTACACAAGCCGGCAAAGTTGTCTGGGGAAAATATGCTCAAGTTACAAATAATCCTGAAAATGATGGATGTATCAATGCTGTCCTCTTAGTTTAAACATCTAGTAATAATCACTCAGAGAAAATTTTCATAACATTCTGTCAATTTATGAGTTTGAATTTTGTGTGCGTAAAGGAATGAAACATCAAATAAAAGTTGTTCTGGAGATTACATATTGTTTTTTTATTTACCTATATGGTTTTAGTCCTCTTATATTTCTTTTTATCCTTAAAGCAGTCAGATTAAACTGTCCTAATACTATTAATTTGTACTACCAAAATTTAATTCGATATGATAAAATATTGTTTCAAATTTCCCATTGATTATAGAAATCATGGTTCATAAGTGGGCAGGTAATTCACTCGAGGGCATTGTGGGTATGATAAATTTTAATTAGCAAAGGTCTGTGTTAATAAAACTTCTTATTTGACGGCCCAGACAAAGTCTCATATATGTTGTAAAATAGGGTTTATGGACGCATTGTGAAACAGGCCCTTAGTGCCATCAATTATATTCTGTAACTGTTGTATTTATAAATTAGTTTAAAATAATATTTTTTTACAGTTTACCAAATAATTTCTCTATTATTTTTACTCCAAATTGTTTGGGTATATCAATGATTAAAACAATTTAGGTATAATTATTTGCAAACTATTTAAGTTAATGTACTTATATAAATTGTATTATTTGTCGCCCAGAACGTCATCATGCAGATCTTCGTGAAAACCCTCACGGGTAAGACCATCACCCTCGAGGTCGAGCCCTCCGATACTATCGAGAATGTGAAAGCCAAGATCCAGGACAAGGAGGGAATCCCCCCTGACCAGCAGAGGTAAACCACCCAAGTGTTTCGTGTCTAACCAACCCAAACTTATAGGTTTCTTTTAATCTACTTAAAATTTATTGCTTCACAAAGTATATATAATTTTCTATGCATATATAAGTTGGTTCCAGAAGAGCCGAAAGGAAACTCGATGGTTGCTCTCTTTTAAAAAGAGGAAGTGTACTGATGCACTTATTAGCATACTAATCCAACACAACTCCCCAGGTTGATCTTCGCTGGTAAGCAGCTGGAGGATGGCCGCACTCTGTCAGACTACAACATCCAGAAGGAGTCGACACTCCACTTGGTGTTGCGTCTGCGCGGTGGTGCCAAAAAGCGCAAGAAGAAGAATTACTCCACCCCCAAGAAGATCAAGCACAAGAAGAAGAAGGTCAAACTAGCGGTGCTCAGGTTCTATAAGGTGAGCTGGTCTTTTCAGGACTTTTGAATATAGGGGAACTGCTTCTGTGGTCTTAAAAAACTCGATTTAGCTGGTACTTCCTTACCTGTTTTTTAATGTGTTGTATTAGTTATTAAACTGGTCAGAAACATTATCTATTAAATGGATATCAAGAAATTCCAAACTGACAATTTATAATGAGCTCATGCAGACTCCTAGATTATTTTCACCCTTAACTGAAGCTTCTTTCTGAACATGCTTAAAATATAAGTGATTAGATTCGACAAGGTATTATGATACCGACATTTACATAAATATCCTTCCTGCATTCCGCGAAACATGTTCCAACATGTTTACTAACAAGAAAAACGGGTCCACAAAGCACATAAAAGGACGGGGATATCTTCAAAGAGCTGCCAAGAATCAAAATAAAACGCATGCGAGCGTATACAGGGAAGCAGGTTGGAACAGGCGCGTTTGTAAATTGTTGCTTTACGTTTTGTAACGCATGAGTCAGGGGGTAGGCAGGCCGAGTCGTGTTGCGTCGCTGCAAGTCGGTGATTCATCGTATCGTGAAACAATTTAAAATTATGATTGTAGTTTGGTAGAGGCAATTTTTATTGTGAAATAGCACTGAAAGTGTTATTGATATCACAATTGTTTAGAATGAGTACTTACAAAACGGTACATGCACAGCTAGAATATACGATAGAGGATCCACTAGGACGCTACTTTTCCTGTCCCCAGTACTGATATGATAAAATGAAAGGTGTATTATGTTATTGGGAATAAGCTTCCACTAACCAGCATGCCAGAGAAGTCAAGTAGTAAAGCAACTTGCCCCTGATGCTAGCTTCTGTACCTCTACCAAATATTGGTACTCTACTGATGCCATCTAAAGTAGCATAGTTAGTACTCTACCTTCAAATGCCGTAATAAATCCAATCTAAACCTATCTCTGTCGCTCGCAGGTCGACGAGAATGGCAAGATCCACCGTCTCCGTCGCGAGTGCACGGGCGAGCAGTGCGGCGCGGGCGTGTTCATGGCCGTCATGGAGGACCGCCACTACTGCGGCAAGTGCCACAGCACAATGGTCTTTAAAGATGACGACAAATAGACTAAGTTAGATTAAGCGACACTGCTCGCGACCGCTGTGTATGATGGATTTGTCAATAAATCTTGACACAGTGTCCGAGTATTTGGTGGTTTTATTATTGCGCTGGATGGTGAGTATGTCCTCGAACCTTTCCGTGATCTTCATAACGCTATACATATATATTAGCGCACATACACACATACAATAATATAATAAGGTCATAACTTGGCCGCGTCTTTGCATGCATATTTTTTGGAAAATTATATTAGTAGTCTTTTTGTTTGACACAGAATTCGATTTTTTTGGGTTTTGTCCTTCTGTTCGTGCATGACAAGAATCTGAACTGATTTTGATGAAGGTTAGCATAGTGAAATCTATAACCTGAGTCATTGCAGCGTGGCAGATTTTAATGAAATTTGATACAATAATAGCGATTTTCGTCCCGGAAAATAGAGTGGTTCCCCAGAATAGCCGTAGAACTGCTTCATAAGTCACTAGACGAATTTTACTGACACTTGACATTAACATACCGAGTCAGTTAAGGGGGAAGCTCAGGGTCAGGGCGCGAAAATCAAAATGTCGGTTTTTATTTTTTTACGAAAAATTTGGACATTTTTACGATGTAATTTAGTATTTTGCGATATTAGCATTCTGCATTGGATGTCTCGATGTATTAAATTTGCTTTAAAAAGTACCTGATCCGATACAATACCATAAGGTTTGTAAAAACCGCTACTTTTACTAACTTCATGGTGTTGTATCGCTTTAAGTATTTTTTTAAGCAAACTTAATACATCGAGACATCCAATGCAGAACGCTAATATCGCAAAACACTAAATTACATCGTAAAGATGTCCATATTTTTCGTAAAAAAATAAAAACCATTGACATTTTGAATTTCGCGCCCTGACCCTGAGCTTCCACCTTAATACGATCCATTTCTAATCCCGGGAAATGAACGACTTCCTCTGGTATAGTTAAATCGCTACATTCCACACGAAGTCGCATGCATAGTAAGTAGCTACACATATTTTTATCCAAATTTTCCTATAGTTCCGTACCAGAGATAATTAAAAAGTATTAATAGACGTTCAAACTTAGTACAGGCAGGATCACGGACACGGTCCGCGCCGTACCAAATCTGTTTGTCTAGAGAGTTGTCTGCAGACAAGCGGCCCAAATCCGTGGTCCGGCCTTTACCAACTTCGATCGTCTTTTAATACCATAACAGACGATTACTCGAACTTAAAGTGCGGTATAACTTGAGTTCCTGCAAGGTAAGTGATTTCGTCACCGACTACTTTCAGCCAAATAAAAGAAACATGAATCAAATCGTTGTTTTCCTTCCCCCTCACCCCACCAAACAACTATTTCAATAAAATATTTTATTCAATACTGAGAATAGAATTGTCTAAATTATACTTACACATATTTAAAACTAAATGGAATTACAAATTGTGCATAGGTACGTCCATCGTATGGTAATAGCTTTCGGCAAGGTTTCTAAGTTGATGTACTTCGGGATGATGGAGTAGGGGTTTCGTTACGTGCTATCAAATTTATTGTTTGCTTGCCACAGATTTGCTATCTAAAGCAGTTAAAGGCGCTTGTATACGATGTTAGTAACATGCGCATATAAGGGAACCTACGCATTTAATATGTATAGTGTATAAATGCCTGGTCCAGTGGTGGCATTGCATTTATTTATTTTTATTGATTTATAATGTGGTGTGAAACTTATCAGAATCATTACTAAAAGTGAAATATTTCGAAAAAAAAGGACAGCATACGTCACCGCTATTAGGGGTGCGACGGAGAAAAAAGCGCACGCTCTCTCCCACTACTTGCTCTTTGGAATAATGCAACATATTTTGAGAAAGAAATATGTACCAATAAAAGATTAAAAAGCAGCATGTTCTCTATTGTAGTTAACGAAGTCTGTTGCATTTTGCGCTGGTCTTGTCACGATGAAGAAATATGGTGCAAACACTAGTGATGTTAATTATTCGCCCACCAACCCCACTCCACCATCCGTCTATGAATACTTATTCATTTCGAACACCATGAAATGCACAACAATGGTATATCTAATAGGAATATATGATTTATCCACTTCCAACGATAACTACACAAATTTCAGATCATTTTACACTTGGAATGGAACTTTATTACAAACTGGATTCTTATTGCTTAACAATTTCATTGTACAGTGTAAATAATAGAACACGCCTCTTTTTTTTCACACAATTATGTAGAAAGCATCGGAAATTACGTAAAAATTACGAATAATCGTCATTAAATATTTTTCTTCACGATTTTTCCTCAATAAATAGTGTATAATTGACATATTTCATATACAAATATACAATAATTTAGAAACAACCTAAATAAAACATAATGTGATAAAAATAACTCAAGCACCGAAAACATATTTCTAGTAAAATATTTTGTTTTTACGACAGGAGATCACAGTACAACTGAAAATATTACATATTTTTTATATATTTCGTATAAATGACAATTTTATTTATATTATAATACTCTTTGATATAATCTAAACAACGCATTGAAAATATAACTGACTGAATTTGTTTCGTAGTTATTTTTTGAATTTTACTTACAATTATTTAATTCTTTTATAAGTATCTACATAAATACATATCTGAAATCATTCAGCTATGAACTACATATTCATTAGAAATGTATCGACTATTCTGTTTAAAATATCGATGTCGATTGCAAATTAAAACTATCGACCAATCTGAATCATACCGAAAGGTAATCAAGAGACAAATGGGTTAGCCGAATATTCGACTAAATCCTGCTGGGATTAGCCGAATATTCGGCTGAATCCTGTTGAGCCTAAAATAATCCATACATTTCTACACTTAGCACTATGTCGTTCGACGTTTGGCGGTAGTAACTACACAAAACACTTACGGTAGATACATCTAACACCACTTAGGTACATACAAATGCAAAAATAGAAGGGAACCTTATACCAAGCATGGTTAGATTTTTTTTGGTACAGCTGTTGAAATTTTGTTAAATAAGTACGTTATTGTACTTAGAGTCGTATAATCCACATTTCATAGTATTTAATCAACTTTTGATTTACATATTTCGCACACGACACACTATACTAGAGACGACATTTGATGGCATTTTTGACAGTTTAATATTGTCAGCAAAATCCCGTTTGTCACCAACGACTACACTTGGCAACTCGATGACAACAAATATTATATTTTTGTTTTATATTATTTAGCTGTCAATACTTCTGCTTACGGTACCATTAGTAGTACCTTAAGGTACCATTCAAAGTCTAGTACAAAATATCTCCGTAGATACGTGATTGGTCGCAGGCGCTTATTTATGTCTAAATGTTAATTTCATTAATTAGCTACACTAATGTGATGCTGGATGCGCCTGCGATAGGTCTCAAGTGAGTACCACACTCAGACGAAGAGATAATATAAACAGAGTGTCGGGAATACAAAAACCCAAGCCAATTTGTGTAGTTCTAAGATACCACATTGGAAATACAAGGCGAGGCGCATCGGACAAAAAAATAATTAAGTAAGGTAGTGTCTTAGACGAATGAATAAATGAATGAGATGTGTCAGTGTGCGTAATTCGCGTGTACTACACAAATCAGCTGAGTTTTTGTTGTTCTTCCATATATTATGTTCTTCTTGGCAATCCCGTCTCTCATATTTCTTCCTCGGAGGGCGAGGCATACTAACTAACAGCATTCATAGATACATGCCTCATGCGGCGCATGGCTTTAAAAGTAATGTTAATTATATACACAATAATTACAAGACTGCTATAAGTACATGGTACGTTTTGAACGTAGCTTGAAGGCTTGGCGACGCGACCCGCGTCTACCAGCCACCGACCCATTTATACAGGTGACAGCGCTGTCGGTGTCTTTATGAAAAACATTAGAATCAATGTCTGATTTAGTGTCTTAAGAAAAGTAAGTGTACTGCCATTATTAATAATTAAAAAATCCTAGAATTGGGGCAGTTTATAGGATGACACACTAGAAAAGAGATGAGTTAGCGAGGCTGACAGTCGGCCATCATTAGTTCGAGGGCACTAAACAATAAAACTGCGGTCGAAATCTATATATTTCGACTCACGAAAATTGGTAATACAATTGATTATCATTTAAATTGTAATGTTGGACCATATTTACTTCATTTTAATTACATTACAACAATTGAGAGAGGAAATAAAATAGCAACAATGTTTGATTTTCTCGTATCGATAAAAATAAATATTATTTCATGCAGGCGACACACACGACAGCCGAGCAGCGCTTCATACTTAAAAATGAAAGTCAACTTCACCTATCTTGATATACGGCTGGAATTGGTAAAACGAAATAACCTCACAAGGGTGGCTCAAAGCGCGGTCGAGAGCGCGCGAGTTGCAGCCGTATTTCAAGGTCTGTAAAATTGACTTTTCATTGTTATCGGAATAGTCGTGTGCGCTTACCCTAAAGCATTATTGAGTATAAATCTTCAAAATGCCGCCTATTCAATTTAAGCTTTCAATTTGTCAATATGAAACATTATTAGTAAAATTAATATGAATCAATGTAATACATCCTTCACTCGGTCGGCTCAACCGCTCCACGGAGCCGTAAGAATAAATTAGAAGCACAGCAACTGCCCCTTTTTCGCATAGCTCTGTCTCTCTCTGTCGGGCGGTTAATCCGACCGTGTGGAAGCCTTCTAAGTGGATCGCGCCGCTACATAGCAAGGGATACAAGCACTAGAGCGGTAAAATTATAATTTTTATATAAATTTATCACAGTGGGTATCTGAGAGGTTTTCTATTATCTAAAAAAAAATCAACAAGGTAAAAAAATTGTCGATTAATATTGATTCGACTAAAATCAATTAATTATAAGACTTTCAACAGGATATGCCCCACTCCATTGGCAGAAGTTCTCCCCCAAGGGAGACACCGGAGAGCAAGTCCACAAAGGGAACACTACAGAGGTCAAAGGGGGGGGGGGGGGGGGGGGGGGGGGGGGTGTAATGAAATAATAGCCGATTACTAAATATTCGGTTAGGAATCGACTAAACACAAGATGAATGGACTGACTAATCGGGAGAATGACTTTATGGTGACCCATAGTCAAATTGAGATGGTTTTATTCTGAAGCTTTTGATTCAACTATTGATATTATTTAAAATGCATTAACTATCTGTGCATTTGAACGTTAGTTATTGTGAAAACCTCTACCAGACGTATTTAGGATAAAAATAACGTTTTATCACTTGAATGCTTTTATTATCACCAAGAAGCAAGGAGTCAAGGAGCAAATATTCATTTACATCAGAAAGTTTATGAGGATTTATTTTATAATATACATTTCTTGTAAGAAGTGTGTGCTTTGAGCTCCATTTCGATGTTCTAAATGTAATAAAAACACATTCAAGTGTGAATGACAACTGAATATTATTCAGTCGAATCAATTGCAAGTAATCCTATACTTATTCTAAGCCGTTTCGTTGGGAAGCACCGTACATTATAACTACACTCCTCCAGACGAAAACAACAACTGTATGGTACCAAACTAAGCTACGCTCGTATATGTGTGATTATGGACTGGGTGCAATCCCAGTATATAGAATCCAGACCAGGTGAAATTACCTATAGATAATTTCCAAAATGTATCCACTAGGTAACCGAACCTGTAGGCGGCGAGTCGAGCTTTGTACGCTCTAACCACTAAGACAAGACGTCCGCTAGTAGGCTGATTATATACAACTGGTATGCGCCATTAAAAACCATCGGAATATTTTATTTCAAATCGCAAATATGTATTAAGTAGCTGCGAGATTATTGCCTGGGCCCCAAGTCTGCTAACACAATCGATTCATAATCGAACAGCAACCGCATAGTAACTGTCACATTTGACAGATACTGTATGGGATATCAGTCAAAAGCAATGGCGTAGCAAGGGGGGGTCCGCACCGGGCGGCACTTTGCCGGGGGCGGCATTTCACAGGTGGCGGTTAGAGAAAAAAAAAATATGATATGAAAAAAAAATTATCTTTCAGTGTTTTTTTTGTCGTTACCATGCCCCATTTTTTTATAATGAATAGCAAAAATAAGAGGACGGCAAATTTGAAATCCCCACCGGGTGCTAATGACCTATGCTACGCCACTGGTCATAAGTGACAGTTACTATGCGGTGGCTGTTCGATTATGAATCGATTGTGTTAGCAGACTTGGGGACCACGTTATTTGGAGATACTTAATTGCATGCAGAAGGTGCTATAATATACGGTGCGTGTCCCCACAGAACGCGGCTTAAGTACTAATAAGTAGTGCGGCGGGTCGCTCACAGCTCGTCGCGCGGCCCCGCCTCGCCCTGCGCCTTCTCCAGCGACGGCTTTATCGTCTCCAGCAGCTTCGACAGCGCTTGCTCCGTCTGTGTGCCGAGATTACATCTCTGTTTACAATCTTGACATCAATAAATATCGCCATACGAACACACCAACTATACGGTCCCACTTTAAGCTTAACGCTTGTGTTATGGCTACCGTACAATGGACTGAGGGCGAACTCAGTATATAATACTTATATACATATTAAACATCCATGACTCGGGTCCAAACATTCGTGCTCATCACACAAAGCTTGTGTCCCTCCCAGTATTCGAACCCGGGACCCTCGGCGCAGAAAGCAGAGTCACTACCACTGCGCTAATCAGGCCGTCATCAATATTAAACAGCTATTTGTTACGTTCCCGACGTTTCGGCTGCTTTACAGCAACCATGGTCGCGGGAGGACTGAGGTGGTTGACGTCCTGGTGTCATAGTTTGAACTTAAAACGTCGGGAACGTAAAAACGTGCAATGAACGCGATAAAATCCGTAAGATTAGTTTTATTTCAAAGTTAGTCTGTCTGTTTGTCATTTAGTCTATGTGTCTATTAGTCGGTTAGTAGGTCTGTATGCTAGTCCGTCTGTCTGTTTGTTAGTCTGTCTGTCTGTCTGTTAGTCCGTCTGTCTGTCTGTTAGTGTGTGTGTGTGTGTGCGTGGCCGACCTGCGCGAGATGCGCGACGGTCCGGTCGAGCGCGTCGCGCCAGGCGGCGAGCTGGCCGCGCTGGCGCTGCGAGTGCTGCTCCAGCAGCTGGGACCAGTCCGCCATCTGCGACCCGCTGACGCTGCTCATCCTGTGCACACCGCCCGGTACTCGTGACTACAGTCGCCTTCGTACGTACGCTGTCTTATACTTACGGGCGCGGGAAAGAGCGCGCGTGTCAAGATAGACAAAGAGAAAGCGAAGCTCTCATTTGCGGGTCTATTTTAAATCGTTCGAGATCGATGTCAGCAATGGATTCGAAATTCAAATTCTATTCTATGTTCTTCTTTTTACGAAATGATGAAATATGGCCTCACCCACAAATTTGTGGGGATTTTGCACCATGTCTCTTTTAAATAACAGTCGGAAAGTCGGCATTTTTATGTTGGTATTTTTTGAATTACAAAATTGTTGAGGCTGGCTAAAAACATTTTTTTTTATTGTGGGTAAGGCCATATCTCATCGTTTTCCATTTTGATTTCGTAGAAAAAGAAGAAGACCAGTCGGATGACAGTGTTAAAAAATTTCAATCGCGGAAATATGGTGTGTATTTTTTTTTATTGCGGAAATTCATGTCATGGGAAGTATTCGAATCCGATTTCGATTTTTAAAAAATACCCCCTTATTGCTATATGGAGCCTTTCTGGGTCACGGTGTATTGTAAAGAAATACGCAATATTCCCTATGAGTTGCATTCCAACTACACCCTAGTAGTGACCTGTTCTGCAGATCCTCGAGATGATCCGAGTAGTGTTGTCTGTCGGCGTGGTAGAGCCGCCAGTACAGCACCGCGTTGATGAGCAGCAGCACGGCGAGGATGGCGAGCAGCCACGAGCTGAGCGCGGCGGCGCGGCGCGGCGCGGGGCGGGGCGGCGCGCCGCGCGGCGCCAGCGCGCGCGCCGGGGCCGCGCACGCCGCCGGCGAGCACGACTCCTGCGCCGACACTGCGCACCACACCACGGGGATCACCACAGTGTGGGGAATAAGTATCGTGTGGGGAAAGCTGTAGTGTGGGGACAATGCGTATGGTGTGGGGAAAGGTGTAGTGTGGGGACAATGCGTATGGTGTGGGGAAATGCAAAGTGTGGGAACAATGCGTATGGTGTGGGGAAATGCAACGTGTGGGGACAATGCGTATGGTGTCGGGAAATATGAAGCGTGGTGACAATGCGTATGGTTTGGGGAAATGTGAAGTGTGGGGACAACGCGTATTGTGTGGTGAAAGGTGTATGTATGTGGGAATGTGTGGCATATTATACCAGTGTGGGGAAATGTTATTTCATCGTGGGGAAATTATACAATGTGTGGGGATTATGTGAATAGTTATTTAAGTGGAGGAAATTTATAAGGTGCGTGGGGAAGGTTCGAAATGTCATTTAAATGTATGCGGTGCGTGTGGGTTTGTGTGTATAGCGTACCGGCGACGCGGCGGTGCCGCCGCGACTTCCTGGCGGCCGGCGCGGCGCCCTCCGCCTCGCTGCCCAGCCGCGCCTCCAGCAGCCGCGCGAACTCCTCCAGCCCGGACATCGTGTTCTTCTCTAGGAACGCTACGCAAACATCGCACTCGTAAGCACTCGTGCTAGCCCAGTGACGTCAGTTGCCAGTGACAACGGCAGTTTTTTTAAATCATTTTAAATGTCCATTCAGAGTTGATGTCGCTACCAACGAGCTGTCAAAAGATCGGACGAGAATTCCAAGACTTTTGATCTCAGATTGTGTGCATGCAGGGTGATTCAGAAAGGGTGTACTTCCCCTTGAACCTGTGCTTCTGAAACTCATAATATGTGAAGTCAGAATTTCAACATGAAAATTTAAAAAAACTCACAGAAAAAAACGAAAACAGTTTTTTTTATCGACATATCGCAATCACAAATTGATTGCAAATGCGCTCAAAAAGCGCAGGTTCAATGATTAGTAGGTATACCCTTTCAGAATCACTTATACAGCTATTGCGTGTCACAGTCAATGTTCCAATCCGTTTTCCGATCTCGAATGATATATATCAACCCCGCTGATAGGTCCTAAAAGGCTAGTATCCAGGGTCTTAAAAAAATTAAAAAGTATACAACGCCACTCACTCTTGACCATGGGCCACATGCTCTTCTTGTACTTGACGTGTCCATGGAGCGCCATGTCGGTGACGCCCTCCGATACCCGGCGCAGGCAGTAGTGCACCTGCACGCTGAAGTAGTCCGCGTACGGGATGCCCGCGTTCTCGCTCGTCGACTCGATCGAGTACAGCACGCCCGGCTTCGAGCATTTGTTCATCACCTGACACCGTCAAGTTAACTATCCATACCAGGGATTCCCAAACCATTCTGGGCAAGAGACCCCTTTTCCAAAATAAACTGATACCTCAGACCCCATAGCCATGTTACATTAAAAATCCTATATCTAGTTTTTTTTTCGATTGATACAATATTGTTGTGCTTGAGCTACAGTAGATCAAGCACAATATTTTTAAGCAGCGTATCGGTAAAGCGTCTTCTATCCCGTTCACACCACAGATTGTATAAATAAGTATGAGAGTGCCAGAATGCTTTCTCGATTTCGGTACGATTGCATCAGAGGTTCCTTGTTTTACATCAACAGTTTGATAGTTTCATAGAGCTATAGCTATAGAAAGCCATATTTTAACGTTTATCTTTTCTTTGTTAGCTACGTACAAATAAAATCCCGATTTAGGTAGCACGCTTTATATGATGGATGTTGTGGTTATATTATAAATAACAATCATTTGATTGGCTATGTCAATCTGAGCGCGTAAGCACTTGCTGTCGCTATTTATCGCACGCGCAAATAAATCACGCCATCTCTTTTACGCTGCAAGGCACGGGTGCCCTCTTAATATAAATAGCGTGGTAGTTCGCGCACCTGTGTCTCGGTGACCTGCACCTCCTTGGGTCCGATGGGTCCGGAGGTGAGTCCCAGCGTGTAGCTGATCTGCCGGCACTTGAGCCCTCCCTGCGCCTGCCACGGGGCCTTAACACACACAAACTGCTATTAGCACCAGGGAGAGTCCCAGGGGGGAGTCGTAGGGATCACGATTGCTCAACTTATTTAACTTACTTATTAGTATAATGTGTGACATAGTTTGAAACTATAATATGTACTCGCAAACGTTAAATGAATCAATTTGAAAACCGACGAACCTTTTCATTCAGTTACTGTACATAAAGTAAATAAAAAAAAACATATTTTTTTTGTATTTTCTAATATCTTTTGGCGTAGTTTTCGTATCATATCATACCAAATCGAATCCCATAACAGTTTGCAAATAATAATAATCTAACGCGCAGGTAAAAGGCCACCAAAGAAGTGAACATTATTGACCTGTACGTAGTCCGTGGTCTGCCTGGCGGCGAGCAACTCCAGGTTGAACTTGGAGCTGGTGAAGATCATGGTGAAGAGCTGGTCCACGTTGAAGGGGAACTCCTGGCGCAGCAGCAGCTTGCCGTCGTGCGACGCGGTGCACTTCACGCCCTCCCCATTACTGGGCAATGCGATTGTATATGTTAGGGTCAGCGCACACCGACGGAGTAGACTAAATCAGGGATTCCCAAACTTGTTTCGTCTACTACTTTGAGAATGAATTATTTTTTAGCGCCCCATTTTTTCACCTACTTACAAACCACTATAACTTAAAATTAAATTAATTATTGTAAGCCTCTACACAACGCCCCCGTTTAGGCCTGCAGCGCCCACCAGGGGGCGTCATCACCCACTTTGGGAAAGGCTGGACTAAATCAATAATATTTGAAAGTACAGCACAAATGAGATAAGGAGTAGGGGGAGGGTAAGGATAATAGGATAATGAGATAAGGAGTAGGAGGAGGAGTAGGGGGGAAATGTCACGGGCAATATACGTATGTACTGACTTGTGGGGCTTGTCGGGCTCGCTGTCGCTGGTGTCGGACATGTCGGTGGGGAGCGTGTCGCCGGCCTCCTCCTCGCGGAACTCCGCTTCGCCGTTCGTTACTGCACATTAACAATAATAACATCATAAGTATCGCCGATGGACTTTTTAGCGGGAATTTGATGACTGAAGTTGACAATTTTGTGTGGTATTTTTTAAAATAATTAATGTGTAGTGTAGTATTGGTGGGATAATAACCATTGTGTTCAAAACGTGCACGGGTAAATTAAATTAAAATGAAACAGTTTAACATCGCTTGCAAGTTATGCCACATAGCATACTTGTATCATAGTTATGATGTCACCCACCAGGCAAGGCGGGCGCGGCGATCTCGCACCCATCCTCCACCCCCCACAGGTCCGCCAGACGGCTGTAAACGACAAAGTCCCCGTCCAGCCACTCCACCACATCGCCGAGCTGGCTCCTCAGCGTATCACACACTATATCCTTTACCATCGCGACTAAAACCGATGTCCACATTCAATTGAATATACACGTTCTTCGTGACCTGCCCTGGTTACTTACCACGGAAGGGAAGGACTACCACTTTGGTTTGAACAGAACGAAGCTATAAAAGTTGAATTATTTAAGACGCTCTGGCCAGAATTATTGCATAACTAGCAGTGCCCGCTACTTCTCATGGATTTTGATGATATTATAAACTATGCCATATATTATATTGATATCTGTTTGGATTCTGTGAGATGTTTGGCGTTTTACATCTCGCGGAAACCCATCTATTACTTGGCATAAAAAGTATCCTATATGCTGACCCCAGTCATAACCTATTATAATCCAACAAAATTTCGCGTGATGCGCGAACAGGCCAACAAATAATAAAAAAAAAACTTCACTGTATTGAAAATAATGTCCCCCTGGGATTATTTTTAATTCCAAACTTAAAAATGTTTCTTCATAGAAACGTTGACCCCCCCCCCCCATTTACCCCCTTAGGGTTGAAATTTCCATAAATCCCTACTTACTGCACCTCTAGGGTACTCAAGGAATATATTATCTTCCAAATCTTTAGACCCACCAGTGCGTTGCCTATTAGTCAGTACGTGTGAAGAAATTTTGTACATGCTTAGATGTATAAACAGGTCATTAGATGGCCCACTAGTGGGCATAAGCCTCCCCTCAATATAAGTGAGGACTGTCAAAAACACATTAAAACAAAACTATTAGGCATCGATTGGTAACCGATCGAAACGTTGATTGATTAATTTGCACTACGATACCGCGGGACTTGGGTGCACTCAGATCTAAATTCACACGAGCAAATCCGGCGCCAAAAATATTAGTATATATATAAAAGACCGCGAATAATCGACGCGTTTGTAAGATACCATTACACTGGACCAACTAAAGAAACATAAACACACGAGGCCTATTTAAAGGTAAGGAGGCGGTATGAACAATGCGTTCGTAAGAATATATCGCGATAAGGAGAAGTTTGAGTTCGGACAACACAGAAATTACAATCGAATATATGTTAAGGGCATATTATAATCATTCACGTTAAATAATTTGATGAGTCGTAGTCTAAAACTATGAAAGTGGCTTTTAAGTATTCAGCCACTTGTGTTATGTGTAGCCAAGCTAAAAAATCTCACACTGATCGCTAATTGACAATGTTGGTTTCAAAACGACAGAACGAGATTTCGAAGACAATAAATACTAAGTGATCGATTGGTGCTTTTTGCGACGTCATATAGTGAGAGCCGTGACGTCATATAGCGAGCGTGTGACGTCATATAGCGAACTTTTGCCAAACCAAGAGTTCGTAGGCGTCCCCTTTTCTTGTCCATTGTGAAGATACACTAAATGCAGATTAACATAAAAGAAATGGGACTGTTGGCATAAGAAGCTTAATTAACAATGTCTTTATCATGGGAAGAACCGGCGAATATGTTTGAGTCACACTCAAACATATTCGCCGGTCCATATTCGGAGGTCCGTTTAAATAGTATTTGATACCCAGAAATATATTGCACATAAAAACGGTCAAGTGTTAGTCGGGCTTACGTAGTTAAGTGGTCCGTACTGTCAGTTGTTTTAAAGCAAAAAAGTAACATGACAATTTGTACATGTGTTTGGGGTCGAGTCACCTTCGTCCGTAGGAGAATTAAGTACCCTCGAGATACCCTACACGTGACCCTGGGTGGTGCCAACCAGGTGACAACTCTACTGGTGGTAGGCTTCGGCCGTGGCTAGTCACCACCCACTGAACAAAGCCATGTCGCCAAGCGGCCTAGCCGTGTTCCGGCATGATGTTCGGTGTTGCCATTCATGGATGGCGGGTCAGATCAGTTGCGTCTCGATCTACTGCCGCCTTCCTACCTAGGCAAGTATGCTCCATCATAGATCTCATCGTCACTTACCATCAGGTGAGATTGAGATCAAATACTTGCCTATAATGTAATAAAAAAAAAAAAAAAAATGTGTGCAATAAATAATACTGCATTAACGCAGGACGCTGATTTTGTTATTTTTTGTAGCCCTCTCGACTCTGTACCCACCGGTCGCGGGTTCGATTCCCGTCTAAGCAAATATCTCCGGAAATTATTTTTCTTCTTCTTCTATCTAAATCTAAACTTCTATGTCTAAATCTAAACTTCTATGGTCAGCCCATGATACGGTATCTATAATACAAGTTTTGCTTAGTTTGGAGCCTTTGCGGTGTGTTCATTCAGTGATATTTATTAATTTTATAATTATGAGTTTTACACCAAATATAAAGAGGTTAAAGCACTTTTTTTCTGAACATTTCTATAAATATGGGTGTAGAATTTCATGGTATCCCGATCAATTCGGTGGCTTTAGAAAGAGCAGAGCAGTGCAGTGCAGTGAGGTGCAGTGTAATGTAAGTGTGTAGTGGAGTGGAGTGGAGTGAAGTGTAGTGTAGTGCACTCACTGAGCGGCGGCGAGGCGTCCCCGCGGCGGGGCGCGGCGGGCGGGGGACGCGCGGCGCGGGTCTCGCCGCCCGCCTCCATAGACGAGTCCACCAGCTCCTGCACACCACACACATCACCAATGGGCAACCACACTATCATACACCTATGACATAAAGGTCCTATAAAATGTGCCCCGGTACGTATACAGGCTGAATGTTTCAGGTGGGCGTGGACGGCTTAATCCAAAACTATGAGGAACGGCAAAAAATGATTGCAAGACTATCGAGACTGATTTTGATGAAAAGTATAACTGCATCATTACATTTAAGGAAATCATAATTTTCCCATACCAAGGAACTGAACCTGTTGATTTTGAAAATAAAAAACAAAATACTGCATTTTTTATGGCACCATCCGATAAGGTCGCTAATAAGGATCAAGATCTGTGAAATAATGACATACGACAAACTAATGGAAGTACATTTTTTCATTAATACCAGCTATATTTTCAGACATTGATTAAATCGTAACCTAATTAATTGTTGAAAAGCATGGCCCCTTTGGTGACAAGAAATATTTATTTGTTGTCTTTGATTACGAAATAATCGCGATTTCCAAATCTCATAATAACCGACCCGTACGAGTGCACGACTAGTGCACTCAAGCGTATCGAGTTTTAATTGAAATTGCAGTTTTAGGTCCAAAATTGTATTTATAGTATGTTTATTTAAAATCACGTTGATCTAGACTTCTATTATGATTTCTAAAATAAATTTAAATATACAAAAAAAATGTGTATAATTCATGAAAACGTCGACGAAATATTCCAACTCTGGGGGGTCCAGCATTACGAGTAGACTCCATGGTATCAGTTTTCGTTACGAAGCCACTTAGCCTGTATAATATTTATACACTTCACTACGGGACCCTAAAGGTCACATTTAGTATAAACACTACCAAACGGAACACAGTACTTAAGGTTGATTACGATAAAAATAACAATATGGTTCTTTGTCGTAGTGGTCATTAAAAACTTTTGTACAAACAAACAAGTATCTATGAATGAAGGTCTGTAGTGCTATTCTGTAACGACAAACCTATACCTCACGCATGAGTCCGACATTCAATTGTACAATTTCAATACAAATTTCGCATTTTACCCGAGGATTCATGCGTGAGATATCAGATTGTCATTTAATCTCATATCTTGGTAAATATACCAAGAGCCCTGGGGTGAAAATTATAAACTTCTTGAGATTTATATAATTATAATTTAATTAAATACTCAGAACACTATTCAAAACAAACGATGTCGACAAGGCGCCATAGATAAGAGCGAGAAAACCATAGAGAGCATTATGTATAGAGCATTTTTCATAGATTATTGTACATATCTACCGCGTGATTTGGAGGGAGAAATGTAAAATTTGTATTACAATTTTACAATCACTTTCGGAGTCACGCGTGAGATTCGCGTTACAGAATAGCACAGCTGTTTAGACTGGGGTGGGATCTGCTCATCGCATAGATCGACATTACAATTGAAATTCAAACTTATGTACTATTCGATACGGCTGAAATTAAAATTACACTCCTAGGAGTGTTACATCATTTTACAATCACTGTAGTTCTTTTTCTTGGTTTAGGTTGGCATTTGGCTACAAAATAGTGCCATTTTTGCCAGTGTAGAGTAAATAGATTCATCGTTGTTAAAGTACCCCCGATGATAATGATGATGACCATGATTACATTAATCCCCTATCCCTATCAGTAAAGCAGTGGATACTTGATTAAAAATTGACCAAACATCTTGGAAGAATTTGAAAGTCAAGTTATACTATTTATTGTTTCAATTCCCTTTACCTATGCAAGTGCAATGGTTCATATACCACTAATATTACACATTATTTAGCAATGCAATTATTAAAAAAAAAAATGACATAATTATTCTTCAACTTCCCGCCAAAAAGTCATCACTGTATTTATTAGCTCACTTAAAATAGGTCGGTAAAACTACCTCCGATTATATTTTCAGCCAGCACCTAGTGAGAGAACAATGTCAGGAGCGCGAATATTGACAGTATTTATATTCATTAACTTTTTTCTTTTTCCATGGTACCACAACCTAGGAGCGAATAATTGCCAGTATTAATTTCATTACCTTTTTTCTTTTCCAATGGCACCACAACCCAGGAGCGAGACTACCGCCATTATTATTTCACTTACTTTTTTCTTTTTCCGTATGATACTGGCCATTATTGTGAATCGCCGGTGTTATCTGCTCGCAGCGAAAATCGCTTATCGACTGATACGCGGTATCGAGCACCTCGTACGCGGGCCGATTAAACATAGATGTGTTTTTCAATAGATATATTACGGTATCGGTTGTATTCCTTGTTTGTAGATTATATTGGCTGATTTATTTGCGATTGGAATATTAATTTATGATATGATTTATGTTATCAACAGAAAATAAAATCGGAACTTACGCATAAATAAAGTCTATTATATGGCGATTTTAATTAGCGTTACAAAGCTGTAACTAGACTGCGCCTATACATTAGAGATATATAAAATCCAATAGCTTGGACATCCCTGAATCCAGGACCAGTGATGTACCCGTCCTTGTCTATGCGTGAATCAATGAAAATATTTTGGACAGATTACAATTCGTTTACATTATTGTATCGCTTATAAAATATGGTAGTATCATGGCGCTACGACCACTATGGGACAAGAAGATGATAAAAAACAATAGATAATATAAACTATGGTATATAATAATGGTCTACCTCGGAGATATCGGGCGGCAGCGAGGGAATGTCGTCGGTGTTGTCTCGGTTGTACCCCTCCTCGTCGGAATTGAACCCCAACTCGTCCCCGTAGCTGCTGTGCACCTGGACAATAATACATTAGCACCGATGACGTACAATACACTAGGGATTTAAAAAAAACCTAATATAGTAACATCATAATTTAGCGACAAATAAAAAAAAAGATAATCCCGCTGTGTATTTCGTCGGATATTCACAATTGACGTTGCGTTCCTATCTGGTTATACAGGATGCGATCGAAATCGTTGGCAATATTTTAAACTGTAACTCTATACATAATTCCGATTATTTAAGTACCATTAAAAACATACATGAAATGAACTTGTGTTTGAAATAAACTGACTATTTTAAATCATTGTTCAATATTAAATATTTTAAAACATCTTCATTGTCTATTAATGAGTGTTTTTACGTATTTGCACACCTGAGCAATCAATCATGTAAACTCTGTGTTATTGTCAGTTTTACATCAAGTGTATTTTTAATCGAACGATTTCTTTTTAAACGGTCCTAAAATAAAACTTAATCATTTATTGTACCCATCATACAAGCGTTGCTTAGTGTGGGGCAGTGTAGTCTGGCGATATTATTATGAATCAACTTGCTACAAAGAAAAGCAAACACCATGGACAATTTTTTTTTTCATAAACGTGATCGCCATGACTTTACTTACCCACTTACTTAACCATTTTTTTTGTTATGCCTTATTTTATATTATAGTATTAGTAGTATTATTTTAGATAGTTCACACGAAGGTTTGTGGTCGAATGCATATGGCGAACACTGACTACTTTCTTCAGACTCTTCGCTGCCTAATGGAACAGCACGCACTACGGTGTGACCGCGTGCGCGCGCGCAGCGACACTGGAGGACTGGCCTTGAGCCCCCAGCGCCTCAAACAACTTTATAAATATGCTAATTGCATGTTTTATTACAGCGTATTTTTTTTCATTTTCATGTGGTTTTAATCTATATCGACCTACTTCTTGTATCCTCCGCAAACCAACATGGTTCTGTCATTACCAATTGGCCCGAGGGAAGCTTTTGGCCTGGGAGGAGTAGATTTTCTGTAGGCCAGTAAAGCAACATAAATAATATTGAGCTTTCATGAGACAAATACCTATCTATGTATTGTTCCCCGTTGACTACAATCTGGGTGTTTTCAAGTCGAGAGTGAACAGGTACCTTCTAGGCAAGTATGCTCCATCGTGGATCTCATCATCACTTACCATCAGGTGAGATCGAGATCAAATACTTGCCAATAATGTAATAAATAAAAATAGTAAATAATCACTATAATAAGTTTATTTAAAGTTAATCCGTATTCAGTCCTAACTAGAAATGTGACATGTACGCGAGATCTAAATGGAAATATCTAGTTATCAATAATATTTTACTTTATCTACGATATTGATTTCTTATAGTTACGCGAATACTACACATTTAAATAAAGCTAATAAGACCTTAAGACACAGTGATCACTTTCTGCATAGATCGGTCCGCAAGCAACAACTAAATATGAGGGTACCCCAGTTCAAACTATGACACTAGGACGTCATCCACCTCAGTCCTCCCGTGACCATAGTTGTTGTAAAGCAGCCGAAACGTCGCCGGGAACGTAAAAAATCCAATATAAACGCGATAAAATCCTTAAAATTAGTTGTATTTCAATGTATCTATAACTTCATAAAAACAATGGCATCTTTGGTATAGAACTACATAATAATTCTACTCAACTTAGGCAGGAAAGTCTTTAGGTAGGCCAGGAACAGTGGCAGAAGTGGGGGAGGGGGGAACTGCATATGTGTGTGTACTTGAAAGCTCGGTTTTGAAACAAAGAAGTTCGAATCTTATTGTTAGTATATTACTTGCTATTTTAAATTCTGTGAATTTTATTCGCGTTGTTATAACGTTGGGTTGGCATTCGGTAGAAAAGGCTGCGAAGTTATTCACGTTACGTTTCGACAAACATTTTAATGCCTGTATTTGAAAACTCCTGGAAATATTCTCTTCTGCAAACCGAGACGTGTGAATATACAATTAAAATATTCTTTAGCAAACCGTTCAGAATGTATAATCTCGCCCAGGGCTGCCACCATGATCGAAAGTAACCCGGATCATTTATTAGTAAGCTAACCGTATACTTTATAGTCTACGGTATTTAGACATTTTGTATGGAGAATTGAACAGCGCCTCTAGCGGAGAGTATTCATAACTTTCAATTCTCCATACAAAATGTCTAAATACGGTAGACTAAAAAGTATATGGTTAGCTTACGAATGATCTCGCACTTGATGTACTGAACGTAATAGCGATACCATCTATTTTGAACAGCTGCTCCATCCCCAATGGTCACAGCATAATGCTCCTACCGCATTATATAAAATGTTGAACCGTAAGCTAACTAATATGGCCCAATGGCCTCATCCCCCTCGCATTGAGGGGAGGCTCTTGCCCAACATTAGGACATTAAAAAAGGGGCTGGTATTATTATTATTCTAAGAAGCAATAACAAAAATATTTATATGAAATGACAACCCTACGTATGTGTCACGAATAAGTCCACGAGCGATATCTCGACTATCGTTTTTCACAACTCGATCAAATATGTATCGTGGAGCGCAGATCTATGCGCATGATTTAGAATTAATGTCGGCGATGTGTGCCGCGCTCCGGCGCCGAAAACAAATCCATAAGAATACAGCGGTACTGTACTACCCGCGGTAATCCGACAAACGTTTTGCAGGGCAGTGTCCAACTATCAAATTTGTCGGATTATAGAGTACTGCCTTATACCCCCTATTGTAGTCAAATAGGTATTTTACATTATCTATTCCATAGTCGATGTATTATGCCAATGTTTTCTAAACGATACAAGTGTGCGACTCGTGCTTCACACCTTTTGTCGATGGTCGGTCGCGAGGAGGCACTCTCGTCATTCATTCATTCATTCTTACATTCATGTTTTGATTCAAGCATTTCGTAATATTAAGTTTTAAATATAATCATATTTAAAGTAAACAGTTTAAAGTCCTTTATTGTATTATTCAGGCATCACAAACAACACCAAGATGCGCCTCGTAAGGTCATTGGTCTTCCCTATTTTCCTTTACGGAGTGGAGACATGGACCATTCTAGCTCGAGAAAGGCAGAGAATAGACGCTTTTGAGATGTGGTGCTGGAGAAGAATGCTGCGAATACCGTGGACAGCCAAACGCACTAACGTCTCAATTCTGTCACAGCTGAAAAGTAAAGACCGATTGTCTACCATATGTCATCGTCGTATACTGAGCTATTTTGGTCACATCGCCAGACGTGGCGAGAGCAGCTTAGAAAAGCTCATTGTGGTGGGAAACGTGGAAGGGAAACGTTCACGAGGCCGGTCCCCGACCAGGTGGTCTGACCAACTTAAAGAAACACCAACGTCCCGCTTCTACGCCGCGGTGAAGATGGCCACAGACCGGAGCCGATGGAGACAGTTCGTCCGATCCAAAGAACTGCCGTGATGATCACGATCCTCAGTCATGAGGGAACGACCGAAGAGAGATTGTATTATTATCAGCGAGCAACAAACTGCCGACTGGTTAAGTTTTACACGATAGTCCGGTTTTTTTTACGATAGAGTACCTCGTAATCCGGCAAATGACAGATCCAATGATAAGATTCTATATGTTATACTCTCAAGTACAAATCATACTTCATTATGTAAGTCGAATTGTAATTGTATGTCGAAAACAAAACAATACCTACGCGTTGAAATAAAACTATTCTTGAGGATTCTATCGCGTTTATTTTTTGTTTTTACGTTCCCGACGTTTCGGCTGCTTTACAGCAACCATGGTCACGGGAGGACTGAGGTGGTTGACGTCCTAGTGTCATAGTTTGACGGGGGTACCCTCATATTTAGTTGTTACTTGCGGTCCGATCTACGCAGAAACTATCTCACTGCTCTCTCAAACTCTGCGTAGAACCACCAATACCAATAATATAAACCCATATGATTGATGACTGATGTCAAGAAATTTGTGCCTCTACATTATCTTAGCAAATGAGAGCATTTACATATCATGGGCAGAGCAACTTTCTATTGTTATCCGATTTGTTTAAGTAGAAAAGATGATGGTTTATTCCGCGTTTCCTTACATCACGATTGTCATTCTGAGCGGAACGAAATAATTCTTATAAAATCTACATAGAAATTCTTATTTCACATACTGATTAAAAGTGCGCTTAAGAAGTACAGGTGGAAACATTAGTATACACTTTCTGAATCACGATGTATAAGTAATTATATACTGGGCTCACCCCTAGTCCATTATATGGTGCCCATAATACAAGCGTTGATTAGTTTTGGACTGCACAGGTCACCAAGTCTGCTAACACAATCGATTTATAATCGAACAGCAACCGCATAGTAACTGTCACTGTTGACAGATATCCCATACCATATCTTTCATAAGTGACAGTTACTATGCGGATACTGTTCGATAATGAATCGATTGTGTTAGCAGACTTGGGGCCCAGATGATGTGCTCGTGAAGAAGTGGTGACTCACCCACTGCCAGAACTCCTGGCTGCTCATGGGCTGGTCCATGAGCGCGTTCTGCCAGACCCTGAACAGCATCAGGTACGCCTTGTCGCGCCCCGAGAACGAGGTGAGGAAGTTCTTCTCGCCTTCCGTGCACACCAGGATCGCGTTCGGTATCACCTGCACATATGTTCATTACCGTCGATTATTTACATATCATGTTTTCTAGTTTATACAGAGTGATCCAGAAATAGTATACTAAGGCTTGAACCTACGCTTCTTTAGTGCATTTTTAACCGACTTCAAAAAGGAGGAGGTTCTCAATTCGGTTGTATTTTTTTAATCATTATGTGAAGTCAGAAAAAAGATGTCAATAAAAAAAAATATATCGCTAAAAATTACAATTTGGCGTTTTTTTTTAAATCGACTTTTCAAAATTCTGAGTTCACATAGTGTTTACAAATGCGTTAAAGAAGCCCACGTTCAAGGCTTAGACGAGTCGGCGCGTGCGCAGCCTAAGTTAAAGCTAACACGGTTACCAGCGCGGTCTTCTCCTTGGTGATGGCGGTGACGTCCTTCCAGCGCAGCGTGAGGCAGGTCTCCCAGCCGAAGATGCTCGCGTAGAAGCAGAGGTAGTTCTGCGACGCGTACAGCCGCCCGTGCGCCAGGATGTCCTTCTGCAGCGCGCACGAGTAGTCTGCGCATACAACGAGACGGCGGCTATTGACTGGATGGCGGTAGATTGGACGGCAGTAGATATGATGGCGGTGGATTTGATGGCAGTGGATTGGATGTCGGTGGATTGGATGGCGGTAGATTGGATGGCAGTGGATTGGATGGCGATGGATTGGATGGCGATGGATTGGATGGCGATGGATTGGATGGCGATGGATTGGATGGCGATAGATTGGATGGCGGTGGATTGGATGGCGATAGATTGGATGGCGGTGGATTGGATGGCGATAGATTGGATGGCGGTGGATTGGATGGCGGTGGATTGGATGGCGGTGGATTGGATGGCGATAGATTGGATGGCGGTGGATTGGATGGCGGTGGATTGGATGGCGGTGGATTGGATGGCGGTGGATTGGATGGCGATAGATTGGATGGCGGTGGATTGGATGGCGATAGATTGGATGGCGGTGGATTGGATGGCGATAGATTGGATGGCGGTGGATTGGATGGCGGTGGATTGGATGGCGGTGGATTGGATGGCGATAGATTGGATGGCGGTGGATTGGATGGCGGTGGATTGCAGATCCATGGATTATATGGCGTTGTCCTGCCTGAAATTATCCTGCCTGTGATTCTGACTGTATACTAAATTCGATCTACTATTTATATGACGTGGGGCTACATTTGTGGGAATTCATTTTGTTTAGACGTTTGAGATCCAACCAGATTCTTGAGGTTAAAGCACTTATACATCTAATAGATCGCACAACGAACCAACAATGAGCCTCTCGTCATCGGGCAGGTCCTTGAACAGCCTCTTGAAGTCGTCGGACTTGCTCTTGTAAGTCGGGTAGAGGGAGTTGTACCAGCTCTTTTTCTTCGCCCTCCCCCCGCCCGTGTCCGCGCCCTTTGCGCCAGCGTTGCCTGCCTGGAAGGAGGGAATAAAAAGCAACTTTAAACGCTATGACATAATAGGGTAATAGATTATTGGTGAAATTAATATCCACAACTTATTTGTCTCGACTAAATTTGTATCCACGGACTTGATTAAAGTAACATAATCCAATTGAGGTTCTTACTTGAGTCACATTAATCGTTCATGGTGAGGGGAATGTTTTAGTTTTGATTTTTTTAACTGTCGTAATTATTTTTATCTGACGTCTGTTCGAAACACCCGACTCTTAAGTCTCGCACTCAGCCTTGTTCTAGCTATTATTATTTGCTCTTGTTATAACGATCGCAAGACCAAAAACCAATTTTGGGCACCACTATTTGCAAGATAAAGAATTTGACCTGCTGCTAAAGTCTGAATAGCCGTTCCTACATTGTTCTCACATACCTATAACAATGTATTGCTCAAAAATGTAAAAGATCTTTTTAAAAAAAGAGCAACCATGGAGTTTCTTGCCCGTTCTTCTCCATAGGAACGGCATTCCGAACGGGTGGTAAGGTAGTAGTTTAGTATTTTGTAACTTTTGATGATTCATAAGTACTGTACGTAATGGTCTACGTGAATAAAAAATATTATGATTCTGATTCAAGTAAGTTAAGTTCTGTCGCAAGGTTGTGAATCGGTAATATGCGAGATGTGGAGGTGGTTCTCTCACCCTGGCGTGGGCGAGGTTGGCGGCGGGCGCGGTGAGCACGGTGACGCTGAGCTCGCTGCTGGACACGGAGGCGGAGTCGCCCGCGCCGTGCCACGCCGACGTCACCGAGTTCTCACTGATCTGGAAGTACATAACATATCTTAAGGGTTAGTTTTGCAGAAACTTCCACCTGCAATAATTTATAAGCGTTGAGTTGCGGTAGTCCATGCTTAAGGTATTGCAGTGAGAAAGTATGGCTGGCAATATTGCTGAGCTTTAGTGCACGGTATGATTTCCAGCAAGTGACCATTTTATAGCCCGTATACGGGCCCTATTACACAGTAATGACACTGGATTCGTTTGTACGGAAATTTACGTAAACTGCACGTACAATTCTCGAGTCAATAAAGATGTCAAAGTATAGTGTGTCTTGCCATATTGATTTATTAAATATAACAGCATTATTTGGACGCATGTAAACCATCATAGTACTTATGAATCGTCACAATAAAAATAAGAAATAAACGTTGAAGTAAAATTAATCGCGTTTATTTTATGTGTTTTTATAATAATTTATAATTAGTTTTATTTCATTGTGTAGTATTCGCGTAAATATAAGAAATCAATTAACAAATATACGTGGTGAATAGAGAACCTCCTTCTTTCTTTCATCAGTACAACAATTTCACAAAATGATATTAAGGTTTTATGGAGTTATATGGAGAAGAAAGGGCAAGAAAATCCATGTATACTCTTTTAATAAGAATGTTAAACATTTTTGTGTTACACTTGGTATGGGTATATAAGAGCCAGGAATACGGAAAAAAAATTGTCAACTCTGTTATATGTGCCATAGATTATACACAATAAGGCGAAGTGCCACCGTTTGTGAGTGCGGGTGTTGTTGTGGACTTACCTTATCATGTTCTATATAGTCTATGCCACCGTCTGTGGTCCGGAGCGAGGCGGATGGCGACGGCGATGGGGAACGGGACACGCTCCTGTAACACCAAACGTGATGATCAGTACCGGATTATCCATACTGGCAATGTAGGTACCTGCCCATGAGCCCCGCGCCGATGGGCAGGTACTTTTAATTTAAAAAATCAAGTACTTTTAATTTAATGTTTTCTCTTTCATTTTACAAAAGATTACCGTTTATTATTTTTAAAACGATAAACAATCTACAAAAAGTAGAATACCTAAGTTTGAAGGTATTATTCTAAATTAATAAGATTGCAGTTAGAATATTTAAAACCCAGTAAAGTATGAAACAAATCGGTATAAATACTACCTACTTAAAGGTAGAGGAGCCCAAAGACTTGCATTGCCTGGGGCCTCTACATGGCTTAATCCTTCCCTGTTTATACTTAAACTGTAACTTGACTGTTTGCTTTTCTACAATAAACCTCACTAAGGGATCCGAGATTTCCCCCAGATCTGTGGCCCAAGTGCAATCTTATTATATAGCGTTACGGTAACGTGAGTTTATTCCGTCCCCCTCATGCCACAGGTCTCATAAAATAAAAGCATGCTTTCTTGGTCTCGACGCGATTACGTTAGGGAGTGCATTCTAGGTAAACAAACCCGCTGAGTATCTTGCCGGAACTTCTCAGTTGGATTCGCGTTCTGATACGATAAATAAAATGACAATTTGTATGAGTCTGTAACTTTATACGAAATTAAATGATTTGACGACTCGCATACTAAGATCACTGAAGCAATATACACTTCTCATCATAAAAAATCGAAAAACTTGCCTTTTTATGGTTTCTGTCCTAATTTAACACAAAAGAGTTTTCATTCCATGAAAAAAATCACATGATTGTATAGCTGCCAGTTTGGCCATTACAGTGATAAGCGAAAATTCTCAATTCAAAATTAGAATTTCATTTGTTTATCCTATAAATGAAATGATTCACTGTTTTCAGACAAATGTGTGTTTAGAGTTGAAGTACATCTCACCTTTGAAAACTAAAAATTAGCGCTCATCTTAAAACGTTTTGTTCTGTATACTGTACTAGTATTTCATCACAAAAACACAGCGAGGGATCAAGAAGGTATTAACATCAAACGTCACTAGATAACAAAGATTCAATTAACTCGAGCAATCGTATTTACCTGTTTTTCTGACAAAGAAAAACAGCTCTTTCGGAACAAAGTAATTATTACACGTTCGCCTTATCATTCGCACGCGAACTCGTTCGAAGCAAACAGTAAAGGAACGTAGTGACGCCAATTCTGTACGACGTGTGCGAGTTTATTAATAATTTAAACGTTTACTTTAAGGTCTACGTATTTGTCCACTTTGTAGTGTATGGTAAGTTTTTGCTACAGTCCGCTAGAGGCGCTGTTAAATTTGTCACACAACATCACAAATACGCAGACTATATGCAGCACACGTTTCGATTAGGACAAAATCTCGCACTCAAAGGTCTGTTTTCTTCAAAATTGTGACTAAACATACTTAATTTGCCAAGCTAAAAATATCCCCCAAATATTTTGGAAACTATTCGACCAGTTACAATGGGATTTCAAAACACCTTTGAAATTGCAAATTGCAAATTAATGACAACTTCTAAAGATTTTGGGTTGGTTTCTCTTGCTCCTTACATACATTACGACCATGAAAAGGACGGCAATACTTATACTTAGATAAAGCTAAGTTAAGTACCAAAAAGGATTTAAAAAAACGTTTGTAAGAAAACCAAGCCTATGTTTTAATAGAACTTGCACTCAGACTACGTGCCATTATAAATGTATCGCATAGTCAATAATTATATCTATGTGCTTATTTTATTGTTTGTATAAATTATGAAGGCGATAACATTGCGTATAGGTACAGTAACAAACACAATAATATTTAAGATGTTTTTGACGATCTGATTAGATCAGTGGGTTCGAATCCCGGTACACACACTAGGTAGGTACACACACTTTGTGTGATGAGCACGAATGTTTGCACCCGAGTATTTAGTGTCTATATAAATATTATATGTATAACTAGCTGTTGCCCGCGACTTCGTCCGCGTGGTATTTAACCAAGACAACCGTTGACAACAGCCTGCTCGCCCATTCTGAGCCCGCGGGACGCATTGCAGGTTGTTGCTATCAAACTTAATCAGGCGGTGCGCTGCAACATTGGTTTTTTTTTTTCGTGAGATCCTATTTTTTTTCTAAAATAAAAGTAGCCTAAGTTACTCCTTGTTACATCAGCTATCTGCCAGTGAAAGTCCCGTCAAAATCGGTCCAGCCATTTCAGAGATTAGCCGGAACAAACAGACAGACAGACAGACAGACAGACAGACAGACAGACAGACAGACGGACAGACAGACAGACTGACAAAAATTGTAAAAAATGTTGTTTCGGTATAGGTAACGTGTATACATCCAAATGCACTTAGTAAAAAGCGGTTATTTTAATATTACAAACAGACACTCCAATTTTATTTATATGTATAGATGAGTTCACCCTCAGTCCATTGTACGCATTGTATCGTACTCATAATACTAGCGTTGCTTAGTGTGCGACCGTATAGTTGGTGTGTTCGGCTGGCGATATTATTATTATTACACGCCTGTAGCCCCTGAAGCGGTAGGTAGAGGTGTACATGTTGTGAACCCCCATTTCACCGATGTGTGATATCATCGGCCAACCTTATGGGTGGCCGTACGTTGCTGGCTCGTGGTCGTCATTCTAGAACTTTTCTATTGCATTGGTTATCGGTTCTTCGAGCTTACTTCTCAGTAATGTCACCAAGACAAGATGGAATTTTTGAACCGCACCTGGATGGAAAGTACTGCAAATACTGGACTTGGTTTTTTTTTGTCAGGCCGAAGCCTACCACCAGTAGAGTTGTCACCTGGTTGGTACCACCCAGGGTCACGTGTAGGGTATCTCGAGGGTATACTAATTCTCCTACGGACGAAGGTGACTCGACCCCAAAACTTGTACTTTTTTATTTTTACAAAGAAACAAGTCTGCTTTCAATGATTTTCGAAAACTCGCTTGCCGCACTCGGCAATCGAACCGACTTAAATAAAAAAAAAACATATGCTGTACTTTTATGGCAACAATCGATAAGCAACAATCATAAGGATCAAATCTCTCCGGAATATAAGACATGTTACGGATTATGACACACTGAGTGAGGGTCCCTCTTCTTTATTACATATGAGAGAATGAGACAACAACTATATATCTTACTGCTTAGCATAGCTTCCATTTCACGACGGCCAATATCTATGACAATGGCCCACACTTATAGCCATCATCTAGAGGAGGTTTATGGTCGCTTTGATAGGTATTTTAATGTTGGCGCGAGATTGGTGTTTTCGGTTATTCGACACAAATCAAAGGGTGTTGATGGAATGATGTTCATTCCATTCTCACGGTGGATTCCAAGGCCAACCGTAGCACAGATATTGTCCATCGTGAAGTGTTGGCTTCAGACTACTCACACTCACATTTTAAACCATCAGCTTCAATAAATGTTGACACATCACATCATCAATGTTTCTTTTATTATCACTACAATCCACTAAAATCACTGTTGGCAGATACGTGGTGTGTAAGCACAGAATAGTTGGTGAAACTGGCACCAAACCATTCACGGTCCGTTGCAAGATTACGAAAAAAAAAAACAATCCACTTAGTCACTGGTTGCGACACTTGACACTGGCATTCACCATTTAGACCGCATTGTTGCGTCAAAGTAAATAAAAAAGATAGTTTATCTTAACTTTTTATAATTGTAATAGGTCAATAGTACGGGGCAGGTAACTTGACCGCTGGGCGTAGGGACAGGGATCGCTCTGCGCATAGGCCGCAGTTACGCGAACGATTGTCTCAGTTGGCGGTGACGCTGCCTTCTGTGCCGAAGGTCCCAGGATCAAATCCCGGTAGAGGCAAAATTTGTATGATGAGTACGAATGTGTTTACCCATGTCGTGGACGATTTATATCGCTTTCTATATAAGCACTAATATTGTTGTCTAAGATACAAGGAACTCTAGTTCAATGTGTTTAAAATTGTCCATAATAAAAGATCTGTTCTAATAGATAACTTCTGCCGAAGCGTTCCAAATATACCCCGTATTGTGCTAGTCGGCAATGTCGTCGGCAAAAACATCGGTAATGAACTACACTGGAGGCACTGGAAGCTAGCCCCAAGGCCATAGCCAGGAATTTACTTCAGGGGCTCGAGCTCTGGACCAGAGAAATTAGTAAGTACCTATGTATGAAACTGTGGGAAAAAAACTGTGTGTAAGGAATTTCGGGAGGATTTGAACCCCAAAGCCCCCTCCTTCCTAGGGCCTTGGCTAGCCCTAAAAAAATAAAGAGAGACAGGAGGATTAAGGGTAGTAGAACTACATGCACCATAAGTTCAAAAGAACCTTAGTAAATCTTAATACTTCTTTAGAGCGAATACCGCTCTAGTCTGAACAAGCATTTAAAAGACTTTTTGCTTCAGTACAATTTAACTCGAGAGTTTTATTGGTGATTGTAACTTACGAGTATTTTCTAGAAAAACATTCAAAACGTACATAACAACGTTTTATTGTTTACTAGCTGTCGCGGCGAACTTCGTACCGTCTCACAATCGAATATATGAGAAAAATAATTGCTTTAATCATAATTTTTTATGGGATTTTTTCCCGTGTTTTAAATATTTCAGATAACTTTTCAACTATGAGACGTATAATCTAGATTAGTTAGTATTACAAAACTGTAATAGGAATGTATGTATTGATGATTGAAGATATAAAAAAAAACATGTGTACTAGTCTATTTGGATGTGTCTTTATCAAGTGTTATTACAATTCAATGTCCATTTGTTCGAGCATTACTGAAAATCTACTGGATCGATTGCAACGGGGTTTTCAATGTTATATATCGGATAGATTGATCGATATATTAAATAATAGTATCATCACTCAATGACTATTGGAGGTCAAGCAGTAGAGTAAAAACCACAGATATATGAGAGGAGATATGTTATGAAAGCGGTGGGCTTGCGCACAAAGTTAGCGTACATTTGGCTAACATACAATTTTCGCCGTCAGTCCACTGCAACTGCACGTCGGTGCCGGTGCTCTAGTTTTTTTCAAAATGCCGTGTTGTTCCGTGTTTGTATGCAAAATTACCAGCAGCAAAGTGAACTACGCGAAAGATGGAATCTCATTTCACCGGAAGTATTAAGTATTTTATTATATTCGTCGTGATCTGTGGTAAAAACATATACGAGTACATAACTAAGTTGCTTATAGCCTACGACTGGTCGCCGATGCATCAAAAAAACTAAACCCTTTCATATTACCGCTAGCCATGTGCCCGATCGTAACTTGAGATACCTTGAGATACCCCCTATTTGAATCCCTTAGGGGAGGAATTTCCGAAAACCCTTCTTTCGTGCACCTCTAGGGTACTCAAGAAATATAACCACCAAATTTCAAATATCTAGGTCCAACGGATAAGGCTTTGCGTAATTTGTCAGTCATTTATAATGCGTGTAGCTGTGACAGCCAAGTTCGTGGAGCGTTTGCATTGAAAACGAGGGTCGCAGATTCAAACCCCGGGCTCATATCTCTGGGTTTTCGGGATTTCATGTGTGAATCTCATTTTCAACCAAATCAAATACTTCAATTCTTTCCGATCATATCGGATTGCAGTCCCATTGAGGAGTGAGGAGAAAGTGAGTGCATCAGAGCTTGCACACACACTTGTGCACTATAATATATCTTGCGTAGTTGACTAATCTCCGCGGAGATTGGCCGACGCCGCGACCGAAAAATCAGTCAGGAGGATTATTATCGTTAGGACCACAGATCACGAGAGATATGCCGTGCGATTCAAAATGTATGGGAACTCGCTGTCGCCGTTTTGTTTCCCACCACTCGCTAAAACCAACCAATACGAAGTCTCTTCGGTGCGTGCTGCGTCGTCGCCGTATACAGCGGCCGTACCACGCGACGCACCAGTTTATTCAAAGTATCGTTAGACGATCTATCCATTGCCTCGTACATTCACTCAGTAGCGAACATAGGTGGTACTTAAAGAGCCATGTATTTTGTACAAAAATAAAAAAGTCGTTGTGCTACATGAAAACTAAAATAACATAATAAAGGCATTAAATATTTTTTGATTTGTTGTTTTTAATGATTTTAAAGACGAATAAATAAAATACTTAATACTGGCTGGTGAAATGAGATTCCATCTTTCGCGTAGTTCACTTTGCTGCTAGTATTTTAGCACACAACCACGGAATAACACGGCATTTAAAAAAAAAGTTAGAGCTCCGATACCGACGTGCAGTTGCAGTCGACTGACGGCGAAAACTCTATGTTAGCGTAATTTTGGCATAAGGTGAGCGCAAGCCCACCGCTTTCATAACATATCTCCTCTAATATATCTGTGGTTAGGACTGTTGCAACATCAAAGTTACCTCAGAATATTCACACTCCAGGCCGATTCACATTTCGTGCATTGCACATGAAAATTCTCAACTCCCATCACTGTCGCGGGAGCGATATCCAACGCTCAACAACCACAACATACTGTACAACAATAGACTAATAAGCAGATAACACGGTAGCTAATCTAAGCTTGGTGAGTCGATAACGATGTAAAATTATTGATGTGAGTCATTAACGGACAGACTTTGCAAAAAAATATGGTTCTATTAAGAGTCTCATTGACTGATCCGAAAGATTGCGTTTCGTTCGCGACAGTTTTCTTAGGGAGTCAAAAATCTTTTCATGAAATCCATAAATCGCTATTCATATCAGATTGATACGACGTATCATGCCGATAGGGAATATGAATCGCTTATGATATGGATTTCTTGAAAAGGTTTTCGATTCCCAAGAAAGTTGTATCCCAGAATCTTTCCGAGTGAAGTAAATTTCCAAGCAGCAAAACAGCTAAGTACGCATTTTTTTTTTAATAATTAGGTTATACCCGCGTTCGGCACGTCGTTGGACAGCAGCCCCACGAGGGCAGTGTGGTAGAGATGAAAACGCCAAAAAATTGTGAACCGGTCTGCTCGGTAAGAACGCAAAAGAGGCCTATCTGAGGCATGGTGAGAAGGCAGCGCCATCGCCAGCGCAGCTACGATGCGAACCCACCAATTACTAAAACGAATAGGGCAGCCAAGATTTTGCTTCGACTTTTGATATTTAACTATGAAGCTACGAGCTAAGATTTCATTATTTCGCGCTGGTTCGTACGCAAAATTACTCGATGGAACACGGCCATTACATAGTACCTAGTTTAATTTAAACAAGAGATAGGCATTAATCACGTTCGGCGATCGTGTGCAGTTTGTAAGGTCATGCGCATCAATTTATAACAATTCTTTTGTTAACCCGTGTTTAAAGTATGCACGTACCGTGTTGTGTATCTTTATGCATGGACTTTTACGAGTATGTCTCAGATATAATAGCATTTAATGGAGAAAGCCAAGTGCGTAGAACGCTCGCTTTGTAAACATGATGGGTTGCAGGTTCCAACCCCGGCTCGCACCTATGGCGTTTCTGATGCGCGAATCTAATTTTCAAACATGATTATCACATGCCATAACGTGAAGTAAAACATCGTGAGGAATCTTAAATGTTTCACGAAAAGCGTGAAGTAAGGCCCAAATCCCCCTCGCATTGAGGGGAGGCCCGTGCTCAACTGTGGGATATTAACTCATGACGGCACTGACAGACCTGACTCCTCTTAAATACAGGAAATATGTCTTCGTTACAGAATGGCCACGTTTCGTACCTTTAAGTACCTTACCACGATTTAACTCTTAGCGCACTTAATTAGCGCAGATTAATGGTGTGAGCCAACGATCTATCCAATCACGTGCGGTACGCACCTTAGACGAAGAAGTTATACAGACGGCGTATCGCGAATAACATTTGCAGCGCAAAAAAAGAAGCCAATTTCTGTGATAAACGCGAATTCACGTGCACGTAAGGTCGTTATTTGCGTGTACTACACAAATCGGTTTAGTTTTCTGTGCATCAATATGTTATTGGCGACACCCCGTCTGTGTTATTCTACGTCTATGGTTCGCACCAAATTGGCGCGTAAACAAACGTAATCTTGCATATGTAGTGGTAATCGATGGCTAGTTATAATAACGCGATCGTTATATGGAGTGCCCGAGACCTACTGCCCCGTCTAGGCATATCCATTTCACCTGAGATAAATGCCGTCTCTGTCGTATCTAAGTGCAGTCTTGTAACATTATAATGTTCACGCAAACATAACGTTATGTGCGAGTTTTATATTCTCGTTATATCTGGGTCAGTGTTATTTAAGACACAATGCGTTTTAAACGTAAATAAGGACAAACAAGAAGATTGAGCGCGGTTCAAGTTGCTACATTATTTTTGGCACTGCAAGATATTAAAACATGTGTAGTGGAGACCGAGTGCCCCAAATCCCCGAATTCGGTAACGATTGCTGCTTATTTTGGGCTCTATATCGCCTCAAATCAGTTAAGTAATAACGACACAACTACAGAGACCATAGGACTGGGCCCCAAGTCTGCTAACACAATCGATTCGTAATCGAACAGCAACCGCATAGTAACTGTCACTTTTGACATATATCCCATACAATATCTGTCAAAAGTGACAGTTACTATGCGGTTGCTGTTCGATTATGAATCGATTGTGTTAGCAGACTTGGGACCCTGTTTATCTGGCGATATTTGTTTCGCGCTTCAAAGGATTAAAGAGTTTATCAAACACGCGCGTACGCAGACTCATATACAGCTCTTATACGACCATATAAATGCTTGTTACCTGTTCTCCTGTATGATCTGCTGTTGCGTGATGACGCCCGAGAAGGTGAGCGCCTGACTGATGTGCTGCCCGATGGCATCCTGCGATGATATAACCAGGTTCTCCACTGATTTTCGCCTAAACAAATGGACAAAGCTATATTATAATATTTCCAACGACTTAAGTCACAGCACATATAAGGAGCAACGTAAATATTGACGGTTACTCTATCTATATTTATAAAACAAACTCGTGTTAGTTACATCATTTATAATTCAAGAGCGGGAGAGGCGATTTTTATGATGATAGATTTTTTTAATTTTAACATGGTGTAAAAAATCTCTCATACATTCGATTCTGAGGCGTTACGAAGTTCGCCGGGACAGCTAGTTTAAAATGAAATAATAATAAGTAATTAATACAGTATTGTATAGCCGTTACTGACGACAAAAGGCGTTTGCATGGCACCAACAACAATAATGTTGTTGTATAACAGACAAGATCAATTTGGACCCAAAATTAGACTTAAACTAAAAATACCCCTAATCTTGTAAGTACCAGTTCTGAGTAGGAAATACTGTAACTTTATATTTTTTATGATCAATTCAAAAATAGAACTTAATTCAACTGGATGGGTCCACTTTGAACTGGTTTATTAGCATTTACTGATACATCTCATAAAAGTTTAATGATGTATTCAGGCCCATACGAACATTATTAATAGATCTACAATCTACATACAACTGGCCATTAATTTGATGTTATCTCTGGACTTATTAATAAATTTACCTAATCTTACTCAGTTTCAAATTTATTTTTTCGCAAATAATGAAACCATAAATAAATTACTACATTAATTGTATGGCAACAGGATCTATATTCAAATGACAATATTATCTAAAACATATGTGTAAAACACACACACATTCAATTATTCAGTCATCACAACATTACCAGCACTATAATATACTATAAAACCCAATAACTCAAAGTTTCACATTTGATCTTCACTGGTGAATACTCAAATTTAAGATGATTTACATGAATTAATGAGGACTTAAATATTTGAGTAGCTTTTGAGTGTTTGGCCATTACATTCTAGATTTTCACTGTTTATCACTCACACAATGTAAATGCATACGGCTAGTTTCTTAATATATTATAAAATGTTACTACACTTTTCACCTGGTGATAATATGCTACTAATATAGCTTAGTTAATAATATAGCTTGACACCTACATATGTCATGAAATCATAGGAATAATGTGTAAAGTGGCCATTTTCATTTCATCATGTCACATCCATTATTGTATTTATAATATGTATTTATTGAATGTTTAATTGCTATTAATTACTTGACACTGGCAAAATACCCGCTAAGTTGCGGGTGAGGCCATATTCATATCCATTTTATTTCATCGCATCTCATTTCATAAAGAAAGAAGAAGAATGTGTAAAGTAAAATGTGTGTAAATAGTGAAATATACATTTTTTATTAATAAAGTAGTACGCTATAGTGGCTTATAATGTCCAATGCCCCAAGCAGCAACTCAAACGGAGGCTAATATAGCTGGATCTCATGACTCAAGGTTTTCATGAGCTTCCACAAGATAATCTAACAGCTAATATCGGATTCACACCAAGTAGACACCTCACGGTTGGCGTGGATGTGCCGCAAACAATACAAATGTTCCTACATTTTGTTAACTACAACTCTGTATAAATTCCTACATATGCACAAATTTTAATGAATGAATTTTGCAGCAAACTGCGCTTATCTAATTTGAAACACACAATAAAATACCTATGACAAGTAAGTAAACAACTTGATTAGCGAAATACAATGAGTGTACACATATTTGCCGCTTCTTGTCAGACTATTTACACCAAATTAATAACAGGACCACATCATCAGCGTTCTTGTGATAATAACGAGACTGGTCCAGTCTGAATTGCGGAGAAAACCGATTCTTCTTAGAGCAATGACCTTACCATCAGCGAGTACACTTTATTGTAATAAATTTTAACAAGCGCAGTGACCAGCAGCGACTAGCGAACCACACAAACATTGTCCAGTGACGAATACAACAACACAATCGTGCTATAATTAAAGAAATGCGTAAAATACTCACATCGATATGGCGATGTTTCGGCTGTCGAGTTCCGAGGAAGTCATAATAACAGCCCTGTTTAGTTCACTACTGTATCAGCCACCCGCAAGCTATCATTAACAGCTGTGTTTTTTGCTTTCATCATCCAAATAATAGTTTTTTTTTAAACAAAAATACGAGATTGATCTCGGTAGCTGGCTGAAGTGCAATGCATGACAGTTGAGTAACTTGTTACCACAGTAAAAAAAGTGGATTAAATCGTAATAGGGATACAAGTTGCAAAAATAGGGCTTCCCTATATTCTCTGTCTGTCTACAGACTATGGTCCACCATCTTGAGGTATTTTATTCAACATAAATCCACCCCCTGAGTAACAATGTTTTGGGGGTCGGGTCTACCCACCCACATTGGGTTCAGTTTCTGTCATAGATAAGAATTTAAGAATAGTATGTTCTGTCGAGCCAGCGTGTACGATGGGAAACATTATTATCAAGCAACAATACCAATGTACGAGTACTTTATTTCAATGTTTCCAAGCTATAATGTTTACTGAGACGATCTATAGTCTCGCTTGTTTGCAATAAGTAGGCCTTATTCGCCCACTTCTGCTGATCCTACGAGGAAGAGGTTTGATATCATAAAATAAACCCTAGAAGGCAATACTTTTAGCGACCTAATTAGCGCAGTTCGTGTGGTAGTGACCCTGCTTTCTGCGCCGAGGGCCCCAGGTTCCAATCCTGGCAGGGACAAACTTTGTGTGATAAGAATGAATGTTTGTACCAGAGTAATGGATGTTTCTATGTATATAAGTGCACCCTCAGTGCATTGTACGGTACCATTGATCTACTATACTTAGGGTACCCATAATACAAGCGTTGGGACCGTCCCTATAGTTGGTATGTTCGTCTGGCGATGTTATAATTTTTTTTTAACCCCCACGGACTTGTATTAACACCCAATGCAATACAAGTAGTTCTATAACTTGAAGACTGTCTATCTAAGGCATTGTAGCTCCCAAATTGATAGGCCAATTGCATTACAATGCATTTTTATTTGAATGCTGATTTCATTGGCTTGGTTCTTAGCCACATTTGATGGAAATATGCTCAGTAGTTTCTAAATTAGCCTGTATCACACAGCTGGTGAAGAAATCTCACCCATACAAATAGTTTGTTCACAACAGCTTATTTATTTCATAGTTTTTATACAGACAATAGGATAGTTCCAATAAAAATAATATTCTATAAATTAATTTAGTTTGGATATATATTTATGAGAACTAAATATATATCCATACATAGATGCTGCTCTTAATACTAATGTAAACATTAATATTATGTATAAAAAGCGAACTAAATAGTTAATGTATTATTTTAAACTCAACAATTATATTTTTAAAGCACACTCCACCCATATCTTTACCTAGTAAGGAGTGATATTTTATAAACACAACTAATAGTTTATAGTTTACTTCATTGTTGACTTCTTAATGAATTATATTAGGCAAAGCAAGAATTATACAAAGCAAGAAAACTGTATCACTTTAGTTATACCCTCACTTGCGTCTAGTGATCTTTCAGAAACCTGTTACTTATATACATTATTATTGTTCTAATTAACATTTCATGACAGCTGCAGATGACGAAAAGATCGATTTTGTAACACTTGCCTGCTCTTTTATTATTTTTATTGGAGGGAGGCATGATTTATCTCATCATGCACTGCCACTTGCTGCTATTACCAAAGAGACATACATCATGAACATGTGGTAAATTTTTCACTATACCCGCTCCCGAATCAGAATAGGGTAGTGTAGTGTTAGTCTACAGTACTTAGGGGCTACTAACTAAAGTATTGTGGCATTTGGGGTTTAAATGCCATCGGCACCTCTTTTCTAACCATCTCCTCTTTCCTATCTTTCTTCAATTCGGCTTCAGTAGCTGCTTTCCTAGCATTGTTATCGCAGGTCTTACAAGTGCTGCCCCGAGGTGGTTTAAATTTCAAATCAAATTTCTCATAAAATATTTTCTTATATGTTGATAAACTGGGGATAGTTATTTCATTAGCATACTTAGCTTTGAATAAATCGTACATCACTGAAAGATTGAGATCTGTATTCAAATATTTGCTCTTAGACTTGTGTTTGCAGTAATGGTTTGAGTATTTTGGAAAGGAGTTTATATGGTTTATGATTTTGTTAACAACATCTTCTGGCATCTTGTTGTTGCCACCGCTTGCTTTTCCCCGTAAATCCTTGAATGAAGCAGCTTCTTTCTTCTTTAACACTACATCTATCCTGCTCTGGCATATTTGAAATGTATTTAGGAATGCCTTTTTGCACACCTCAATGTGATCAAAGAAGTACTTTCTGGTGTACACTCTTTTGGATTCTGTATGAGTGTAGCATCTAGATTTTGTCAATTGTGTAACATAACCGCTGAGGAAGGCACATCGAGCTTCATAAGACCCAAGGGACCAGAATAAGTCAAAGATATTTTTTCGGTACTCGGTTGGACACCTTTCAGTACATTTCTTTTTGCATCCACATTTGAATTTAGCATCAAACACTTTAGGCATCACCTCTTTGCCTTTAGCATTGATGTATTTCTGATTGGAATTTGCTTTCTCTTTCCTTTCATTTCTGGATTGATTCTGGAATTTTCTCTTGCGGCCACATTTTGGTTTGGTTTTGTTACACATGTGTTCCTCCTGTGCGGGAGGTATTGCAGGACATGTTTGTTCTATGGGTGGTACAATATTAGGAATAGTATTTTGTATTTCAATACCCGTCTTGGCTGGTATATTTTTGAAATGATTCCTGTATTCCATATGAACTGGAATGCCAGGGTTGGATGGGTGACCTTGTTTCATATCCATTTTGGTATTATAATGCTGTTTTAATTATTTTTATCCATATTCTGGGCTTTTCAAACCTGGGCCACCTAGAATAAAATAAAATACAATCTTAGTGGATAAATCAAAATGCAAAAGTCGTGCACCCAACAATATATTATTACATTACATTGATAGGTACGCACTTGGTGAAAGTTGCAAAATTTTAAAACTAAGACACAAATGGGAATTAAATTCAGAATATGCCTACGATAAGAGAAAGAACATAACGAATGTTAGGTGTAAATGTAAAAATGGTTGGAATTACTAAACAATCGTTTGAAATTATATGCAATGAAATGAATAAATCGAAGCCAACGGAAAGATCACAAAAGTATTTACTTAGCTTACTGTGTATTGGCAAACTATGTTAACATTAATTTTGAAAAATATAAATCTCCTTTGTTTTCGTGGACTATAAAAACCACATAAAAACAGTAATTTGCATGCCGACAAAATCAGCAAAATCATACACAAATGCACTTTTTATTTGAGATAGTAGCTACTTGGCTAGCCATCAGCCATCCATCAAAATCAAAACAGACGAATGGCTCTGTGTCAAAAATCAAAGAGGAACAGATTGTTTGTGGTAGAGATAGACATCACAACATCGAGTTATTCACTTTGTTTTACAAAATATTATTTTGTAGTTTTTATAATACAGGGAAATTTGTTGAAGAATTTTATTCGAGGTCCATTGTCGCACCAGTAATGTAATTATCAAATCCATTTCTACAAAATAATATTGTCATCGTGATGCTGTGAGGTGACAATAGTATATATCGATCTCTGTTACTCATAAGACGTTTTGTTTTTTTTGTATTATACTCGATAGACAATAGACTACAATTGCTCAATAGAAGTTCTCCATAGACAGATTCCATAGTCTCGCTCTTAGCTCCATAGTAATACCTTCATGATACCTCATTGTCAGTGTCAATTAATTACTGTCATGTCATGCATGTCAGTGTGACGTGACTTTTGGTCGGTCGTCCGTCGGACATGTAACACATTTATATTACACACGTGCGTTTATTAGATACTTTATTTATAAAATAAAGCTAACAAATGGCAGACGAATCTGCCTTTGATAAGAAAAAAGCACACCGGGCGAAACATGCCGGGCGGAAAGCTGAGAAGAAGAAAAACAAGAACAAAGTTGACCAGTCTAACCTGAGTGCACGACAGAGGAATCCGAAAGCTTTTGCTATTCAATCGGCTGTGAGAGCCGAGAGGCAGTTCCGACGACGCGAGGATGTCATCGCGAAGAAGCAGCACATCCCAAAAGTGGACAAAACACCTCTAGACCCGCCCCCCATAGTAGTTGCCGTGGTTGGCCCACCCCGCGTCGGCAAAACCACTCTCATAAATAACTTGATAAGGAGCTTTATTAAAACCAATGTCACGAACACAAACGGCCCAATAACGATCGTAACATCCAAGAAGCGTCGCATTACATTAATCGAGTGTAACAACGACGTTAATTCAATGATAGACATAGCCAAATGCGCCGACCTTGTGTTGTTACTCTGCGACGCGAGTTTTGGGTTCGAAATGGAGATATTCGAGTTCTTGAACATCTGCCAGGTGCATGGCATGCCTAAGATTATGGGTGTACTCACACATCTTGACATGATCAAGAATGCTAAGACTCTTAAAACAACCAAGAAAACTTTGAAACATAGATTCTGGACTGAAGTGTACTCTGGAGCAAAGTTGTTCTACTTATCTGGTATTGTCCATGGGGAATATTTAAGGAATGAGATTAAAAATCTGTCTAGATTCATCTCAGTGATGAAATTCAGGGCATTAAGCTGGAGGACGACCCATGCGTACATATTGGCTGATAGATTGGAGGATATAACTAGTCAGGAGGTGATAAGGAAGGATGGGAAGGCAAACCGGGATGTGGTGCTGTATGGGTATGTGAGGGGAGTGCCCTTGATGAAGGAGTCCATGGTGCATATTGCAGGTTATTTTACCTTTATTCTGATATTAAAACTCAATTTATTTTACTTACTTAAAGCTTGTGTTAGGTACACTTATAACTATGCCCATAAATTGTCACTCAAATTTCTAATAAATTAAACATTTCACATTTTCAGGTGTTGGTGACATGAAAATCAGTGAACTGTCCTATCTACCAGACCCATGTCCACTTCCAAGCAGCGAAAAGAAACGCCATCTCATGGAGCGAGAGAGACAGATATACGCACCTTTCGCCGGTGTTGGAGGCATTGTATATGACAAAGACGCTGTGTACATCGAATTGCAAGGATCCCATTCACACAAGCATGAGGATGAAGAGGTCAATGAAAAGAAAGCTTTACTCAAAAATGTTGTAGAGACTAAAGAAACTGTTGATGAACAGATGCAAGATTCTGGCTTCAAATTGTTCAGTGGAGGTGCTGTCATATACCCTGATATGGTCAAAGATGATGAATATTTACAGCAGAATAAAAAAGATACTGAATCAGATTCGGAAACTGACTCTGACAATGACAGTGGTATTGATCAGAGCGAGAGAGATGATAAAGTAAATAATATGCCTTGGGAAAATAATTCTGATGCTGGTTCAGGGGATAATGTCGATGATAGTGGTGATGAGGAAGGTGACAAAGGAGACACTAGTGGAGGAGATGAATCAGAGGAAGAAGTTGAGAAGGAAGATTTTGGAATTAAATGGAAGGAAAAGTTAGGAGAAAAAGCTACTGAAGCATATCTAGACAGACAGAGAACATCAAAAAATATAATGAAGCTTGTCTATGGAGAATTTGCAATTGGAAACAAGGCAAAAGATCATAAAGAAGAAGAAAATGATGGAGATGAAGAGATTGGTGGACTTTTCAAAAAGGTTACAGACACGCAGAAAAAGAAACATAAGGAAATAGAAAGATTAGACTTAGATGAGTGTTCCTTCTTTTATGCTTTGGAAAAACCAAACTTAAGAGACTGGACTGATGACAGTAATAAACAGTACCTGATTAACAGTTTTGTTACTGGGAAGAGATCTGCAGATGAGGATGCATCAGAACTACTTAAGTTGGATGATGCCAGTGATGGTGAAGATAAAGAATTGTATGGAGATTTTGAGGACTTGGAAACTGGAGAGAAACATGTGGCTGAACAATCCGAAGACACCAAGGAAACAGGCACAAAACGCAAAGCTGAACCAACGAAATCTGAGATTCTTGATAAAAAGATGAAGCTGAAAGCTAAATTTGACTCTGAATATGACAATCCGGATGATCACAGAATCAAGGGAGATCATTCGTATTACGAAAACCTAAAAGCTGAAGCATTGAAACAGTCGGAATTAAATAAATCAGTATTTGAAAACTTGGACAATGGTTTGAGAGTAGAAGTAGAAGGTTTCAGACCAGGTTTATATGTTAGGATGGTGTTCAAAAATATGTCCTCGGAATTTGTAACTAACTTCGATTCAAGCTATCCAATACTCATTGGAGCTCTTAACATGGCTGAGCAGAATATAGGATTCGTATCCTGCAAAATCAAGAAGCACAGATGGTATAAAAAGATTTTGAAAACAAATGACCCCCTTATTATTTCACTGGGTTGGCGCCGGTTCCAGACCTTACCGATTTATTCGAAAATCGAAGACGATTTAAAGTGCAGGTACTTGAAGTACACTCCTGAGCATGTTACTTGTAATATGCACTTTTACGGGCCTGTGACACCTCAAAATACTGGTTTTCTTGCCTTACAATCAGTCAATAATAATCCAAATGATATAAAACAAGCTGGATTCCGAATAGCGGCAACGGGTAGCGTGAATGAAATTAACAAGTCAACTCAAATTATGAAGAAGTTAAAACTAGTTGGTACGCCATTAAAAATTTACAAAAAAACCGCCTTCATCAAGGATATGTTTACAAGTACGCTTGAAGTAGCTAAATTCGAAGGAGCGAGAGTTAAAACGGTTTCAGGGATCAGAGGTCAAATAAAGAAAGCTCTGAACAAACCAGAGGGAGCTTTCAGAGCGACTTTCGAAGATAAAATCCTCATGAGTGACATAGTGTTCTGTCGTACTTGGTTCAAAGTCGACGTCACAAAATTCTATGCTCCCGTCGTCAATCTATTACTAGCAGCTGGTGCTAAAAACGCATGGCAAGGCATGAAGACTAAAGGCCAATTGAAACGTGAAAAGAACATCCAAAATGACGCTAACAGAGACTCTATGTACACAGAAATTAAGAGGGATCCCAAGGTGTTTAAACCTTTAGTAATACCGAAAGCATTACAGAAAGGACTACCATACAGGTTTAAGCCTAAGAATAAGAACACGAAATTGCCTTCGGCAACTAATAATAAAGAATTGTTCAAGGACAGGGTAGCTGTTATTAAGAGTCCAGAAGAACAAAAGGTCAGTAATGTAATGAAGATGCTAAAGACTAATTACCGCAAGAGGAAAGCGGTACAGAGAGAAGCCACGACAGAGAGGTTACAGAAGCATAGGAAGAAGATGGAGGAAGAAGAATGGAAGCGTATAAAGCGGCAGAAGGAATTGAAGAAGAAGATTTGTAGGCAGTTAAGCAAAATGGGTAATAAAAAGAAGCCTCAAATGTGAATTTGTGTTTTTATTTACCTACCAATTAGGGAATGAGTCATCCCGAGTACTCAAGTACTCAAACTTAAGGTCAATACACATTAGTAGGTTGTAAAATAAAACAAATCATATGTATCGTGTAAATTGTATTTACCTCTTTACCATTATGCACAACATATGCCGTCGTCACACATTCGATAAACGTTTTTACAAAGGTACAGATTACACATAAATACAGATTACATTGGTCAAAATAAGATGTCTATCCAACAATTCGTTTATGAGAATAAAACAATGGCCAGATGTATCGTATATACCGCGATTACTATTCGTGGGACGAAGCGATATAACATGGAAAGCCTGGAATGTTAGCGCGTTCGGATACGTCACGGGATACGGCCGACGCGCCCCCAGGACGCGTTTTAATACCCCCGCCACTAAAGCTATGCACACAGAGGCGAAATTATATACATTATCCAATTCTCTAACATATTTTACACCATTATATGTATACGTTTAATTCCTTACGTAAAGGTAACTTTATTCTTTGGTAGCGCGAGCCACTGGGACTTAAAATCTTGGAAAAATATTACTTTTTGTTCGTTAGTTGTGGCGTCGAATGTTTTGGAATGTGTGAAATTATTCTAGTTATTGTTCGGTCGCGTCCGTTCCGTATAGCGACGCCGATTCTCTTGGAACCTACTTCGCCGTCACACTCAGAATGCTTATTCCAATGCACAGTATTGACTGAAACACCAACATCGCTAGTATTGCATACAAATGAACCATTTTGATTGTCACAAAACGACTTCACTTCGGTACGTGATAGATGATTGTCGTACAAAACGGCATATCGATAGAAACATTCAGATTGTAACCGCAATAAAACTAAATATTGCCGTCTTTATTACCATTCTAATGTATAATAGAGACGACAATATACCATAGATGTTACAAGAGAACGGACGTTACCTGCCGAGTTACGAGTATATTGGCACTTTAGGAGGTAACACAATGTTGTACACCTACGGGGCATTGAAATAACCTGTCAACATGTTAATATACAAATACAACTTTATTGTGAAACAAGATTACTGTGTTCTGTACACGGCGCGGACGGATTTGTAATATTCGAGTGACATACATTCTTGAAAATACGTAATAGTAGGTCATTGTTGTAATTATATATTACTGGATATCGAAGCTAACGAGAACCATTTGCGATTAAATCAAAATTTTTCCATATTCTACCAGCACCGCCATCAACGGAAACATCCGGCACAACTGGTTTTAACTGTTTAAAAAGTTAGACTATCGCTAACGCATACTGAACAATGTTAAAATAAGAGATTCAAACGGCTTACGTATCTAATTTACATAATGCCAATTTAAATATAGAAATTTACATTCCAATTAAGTATCACAATATTACAAATCCCCGCGCTGAACGTATAACACTCGGCCATCAGTAACCTTTCTGTGGGCAACATACCAAAACAGTTACATATTCAACCGCAACGCGGCAGCTTTTATAACTGCTACACTACATCACCCTTTACAAAATAAAGTCCTTTTAGCTACATCGAAAAGCTAAGTAGATACTCTCTAATAGTTAACGAAATAACCATCTCCATACGTTGCTTTGTATACAAATTGAATGTAGCTAATATTTATAGAAGTAATTGTGTACATAGACAATTTTATTTTTTTATAATGAAACGATGATGTGTAACTATGATATTGGGTTTATTGACGATACCGCGTCAGTCCGTCAGAGAGTGCACCGAATATACTTACAGCATCAATCAATCTATAAGCTTGGTTTTAGGAAAATAGGTACTTACTATATTTTTACGAAATACAACATTTTCACCACATAAGTAATCCTCAGTTATATTATAATGGATGGCCAACAAAAATTAAGTTCAATGTTTCATAATACCAGTCACGTTTATGTGTGGTGTTTGTGATATAAAATAAGGCAAAACAGTTCTATAAAACCATGCACTTAGTATACAATTGCTAGTTTAAGTACTACACAGACGTATAAGAACTTGTTATATATACTTAAGTCTGTGTGTTTTTGATGACTCTCATTGGATCGAATCAAAGACATATTTCGTGCACTCTCGATACAAAGATGCTCGCTTATCTACACCGCATCGCTTCTACGCAGTGACTAGCCGCCGCAGTAGAATCTACAGAGCGCTGGTGACCCCGCACTTATTTTACATTTTTTTTTATCGCACCAACATATTTATATACATTGTTCCTTCCAAATATAAAATGCGTCTGTAAGTATATATCTACTCATTCGTAACGGCCAGGAAATGTTACATAACATTTATTTAATTTCGGATACGAGCGTATCAAAAACCTCGTAGTCTGTAGTTATACGTATAATACACTGACCGTCAAATTTATAAAAAGATTCCAACGGCATTACAAAACATTTTTCCGAAGACAAGTGCTTTGTGATGTCATTGTAAAATTATTAAAATTTGGGGTGATAAAATTTAGTAACCAACGTTGATTTAAACAATTTTAATATCGCTAATTTCCACTATAAAAAACCCGACAATATTTGAATAGCGTGGTAGATTTACTTCGAGACGTCTAATTCCCAATCTTTATCTAGGATAAAAAAAATGCATTCTCATAAAAATGACATAGTCACGTGGCCTCACGACATCTCCCCTAAGTTTATTAATACTGTTACTCGATAATTCTATATATTACACGATGGGGCGCCGCGGCGGAGCCTGCCCCAACACCTTCACGTTTTATAAAATAATTGTGATATACGACAAACGTAAGACGAATGATTTGTTGAGGTAATTTTCATAATAAACCAGTTTTCATTCAATATATTTTAATACGACGCCTATAATAACTTAATAAATAATAAAATCTAGTTAATAAATAAGCGATTATCGATACAAAGTAATGATAAAAATTAAAAATCCTTTAAAGTTTTGAACACATCTTAGCTAAATATTGCTATTACACCTACAGTCGATACAAATGATACTTATATGAACGATAATATTTACAATATATTTGCTACCGGTCCAAACATTCACCTTCGAACTAAACACATTAGCTATACAATTCATTAAGTTTAATAAGCTATTGATACATGAGACGTAACATTGAAACAGTGTCATTGCAGGCGTCTCCAATGACGATGACAAACGTCATCAGACGCGTCCAAACGCCTCGTATATTTAATATGACACAGCATACCAATCGCACGCCACAAGACGACCGAACGAATAAATCTACAGCATCCATCTTCACACGAGCGACGGCCCTTGCAACTTCGACACGAAGCGAACATAATACAGCTCAAGTTATTTCATTTCCATGTAGGTATATATACCTACTAAAACACAGGGTTTTAAGAAACGGTGTAGATGTATAGGAGACGCTCTTTTATAAGTATATAAAGTGTATCAATGATAGTGTAAAATATTTTAAACTATTTTTGTTACACCTTGTGTAGCCGATATTTGTCGAATATAGGAGGTACTCACAGTACCACAACCTAAATTGTTCCAGTGGTCAAAATTATATCTATTATTGCAATTATGATAATATAATGCACATTATTTTGCAAAAACCGCACCATAATAATAATCTTTGCAGTACTCAGAACTAGACCTCTGGGCCCCAAGTTTACCAACACACATATAAACACATATAAACTGTCAAATAAGTTACCGTTCGAGCATCTTAATTGTTCAAAATCTGTCAAAAGTCATATTAACCATAAATAAATAGTCAGCTTTTGATGTCGTTTACTTACAGATTCTCAATTATCTCAAAAATGCCCCTACTTATACATTTTTTCTCCTTTAGTCTGGCAAAATCACCGAAAGATCGGTGGAGCTATTGAAACAAAAAAAAAAGAATTATAATGATAATAAGTCGATTGAAATAGCCGACCCAAAGCCATATCAAAGGCCTATATACATTAGGATAACATGTAAAACGCTCAACAAAATTGTACCTAGCTAAGTATCGGCTGTCCTACTAGCGAGTTTAATAAAATAGATGAATACAAACAATTGTAGTTCAACACTGTACAAAAGACTAGTGATAGTGTGGCGCTTGCACGCGAGCCAACGGCTCTTGTATCTATAAAATGAGTTACTATGGGCTCAGACGAAGAATTAATACAGACGAAATGTCGCGAACAATATTGAAGATGTATCTTTGTAGTACACAGACTCGATATCGGCTGGGTCTTTTGTGTTATTTCTTCGTCTGAGACTGGCTATATTAATGCTTGAAACGTTCGCGACGGAGAGGCCCACATTAACTACATCAAGCTATATTTATATATATACAGACCTCATCGAGGCACTTGGTAGACCAATTAAGACGTTGTGTCGGTGTATAGATTACCTTACAACAGCAAGTTTAATCGCACAAGTTCTGTGATTTATAAAACCCCAAACTATATCCCCTTACAAGTTATTTGTGTCACGTTATATGGAAATGTTACTTAAGCAACGAAATATTGAACGAATACGAAAAACAAGTTAAATAACATTAAATCTGCAAAACTATGTAGTAAAGTGAGTATATATCTTTATTATTTATTCATGTTCAATGTAAACTTGCTGTTGATATGAGTCATACACTATGCATTCCTAACATACACAATCGCTTGGGAGCCCATCGCCGACCCAATAATACTTGATAGACGCTATATAAGTCCGCCATTTTGTCCGAATATAAATCTCTTTAATCTCTCACAACACAGTAACTCTAGATCACTGAATTTACACACTGCAACTAAAAAAAAATCCCATGAAATAACGACAGACAATGCTTTACTCATCATTCAAATCGGATTTATTATAATATTTACAATAGGATACGATTGAACAGAGCTGCATATATCTAGGTTTTTATATGCAACGAAAAATAATTATCGTTTGACAGCTATATTAAATGTATTGCCATCCTTCTCAGCATTTACTTGTGTGACAGGGATGGCAAAAATCTTAAGGCCTATTATAGTTTGTGATGTTTGCCCAAGATACAGTGTGTAAAACCAGTCGAAACATTCATGTATATTAGTTAAAGTATAACTAATATTTGGCATCAGAGTATGACAATGTTTATTTGTTTATACTATGTTTTATCAATCAACTGTCATTTGGAAATAGAAAACCAAGTATATCAATTATTTGAGTCTGATAAAATATGAAACACAAAATGGTAGCCCAGTATCCAGAGAGAGATAATAGAAGATGTTGTTTTAACTGCAGAAAACGTTATGTTAAAGAAATAAGAAAAGGTGTTTTTGGGATCGAGAAATTTAAAAATTTTAAATGATTTTTTTCCCTTATTTTCATAGTATTAAATAATTACTTGGTAATAGGTTTTATTGATAAAACATGGTACCACAACATTCGGCTACTATTTGTTGTAATAATATATATCTGATTACAAGTTAAGTACAAGGTAGGACATATTTTTCAGAGCACTTTGTATTCATGTTTGTTTGAAGCCTTACATCTACATTTTAGTTTATACTCAATATACACAGTTGTAACGGAAAAAGTTTATTGTATCAACAACACTTTCATGTTTTTCTTGTATGGCAACATTTTATAGTATATATTAAAATATATTTAAGCAGATGAATGTGGAGTTACTAAGAATATGGGACTTTTTGGCGGGAAGTTAAACAGTGAAGTTTTGAATTTTATTTTATTGTCTGAAAATTGTGTTTCCTTGATATGTAATGTTTATTATGATTGTTGTCTATCACTGTATTGTTAATTTGTTACTACACAATAAAGTGAGTGGCCATTAATGTTTAATATCTACAAAATGTTGCCACACTTCGATTTGACGAGCGTACAGTCGCATAAAAATATTTGAAACCAGCGTACTCCTCATAACAGATGCGAGAATGGAACACGCGAAGAAATAAAAACCGGTTATTAGGTTAAAAAAAATCGTAATTTGTACCGTATTATGTAAAATATATAGCTATTTAAAAACACATGACTATTGCGTTGACTGACCGATCGCGTGGCTGGGTCGGAGCGCGCGTGCTAGCCCGGCGCGGGCGCGCCTAGTTGAGCGCGCGGTGTCAGGAGGCGGCGCGCTCGCGCTCGTGCTCGCGCTCGCGCTCGTGCTCGCGCTGCAGCCGCGCCGCGCGCTCCGTGCCCGTCGCCAGGAGCGCGCTGAACTCCATTTCCAGGATCTGTCGCGCCTGGACCAGTATACCATTACCATTAAATTCATACAAGATAACATCCATTTACATAGGGTTTACCGAGCGCTTTTTTAATAACAATTTCTTAGTAACGCTATGATAATTGAATTTTTACAATTTGTAATAATTGTCTTTGAATAAGTAACATATTATTGTCTATGTTCTTGTGTTTTTTCTTGTGGTTATTTAGACTAAAAAAAAATATTTATCTTTGTGCGCGTTTTTATTAGGCATCTTGGTATTTGGCTGTGTGCGAGTGAGAAGCGGCAATGTACCTGCGTGTTCTGCGTGGGTATCTGCAGCGCGAGCGCCATGCTGTTGGCGTCGAAGTTGTCGTCGAGCGCGATCAGCGCGCCGTGCACGCCGCTCTCCGACAAGTTGTTCGCGTATTCCTGCAACACGAACCGCCCCATATCAATTACTATACGGTTTTAGTGAAGCCATAACTCAAAAAAAAAATAACTTGAAGACAGGTTCACACAAGTCCAGTTTCTTTCAACAAGATAGTTCAACAACAAAAGTTGCAACATGACAATTTGTTGAATCGATTTTGGTCGCTACTATTTGATGGTGAGCTGTTTAGACGGTATAAATCAAATGTTACTTTGATGTTTATTTATACAAGGATAACCCGCAAGGTTTACACTGATCATTGAGTACAGAAGACATGAGTCAATGTAACCTGAATTATGGGGATACCACGGCATGCAATGCATAGAAAACGAGGGCACGTAAGTACGAAAGTGACACTGAAGGTTTTTAGAACTGGCCACTTGTAAACGATATAATAAAAAAATAAGTTCAAATTTTGAAAATGGAACTCTTTGCCAATATTGTGTACGTATTTTATTCATTCGATAATTGTTTACGATTTGGCGCCAAATTGAAAATTGTCTGTGTCGTTCAAGAATTGGCAGAAACAATACCTAAAGAGGTTGGTCGGAGGCGGCACCATCCGTAGCTATTGTACCTTGAGGTTGATGGCGGCGAGCCAGCGCTGCAGGCGCTCGTTGGTCCACACGAGCACGTCGCGCGCGCCCAGCTCGGCCGCGCGGCGCCGCTCGTCCAGCGCGCGCACGCTGTAGCCCACGCGCTTCAGGCACGCCATGCCGAAGTGCAGCGACGTCCTGCGCGAGGCGGAGCGTTGTAATAATATCCCACACTGAGCAACGCGCGTATTATCTGTACCGTACAATGGACTGGGGGCGAACTCAGTATATACTACTTATATTGTCTCTGAATTTGTCTGTTTTTTTAGTGAAAAACATTTAAAGAATATATTTTTATAAAAAGGTATCAAATTAGTGTTAGGATAAAAAGTCATCTGTTTTATTGAGTTTTTGTCGACAAATTCACCTTTAACAACCTACCAACTATTAGTACCATCCGCGCCGAAATAACTAAGCACAAAACGGCGATGTCTATCTCCAGTCCAGTAGTAATAAAAGTCAGCGCATAAAACCATTTCTTTGTCTATGCCCCGATGGCAACAAAAGTCAAGTCTGTTCAAAATCACCACGCGCCATTTAAAAATGGAACAAAGATGTCTCCTACCTGTGAAAGCTGTCGACCATCTTGAGCTGTGTCCGCAGGTCCCGCTTGGTGAGGTGCTCCAGCATGCGCGCGTCCACCAGACACTCCATGAACGTGGTGCGGTACTGGGGCAGCCCTGATCAAATACAAAACACTTTGAAATTAACAACTGATAAATCAGAATAACAAAATTTTTTACTCATAAAAACCTTAAAGTACTCGTGAATCGTCTAAAATATCACAAAATGTTAAGCTACGACTTTATTAACCGTTTAAAGTGCCGTTCCTATGGAGAATAACGGGTAAAAAAACTCCATGGTTGTTCTTTTGTTATAAGTATGTGAGAACAATGTAGAAACGGCTTGGCAGGCTTGAGCAGCTGGATAAGAAGCACTAACACTATGATATTGTTCCCAAATATACTAATTACTTTTGTAAATGATGACGGGAAGGAAGGGGCAACAAAATAAAGTCAGTAGGTCATTATATCAGGGTTTAAGGAATACTGGTGATTAGAGAGAGGATTAGAACGTACCTAACGATGGCAGCCACGCGTTCCCGATCCACTCGTGGTTCATGTCCCCGAAGGCGAGCGCCGCGCACGCCGTGCCGCGCGGCGCCGACGGCGACGTCAGCGACACCATCTCCTGGATCGCGAGCCGCAGCTTCAGCCGGTGCAGCGGGTTGCTGATGCCTGCGCCGGGCCCATCACTACTTTACGACAACTTGTACGTACTAATTAACAGCTAACGTTTAATCCTGAAGGTCAAGGTCAAAGGTCGTATACTAAGGGCAAGGTGCATTTCAGTCGTAGTTGCCACTAGGCACAGGTCGGCGGGTCATTGATAACAACTAGGTAACGTGATAATAATCAAGCAAGTTGATGACTAATCGAAAAATATGTATTTTTGTAATGGTAATTTTCGTTGCAATAAAGTGTAAATATTTCTAAGAACAATACTAAAGTAAGAAAAGAGTTTATTACCAAAAAAAAAAGGAAAAAGTTAAGATCACAAATCACCGTATAAAATCAAAAGTTAGTTAAAATGCAATGATTAAAACCCCAGGCCAATCTCTTATAGGGCAAGATTACTGACGAAAATTATAGTCAAGCAAAATCAGTCACGATAATATGTCAAAGGTGAAAGTAACTTGTCATTGATAAATTAAGATCGTGCATTGTAGTCAATTCTCAAAATACATAAATAAAAATTAGTCCAAGGTCAATCCTTCAATGATCAAGGTTACAATAAACATCTCGCTACCTCAATGTCAGTTCTACTTTAGACAGTTTAAAGGTCAAGGTCACGGTCATCGCGTAATACCAAAGGTCAACATATGTGCGTACCGATCTCCCGCTGTATCTCCTGGTCCGACAGCGCGGACATGATGGCGCCGGACTTGACGTTGGCGCGGCAGGCGGCCACGTACCAGGCCGGCATGCCCACCCACAGCTCCAGCCAGGCCACCACCGTGGGCCCGTTCCACAGCGCGAAGGGCGTGCCGGCTCGCATCGCCTCGCCCAGCAGCTCGTGCCGGTAGTCGCGGTCTCTGATGATGGAGACCAACTTTAGAAAAGAACTTGCGCTACCCGCTATTAATTTAAGGGAATATAATCTCACTTCACACTAATATTATAAATGTGAAAGTTTGGATGGACGGATATTTGTTACTCTATCACGCCAGAACGGCTGAACGGATCTGGATGAAATTTGGCACAGAGATAGATTATAGTCTGGAATAGCACATAGGCTACTTTTTATCCCGGTAAAAAGGATATACTTTTTAATCGCGGGTAACACCGCGGGGCGCAGCTTGTGTTATCATATATCTATGATGCAGAATTAGGACGTCCTATTTTAATAATAAAAGAACCAGAATAATATTATTCATGAAGTGTTAAGTACAGTACTTATAAATGGACAAAATTTCACAAAATGCAAAGTTACAATTTTCGTTCGGAATGTCCGTATAATATAATTCAAACATATTATTATGCAATTGAAACTACAATGAAGTACCCTCGACTAATAAACCCCCTGGTCCCACTAGTGGAGTAAGGCCATGGGAACAAGAGACCAAATCAGCTGGAACTTACCAGAACAAGTGTGAGCTATCTGTTATAGTGTATGAATAAACTAAATGCCTCCAGGTGGGTTATTTTAAATCATTCGGCATCGACATCGGAAACGGATTTGAAACTTTCCGATGTTGGTGTCGATCCCGACGAGCTTTCCGACGGAGACTTTATGAAAAAACGGTTTAGTATTGTCAACAAGATAATCAAATTCGGAAATGTTGATAGCGATTGCGGTAATCCAGTTCAGAAGTTGTCGATTCGGTTTCCGATATCGATTTCGAATGGTTTAGAATAACACCGCTGGATTAAGGGCTCTATAGTAATGTCAACTAAACTGGTACGGTACTGACTTGGTCTTGGTCCTGGCGTAGTCCTGGTGCTGTAGGTGCGCGTGGTGCGGCGCCAGCGAGTCCGCGCCCGCCTCGTCCGCCAGCGACGACAGCCCCAGCGACGACACCGACGACATCGAGCGCGGACTCTGCCCCTGCTGCAGCTGCGGGGGGGGGGGGAGACACAGGGGGGAGGGGGTGCTCAATATGGGTAGTCAATGTGCCAAAGCTCAATACTTTTTTTTTATTATTACATTATAGGCAAGTATTTGATCTCGATCTCACCTGATGGTAAGTGATGATGAGATCTACGATGGAGCATACTTGCCTAGGTAGGAAGGCGGCAGTAGATCGAGACGCTACATTCACTAGGCACATGCAGCGCAACTGATCTGACCCGCCATCCATGAATGGCAACACCGAACATCATGCCGGAACACGTCTAGGCCGCTTGGCGACATGGCTTTGTTCAGTGGGTGGTGACTAACCACGGCCGAAGCCTACCACCAGTAGAGTTGTCACCTAGTTGGCACCACCCAGGGTCACGTGTAGGGTATCTCGAGGGTATTTATTTAGATTCAGATAGAATTGTTTATTTCAGTTATTTCCATAGTGTTATGTCCTATGGCATCTTGCTCTGGGGTTGCTCTGCAGATCTTAATACTATCTTCATCTTGCAGAAAAGGGCAATACGAGCAATTTATGGCTTGGGTCCTAGAGACTCCCTTAAGGATAAATTCAAAGAAATAAATATTCTAACTGTTGTGTCTCAATTTATTTATGAAAATCTAATGTATGTTAAGAAAAATATTCATAATTTTGAAAAAAGGAGTGATGTTCATGTTATAAATACTCGTAATAAGGACAAACTATCCGTGCATGTCACTCGTCTCCACAGAATAAATAATAAGTTTAAAACAACTGTAAAAAGTAATCTTTGTCGTAAGGGTTATTACAGGATCTTGGATTATTTGGATGATAAAGCAGCCTGGGACTGATCGCTCAAATATCAATATATATAATGTTAAAGTGTAGCGTGTGTGCGCCCCGCATGGCAACACACTGGAGCTTACTTTTATATTTTGTAAAAATAATGAATTTAAAAAAAAAGACAAGCCCGCTGAGTTTCTTGCCGGATCTTCTCAGTTGAGGTCGCGTTCCGATCCGGTTGTAGACTTAAGAAAAAAAATGTAATGAAAATTTGTAAGTGCCCCCGTAGGCCTATACGAAATAAATGATTTGACTTTGACTATTTAATTCTCCTACGGACGAAGGTGACTCGACCCCAAAATATAATATAATACTTGAAATAAGAATAAGAATAGTTTATTTCCATGTAACATTTGCAACAACAACGCATTGGTGAGCTCCAAACTAGACAATGTCTGTATCTTGGAGCTTGGTACACTATTTATGATACAAGTATAAAGTTAAATGCTGCTTTAGGGCCTACAAAGCTTAGGAGGCTTAAAATGTTTTAGGGTTTTAAAATAAATTCGAAGCTTTTTCTTATTTTAAAATCACAGTATGTCTTGCTAAGTTATCTTAAGGAAACGGACGTTCTAACAAACAAAATTGGGTGAGAACAATTGTCCATAACTCGGATTTTCCCAGAGAATTGTATAGTACAGACTAGGCAGGCTTATAAATACGAAATAATATGGTCATGTTTAGCAAATAATTAATTAAGTTGTGGTCTATTTAGTCCTTAAAAGTTAAATTAAAGCGTCGGTACTTCTGCAAAAAATATTTACAGCGCGCTGTACCCCGGCAGTCGGGGCCGTGACGCGCTCCAAATAGATAGAGTTACGCGATGAAAATAAAAGCGCATAGTTACGTTTTTTAATCGCATCAAATGCAGCGATTTGCGAGCTGAAGTGCACATTATTGGTTTGTAGCAAGGGTTGCGTTTTATTTTAATGTCTTTGAAATAAAATATCTGATCTTAAGAACTATAAGATAATCTGTGGCAGTAGACTGCGACTTGTAAATTCGTACGCTTTGTAGTTCTGATGCTTTTGTGATAAGTGCGTTTAAACAACAAGAGATAATCAGCAGCACCGCTCACCGGTAAGCCAGCCTTCTCCTTCTTACTGAAGAACCTGCCCAGGGAACTCTTGATGCCCCTCTTCTTCTGCTGGTGCATGGAGGCGATGGAGACGGCGGAGGCGGCCCCGCTGCCGCGCGGGAGCCCCGCCCCTCCCGCCCCGCCCATGCCACCCGCGCCTCCCCACGTCCCGCCTGCCGCGCCGCCCAGCGACTCTTGGCTTGAGCTGCTATGGGCGGAATTATAAGTTTATATAGCTGGTAACATTTCAGAGTAGTTTTAAACAGAAGATTTATAAGTATGTCTATTTATACATGAGTACCTACATGAGTGAAAACAGTACAGTACTTTGCCGTATCTAATATTAGTTAGGCACTAAAAATTATATTCAATATACCTATGAATAAAAGATCAAGCCTGAGTGTGCAGAATACTAAATATTTCATGAAATGTTTGTTGTTTAGATCGTAACAGGTTGATAATTAGCTAAAGGAGACGATTAGCTAAAATGGAATTACTAAATTAGCATTTTGGTTTATAAATTAACTACTTGCCATGGATCTGGGGATTACACAAAAACAAATAATTAATATAGACGTACCAGTGTCCAATAAAATATTATAATTATACTGAGGGCTCGTTGAAACGATTAGTAATTCCATTTTATGTAAATAATTTATTCAATATACCTATATACAATTAGACAATCGATTATTTTAAAATACATATACATACAATTATATCGTTAAAAAATATAGATGGTATGCGCCTACAGTAGGTATCTTTAGTTGCTTTTAGGTACAACGAAGATATAAAGTACACGCCACGGACTTCTTGCACAATATCAAGAGATATCATGTGACGTCACTAACGTAAGCCAACGCGAGTGCGACGGAGAAATAAAGTACCCCTCTCTCTCACCAATGAAACGAAATGTTTTTGTAGCTATCAAAGCCAGTTCGAAAATTAGAATTTAACATATACCCAACTAGCTGCGCCCGACGGTATTACCCGCGATAAAAAGTATGTCCTTTTTATCGGGATAAAAAGTAGCCTATGTGCTATTCCAGACTATAATCTGTCTCTGTGCCAAATTTCTTCCAGATCCGTTCAGCCGTTCTGGCGTGATTGAGTAACAAACATCCATCTATCCAAACTTTCACATTTATAATATTAGTGGGATTTATAATATTAGTGTGATAGTGGGAAGTACCCCTGCTCTGAATATATCCATTCAAATATAACTAGCAGACTTCGCCGAACACGGATGGTGAAGTAAATAATTGTCCAGAATCCTGTACAAACTGGATTTGAGGCAGAGTCTGTGCGGTACATAGCTGAACGTGGTGTCGGGGCAGTCGCACCACTGGCTCGCGAGGCTCACGTCGGGGAGGGACGGGCTGGGGGAGGGGGGGAGGGCGGACGGAGACCTGTGCATCGGGATCCTGGCGAGGCTCCCCGACATGATCGACGTCCTGGCAGCGTGCGGAGATAAAAACTACATTAACAATTTAGAAAATAACTGGACTAATTCCAAACGGGGCGTCGATCTTCTTAGCGGGCCTCAAAGTCGCGAGGCCGTTTTACTTCCATTATTAAATGCAGCTAAGTGTAATTGAACAAAGTAGTTGAACTATGTACTCATAGATTTTGATGAAATGCTAATTTGTAGGGGTTGCCTACCCCCTGAAAATTAGCATTTCACTATGGAACGGACATTAAAAAACCAACTAAACTTGGAATAGTTTCAAATTTGTAATAAGCAAATCTTGCCGTGCATTATAGCTCAAGAATATTTGAGTTGCAACTCACGAGTCGTACGGCGGCTGGCAGTAGCGCAGCCGGTCGCGCTCGGCGTGGATGGCGCGCGCCGCGCGCTCCAGCCGCAGCGAGCGCGCCGTCAGCGGGGACTCCGCGCCCTCGCCCCCGCCCACGCCCACGCCCGGCAACCCCACGCTCATGCCCACGCCCTCCTCGCATAGTTGCAGCTGGAGGAAAACTACTTGTTAGAACGCCTGTAAATACAATAAAATACACACCCGAGACCCAAACCAGCAAGGGTATAAATACTCATTTAGGAAGAACACACCAACTGGATGGTCCTGACTAGAGCAACGCTTGTATCATAGGTACCGTAAAATGGACTTTATGCCGTATTGGGTATGTTGTGTAATTTATAATAGCTGTAATACTTATTTGACTAGTAATTAGGTATTCCAAATTATTATTTAATTGGATACGATTTTATACTAGTTACACAGAATAAATGTTATCGTCCAAAATCTTATTTGATAATTATTACAATAAACAGTATAACTCTGGCCACTAGAAATAACGCTTTACGTACATGTTTTAATAACGTTTTTATACAATACCGTTATAAGAGTTAATTATAAAAATCTAATAACCTTTTAGGACTAAATCACCAACATCATGACCAACAACATTTGTACGTCTTTTTTTTATAGAACTACAACATCTCATCTTTTTTTATACTGTGTGACACTCTTTAGTTCTGTATTTAAACCGATGCGTGGCGGTTAAAATTATCTCAAGGCTTGGTGTTTTCACGCAAGAAAATCGTCTTGCATACTTGTGGCAGGCTTCAGATACATTGTCACAATTTTTATTTTGTATAAGACAAAAAAAAACTATCTTATATTTTTTTTAACACTGACTGACTCAGACAGCGCTCAACCTAAGCCAGTGGACCTTGAAATTTTGAAGATATGCAATCATTGGACCCAGATGGGATTATAATTTTGAGGATATATTCCTCGAGTACCCTATAGATGCACTAAGATGAGATTTTTGGAAGTTCGTCCCCTGAGGGGGTCAAAGTTTATATAAAGGAAAGTTTACGATCAGGCACAAAACAAAAGTTGTTTAGTATGATGTAAAGAAGTTCCTTCCAACTGGTTATTAGTATATTTCAAATTAACCGTAATATATACTACCATCATGACTACGTTATGCATCATTTATGACATTCTACAAACTTATACATAAGCGAAGCCTAATTTCTACGTCGTGGGAAGCAGTGCCGTGCCCTCCGCCATCAACGATAAATCGATAACACATATATATTACACTATGAACTGTCAAACCACACAGACAAACAGTACGTCACGTGTGAGATTATTCGTACGCTAACTATATCGTTTATAGTCTACCGTATTTAGAAATTTCGTATGGAGAATTGAACGGCGCCTCTAGCGGGCGGTATTTAAAACTTTCAATTCTCCATACAAAATGTCTAAATACGGTAGACTATAAAGTATACGGTTAGCTTACGAATAGTCTCGCACTCGACGTACTGTCATTTAATACAGTAGAGTGACGGTGCCTTATAGTGATAGAGAAATTAGACAGTACTTTTTTATTTAACTTGCTATTATTTCAAATAGGTACAATAATAAGCTTAATCAAATTTGAATACATCACAGTAATTTACTCTGGTACCTATTGCATATATACATTCACATAATATTCTTGAAATATACAATACAACATGCTATAACATCGGAGGGTATCGGACACACAGTGTGTGCTTCTATTTAAGCAAAGCGTACACACAATATTGTACAGTTTAGCAGTTTCATGCTACAAACATAATATGTTTTATAGAAGTTACATAATAATTATTGATATTTGTTTACTTAATCCATTCTTGCAATACTGTGGGAATCTTAATTTTGTACCCACTTATGCGCTTTCCATATCATTATTTTCTCGACAACTTACTTATAACTTTTTAAATGTATATCTCATACGAAAGAACTTATTTATTTATTTATTATCATATAAAATAGCGCTGTATAAATGAAGACAAAACATATAATAAAAAACTGTAATATATTATAAAAAAAAAATATCACAGAAAAAGTTATGGTAAAAAAAATGAATAATAGAACTGTCACCCAGAAAATAATAAATTGGGAATAGAATACTCGGCGCAAACAGACACACTAGCTTGACTAGCTGTTAAGCCATTCATCAATGTCCTGCGGCGGTGCACACACTATATACTTAATTTAAAAAATATATTTTTGTTCAGAATACTCGCACCACTTACGCGCTATCGATAGTTTTATTTTAGTTTGTGTCAAACGTGATAATTACGATATGAATATTCGGCATTTAAAATATTTGTTCCTATTTAAATAAAACTAATCTCACGGATTTTATCCCTTTTATTCAATGGTTTTACGTTCCCGACCCCTTAAGACACTGAGAGCACTTTCTGCATAGATAGGACCGCAAGCAACAACTAAATATGAGGGTACCCCCGTCAAACTATGACACTAGGACGTCAACCACCTCAGTCCTCCCGTGATCATGGTTGCTGTAAAGCAGCCGAAACGTCGGGAACGTAGAAACATAAAATAAACGCGATAAAATCCGTAAAATTAGGTTTATTTCAATGTGCAGTATTCGCGTAAATATAATAAATCAATATATTCGTTCCTAATTTGGAAGCAATAAAGCAGAGTGAATTAGAAATCATTGGCAATGTCTGGTCTACATTGGATTCGGATTATTTTCCTTCGGAATAATGTTTTTGTGAAAAAAAAAACATTTGATCACTGCGTACAAAAATGACAATCGCTCTTTAACTATAGCTAATTTTAATTCAAAAAATGGTATTACTGATCAATAATCTGAATGTCATGTAGAACTTCGAATTATTGCCACCGTTTTCATTCTCAGCCTGTATAAGGCTCGTGCAATTCGGTGGTACGTGTACATAAGGCGTGGTTGCGTGGTGGCGTGGTGGTGGTGGTGGCGGACGGACCTGGCTGCTGGGCAGGCTCTCGGAGGCGGGCGGCGCGCGGCGGCGGCCGTGCGCGGGGGACAGGGACGCCGGCGCCTGCGCACACCCAGCGTATTCGCACTTATACGCTATATACACTTACAACTATCATCTAGTGTGGTTCCATGTATGTATATTTCTTCAATACAAAACGTATAATTTGTAAATACAAAGTGATTCAGAGAGGATAAAACAAAATTGTTAACTTCACAGTTATTTTTTTCGGAAAAAGTCCTGTGCGTGGTTCGTAATCTGAAGTTATAGATAACTAAAAAATTTTTAAGAGAAGTACTTAACTCATGAGATAAATATCAAATCTGTCGCTTTACTGTTCCATGTCTCAATAAGTGAGGTACTTGTACCATTATCACTATACCTATGGCATAAAAGTTAAGACCATAACAAAACAAATTGTATTAACAACAATAGTAGCACATTGTATAGTTATTATGTAATAACATTATATTAACAATATTTACTTAACATAAACCATAAAATAAAAATCTTATTAAATACCTCAAATTATAATTATAAAAGTACCGATATTTTTTTTTGCAGACTGTACCTGCGGATGTTAATATAGACAGTGATTGTGTACGAGCGAGAGGCGACTCTATTCACCTCTCGCTCATACGCCATGTATAATCCCAATCTTTATCAGACCGAGTAGTATGTAGTTAAATAGAAAGAGTGAGAAATAGTATACGTACGGTGTGGTACTTGTGCGCGGGCGCGAGGTGGGGGTGCGGGCGCGAGGGGGAGGCGGCGGGCGGCGGGGACTCCCCGCGCCGCGACACCACGTTCATGTGCTCGTAGCTGCCCACCTGCACATTCAACATGGCGCTACCAACCTTGCGACGACACATTACAGGACAATACTGATTCATATCAAGTCTTCAAACGTTCTATAGCACTAGCTGTTACCCGCGACTTCGTCCACGTGGTATTCAACAAAAAAAGTTATTCTAAAATACAAGTAGCCTAAATTACTCCTTGGATTAAATGACTAAAATGACGATTAAAAATTAGGGGTTGGTGATAGAAGAGTGAAAGTGAAAAAAAAAAAATTGTCCGAAAAATAAAAATAATGTTCGGGGTGGACATCCCTTATCACTTGGGGGTATGAAAAATAGATAGAAGCCGATTCTCAGATTCTCAGACAAAATTTCATAAAAATCGGTCAAGCCGTTTCGGAGGAGTTAGCTAACTAACATAGTGACACGAGAATTTTATATAAGAAGATTAAGTGTTATTGGGATATGTACTTTAATGTAGGTAGATTTAAGTTTAGATTCGCGCACTGACCCTGGACTCGAGCTCCTCGGCGCGCGCCTCGGTGGTCTGCTTCTCCTCCTGGATGAGGCGGATCTCGGTGTTGATGGCGTCCAGCTGCTCCTGCAGCATCAGCGCCAGCGCCGCCGCGTCCGTGTGCCCGCCCTCCGCGCCGTCCGACTCCTCGTTCTGAATCACAATCACAATCAATAAATATCGCCATACGAACACACCAACTATACGGTCCCACTTTAAGCTTAACGCTTGTGTTATGGGTACCGTACAATGGACTGAGGGCGAACTCAGCATATAATACTTATATATATACATATACATATTAAACACCCATGATTCGGGTACAAACATTCGTGCTCATCACACAAAGCTTGTGTCCCTACCAGGATTCGAACCAGGGACCCTCCGCGCAGAAAGCAGAGTCACTACCACGGCGCTAATCAGGCCGTCTAATTAAATGTTTTTTATTCACGTAGACTATTAAGTACGGTACTTATGAATCGTCAAAAGCTACAAAATATTATGCTACTACTTTACCACCTGTGTGGACACAGACAAGATGGCTTAAAAAGTATAAATCTCTTTTCTTTTTATCATGGTCCAGTTGACCCGTCAGACATTGTCCTATCCAATTTCCCTTAGAAAACAATATTTTTAGCTTTCCCGATTTTTTCAATTATTCCTTGTCTATAATCTTTTTCGGTCTATTACAAACACAACAAAAGCCAAATGGGTCCAGCCGTTCTCAAGTGATGCGCCTACCAACGAACAGCAATCAATATTTATCTATATAATATATTATCTATAGCCTTGCGTTTGCCACCATCACACCTGACGTTAAGCGACGATACGATCGACGATAGAGCCTCCTGTTCGGTTTTGACCAGTTCCATTGTGACTTATCAAAAAACCAAGATTATAAATATAAGAAACCGCAGAATCAGGCAAGTTGCTCCACTCGTTCATTCTCCATCTATATTTACTATTATAAAACTGTAAATGTTCTGTAACTGTACATTCAGGATATATACAAAAAAAATTCCGCTTGCGACATGCGCTCAGGAGGAGTATTAAACAGGTTCCATTCAGTCACACTGTCCTATGTTAGCATCAAGAGCTGGTTGCTGAGTACTGGCGTAGTACTAACCTCGGCGTCGCTAGATACGTCGAAGGGTTGTTGGACGTTTGCCATGACATGAGCTTGCTGCAGCTTCTCCCACGAGCTATCCAACTGCGAACAATTCGATTGGAAAAATTAGAACACCACAAGGCAGGTTTCTTAATAATAGCTAGATAACAGCCTTAATTTTACAGCTGGTTAGATATATCTCTGATAAAGCATATAGAGATAAACGTATACATGTGAAAATACATGTTTTACCATATAAACATACACTAATTATACGGGCTCACACTAAGCAATGCTTGTGTTATGGGTACCGTTCAATAGACTGGGGGAAAACCAGTATATAATACTTTTATAGATATTACACATTCAGTTTTCCCCTATTTTTATTTAGAAATGGGGTGTGTTGGTGATTAAACAGTGGTGGAAAATAGTGTCCTTGGCTATAAGAGCCAGAACGAAAGAGCAATGGAATAACTTTTTACTTCAAAGCCGTATATTTTTTATCTGATTCTGATTCTGACAAATACACTAAAATTCTCATGACATGGTACATCTTAATGGGCCATAGAATTTATTCATAATTCAATAATGTACATATACATTATACTTTTTCAAATAAACTATAAGAATATTTCTATTTCATGCGCAATCATGCTGTTTTATGGTTGGATTAAAAACACCTAAGTTAGTCGTGATAGTGATTGGGCACTAACACAGATCACAAGCTCACTACAACATTATAAAACAAACCCAAGTTCTTTTGTCGGCCATCGTGTTAGTACTAATCATAAAAACACTTATATCTGTAAAGTTGTGTTCCCACCTTGGGCTGGAAGAGTCCCGGCGGCTGCTGCTGCGCGGCCGGCGAGAGCGAGCGAGTGAGCGCGTCCGTTTGTTGGATGTTGAAGGCGATCTCTTGCTCTAGCATTTGTCGCTTCAGCTGTCAGACAATAATCAACTTTAAATTAACACAATCCTGTCTCACTACTGTATCAATATAAATATACTAAATTCAATAGTAGCCAAACACCCTCACTATAATATTATATAATATCGCCACACGAACACATCTAACTTTATGGTCCCAAACTTAGCACTGCTTGTATTATGGCCACCGTACAATGCACTGGGGGCGCGCGGGCGGTCCCAAAATGTAATACTATATAAAGATATTAAACATCCATAACTCGGCTAGAAACATTTGTGCTCTTCACACAAAGTTTGCCCCTACCAGGATTTGAACCGTAGACCCTAAGCACAGAGTGCAGAGTCGCTACCAACAGAGCTGATCATCATTAATAATAAGAGTGTAATGACCACACACCTGTTCCGTCTCCATGCGCCACTTGGCCAGCTCCTTGAGTATCTCCTGCTTCTCCGCCAGCAGCTCGTCGGCGTACTTGCGCGTCTTCTCCAACTCCTGGGTGAGAGCGTTCTTCTCGTCCAGGGCGTGCATTCGCTCTTTTAAGTGGACTTGTAGCCTGGGAATAAATCAACACATATCAGTATTATTGTATTGGAAACGATCCTCGCGAGGACACCTAGCGACGAGTCTTTTTTTTTCGTTGGCAACTGGCTAGAAAGTAGAGCGACTCCTGGCCAGTGTCGAGTCAGGAATGTTTGTTTTTAGTAACCCTGATGATAATGATAAAATGAATCGGCTACTCCTATCAGTAAAGCTGTGGATACTCTGAAAATTTACCGGACATCTTGGGAGAACTTGAAGAGTTAAGGTATTCAATTTGGCTGGTAATATAGCTACGCCTCTAAAAGAAACACATTTTTTGCAAAATAAAACCAAATTGTCAACTTCATATTCATTTTGCGCAAAATTTAACAGTAAGAATAAGCAACGCTTGTACTATGGGTACTGTACAATGGACTGAGGGTGAACCCAGTATATAGTATATAATACTTATATAGATATTAAACATAAACGACTCGGATACAATCATTCGTGCTCGTCACACAAAGTTTGTTCCGGCCAGGACCCGGACGGTCGAACCCGGAACCGGTGCAGAGAGCAGGGTCACTACCAACTGAGCTGATCAGGTCGTAGGCGAGCTAATAGATGATACCTTTGTGGTGGTTAGATACCTGTCGTTGGACTCGGAGAGTAGTTTGTCGACGGTGGCGGAGAGCCTGGTGTTGTGCTCCTCGTTCATGCGCAGGCGCTGGTTGAGGCGCATGAGCTCGGCGTTCTTCTCCTCCACGCTGGCCTCCAGCCGCTGGATGCGGTCCTCGGCCGAGCCGTGCCGCTCCTGGGCCTGCCGACAAGCGAGACCGACACAAATGTACATTGCCGACAATGTCTGTGTACTGCGTGATTCAGAAAGGTAGACTACCACTTGAGTGTGCGCTTCTTTAGCGCATTTATTACCATTATGTGACGTCACAATTTTGATATGCCTACTGAAAAAAAAAATTGCTCCCAACTAAATCACCTTCGGGTTCCTTCAATTGTTGTGACCCATACTCAGACTAAAAAATAAATGGTACGACGGTATAACTTATTACAGGTAGAGTACCGTGTCCTCATAATGACACAGCTCACACACGTAGATAAATCAGAAAGAAGTTACTTTGCAATTTAAACGGAAAATTCGTGAAAAGATTAGTGACAAATAGTTAGATTAGTATACAACAAAGGTTAAAAAGCTCTATAAAATCAATAATATCCAATCGAAAATTGATGATTTTAACTCAACTGATGAGTATGGCTAATGAGAAGCAAGAAGCATGAGACAACATATAGGCACTTGTATAAATCCTAATACAATAGCAGAAGAACATTTCTTTCAAGAAACATTAAAAACAAAGTAAAGTAAACGCGGCTTAGCCGTGATATAATCATTCAGGTTAATTAAAAAATCATTGTCAGTGTTCAGCCCTATTTCTCTTGCTTTAAGCAGCACGTACAACATTAAACTTTATCACAACCAATTAAACAGCGAATTCCTAGAACCCACCTGGCTCAACGCCTCCATTCTCGCCTTGAGCTGTTCCTCCATCTCCGGGAGGGAGCACATCTGCGCCAGCTTCTGCGTGGAGAGCTCCAGCTTCTCCTCGATGGCTGCTATCTTCTCCTCTTGCAGCTGTAACGCGTATATGATGGATGCTGTGTGGGTACTAAGGTGGGAAGCGTCTATAAGCGATGTTCTCTAGTGTTACGGTGTTAGTTCCACATGTGGCGATGTTAGTAAGGAAATAATGCCTACCAACTGCTATGTGAAATTACTGGTAAAGGTTTTCAATACTTTCCATTTTTTACTAAACCTTAGAAAGATAACGAGTTGGCTTACAGAAGTAACATTGGCGGACCTGTTTAACAATACATTATCCTACTAAAACCTAGTTTTGCCCCAAGTCTTCTGAAAAGTTATCACCCAGACCAAGGCCTTGGGCAACACTATTCAAAGCCTTGCCGTTAAGTCTACACCATTGAAATATTAGTAATTATTTCTTCAGCTAAAGATAATCTTCAGTCCTATATCTTACAATCACTATTCGGAGTAGCCTTGTTATACGAATCTAAAAGGAGCAACGTCTATTAATCTGCATCTCCTGATTAGGAAATTTCTGAACGTAGCATAAATCTGGGATTACACAATAGGAAAAGTCAATTTATTGTCGGTCAGTTGGATGCGCGTGCGCAAGATTGGTTGATTTCCTGTCTCACCTTAAGCTGCGCCTGCTTGTGCTGCAGCTCTTGTTCCAGCTTCTCGTTGAGGTCGTGGAGGGAGGTGGATTCGCGCTGCGCGTTCAGGTATCGTTTCTCGAGCGTTGCTATCCGCTCCTCCTGTACATTGTTCAGTCATGTATAATCATAATTTAATCGATTATTCTACAGATTTAAAAAAGGTATACTACCATTTGAAGTTGCACTGCTTAAGCTCATTGGTATTTGTTATTTTAGGTCAGAATTTTAAAATTTTGGGTTAGCGCTCTTAAAGTTCATTTGTTATGAATTCTTCATATCAAACGGTATTCAAACTCTATCCTCACCTGGTCCTCTTTCTGTGCGACGTTTTCCCTCAAGTCTCGCTGCAGCTTGGAGCACTCGTCTTGCTTCTTGACGAGCTCCTTCTCACCCTTCGTGAGCCGATCCTCAAGCTCCGAGACCTTGTTGTTCAGCTCCGCGACCCTCCGCTGCCAGGAACTCAGTTCCGCTGACTGGTCATTATTTAGAATGTTATAAATAGCTGTCTGTTTGTACGTTGCGTGTGTAAAGGGCGGAGGCGGAGAGAATTCCCCAATATCCTAGCTAAAGGGAATCTAAAAGACTTTCTGGAGATTTAACATAAGAGTTTAAGCTTTGCTGTCCAAAATCTAAATAAATTTCTTTTGTATTCTTTGGGTTTTAAATGCCTGTCATTCTGCAGATAGATTCAAATATACGCCCCAAGCAGCATAAATATATTTATCAACTAAAACCAAATCTTCTAAACTGACAATATTCTGCTGAACAGTCTTGATTAACGGACCGAAACAGCTTTAGTGACGTAATAAAATGGAGTATAAAGTTAGTGTTTCAGGCATAAAGTATTCCTTATTAGAACTATGACCAGAAGCCATATTATCTTGAAAAATATCCATAACTCTGGAGAGGGATTGTATTGTGCCTCAAACACACCTCGTTGACTAATGGAATAGTGGTTAGCTACAGTGGTTCGATGATGTCCAATGGGTCAGTGTTAGTAAATGTTCATGATCAACTCGTTGATGTGTGATCGTGGTGTTAGTGTGCCAATCAATGGATATGTATAGCTATATGCATGCTTCTAAAGTTCTAATTGCAACTGGAGTTATTTGTCAAAGAACAATGCCCACGGAACTATGGGCTCCTTTACCAAATTTACAAAATAAATATTTAATAGACTACAACGTGGTGTTATTAACTATCGGTGTATTTTATTGTTTCGCAATAATTCCTGATTTGCGAGGTTCGCCATTTTGCCGTGAACGACAGTTATTAAAATAAAAGCGAATTAAAATTAACTTTAATAATATCAGAATATGACTTCAAACGTCAAAAAAGGGTCGAAGTTAATTGATCTATTGGAATTGCTAAAATTTAAATCGAAATAAATGAAATTTTGGTTTTTAGAAGTACCATTTTAGGCTTTGTCCTTTGCATTCGTAGCTTTGGAAGTAGAACGACTACAACTTTGTGGTTTATGCGTTTGGTGTTACCCAACCGAAGCAATTTTAACAAAATGGTTACCAAGCACCTGTTTGTTAACTTTATTGAATAAAATATTATGTAGATGGGTATATTTTAAGCTGATTATGTGATTATTATAATATAGTCTTGTGTGTTGCATCATTTCTTTTCATTCTTTTCAATAAACAGAAACAAAATCGAGTATTAGCAAGTAATCTATTATATCTTTAATTGTAATTAAGATGTTTCTATCTACAGCAAGTAAATAAAAAATTAAACAAAGTTACTAGATTTGTTTCAATTTAAATTCAAGATCACGATGCAATAGAGAACAATGTTAAAGCTGTAAGAGGCACGGCTGTGCTCGCCGCCAAGTCACAAGCGATTAATTTACCTGCAAGTTTATACAATTAATATTATTGTCTATTTCTAAATACGTTATTTACATCATTGATGGTTAGTACAGTATATGCGTTAAAAGATGGCGACACGATCGTGCAATGGCAACCAGACCTGGATGTTAGAAGTCTGTTAGTGGGGTTGTCTGTCATGATAGATGTCTTACTATGGTATCACGACACACAACTTATGCGTTTTGCAAATATTGCGTTATAGCTTGTATGCAGTATGTTCCAACCTGTTTGGCGATCGTGTTTTGGAGTTCATTGATTTTTCTGCCCGTCTCCGATTCGCCGTTAATGCTACTCTCCTGTGTCCACCATCAGAACAAAACATCAAATCAAGAAACATTCTAATACTATTTAGACAGGTTTTGTCAGGCTAAACGTTCTTCCTTCATTTTACTCAATTTAAAATAACACTGAAATATGTTATGTACATAGGTTCTCTAGACGCTAAAGATCTTTACTATCATCAAATTGAGTAAAACAGCCCAGAATTTAGAGACATAAAATATCCCATTCTTGAAAGTGTCATAATAATGATTGGTTAAGTAAAGGATTATCATTTATCATATATAAAAAAAACACTTTCAGAAATAAGATGAACTTAGCACGTACACCATTCAATAAGACTTTGAACGTACCAATTACCAAAACATACCTAGATAATAGGATGAAAACAATCATCAGCATCCCCACATGAACATATCCGCTTGAATCTCAAGGTTTAAAAAAATAGTTTTCCGATAAAAGAAGATATTAACACGAAGATGTAAAAATCACCACAATCTTTTTTTTTCATAAACTTGTCTAGAACACAGCCATATACAAAAAATTCGATCCAACATTTTTTTGAGACAAAGCATTGGTACATTCGAAGTCTTGAGCATCTAAGGGGGACTAAACAAGAATTTTGTGTTTTCAAATATCTTGGTAAGTGTGCTATGTTTTAGTATAGTTTATGTTATGTGTGTCTTGATGATCATCCTTTGATGATAGTTTATGGCCATTTTAGTGAGGAAGTATATTTTAATTAATTTGCCACTTTTGTATTTTTTTATCTGTCAGACAGACAGATTTCGATGAAACTTAGCATAATGGCGGTTAATAACCCATGTCAAGTAATAAGACTGTATACCGGAAAATGGATGGGATACCGCGGGAAAAGCAAAACATTGTAGATAGTTTAAAACTACTAGCATAGTGATAGCTAATAAACAAGATGCACAGTTTGGACACATTATTTAGCCCTGGAAACTGAAGGATTCCTGCGGGATAGTTGGGTGCAGCTAGAAAGTACTGAAATATAATGTATGTACATACCTTAGCTTGCGGTTGCTCGCCGTTCTGTTCCGGCGAGCCGGTTAGCACGGTGCCGTTCTCCTTCGGCTTGCCGCTGTCCTGCCCGCTCGCAGACTTGTACTGAATCAGCTGAGGCCATTGTGAGGGTTAGAATAATATACAATCAGTCATGAACGTACTTGTATAACATAGCCGTCAACTTGTCGTCTATATAGAGCTGCACCTTCCGCAATTAATACTGAAGGTAAGGTTGCAGAAAGAGAGTATCGTTATCAATATTGCAAGATGCAATTTTTATAGTTTACAAGCTCTTTAACAGTAAAACCCCAGCAACTCGAACGCGTATGCCATCGCGTTTACCCGTGCACGACAGTTTCTGCTGACCAAACACGGTAAAATTTACTTTGTAGATCTAAATAAATTTATGAGATGGAGCCACGCACGAATAACAATTTAAATATAAAAACAACTCACTTCTTCTTTGGTCAACGCTAATTCTTCTTCTAGAGCTGTGTTGCGTTCTAACGCAACTCGTAACCTTTCCCGAACCTGAAATATGCAAGAATATTATAATTCCTTATTCGCTTCAACAACCCATTTTGATACTATCTTGCGTGAGAATAGAATACCTTTTCGTCTAATGCCTTGTGGTGTTCGAACAAACTCTTGAGCGCCTTCAGCACCTCGACCTCTGAGGAGACTCCGGACTGCGCAGCCGCCTGTCGTTTCACTACGGTCATGCGCAGGGACCGTTCGTGCCGTGACACCAGACATTCTAGGTGCTCCAACAATAACTGACAAAAAAATTACAACCGTAAAACCTTAATGCATTAAAGACAGAAATTGCCTTAATCGTTGCTAATAAGTAGTCACATACCCTTGTGTTGTTTCTCTCGGCTTTGAGCTCTGATATTTCCTCCTCCCTCTCGAGCAGCTGTTCCCGAGCCTGGTTGAGCTCTTTCGTGAGGGTCGCGAACTCCTGCCAACAACAAGACAAGTAGATATTAGATTCTTGATAAATATACATATACACATAAGCTTTTTGATGCTTGGGTTATGCCCGAACCTTTGCAAAGCTTACATGGCGGATCCAATACGTAGAACACCTATTCAGGGAGTGACCGGCTGGGATCAAAGCTCACTGGCCCTGAAAGATATACAGTATTTGAAGGCTTGAGAGAAGGTTTCTGCAACTGGGTGAAATTTGATAGCATGGGCACTGGTCTGAAGGCCACCTTCCACAGTTAGCGTCTAACTAAACGAACTACTCCGTAAATAAGTTAATAATATATTAAATGGATTCACGAAGGCTAGGCAAGTACTAGCCTATTATGAACAAAATAGCGTTAAAGATGAACTATGTGCTCTGTACAAATTAAATATTTTTGTGTTAATTTCAAAGATATCCTAAAATTCCACCTCAGCGGATAGACGACAATTGCAGAGCGAAAAAGCTCCTACAATTTGTAAGTCGAACTTTCAGGAGAGACGTCAAACGAAACATTCAGGTTAGCTAACGATTTAACCCGCCAAGTCCGATCTCAAAGAGCGTTGTATATTATGATGCCACAAAGTCGTTTATAGCGGAGCTCAAACCAATTTTGTCACAAGAGATTCACCAACAAATTCATGTGGACGAATAGACGGGAGATTTTAAATGTCACCTTAATTATTTAAATCACATAACTGTGCGGAACTTTCAGGCCTCATCTAAACACTCTCACATGTATTGACATTAAAATAAACTATACGTAGACTAATATTGACTAATATTAATTTACTAATATTTATTTTTTTCTTTATTTGGTGTGGACATCACATTGTAGCAATTAAATATCCCCACGGTCCTCTTAACAAGCCACTGTACTGTGTACGTTCTTTAACCCCATTCTTTGTCCCCAGAGAACTGGGCAAAACTTTGTCGCGCACCGATGCATACTACACTTAATTCATCATTTATATAAAAACTCTTCACCGAGACATTCAGCCACTGAATCAAGCCAAAACGAGACACGGGTACATGAAATACATCTCTCGGTCATCGTGTCATAAATTCCACCATCGTTACGCGCGCACGTGACAATATGACGGAGGCTTCGCTGGGAGGCTGGGGAGATCGTATCCCGCTTATGGTTATTATGGGAGGAATAGAGGCATAAGATGTAAGACAATTGATAAGTTAGGCTTCAAATTTATTTTGGAATAGGTGTTGTTGAATTTCACGATGGAATAATTAGTAATCAGTATCAGATTGCTAGCTTCAATTTTATGAAGTTTAATCGATACAGCCAGTTCTTCCTCAAGTGGATAATCAAGTACTGTCTTAGATAGACACTATGGGAAGGTACTCAAAGCAAGAAGAAGATCAGGTATTTAAAATGATTATAGTGAAACTACAACATCGATAAAAGCAACAACTATAAGACTACTCCATGAATTCACTAATACAGCTACTGCAAGACAACTGAGCAAGACGAGGGTCTAAAGGCTCCCCGCTCAATAAAACCGAAACTACAAGAGGATGTATCGAAATATTTCAAGTTTCACAGTATTCAATTAGTCAACAAGTTTCCTTAATCCGAAACTAGCTTAAAGAAATGAAAGTTAATCAGACGTGAGTCTCAAAGTCTTAAATTTGTTATCTTGTAGAACTAGCCCCTTGCGTGCTATATTACAATCGATATAGTCAAGGAGATTAAACAGGAGATACATTTCGTGAAACAGGAAGATATTAAGAAATAAACGCTTTGTGAATATGAAGTCGATATTGCAAGTCCTAAGTCAGTGAAATTATTAAGATAATACAGGATATATGACACTTATCACGAGAAAACTTTTTAGTAGGGAGAGCCAGTGGGGGTTGGCCATAAAAAACCTGTTGGTATTATTATTATTTGAAAACACTGAGATTTCAGATCCACAAAGAGAAATATTTCGTCTGTACAGCGAGCAGCGAGCAACTGAAATTTTAACAACATTCAGGAATTGCAAGCGAGCGGAGTGAAAAAGGTAAAGATGGCGGAGACCCAGTATTTAGACATAGTCTAGTATATGTAGGATTAGTAGATGCAGAGTGAGATATGGAGTGCAGTAACATATATGGGAGATTCTCAGATTTCCTTACTTCACTTTACACACATCACAGAATAGAGCTTATTTTCTACATAAACATATCTTTGTCTGTAACTTGAACACGTACTTAGCAATCATGTATATACATAACCTATCCCCCAAATTTATGAACAGTTATAATGGCATTATAACGATCTCTTCAGAGGAAAAAGTGCGTTATAATGGCTTTATAATCCATTATAATTTTATATACATTCGAGAGTAAGATTACAAGGCCAATTCTTGAAGTATATTATTCGGTCACTGCCCCCTATACTCTAGGGCTGGCAATTATTGGTATCATTGGCCCAATTCACTTTATCCGAGGTGTAATTCTGCATCCCCGGGTGGTACGGCCCGTCCGCCCCCGCACACCCTGGCCGCGCCCCGCGGGGCGCGACGGTGTCATCGTCCATCGGAGATAGGGTTACCAAGCACAGCAAAAAGCAGTTAATATTGTCCTTCTTAGTACAATTTAATTCCAATACAAATACTGCAGGTCCCTAAGACGGGGATAGATGAGTCGTAAGAACTCTTGAAAATACATGCAAGATTTTTGAAGTTAGACGTTTCACCACGCATTTACTTTTGATTTGCCAGCCAATGTCACGTCAGAGCTTAAGCCGACGAACTAACTGCGTCTTTACATATATATAGCAGTAGAAGTTTTCCGAAGGAATAAGGTCATACAATTGTAATGTGACAGTACCAGCCCTAGCGCAAGCTAGATGGGCGCCCAGCGGTTTGCCTCGATGCCTTGTATTGACAGCGTTATGAGTCTATTGTGTCGTTACTTGTGTTCATTTGTCTGCCTTGTTTGTTATAGCGGTGCATTCCTTGTATTCGCTCCACAGTGCTGCAGATCATTCACATCGCTTTAATCGTTGTAAAACTATCCAAGGCCATTCCGCTGAATGGCATTTTCACAAGGAAATGGTTAACGCTTTTGCCAAAACGATAGTTTGGTAACTTATGTAGGCGTGGTGCCTTACACCTGGACTTAGTCCAGCTGTAAGAGTCTTGCTTCTGTGGAAAATTGTCTACCATATCTTTTTTTTTGTATCCCGCTTTGCAATAGAGGGAAGTGGATAATTTTCTTCCAACTCCTCCTATTTTTATCTTTCGATTAAATTCGTGCGGGTTCCAAGATAATTAACTTTATCCCGGGACTCGCCGAGGGTGAAACCTCGGTATCATCATGGGACACCACTGTAGATTCTGGCTTACAGGAGTAGCAGTGGTGGTGGGAGTGTGTGGCGGGCCTAGTCCCTTTAATAAAACTTATGTTGGCGTACGGAGGCCTCAGATCCGGTATTCAACTCCGGTGCTTTGCTTTGCTTACCTTCAATGGGTCATACATAATTGAACATGACATAAGAATGTCAAGTCTGCTCCGACGTCAGTGCCACAAAGGCTTGATAGAATTTCATTAGTAAGTCTTGAAGCACGCAGCAAGGCATCTAATAATGAAGCATTTACAGAGATAGTTGGAATATTTGATTAAACGTTTAAATATGCTGGAGGTACCTTCAGTTTTTTCACATTTCTGCAGGTTAACTTACCGTAGTTTTCAGTATTTATATTAGTTTTATTGTTGAAATTGTTAAAACTAAGACTGATGGAGTAATATTATTAGATACTTTAAAAATAAATAACAGCAATGTTATACCGAGGTTCAATGATATAGAGTAGTGTAGTTTAGGAATATGAAACAAAAACTATTAAGAACGAGTTTTGTACAATAATTGTTCTTCTTTCTCAAAAAAACGTACAAACATGAGCAGCTCGCAGTTGTTTCAACTAGCTCCACCAATGTACAATAGTTTCACGAAATCAATTTCCGGGTGGCGACAAGAAAAAAAATATATAGCACAACATATCGGGGACGAAGCCCGCATCCGGAGTTTCCGGCCTGAAATTGGTGCGGAATTGAAAAAGTGCTTTTGCTCAACCGGTTTCGAAGGGAATGTCTTAGGTTCACATGATCGGAATGTATATTAAATTATGATTGGACAACATACTTTACATATTTTATGCTTCAGTTGTTTGATTGAGGAAACTGGTTCTGGGTGCAGCTGAGTAAGTGTTTCCAAAATATAGGTTTCTGTTGAGTGCTTTAGTAGTTTTAGAACCTGACATGTTGGAAACAAGTGGTATCTAGGGAAGAGATATAGAAATATTAGGGGCGTCAAACTGGATGATGTACTTTCGCTGACAAGGCGGCAGTGAGGGAAGGTTTGCATATAATTGTCACGCGTACCACCAACCGTGACACGTCGATGACGGCCACACCGTCAAGAGTGTTACCATTGGGAACATTTTTTTTTTATTACAATTTAGGCAAGTATTTGATCTCGATCTCACCTGATGGTAAGTGACGATGAGATCTACGATGTAGCATACTTGCCTAGAAGGTACCTGTTCACTCTCGACTTGAAAACAACCAGATTATAGTCAACGGGGAACAATGACGCCGCGTAGCGTGTTCCATTCCTTGGCGTATATCTCACCTGCAGCAGCGCGGTGTGGACGCGACAGCTGCACACGGCGCCGTTCTTGCGCGCGCAGGGCGTGCCGAGCCACGCGCACGCGCCGCTGCTGCGCCGCATCGCGCGCGCACATGCCTCGCGACGCGGTGACGTCACGCGACACAATCACACACACATGTTATACGTAAAAGAGTTGTATGTGGTGACAACACTCGGTTTGGTCCTTGGTTTCATTTAAAACTGTTTAAGCACAGATAATCAAGATAGGTAATAGATTTATGTGCTCTAACAACACTAGGAAGTTTTGAATTTTAATTTCACTCGAAAATATTCAGACTATATATTTTTTTAAGCCACTAGCTTAATTGTTCACTTTCCTCACAAAACTAGGTATGTCTTCTTAAAATGAAAGGGTTAAGATTATATCTTTAAAATATCAATGTTATTGTCGCCCCCATTTTCTTATCACAGATTTAATAAAATGTCAAAACATTTCAGAGCTTAGATTCAAACTGGCAGACTCGTCGCAGTATAAATTGCTGCTAAGAGCTTATAATATGAGTAGAATTCCCGAAAGAGATTCCTGATGTTATTGAATGTGACAAGGTGGATAAGGTGCTAATGAAAATTTGATTAATGGAGAAGTTTTTGTTTTTTAAATAGTTAAGAAGTATAGATAAAACCAAATGTATTATTCAAGAAATGGCAGATGGAACTTTGATTTATGTAGATAATATTATATCATCATGACAGCATTGGCATTTGGCATTGACTTCTTGACGTCAACGTAGGTTACAATAATCATCGTTTCGGGGGCTTCTTGCTACACAAAAATAGCATTTATTGCAAAGCTGTATATAAAAATAATTGCCTTAAATTGTTTGTAGGTAGAGTAGATGATAAAAGGATTGGATAAAGATATCAAATCAAACCTTAACAAACCAGTAATACAGTATACACTCGCTGAAAACCTGGCCACTGAAACTAACAGCCGAAAACAACATCGAGATGTTAATGTGTCACCCAAAACGGCTTTCCTCTCTCCGGCACTGCCTCCTAAGAGTTTCGGCGGTGTCCTGGAATCGTAAACCAAGCCAATTACTATATACAGCCCCTTGGGGAAGCGGAAGGGGGCTCGTTTGACGACCGGGAGAGGAAAGAATGCCTGCAATATTCACGGGAGCTGTCCAAATCGCGGTTTTATTGCTTGTATTGTTTTGGGTCCAATTAGTGGTTTTCGATGTGTGTACGGTTTTTTGTTACGATACTTGTTGATTTTTGATACGTTGGCGTTTCGGGAAAACTGTTCAAGTCCTTATAAGATTCAGATAATAAACCTTAAAACCTTACTTTAAGCACTATTTAACTGAGAGATATTTCTGGGGGTCCTACAATACTGTTACACCTGTGAATGGTGTAACAGTATATCAGAGGAGTACAAATAACTTAAGATCCTACAACAGTGGAATCAACGTAGACACTAAATGTTACCCATGATGAGAGTTATAACGCTAAGTCAAAAATAAACGCCTTCTTCGCTACGATAGGCAAAAGGTGGTTAGTTGAACTTAATACTTAACTGCCACAACACAACTGTCACAACACGTCTCTCCGGGCCATTCAATTAAGTATCGTTTATAACTGCTCGCTCTTCAAAAAATTAATTAACACATTTTAAATTGATATTCCAATAGACGTTTTAATAATTTATGAACAAAATGTGATTAAAAAGTCAGAAGCTATTACGCGGTGATAGGACGACGACGTACAAAGAGTGACCACATCAAAGTGAGTTGCAAGCTGGCACAGCCAGCAGCTAGCTATATTTAAAAGGCTAAAGTCAATTAGACTCGGGATGGCTGTCTCTGTAAATTGAATAGCTATTTAATTAAACGTAAAAGACAATAGAGGTTTTTAATGTAGGAGCACGGGTAAAAATTCTATTTATTTGAGATAGAGATAAATTGCGATATTTTATTAGAGGTGGGTTTTTTTTTAATTGAACGTCCATTTACGGAGCTTGTAACTATAAACTTGCGAGTATGTTGTCAAATTAGAAACCGGATACTGATGAAAATTCCATCAATATCGGTCCTAATAAGTAAATAAATTGTGATTCAGTGCAGCCACATAATACTCTTACCTTAAGAAAGCCTTAATACGAGTCGGCAAAGTAGGAATTAATTTTAGAAGAGCATGATTTTCCAAAAGTGAACTCAAAGTGATCAGAAATGGAACTTGTTACCCGAGGCCGAACAACAATTCATAAACAACAAATCTTCCGTACAATTTGAAATCCTAAGCTGAAGTTTGGCTTCGCAAATGCAACCCATTATTTGCAAACGGAGCGCATGTCCTAGAAGGCAACAGTGCCGTGCACACGGAACGTCTGCGGTTTGCAACTTTCCAGAAATGCACATTTTGACACTTGATATTTACGGAGTATATCGTGGCTTTGTACTTAGTATCCTCAAGTGTCAATAAAATCCAGGGTTTTTGTAATTGACTGCATATGAAGAACAGGGAGCGACGAGACATAAATTAAAGAGAAGATTGATGTATCATATCCTAACGCATTCGTAAGAAGAGGCCAGGGTCTGGTTTGGATCGAGACAGATGGAGGGAACTTCCTTAGCTACACAGGGTTCCTTTAATTAGAATAAGAAGATAGATTACTGGTAGCTAAGATTGTGAAATCATTTTGCCTTAGTACGGGACTGTGTATTACTGATAAAGAGCTTTTGGGAAAAAATATATTAGGAACACAATTTGACGATGAAGTTTGGGTTGGCCTTTTATCATGATTTTTTGATACAAATTATGAAAAAGCTTCATATTTCTAATAACGTGCACTCAATATGAGGCTAAGAGTCGGCCGCAGGGCCGCTATTAAAAGCAACCAGAGCTGCTATCGGCCGCGTGTTTGTACTGCGGAGTGCCTGTCTTGAGGCTGCGAGTAATAAAGATGAAGATGAAGATGGAGGATGAATGAGTGGTGTGGCATTTCGCATAAACAATTTGTCGATTGTTCTTTAAAGAGAGCCCAGTCATGGCCAAGTTGCAATGTTAACAAGTGCCACGAAAAAGCGTAATTGCCAATTGTCATTGGAAATGTTGGTCTGATTGTTAATTGGGCCAAACCCAGTTGATTTGAAAAAAAAAACATGGAAAAAGTAAGGACTGGAATTGAAATTGTAGTAATTTAATAAGGCCACCAGAAGACATATATCTAAGCTCCTGCAGTAATATGCTATATAAATTACTCAAGCCCACATTTATATTACAGGCTATATTCCGTAAATGAAGCTGAGAGGGAAAAAACCTGGAAGATAAATATTAGCAAATATGCATAAAAAATGGCCGACACCTAACGCTGTGTCTAATGAACCGATACGGCCGGCCTCCTGTGGCTAATTGCGTGGAAAATGTTCAGCACACGAGCAACTAGGAAAGATAGGTGGCTCTGCAAGTTACTATAAATTCAGGTGTATTTAGTGGCAATACTGATTGGATAACTACATAGTTTTATGTCCCTTTTCTCATCTGTATTGCCTATATTAGCTAAACTATCATGTCATGTCATTTAATTGTAAAACACATCTATTAATGTTACTTTTTTATATAAAAAGAGCACACACCGCCTAGTAAAGTCTACTCTTAAAATTTTTATTGCAATGTGTAATATTCGCGTAAATATAAGAAATCAGTATACTCCTTACGTTACAAAATACTCCAACCATTACGAAATTACATTGGCTTCAACCCACATATATTTAAAAGGAGAGAAAACAAAAGATATAGAGTAACAGCATAAATTATTGTGTAATGAATAATGTAGCCCAGATACCTGCTCCATGCCCTTCCTGTGAATTGTTAAGCGTTAAGGCGTTGATAGCTATAGGGATAGCAATGGAATTGGGCCAATAAAATTTATGAATTTAGGCTGAAAATGATTAAATGACTTGCAGCAATAATAGCCTTGATTCCTCTCGTGTTGGGTTAGTAACAATCATTTTAAAATGTTGGATTCTCATCTCATGTTTTAAAAGCCGGCCACTTGTAATCAATTTCATCCCATTATTTTGGCTAGTCACCTGCGGATCAAAAAGTTTCTTGAGCAAGCTTTATCTGAGAATACTAATGTGCCACCAGTATTGTATTCTCATACATTATTCCTCAGCACCGGCGCACGAAATACTTCTTACTAGGTATAGTAAATGTGTAATAGCGATTTGGATATTGAGCCATAAAGAAGCGTCTGCTTTTAAGAAAAGAGCACAAAAAAATCCGTCTATGGAAGATTATATAAATCATTTTGTGTATTTGCAATCAAATTAAACATTTGTTTATCACAGAAAAAGTTAAATAATGGTCTGAAGAGGCTTCATTACAACAGTATGTCGAAAGATATCAAGAAGATTGAGGACAAAGGAAAATTTAAGGAGCTGACTGTCAACCTTTTTTAATGGAGTAGCACTTACAGAAGACAAAGTATCCTTAAGTAAAATATAGGTCTCGACAAATAAAACATTTTAAGTATATCCGCAGGGTGACATGATATACATAAAACTAATGTTCAGTGTGATATATTTGGCTTTGGAGGAGACGGGACGTGTGCGTCTTGCTGTCACGATCGTAAAACGGTAGTGTACCTTACAAAAACGACAAGCACTGACGTCACAGATCGAGAGAGACTTGGAACTTACAACAAATGCAAAAAGGATCATAGAAAAGCATGATAAATTGGAATCATTTGTTAAAAAAATACTTTCAAAATGACAGCATAATATTAGTTATGGTGGTGTGGACGCAAAAATCCAAATTTAACTCAAACAAAAGCTGCAAGATATTATTATTGGGTTAAAAGATAAGTAATAATATAATAATACCAGCGCTTTTAATGTCCCACTGTTGGGCACGAGCTTCCCATCAACGCGAGGGGGGAGTTCACCACGCTTCAAGTACGGGTCGGAGGTTCCAGAAGTCTTTTTAGGGGTTCTCGTAGAAATGCAGGTCTCCTTACGATGTTTTTCTTTATTGTTTAGCAAGTGATAATCATGGTAAAATGTGAGATTTGCACATGAAATTGAGCCCTGATTGTAACCTGCGATCCTCTGTTCCTGAGGCAAGCGTTCTACTTACTTGGCTATCACTGGTACATGCTAAAATATATGTAAGCCTGTTAATTTATTCCGCAAAGGTTCACAAAAGTTAACTATAGAAAAGTTGCTCATGGACTTAGATACCACACGACACGACAGAAATTCATAATGAAGTTGGGAGATATCCGGGAAAATCTCGGAACTTTAAGGATTATCTTGTACTATTATTTTTGCCGTTTGTATTTGCCTTGTTATAATTATATTAAGGGCCACACACAGGCAATGATGTGCAAATATACTTTAACATCAGATTATACGTTCAGTTTAGTCACCCTATAGTCTCAACTTAGATTTAGACCGAAGCTATTTTTGCCAACATTTGAACTCGATCAATAAGGTACCGTAGGTTCTGGCTGCTGGAAAATTCAACATTATTTGGGACGCTTTGAAACAAACAGTAGATCAAACTGGAACAGGTACAAGGAACATTAAAGCTGGACTCGGAACGGGAAGCACTTTTACCCCATTACATACAAAATGTACAACTAAGTGCTCCTGAAACCGGGCAGCGAGGAGCTTGTAAAGATGTACATGCACGGACACAAGTTAATTAGTATTTTTGGCCTTTATATAGCTAGCAAGCTTTTAGCTATAAGACTGAAAACATCATCAAAATAGCAAGCAATGCGAAAAAGTCGTGTGTAAATGCCTTCTAATCCCCCCCCCCCTTTCTGTCCGTAATGATTAGTAGCACGATACCCACCGCGTGCGGTTTCAATGTCTGGGTGGAGACGGAAATACTTCCATGAAAACTGCATTCAAAATTCTTTGTTTATTATTTCTGAAACATAGCACGCGATCTCAAAGTTACAAACCTGAATATATTATACCGAATATGGACTATACATCAAAATTTGGTAGGAAGTGGAATACGTAATGCAAGAGATACTTTTTTTATAACTAGCCAAAATTAAAGGACGATGAAGATGATGATAATCAATAAGGATATGTTAGTACACGGGTTTCATACAGTACTCTACCTAGATGTAGAGTCATAAGGTTTAATAGTTTCTAAATGCTTAACCAGTGATAGCGGGATAGGCTTGACAATAGATAAGATATTTATTACTTTCGCTGAAGCACCTTGAGCCCTTATTTTAAACATCGACAAGAATTCAGAATGGCGTTAACATTAAATAACAGCGTTTGCATTCAGTATTCTCAGATTTGCCGGAGCGTTTTAACTAACATAAACTTACTAAGAAAATGGCGTACCTACGCTACGTTTTCCCCATCATCAGTGTTGCCACATTCGTGCATTGAGAAATAATAAGCGCAATGTAAGCCGCAGCGACTTCGGATTGAATTAAAGTTGGTCGTGTCGCGTGAGCCCCACAGAGCGGCGTGTAATCCGAGCGAAACCTATTGTAAAAATAGCAACGAAAGCCGCTAAAAATATTCGTTAGTTAGAAAACCTAGTATCTATGATCTTATGTACGAAAATAAATATAAACTAATTATATATATACAAAGCATTTCTTATATTTGGAATGCCTTTAGATAACCAGTATGTGGCCTAGGAACGGCGGGCGTTCAATCAAAAGTATGACAACTAAATCCAAGTCTTAATAAATCAGAATGTATGTTTGTAGTTATCATCTTTTTTAATTATAATAACGTTTCTTTAATGGAAACGGCTAGATTGCTCCTTCCTTCGTTACTGATCTGGAAGTATCTTTGGAAGTGTTTACAACTTTTGAAAATTCAATACATTAAAGAACACACCGTCAATTTATTAGTTTCATACAACTTGGAAGAGAGAGAGAGAGAGCTCCCGAACCCCTGCGCCGCGCCGCATGTTAAACATTCATAAGTGTATTCATATTGTAAACAGCGCGAACGTTGCGATGAGTATATTTCAAGTTCTATACAGACTTTTAGCCAAAGTATCCATTACTGTAAACACTAGGAGCAGAAACATGGGAAATGTACTGTTTATGCCGTAAACTACATAATTATAGTGGACAAGTCATGGGTTCGACTGCATACCAAACAAGAAGTATTAAAATAGATTTTTTACTTACTGCTTAAGAAAATGATTAGATAATTACAATAATATTGCAGGCCGGACTCTAAAAAACAATGTCATCCAAAAAGCTGCAGCAGTTTTTTATGTTCGCCTGCTCATCCTGGGTGGAATGATCTAAACGTTTCCATAACAGCTTTTAATTTTTAGGTCTTGTATGAAATATTAATTTGTATCTATACTGTTAGTAACTTTATAGACGCACATTTTAGATCATAAAAACCTTTAAATCAATTTGATTCTAAAACAAAGGTCTTGAAATACGGCAAGAAGTTGATTAATTGGCATCTACAAACAAGACTTCAAAGGCAAAGTTCAGGGTCGAGCTGATATTCGCTGGACATGCGAACCCCGAGGGACGCTGTGAGACGGATGACCTTTAACCATAGGCAACTATCCTGGAAAACCCATTTCAAAGAAAGAAAAAAGGGTTTTAGTTTCTTAATCATGAAAGTGCGATGGCACTGATTTACTACACTCTGAAGTTATACTTGAAAGATTGTGAGTAATGAAGGCACTGAGAGGATACAGCATCAGCAATTTGCAAAAAGTTTAAGGACTAATAGTTTTCCAATGTCTGTACCAGACAATATAAATATACTAGGTTATAGAGTCCTACATGTGGAGGGGAGAAAGAAGAACCTTCTTGTTCTCCTGTCCTTTCCACCTCCGTCACCTTTCTTGTTTAAGATAAAGATTTTATGGACAGAAACCGACTAAGCTAAACATTGACATTGTGGCGCAGAGCCTTTTGGGACTGGCTTATTTGATATTCAGAATAAGGTCATGAGCAGAAAAAATATTTTAGGCAAACTTTACATCTTGTGAGATAAACTAGGCTATTAGGTACGAAAAATTGGATGTTAGAGGGCGAAAGTACGCAGACAAAGTATACCATTTAAGTTCCTCTTGGGATTTATAAGGAGGACTTATGTTCGTAGTAAACGTTTTTCGGCTGATGAGTGGATTTGTTGAGAATGTAATTTATTATGTTGGTTGCAATTCATGAAGTCACCGGTAGGCTGCATTGACAAAAACTCAGACTAAATATTACATAGGCCGACATACTAACTAACCAAGCCACTACCAATCCAGTAGCATCTAGTCCCAAGGTCAAACCAAAAGCAGAGGTGTGTTCTGCTCATTTTCATTGAGGTACTTTTTGAGCCTGATCTTTTTTTTTTTTTTTATTACATTATAGGCAAGTATTTGATCTCGATCTCACCTGATGGTAAGTGACGATGAGATCTACGATGGAGCATACTTGCCTAGGTAGGAAGGCGGCAGTAGATAGAGGCACATGCAGCGCAACTGATCTGACCCGCCTTCCATGAATGGCAACACCGAACATCATGCCGGAACACGGCTAGGCCGCTTGGCGACATGGCTTTGTTCAGTGGGTGGTAACTAGCGAGGATGAGGCGCGATGCACAGGTATTATTTATGAGTTATGAATTAGCTCGCGGCTTCAGATGTGCTCGTTCAGAGTTATAGCAGACTGGTTATAAGAATCGTCTGGATTATATTGAGTTACCGAGATGCTGAACAAACAGATTATGCGCGAAAGATGAAAATGCAAAAGCCGATGTGCAACGTAATGATATACTCCAAGAATGACGAAATCAACCACAAATGTTATTCTAGATATAAAAAAAACATACATAATAAAGATCATATAAAAATTCTAGAAAAATCATAACAGAACCATAAATGTAGTGTAGGTAATGAAAAACTTGTTAATAATAAGTTCAAAAAAGTTTTAACTGGATGACCCAAATTGATATAGGATGTCGTCCACCGAAACGAACGAATCCCCTCCTGCCTCTGATAGCATCAACAATTTGCATGTGAAAGCAGCGATTAGTGGCGAAGGTGAATTAATGGCGGAGCTGATGGTAACACCCGCAATGGGTTGAGATAACTGGTCGAACTGAGTGATTTGTGGCTGAATTCAGTAAATTGTTGGAACATCCTATTGGGGATTTAAGATCGAGAAAAGAGAAGCTATGTCGAAAGTATTTTTTTTATATATTATACTAGCTGACCCGGCAAACGTTGTTCTGCCATATACATTATTTCTAGGAAATATTTTTATAGTTAAATATTTGCGATTATAAATTGAAATATAAACTATCCTATCTTTCAAGTTGGATAAAACTGCACACAGTGTGCAAAAAATTATTGAAATCGGTTTAGTAGTTTAGGAGTTCACAGCGGACAAACACCGTGACACGTAATTTATATATATTAAGATTATTCAGTGTTTCATACAAAATTCCAAAGCAGAAAGCGGCTAGCCCACTTTGAACGCTAAGTCGGAACAGCTTTACAGCAAAGCTACTGCAGCCATAAAATCTTTAGCAACTGAAATTTGCATCTGAAACACTTATCCCGACTATCATAGCACAATTCAGGTTAAAAGCTATTGCCTTTATATGAGAACAAGACTGGCATTACGCTTGAACTGCAACGTCTGCGCCGCATTGTTGGAAGGAGGAAACAATGGACTTAAACACAACAAACAGACAAATGAATCAAAATTATCGCAGGAAAATACGTAAGTTTAGTTTGCAGTGTTGCTATTGTTGCTTGTGAAAACAGTGAAGGAAGTAACATGTTGTGTCTTATAGGCAAGTATTTGATCTCGATATCATCTGATGGTAAGTGTAAGTGACGATGAGATCTACGATGGAGCATACTTGCCTGTTCACTCTCGACTTGAAAACACCCAGAATGAAAAACCCACCCAATAAAACTGACACTGTTGATAGACACAAATGACACAGGAATGAGATGATACCGGACCTGTAAATGAGTGTCGCGGCTGTGTATACACCTCAACACTTAGTCAATTGTCATCTCGCAGAGAACGGAGGGACAATAAATGGAGACAGCGAGGAACTGCTTCGATCATAAGGAGATTGTTAAGGTAGAACCTTAAAAGGCATGCAACTGTCAAGCCATTGTAATTGGGAAGACAGCGTATTCAGAATTAGGCTATTACATGGACGACATTGCGATAACGAGGATACAAATATAAATGGCTTATACAATTTGTAATATTTCGATGCAAGTCAAATGGACATGCAGACATCAAGTACACCTAAATCGTCATAAAGTCGGCCAATCCCAAGGGCGACATTAAATTCGGCTATAAAATACAGTGGTAACAATAAAAAGTGTGTAGGCAGAGCTGAAGGGACGTTTTACAACCGCTATGCTGTGCTTTCACTTTTAGAGTGCTATCGGTTCAAAATGATTTCAGATATAAAAAAGTGGTATTGTCAAAAATTTACAAATTGCTCGTAAAGTTTATATTAATCATTTTGATAGTCTATGATTTTGTTTTTTGTGTCTTAGAAAATGGTATACGAGTGGCTCAAAAAGTGGTCTCATAGCAGCTTTTCTTAGAGCTCTGATGATCTAAAAATTTGTATCATTACAAATTAATTTCTGTTCTAAAGATTTTCCGGTCTAAAAACTTATATCAATACCGATAGATTAGTTTCCTGCCAGTGCTAAGGCATTTGTTTTTTTAAATTTTAGTCTTGTATTTTGAAAAGACTACCACGCTACAAATGACTTATAACAAAAATAAAAAAAAAACCCTGGTAGTTTTGGCAAAACGTCAATTTAACCTTCCACACCCAGCCAGCTATACTACACGTGATACCTACAAAAATAAAAAAAAGAAGTCTCTGTGGGTAATTCTTATGTGCGTGCCGTGATGCGCTAACCTATGATTGCTCCCGTGGTACAGATAGCAGCCTGTTGCTAATCTGGAATCATTGCCTTTGGAGTTAGGGAACCAGCAGAATACTAGAGATTCGCTGTATTATATAATTTACATGATGGTATCTTTCTACTGGCGTAATGGGAAGTTATTTCTATATATTCTGTTCTCAATTTAAAAATTCAGAACAAGATAAGTAATTAAGTGTGTCTCTGTAAATAATTCCTGACAGCAATTCTAAAATAACCTTTTACAGGACTTTAATTACCGCCGACCGACCGACTGACTTTAATTAATGTTAATTATCTGGCCCTCATAGATACAGCACAACACCTAACAGTATTAATTTACCGGCGATATTTTATCGCCCTTCATAAGAAATAATAACAGTTCCACAGTTTAATTAGCGTAGTCGACCACGATACACTTCTTTTTCTTACAATATTTTATAAGGCAAACACATACACAATTTGATAAAAGCGCAACAATTTCATTTGAATGGAAATAGAATTTCCATAAACAATTTATAATAATTCACAATATTTTTTTTAATTTAATCAACGTCACTTGGTTTTTAATTTGAACACTGAAACTGGCCGCACACAAACCACATCACTGCCAACCGGGAAACTAAAAAACTGTATCAGTTCTATTTACGAGATTTACTGTCAAATTCCGTGGTAAAGGGTTTTTTTTGTTCAAGGCACCTCTCGTCCGATGCGAGCGGGCGGCCGGCGCAGTATTACCGCCCATCTGACGCGTTTGCCGCCCTCCGTGAAGTGGGAAAAGCGGATATGGTAAATGTTAAGACAATTTGCAAGAATATTTCAATTATTGGGTAAATAGCTCTCTTTATTTGTTTTCGCCATAAGAACCCCCTACTGTGTTATAATGTTAGGTCAGGACTCGAGGCACTATAGACAAACCGGAGGAAGTTTCATATACGAACCCAAACAATAGACATATTTTTATCCAAATTGGATCCGGTATCTTTGTGAGCTTATGAGTTTGATGATATTTCGACCTATGAAACTTCATGAAGCATCTTGTTTCTTATATATTTGTGTCAGAGATCAGCTTTCATCTTACCTCGCAAACTTTCTACCACCTTAGAATCAAATGTATGTGAAAATTAATTATCTGTATTTATTTATTTTTTTGTGAATTTTCCTCATATTTTATACTTACCTATTCTGATATTCGGGGCAAGACTAATCCAAAATACTAATGATCATCAAAATCAGCCCATTCTTGAGTTATTTATAATGAACACAACATTGTTTTAGTTTTATAGATTTGTGCGTTTTACTTACTTTTTTTATGAATAATAATTATTTGTTTCTGCGCTTTAATCTAAGCGCGCAAGCACTCTTTGTCTCTGTTTATTACGCGCGGAAGTAATTCACGCTATCATTTTTTTATTCGCTCGCGAGCTACTGCGATGCAGCGGCAGGGTCTTAAGCGTGGCTAAAGTCGCTCGTTTAATGAGCATCGCTGAATGAGTCGCACCAGTTTACTAAAAGCATTCTTCAACACCAACTCTTAGTAACATATTGTATTTGGAAATAAGTTAAACATGGATGTTAAATTAATCTTTGAGTAATAAATCAACAGGCGTTTGTTTGTTTTTGGGTTATACAAGGAGCGCAATGCAAGCATATCCAAATATGCAAGAACATACAAAGGATCGTACACACATCAGGTCTGATAACAGAACCGATTCATAATCGAACAGCAACCGCATAGTAACTGTCACGTTTGACAGATATCTCATACAGTATCTGTCAAAAGTGACAGTTACTATGCGGTTTCTGTTCGATTATAAATCGGTTCTGTTAGCAGGCTTGGGGCCCAGATTTCTTAAAGACCCGATAGTCGTACCGACTAACGAATTTTTATAGAATATGGTTTATATGAAGCCAACATTATGTAGGAAGTGGGTATTGGTAGTATGGGATTGAAGTGTACTAATCTCTCCGACTAACAATCGCTCACCGTTTGTCGGACATGTCCGAGGCCTGAATTAAAAGATTGTGGAGTCATTAGTGGATTTTACAGAAGACCTTTTGAAAATCTTTGAGGCTACATTTCTATCAAAATCCCTTACAGGAATTCATTACGGTTAAGTAACAAATCCGTTACGAGGAAGGATAAAGATTAGAGCAGCTTACGCAAATATATTTTTCGATCAATCCGATATCTAAAGACTGACAAGTCCGGGTGAAGATCGTTAAATATCTATATAAGTACTAGCTGTCCCGGCGAACTTCTTACCGCCTCAGAATCAAAGGAATGAGAAAATTAATTATGTTTATTATTTCAATAGTGAACTTATCACATGTTATTCGGGGAGACAAATACAAAAAAATAAAGATCATAAAAATCGGCACACCCGTTCTTGAGTTATAGATGGTGTAACTAACACGACATTGTTTTACGACGGGATCGCCTTCAGTCCATCGTACGGTACCAATAATACATGCGTCGCTAATCTTATTATAGGACCGTTAATAGTTAGTGTGCTCAGTTAGCAATATTTATTTAGCTAGTTGAAGAAAAATAGTCGGCAATTCTTAAACAATAGTTTCAGATACGAGCTTTCTACCCTCGTGCATAAAGGTGGTTGTCAACCGCACAGTTCGGCGCGACGCGGTGGGCATGCGCGCATCACTGATCAACCGAGCACTCAGCGATTGGTCGAGACAGATTGTGAGTGCGAGACAGATGATAACATCAACGCTAGTACATAACAATCTATACTTAAATTATAAATGTGAAAGTTTGTTTGGGGGGATGGATGTTTGTTACTCAATCACGCCAGAACGGCTGAACGGATCTGGGTGAAATTTGGCACAGATATAGATTATAGTCTGGAACAGCACATAGGCTACGTTTTATCCCGGTAAAATGTATGGTTTCCGTGGGATAGTATTGTTTCAATTTTTCATAGCGCAATGGATCGACACGATTTTTTGCGCGGGTAACACCGCAGGGCGCAGCTAGTATTATATAAACGTTGTTTATATACTTCTTTTTTTTTAATACGGAATAACTGCTACGGATTTTTTTTCTACAACATTAGCTATACAACGTGTATGTGAATTAACGCAATACCTGTAAGGTAAGCAGGAACTTGTAATGTAATCGTAACGTCATCGAGAAAACTTGCTGTTACGGTCATACTTATTTACGAAATCTGTGGTGTGAGAGGGATGGATGGAATACGTTACGTTGCCAATATGGTACGAAAAACTATGTAAAAAGATTGTACTTGAGGTACTGATATTATTTTATTGAGCGCGTGCCAGTGTACTGACCAATGCAAGTACGTAATGACTGCTCAATGTGGTACCATCCTGAACCTTAACTAGTCAGAATAATATTGAAATGTCGCTATCCACTTAAGACATTTTTCGCGTGAGCGGGACATACTCAAGTCCATATTGAACCTGATCGCTAGAGTTAAGTATTGTCACGCAAAACTGACTTCAAGGTGTTCATGCAGTTATGATCCCGGTATACATCCACATGGGTACCGGTAGGATATTTTAAGAGGAGTGCATCTGCATCTATACAAATATCTAGAGGGCAAAGGAGGAGACTGACGAAATATAGACCACATTTTGAACAACAACCTAGACGTTACAAGTTTATTGTTCTTTGTATCTTTTCCCATGACTGGGGGGTGCCAGTGCAGCTCCTTGCACCCCTTTCCTAACGGCCATATACATTCAAGTTTCATCTCTCAAATTTATTGACAAAACAAGAAAGAAATGTACCCAGCCTCCATATATTTCCATGTTCAACTCCGCGCTACATAGTTTGATTATCTAAACAAGGCTCGACTCCCCAGGGTAGGCGCCGAGCCGTGTATGGGACACAAGCAACATGGCCGACGTTAAGCTGGCATCGGATAGACAGAATGGACCGCTTACTTATTAAAATTGTTTTAATATACCGATCTGTTACATCTTGAAGCCTCAGCATCTACTGAACGATCATGAACCTCCAGAACTATTAAGGATAGGAATAAGCGTGCATCATTACCTACCTCCGTTCTGAATACTAAAAAACATATCCTGAAAACGTCATAGCTTTAAAAGGCTGAAACCTTGAAATAGGATCAGACCTTTCTGCCGTACTCGATCTTGTATGTACCTGAAAACAGAGAAAAATAATTTTGTTATCGTTGGATTTGTCTATAGATGTATAGAACAAGTAGTAACTACTTATATTATTTCAAGTTTGAATAAAACTAATTTTAAGGATTTTATTGCGGTTATTTAATGTATTACGTTCCTGACGATTCGGCTGCTTTACAGCAACCATGGTCACGGGAGGACTGAGGTGTTAGACGTCCTAGTGTCATAGTTTGAACCGGGGTACCCTCATATTTTGTTGTTGTTTGCGGTCCGATCTACGCAGGAAGTGCTAACAGTCTGATGAGGTCTTGCAACAGTGCGCTTTGGCGGTGGTGTGATAAAATCCGTAAAAATAGTTTTATTTCGCGTAAATATAGAAAATCAATATATTTCAAGTTTGTTTTTAATTTAACTATCTGCCGCGTGCCAACCCTGTTGTAATCGATCGGGGTCACGGTCGCGCGCGGCGTTCAGCCGGAGATTTATACCTGCCGGGTAGCGGTTATGTGCTGTTCCGGTTATGTCACGTGGAACAAAACGGAACGGGATACGGATATCCTTGTTGATTTGTAACAGTTAAAACGTCTTTTTAAAAAAAGAGTCGAGGCTCAATCGAGTTTGGAGTTACATAATCACGATATAATAATAATTATAGAGAGCAGACGATGTTGGTTATATGCATATAATTAAAATGTTGCTCTACATAAAATTATAATAGATAATAATCTCAATTTATTTACCCAACATAATGGTCGTACGTGCTACACAGTTTTGTCATTTACGGCCAATTAACGGCCAAACGGTTTTAACCCAGTTACAGTTGAAACACGGATATCGCGATAAACGAGAAATATTAACTACGCGTTGGCCCGGTACAGGCGAGTCTATTTTATAAAATATTATAAAAGTAACATAATAATATTATGTTGAAACAGTATGACGCCGCGAAAACAACGCGCTCCTTTGGGACTACCCCGAAATATAATATCTTTCCTCGCCGCTAGATGGCATTGCCCTCAGAGTTTCTCATTATATCATGTAGAATTATGGGGACAAGTGCAAAATGTAACTTGATGTTTTCGTCTATCGTCCTATTTTTTTTATAAGTAAAAATACAATAGCTAACATTTAGCAATGCCCTTTTGTTATGGTCAATGAAAATATCGAAATCAATTCTATGAACTGTGTACCCATGTTTCTCATATTATACTTTAAATTGTCACGCCTTCTAACAAAAACAAAATATAATATCACAGGCTCCATTTAATTTAATCATAAACAGTAGACATGTCAATAAAATTTATTAAACGATACAAAATTAGGAGTTCATCTGTAGTAGCGCCATCTCGCGTCGAGACAATATCGTAAGGTTTCAGTTCCATTTTGTTTGAGAAGCACTAGAAGGACGCTTGATTGCGTATTGTTTTCAGTACCTAAGTAATCAAGACGACTCGATAACTCTTGATGGGGCACAACAATATTCACGCGAAGCCCTAGGAAAAACAATATTAAAATGACTTTATTGAAATAAGGAAAGATCGAAGTCTGCAATCTGTGAACATAGACAGGATCGCACCCGCCAACATATGAGATTTGATCAACCATAGCTGCTCGCAAAGGAACAGCGATTCCGACCAAGGATGATACGTGAGGCCATTGAAATTAAAAAACATCCTAATTTCAATAGGGATAATGGCTGCGTGGTACCACCGACTTAGGATCCTGTATCCAAAATCAAGCGCACCATTGCAAGACCTCAAGACACTGTGAGCACTTTCTGCGTAGATCGGACCGCAAGCAACAACTAAATATGAGGGTACCCCGGTTCAAACTATGACACTAGGATGTCAACCACCTCAGTCCTCCCGTGACCACGGTTGCTGTAAAGCAGCCGAAACGTCGGGAACGTAAAAACGTATGTATATAATACAAAGATCCTTCGATAAACATGTCCTAAGAGTGCGTTAAACTCGAATGATAATATAAATATGTACATCAGTTAGAAAGTGGCCATTACAAGGATAGTACACGGCTTACGGCAAGCAAATAGCCCAATTGTTGGCTCACGAAGCCCACATTGTTTCAAATGTAATAACACATTCAATGTATGCTAATATTCGCAGTTACATTGAAGTTTCTACCGCATTTGCAAAATTCCAAGATAGATCTCCTTCCACTTTGGGCGACATTGCATAAAATATCCAGTGAAAGTGATTAAAAAATATAATGTTAGTAGGTAGGTAGATGTTTAGAATGCTGATATTTTTTTCGAGATGAACACGGCGACAGTACATTAAGTTGATCCGCTTCGGTAATATGAGACCTCTCGACTTGAACGAGATTGATGGATTGCGTTGAATATGAACTGGTGATGTATTACGTTGGGTAAATAATGTGTCGGAGAAAGCCTAAATGATATTTGGGCAAAAATTGCTACACCTAGTGTTGCCCAAAGTCTGACCAAGACGCACAAGTCTCGCAGAATGTTTGCTTTAAAACCAAGACTTTGGGCAACACTAACTATATCGCCATTTTCATTAGTTTCTGGTAAAACAAACAAATATCAAAGGTTCCCAATACAAGATTTGGAGAAGCATATAAGAAGATGGTCTCTCCTCACATTAGGCGATGATTTGCAGCAGGCATAACACAAACCTCTTCTTACACCAACTAAGAGCGTATATTAGTAGAAGTAGCTTACTTTTATTCAGAACTTTAGTACTTATATCTCGAATAGAATTTAAAATTGATTACATAAATCACAAGTCTTCATTTGGCGTCGGCAACAGAAGCCGTGCCGTAGGTCAAGTTTTTTTAATTTTGCCTTCAAAACACGATAAATCTAACTATATTACGAATGATTCTTTCATTTTGGATTTTGCTTGTTTCCAGCTGTTATATTCGAGTCGGGTGAGGGGCGCCGTCCCCAGTGGGGGTTATCCAGACCCTTCTTTGCCCTCAGTGGGAACTTGAAATTCATACTTAAGACTATGTCAAGGATTCCTTTTGTAGAACGTATTTTATTGAGTTTCAGGAACTCCTTGATTTTTATAACCACGTCTGATGTTTATGAATGACCCGTCTATGAACTTGTTCCATTGTGTCTATAGAGTTATTTCTCACGAAGCAATTGATCTAATCATCTACTTATTTCTTATCACTGATAGCAACTAAGTCTCTTTAACTTTATGTGGTCTCGATTTGATCCCCTGGTCTAAATGTGCGCATACCATAGGTTTTTGTACATGTCATGCACTGCATTTGAACTCCTCACTAGCGTCTTGTGGATATAATGGAAGGACAAGACCAGACCGCGGACCTTTGCATAAGTGGTGAAGAAGAAGAACACACTATTACAGATGTGTAGTCATTCATTCTGAAACTGACTACCGTTCTGGCAAGAGCGCAATGACAAAGAAGGAATATATTCAATAAACTTAGATCGCGTTTAGTGACGATTAGAAGAAAGCTACTTTACTGGATTGATATAAGACAGGCTGCAAGGTGTTGATATGAGTGACGTGTGAGTTATAAACACCATTGAAAAAGACTTGAAATCTATTTCCAAATGGACCTTGAACTACAAAGCAATCCTTTTAACGCTATACCTTTCAAACAGACACCGCCGTAGCCGCAAATTGGCCTGATGGTGGCCACATAAACAAGATTAATAGCGCTTGTTGCTCGAAAGTTGCGCAAATCTATCACTACAAGGAACAGCTTTTAGCTAGACCTGGCGCGGCTTGCATGCATAATTGCAGCATACATCTTAAATTGAATAGAAAAAAATATAAGCAATCATTCAGATTGAGTACTTATTTTTTTTACGCACTGTGCAGCGTAAGTCATTGCGCCTCCCTGATTTTCCACAATAATTTCTAACCACATTTTTATGAAATTTTATAAAATTGATTTTCCAGTTTTATTTTTTTATAGCAGGCTTTTAGTTATTTGCGGGAAGCAGCTATGCTATCCGACTTCCGACAAACTACTACGCCGACGTCGACGACTATTAAATCATCAGGAACCTTTATAATTTTAATTCTATACAGCGTGATTCAGAAAGGGTATACTGACCCTTAAACCTGCGCTTGTGCAGCGCATTTGTTTGTAATCATTATGCCAGTTACAAAATGAAGTAAATGTAAAAAATAAAGTTGCTTACAAAAGACACACTTGTCATTTTGCACCTAAGTTAATTAAAAAAAATCGATATTCTGATATTACATAATGATTAAATTTGCGCTAAAGTAGTTTATAGGTTGGTATACCCTTTCTGAATCTCGCTGTACATGCAGTGCTAACTAAAGTAGATTTACAAACGGTTTTGAAGCTCAAAGCTTTCGCTCAAGTGCAACAACATGAAACCGCTATTACGCGCTACGCTGAGTATTTTCCATATTGTCCTTGGTTTACATAATTTATGGAACAGTTATCTTGGAAAATTGCAGCAGCATAGTGAATATGGTGGTAGATTAGAGTACATATATAATATTTTGCACAATTTTGGACACGATAAAAAAGCCCAAAATTTCGTAGATAATTCATTATCTACGAAATTTTGACCCTTTTATCATCTGACCATAATGGTAGAAAGTTTTTTTTCCAACATCCAGTGCAAGCTATAGAAAGGAAATCGAGGGCTTTTTGGCGGACAGTTGAACCGTGAAGTTGTCAATTTGTTTGATTTTCCAAAAAATGTGTTTCTTTGATAAATACTGTGTAATATTAGTGGGTATATTAACCATTGTGAGTTCATAAACGTGCACGAGTGAAGTTCATTGAAATAAAATAGTAAAACTTGATTTTTCAAGTTCTCCTAAGATGTCCGGTAAAATGTCAGTAAAGTATCCACAGCTTTACTGATAGGGGGAGGGGATTACTTCAATCATCATCATCGTCACCAACATTATCATTATCATCAGGGGTAATTATAAATAAATAACCATTATCAAGAATTACTCGACACTGGCAATAATGGCACTATTTCGTATCCGATTGCCAACCCAAATTAAAAAAAAGAACTATCTACAAAATGTTGCCTTTTTATCAGCCTATAATGGTAGAAGGTTTTTTTTTCAATATCCAGACAAAGCTATAGAAAGGATTTCAGAATCACTCAGAGCTACGTTGGACTCAACAACAACGCAAAACCTGTAGTTATTCACAATTTCAAACTGCAAGTAGTTACATTATACAGGAATACAGAGGTTAGGAGCCGGTTCGCGTTTGACTCGCTAATGAAGGCGAGCATTCAATCAGTTCATACAGAAAGGCGAGAAACTCATAGCTTTACCAAGTAATTACAGTTTCTATGGTTAAAAATAATGTTTATTAAACGAAGTCGCTCACAGAAACGATTTTGAAATAATATGTTTCTTGGTACGAGTTCTCTATTTGTTTAAAAATTATGAACTACTCTTTGATGACATAAACATGTAGGACAGGAGTTTTGAGGAGTTCTCTTGTTACTTTGCAAAATGTATGGTACGGGGATACATAATGTACAGGTAGAGTGTAGAGTCCATTCCGATAGAGCTTCCATCTTAGCACCTTTCAGCTCTTTTTACAATGCACAGTTGCTAGGGCTGTAATAACTCGTTTGAAAAATGTTAAGAAGATGAATCGTATCAAAAATATTGGATGTCATAAAATGTTGCTATATCTAGTGTCTTTTGCCGTAAAAAGTTTTACTGCCGTTAGATGTCAGGTTTTGTCTATTCTCATAAGGAACTTTTTCTCTCTATTTCACAAACGAATAAATTATTATGTATAAACTTTTATATGAAACTGTTCAAGTTAGAAATGCACTGGCAGGCAAGATGAGCACGTCGAAGATTTAAATTTAGAACACGCAAAATAACATAGCACGATCTTGGCCAGTCTAACTTTTTAAATTGATTTATTTATGCTCCCGCCTTTTTTGTTATATTTTTCTTTCCTCTATTAACCATTCCACGAAATACAAGTTACTTACATTGTTAAAAGATTTATAATTTTTACGCCTACATTCCGCAACAAAAACATTAGGTAAAAATTAAAAATAATCTGCGATTATTCAAAAATTGTCTGAGATTCTGATAACCCTGACTAAAGCTTTGTGTCATAAAGCACAGCAGGTCAGTGACCCCGGCGCGGGTCGTATCACAATAACGCTTATTACGAACGCCAGTCCCTTACCCTTGAGGCAGGACGTTTGAGATTCAGCAAAGTTGAATGTAATTTATGTGCGTAAGTTCTGATTGAGCTACATTTTTTGCGGCCAAAAAGTGTTGGGATAAAGTGAGATATTATTCACCATGTTATTTATATTATACATCGAGTTCTGTGGAATTATCTGGGTATGTGCGTTCTTTATACAAAATACTAGTTTCACTCTGTCTATCGTCTATAAGGGTTAAAGCGTTGTGATATACTCATACCTTTTTAACTTCTTCATCGTACCATAAACTGTTATAAATATTATTTTAGCGCCACCTCTTTTGTGAGCCGTGAACTTTCATTACACTGAATGCTAACAAATCTTGTTTCAATTTGTTGGACAAATTCGGCTTTCCGCTAACGACATCTAGTTCACTTATTAGTACTTTTTTGGAGACCAAAGCCGGAGACCCTTCGTCCACTGATGACAGACCTTTGGCATTATCAGTGAATATTGAAGATACGAAAACAGTTACCTTCCTAAAGAATAGAAGATGTATATATATATATATATGTAATACCACAAAGTTCAAAAGCTTCGTACGTAAAATTTGTAATTCCAACGGTAAGTTCATAGTGATTATCATTTTAAAATAACCAGGTAAACATTCAAAAGACAGACAAATGTAATCTTGGTGAAAGAAATAACGATTTAAAACAATTCACGCGCCCGTACCAAATCCTTTTTTCGAGCATGTTTCCAACCCGAGCTTAATTTCGGAGAGCTGAAAACGTCGCCATTCGCAGGCGCGCGAACATCTCGGGAACGTCTTTTTTGATACGTCATCTCCTTTCACAACGTCTCACCTTGCGTGGCTTGCGATTTTCAACCTGCCCGCAGGCACGTGTGCTGGAGTATTCCGTTTTACATAATATTTAATCTTTCTTGTATGTATTAAGTTTACGGAGATGGAAAATTCTTGTGTTTTCCTGTAGCCGAAAAAAGTTGGCCGCATATCAGCCCTTGGAACGAATTATAAACTTTCGTATGGAGTCAATTAACTAATAATTGGATGTAAGCACACACCTTCATAAGGGCGTAGATTAAAGTTTAAACCCTGATATTGTGTTTTATATTGTTCAATCCGATGACGACATTTATGGCCGTTAACCTGGTTTATTGGGAAGCCAATAATATGTCGTCAGCTATGTTGTGTTTGTTTGTATGTTTTACTGACCATGACGCAAGTATTACTGAACAGACTTGAAGGACAGATGTAGACCATGATTTGGAATAACATATAGACGAACTTTTTATGCGAATATGTCACCCAAATGAGGTAAAGTTATTGTTTTTTATATTTTTGAGGAACGTGCCCTATAGCATGGCGCCGCTATTCAATATGATGACAAATTATGATAGGACATTTTTGTTTCTTGGCGCTTGATTTATGCATTAAGCCAAGATCATGTAATGGATTGAAAAAAAAAGAAATTATAATGTTGATCATTTATTTTCCCCTGTTGAGCTATAATGACACAAAGACTACCTGTAATCCTCAAAGCTAATGCATATTAACTATTTTGTTTAATTGGAAGGGAGAAAATTCCCCAATTCGTCTGATTGTTATCCATCTTTAATGTCAAAACTATTTGCCAGTTTTTATTGAAATAATTTCAGATAGTTAGTTCCAAATTTAAATAAGTTTTCATCTATTCACAGATACTTAAAATAGATTGTAATGCTAATGTAAATCGATTTAAATTCCTTTAAATTAGGGGGTATATATGTGTCACCCCATACAGGGCTACCGTGTGTACCGGGCGGGGCGGGGGGTGGCAGTTATCAATATTCCAATGTATTAGGGTAATCTCAATATTCTCAATCAATTACATGCAAATTAAATACACTTAACCGCCGTGCGCGCCGTGAATATTAATACAGGCTAAGGGTGGCTTTCCACTAGAGCTATGCGAAGAAAGCAGAGTGATGAGCGATGACAATCCCCGAATGGGATTGTTTCACTTTGCTAGCCTCGCACAGCGCTTGCTCTGGTGGAAAAGGGCAAGCAGAGCAAGGTATTTGTATATGCCTACAATGCGAGCTAGCGGAGAATGCGAGGTATGTGTGCGCCAGGGCCCAGACTCGTAGTACACAGCTTCCTCGCACAGCTTAAGGCTCCGTTTCCACCAAATCGTAGCGGAGAGACCGATCAGATTTTTTCAAATTCTCCGCTTGGTAAGGTGTTTTTTAAATAATCAGCTCTCCGTCCCGCTTTTGTCAAAACTGGGCCTTAGTGTGAAAAGCCGTTTCAGAGCTCCGCTACTCATCCTCACATCACTCAGCTGCGATGGAAAGCCACCCTAACAGTCGCACACACTCAGTTCAGTTTTAATCAACGCCTCGTATGTTTCCCTCGCTCCAGCGAGTGGAATGATGATCTTAACGCATGAGGGGAATAATCTCCTTTAAACGAACCACTAATAGTTTAGTATAATTAAAAGATTATCCTATATTTCTTGCAAAGGAGGGCTTATATGTAATACGTGCGCGAAATGCGTGGTTTTGATTACAATTATATAAACAGTAAACAAAGACATATTCTAACGCAATAGAAAATGTATTACAGCTTTGAAAATAGAACAGTAAACCTGTTTATAAATGCGGCGTAAGCACGACTACGTACATTACTGCGTGATCATAGAGAAGATTTGAAGTGATAGAGTACGAAACGGCAATGTATTTGATGGCAAACAATCGCTCAATATGGCAAATTCAGAGGTGTAGTGCAGGATTTTGATGTTGTTAATGTATTTTCTTAAGTCTATTAACTTCAATGGTAGTCAACGAAACAAATGAACAATGCAAATAAACAAATAGAATTTAACTATTATCACGGTAATCTTGGGACTATTGGGGCTTTACTAAGATACAGATATATATAAACGGATATTCTAAACATTCCAGGTTTTTTACGGACAAAATAGGTTGAACTTTTTCTGTTAGACAATCATTTACATGGTTGCAACATGATAAAAGTCAACCCTCACCAAGCAGTATCCCCGGACCGGAGATTACAAACGGTTCAGAGTATATAGGTCCAACCCTAAACGATTCTATAACACATGAAACCTTTGACCGCGTAACTTGATGCAAGTACGTAAAACAAAAAGAGCTTTGAAGCGCGCAGGATTTAGGATGAATTTTGTTTATCACTGAATCAAAAAGTTTTAGGACGGATATATCTGGATATCGGAAACTAAGTATTTACTCTATCTACATAAGTAATATAGATATTAGACGTTGGACATGCCCATTCGATATGCTAGGAGACGATAGGGCTCCAAGTCTGCTAGCACGATTGTCTCATAGTGGCACAATTGATATATATATCCAGCCCTTTTTTAATGTCCCACTGCTGGGCACGGGCCTCCCATCAATGCGAGGGGGGATTAGGCCATAGTCCACCACGCTGGCCCAGTGCGGATTGGCGGACTTCACACATCTTTCGAGGGGTTCTCTCAGACATGCAGGTTTCCTCACGATGTTTACCTTCACCGTTTTAGCAAGTGATAATCATGGTTGAAAATGAGATTCGCACTTGAAAAATCCCAGAGGTGCGAGCCGGGGTTTGAACCTGCAATCCTCGTTACCGAGGCAAGCGGTCTACCAACTTGGCTATCACTGCTTTTGCACAATTGATGGCTTTCCTAAATTAAAACTGACAAAAGAGACCAAAGATGTCATAGTAATTACACAGCTATTCAATTCTGTAAGCAGTGTCCCAGGATTCCCTTGATACGTGTAGCTGTCACTCTGGTGACCACAAGAGATAATCCTTACTAAGCTGTTGAATAAACCACTACCCACGAAATGTTTGAACTAAACATCCGCATAAATGTGTTCCCCGAGCTCCGAGGCCGGATCTCAGCGGATCATAGCAACTGTGCGCAGAGTGCCCTCATCAGTTTCCCGGATTGACTTTGATCTATGATTTGTGTACACGTCCGTGGAGCTGGCTCGTGTAGGCCGGGGTGGGCACGAAGACGGTATAATAATCTCGTCAGATACTTGCGACGATATCCCAAGATTACATCACGATGAGTTGCCATTCATTGACATCATCAATAGAATTGACACCGCTCATTGGTCGAAGATGGCCGATGGCGTAGTCTTGGGCCAATCAAATAACTCAGCTATCATGGTAATAAAATACCTGGCGTAGCATATTATTGTACCATGTGCACGACTGTATGCTTAAGGCCGCCCGAGCGATTTTACTTAGCTTTTACTTCATGTTAGATAGCTTTACATACGCGTAGCGCTTTACAGGTAAACAATTTTCTGGGAAGAACAAATGCGTTTACAGCCTACTACGTAAATGGATGAAGGGATAAGAAAATAATGATGTCTACTACCCGCTAAGTAAGCTATCACCGTGACTGATTGCATTAAAATCCGTCAGTGGATATATACAGCTTTTATACAGCAGCTAACATATCGGATTACCCTTTTTATTCTGGTAAATGAAAGGGATGCTTCGGGATTGTGCTAAAGTCCACACAAAGTCGCGGATACAGTATATAGATTTTAAGTAGAGCCGTCCGGATCATCGTAAGTCTGTCAAATAATTGAATTGACTATCAACAAACATTAAATAATCAAATGAGATGAATAACAAAGTAATTGGTTCGTGAGCTACATGCCAGGGTAAAGTGGTTTTCACGCGTAAGTTATAACAAGTGTTTACGTCGAACAATTGTTTTTGCTCTCTTACCAGCTGCTAAGTCTGCCTAGCCGTTCCTACATCGTTCTCACATGCCCATAACAATGTACTGCTTAAAAATGTAACGGATCTTTTTAAAAAGAGCAACCATGGAGTTTCTTGGCCGTTCTTCTCCATAGGAACGGCATTCGGAACGGGTGGTAAAGTTGTAGCTGAGCATTTTGTAACAATTTAGACGATTCACAAGAACTGTACTAAATCGTTTACATGAATAAAAAATATTCTGATTCTGATACCTAAGAGATTTCAATTTGGGCCGCAAGAAGTCTTATTTAAATTGTAATTACACTTTTCGATTTATATTAAAATGAAGGGATCCTGAAGCAGAAGAATCTCCATGTCTATAGCACTGATCGAGGCTGGTAGAAAACATACGCAAGTCGATAGGTACGTGCGGCCAATTTATCAAAATCTGGCTTCAGAGTGTTGGACTAATTAAAACGTCGCTAGCAATCAAGGGAGGAAGATTAATGAGCCTTGAAGCTGTTCAGATTAGATGTACGTTAACCGCGACAGCAATTTCGGCTTGTTTATATACCGCAGACTGATAGACGGTGAGCGATTTTGTAATCTATCTATTAATATTATAATGCTGAAGATGGACTGTGTCTGTAAATGGTCGTCTCGGAAACTAAAACATAGGAAGAAAGGATATAATATTTTCTACAAATCAGGTAGGTAAGTTAAAAAAAAATACTTCACGCTAAATTTACATTATCGAAAGTTCATGTTACCTATGTTTTTATATCTTTTTTATGGTCAGCTAATTATGGTCGGTGGATGTATATTATATTATTGAACTCTCGCAGCTATGAGAACTTTTCCCAGCTTTTTTAACGGGAAGTTGTCAATCAATCATCATCGAAATTATCATCAGGGATACCTACTTATAATTTTATAAATAATTATCGATCAAGAAATACTTGACACTGGCACTAATGATACTATTTGGAGCCAACTGTCAACCTAAAAAAAGAAGAAGAAATAATTTATGATATGCGTGTATATTTGCAGTACTTACATTCTAGCTATTATGGGAACGTACAGAAATCTGCGTTAGATTTAACTCAACTATTCCGGTTATAATACTGATGATAGAGACGACTTAAATAATGAGTGTCGGCCGGCATAACCCACAAGACTACAAACATATGACGTCACCGCCTATAATACACACTGACTCTTCTATAGCTAGATTTAGATCCAACGGTAGAGTATCTTCAAGCAAACATTACACAGCGCGGCTAAGCTTTATTAGCTCCATCTTAGGGTTTAAGTGTCCGGCGGAACGACGCCCCAGCTTCCACTGGATCCGAACTGTTCTCTACTTGACGGTTATTTATAGTCAGTGGTATATCCACACTAATCTTAAGCTATTCGTGTTTGTTGTCTTCACGATTGAAATACGAATCCACGATAACCTCCTCTTCATGTCTACTATTTAAAAGGGTGATGATACATACCTACTTAGTCAGATGGAGATAGATTTAGGGAAGCTGAAATCTGTAAAACTACTGTGGCTCAAGTACAATCTATTTGTATGGCGTTACGGTAACGTAACCATGTTCCGTCTCACTCACACCACAGATTACATAAATAAGAATGACAGTTTGCCGTAACACAATGCTGAGGGTACTTGCCACGTATTAACTATGTACTTAATTATATATTATTAGGTAAGAACTTTTATGTAATGCCACCATATTTCTAGGAAATAAATATAATTGAATCTGAGTTCAGGCAGATGATGTCAATGAATGAAGGGCTACCTGCATGTAAAAAGCAGTGATAGCCAAGTTGGTAGAACGCTTGCCTCGGTAACGAGGATCGCAGGTTCAAACCCCGGCGTGCACCTCTAGGATTTCTGGATTTCATGAGCGAATCTCATTTCCAACCACGATTATCACTTGCTAAACGGTGAAGGAAAACATCGTGAGGAAACCTGCATGTCTGAGAGAACCCCTCGAAAGATGTGTGAAGTCCGCCAACCCGCACTGGGCCAGCGTGGTCTGCCTGGCCCGCACTATGGCCTAATCCCCCTCGCATTGAGAGGAGGACCGTGCCCAGCAGTGGGACATTAAAAAGGGCTGGTATTATTATTACCTGCATGAACTGCCTGACGCACTGCGCGCCATGCTCCCTGAGGAAGCCCTGCAGGGTCCTGATGCCCTGCACCGATAGCCGGTACCCTGAGCCGTTCTCCACGGCCGCGAAGAACACGCCTGGCCCTGGGCCCTCACCCATACCACGATGTCACATATTTAACACTAGAATCCTTCATTTAGTGACCATTTAGCGCATAGATATCCAATATTTTATTGGTATAACCTAATTGGGAATTGTCAAGGGATTAGTTTTTATTCCATTATTCTAGGGGTCATAATTAATTTAATATCTTTGTAAATTCCTTGAATTATGATAATAAAAGCTGTCCAATTGATAACTATATTTTAGATTAGTTTTATTGTTGTGGTTGAATGCTTTTGGTGATTTAAATTCATAGCACGGATTCACTCTTACATAATTTTTATTTTTTCATTAGCTCTATGTATGTATGACTTGGCACTTATTGTATCTTTGAAATTCAGTCCACAAAGTCTTTGTTTAAATATTGGCTCAATCACTCAGTGATGTATTAGCACGCAGAATTGTAATGTAGGGTCCTGTACATACAAAAGATGAAGCTCACACGCTGATTGAACTACGAAATATTTTACATAACTTCAATTTAAAATGAAATTTATATAAAAAATATAATTTAAACAATATTATCATGAGGAAACCCATTGGCATCTACGAATAAATATCGTTCACCGGTTAGCTATTCTTTTTTTTAAATTAAAACAAAAAAAAGATCCAAACAAACTTCAACGTCACCCCTCCCCATTAACGCACAACTTCAGGCAAATCGAACTTCAAACACTACGCACACGTAGCGCGTCGTAGCGTTCGGCCAACGCGTTCGGCGCGCCCGTAGCCACTGCTACGCCACTACGAGCGTAGCCCCGTAGCAATGCGACGCTCGGTCTACAAATGACGTAACTCGTGAAACGGGATTTCTCACAAGTCAACCGAAATTGCAGCTATTTGTTCGTAAATTCGTGCGCGGATGGTTCATTATTTGTCAAACTAAAATGGCCTTGAATTCGGGGCAAAATGGCAAAAAATCGTGAGATCGTTCGAGCGGAAAATGTCGCCGATCTGAGTGAAATTATTGTTTAAAAACTGTAGTTAATCTATTAACAGCTATAACTCAGAACTGTCAACTTAACTGAAGTGGAAATAATCAATTCGAACTCCAAAGCCGATAACTGGTCGGTAGTAACTGCGGTCCAACTATTCGTTAACTACGCTTTCAATTGCCGCGATGAAAAGTTTAAGCTTCAGAGATAATTTATAACTGGATTTATATAAATTGAATACTAGCGAAGTTATCAAGGATTGGCCTACAAATACCACAATAAAATCAATATTAATGTGTAAGAAAACGGCGGTTCTGTCATATAAAAGCTATCGAAAGATAAAATTGTGTCGTTGATGAAAAGTGTCATTTACTATGCCATTTTAATTCAATTATGAGTAAATTTTTTAGCAGGCATGAATTCCAGGAAGAATGACTTTAGGGCTTAAAAAATACAATCAATTATTGAAAAGGTAGAGTCATTTGAACAAAGGTTGTACTTACTGTATTCCTAATACCTGAATTTAAGTGTCAGCAGTTTTCCTACCAATTTTTTTCCTTGCCCTCCTAAATCTCCTGCGTCGATCAGCAGCCCGCAGCGCCCATCAATCACCCGCCAATCCGTGACGAGTGGGCTCCACAACTCTACATTTGATTTTTGAATCGTCGGCGAAAATTTATTAGCGAATTTGCGTTTCGTAAGACGGCAGAACATTTGGCGTTGTATGAAAATGAAAAAAACAATTCATTCTTGAGGTGTTTTTTTTAAATATCAATCATTCTTAATTTCAGATGTGTATATATATTGAAAACCTATGGGGAAAGAGGACCCACCACTGACCCTCGGCTTGTCCACCTCTTCGATTATAAACCAAACAAGTTTGATCGATAATAAAAGAAGCCAACAACACCCGAACTCCTCTAAGATGTTAATCGAGAAACTATCTATCACGAGTGACGGGACCTCAAATAAAATGCAATTCTCCGCGACACTAAGCGAATCTATAAAGTATTCGACACGTGTTTCGCCTCTAAACGAGGCATCCTCAGGACCGCTGGGCTACGAATGAGCGACGATGCACCGCACGCGCGCCTTATAAGCCGAGGGTCAGTGGTGGGTCCTCTTTCCCCATAGGTTAACAATGGATTTCCGCCAAGTATCGCCTAGTTCTATCAATTATATATTGAAAAGTATTTTGCTCCGGACGAGACGTGTTTATGTCATACAGCATACGAAGACGTGTGTGGTGTCGAGATGTCAAATCAAATCAATTCCATTTCATTCATATCGGCCCACTGACAAATAACAACAATAGATTATAACCGTTGGCTGTTGGCCGCGGGTCATAACATAACGTGTCCAGTTTATAATGGATTATAGAATCATTATAACGAACTTTTCAGAGGAAAAAGCGCGTTATAATAGCATTGTAATCCATTATAACTTTCTATAAATTTACGGGAATGAGTTTTGAAGATCTCGACGCTGTCTGACTTCTAAGGTAATTCTTTCAGTAGCAGCATACAATACCTTTGAGTGAAATGAATGAGTGCAAGAAAGCTAATTAACACACAAAAAGATTTAGATAATAGGTTATCGTAATCTGAGAGAATTCGTTTAACGAATAACGCAAAACAATGTAGTTATCTCTGTACAAATACCAAAAATAAAACACTTGTTTTAAGAGAGAAACCAAAGTTTTTTAAGGACCAATTATGATGATCCTTGGACTTTACTACATTGTACATCAGTATTCAATATAGAAGTTATTTAGAGAGATTAGAGGAGAGAATTTTAATGTATTTGTACGCGATTAACTATATAATGATGATAATTCCACTTGAGGACCTGGAATCAAGGATAGGAGGATCATATAAATCGCACAATAAAGGCAAGTAGGAAAATCTTAACACTTAATGTATTTATATGTTTTAGCAAATAAGGAAAGGAAGGAAGGAGCTGGTTTACTCAGGGTTTGTTTAAAACCAAACTAGACTAAACGTAGCTGCGAATTAAAAGCGTACAATATTTACTATTCCAGTAATGTACTCGCCAGGGGCTGTCAGAATAGTCCAACATGGCTCCAACAAGAACTAAACTTACTTAGGGTTAGTTAAGTTAACTCACGTTAAAAGGTTTTAAGCAACCTGAACATTCGGGTCTTTCAGAACATTTCAGCTATTGACTTGAAAACCAGAGAAATCTTGATTGCCCCCAATTCGAACAAATAGGTCACAATTTGAACAAAGAAACTAAGAAAACCTAGCAGTCCTAGTCCTAGAGTCAACATGTTCTTGGATAGTTTTCCAACCAGAGAAGGGCAAGGGCTAAGATACCCTCTTTGATTTGCAGAGATGCTGTGCCTGGCGTATCTAGTGCATATACTAATGACAATAAAAAAAATACAACCGAATTGAGAACCTTCTCCTTTTTGAAGTCGGTTAAAAATAGGCCTTTACCTACCCTAAGCTTGTAAATTTCAGGGTACCTAAATTTTAAAACATTTTGGCTATAAGTCTTTCTTATTTGCCCCAAACTGTTTCCATTACCCCTACCGTATTCCGTATCTCAAAAGAAAGTCACACACACGCATATTCACATCGCTGTAACCCCATATGCATAAGGCATAAGGCTATATTGGAACGTAGTAGCGTTATTTAGCCCCCCCCCCCCCGCCCCCGGCGGCAGTAAAATAATTCTGCGCGTTCGTTGCCGACTTTGACGTTTATGATGGGATACCTCTGATCTGTTGTTGTTGTTATTTTGTTATTGTTTCATATTTAAGGTCTGTTTAAGCAAAGATGAAGTCAATGTTGAAGATGAGACATGTATAATAATTTGATTGTTATCTCACGAAAAATGTTCATATAAGCAAACGGGTAAACTACTTCGTAAGAGGCTTACTAAAAGGCTCTTTAGCTATAATAATTCTAGTTTGTAACATTAGTTCATAGTTTGTCTATCACATTGTCATTTTGTATACTAACTTTTGCATTAACCGTGCGGAAATAGCTGCAGCCAGTCAATATACCAAAAGGTTAAAGAGAATACGTCTCATCAGGGTAAACAAACGCCGCCGTGTTTATACCCTATTGATATCGGTTCGCGCGTAAAAATAAATTGTTGTGAGCATTCGCTGTATAGAAATATAGCGTTCGAGGCCCAACTCGTTCCGTTTTACTGCTCAGACCGCGAGCAAATGTACTCAGGCTTTGTTATGATGAAAGTTCTTTTTTTTTAATAAAAAAAGGTTACGTGGCGAAGGTGACAATATAAAAATACTTGTTAATTTTTATGAGTTATCCCTGAAATGAAAACTTTTTTCTGTCTACGTTTTAAGCACAGAGTGCTTATCTGGTCTGAAGTGGGTACCAGAGGCGTCGCAATATATATTTTTGGTATAAATATCTATTGTGATGCCACTTGATCTGGGCGGCACATAAAAAAATGCTATACAGACAATATAATATACAGACTATATTCGAAATCGAAATTTATAGAAATTTCAATCAACATACAATGGCATTACAAAGCATTTTTTCAAAAGAGAGGTACTTTTGAATACCATTGTAATAAATGGTAGAGAACATTCTCAAAATTTGAAACATGCCTTTAATTTTTTTAGAATAATTTTGAAACTACGTTCAGGAATGGAATAGGTTGGTTCTGAAACGGCTTAGAATCTACTTATTGCTCGCTTATTTCCCCACTGCTTGGTCGATTCTCACCGTAATAGAGCTTCAGTAGATAGAGCATTTTAAAAGCCAGCAGTGCAAGGGATGAGCAGTCGCGATTGCTGTTTCTGCCCTGAATGGGATTTAACTTGAACATAAGTTATTCTAAGATTTGTATTCTGCGGTGCACGCTGCGTATACTTTTGTATGGACCATCTGATTAATAAGTTCTCGATTGATTTTATCAGCACTTTGTGAAAGAAGCCACAAGTTAAGTTACGAGTTTATTTATAACTATATGATATCTTCTAGAGATGGTGCCACATAAAAGAATTACAAAATTACACACAAAGTGTCACAATGGGCGGCCATGTCATTAATAGCGATCTCTACTCTACTAGTCCTAGGAATATCTCTCGTCTGTGTATCGTGCCACAGTGTACGGAGTGGAACATTTCTAATTAAATAGCTGTCTGCAGGCAGCCGCTTTGATTGCTTCACTAAGATACTTAATGTGGATGGACAGTCAACATTCACCGCTCAAGCAAAGCAAAGAAGGTAAATTCAATAGTAGACATTGGTGAAATTAAGTCAAACGAAAGAATGATTCGAAGTCTTTCCGATTCTGACTAAATTGCTGAACCAGTATGTAAAAGCAGAGGGCATATGAATTGCAGGCAAAATGTGAACGTTGTTGGCATTAAATACCTAAAATCGTGATTATAATAAATGTCTAAATTAATATGTAAGTATAATAGATCTCTTTTGACATAAATATTGAAAATGCAGGACATTTCGAACGCAATATGTCGGCGTTGAACATGTCCAAAGCAATTATAACAAACCATTAGAAATAGAACACAAGCAATTGCATCGCACAGATGCATGCAACAGCAAAGCCCGCAATGCGATAAATTCCCTATTTACATTACATGACGCCGGCTCAACGCTGCTAGCAACACGACATTTTTTTTACAAACAACTATAACTTTTGCCCGTGGCTCCTCTCAGATACATTGCAATATACCTAACATACCATCACCATCATCTTCACCATCATTCATCTTCTCATTTCGTTTGTAACAACCGTCTCCACCGACGAATTCGTTTTGTCTGTCCGTATGGGCGGTTTGATTTTGGACTGTCCATTGTTTGTAGGTTCGATACCGTCGGGAAAATTTTGGAAATGATCTCTTAGTAATTGGCACAGCTAGTAACATACGTAATACAAGCGTTGTTTGATTTGGGACCATATCGTCGTCGTCTAGCGATAAACCGTCGAGCTATGTTGCTGCTGGACCAGCTCTTCTCATACCAATCCTAGGATACTGCTCGGTAACGATCCTACTACACCTCTCACCTTTCACCGAAATATTAGACATTTCCAAATAATTACCAGCACCGCTACTCTTGAAGCTGAATTCTGTTAGATCGGATTGTGTCTTTAAGCGTGAGAACATTACCAGTTTTTTCAGAGAACCATAATTCTGGCGTGGTAACAGGAACTGCAAGATTGCAGTATTGGCTCACAAATTACGATTCCGCAATAATGCAGTTCCTTTTATACGATCCATGGCGGCAAGTCTTTCAGTCAGTTCTTACATCCACATAAAGAATGTGGGAGCGTTGTTATTCCAATCTAAGACACCACGAGTATATATATTCTAATTATAATGTGTAAAATACTAGAGCATTTTGTGCGCGCCGCTCTGTCTACTCATTCGCCATAGTTTTCCACGCGTCTAAATATACCCACGTGAAGTATTCGCGAATTCCTAGCTAGTAATTTCAGTACTGGTACGCACAAATATTTAGCTTTGACGTAGCAAGAGTTCGACACGATGTTCATCAATCTAAATTAGAATCAAGTTCTGACTAAAAATCCACAAATGGATTTTATTGAAATTTTGCATGGTGATAGTTTATAACATGATTAACGGGTAATTTTTAAGAAAAGGGATTATAGGGAAATTAAAAGGATGAACTGATTCATACAATTGCTGTATTCATCAATACATGCGACTATTCAGAGAAGATACATAGGGACTGAATGATAGACGGAGGTTCGTTCGATACGACATTAATTGGGCATTGAGCCCGATCGCTCTCTAGTATTTGAGCTGCGTCTGACGCTTATCTACAACCTCACTGGATTGGGAACTCTATCCATAAGAGAGTTTAAGGTTCAAACTAGTTTTGAGGATAGGGTAAAATAGAGTTGTGTAACGTGCACAGCCTAGTTACAGTTAATTGTATGTTGATTAAAGTAACTTCAGCAATTTCATTGATAAATAAAAAACCCGATCACAATAAACGATGACATCCGTCCACGCCCACCGTCCGCGCCCAACTGACTTAATACAACGGGAAATAACGTTCTATATTTAAACCGGCGAATGAATGAACTCTAAATGCGCGTGCACATAAAAATAGCGGCGTGACCCTCAGGCGTTCTGCCAGATCAATGTTGATGTTTATTGTAATGTTTACTTTGATCGTGACATAGACATTGGTTAAAGATTTAGTCATGCCAGATTTACATTGAGATAGTCTCTGAAGACAGTCTTCGGCCATGCCAGCACTGGCGCAGTATCGCTGTTGAGTAGATTGCATTGGCGCTAGTACGAGGCGCTGCGCTGTTTCCCTGCTGGACAACAAAAGGGGCTCTGGCGAGAGAGCTATGGCGGGATAACCATCTACCTAGCCGGGGAAAACGAATGGAAGAAATATAAGTGACCTTGGGGCCTAATAGCCCCAAAAAGATTTGGTGCAGAAGGCAAGGGGAAACCACTGCACAAATTTCCCATGAAAACCATATGTAGAAATGTCTTAGACAAATCATATATGGTCACGATCCACATTAGTGAGGGAACGACAAAGAAGAGGAAGAAGTTGTGATGGTATTTATTACCATCCCTTTATTATCCCCAAAAGATGTCAGCAATCTCGATCGTTCGTTAGATCGACGAACTGTTGACTATAATAGAGCAACTATAATATATGTTTATTGTTTTGAAAAAATGTATGGAGAAATATATTTTATTTGCTTACTCGACGCATGCCAACTTTGATGTGCATCTTTACAGCGCAATGAGAAGTCTTCAATCATTTTGGAGGTCACTGACATACCTGAAACAAGGAAATTTCACATTACTCTCATGAATTAAACATTGTTTTTAATAGATGCTCGCTATATCTATATAACAACAAAAAGAATAGCTGTTATGTGCAAGCGCATCACTTGAATGACAACGGCTGGACCGTTTTGAAAACATTTTTATGCTCGTTCTTAATAGTCCGAATAAGGATTATAGAGAAGGAAAAATTTAAAAAGTTTTTCCGTCAAATTTGTACACGACAACGTCTGTTGGGTCAGCTAGTATAATATACCTACCTAAAAACCGCCATACAAACACACCATTCGTTCGGTCCTCGGTTGGTTTGTTTAACAGTATTTTGTGCTATAGTACATATTTAAAGATTGACTGGGTACATAGAGTTTACCTTTTTTCTACACTCATTTAAAGCAGATGCTTGCACTTAACACTCAATAAACGTGTCTTAGCCGGCTGCTTCACGGTAGCGGTTTTAATTAAAACGCAACGTCAACAGGATGATCATCCCCTGTTCTTGGAAGGGCGATGTCCCGGATCACATCTTGTGAGTGCTTTGATCGTCATTAAGAGAAAAACGAATGAGACATACTTATTTCTGATATTATGAGAAGGACAGAGGTGCTTTTTGACTTTTCGAAAACTCATAGAAAGAAATCGATAAAGCTGATACAAAATAGATTTTTCCCTAATAATCAATTGGTGGCAATATAAAGCCATTACAATAATAACCTATTCGAAATTTGAAAAAGGTGCAACTCGAATCGCATTATTTGGGAAGAAATAAAATACGCCACGTCTAACCAGTAACGCCATCTATCGTAGGGTGGCAGAATTAAAACAAGGGCGCTGTTGCATAGCAGAGCTGCCTGTAGGCTTTTCTGGTAGTTTTCGGCGTTTCCGCTAGAGGAGGCTGTATAACTTTTTTTTGTTAAACTAATGCTCATCACAGAAGTCCGATATTTTTGTATACGATCTTTTGCTAAATTTATGTAGATCGAAAATCTTACTAGCGAAGGAATTATATTTTGGTTATTTTAAAGTTAACTACCTACAAGCAGTTCAGTGATGATTGGTTCGTATACAATAAATAATAAATACATTTTACAAAACAACAACAATCCGTAGACGAAACAATGAACATTGTAAAAAAACTTCAATTCTCTAATAAACCCCGGCCACTAATCAGATTTCAAATCATTAACATCAGTTAACTGTAGACTTTTAATTAACTAGCACCTAATATCCGCTATCCGAAATCCTGATCCCCGGATCATCTGTGACGCCTTGAAGTCAAGGAAATGAATAAATTATAGTCCAACAGAGTCGCTTCATTTCCAGTGATCAGCCTTTATGGTCATACTGCCTATTGTAGATGGATGATGACCCAGAAAGGTCTACGCGAAATTGGACCAGCACATCTAGCAAAGAGAGTGCGCCTTCTGAGGCCACAGTGGCCTAAGATGAGAATGTAGCATAAAACTAAACCCGAAGTAAACATTTGAGTAAGTATATTAGAGTAGTAAGCAATCCGCTTAGCAGTGCGATAATACGCAGTGTAGACACAGTTTCCAAAGGCACTGATGCTTTGGTTATGTAATGAGTTATGTTGATACAGTACAACAAGCAAACGCATTTGGGGATAAGCAATATAATGTTTATATTTTTTTCGGCGAACAGTCATTCAGGGCTTCTGAAGTTCAATAATGATTCACGACGAATTCTTTGCTGCGTTAAACTTCAAGCCTATGTCATAAGCAATGCTTAACAAATCAATTACTTACCTACAGATGGAATCTCAAGAGATTCTACATTTTATTAGCCTGTCATGAGTAATTGAGCATCTAAGTAATTCTGCTACAACATCCCGGCAACAAAAGGCCGATGGCCTTGAGGTTTGCCAAAAGTAACTTTTAAAGGGAATTAGACTGGAAATAGCAAATGCGTGGGAGCGCAGACATCTTGTTCGTGGATTTATCGACAGAAATTCTACTTAAATATAAAAATACGATGGTCAATGAGTCAAAGTCAAATCATTTATTTCGTATAGGCCTACGGGGGCACTTACAAATTGTTATTACATGTTTTTTCCTTAAATCTACAACCGGATCGGAACACACAAACGTTGATTTGTGATCACAAATAATTAAAATTAAAATCCAGAAATCCCCGAGATGGATACCTGGTGTTTAAACCTGCGATTTTCGTTACCGAGGCAAGCGGTCTACCAACTTCGCTATTACTGGTTGCCCTACCTGGGAAGTTTTTTTAAATTTCCTACGTTATTCCAGCGCCACTCCAAAATTCTTGAGTGGCATACTAAATCACCATTCATCCATCCCATTGTCTACGTCAATCAATATCTCGTGCTTGCTCCTCGTACGCCCTAATTCTTCACGTTGACAGGCTGTTAGCGGCGCGCGTGGGGTCCATTAGCCGCGGTCGTAGAGAATTTAAACACATTTCCCGCCACGCTTGCGGTCCGTTATATTCGATGACCGTGGCGTTGTAAATAAGTAATGCGTTCCTGGTAAGCGGGTCAATATGACGCTGACGGGGATATACAACGTATTTATAGAATAGTTGAAAGAAATAAAAACAAAGATGTATGAAAGCAAACAGTAGGTTTAATTTCAATCTTACATCAATATTGTTGACTTTCTACTAGACCGATATAATGTAATCCCTCGCAAGGTGTTTCAAACCCCCAAACATTAGCCAAATGGCTAATCCACCAATCCAACAGACAACAGCCGCACTGTCAGTTCACTTGACAGATGACAGTTCTTATGTCATTAATTGGTCAAGTCAGAACCGTTCTATACCAGCGAGTGTTGCCGTGTAAACCGTTCATCACCTAAGATTATTATAATCGTAGATGCTACCACAATGCGTTGTAGTCCCCAACGTCATAAAAAAAACTCCTAGCCTTCAGAAGCCCTAAAAAAGGAGTTTCTTTCTCCATCGCATGACAATTCCAGGAAATGCGGCCAGCTATTTTGCCACCATTCCACGTGGACAATACTTGTTTGATTAGGAGTTGTATTTTTTTTTGTTTTATTCAGATTTTAACGACCATCAAATATCATCGACTTCAAGTCACTGCAAGGCCCAGAAAAATAAATAAAAAGGTGCCTTTTTTACGGCTTACCAGGAGTGAGAGAGATTTCCTTAAGAAGTATTTCATTTAATCTAACTCAATACAACTGCCCATAACAGCATGCTATGAATAGTATCTAGAATCAATAAAAAATAAAAAAGGAAAAGGTAGCCAAAGCACAGATTCGTATACTTACGTAGTGATGTTAGTTGACATGAATACACTATGTCGATAACCCGCCAAATCTCAAGTCGCTTCGCATTGCATCGCCTAAAGTTACTTTGCGCTGAGCCATACAAACATTTGTACTTAGATCGTCATTAAAATTCCTGTGGAAGGTGGCACATGGCAAGCCGGCACCGGTTTGCCTTGACAAGGTCGCGGGCGCCGGGTCCGACCAGTTTCGAACGCTATAAACACCGTGACACCGCCTCATTGATTATGTATTAGAACTATAGAACTTTATTTTCTAACATTACTAATAATGGCTAATCCAGCTGTTTTTAGAAATAGAAACATTGAACAACAATTAGAGACCATCTAAATATAGTTCGATAGAATTAAATAGAGAGCAGTGATAGCCAAGTTGGTAGAACGCTTGCCTCGGTAACGAGGATTGGAGGTTCAAACCCCGGCTCGCACCTCTGGGATTTTTCAAGTGCGAATCACATTTTACATTAAAAAGGGCTGATATTATTATAAATATGGTTCAAACTTCAAAGTAACTGTACACAAGGCCAGTAACTAATTCGTTGTTAATAATGGCATTCAAATTTAACAAAACAACTACCATTCTAATCGTATTTCCCTTGCTAATATGGTTCCATGAGGACTAAGTGCTCTGTCTAAACCACCTGCAAAACCTTTTACACTCCACTTATCCTAGATGTAACATAACTAAACACACTGTGTCGCCATTTCGGGGTGGACACATCTTACATACAACAAAACAAGGGAAAATAAATCGAGACACACCAAAATTATTGAAAATGGAATGAAATCTAAAGAAATTGTTACAAGTTCAACAAATATTAATTTAAAAAATAACCATGCCGATTTGCGTAGCAGGTAGGTATATCCAAGTTATACACAAATAATAAACACATACACATTTAAACTATGCCGATTGCGTTCAGTTTAAACGCGTTGCTATCGGCAAGATTTGAATGTGAATGTGGGCGTGTGCTGTGTATGTGTGTTTGTGCAAATCAACATGGTTCCTCATGCTTTGACACTTTCTCAGCGTAATTATATTAAGTTCACATTTAAGAAGAATCAAGGAAAATCGTTTGTGTAGTAGTAAACGACAAGCCCAGTGCTAAAAACCCTTTTATCAACTAAGTGCTTCAATCATTAGCACACGCTCAAAATTTCACAGGGGAAATATATTCACGAGCTGGCAACCCTAGATGTAAACGGCCGATAATGGCGGCCCCGCATTAGCTCAAACGACTCCGAAAACACAGCGACATGATTCATTGTTGTAATTAAATCGACGCCGGTTAATAAACATCATACGTAAATTGGCCATATTGTAATGTTAATTTGTGTTACGATTGAATGAGATTTATGTGATTATTACTTGTTAAAAACTGACTATATCACTGTTATACAGGTAATTCAGAAAGTTTATACTACTTACTTTTGTCCTTTGTAATTAGTATGTGAAGTTAGAATCGAAACGACTAAGCAACGTATGCGTCTTCCATCCCTCTCACACCGCAGTAAACATAAATACGTATGACAGTGACAGAATGTTTTCTCTATGGCCTTTTGATAACATTAGAAGTTCCCGCTTACCCTACAGTATGCCGCCTGGGAATAAGAGTCTGTAATACCCCCCCCCCCCCCCTTCCTGGCCTGGCCCGTTGCCGGTGCTGGAACGGTCCGGGCTGGCAATTGTATCGACCGGTCTATTTATAAGCGGCGCCGGCGGCCCTGTGCGAAGGGCTCTGCGTCTGGTGGCATTGGTACCATACAGGGCACACTTTTGACAGATATCCAGGAACTACTAGTCTGTAGGGTTAGAAAGCGGTGATAGACAAGATGGTAGAACGCCTCGGTAACGAGGATCGCAGGTTCAAACCCCGGCTCGCACCTCTGGGATTTCTGGATTTCATGTGCGAATCTCATTTTCAACCACGATTATCAATTGCTAAACCGTGATGGAAAACATCGTGAGGAAACCTGCATGTCCGAAAATACTCTTCGAACGACGCGACGTGCAAAGTCCAACAACTCGCACTGGGTCAGCGTGGTGGCCTGTGGCCTAATCCCTAATGCTAATGTTATGACGTATGATATCAGAGTAGGTATATAAGATATCGTGACTAGATCAAGACTAGGTCAGGATTATCTGGAGATTCGTTTCATAGAGATTTGCATGACTTGACCAGCAAGATGACGTCATACGCTTGTTAAGCCAGCCAAAGTAACGTCATCACGCATACGATTATAAGAAAATAAAAGAGCGGCTCTGCAGCCCGACTTGTAATGATAGCGTAATGGTAAATACCCTATCTTTTAAGACTAATCATAGACTATCCAATAGCGAAAACCTCAACCAAATTGCTCGAGTAGTAAATTTTATCGCGTTTATTTTATGTTTTTTACGTTCCCGACTTTTCAGCTGCTTTACAGCAACTATGGTCACGTTAGGACTGAGGTGTTAGACGTTCTAGTGTCCATAGTAAGAACTGGGGTACCCTCATATTTAGTTGTTTGCGGTCCAATCTCTCCAGAAAGTGCACACGGTGTCTTGAGGTCTTGCAACGGTGCGCTTGGTTTAGGATTTAATTATATTTATTACCCGTGGTTGGAATGTAACTTAGCAATTTGTGACATTTTTGATTATTCATAAATATACCGTACTTAATTTAGATTAGATTACATAATATTCTGATACTAAAGAGAATGCTATTTACGTTGGAGGGACATTAACATCATCATCTATTTAATACAATTCCTAACAATAACGGATTGATAAGCCACACACATCCTTAACCGATGTGCCTAGAATCATGAAATTTTTAATACCTAGCTTAGAGATATTTTTTTTAATTTCGACCCGTAAGGCCTAAAACTGCGTTAAGCGGGCACCCGCGCGTTTTCATACAAAATTGCTCCGTCGCGGGGACCTGTGCGGGCGCACGTCACGGAGAGGCGCGCCCCGCACCCACGCAACGGGGCCCGCCTCCGTGCGACGGAACCCGTCGCGGAGCCACGCGCGGTGCCCGCTAGCGGTAGCACGCACGGCAGTGTGACCGTTTTTAGTATATTCAGTACCAAATTGGTATAATTTGGGCTCCGTAAAACTGATTTAGTATTTTTTTGGTATCCTTTCATATTCTGATATTTTTTGGTACATTTAAGCTTTCAACATTTTTAAACACATTATTGATATATTTTTGGGTTGGGCCGCAACTGTATCATTTTGTCTCTTTCGAACGATTAATGCTAACAAAACCGCGAATCGTGCTTTAGCTACATATCTACGTTACATGCTCTACGTCGCGCGTCGCGGGGAATTACTGAAACTTAAAAAGTAATTCTTAGCAATAAGTATAAAAGGGTCCACGGATTTTTTTGTTCTTTATTTATGTCTCTCTGTGTTATCGTGCGTGTGTATTGAAGATAATGCAGCGCAAATACGATCATATTAGATCTGACTGGGAACAAAATCCTGAATTTTCGTCAAGGTGGCCAAAGATAAAAATAGTGAGAACGCCTTGTGTAAAACTTGTGGAGCAACATTTTTGAGCAGAATCGCAACAATTAAAAGTCATGCAGATTCTGAAAAACATCGGCAGAAACTTACTAGTAAAAGTAGCGGTTTTTACAAACCTTGGAGTATTGTAATTTCTATCACTTTAGGTATTTTTATACATCGAGACATCCAATGCAGAATGCCAATATCGCGTAAAAGTAAATTACATCGTAAAGATGTATGTAAAAGAATAATCCGGTGACCGCGACGGGTCCCCGCGCCGGGGACGTGTCCGCGACGGGTCCCCGCGCCGGGGACCGTCGCGTTCCCACAGAGCCCACCCGCGTGTCCACGCGCGAAAACACGCGACGGTTGCCCGTCGCGGGCGCCCGCTTAACGCAGTTTCAGGCCTAAGAGAGTCAAAGTATGTATGGAGTAACAAAATACGATCGGGCACTTGGCAGTTAATCCATTAGACAACCAGTGTAAAGATACACTTGTTCTATTACACTCAGCTAATTGTTACAGTCAAGTATATAATAGCTACTTTTCAACACATATCCAAACAAAATAGATGGCTCTATACATGAGGGAATGCGCGGTGAACGTTCTCTCTAAATATTTCAAGAGTGTTCCCGAAAACAGACCGCTGAAAGCAAAACGGCTGGTGCGGCCGTCGATTTGACCAACATTCTGTTCATTTACATCTATACCATGAATTGATTTCTTATATTTACGCGAATACTACATATTGAAATAAAACTAATATACCGGATTTTCTTGCGTTTAATTTATGTTTTTTACTTTCCCGCCGTTTCGGCTGCTTTACAGCAACCATGGTCCTCTCGTCACCACATCTCAATCTCCAGAGCTACTGATACGATTCTAAAAAAACTTTGACAGATATAATGTTGTATTATTCCTAAGTGCTATGCCATAAAATAGGCAGAAGGAGTTTAATATCCTCTTTGTCTGACGATATTTATGCTTATTAATTAAACCTTAAATTGGCCTCATTCTTAGGCGACATTTAAAATCACATACAAATACAATTCACCCATTCAACAGACCTTAATTCATGGTAAACACAAATGGATCTAAACAAGAGTTTGTAAAACGCGAAGGCGGCAAGTGTTCACGTTGAATATTTCAGTGGCTCGAGGTCTGAAAACAGGCCTTTGAGCATAACGAGCGCTGGGACCCGACGATATACGCGTCTCTTTGCTGAGCGTTCGGGAGGTTATATTAACCGACCTCTAAAATGATTAGAGGGTTTTTTGAAATGTGAATAAGTGTAGAGAGCTATTAGCGTAAACCTTTTGGAGACGGCGCAGGTTGTTCACTTACACACACTTACTTCACTTACATACACTTCTCAAGGCGACGATAATATAGGCTAGGCAGCTGCCTATTTATATTATATTTATATTATAGTTATGTATATATATATATATTATTCTTGCTAGCCCCTCCAAGTAATCAGTTCTAATCAGTTTTTCGAAGTCTTCATATAACCTGCTAGTAACTATCACGGGTCTTAAATAACCTTTAACTTTTTGTTCTTATGGGAAATCCACTCTCATATAACGATCGGAGTTTAGTAACAGGTCCATAGCATGGCAGATGTTGATAGATCATTCAGTAAAGGCACATCCCACAGTTATGAGAAACTGGATTTACATCTTTTTGAGATACGCAAATACTTGCTGTCATTTACAACGAACCATTTGGAAAGTTGTTACTCGAATGCACTCGCGCGGAACTAAGGAAACAAATCTTGCTAGATAAGGCAGCGCTTTTACGATTTGAGCTGAGGTCGGATGCAAAAGAATCTAATTTACGAATCAGTACCATGAGCACACTACATTCGTGGTGTCTACTGATTGGAAGAAGGTAGAGATACAGTTAATTGAATGTTAACAATTTTTAAAAACGATTCTGACTTATGCTCGGTATAATGACGATAGGCTCGCAAACTACCACATTAGGACCAAATACTAATAGCGAAAAGTGGGCGCACCTCGGCCTACCTCTTCGTGGATTATTAACAACTGAACTTTAAACTTCAGTTCAAACAGATCCTTAGCTTTAAAACTAAATTGCAACCCCCATTTCCTTACCTTTTAACATTCGGCCTTTACGACGCCAAACACGGGAATGAACAATTGTTTTGCAGTCTACTTTAAAACGACAAACATTTTGCTGTGTTACTTTAATTAGGAAGGAAAACATTAAAAAACGTTAAAAACATCGCCAGACGAACACACAAACTGTCCAAAACTAAGCAACAATGGACTGGGGGCGAACCCAGTATATAAAATACTTACATAGATATTAAACCTCCATGACTCGGGTACGAACATTCGTGCTCATCACATAAAGTCCCTACCAGTATTTAAACCCTCAGCACAGAAGGCAGGGTTACTACCCCCTGGGCTAATCAGGACGTCAATAAAAAATTGTGAATATAAGTTAGGAATACAAAACCCGCCTTCGATCAAACAAACATCAACAAATCTAAGATCGACAGCCTTGCTGATCATAAACACGCCTGTTCAAATATTTTACACCCCTCTTATCCGTTTGTTTTCGATACTACTCCGATGTGTGTGAACAACCGTAAGAATATGACCAAGGTTGCATTCTTTGGTATGTTGAACGTTTTAATATTGCCGAAATGACAGAAGGGTATTTTTATTATTGCGCTAGACGGTTCAATGTTGGAGCTATGTAAAAAATACTTACGTAAGATGCGTCCTAACCTGTGCCAGGCTTCGTTTTTTGAATCCATACTGCCAGAACCTCAGAGAAATTAGCTCTATGGCCGGTACGCACAGTGGCGGCTTATGAACGCACATTATTTCTTTCTATGCAACAGAAACACAACATAGAGCACCGCAAGAGACGGGGCGTTGACTGTCGCAGTTCTATATGCAATGCGAGCGCTGCGTTCGGGATGACGACGTCATTAAAAACGATGAGCTGACCAATAGTATCTTAAGGTCACTGGTAGTCCCAATTAGTTAGGTCTCGGAGGGCAGTTGACTATCGCTGTCTCAATATAGGTAGTGAGTCAAATCAGGATAGACTAAAAGCCGAATCTAATACAGAATAAGGAATGGCAAAATGCTACGAAGAATAAAACAAAGATCAATGCTCCTGATTGTCATTTTTTTATACCAAGCCACCCACTAACAGAATCACCTAAAACGAAATCAGCTCAAAGTTCAAAGGAATACAAAATTGCGTATTGATTCGTGCCGAGTGAAGTCGGTGCTCAGATGATGGGTTTCTTTATTAAATTCTTAATAATATATCCTGTGAGTGCAAAAGATATCAAGTCTAATGGGGCGGCGGTAATAGGGCTTTTGGATAGTATTTTAGGAAGTGTGATGGCTGCAAGCAATCTAATCTCTAGATATATTTAAATCAACATCAGGAGAAGTACGAATCTTACCCTTCAGACTACAATCGAATTTTGCAGAAATTCAATATTTTCGTCACCTTTGTATTTCACATTTCACATCGTAATCGTCACTTAGCAGACACAAGGCCCAGCTATTCTCGCTATTACAATCAATTGACTCTTAGCCATTTGTCTTACTTAGCAACTAAGAAAACTTAATTTTTAATTGAACAAAAACAGAAATACTATCTCCGTAACGCAGAGGATTCTCATTGTATTTAATTGGTGGTTATTTAATAATTGAAACAAAGCGTTTAAGAAAACCGGGTGCTCTTTAGATTTCATCATAGCATTTGACCTTTTCCTTTTGGTGCTGAGGACGAAAATAAACTTCCTACATATTTGTTCTCGTTACGAATTATGTTGCTATGAAAAAATCATTACGGTTGAGGTCCCAAGCTGGGCGCCAAACGACTTGGCTACAAAGCATTATTATACTATTATTTATTAACCGACTTCAAAAAGGAGGAGGTTCTCAATTCGGTTGTATTTTTTTGTATACTTGTATACTATGCCCTTGCCCTTATGCCCTTATCCTTCAATTGAATGATTAGCGAAACTCAATGTTGTGGGACATGTTATAGGGCTAAAGGAAGATCTTCACACTACGAGGCGATAGAGGTCGAAGATTGGTTAATTTAGCCAACTCAAAGCTAATATGATTCTTGTTAAATTTCCACGTAGTTATTCAAAATTTTGATAAAAGTCTATGTTTTTTTTATACCATACCATACCACAACTAGCTGTGCGCCAGTTTGTAATTGTAAAAAAAATATTTCTTCATACAAACTTTGACCCCTCATTTGAACCATTTGGCGGTCAATTTCCAAGTATCACCGTTTGGTGAACTTCTAGAGTACTTCAGGTATATAGTCTCAGGTTGTTTAAATTGAGTAAAACTCATTTCTAGCTCCACCGGTTAAGGCAGCCCGTTGTCAGCCTGAATTTTATTAAACAACCTGTTTAATAAAATTCATTGCCCGCTCAAAATCCATTTAATCAATATCTTAAACAAATTATTTAACTGACCAAGTTTACCGGCATTACTGAAAATCGCGTGATAATATTAGTTCTAATTTAAATATGTTAGTTTATATAATCGATCGAAGCGATGAAACGTTGTTTATTTTGAAAACATTTTCTGATGAGCTGAATGAGATTTTAGGACGCCTTCCAATCATAACAAATGGACTTATTTATGTTTGCACTGGCGTTCAATACTTTACTACATGAGCGCTGCTTGAGTTCCAAGGATCGTTCAAAATTCGAATCTTTCAACATATTTTATCAGTAAAAGGTATATGTACTTGTTTATAGGAACGGCATAACGGCTCCGAGCTACAGACTATTAAATTGGCTTATCATTTAGTGTAATTTTTGACAATTCACAAGTACTGGGAATGGTTTACACTAATAAAAAATATTCTAAATCAAATTATTTCTATCCTGCGTTTATAGCTGGTTGTACTACAACAGTGTAAGTTTAAGTGATTCAATGTAGATTGTCTTGCAAGTAACAATTAGTCAGTTAGGCATCGAGCCCAATTCAGTTACATAAACGTTAAAGTAATCTTTACAATCTCGGCCTGAGACTGGCATTCCGACAAAGCGTCTAAGCCACGAAAATGTTTGATAAGATTGAATAACTTAAGAACTTGTAAATCCATCATTACCTTGTCAAAATCCGATTAGAACCCTGAGCTTAAATATTAAGGATACTTATTTCTTATTATTAGTAAACAGTTGAAGCTTATTTCAAATGAATGTTGATAATCTAGTGATTAAATATAACAATAATTCTATACATGGTCCAGATGGTTATGATAAAGACATTTCATTTAAAAAAACTTCCAAGATTAATAATTATCCGATATACATAACTATGTTGTTTACATTATTAAATTCGCCAAACAAAACGAAGTTCATAGTTGCAATAGTTGATGAACCGAGATATCTGGGGTTTCCGAAACCAATTGAGTGATAGCGATCGATTACATTTCTCTACGTATAGTTTTCAATTACTGACGAAAGTACACACTCATACTTCCCAATAACAGACAGGGAAATAATTTATTTATAAACTTGAAAATAGTTTTTTTAGAACTTTTCTTAACGTTGTTTGCCTCTACCGTAAGCAATTAGACATCCAGTATTGTTGAAATGACAATGCACATATTAGAGAAATTTAAAGGTAAGCAGTAGCACGCTCTTATAACAACTCTTATAACAACTCTACTATCACGCTCTTACTATCACGCTTATAACAACTATCACGCTTATAACAACGCTTATAACAACTATCTCTACTATCACGCTTATAACAACTCTACTATCACGTGACCATTTTACTTGCACAAAATCTATCCAAGATGTGGATTTGGTTATCACCATGCCATAAGTTGCATAAGTTGCATTAAAATCCGACGACTGAATTTTGAGATACAATTATTTGGCTATGACGCAGAAACCCATCCTTTTACTATGACAAAAAGTATCATAGGGTTATAAGCTATCACGGTAGATTTCTCGTGAAGTGCGCACACAGACACACTGAAAAAAATATATTCGCAAGAATGTTCAATGTACAGCCAAGACCGTGTTACAATCTTATTGCATGTATAGCATCAGCCACTTGCCGCCCACAGCTGTCCTCTCCCAATTTCCACCATTGAGGTTTTTACCAGCTCCTTCCACAATCGCCTCTCCATCCGACAGTAGAGCTACATTCATTTTGCCTAGCCGTGCCTTCTACAACACATCTACTCCAGCTATAAGTCCTGATTAAAGCAGGAACTAATTACCTTCAGCACCGCAGTAACAACCATTACCTAACACAACACGGTGACCGACTGAACGTTGCCGACAGGCCGCCGTGACGGAAAAGTGTAACGATATCCGAGTGAACGCAGCTATGAAAGGGAATGCCGGTCGTGCACTGATTGTCTGCACAGGTGTGTGGTAGGAGCGAGGGCAGTATAGTACAAAAATAAAGCCAGACTAACACACACTAAGTGCACGGCTCAAACTAAGCAATGCTTGTATTATGGGTACCGGTACAATGGACTGGGGACGAGCCTAGTATGTAATTACTTTTATTGATTCTCAACATCCATGACTAGGGTACAAGAATTGGTGTTTATCGCACAAAGTTTGCGCATACTGCGATTCGAACCAGGACCCTCGGTACTGAAAGCCACAACTTACTGGACTAATCGGGTCGTTGGTCTCTGTATAGGTATACTTCGTTGGCGGTATAGATTAGGCGATCATGGATTGTGAGAAGATGTGTCCTTTTTGCCCGACTAAGGCAAACCCAAAAGGCGAACTTAATGTCAGGTTTTTTCATGGGCTAGTTAATGTGAAGCGTGAAACTTCCTTGTGGTATATTCTAAGTAAATGTTCTCTGGGAATTTTGTTAATACATTCAATAATGTAATAACGTAAGTATGTCATATTGACTCAGTAATTATATCATATATGTATATCCACGTATGATATATTTTCTATATTCTATATTTCACGTATAATACTTATTTTCTAACCACGTGTTAGTACATGTGTTTAATTTTTTTTACCATGTATATCGAAGTATCATCCGAAACTGCTTATAACGTTGAAATTAACAAAATCTAAATCTTAGGATAGTGAATAAATTATGAACAACAACTACAGCTGTGTCAATCTGTCGCGCCCTGATTAGTTCGTGGACGCGGGCGCAGTCTCAGATACGGTTCAAAGCATAGGCGACGCAATAAATGCTTCGAATTGCATATCTATATCTTAATGTAATCTACTTTATTTCAGAATTCATGCCAATTCTATAGATGGATAGAGTATATTTTAGGAATGATTTTCAGTTCATCATTAGACCGAAGGTCGATGAGAATCAGGTAATTGCCTGTTAATTAGGTTGTGTGATTACTACCGGTGAAATTGTCTTTAATAAACACAGACATTTCAAATTTCTAAAACGAAAACAGTAAGAAGTTACAGGGCCATGACGTCACCGCCATAAATCGCGACTCCACCAAACTTGCTTCTAGCAAACATTAATAATGAATTTAAAAAATTCGTTTCGCGGAGAATAGCATTTTATTTGGGGTCCAGACACTCGTGACAGATAGTTTCTCGACTAACATCTTCGAGGAGTTCGGTATTGCTGGCTCCTTAAATTATCGATCAACTTGTTTGGTTTATAATTGGAAAAGTTGACAAGCCAAGGGTCTGTGGTGGGTTCCTCTTCCCCCATTTGTTTATTAATGAGGAACATCTTTGAATTTATACAGACAATTCAATAATTTGGAGACCTTAAATACCCAATGTCTGAATTCACAATATCTAAGGCTTAAATTATACAAGGTGCGCTAATACCAACCATAGCTAATAGTTTAAGCAATGATCAGGGTGTAGCGAAGCGTATCTTCTCACAATCTCAGTGTCGTTAGCATTATCCGCTGTGACGGTAGAAATCGAGGTCTCATTGCATCTGTGATCTAGTTTTCAGTCCAGCTTCAATTATAGGTCAGTGGAAATTAAAAAAATAAGGCCGAAGCACACAGTATTTACCAATCCAACTAACATCTCAACCAGCCCGAGGCCAACAAATTCGAAAAGATTGTCTTGGGATCTCTCTATTACTGAATAATACTATTTTACATTACGGGACCTACCGTACCAAAATCATATTCCCGTAAATATGACGTTATAACCCTTTTCAAATACCCATGGCTAATAGACTGAACCGGAGCAAACTACAAACATTTGCCCTTTTAGAAAACAAAACTCAACGATTCTGACGGTTCAGTGGCTCACGCATAATATTTTTACGGTAAGGTAAGCGTCTCCCCTCTCGTTTATACCAGAGACTTCAGCATTAAGAATAACAGCGACAGCATGCCTTCTCGATTACGTTTTATTACATTAAAAGTTTCTGCTTACCCTACAGTACATCAAGCGCAATCCATTTTACGTACCGTTTCGGTAATGTTACATCTTCCATCTCTCTCACATCACAGATTTCATAAATAAGTTTGACAGTGCCATCAGGTTTTCTCGATGATGTTACATTTACATTAGGAGTTGCTGCTTAACCTACTGATCACTGACTTCGTAGACTAGACCGCAATTAGAGCTACGTTAACTAGGCCACAATCGGAGAAATTCGTGAGTTGCTCGTTACATATTTGTGCTATTTCATAACGCTAACAAGTTATGATCACATGCAAACGAGCTTATCACTATGTGCTCATAAGCCGATCTTCTGCTTATGTAATTACTTTTTCGTATACATTTGAAATGTCCTCTAAAAACTGGCAACATTTCTCACATAAGACGTTTGCAGTGCTCTTTGAACATAAGACGTCTGTAATACTTTTGGAACAATCATGTGGTATTAGATCAGTCAGGATCGAAATAAAAAGATTACCTAGTGTACTTGTAACTTAAATGGCGCGTCTGCTTATTAGCAGATCAAATAATTAATTACTAGACTGATCTAAGAATATGGTAAAGTTCTCCTACGATCACGTATCATTTCCATGCATATTGCAGTCTTTTTCGTTAGAGCTATCAAACTAAAATTAGCTGTAAATCTTATGCAGCGTCCATCAACAAGGCCGTGAGTTTGAACGACATGCAAATATCCTATGTGGTAACATAATAACATAGATATTCGAAGATCTATGTTTAAATGAGAGAAGAAAACCCGCTGAATATGAAGGGAAGGGACTAATTTTTTATTGTTTTTATACTTAGCGATGCAGTGCTGATTGGCTGTGGGTCAATATTAATGTTTTCATAGTTTGAAATCATGCATCATGTTTATTATGTGCCTAATTTAGAATTGATCGTGATCTGTCGTTCTGTCGTACTGTCGTTCAAGATACTGGGGAAATTACTTGCAGCAATAGAAAATAAGTAATCGTTAAAAAAAAACTAAATGTATTCAAACAAACTCCAAGTTCTATTAATCGTTTTTCGGTTACGTCAACTTCAATTTAAGGTTATGGACTAAGCTGGTTCTTATATTAAAGTTGACTTAGATTCGTATATTAAAAAAATCGTCAAATTCAATCTCCTATCTATGTTGGCTAATTAAGAAGCTATTTCGACTAGAGCGGTATTCTCTATCACACAAAACAGGGGTAGTCAGTGCAGTGACCATACGATAGGATATTGCGACACAGTAATAAAGTTCTTCACAAATTCGTCCTCAATCTATAAATAACCTAACCAAAATAAGTAGAGTATGTATATTACCAGCAGCTAGGTTAACTATGTTTATTCAAGTTTGTTTGCGGTGGAACTCTGCCGATTTCACGGTGGCAGCCACAGTCCAAAGAAAAGTTGTGAAATTTTTACACATGAGTATAATATTTACGGTTATATTACGAAAACCCCACCAAAATAAAAGGGACCAAGGACTGAATACACATTAAGCTATGAGGCCGCTGGTAGTATTTTTCCGCTGAACTAATCCAAAACTGTCATGAACTACTAAAATATTAGAGTACAAATCAACCAATCGACAAAATTGGAGTGCATCTTCACTCTTATTTAAATAGATTAGGAACTATAGACATTATTTCAGTTATAACAGCAAACACATTAAGCTCTAGCAATGGGCTCAAGTATTAAAAATTATCTTCAATCTATAAATAGGATCAAAATTACGCTCCGTACAGATAATGGAATCGAACGCTGAAAGGGATCAAACTCTGACCCCCGCTTATGTACTGAAAATTCTTTCAGATATTATGTGAATTAGGACATTCATCCTAGAGAACTTCTTGCTCATATTAACGATAATTACTGACGGAAAGTAACAGATCTGGACCCCAAGTCTGCTAACACAATCGATTCATAATCGAACAGCAACCGCATAGTAACTGTCACTTTTGACAGATATCCCATACAATATCTGTCAAAAGTGACAGTTACTATGCGATTGCTGTTCGATTATGAATCGATTGTGTTAGCAGACTTGGGGCCCGGACGTAACGTAACATGCCATCGAGGTAATGCATCGCGCGCGCTGGTCGCTCTTCCGAACGTCTAAAAGGCGCCAAAAGGACGGTTTTCTTCAGGTAATAAGGACAAATAAGAAATATTTAAACCAGTTGACGACAGTCAGTTGAGATCAAGACCATAATTATTCACTATGTCTGTACAAGTCGTTACAGTTTATAGATTAATACCAATTCTGATGGATTGTGACCGAAATAGCCGTAGTTCCGGAAATCTGTCGTGGCATTCAGCGAAGGGATTGAGGTTATTACGGTGCAGGAATGTTGTTTAAGAGGATGGACTTAAGGATAATGTCCCATTGCTTTCGGGGCGTCGAAATTGTTTGCACAGTATTTAATATACGGGTATTGGATATTTTGTCAAGTTATTAAATAACTACCCTTATATCTGAATTGAGACATTTAAACATACCAAATTACCCACATTTTATGTGAGAAAAAGTTCTTATACAAATCTTAGGGGAGCGCTCTGTTAACATCACGACTTTAGTTTAAGCAGTAATTTTTCATTTTTACAGCTTCAGTAAATTAATATTTCACTCAACTTTGTTACGACACAGCCTTTCTCATGAATTTCCCCGGAAGTTTAAGAACATGAAACATTAAAAATGTAACTGAGTTTTATTATAGAATAAAAACTAAATACGCGGAGGATAAACGAAAAAATCAAGCAAAAACAACCCTAAAGAAACACTGTAGGTAAAGGTTCATGTAACAGTTCTGGAAATTTAAAAGGCACAAACGTCACTTTTATTAATTCCCCATACTTCACTTTTTTTTAAAATATGGCTCCCATAATTTTTTGCCGATGATTTGCCAACAACAGAGTTTAAAAGACAATTCGCCGGTAGAATATAATAAAAGCAAAATAGAAATTGTAATAAATGACTTTTACTAAGCCTTTCCCGTTTGATTACGAGTAGATTGACCATCTAAATATATCCAATTTTAGTCTAAACGTGAGGCCATTGCGTTTATTAGTATTTTTTAACTATCCCCTGTATATCAGGATGATATTATTTTCACTTTTCAAACTTGTGCACCCCTGAATTCGTGTAAATTCAGGGACAATCCACCGTAATTACCTTAAGGATACGTTCAATAAATCACTGCGGAAAACTCAAGTCATGCTTAAAGCAAATTACTCACGCCGGATAGACTGAACGAAATTTTTATTTTTAAATATAATAGTTTTAATGAAATATTTACAAAGGGTTGGCGGACATGATCAATAATTTTAATATGGCCTAAATGTTAGGTTTATGATATGCAAAAAGCGCGTGTGTGATTATTGATGGGATGTTAACAACATTTTTATAGAAATTGCCAACAAGTTGTTGTTATTGTGGATGGTCTACACTCGTATACGGTTAGCTAAGGAAAAAATCGCACTTGCCCAACAGATACAGTTATTTTTAGTATAATACGTACAGATAGATTTCAATTAAAACAAAACAGAAAGGGAATCAAAACAGACACGATCCCAAATCGGACGGGATCAGTGTGGGCGCCACTTTTGGACTCACCAACGTCATTGGGTCGTTTTTTAAATTGTCAGTTTAAAGTATTGCCATAATAAGCCGGATCGTTGCTCCAAATAAGGCACGGTTCGTTAAAAAGTTATCGCTGAGGTACTTCCGCTTATTGATGGGTTCATACATCCGTGAGTGATACCTATAATTTCTTGCAATGACATAGGTACAAATTCAAGGTTCGATGACGTGGCGCGGTACATGGTACTATCCCATAATAGTATTCATCATTGGGTAGTAAAGGTGCTTCTAATAAGGTTGCCTTAACCCTAAAAACCTACACTAGGTACCTACGTGTGTATTACAAGCGAATATCGCGGAGCAAATGAGAATAAAAGCCTACGTGCTTTGCATCTTTAAGATAATTAAAAATAGATTTATGACATCTAATGTCTCGACTACACACTTGAGTATTCCTTAGCGCTTATGTGCAACCTAGTTTGCGCAGTAAAGTGTGTGCATGTAGACGACACATTTAACCGTATTATATTTTAAAGCGTAAACTAGGAAGTTTGCACATAATATAAGCGCGGAGAAATCCTAGAGCGTGAAGCCAGGATTCAATAGCTTCCTTCAGTTACCAAGATATATCTACCTCATACTTACATCACATACTTATAAGAATATTCAGACAACACACGCGTACGCTAAAGTGAAGCCTAAAAATCAATGTTCCACTATTTAAACGACATGCTAGACCAGAGTTTTTAGGCTTTATTTATTATGATTATTCCACCAAGTTTGTGCCTTACACAAAGATACTCCTGATAAGGACAATGTGAATACAACATAACACTGATAACATTACTATGTCTGATATTATTATTCCATACTGTGGCTAACTTCATATGGTGTCCAATAGTAAAATCCTCCTACTTAGCTTTTTTGAACTGTACTGGAGTTAGCTTCCGGAGGTCACTGCAACTGCCTCGTTGGTAAAAGATACACTGGCAAGCATTAAGGCTTGGTGGGATCTTGGGTGGATGATCAAATTATAATATTGGATCCCTTCTCTGTGTTTTAAGAGGCAATTTTAGTTGATGCCAGAAAAGTAGATCAATCCTGACCAGCAGTCCCACTATTTCGACCTCGGAGAGTAGATGTCAGTCGCTTTGTGTAAATAAGTAATCAGTCAAATTAGAGGAGCTTGGAGGCCAACCCTCATACAAAACGAAATGCAAAATGGCTAGTAATTAAGATTGAATTTAGGCCATAATCCACCACATTGACTCGGTGTGTGTTGGCGAAATTTGAATGTAACATGTTGCATAATGAATAACTGAATCGTAAAACAGAAATGCGCACACTATTACAAGATGAAACATTCAAAAATGTATGTAGCCACTCTGTTCCATTGGCTGAGCATTGCGTCTGCCTTGGTCGCCTTGACATAGTCATACTATCGCACACCACTGTTTATTATAATATTAAGAAAATACATAAATTTTTAATCTCAAAGATAATACTTGAAATACTTCTGTGAAATTAAGGAAGTATTGCGATTGTTTGGTAATGGCTGAAAGTGAAAATTATATTGCATGCCATTATACTAAATTATAGTATAATTTGGATGTTAAAGAAAGCCTTCATACTTGTTGGAAGTGTGCAGCATGTGAGATGCCAACAGCAAATACCTAACTGGAGGAGCTATGCACCCAGCAACCTTTTATTGATTTTTAAATTTATTAGGATCCTATTATAGAGGGCTGAAATGCAGTCTTACTGAATAAAATACAGAACAACGAGAGAACAGAAGAACGAGAATAAACATAATCACACAAAAAGTAACCACTCAAAATAAAGATTTGTTATAACATTTGTGCTTCCTCACTTCTTAATCGATCAACTTCTAAGCAAGGTTGTAAATGTGCTCTTCATAATTATTTTCTTTATCAAATCTGTGAAGATTGAATCCTGTGAATATGTCATGAAATATAATTAGAAGTGTATTCTCACTGCTTATGATTAAAGTAATTCTTGGACTAAACTTATTGCAATCTAAGTTGAGTTATGATCTTTGTAAAGATAGCTGATGTTGATAAAAGTGATAAACAAGAGTTTGATCTAAAATTCATGTCTGCAATATTTAAAATAAATTCTCACAGAAACATGATGTGGCCACTACTTATAGAAAGGTATTCAGATGGTCTAGCTAGATCTAGGGCGAGTTCTAATGAGATAAGGCTGTCTTGAATAATGTTGATGATGCATAGGATCAATCCCCGGTATGAACATACATATACACACATACCTAATCCCAGAAAGGCTGGTCATAGATATGATAAACAGTAACACATATGTTTGCTTTTTACATAAGCATAGGTCTAAAGTCAGTTACTGACCTGTGGCAAATTGGCAGCGATCTGTCTGTGCAGCGAGTCTCTCTCCTTCTCCACTTCCTTGAGCCGCTGCTCCGAGTCGCCCAGCCGCTCCTGCGTCTCCCGCAAGCTCTCCACCAGCTTATCTCGCTCATCGAGCATAGACACCATCAGTTGCTCAAAATTCGCATCTTCCCCCGACAACTGCGAACTCCTCTGGCTGATACTGTCCTCCGATATAGTGGGCATCACGTCGCACATCATATTCCACATTTTAATTTAACATCAAACCAGGTTACTTTTCGTACACCACACACCGAAAAATACAATTCGATCAGTTTATTACATATGTCCCGGCATTAATGTTACCTAAAACTAGCGCACTTAACGCGGGCAAATTGTTTTACATCGTCATAACATTCGTATGAGACTCTATACAGGAATTTCGGAGACATTCTAGTTCGATATTTAGAAAGACACACCTAAAACTCGTACTCCTACGATTCCATACTATCATGGCTCGAGCGGCATGTCTGCCATCTTGGAATGGAACGTCAATCTGATCAAAGAATAGACTAAGAGATAATCAGAAGTGATAATAATTTGAGGAATAAAGTGACCACCTTCATAAAATGATGTAGGTACCACAGATATGAAGTACTTATTTTTTATGTAAATCAAAAAAAGATGATTAAAAATACGCAAACCTTGAAATTAGCAATTTAATTAAACGGATTGAAAGCAATAAATGTATAAGAATTAATATATTTTCAGTAGCTTCAAAATCTCTCATAGGAAACTATTAACCAAATAATATGAAACTCAAAGAATGTATAAGCCCGCCTTTGAAGCTGGACTTATTAATCGAAAATTCGAAATCATGTCCATGTGCATGAATTTGAATTGTAATAGCTGTGATACCTACCTCCACGAAATGATTTTACTCTTTGACGAAGTTGTAGATCTGCGTCAATAGAGGTCGTTACGAACACTTGAACACATGAATGAACTTTACGAAGATAGTTACATTTTTTTTCTAACTTAAAATTTCTTCAGTTGTATTTTATGTAATATTTATAATATTCATATTATTACTAACTTAGCAAAACAGAAATAGATTCTATATTGTATTTTTTTTCTAACATTACCCGTATAAAAAATGCCACACGCTATAACAACGACATCTAGTGTCAAGGACTAAAACTGAAAAAGGTACTAACAAACACTTTCATTCATAATTCTTTCACTATTCAAGATCAAAATCTAATTATTTTTTCTGCAGGTAAGGTGCCTTTGTAAGTGAGTATCTACACCTAACTAAAGGACGTTACTTGACTTTCGTGCTGTACACCGAACATGCAATTAGTACGTTAAAATTGCGAAGATACCATTCTCCACTTTTTGGTCAGATTTCATAATCCCTAACCCTAAGATATTCATGATGATTTTTTTTAGGTAGGTAATTATTAATCATCGATTTTGGAAGAGTAGCTATTTAATGATATAACAGTTTTCTTATAAACAACATTTATTTGATTCGGCGTTTAAAACTGATTAGGTACCTACTAAGGACCCTCCGGCGCGCGCTGGTATACACGCGGAAGATTTCACCGATGGTATTTTGTCCCAATGTAATAGAAGGCATTGAAGCTATAATCCACCAAGCTGACCCAGTGCATGCGGATTGGCGAACTTAACCCGTCCTTCGAAAGACGTGCAGATTTCCTAACGATCTTTGAATTCACCGTACGGCGAGTAATAATCATCGTAAGTAAGATGCGCACATAAATTCCATAAGTCTCAGAAATGCGAGTCGGGGTTTGAACCTCCTTGAACACATCTTGTTGCTAGATCGAGCATTTGATTAAATTGGCTATCACTGTTTCCATGCTTTTGTTATGTGAAAACTAGGTATGTATATGGAAATTATTGGGACCCATTTTCTGTCACCATGTCACATTTGGTTACCTTATTGAGCGCATCCCTACACCCACGGATTTTCCGACTCCATAATTTTCCACTGACGCACCACGCATGCGCGGCGCCCATGCGCGCACCGTGACACCTGTCAAACATAGCCAGACCCTCCCCCTGGACAGACCTTCGTTGACGTCACTGCACCCATCAAGCCAAGGGAAAATCGAGTGCATTTCAACAAACCATGTAATTATAGGTAGGTAGCTTTATATTTCTAATATTTCCGTACTCATTCGAAAATCAAATATGTGTTCGAAAATTTAAAAAAGTCTGTTGTTAAAATTCGAACACAATATTTTTAATTGATGTTTTAAAATTACGGTCTTGAATTTCGAATGTCTATGTACTAGCAAACTAATTGCATTTTTTTTTAAATATTCACTGTTTGTTTTTATGGCGTTAGTGTTCTTAACTGTGCTTGGACGCTTGGACTAACAGGTGCGTTTTGTCGATAATCTATTTATAGTACCTACTTGAGCTTAGTGATGATAAGTAATTACATCCCTAGACAATACACGAGTGATATTGCGCCTGTCCCATGACCTTTAATCTTTACTTTATCTGGTATTTATAGGTATTTAGGTATTATATGAGAATTGATAGCAAAAAATTCTCAAATTGCAATAGGTTTATGAATGTAGTCAAAGTAAATGGCGTTTCTTCCTGTTCCTACCTACCTAATTTTTAGGGTTCCGTATCCAAATGTTTCAAATGTCCATCAGACTGCGAAATAAGATGAGATAGGTAGGTACTTTTAGTTCACACATAAGTACCTAGGTAAATGTAACTCACTGGCGGCAAGATGCATAAATAAAAGATAGATTTTCTCACGATTGCAATGAGGATTTTCTTAAGAAAATGTAGTTGTAATGCCATCGTAAATTTATTGAAAATTTCTATAAATTTCGGGGGTATTTTTTACTGTGCTTCGAAACAATGTGCAAGTCCGAAATGCGCACTTAGCCATATATTATCTTAAATTGCTTGTAGTAGTGGGTAAGTTGGTATCTAATTCGACATTTTAACCTCGGTTACAAATATTTTAAGGTAGATAATGCAAGCATGTGGGAAAATCACCATGTGAATTGAAATGATTAAGTAGTAGACCACTAATATAGGTACCTACTTACATAATTTTATATTGAGCAAGGCATTGATTTGAAATAGCTAGAGGCTGGTTATATTTTAGGACCTACTTGTAATTTATTGATTTCTTATATTTACGCACACCATTGCAAGACCTCAAGACACTGTGAGCACGTTCTGCGTAGATCGGACCGCAAGCAGCAACTAAATATGAGGGTACTCCAGTACAAACGATGACACTAGGACGTCAAACACCTTCGTCCTCCCGTGACCATGGTTGCTGTAAAGCAGCCGAAACGTTGGGAACGTAAAAAACGTAAAATAAACGCGATAAAATCCTTCTTGTAAATTATCAAAACCAAAAACGTTGTTACTGAACGGCCCAACTTGGTTGGCACCCAATCTATAAGACCGATTTGTAGGGTCCCTAAAAATCGGCCACACAGGGCCCCAAGTCTGCTAACACAATCGATTCATAATCGAACAACAACCGCATCGCAACTGTCACTTTTGACAGATATTGTATGGGCTATCTGTCAAAAGTAACAGTTACTATGCGGTTGCTATTATCAATCGATTGTGTTAGCAGACTTGGGGCCCAGATTGGTGGCACTAGGTATCGTTCGTAGAGGCTTAAAGCCTTAATTTCAGAAGCTCTTTGGGTTTACTATTGTCCGTAGGTAATTCTATTTGTACACATATTATTTACCGTCTATTGCTAGGTGGGTATTTATTTTTCATTTCAACACACCCGGCGGCCGCCATTCATTAGCATTTTAATGAATTTTTCGCGGCGTAATGAGGTCGTTAGCACATTTATTATGAGATAACACTTTCATGACTCTTGGCAGACGGATCTTGCTTTTATAATTGAGTGGATTAAAGGATTTTATTGGACACTAGCTTTTGCCCGTGGACATAACCCAGTTAAGCTTCCATTAGTAGAGAAACTCGTAATTTGCAATTTTCTGCTATTTTCCATTTTCTCTAGGCATTTCTAATCTTTGGTACCTACTAGGGGTGCGCCGAATATTCAGTAATTATGCCGCATGTTTTTATATGTTTGATATTCGGCCGGATAATCCGTTCATGTGCCGAATATTAACCGAAATTTCGTTCTTATTACTTTAAAATAAAATAAAATTCAAGTCGCGACGCCTTATAGTGAGTGTCGCGACGCCTTATAGTGAGTGTCGCGACGCCTTATAGTGAGTGTCACGACGCCTTATAGTAAGCGTCGCGATGCCTTAAATAAAGTGAGCATCCGGACGCCTTAAAATAAGCGACACAACGTCTGATAGTGAGCGTCGCTGTCTAGTGAGCATCGCGACGTCTTATAGTGAGTGTCGCTACGCCTTATAGTAAGCGTCGCCGCGCATTGTAGTCGTATATTTAAATATAATATAGTGTGAATAATTCTGCCGAATATTCGGTTTGGAAACCGCTGTGTCGAATAATATTCGATATTCGGTTCTGTTAAGAAATCCATGTTCTGCGCATCTTTAGCACCTACCTATCTAAATATTCAAATGTCATGATATCATATATGATGCCATATCATGAGACTTGAATATACGATTTTAAATGAATGTTATAGGTACATAATTTAGTTAGTAAATTGACGATGTGACGGTCTGAGCCGCTTGTTTTCCAGACGGTGGGTAGTGTGGGGTCTTGATCTTTTTGTAAGTTGCCCTTGTCTACGTTTTCTTGGCGTCGAACTTAGTCCATTGTATGTTACGCATAAACATACAGATAAGTTACGAACTATTATTACGATTGGTCTGTATATCTGGGATTGGTTGTCCACATTAACCTCGTTTGTCTTTTGTGCAACTGACAATAAGGATTAATATTTTCTAGCCGTTTTAGACACTTCAAATTACATACGGCACGATACGTAGCGCTGAATCAGATATGCTATCAGGTAGCGATAAGAAATTAATGAAATTGTTTACCAGCACAGTTACCAAAACATTGCACGGTGTTTACAAAGCCGTTTGATACATTATGTATCTCCCGTCGTATTGATTTCCTTCGGTTCCGACGCAAATAGCCCTACTAGGTATCTGATGTTATTAAGAGTTTTATTGTGAGGAGTTTACCGTTAGAACTTTGTAGATTTTTGTTCGTGATTTTTATATATTTTTGGTCGGCGTTTCCCAAGGATGTGATTTGGGTCCCGATACTTTATCGAGATTAGATAATCTCGGGTTTACGTTAATTACGTTTTTTGTAGGTAAGTTTAATCGCTTGTTAAGTTTTGTTGTTTAAATATGTACGAAGAAGTTTGTGTTTGAACTGTTTGTATTGGTAGATTTAATACATTTCTCGAGTTATGTTTTAAAAAAAAATGCAAATAATTAAATACTTACTTATCCATGTTGCGAGGCAGGCTAGTTCCCGATTATGAAATTAAAATTCGGCGACGTGGACACTGTTACATGTTCTTTGTTAGATTCCATACTATTGGTTCAACAACATAAAATATGAGCATAGCATCGGCCAAATGTGTGGCTCTACAACACAACTCTTCTTAATTATTCCGGGAATAAACATTATATTAATTTTAGGTTTATGCTAGCATTGGTCTATGCAAGCATTCATTTTAGGTCTATGCTAGCATTAGCCTACATCGGCATGTCTTCTTCACCAGTCGGTCTCGCACATTCTTCATCATGTTCGAGGGCGCTGTCGCCGGGATCTTGAACCGCCTGCTCGGCAAGTACGTGCAAGACCTGGATACCGAGCACCTCAATGTGGGCATCTTCTCGGGAAATGTCAACCTCACAGATTTGAAACTTAAGCCTGAGGCTTTGGTAAGTTTTTAAAATTAGGTCGCATACTTTCGAATTGGGGACAAGAGCATGAGGAAAAATCCAATATTTCCCTTCAAGTTTAAAGTGTACTTTTAAAAGCCTATTTTTTAACTAACGATCAGTGATCTTAAGTAGTTATAGGTACCCCTAGCATAGAGTTGGTGCCCAAAGGGACGGCATAAAGTTTATGCCAGTGTTGGTTCCAGTATAAATTTATTTCGTCTTCAATGAGGATTACATCAAATTTATTTGATAAAACACTGTATTTACCCCCGAATTTATAGACGTTATATAACTTTATCAACCGTCACATAGTATTGCGCACAAGAGCCCTGCTTTGCGCAGTACTATATGACGGTGTTAGTGTCGGGGGCTCTACCTATTTGCCTATCGCATACGAAACAAAGTATATAGACCTCTATGAATGATTTCGTTCTGTCTGGTATTAACTATCTTCCTTTACAGTATGAACTCGACCTACCGATCGATGTCAAAATCGGCACCATAGGCCGCATAGCTCTCACAATACCATGGACTGGGCTCTACACGCAACCAGTACTTGTCCACATTGAAGATGTACTGATATTAGTCGGTCCAGCTATATCGAACAGCTATTTTGACCCAGAAAGGGAGAGACGACTTACCAGAGCTGCTAAGAGGAAGATACTACAAGATTTGGAAGCTGAAAGCGAGATACTGAAAGGTCCTCAGAACTTCTTCGAGAATTTGTTCACGGCTATCGTGAATAATATTAAGATCTACATCAGGAATGTGCATGTGAGGTATGAGGACTCTATCAGCTCGAAGGACGGGCCGCTGGCGTGTGGACTGTGCATGCAGAGTTTGGCGATTGAAACTACGAATAGGCAAGTTACTTTTGTACATGTTTTAACGCAAACAACAGCAAAGTGGCCATTATTTGTGTAGTTATATACCATTAAGGTGGATGCTCAGTTCAGGGCGCGAAATTCAAAATGTCAATGGTTTTTATTTTTTTACGAAACATTTGGACATCTTTACGTTGTAATTTAGTTCTTGCGATATTAGCATTCTACATTGGATGTCTCGATGTATACCATAAAGTTAGTAAAAACCGCTACTTTTACTGAAGAGAATCATTGTCATTATACTTTTAGGACAATAATAATCAATTTCATGAAGCTATCCATAAGCTCTCCCAAGTTAAGCAGTTCATCATTTTCAAAGCCTATCTATTCTTCTGTTCTATTCTATTCTTGCAGCAAATGGAAGCCATCTGTGACTCCAGCGGATGCATCAACCTTATACCAGCTGATACGTGTGGAGTCGCTCTCAGTCTACTGGAACCCCACAGCCACAGCATTGGACGACAATGAAACAGCTCATATCACACCCATGCAGTATTACAACTGGAAGCACTATATGCTCACTGGATTGAGGAAATTTTCGATGCATCATGAGGACTTTGAGTTCTGTAAGTTTTTAAGTCCATATTTGCGTGTTTTGTGCTAGCTTTATGTTGTGGTGATAATGACCTTTAATTCCTAATAGTGCTGCAACCAGTTACCTGCAAAGTGAAAGTTCTCATCAACCGCTCCAGCGAAGCACGTGTTCCTCGTCTACTCCTGGATGCTGTGTTGCAAGACAGTGCTCTGCAAGTCTCACGGAGGCAGTACCTGTCCATCAATAACTTGTTATCATCGTTTGCGAGGATTAAACTTAATAGGTGAGACAACTTGCGATAACAAATACATTTCTCATTTCGGTTTGGGCTATTCTGATTATGTCCGCATTGAAATAATTTTCCATGGCCTTTAAAGGGTGTCCGAACATTAAAATCATCGTTCAATATTTCAGGAAGTACCGCCACCTCCACCCAGGGATGCCACTATCCAAAGACGTCAAGAAGTGGTGGCGATACGCCTACAACGTGGTTGTGGAACAGCGAGTGAGGCCCTACACCTGGGCAGCTATAAAGAAGCACAGAGAAAACTATAATGTATACAAGAAGATTTACAAGAGCACCCTGAGGAGTCCAAACGATATTGAACTGAAATTGGACCTGCAGAAGTGTGAAGATAGCTTGCCGATTATATCGGTTGTTATTGCCAGGGAGCAGGCAAAATTTGAGGTAAAATTTTCGGCTATCATCATCGGGTTGTGATTCTTTGGTTATAATATTTCTAGTTGTAAGAAATAACCTTATTTATGTCTCTTTCATTTTTACAGTTGTTGTCTCAGGAACCCGAACGCATAGAAGTAGTAGAAACCGAATTTGACTGGTGGAAACCGACCAGTTCTCCACCAGAGAGCGAGACAGAGGACTCAATGAGCCACGTGGAGCTCTGCGTCAAGACAGAGAGGAGCAAAAGTCTATGGAGTCATCTTTCGAGCCCAGAGAAGGAGAAGGTCTGTGAACTCATCGGCTACGTGGAGGGAGCTCCGAAACAGGATAAGTCTAAGCAATATATTGGTGAGTTATTAGTATTTGCCCGCAGAATTGGCTGTAATTTACAGTTGTAGTTGAATGCTCTACAATTTGCTGAGGAATATAAGTAGTTCATAATAAGTACGGAATAGGGATCTATTCACAATATGTATTTTGCATTCTGCAATCAATCAGCAATCTTATGTTTCAGAGCACAAGATAAATTTGACGCTAGCAAATTGCTCTTTGACACTAATGAACAGGAGTAAAGAAGTGTTAGTGGCAACTGTCACACAGTTCTTGGCGTCACTGGAAACAAGGCCATCAGCCAAGGCTTACAAGGTACAAAATTATTTATCAAATATTAAGTTTATAATGTAAAGGTTAGCTAGAATAATGCGGTATCTCTTATATGAGAAATTGAATATATGTGAAATTATCCGAGATAACCAGCTTTGTTAGCCTGGAAAATCCCGCACCAGTAATAGTTTTAATCCCCACTTTTTTTTTCAAAATGTATTTACTCTCCAAAAGATCCTACTGTCTTGCTTATATTTTGATACTTATTGTTTTCATTCTAGCTTTCAGCCCGAGCAGAGGGCATAATAATCGAAGGAGTAACGACAGACGGTGACTTAGTTCCATTAGTGACACCAGCGCAAAGCACTGCTGTCACCAGCTCCAACCTGCTGGCTGTCGACTTCGAGAAGAACCCCTGTAGCAGTGAAGCTGATTATGGACTGTGTTTCTTGCTGGAACCAGTGGAGCTGGTTTATGTTGAGGTAAGTCTGAAAGTCCTAAAAATATTCCACAGTCTTTGCAAGATGGATAAAACAGCAGTGGATGAGACTTTAATAAACGCTTCCCTGCTTTTCCCATTTCAAGACATTCTTTATAGACTAATGTAATGAACAGTGATAGCCAAGTTGTTAGAACGCTTGCCTTGGTAACGAAGATCGCAGGTTCAAACCCCGGCTCGCACCTTTGGGATTTCTGGATTTCATGTGCGAATCTCATTTTCAACCACGATTATCACTTGCTATACGGTGAAGGAAAACATCGTGGGGAAACCTGCATATCTGAGAGAGCCCCTCGAAAGACGTGTGAAGTCCGCCAACCCGCATCGGACCAGCGTGGTGGACTATGGCCTAATCCCCCCCCCCCATTGATGGGAGGCCCGTGCCCAACAGTTGGACATTAAAAGGGCTGGTATTTATAATGTAATAAATTAAAAATGCTCATGGTGATATAATTTCTTCCGCAGCATTCCTTTACAGAGCTGATAAACTTCTTCCAAACCCACTCCATGACCGCTGAGGAGTTGGCTGCAGAAGTTTCCGATGCTGTGTACCGCGCTGGCGGAGTCAGTAAATCTGTTCTAGCATATACCATTAGCAGAAAGAAGGTGTTCCATCTAAATGTGGATGTCAAAGGGCCTTGTGTTGTTGTACCAGAGCATGGGTGTGTGCACAAGTAAGTACAGTGTGTGAATGTTGATGATAAAGCCAAAAGAATAATGTAACAATTGTTTAAGAAGATGGAGAGAGATGGATTTTCATGGGTGAAAATAATAGATCCAAAAAAAGTTTAATTTCTGCAAGAAATTGACAATCTTATTCAAAAGCTTACACAGATGTGTCTGACCTAAGATTCGGTCTTATTCTTAGTAGTAAACATCACATTCACATAAATGCTAGTGTTCATTTATTTTCGCATACACCGGTACAGGCTTGATGTTTTAATGAGCTGCCTAAGCTATTACTTTGCCTTTCAGATCTGGTCGAGTTATGATATTCGATGTAATGAGGATCATAATAAAGTCTGATCTACAACCTTCGAATCTGACACTAGAGGACGCTACGTGCATGGAATTGGAAGAGCGTTTGTATGATCGTCTGCACGCCGTGTGTTCTTGCCAGGTTCGTATTATTGGTGTTCCACAGGGCATGATGTTAGGTCCCATTTTTTATTTAGTGTATAAACAAATACTGTTGCTAATTTTAGGTACTTTTCTGTGAGTGGAGCGATGAATGGCGAGAATCTCGCAGGCACGCAGATTCAGACCATCATTTGATTACAAAGTTCAGGATGCAGGTCGTCTTCTCCAACAGTATCAAGAAAGATTATAAGTTGTTACCCAGGTTAGTATTATGAAAGATAGAACTTCTCCTTTCTATGATATTAATTCGTCTTATTAAATAAATATCATTCCATCTTTGTTTCTCAGATACAAGCTGAACATATCACTATCAAGCCTCAAGCTGAATCTCTCAGACCGTATCATTGGTCTCCTCCTGGACTTCTGCGACAACCTTCCAATCCCAGTGCCGAATACCGTGCCAGTCTCATTCATGGACTCCGGAGACTACGCTGAGGATATAGAGGAACCGGAGCTGCTGCAACTCCTGGATTCGGACAGAGTGATGGCGGACCCTGGATATAATGAGTTGGTGAATCTGAGGCAGAGGATTGTTTCTGCTTACTTGAGTAGGAATAGGTAAGTCGTTGTCATCATCTTGAATGAATTCTGTTTCTGGGAATGGCTAATTAAAACTTTTATGCAATATTCTTTCAAGCATTACGCCTACAGCAGACATTAAAAGCATGTCTGTATCGAATTTTAGTTATATGCAGATATACAGGCTATGATTAGCATCTCACTCCCTCTCAGACTGTGATGTTCTTCCAACTATTTCTGTGTGCCAGTCTCTTGAACTAATAAATGATGGTCGTTGATTCGGCTTAAAAATTGTATGATTTCTTTGCATGAGTAGCCCTGACTGTAGGCACTCGTTATGCCGGTATGAATAGTCCTGTAACTTGCTTAAACAGGGCTGCAGAAACAACTTTCGATAAAGCAGGAGCGAAACTCGGCTTCCAGCAAGCGGAACCAGTGTTTATATCATTAGAGCACAGCGATGAGGATATGGAGGTCTACGCGCGCTCAGTAGACCTGCCTGGGTTCGATGACAATGTGTCTCCGAGCAATAATATCAATACGTTGCTAAGATTTATTGTTGGTGAGTACTCATACGAAGATGGATTTGCCATTTATTCCGGCCAGCTACGCTAATCCAACTGGTAAAAAAATACTTATCAGTACCATCAGACAATAAAAGGAATATACATATCAACATCGACTTGGGATCCAGTAATTAAAGTAATTGAATCCAAAACCAAGCGCACCATTGCAAGACCTCAAGACACTGTGAGCACTTTCTGCGTAGATCGGACCGCAAGCAACAACTAAATATAAGGGTACCCCAGTACAAACTAGAACGTTAAACATCTCAGACCCCCCGTGACCATAGTTGCTGTAAAGCAGCCGAAACGTCGGGAACGTAAGAGGATAAAATAAACACGATAAAATCTGTAAAATAAGTTTTATTTCAAGGAATATCAACTTAAAAAGTCAAAGAAAAAAGCATGTTTACTTGCATAAACCATTACGCCAATCAATGTATTAATTAACATTTGTGTGACCAGTCATATAATATATCCACCAGGCGAGATAGTGATAAACCTCTCCCGCTCCACCGAGCAAACGGAGAAGCCGTACATCATGCTCAGCATCACGAAGGTGTGCCTGGACGTGGCGCTGATGGAGTACGGGCCCGCCGTGCAGCTGGCCGTCAGCCAGGTGCTGCTCACCGATAAGCAGCATCACAGCAGCACGGGGCAGTACTTAGAACTGATTACTAGCTCAGGGGAGCTGTTCAATTTGTTGTATAGAAAGGTGAGAGTATGCACTAGCAAAGCTAATATTTACAGAGGTTTATGAAGTGATTCCCGTGGTTTAATAATCCTAGCTCTCCTCGTAAAGAACTTTGCTCATTAATATTACATTGTTTTGATTGGGTTGCAAAAGCTCGTTGGGTTACACCCATTCATTAATCCATCAACCGAAAGACGTCCACTGCTGGACAAGGGCCTCCCCCAATGTCATCTGATCATCCCAGTCCTCAGCTACTTGCATCCACCGGCTTCCTGCGACGCACCCTGTGGGGGTCATCCTACTCTATGTCTTGAGTTACATTGAGGTGCAAATTGTCTGAAAGAACCGAGTCGATTTTAATTTATGTCGATGACTGTATGACGACTTAGCCACGCACTATTACTACCGTTACCCTTGTATGGCTGGATCTACAAATATCTTCACCAGAACCGACCTACGCTCGATTTATTAACACAGTTTGTACATCCGAAACTAGGTAGTGCTAAATATAAGTGAAGATCTAGATGTGTACTCGTCGGCTTCTAGGTCCGCGCGAACTGTCCAGAATTCCGGTCGCACTTCCACAGCGTGGAGCAGTCGCTGGTGGCCGACACGGGCCACGTGTCGCTGCTACTCCACGCGGACGCGCTCCGGACCCTCACGAAGTACCTGCACTATATTTATGATAAGTAAGTATAATATAATAACAATAATAATATCCGCAACCCTTCCAATAGTCCCATCTCATGCCCATCCAAAACTCAATACATAGTCCTAATCATCTTTCCACATCCTGCAATAGTTCCTCCGCCTGCTGAGGACAATTCGCTGTTTATGCTATCTTTTTCAGCAGTTGACCCCAGCAGGTGGCTATCATAACATTACAATTATCAAAAAGGGCCTCTACGTGTTGAGCCCATGTCCCCGCGCATTATGAAATTATTAGGAACAAGACATACAGGACATTAACGAAAAAACTTTGACATCTGCAAAGTTATCAAACTGTGTCTCAGTGTCAGCGCCCACTTCTTAAGACTTATAGCAAATTACTCCAATAAAGAACTGCATAAATTGGTATCTATATAAGAAAATATAAATAATTGCATATGCAATAGGCAAATAGGTGATTGTAATTTCTACATTGTATGCTTGCTTTTGTTGAATCCATTTTTTCATCAGCTGGAAGTCCTCCAATGCAGGATTTAGGTCTCCTCGAATGACATACTGTCCTAGCCTAGACTACATCAAATGGAACTAGAGGGGACAAATCGATTCTGTGAGCTACTTATATGTGCTGTGCTCACAACAGTTTAATTTTGCAATAATTGGAGCTTCTTGTATTGGCGACTCAAGTTCCTTTACGGATTTTTAACTCCTCCTCATTCCCGAACTTGACTGTTTCTATTGGACATTTTAAGTCTTTTAAGGCTCATAGCACCTGACTATGTCTAACTGTCGTAGGTCTTAAATTCGTAAATTATAAGTAGGTACTTATTGAACATTTTGTGTGATAAAATTTGAGTTATTGTGCTACCCAGAATACAGCATCGACACGCACTTAACCTGAGGAGTGTGGTGCTGCCGAAAACCAAATGTCTACTGGATTACCTGATGAAGCCTGAAGTGGACCCCCCGGTACCGCCTGGTGCTACAAAATTCAGTTATTCTGTCAGGTAAGTGTAGTAGAAACCACTGTGCTGTCTCCTGAAACCTAAGAAAAGTATAGACAAATATGCAGTATGGTACATTTACTTATCAATTTGATTTGTTTTATAAGTTTAGCGGAAAAGGGAAGATCTTCCAGCCAGGCGGGTGGTATGCCTGGCGGGGCGGCCGCTATGCTCCGACGGTTATTGTCGGGATCTTGTATATATGTTACTTGCTCCGAAAACTCTTATAGCGCGATTCAGGATGGTGATGAGAATTGTCTATATTGTTCTGAATGCGTCTGCAGCGCCATCTGTGTAGCTTGTGGTGCGGTTGAAGTGGTCGCTAAATAAGCAATAAGAAGTAATATTTTTTATAAACTCAACCCATTTTCCGCTTTTTATATTAGGGGTGGTTGGATACTATAATTTGGAAGTCAGAAAACGCTGGTATTGGCATGGTACTTATTTATGTATTCAGAGGTATACTTATAAATCTATAAGGCTGTTAGACCTAAACACAAAGCTCCTTCAAGGGCCTAAGAGGCGGTTGTTAGAAGTCCCGTGGCTCAACTAATTCTTAATCATAATCTTTTGCATTAAAATATAAAGCTACAAAAATAATCTTTGCTACATAATCTGTTAGAGAATAATACTAGCACGGGCGAAAATTTCTTTTGCTGGATGATATTCTTTTTATCTGACTCCTTATGCGTGTAGGGCATCATCAATATCTGTGAAGATCTGCCACCTGGAGACCTCAGTTCTGGAAGTAAGGTTGGCTGCGCTGGAGAGTGACTGTGTGTTCAGGGCCAACGACCGAATGATATTCAAGCTGTATCTCAGCTCCTTGCACTTGGATGATCTGTCTGAAGCTACTTTGTATCCCAAGGTAAGTGTTTGGTATTAATAATTCTGTCCATTTAAATTTATTTAGATAGCTGCGCCCCGCGTGTTACCCGCGATTAAAAAGTATGTCGATGCCTATGTTATTTTCTGACCCCTAAATTATTACTACCTATGCAAAAAATCATGTAGATCCTTTGCTCTATGAAAAATTAAAACAAATCTATCCCACGGGAACCATACATTTTACCGGGATAAAAAGTATCCTATGTGCTATTCCAGACTATAATCTATCTCTGTGCCAAATTTCATCCAGATCCGTTCAGACGTTCTGGCGTGATTGAGTAACAAACATCCATCATCATCCCTCCAAACTTTCACATTTATAATATTAGTGGGATAGTCGACCTATTGTAAATCCTTCAACCTTCCCAGTCAAACAATAGAAAATGCTGACAACAACGTCCATTGGAGTCTTACAACTGTGCTGTATAAATCTACTGATTGTGTTTCCCTTTAGTGACGGCTTTTCTTTGCATTATTTTCACCTGAGGACCCCTCAGAGATTCCAATTCAAAGAATTTCCAAGTTAAAGTGGCAGTGGGCAGGGCACATAGCTCGCAGAACCGATGGCCGTTGGGGCAGAAAGGTTCTAGAATGGCGACCACGAATCGGAAGACGAAGTGTAGGACGGCCCCCCACAAGGTGGACTGATGACATCACACGCGTCGTAGGAAGCCGGCGGATGCGAGTGTCGGAGGACCGTGATGTGTGGAAGTCGTTGGGGGAGGCCTTTGTCCAGCAGTGGACGTCTATCGGCAGATAGATAGATAGATAGAAGACCCCTTTAGATCCTTTGGATTATTATTGAAGTGTTCTGGTGCAAGCATTAGGAAAGTTAACAACGTTTTGTCAGCTGGTGTGGCCGGACGAGGACAAGGTGGTGGAGGTGAAGTACGTGCGCGCGGCGGCGCGCGTGTACGGCGCGGGCGCGGGCGCGGGCGCGGGCGCGGGCGCGGGCGCGGGCGCGGCGCGGCGCCTGCGCGCGCACGGCGAGCTGCGGGTGTACGTCGGAAGGCTGCACGTCGTCGTGTTCTGCTCTGTGCTCAATCATTTGCAAGTCAGTGCTACCATGTTTTTTCAGGATTTCGTCCAAGCCCTTCCCCTAACTCAAAAGTTCACCAAAATTTATAGAAATATTAATCAATTGACAGGCATTACAAGGCTGTCACTAGTATTTAAACTCTCCGTGGTGCCTTACACATTTTTTTTTTGTTGACGGGGGGGAAATCCTCGATAGATACCCGGCCTCTGTGTGGGAGAGGGCCGGGTTATGTGGGAATCTTACCCACTAAACCCCCCCCCGTGGCTTTGTTGGAGGCCTCCAAGCCCTTAACCCAAAAGTACACCAAAATTTATAGAAGTTTTAATCAATCGTCAGGCATTTAAAGGGATTAAACATGCTTTAGCTTTGCAAGCGGAGAAAAAGTCTCCATAAATTAGAGGGTAATAGTTTTTTCCCATAAATTTAGCTTTTAGGATTGCCTTAAAACGTTTTCTGCAATTTAAATATATGCCGAAGGTGTTAGTGCACATCGTACATCACATTACATTTTTGTGGCCACCACGCTGGCCCAGTGCGGGTTGTCGGACTTCACACATCTTTCGAGGGATCCTCTCAGACAAGCAGATTTCCTCGCAATGATTTCCTTCACCCTTTAGCAAGTGATAATCATGGTTGAAAATAAAATTCGCACATAAAGTCCAGAAATCCCAGAGGTGCGAGCCAGGTTTGAGCCTGCGATCCTCGTTACCGAGTCGAGCGTTCCACCAACTTGGCTATCACTGCTACTCACAATGTTTATTTACAGCAATTCTTAGAGCCCCTGATACCAAGCTCATTGGCTGCTGAAGCGGCGCTTGCAGCTGAACGAGCGGCGGAGAAGCAGGCGCAGGGCATGCGAACCTGGACCACACGACTCAACCTTGTTATTGAGGTACTTACATGCCGTCGTTCGTCGTCGTCATCGTCGAAATTAGCTGTATATGAGCCATACATAGCTGCTTGGTCAGTCATCATAAAGCTAGCTAAAAGATCAATAAAAACCCGGGTAAAAGAACACATCGCTGTTGTGAAACACCGGCGCTCCACGAAGTCTCCAATTTGTGAATATGTACAAGATCGCACCCGCCATTATATCAGATTTGATAACAGATCCGCAGATCCTTGCAAAAGAACACCGATTCCGACCAAGGATGATAGGGCGAGGCCATTGAAAAAAAAACATCCTAATTTCGACGATGGCTGGGTACTACCACCGACTTGAGATCCAGTAATTAATATCATTAAATCCGAAACCAAGCGCACCATTGCAAGACCTCAAGACACTGAGAGCACTTTCTGTGATCGGTCCGCAAGCAACAACTAAATATGAGGGTAACCCAGTTCAAACTATGACACTAGGACGTCAACTCACCTCAGTCTTCCCGCTACCATGATTACTGTAAAGCTGCCGAAACGTCGGGAACGGTAAATAAAATAATAAAATCCGTAAAATTAGTTTTATTTTAACATTCCTAAAACTGTTTGTAGGTTCATAATATAATGTTTCTTGCTCTGATTTATATCTTTATTCTCGTTTAGATTCACGCTCCAGTCCTATTGCTGCCCCAGAAACAATCGTCGCCAAATCTTTTGGTACTGAATATGGGTATGTTTGATCGATAATCTATTTATCTAGTAGACTGTAATATGGATTATTAAGATGAGACCAACATGACTTGTGTTGTCTCAGGTGATCTCGTGATAGAGAACTTCTTCAAGCAGTTGAGCGCCAGGGAGGAGCCGACGAGTCCGATGCAGCATCCCATCATAGACAACATACTGGTGAAGCTGGTTAACATCACCTTCTCCAGAGCGGTCATGACCCTGGCTGGCACCCTAGAAGTACAGGTTTGGAATACAAACCTTTTTGTTAAATCTTTCACATTTTAGTTTTACAAGCTTTTTTTCTGTTTGATGATTCCAAAAATATTTACACATGATCCCAGATAGATATGTGAAACACCAAACCCGGAGAAATTGTTCCAGGACGTCGAGTCCGAGATTATTCGAAAGCTAACTAAATAGTTTATAGTCTACCGTATTAAGACATTTTGTATGGAGCATGGAACAGCGCCTCTAGCGGGCGGTATTCAAAACTTTCAATTCTCTATACAAAATGTCTAAATACGGTAGACTATAAAGTATACGGTTAGCTTGCAAATAATCTCGCACTTGATGTACAGATGTCATTTGCAATCTTACTCACCAATCTGCAGACTGTCCATACGACTTTGAAGTATCAGATACTTCAGAACATTGAAGGGAAAAGCCAGAAAGAATTATCTTAAAAGATCGTTATAGGACTCTTGAACTCACTCAGCCCACTCTACCCTACAAAGGGGAATCAATAATATCTGATATCAAAGCCACTTCTTCCAGGAGCCTATCTTAGAGCCAGTATCCATCCGTTGCGACATGAAGCGAGCGGTGAGCTATCAGCAGCTGGTCACCATCAGCGCGAACCGGGAACTGCTGGCGTGCGAAGCGGATATCGCCATGGATACAATACTGCTGAATGTGGGCCAGAAGGACTTGGCTACTATACTGGCCGTGTGGACCGACAACTTGAGCGAAGAACATTATATAGGTAAGGGGTTAGTATGGCATCTTGGGAGTGATAACAGGTGACCAGGGGTACCAGGTGACCTATAAGCTGGCTTCCAAACAAGCCTTATAGGTATTCAAATAGAAGACTGCCACATCTATTTGTATCTCTACCCTTCCTATCATTTCGTGAAATTATAGCGTACTGGTTAAATGAAAACGTCCTGATTAGCACAGTTGTTAGTGACCCTGTTGTCTGCGCCGAGGGTCCCAGGCTCGAATCCTGGTAGCGACAAGCTTTGTCTGATGAACGTGAATGTTTGTACCCGAGTCAAGGATGTTTAATGTCTATATAAGTATTATATACTGAGTTCGCCCTCAGTCCATTGTACGGTACCCATAATACAAGCATTGCTTAGTGTGGGACCGTATAGTTGGTGTGTTCGTCTGGCGATATAAAAAAATATCTAAGCTTCTCTATGATCTGAAAATTTGTTTTCAGGAAGTATAGTCCCAAGTTCTCCGGTAGACACAGCACCCACTGATGTGTCTGTGAAAAAACTCCAAGCTTTCTTTGCTCAAGGAGAGCCGATAAGGAAAGAGACTGTTATAAGGTAACTTTTCACAATCAGCATCTATTTAGTCCATATCAATATAGTCCATCCAATAGTCCTTTTTGTTGGGTCTCGGAGAGCAAATTATATTTGCTTCATACAGATAGCTACATCAGGGTAGGCAAGAAGGTGATCTCTATCAGAAAAAGGCTTTGAAGAATTTGAAGCGGTCCTAATTTTTTTTTTATTTTTTTTATTACATTATAGGCAAGTATTTGATCTCGATCTCACCTGATGGTAAGTGACGATGAGATCTACGATGGAGCATACTTGCCTAGGTAGGAAGGCGGCAGTAGATCGAGACGCTACATTCACTAGGCACATGCAGCGCAACTGATCTGACCCGCCATCCATGAATGAATGAATGGGTCACGTGTAGGGTATCTCGAGGGTACTTAATTCTCCTACGGACGAAGGTGACTCGACCCCAAATAGAGTCATTCATTCAAAGGGTCATTTTGAATTATGACTTAATGTACTCGGTACCGTACTTATAGTTACGATTAATATTGATGATTTAACCTCGAATTTATAGACGTTTTATAGCCATATCAAACGTCTATAAATTCGGGGGTTAGAGTATAACGTGTTTTATAATGTACCTCTAGATAATCATGATAGGACTCTATATTTTCAAAGCAAGCATAATCCTTTCGAGTTTATTGTCTCTTAAATAAAAAAATACGAAGTCTATGAAATCCATCCAAAACCTGAAATTGTTTTAGATTTTCTCTAGAAGGGGTAGAGTTAAAACTCTTCTCAGACATGGATGAGGTCCTAAGCTCTCCGGTGCGGGACTTGAACCATGGGTTAGCGAAACTGACGGCCGGTGAAGCGACTCTACACTTGGAGTATGTCTCGGATGGGAGTGTGGAGCTGAAGGCTAGTCTTCAAAGCTTACTGGTTGAGGATATTAGACCAGATCCAGATATAGTTATAAAGAGGTCAGTGTTTTTTTTTTGGTTTTTTTTTAGACTACATCTTCTTGAACCAAGAGGTCAGTGTTGCCCTACCTATTGTTTGTTTTCTTGTATTTGTCTGTCTTGCTGAGCTGTGACAAAAATATGGATAATATATGTTGGTATGTTATGTTGTTGAGGATAATTTGACCGAAATAAGATGAAAGGAATGAACACCTAAATGAGAGGTCTCTATCGAGATAATTTATATAATAACTCACGTATTGGGTTAGAATGACATGAAATACGTAATCACAAAACAACATACCTACCTACCTAAAAATAATATCAAACCGTGATAAATGTTCAAGCGCGTTCAAGTATTACGTAACGCAATTTTTGGAGATTTTTGACCCCCCTCCCCCCATGTAACGCGCCGTAACGTTTTTCTCCCCCCCCCCCCCCCCCTAGTAAAACGTAAAGTCCCGACAAGGGTCCCGTAAAGGGGGAGACCCCCCCCCCCTCAAATTCGTTACAGCACCCGGCCGTAAATATTGCACATCGGCAATAGAAAAAAAATCGGCTTTGTAGAGCGTCATCTCTTTCACTCTCGCTTCCAGCCAATAGTCCCTTTCTAAAGGTCGACGTGCAATATTTACGGCCGGGTGCTATACATAATACTTGAACGCTCCCATATCACATTTATACATTGGACATGTAAATTGAGTAGCACCAAGTTGATGACTGTGCAATAATTAGAATATTGCCAACAATACGTAACTCACCTTTTCCCAGAATATTCCAATCCCAAAGCGGTACGAGCGCGGACTCCGCGGACGCCTGCATATCAGTCCGTAGACCTCCGCTGATAGACGCGAGTCTCCGCGTGACGGGAGCGAGAGCCCGCCACGCCGATGTGAGGGTGGACCGCACCAGGTTCAACCTGGCGCTGCCGTTCCTGCTGCAGCTGGCGAGGACTCTCCTGGATGCTATGCCTGGTGAGGAACAATTATTAATAAAAAAAAATATTCTCCTTCTTCTTCTTACTACATATAAGCTAAACATACCTTTTTCGACGATTAGTGCAGTTGGTAGTGACCGTGCTTTCTGCGCCGAAGGTCTCGGGTTCGAATCCTGGTAGGGACAAGCTTAGTATGGTGAGCATTAATGTTTGTATACGAGTCATGGATGTTTAATACCTATCTAAGTATTTTATACTGAGTTCGCTCTCAGTCCATTGTACGGTACCCATAGCGTTGCTTAGTGTGGGACCGTATAGTTAGTGTGTTCGTCTGGCGATATTTATTTATTTATACACCTATTTAACACTTGCGAAGGAGATATAAAAGCAGCCCTCGGAAGACCTAATAGCTGACGAAGGGACAGAAACAAGCTGATGAAGGTTTAGCCTAGACTGACTCCTCAGTTCAGTAGTTAATGTACTTGAACCGATTCCAGGTGAGATGACGATGGAAGGTGGTGTGGTAAACCACGGATACGTGGGTGACGGGCACCCCTCGAAGCCAGGCAATAACAACCGAGGTGCGCGACTGCCCAGCTCTAGCGACTCCACCAGCGGGTACTACTCTACAGGTAGCCTCTTCGTGTGGTCTTCTTGCTTTAAATTCGTGGATCTGGATAGAATAAAACTCTTCTGCCAGTAGTTTTCCAAAACCCAAACACCTCTGACGACTAACTTATAATTACCTTACCCGCGATTAAAAAGTAAAGTTTAAAAAAAACACGGTTCCTGTATGCTATCCCATAGGAACCGTGTATTTTCCGGGATAAAAAATAGCCTATGTCACTTTCTGACCCCTAAACTACCACTACCTATGCAAAAATGTATGTCGATTTATAATATTAGTGTGATTATATTGGGTGGTATAGGGGAACTCGCGTATCAATACAAGATAATCATACCGGATCAACTTAATTTTTCAGCAATTTCACTACCCGAAGATTACCCAGGACTATCGATTTCGATTCAGTTCCGACAACCCGAAATCATGTTCTTCACGGATCTCACAAAATCTGAGGGTCATGCCCTACTCCTCCGAACCGAACTCCTCATAGACTACTCCTGCCACTCAAACAGCGTTTCATGCGTGGTCTCATTAGCTGGTCTCCAAGTTATGTCGAAGTTGCAATCGAAACTGAAGAACTTGCCTCCGCAACTGGTGCTGAGACCTTGCGACGTAGAGTTCTCCAAGAGCTTCAAGAATATTGAGGAAGGCTTGATGGTTAAGTTGTCTGTTTCGGAAATTGAGATTCACATTGCTCCTACAACGGTTCACACTGTTATGGGTGAGTACGTACAAACCATAGCAGACTATTCTGAGTGAAAAGTGTGCCTCTAGATACCTGAAAGGTATACTTTTATGGATTTATAATTACTAATGGCAATCTTACTACACCCAGCTTGGAGCCGCTTGACAAAAACACTTGTCTTTGGGTCACAAAAACACTTGTCTTTGGGTCACAAAAACACGGGTCTTTGGGTCACAAAAACACGGGTCTTTGGGTCACAAAAACACTTGTCTTTGGGTCACAAAAACACTTTTCTTTGGGTCACAAAAACACTTGTCTTTGGGTCACAAAAACACGGGTCTTTGTTGTAAACAAATTACAGGTTTTTAAAATTGGTTATATTCAATGACTTCCATTGCTTGCATCGTCATCCACCCAAAACTATTTTCTCAGATATCATCGAGGAAGTAACGACCGAACTAACGATCCCTGATGAAAAGGAAGCCTTCAACTTCGCCACATACTACCCTAAGTCCGAGAAGCAGGAAGACGACCTCTGGTCTCCTAAGAAGCTGACTCCATATGTAGTTCTCAACCCTGAAGATACATACGAGCAGCCGAAGTACCCTTGCGTGAGTCCAACACAGACGCTCCTGATCACAGTGCCTTGTGTGAGGGTCATGTTTGAGATGGAACAGGCTGTCAGAGTTCCAGTGTTGATGGTGAAGGTAAGGGTATAATATTTATCTCCTATGAAAATTTTGATCAGGTAAACCATTAAGTATAGTACTTTTTTTGTGGGCCCTTTGAAGTACAGTACTTATGAATCGTAATGGTTACAAAAAGCTAAGCTACAGCATTTGAATACGGTTCCTATGGAGAAGAACGGGTAAGAAACTCCTTGGTTGCTCTTTTAAAAAATATCTTTTACAGTTTTAAGCAGTACATTATTATACGTATTATTCATATGTGAGAACAATGTTGGAACGGTAAGGCAGGCTTGAGCAGCTGGTCATAAGACTAATAATTAAACTAGGAATATAATTTACAAGTTAATGGCTACATGGTTCCCATATTTACAAAATACTTTTGTAAATAAAAAAAAAAGGAAGAGGAGAATAACAAAATCTAAATAGTCTGCTCGAACAAGGTAGAAGAACTGTATAAGTGACATATAGACTTGTAGAGGTGACCCCATTGCCGCTAACAGACTACACAGCACAGAAAGGCTAGGTATAAATAATCAAACGGGTGATTAATGTATTATCAGTTTTCAGTTCGGCACAACAGTAGAGTGGAGTTTCTTTAACATTTGTAGCGACCACTTCAACCGCACCACAAACTACACAGATGGCAAAGTCAAAGTCAAATCATTTATTTCGTATAGGCCTACGGGGGCACTTACAAATTGTCATTACATTTTTTTTTCTTAAGTCTACAACCGGATCGGAACCCGCCCTCAACTGAGAAGATCCGGCAAGAAACTCAGCGTTCTTGTCTTTTTTTTTTAAATTCATTATTTTTACAAAATATAAAAGTAAGCTCCAGTGTGTTGCCATGCGGGGCGCACACACGCTACACTTTAACATTATATATATTGATATTTGAGCGATCAGTCCCAGGCTGCTTTATCATCCAAATAATCCAAGATCCTGTAATAACCCTTACGACAAAGATTACTTTTTACAGTTGTTTTAAACTTATTAATGGGCAAATCTCGGATTCCTTTGGGAAGTTTATTATAGAAGCGTATACATTGCCCCATAAAAGAATTATTTATTCTGTGGAGACGAGTGACATGCACGGATAGTTTGTCCTTATTACGAGTGTTTATAACATGAACATCACTCCTTTTTTCAAAATTATGAATATTTTTCTTAACATACATTAGATTTTCATAAATAAATTGAGGCATTGCAGACGCATTCAGTAATTTAGCGGAAAAGGGAAGATCTTCCAGCCAGGCGGGTGGTATGCCTGGCGGGGCAGCAGCTATGTCCCGACGGTTATTATCGGGATCTTGTATATATGTTACTTGCTCCGAAAACTCTTATAGCGCGATTCAGGATTGTGACGTCAATTGTCTATTGTTCTGAATGCGTCTGCAATGCCATCTGTGTAGCTTGTGGTGCGGTTGAAGTGGTCGCTACACATGTATTCGCCCTTTTAATTGACTCAAGTTTATTTTACTTAACCTGCAAATCCTCACCAGATGAAGGCGGAACTGTCCCTGCACGACTGGTTCCAGCAGCTGCACGGCACCGCCTCCATGAGCCTGCTGGCTTCTTGTTACAATGAGAAGTTGGATGTGTGGGAGCCGCTCGTGGAGCCCGTGGTGCACCACGAGAATGTTTACAAGCCCTGGGAGATTACTGCCAATGTGTTCCAGGTTTGTACATACTGCTTTAGACAAATCAGAATCAGAATATTTTTTATTCACGTAGACCATTATGTACAGTACTTATGAATCGTCAAAAGTTACAAAAATATAATGCTACTACTTTACCACACGTTCGGAATGCCGTTCCTATGGAGAAGAACGAGCAAAAAACTCTATGGGTGCTCTTTTAAGATCTAGAATCATGAAGATTTAGGATCCACAGCGGTGAATCAAGACGGTAGACCAGGAATAAAGGTACGGGAGTTATCACCGATTTACATAAAAAATCTTCAACCCACACTTCATGGTATACTCGTATTGCCATTTGACTTAAATTTTCTTAATATTTATTAAATGCTTTAAACATGCTCTCCAGGCCAAATCATACCCAATGTCCTCGCGCTTAGATGCTACAACACAATACGAGACAGGAGCAGACACTTCAGTAGCTTCAGACCAATCCAAGAAGTCCAAGAAACGCAACGAATTTGAATCCGAAACTTCAGCTGACGAGTGTGATACGGACAACCAAATGACGTTTATAAAGAACCCGCATGGCAGAGAGAGTAAACACTATAATGTGGACTTCAGTGCTGGGAACATGTCGTTCCTGGGTCTGTTGGATGCTGATGAGTCGGATTCGGAGAATGAGAACGGGCTGATGGATAAGCTGGCCACGGCCATTGGACATTTGTTTACGGAGTGAGTACATTATCTAAAACACTTTGACTGTATTCAGTTATTGATGCTAAATATATTGATTTCTTATATTTACGCGAATCGACTTTGAAAAAAAAACAAATTTTACAATTTTTATCGCAATCTACAATCTGTGAGTATAGTACATACAAGATCGCACGCGCCATTACGAGTATATCAGATTTGATCCACCATAGATTCTCGCAAAAAAAACACCGATCTCGACCAAGGATGATACGTGAGGCCATTGAAATTAGAAAAACATCCTAATTTCAATAGGGAAGATTGATGGGTGCTACAACCGACTTCGGGTCTAATCTATACATCTATACATATAAATAAAATTGGAGTGTCTGTTTGTAATATTAAAATAACCGCTTTTTACTAAGTGCATTTGGATGTATACACGTTACCTATACCGAAACAACATTTTTTACAATTTTTGTCTGTCTGTCCGTCTGTCTGTCTGTCTGTCCGTCTGTCTGTCTATCTGTCTGTCTGTCTGTTTGTTCCGGCTAATCTCTGAAATGGCTGGACCGATTTTGACGGGACTTTCACTGGCAGACAGCTGATGTAACAAGGAGTAACTTAGGCTACTTTTATTTTAGAAAAAAAAATAGGATCTCACGAAAAAAAAAAAATAACAATGTTGCAGCGCAGCGCCTGATTGTTTGATAGCAACAACCTGCAATGCGTCCCGCGGGTTCAGAATGGGCGGGCAGGCTGTTGTCAACGGTTGTCTTTGTTAAATACCACGCGGACGAAGTCGCGGGCAACAGCTAGTAATTAATATAATTAAATCCAAAACCAAGCGCACCATTACAAGACGACATTGTGAGCACTTTCTACGTTTGTCGGACCGTAAGCGACAACTAAATATGAGGGTACCCCAGTTCAAACTATGACACTAGGACGTCAAACACCGCAGTCCTCCCGTGACCATGGTTCCTGTAAAGCAGCCGAAACGTCGGGAACGTAAAAAACATAAAATAAACGCGATTAAATTCGTAAAATTTGTTTTCTTGCAATGATCCTATATATTATTATCAGGCAAGTTTTAACTGTTCGCGAATACATAATGTAAGAGGATTGGTAATCTTATAATGTTGGTAGTGATCGTATCCCAAACCAAGCTGTTATTCCAAACAGTGATTCGAGTGCAGAAGAGGTGAGCAACGACGAGGACTCATCAGCGCCGGAACACAGCGAGGCTGAAGTCGGCAGCGATCACGAGGACCAAGACAAACCTGTCACCTTCACTGACGGAGAGGTCAAAGCGAAGAAGGAGACGGAACATAAGACTGTTACTTTGCAGGTAGATGTGATATGATAATATTGTTAAGTTAAGTGCACCAGTTGATTAAGCATATTACTTAGGACTTGAAGTCGTTGCTAGATAACTACAGCCATCGTTTGTTTGGTCATGATTTTGATTCTCGTATATAGAAAATTTTGGAAATGTCCGTAGTCTCTCATGTTGGCTGGTTATTAGCGGAGGTTCACCGCATCAGAAAAACCCCTGCCAAAGTGTTATCGAACCCAAACCCAGACTGCAGCATCTCTCAATCCATCCAGGATCCAGTTCGCGAAAACAGCGTGGATTCCGGCCTCGAAGCTGAAAGCTGTGTCGACAAAGCTTGCACGTACATCACCGTGGAGGGCCGGGCGCCGCTGCAGCTGTCGGTGACGCCGGCCGGCGCGCGCGCGCTGCTGGACCTGGCCGCCGCCTGCACCGACAGAACTGCCCTGGTCACTGCCATCGTTAACAGCGAGTCGGGGTTGCAGTTGATTAATGATATAGGTAAGAGGGTACAGATTGTAATTATTCCCTTTCTATCAATCTATCTATCAGCCAAGAGCAAATTAGCAGTGATAGCCAAGTTGGTAGAGCGCTTGCCTCGGTAACGAGGATCGCAGGTTCAAACCCCCCGGCTCGCACCTCTGGGATTTCTAGATTTCATGTGCGAATCTCATTTTCAACCACGATTATCACTTGCTAAACGGTGAAGGAAAACATCGCAAGGAAACCTGCATGTCTGAGAGAGCCCCTCGAAAGAGGCCAGCGTAGTGGACTATGGCCTAATCCCCCTTAAATTGAGGGGACGCCCGTGCCCAGCAGTGGGACATTAAAAATGGCTGGTATTATTGTTATCTATTAGCCGTAAGACGGCCACTGCTGGACATAGGCCTGCCCCAATGACTTCCACACATCACGGTCCTCCGCCACTCGCATCCACCGGCTTCCTGCTACGCGTGTGTGTCGCTTTATTATGTGAATATACCTGTAACTGTCAACCGTATATACTATATATGAGCTTAGATAGACCCAAAGATAAGAGCCATAGTTTCACTACATGCTACTAACACTAGTACAAAAGTCTGTAAGCGATCCACAATTACATATATGTCTCGAAGAATCACAATAACAAAGTACCTTTAAGTGTTGTGGTCGCAATTGCTCATAGGTTTCAAGTGATAAAGGATCTAATTATAAGCTTTTTAATTTGTTCTCAGGTCCTGGATCAACTGTCCATTTAAAAACAAAGGCGGAAACCGATCTGGCCGGCAACGATAGAGTGCTAGCCATAGCTGATTACGACATAGACACCAGCCGCCCAAGTACTCCGGGTAAGAATAAAAAGAAGGAAGCAGAAGTATATGTTTTTAAAGGTAGGTGTTTATCAATAGTCACTCTTCGTTCCAGGCTGTGACACGTCGTCTGGTGACCTTCTGGAGGAGTCTGAAGTCAAATCAACGACAGAAATAACGGATATTGGCGATGGATGGGACTAGTAAGCTTCAATTCTATTAGTAACTTAGTTGAATTTTCCATTTTGGAATACCTGTAGTATGTACCAAAACACAAAGTTTGTCTAAACCAAGATTCGAACCCGGGACTTTTGGCACTGAAAGCAGGGTCACTACCAACTGCGCTAATCAGGTCGTCAGAGAGTAGCGAATATTTTAAAATCTTCCTTCACTAACTTGACTAGGAATAGTCCATATGAGTGTCTAAGGAAGTGTGTGTCCGGCAGCTTCGAGGGCGGGTTCCCGGGCGGCGCGCCCCCCCCGCCCGCCGCGCGCTCCCCGCCGCCCCCGCCGCCGCCGCCCGCCCTCCGCGCCCGCCTCACCGACCTCACGCTCACAGTCAGACTGCATGATTTGGATCATCTTACTGTGAGTACCTATTACAGTATAGAGGCTGATGGCTGGTCATCGCATCCACTAAATCTGGTAGAGTACGTTCTTCCTCTTTGTCTTCTTAATCCTTATACTCTTGATATACACCATCACCATCTCACTAACAGTGAGTGGTTGGTGATGACTCTCTCTGACATTATAGGCCTTTTGTTGGAGATGAACTACATATTGTGAAGAACTTGTTTGTATGACAATAGTGTTCAGCTTATTAGCTTCAACCGTGACCCAATCGCATTTGTATGACTTACTAGGTTAAAAAACTATCTTATAACTAATACCTGCACCACAGTTTCTCTAAGAGAGACTTCTTGCCAATAATTCTTGCTAAGAACTGGTAGTTTTCCTCCAATATAATCTTGATTTGCAGATACTGTGCCCTCAACGTAGCGTGTCCAAGCTCCACGTGTTACATCCGAGCAAGAATTCCACGCGGTACTACATTGTAGTGGAGAGAACCTCTAAATATAACAACAAAAAGATCGTCGTTCGGTCTCCTTTACAGGTAAGAAAACAAAAGAGTCTTGGTAGAGGCCTAGGAAGTATTACTATGATAATAGGTATGTAGATGATAATTTCAAATCAGAAAGACCCACCAGCTCATCCAGTTCTTGTAAGAGTATACCTAGTCCTACAACTGACTCAAGAACTTTCACGGTGGTGGACTACATCTTACCCTCACATAAAGAGGACGACAGGATAATAAGATGGACTCCAAATAATTGGAATTAGAATTTTTTTAATCATATAATTAAACCTCTCCCCCCCCCCCCCTCCAATCTCCTTCTCCACCTCGCATTAAGAGGAGACCCGAGCTCAACAGTGGGACATAAAAATACAATAGGTTCTTTGAATGATCAAAATTGGAATGTTATTCCTGAGAAGAAGAAGGAGCAATAACCTTCATGATTACTCTTTGTACCTGTGGATTTTTTGCTTTTAGGACAATCAGTCCGACAATCAATCTTTGTAAAATGCCCTTTTCTGTGTAGGACAATGTTATGGGGTATTCTTTCCGCACAGCTCCGCAACGAAACATCCTACGCTCTGGAGCTGTTCTACAAGAAGACTGACCTTCAAGCGATCGGTGCAGACCTGATCGGCTCCCTCACGAACCCGTTCGATGACAAGATGCGGCTGGCGGTCCTGGCGCCGCAGGAGACCTACAACGTACCCTTGTATATTGCGTACCATTGCAAGCTGTTCCTGTTGCCATCGAATTTTGAGTGAGTACCATCACACAGCCAAGGTACTAAATCCTGTGAGTCGTTTGAGGACTGAATAGACCGAAACAAGCCGTAATTTTGAAGAATGTTGGTGACTGAACTGCCTTCGTTTCGTTACCAGGAGTTACCAGACAGCCAGCCAGGGTATCTGGTGGATGGAGCTGGCGAATGATGTGGGTACACCGCGCGATATGATCTGCCCCGCCAAGGCGGAGGATGACAAGAGGATATTCGCTATGAGGATTCTGCCCGTCGAAGGTAACATCGTTCCAAGTTTGTTTGAAAAACTATCTTAAATTGTTCATAAGTTTAATATGATGCTAACAATATACTTCTTTCATTGTAAATTTCGGTAGTATGTACCATAAATTTAAAAAATAGAAAATACCGCCAAAATGCGACCTCCGGGTCACGTGACCCTTGTGAAAAAAGTTACTGAAAACATTATAATCCCATATTACCAAACTCGTATTGACAACCTGACACTGATTACGACTTTGTGACGTCACAACACATCAACTAACAATCCAGAGCCTTTTTTGATCATGTGACTGAACCAAAAAAAAAAATATTTTATGTTAGGATATTAATGAAAATAATTCACATTTTTGCAGAAAAAATAAAACGAATAGTTATAAAAATCTATAATTATTTAGGATGGCCACCATTTAAAGCTTATTTTTCATGAACACCCTATTTGTTCATAGTTTAATTACAATCGCAAGTACGATGGGTACTTGCGTTAGACAGATTTCACTTGTCTGAAAATAGAGAGTCCACTGCAAGTGTATAGTCAGCTGACATAGAGCCTTGATATCAATTCAATCTAGACTATATCACATTTTAATCTCATACAGAATAATTGAGGTCCATGCAAAGGCGACCACGAAATTCCTTAAGATCGCATATCATTTGCACATCACAGAATGGCGAGATCTATTTTCGTTTACATAATCAATAAGGGAGCGTTCAAGTATTACGTAACGAATTTGAGGGGGGGGGTCTTCTGAGAAGTTACGATGCGTAACAGGGCGGAAGGGGAATTTTGAACTACGCGTTACGTACCATTGTTTTAACCCTTCAGAACGGTCGCGTAGAGATTTTTTTTTCACGCACTTTTCAAAACGTTCCTGTACTTTACGCCACATAATTGAGACTTTCAGGTAAAAATGGTCACTTGGTGGCGGTTACGTAACGTTCTACGGCGCGTTACATGGGGGGGAGGGGGTGTCAAAAAACTCCAAAATTTGCGATACGTAATACTTGAACGCTCCCTAACTTAAAAAGGGTGTTATTTCAATACGTCCTCCATATCCAGGATGCGCATCGAGTAAAATAAGCCGGTCCATCCCGAACTACCTGATCCGCGTGGTGCCGCCGCTGGCCGTGCACAACCGGCTGGCGTGCGGCGTGGAAGTGTCGTGCGCGGCGGCGGGCTGGCGCGCGCGCGTGGAGGCGGGCGGCCGCGCGCACGCCTACCCGCTGCCGCTCGCGCGCGCCAGCACCATCGCCGTCTCCATGCACTACATGGCCTTCCCCTGGACCGGCAGCTTCACGCTAACACCAGGTTGTACTTGGTACTTGGGAGGTATTGTCTAAAATTGGACAAAATAATTATTTTGAGTGCAACTTATTAAACTCTCACCCCCGAATTTATACACATTTTGTAACTTTATCAAACGTCATATAGTACTGCGCAAAGCAAAGCTCTTGTGCGCAGTACTATATGACGTTTAATAAAGTTATAAATCTATACTAATATTATAAATGTGAAAGTTTGGATGGAGGGATAGATGGATGGATGTTTGTTACTCAATCACGCCAGAACGGCTGAACGGATCTGGATGAAATTTGGCGCAGAGATAGATTATAGTCTGGAATAGCACATATGCTACTTTTTATCCCGGTGAAATGTATGGTTCCCGTGGGATAAATTTGTTTTAATTTTTCATAGCGCAAAGGATCGTCATGATTTTTTGCGCGGATAGCACCGCAGGGCGCAGCTAGTCATCTATAAATATTGGAGTTTATTTATGATTTATGTACACCACAAATATAATTTAAAAAGAGAATAGAAAAACTTACCTTGTTAAAAGTGTAAAAAATTTGGTCCATGCGGTAGCGTGCCCAAGATGCTGGCCGCATTTCCTCGCTGAAAAAACATGTTCACTTATTTAAAAAACGAAAAACTATATTTCTATATAATAAAAAGTAAGATTTTTATATTTACGCGAATACGACACATTGAAATAAAACTAATTTTACGGATTTTATCGCGATTAAATTATGTTTTTTATTAAAAGATTATTTTTCCTCTAGACGTGACGGAAAAGACCATCGCAATGAGCAGCGATTGCGAGACGGATGGCGGCAACAAGCAGGTGCTGGTGTGCGTCACGGTGGAGAGGAACGACTGCTGGGAGCTGTTCCTGCACGCGCAGCATTGGATCATCAACAAGACTGGATTGCCGCTGCAGATGAAGGTGAGCAAATTCAATTCCAAATTGATTTCTTCCTAGGTACATACCAAGATGGCCTTATAATCATAGGGTTGTGGAATTTAGTTTTTTTCCCTCATACGTAGTCCAGACGTCCTGAGGACGTATTGTTTAGAAGCGAAATAAGTGTCGAATACTTTTTAGATTTGCTTCGTTTCGCGGAGAGTTGCATTTTATTTGGGGTCCCGTCACTCTTGATAGATAGTTTCTTAACTAACATCTTAGAGGAGTTCGGTGTTAAAAAGGTGCTAAATATCATAAAATAATCTTATCTTGAAATCTAAGTAAATCAAATATTTAACGAATGTGAAGTGTGAAGATATATGTTAGTTACACCATTTATAACTCCGGGTGGGCCGATTTTGTGATTTCCGCCCGAAATAGCAAAATAACTATTAAAACATGGGAAAAATTTCACTAAATAATGATAATAAAGATAGATTATTTTCTTAAACATTTGGTACTGAGGCCGTACAAAGTTCGCCGGGACAGCTAGTACTTATATAAATTCACACATCCATGCCTCGGGAACAAATATATGAGTTCACACAAAGATTGTCCACAAAGTAAAACACAATTCTGGGCAGGGTCGTCATTCGGACACGGTGTACGAGCTTACCGACGAGCCCCTGCTGTGGTCGCCGGGCGGGCGCGCGGGCGGGGCGGGCGGCGCGGCGCGGGGCGGGTGGGTCGGGTGGGGCGGGTGGGGCGGGTGGGGCGGCGCGCGGGGCGGGCGCGGCGTGCGCGTGCGCCTGCGCGCGCACCACTCGGCGTGGTCGCGCGCCGCGCGCCTCGCCGCCGCCGCGCCCGGCCTCGTGGTGTGTCCCCACACCGAGAGGAGGACCAACTACCGGCTGCTGCTCACTGTGAGTATTGAGGCCGCCACTCCGCGTGGTGGCGACACTTGACAATAAACACTCGGCCAAATATATAGAACAAAAATACAATCAAATTGAGAACCTTTTTTTTTCAAGTCGGTTAAAACATGGATGATAATGAAAACAGATGCGCTGCAGACTTAATCATTAAGCGTTCAAAATTTTTAGGTAACTTCCTTTGATTCAGCTCTGCCTATTAGCCATATCGATCGGCACCATACAATTATGTTTCTCGCGTTTATATGTCGGTTCGATAACAGGCTGAGGCTAGTGACTTCAACATTGGACATTGTTTGAATTCCGTTTTATTTACTTCTAATAACAAAGGAATGTTGCCAGTAAATAAGATTTGCTATTGTCATTATTTAAGATAGGTACTCTCCGTCCACCGATCGTCTTTCCATGACAAAATAAAGTTATGAGCTTACAAATTAATAATACTACTTGCAGGTAACCCTGTCCGAACTATGTCCGCAACTAACAAAGATCGTCACACTCCTACCATACTTCCTGGTCTACAACGACACAAAACGTCATTTACGGTTCATGGAGGAGAACGAAGCGGCCGACCTGTGGATAGACCTCACGCCCCAGCAATGCACGCCATTCTGGCCCCAAACGGATTCCATGTCGATGCACTGCAAGTACCGGGATTCCACTGTGGTGTCCCAACACTTCCCGATCACTAAGAACCATGTTACTGTGCTGAGGATGGACAAAGGGGTACGTTTTTTACGAAATTTGATCTTGAAATAAAACAACAAAATATAAAAATAAATAAATTTATTATACACTAACTAGCTTTATCCGTGACTCCACTTGACTTACAACCTACCTTTGTACAAATTTTCACACTTTATATCGTAAATATAGATTGGCAAATGCAAAGAAAAGGGTTTGCCAATAGGCACACCGAAGTAACCATCCTATAGTAAGTAATTTTGTACAAGTATATTTAGCTGATACAGGCTATTTTATTATAATATAGATATGGGTCTATCCATATTTCGGCCTTCCCGGCCTTTCCAAGCTCAAGGTTCCGTCGTCATGCAGCGTATAAGCAGTCCCCTTGGATCTATGTGACCAAATTTTGGTCGCCTTGAGATGAGCTTCACCTTGTTCCCTCGCTACTGAGGCCGGGGGCGCTGGTTCTAACGGCGGCGCCCTGATGGATGCTGCGCCCGGTGATGGCAGTAGAAGTGATGATGATGATGACGGTGGAGGTAGAGATGGCAGTTGCGATTTAGCTTGTGTTACCTGTAACAATAGAGATTCAGTTAAAGACTATTCTGTGCTATCGATTATTGGGAACGTACAGTACAGATCTTGCAGGATTAAAATGAAATCTGTTAGTACTTTTAACTAGGTTTTATTTCTATTTGCTGTCTCATCAAGTGAAAATATTGTCAAATGCAAAGGCGTAGTAAGTTAAATGTCGACATTGAGTGCTTCTAAACTTGTGTCAGCTGAACAGAAATAGGGGCGAATAAGTTAAGCTTACTATTTATAATGCTTTCTTACATTACCGTAAATATATGGGTCATTAGTCTCTCTTCGAATGTTTTGTATGATCTTGTGTACTAACAATGTCAAGTACTTACTGTATAATGTGGCACGTGATATGAACTGACCGAATGTAGCTTGGAGTCGTAGTAACTCATCAGCGGCAAATTGCCGAAATCCTCCACTTTGTATGAATCCGAATTCGATTTAATCACTGTGGGCACATTATTTGTGTACGACGCTTCGAAATCTTCCCTCATATTATCGGGCTTTGGCAGTGTTTCTTCCTCGTTACTCTCTACGTAATATGGATTGTCAGGTTCACGAATTTGATTGGCGCTAATCAAATCACGATTTACGTAAGTCTGTCCGTTATGAACACTTTCTTCTGTATCAAAATGTACATTTGAAAATCCTCTAATAGCTTCCGATGAGTGAGTTCTTGGTGGTGTCGCGTCAGTGACAGAGTTTATGTATTTATTAAACTCAACTTCATAAGGCTTCGGTACACTCGGATCTGGATTGAAAATCTTAGTATCACCAGGTTCTTTGTAAACATTCTTATCGTAACCTCGTATTGAAGGCTTACTGTATGCATAATTATTAACATTATTTTCCTTTTCATTAGCGAATTCGATTATCTTGTCCAGATCTTGTTTAGTTAGATATTTTATTAGGTTATTTAGGTCCTCATTACCTAAACCATCGTTAGTAGGTCGTTTACTAACCTTGTATGGTCTCGGTCCAGGGTTTTGGGGTCCGTTATCAGCCATGAAGGGCGGTGGAGTGTAGGAGAAAGCTCCACTGACTGGGGAACTGAAGGGTGGTCTGTTGTAGAATCTTGGCGGCGGACCACCATAGTATTTACCCCTTTTGACTCTCGTATACCTCCTCTCACGATCTATATCATTATCAGTTCTTACATATTCACATAGCACTGTGACTGTTAAAGCGACGATCACTATTCTCAACATGTCCGCGGTGTTGACGCCTGAAAACTGAGCGAAAGTTTGTCGTGACAATCTTATAATACTTGAGTAGAAAGTCTTGCTAATTAAGTTAGTGCCCACGCCTCGACCCTTCCGCGTGACGTAACCATTGTGTAACTGCTTATTCTTCATATTATATGATAATGTTTACTATTACACCGTAAGTGCATGGGAGGTTGAATGGAGTTGAACTTCGGGTACTTAGATACATTTTTTGGCTTCTAATTATAATTGTGGACACGTGTAAGGTCAATAGAGTGATATACTTTTGTAGTTTTGCTGTCGTAACTTTGTAGTCACGATTTGGTATTAGTGGTTTTGTTTAAACTTTCTAAAACACTATGTTGTGTTTATGGGAAGTAAGTAGACTCCACTTCTAGTTTAAATTGTATTTTTCTGTAGTCATTTTTGTTAGGCTTGGTTCTTTCACCCTTCCTCACGTGATTCAGGTCACCATTACTATGGTATACATTCTTAATTCCTAGTTAAATTGTTGTATAGCTCTAAATTATCAATCACCAAGTACCTACTTAAATGTTCGTTTTACATTTCTGTAAAAGTAAGTAAAGTAAGTAAGTTTCAATCTTAGTACCTGGTGTTGAACTAGTTTGTTTTTATTCTCGTTATTGCTATTGTTAGTTGACATGTAAAGTTTTATATAGTGTCAGTCACACCTACAGTCCAAAAGGTCTTAAAAGTTTAATAACCATTGATGCGTTTACTCTGAAAACAGTGGAAAGACCAAACTTGCTGATACACCTATGAAACTAGTTGAAATCAAAATACAACTCCAAAATCAGACCACGTCGAAACGATGAAACATAAAACATCCATCTGTCAAAATATTTTTAAGACCTATAAATTAACTGTGCCTATTCCTAGCTTTGACATTTAAAAATGGTCTCAACACTGCCTTTCTCAGTATAGATTTTCCTCAGCGAGTTCGTAGGGATGTTTCGATGGAACTATTTTAAACAAACACTTGTCTTCCAGTCTGCAATCTGTGCTGAAGTAACAGGCGGCACCGACCGCCCGTTCACGATCACCTTCAGGCCGTACACGCAAGGGGACGCGCCAGTGCGCATTGACAACTTATGCGACGATTTATTCCTGAAACTACACCAGGTGGACTCTGGCCAGGTACCTTATGCCTTTTTGTGTGCCTCAAGCATGTTTGCGGTGACGTGTGACGATTGTTTTATGCATGTTTGGGCAAAAGGTGCAAGTCATTTGTGGCGTTGGCTGCGGGCCAGCCCTAACGCCGTTCAGACGATGATTCCCAATAGAGTATACCTCTATAGCTGGCGTTGCTGTGATACAATTTTCGTTGGTAGTGCCGGGTATAGGGTAAGCTGTTGTTACCTATATGGTCATCTGTGCATGCATGAGACCTATTATTTTTTAATAAAAATCATCTTAGCTGTCTATGTCCAGTTTGAAATACCTACTTTAGAAAGCCTTTTTGTGTATTTGATTTTAGTGACCTAATTTTCTATTGTTAGGCAAATGCCTCTCTTCTATTCTATCTTTCACTATCAAGATTTTGCATGCTACAGGTAGCTCTGCTGAGCCCCTATCAGTCAATGCTCTATACATGGGACGACCCTGCCAAGGAGCGGAGACTGATGTGGAACATTTACAACAACAAGGGCAAAGGGTTCGTTGCTGACTTCGGACATGACGGGTAAGTTCTACCTTCTATCTCTTCAAGATGCCATCAAATCGTAGAGATTCCACTCATACTTTCTTTATTTTCCAGTTACGGAGAAGAGAAAGTAAGCTTCCACTCAGTGAAGCACTCGACCCTAGTTGCGACCAGCAGCGTCACCTCCAAACTGTCTTCGACCCTCAAGCGCCTCACCCCCAAATCCCCAGAACCCTGTTCCTCAAGCAGCGACGACTCAGACAGCTCAGATCTACCAGAAAACCATACCAAATCCAAAAAGATGAGAAAAGACAAAGTTATCGTATACTGGACCTCGTATATGGACGGCTACCAGCGAGTCTTCGCTTTAGCACAAGACGAGAGAATAGCGTGCCAGTACAGAATGAGAATAAACTCTGAGAGGAGTAATTACGAGGTATATGTGTCATTATCAGGAGTCAGCCTCTCAGCCTGCGTCCAGACGAATGCGGGAGTAAAAGAACTGGCATACATTTCCATGACTGATTCTTTACCAAGATGGGAGGTCAACGTGAATCACAAATGGAAGCAATTATCATCAGACCTCACATCCTGGATCGAGGATAAATACCAAACCGACCACAAGAAGTGCCAATTGAAGGAATACATCCATTTGGACTTGGAAAAAATGCAAATGACGAAACCATTCTTCTCTGAGCTCCGAAGGACTTATAACCCTGGCGTCTGGATTCAGGTCCGAAAATCTGACACTCACACGTACTGCCATTTGAAATGCCAGAGATTGCAGATAGACAACCAGTTGCATGAAGCGGTATTCCCTAGCGTGTTGTACCCAGCAGCCATCCCAGCTGACATCAGATCAAGCAGAGGTCTAAAACCTTGCATAGAAATCGTCGCTTTAAAGCAACATCGACCATCATTGAACCAAGACGTTTACAAATACCTTAAGATTTTAGTGCAAGAGTATTGCGTCAATTTGGATCGGGGATTCGTCAATTACGTATTTGACATCCTTAATCGTTGGAGGATTGAGGAGAAGCCAGCGGTTAGGTTGCGCGCTGATTTGGCTTTAGTTCATATGCCCTTACCAATAGTTGCGATTAAGAGTCAAAATATTTGCCAGAGGAATGTCGTATTTGAGTTCGTTCATCTGTCTCCTGTTAAGCTGGTGTTGAGTTTGTCTTCGAGGGGGTATTCTGCGGAGACCAGCAGCAGCCCTAGCACCACGAGGTTTGGCAACAAGAAGGAGAATAGACCGAAGTTGTTTAACAGCGATCTGTTGGAGTACTTATTCAATTCCTGGGGGTCATCGCTGTGTGACGTGAAAGATGTTGTCCTTAGGTAAGACATTAAATGATTATTTACTATTTAAATGGATTAGTTGAACCCTAGTTAAGTTCTTGATAAGATGATGGGCTAAAAATTATGAGAGGGATTCGGGCTATAGTCTACCACGCTTACCCAGTTCGGGATGGCGGACTCCACACGTATTTTTGAAAGACGTGCAGTGAGTACTAAAACACCACTTTACATAAAGCGTGTTCCTCCGATAATCTCTCCCCTGCAATACAAGACTTACCTCCCTCGAAGTATCTAACTATAATCAGGAAGTACTTAGATGTGTCTCCTCATGGCAAAGTCTTCTCATGTACCTAGCTATCCATTGAATTATCTTATGAACCCAGAGTCGTTTTCATCTCGTTTGGTAGATCCGCTGTACCGTTATTTAAAAACGACCTAATATGAAACGTAAAAAATTTAATGCACAGTTAAAAATCGAACAAAGTAATTTATTTTTATTGCACGTTATTTTATTGTCAACAGACATTAAAATATGTATTCAAAGCGACCTTTAAGTACCCAGTTATTTTTAATAATTATTAAATAACATTCGAGTTATTTTACAACTCACTTTCACCGTCTCTGATTACATAACTAAATCTTGTATTATGTCCTGTATTGATATGAAATTAAATACATAACCTGCAGCTCCTAGAGTACGACCATTTTGTGTTCGACCTAGATAGAATATGGTCTAAGCGTAGCGATTATTGTGTGTGACAAATTTGGACTTAAAATATATGCACTGCTTAAAAAGCTCTTTTATTAATAGAAGTTAGGTGGAATAAAAAAGCCTACTCGCTTATCTATCGCATGAATAAACCTACATAATGTGTTAATTTAGGTACCTATCTAATTTCGTTTAAAAGTCGTCTCCGACTTTGAAGATGTCTCCGACAGACGTACGAACGGACGGGCAAATTTGGCTGAACAATAGGACATTTTGAGTACAGAACAATTAAAGGTTACATCATTATGTGTTCTAGAATGTCGTACTTGGAGCTCCGCAACGCCCCGATCCCGACCACGGCGCTGGTGGACCTCGCGTCCCGCCACTACTGGACCCAGCTCGTGCAACAGTTCTATGTCCTTGTATTAGGATTGAATATCCTAGGAAACCCTTACAGCCATATTGGAGACTTTTCTAGAGGACTGAAGCAATATTATGAACCATATTTGGTAAGTACCTATGTATCTAAGAATATGGCTTGTCGAGAGACTGTTTTGTATAATTTTTGCAACAAGTATAGTAATGTCATAATAAGCCATTATTATGGCATGTGACGATGCACAGCATCTGTGAGAGGGCGTTGTATACTTCCCGTTAGCTGTCAGCCAATCGCAGCTCGTATAAGGTCATCCAATCAGCGCTAACTTCCGGTAGTCACGTGGTCCCAGTGGCTCGGTCGCTAATGGCGGACGATTTTACCTCATAGCGTCGTTATTTCCCGACTAAGCAACATCTTAAATTTAGAAACTGTACTTAATTAGTTAATATATTTATACTAAGGTACATACTTAAGTATATACTGCTATAAGTGGTTATTCATGTCGTTAAATATGAGTGATAATCATATTAATGGTGCGTTATTGAATAATAACGATTCTGAACAAGAAGCGGGGGTAGACAACTCGATGTCTACATCGGGCCGTAAGCGGCCTGCACCTAGCGCTTCAAGTTCATCCGAGTCTAGCTCTTCGGATTCTGAGGTAAAACGGCGGAAACGCGGTGAGTCTTCAGATATTGTAAAACTCGTTAACCAAGTGACCGCGCTAACTAATATTTTGATGAAAAGCGTGTGTGCACCTAATATTATTCCGAACAATGAAGTGATACCTGTGTCTGAACCTGTACCGGGATCTAGTGTATCGATACCTTTAGACTTTTGTTTGAATCGTCCAACGGTCGCCGCGAATAATTTTATGAATGAAGTACCGCGTTTGAGTTTAAGCGTCGTTAATACGTCCCTTAAAGATCCTAAAATTCCTCGCGCTAATCCTGAGCACGTTAAGCGGCTGGTAGGGTTACAAAAGTTCGGCGAGTCGTCGTGGAAGGATGTGCGTTACGCGGATGCTTTGAAGATTCATAATGCGTTAATTTCGCAGCGCGAGTTACTTAATCAAAACTGACAACAGTTCGTTGACTGGACAGCTTCTCCGAATGCTGTGCTTAATGCTTCCAGTATTTTCGATAAAATTTCCGAATCTTTTCTACCCTCATCAAAATTTCACAAAATTAGTGAGGAGATTATGCAGCTAGTTTGCGGAAAACGAGCTGAATATATCGAAAATCGTCGGGAGCGTATCCTGGGCGAAATTTTTAATAAGAACCTCCGCGAGGGTCTGCGTAAGATTCCTCCAAGTTCGAATTGTTTATTCGATGAAAATCAATTGCGCGCTTATATTCAAAATACAGGTGGCATTGATAAATGGGTTCGCTCTTGGTTTGGGCCGGAGAGAGATCAAAATAAAATTACGCCTAAATTACCAACAAAGCCTAATAAACCAGGTTTTCGTGAATTACCGCCAAGTAATGTGCCCTTTCGTAAAGATAACGATTCGAGCTTCAGAAAAGCCAAAACCAATGCGAACTCTTTTAAGCAATAAAATAAAAGTAGGAAACCCCACAAAAAGGGAGGTCAGCCAAATAAGAGGGGATATGACAAATGACTTGCAACAACACCAGTTTTACGGGGGCTGTCTCCGAGCGTATCGGAGACAGTGGCAGATGCTTTGGGCTCCGGAGGCCCTTCTCGGAATGATCACGGGAATGCGTCTTCCATTTACCTCCAAACCTCTCGCTTATCCATCCATCAGCAAAGGCCCTGCATCGGTTCAAAACTGCAAAATCACCAGAGATGGAGTGCCAGATACAAGAATTATTAGATCAAGGCGTTCTAGAAGTTGTGGATCATCGCGATGCCGGACCGAGCTTCTTCTCGACGATGTTCCTAACAAACAAGAGCGATGGGTCCAAAAGGCCCATATTCAACCTGCAGCGCCTGAATCATTATATAGTTCCGAAGCCTTTCAAGCTGATCTCTCACTTTCAAATACCCCATTTCTTACAGAGCGGAGACTGGATGGTAAAACTGGACCTATCGTCGGCTTACTTTCACGTGAGTGTTTTAAAAAGCCACCGTCGGTTTCTCAGGCTAATTTATGGTCAAAAAATTCTGCAGATGACCTGCCTGCCATTCGGGCTATCATGTGCACCCAAAAATTTTTCGGCCTTGACCAACTGGGTGGCACAGCACCTACGATCCAAAGGTATGCGAGTCGTAGTCTACTTAGACGACTTTCTGGTAGCATGTCAGTCGAGATGTCTTCTTCAGGCTCAGGTAAAACTATCTATCAATGTTCTCGAGACGTTAGGTTGGACAGTGAACTACAACAAGTCTGTCATCGACCCTTCTCAAGAGATAGAATTCTTAGGATTAATCTGGAACACCAAAGAGAACTTCAAATGTCTGCCCCCACGAAAAACCCAGTCAATTATATTGCTCTCGGAGAGAGCTATCCGAAGGGGCAAAATTTCCTTGAAAGAAGCACAGGTGATATTAGGAACTCTCAACTTTGCCAACTTCGTCATTCCAAGAGGTCGTCTTCACTGCCGCCAGCTTCAGCTTCATTCGCGGACTCTAATGCATCTTCCACCACGCAAACCAGTAGAAATCCCGCCACCGGTCACAAGGGATCTAAAATGGTGGCTCACGACCTTAGGAAGTCTAGCTCGGAGCAGCTTGCACCCGGAATTGATTTGCCATTTTATGACCACGGATGCTGCGGATTACGGGTGGGGGGCACAGTTGGACGACCTCTCAATTTCAGGGAGATGGAGACCAGACCAGCGGAATTGGCACTGCAATCGAAAGGAAATGTTTGCCATAATAGCGGCAGTCAAAGAATTCCGGTCCCGTCTACACAATCGCCATCTGAGCCTGCAATCGGACAACCGCACAGTGATATCATACATTCGAAAGGAAGGCGGAACTCGATCTATGGCCTTACTCCACATGACGTACCAACTCTTGCGTATTTTGGACAGGGAGCGTATCTCGATGACAGCAGAATATCTCCCAGGGAGGTTCAACGGTATTGCGGACAGGCTCTCCCGCGGCAAGCAGACATCCGAGTGGCATCTACTGCAACCAGCACGCCAGATTGTTTTCCACAGGTTTGGAGTTCCACAGATAGACCTTTTTGCGACCAAGGACACCAGGGTTGTGACGAAATATGTTACCAAAGATTGCTCAGACTTATCAGCCCAATTTTACAACGCCTTCAGCCGTCAATGGGTATTTCAGCTGGCGTGGGTGTTTCCACCTCCGAGCTTATTACCTCGAGTACTCCACCATCTGAATTCAGCGCAAGGTGTTTTCTTACTGGTGGCTCCAATGTGGAAGAGAGCCTACTGGCTACCGGATCTTCGACGTCGGGCACTCAGCAGACCCATGAAAATCAACAACTTAGCTCGAGTGCTAATAGACCGGAGCACGGGCCTTCCACCTCCTCGAGTTCAAGATATGGAACTCTACGTTTGGAGGATAGCGGGTGGAGCGAAATAACAAGTAGTTGGTCTGAGGCTGAAAAGTCTCTACTGAGATCTAGTTGGAGGGAGTCCACGCTCAGGACTTATAGACCCGCATGGTCTCGGTGGGTCAGATGGTGCCAAAACAACAACTTCGACTCCAATATTCCAAATAGTATTAGTTTGTCAAAATTTTTAGCATACCTATTCATTGAGCATAGCTTGGCTTATCCTACTATACTGTTGCATAAGTCAGTAGTTCTAACTTTTGGACGTACGGGTAACGAGAATTTAAATTCTCATTTTTTAGTACAAAATATTCTTAAAGCTATCTCTCTTCAGACTCCCAGAGTAGAAAAACCCCCTATTTGGGATCCAAGGGATCTGATTGCCTGGATGCAAACGAATCCCCCGAATAATAATATTACCTTATTCAAAGCGTCGCGTAGATTAGCTTGTCTTTTATTACTAGCATCTGGACGACGTGTGCATGACCTTACTCTTCTAAGAGTCTCTCCAAAGTGCTACATTGATTGCGGTGATCACATTCTTTTGTACCCAGTGTTTGGATCAAAGACGGATACGGCTACATACAGGCAATCAGGTTGGAAGCTTTCTTGCCATGCTAACCAGAATATATGTCCAGTTGGATGGTTAAGAAAGGTTATAGAGTTGGGTAGGCAGAGACGTACTGCCGAGTGTAACGATTCCCTGTTTGTATCAGTTCGAGGTCCCACGCAAAGTGCGTCGCGGACTATTATAGGTAATTGGGTAAAAAGTTTATTGAAGGATGCAGGTATTTCTGCGTCCCCGGGAAGTGTACGCTCGGCAGTAGCTTCGTTGAATTGGTACGAAAATTTCCCTATTGAAGACATTCTCTCTCGTGGCAATTGGCGTGGACCAAATACTTTTGCCAAATACTATTGTAAACAAATAATAGGCAGAGCTCAGACTTCGCCTAGTACGAGTAATCTCTCAAATAATTTTGAACCAGTATGACACAGAATTGAAACTGTATCGTTAATCAGAATTTGATCGAGGTCGATATTTTTATACAAATTATTAATATCAATAGTTAAAAATGTGATATTTCTGTTATATTGTACTAGTAGTTAATCTTTTTAGCGTCTAACTGATTTTGATATAGAGTGTACCTAATCAGGGGTTGATAAATAATTAACCAATGTTACTTATGGTTTTATTGTTTTCAGTACCTAAATTTTATCATATTCTCACATAGCGTCGTCGTGGTCACCAGGAGTTATAAACACGTCTCTCACAGATGCTGTGCATCGTCACATGCCATAATAATGATGCAAGTTTTACATAGAAATAAAACTTGTATTATTTAGCAGAGACGATGCACAGCATCCATTCAAGGTCTCCTGGTGAGAGAACTATGAGGTAAAATCGTCCGCCATTAGCGACCGAGCCACTGGGACCACGTGACTACCGGAAGTTAGCGCTGATTGGATGACCTTATACGAGCTGCGATTGGCTGACAGCTAACGGGAAGTATACAACGCCCTCTCACAGATGCTGTGCATCGTCTCTGCTAAATAATACAAGTTTTATTTCTATGTAAAACTTGCATCATTTAAGTAGGGTACTTTATAACGGCAAATCGTTTAAAATCATTCTTTGTTAAATATATTAACTGCTGAGAATAACAAAAGCAGAGGGGCTTCCGGGCTGGATAAAGCAGACCACTTAAAATGCCAAACGGGTTAAGCAACTTAATATAGACTAGTTCTCAACTAACATAAGGAGAAAGATAAAAAGAAATAAGTAATACTTATTTAATACAATACGACAAGACAATGCAAATACAGAAAAATAAGTAGGAATACTAAAACATGACGGTTTCTGAACACCCTTATGCCAGGCATTAGTATGGCGTTCATAGATAACGTATCCCCAGGGCACAGCTGTTGGAAGGAAAGTGTTGGATGTATCATCACGACTGGAGGAGGGGGCGGCAGCGTTGCTTGGCCTACGCGCCAGCGCCAATACCAAGACCAGCGCCATGTTCGACGATCTGCCGCGCCCGCAGACTCCTCGGAGGAAACCAAGTGCGTAGCTCGCGTCAATGGTTTAATGGCCTGAGTGGGGATCGAAACACGTCTTTTTGGCACTGAGGGAGATCTCACCACCCACTAGGCTGTTGATGCTTATTTGCAATGACTATCCTGTCTTGGTAATATTGATTTAGAGAGGGTTATACCGTCACCACTGGATCTTGTGCTCATTGGTAATCCATTCGTCCATCCATCAGCCGAAAGATGTCCACCGCTGGACATAGGCCTCACTGCCTATGTCCAGCAGTCGCCCCAGGCCCCAAGTCTGCTAACCCAATCGATTCATAATCGAACAGCAACGGCTAAGTAACTGTCACTTTTGACAGATATCCAATATCTGTCAAAAGTGACAGTTACTATGCTATGATTATGAATCGATTGTGAAAGCGGACTTGGGGCTCCGGTCCACCTTGTAGGGGAATGTCCTACCTCTTCCAGCTCGTAGTCGCCATTCTAGAACAACTAAAATGTTGTAGTTCAACTAAAATGTTACCTATAATATAAGGAGTTATTTATTGGTATGTTATGGCAGGTGAGGTGCTGCAACAAAGCAACGACATCCCGGAGTGCGTGGTGGAGGCCGACAGCAAGAACTCGGCAAGCGTTGCGCTGGCTCTGAGCGCACTCGTTGCTCGACCTACTTTCGGTAAGATATATATTTTTATTTTTTTTTATATATCGATAACATTTAATTTTAAAATCTCACAAAATGTTTACAAACAGATACATCAAAAATAAGATATCAAAGGTAAGATATTACAATTGTTCGCATTGTTATTCTATTTGATGACTCGTTTAGGTACTCACTGGATTAAGTGATTGGTGCACGTTGTTTCTAATGGTGTGGTCACATCTGTGAGTTAGTGTTAATGCCAATTTAAGCCTTAAGTTAGGCATTAAACATTGTCACGTAGGTTTGGCTGCATTAATGTAGTTCTGCTCTAATAGCTTCATGTCTAACGTTAGTAAAAACATGTCAAAGTAAAATCATTTATTTCGTATAGGCCTACGGGGGCACTTACAAATTGTCATTTACATATTTTTTTTCTTAACTGTACAACCGGATCGGAAAGCGACCTCAACTGAGAAGATCCGGCGAGAAGATCAGCGGGCTTGTCTATTTATTTACATTTTTCTTTTTTTATTTATTTGTATTAAATGTGTACTAAGCCACATGTGTGGCCGCACCACATGTGTGGCCGCTGAGTTTCTTGCCGGATCTTCTCAGTTGAGGTCGCGTTCCGATCCGGTTGTAGAGTTAAGGAAAATAATGTAATGACAATTTGTAAGTGCCCCCGTAGGCCTATACGAAATAAATGATTTGACTTTGACATTGTTTTTTAGTTAAGTGCATGACTAATTTATTTGTGGAGTACGTCTGAATGGACTCGGTTCTATTTTTTATATGAGATACTAACAGAATAACTGTCAAAATGTAGGTAGGTGTGCAGCGCGACATTATAAATATTAATAATTGTAGAACAGAAATATCAACGTTACGATATTCATTTCTGACTTCGTACAGGATGTTTCAGAACGGGTATAATAAACCTTGAACTTACGCTTCTTTAGCGATTTTATTATCATTATGAAAAGTCAGAATTTTGGTTCAAAAGTTTTGTTCCCACCAAAACTGCAATTTTGATATTTTGTGAACACATTTTTCTTAAATGACGTATCGTAATACTGACTCTTACAAATGCCAAAGACGCGCACGATCAAGACTTAGTATACACTCTCTGAATACCTTGTATTAGGCATTTATCTAAGTGTTTGTTATGTTGGAAATAAAGTAGTCAGAATTAACTGGAATGTTCCATTAACTATGTTTCTCGTTTGTGTTACTGTCTGTGCCACTGCGGACAGACGAAGAGTATATTGTCGTGAGAAGTGAGTATATTGATGCATGATATTTGTTCACTGTTAATAGATATAAATACAAGGTGTAAGGGGCCTGGTAACGAAAACTTTATGTAAGGGTTACTCTTAATGCCTATAAAAAAATTTGTTAAAAGTCATGGTTTACAAATTTTGTAATTTTTGAGCGCGCAATGTATCGTAAACCATGCGATCATAACACTACCTACGCTCCGCGGGATAAACGATGCGTGCGAATGACGACTGCGCTCGAGCGTATCGAGTTTTTATTTTCATTTCGGTTTAAGGTCTAATTTAGAAATTATGGTTTCATTTTTATTTAAAATCGTGTTAAAATAGACTTCTGTTATTATTTTACGCTAAAATCAATTTAAAAATGCGGAACAAAATGCGTATATTCTTGAAAAGATCGAAGGATATTTTCAACTCTGGGCGGTCCAGAATCATGTGCTGAACCCATGGTAACAGTTTTCGGTACGAAGCCACTTACTTACACCATGTTTAGTCCTTAATAGCATTGACTACATACAATGAAGTCTGCTGCTGCAACGAGCAAATTTTAAGGACGAGTTTTCCATGTGTGTACACAGCACAGAACAGCATGTACGTTTTGTCGATGTGATTGGATTGCATGATCAAACTTATAATTGTTTTCTTTTTTATGAAATGTCAGAATCAAAACCGGAATCAGAATATTTTTTTTTCATGTAAACCATTAGCTACAGTACATATGAATCGTTAAAATAGTTACAAAATGCTGAGCTACAACTTTACCACCCGCTCGGAATGCCGTTCCTATGGTGAAGAATGACCAATAAACTCCATGGTTGCTCTTTTTAAAAAGATTTTTACATTTTTGAGCAGTACATTGTTATGGGGATGTAAGATCAATATAGGAACGACTAGGCAGACTTTAGCAGCTGGCCAAAAAAAAGTACTAACTCTAAGAATATCATTACAAGTTAATAGCTACATGGTTGCCACATCGATCGGTCGAATGGTGAGGTTTTTTTTTCTGACTAGCATCTGCTATGTGAATAAGGGTTCATAATACAAACTCACAGGTACCCAACAGACCTAAACATCAATATTTTAATAAACAAGTAAGTACCTACAGTAAAATAATAATTCACTTTACAATAGATGTCTGCCGCGAAGCTGCCCGCTCGTCTCTAACCCGACAGTTGAGCGGCAACAGCGCTGAGAACGCGCTGAAATCGTGCGTCGAACGCAGCGGCGGGAGGCTGGTGTCGAGGAGGAGGATCCCAAGACACTGCTCGCAGACTGAGGTAACACAGGATCTGATGTTGCATAAAAACCATAATTATATAAATATCGCTAGACGAACTCACCAAAGGTACGGTCCCAAACTAAGCAACGCTTGTGATATAGGTATGTATCCGTACAATGGACTGAGCGCGAACCCAGTATATAATGATGTGCATAGTTAAGATAGTAAACATTCATGACTCGGGTACAAACATTCGAAAAAAAATCCCTGCCGGGATTCAAACCAGAGACTCTCGGAACAGAAAGCACTGCCAACTCAGCCGATCGGGGCAAAGTTATATAGCATTTTTTTTTTAATAAACATGATTGTTAAGAAAATAAAAATAAAAGACAAGCCCGCTGAGTTTCTCGCTGGATCTTCTCAGTCGAGGTCGCGTTCCGATCAAAAAAAAATGATGTAAATGTCATTTTTTTAAGTGTTCCCGTAGGCCTACACAATGATTTGACTTTGACGAAGTGCCATGCTTGAATTATTATTTCAGGGTGTCCGACCCTACTCCCAGCACGCAGCTCTTGGGCTGCAGCTGCTGGCGCTGCTGGGGCGAGGACACTACGCCGACACGGACTCTTACATCGCCCACGCCCACCTCGGACCAACATCGAATTGCACGCTCCTTATATCGACGCAGTAAGTCATCATTTATAATGTGTATTTATATATACATACTTGACATTGGCAAAATACCCGCTAAGTCGTGGGTGAGGCCATATTCATATCCATTTTATTTCATCGCATCTCATTTCGTAAAGAAAGAACCAATAACCAAGCTGGAAGATTAACTTGGTTCAGAATCAGAATCAGAATATTTTTTATTCACGTAGACCATTAAGTACAGTACTAATGAATCGTCAAAAGCTACTGCTTTACCACCCGTTCGGAATGCCGTTCCTATGGAGAAGAACGGGCAAGAAACTGCATGGTTGCTCTTTTTTTTTTATTACATTATAGGCAAGTATTTGATCTCGATCTCACCTGATGGTAAGTGACGATGAGATCTACGATGGAGCATACTTGCCTAGGTAGGAAGGCGGCAGTAGATAAGAGACGCTACATTCACGAACACATTCTTTTTTTAAAAGATCTTTTACATTTTTACACAAGGTTTGTGTACGAATCTATATGTCAGTGTAACCTTACCCAGGCACATATTCATGGTCCGAGCGGCTGGCGCGAGCGGTTCGTGGCACATAGAATGGGCTGTTAACCTGGATGACGTCATCGGCACTCCCGTTGTCAATGAAGACAAACTAATACTTAATATTAAACAGGTATCTGAAGATTGATTTTATCATCTCGCTTTGTCCGGAAAAGGTAGGCAGGGGGGAGATTTATACTATAGTTTTCGCCCGACGATACATTGATTCTATTATGATAAGGATTGATTCTATCTTATCATATTAGAATCATCTTCGGATGATCTTCTAAGTTGAGGTCGCGTTGCAATCCGGTTGAAGGTTTAAAAAAAAAATGATTTACAATTTGTAAGTGCCGTAGGCCTATACGAAATAAATGATTTGACTTTGACTGTGGCTTTTCTAAGGGTATAATTTTAATAATATCGCCAGACGAACACACCAACTGTACGGCCCCAATCTAAGCAACGCTTGTATTATGGGTACCGTACAATGAAATGGGGGCGATACCGCTATATAATTATATATATACTTAACGTCCGTCACTCGGGTACTGATTTAACATTCGTGCTGATCTCCCCCCTCCTTACTCCTACCAGGACCCCGGGAACCCGGGACCCTATTGATAATATGCTTTTGATAACAAACACTCTCGAGTAGGGTGAGCTGGAACTATTAATGTAATCGTAACATCATCGAGAAAACATGCTGTCACTGTCATACTTATTTATGAAATCTGTGGTGTGAGAGGGATGGAAGACTCTTACATTACAGAACGCTACGTAAAAAGGATTGTGCTTGAGATACTGATTTCAGGACGAGCTTGTAAACTACTTCTCGATGGACGAAAAGGTGATAGCAATATCGGATCCCGAATTGCTGGCGTGGCTGAAGGCGAAGATCGAATGCGCCCTCATATTGGCACTGGAAGACAAGCGATGTCCTAGTGAATAAACTGACGATCCTACTGTTGAATGCTTATTATAATTTCTATATATTATGATTAATAAATAGTAAGAAAACTTTGTTTTAACTATGTTATAAAATGTGTAGCCTCAACGAGCTTCGTGTCTATGGTTATCCATGTCAACGGTTTTTTTTGAGGCAGTATTTATGTAAAAGTTTTTTTTTATTTCACTAATAGGCATTAAAAATGTTGTCAGTGTTATTTGTTTATCCTGCTCATGGATACAGAATCATATTATCGACGGATTAAAATAATCTAATTTATATATTTAGCAGATGAATGTTGATATGCCGAACGCCATAATACTACTAGGTAGGAATCGGACAATTTATTATACATTTGTCTAATTGATCTCAGTAACTAGTCATCTTATTTATTTATTATTTATAAGCATATTTTTTATATTGGTACTAGGTAGGTACCAATATAAAAAAATAAGAGGAAACTTTTTATACTTTTTTTTTAGTATACAAATTAAAACAATGCAATTGACCTAGAAAAAAATAGGTACAGATAATATATTTATTGGCGGGAAAAGTTTACGTAACGTAAACCTAACTGTCATATACCTACATGCCAATAGAACTTCACATCTAGGTAAATGATTGGTCATATAAGTACCTAATTATTGGGATGTCATATTACAAAATGGTAGAAATATTTTGTCATTTTAGATAACGACAAAATGTCTTACAGCGCAAATTATTATAAATCTGCGCAATGATAGATGCGTACCTAATTGCGTATTAGCTATACCCTACTGATATTGTTGAAATATTTTCATAATCACATACTTAAGTACCTATAGTTTTATGTATTCGGTGTCTAAATATTAGTGTTATCTGTTGATACATAAAATCATAATTTGCTGTTAGCATAGTTTACCTATCAGTATTTAGGCATCTGTCTACCCCATAGGGCGTTGCGTGATGATAATAGAAAACTTATTTAACGTCTTTTATATGTGTATTAAATGTTCTGAATAATCTTAGAGCACAAAGCATGCTAAAACTGAATTATTACTTTTCGGATTTGCCAAGCTTTTCTTGAAAATTTAAATGTTTTGGCATAAGCCATCTTTGGGTACCCACGTAGATATAGTTATAGCGGCCAAGATAACGATTTGGTTAAATATTAGACAAAATGAGTCTTAAAGAATACAAGTTCTTGGACATTCGCTTCTCTGGCTATCCTGCAAGATATCTGACGCAAAGATATAGCAACATTTTGTTTATGCAGTTAATGATTTCAGAAAAGATTGACAGAACATCTTAGGTATTACTAGGTTTCCATATTGTCATATAAAATACACGCAGGACTTAGCTTTCACCGTGATTAAAGGGTACATTATACCACATCGAAGAATGTAATTGTTAATTCATTATGAATGTTTTTTAAATGGAGATAAATAAAAACCATGATGCGGATAATAAATGTTTATAATTTCTCCGAATCGGTGTAACATACATTGATTTATAGGATACCCTATTAACTTATCGCTAGATAACAAAATACGTATGATCCCAAATTATGCCTTTAGCATAGTTCGGCTCTGTACGACCTAACTTCTGATATAACTTCACTAACTAAAGCTGCGAAGTCGGATCATAGTTTTGAATAAAAGCTTCAGGAAATTTATCCCAGCAATAAGCCGCCCAGAAAAGCATGAAATCTTAATTTTCAAGAATTCTTCAGATACCTTCCTGTTGGTCTTATAGGTTATAGGCCTATTTCTTTTTACAGATAGAACATTTTGGACATACTTTAACATGTAAAACAGTCTGCACAAATGTTATATATTTGGATGGCATTATAATCACCTACAAAACAGGCTCATGTGTGCATTCAAAGTTATTTTTATTTCTATACTAAAATTCATTCATTCACCGTACTTTCTTCGCTAGAACTATAATCACAAACTAAGGATATCTTTTTAGCATTGACAACTTCTTTTACATCCCTTTCATCTTTAACATCTGTTTCTAATTTGTTTGCATTAATATTTGAATCATTACTTACATCTATTTCTTCTATTTTGTTATTATGGCTTTTTGTTTCAGCCTTATTTCTTTTAATAGCTATTCCTAATGAATGCCTAGTTAGCGTAGCACTCTTAGCCAAAGATTCTTCTTTTTTTAACCCACCAAAGCTGGACAGAAGACCGCTAGAGCTTGGTAAAGCTGAAGTATTGAGTAATTTGTTCCTAGTATTGGTCTGTATCTCTTCAATACTTTTTGAGGGTCGCAAAGATAATAGGGAAGCCATATTTCTGTCGTCTTCAGATTCTGGTAAGAGATTGATGTCGAGAGAAGATTTCGCGAGCAGTAGACTATCATTTACCGAGGCTTCTTCTAATTCTTTTCTTCTCTTCTGCACACAAAAAAAATATATTTTGTAAATAGAATACCATTGCTAGAAGATACTATTCCTTAAGGAGCTATGCTCAACCACAAGCTGTACAGTGATACTGAAACCACAATCCATAGGCTGGTGACCAAGATTCTTGCGTCAAAACTGCCACAGGGATTGTGATTCTCTTGACTTGTGATGATACTGGTTGTGCGAATTGCATCAAAGATTATTGATTGCTGAGAATACTCTCTGTCTATTAATTACTTATAATATTTTTGAGTTAATTATAATTAGTTTTCACAGTAGTAGTTTTATGTGTTTCACAACTAACTTACTCTAAAATTCCTTCTCAAACAACAGTTGGCTTCATAGTCATCTTTCCAAACTGACTCATTCCTCCCCACAAGCTTGCCAAGCCTCGGTTTATCTAATTTAGCAGCATCCTCATCTCCGGTTTTGTGTTCTAGCCGGAACATAGCATCATCAAACAGCCGCTTCTGTGCTTCTTTTGTCTCAGGGACAATTTGGCCATTTTCTGTGGGGTCCCATCGATTCTCTTGACGTCTAGCGCCTGAGACAATGACATAGTCTAAGTTCTGAAACAGTTAAGTATTTTGTGAGACTATATCCTCGTAAGAATCAATTGGACTTCAAACGAATGAACATCGCATTAGTATTCTGTAAGCAGAACAGGCTAAAAATTACATAGACCTACCTAGTGACCTACAAAGTTTTTGGTAAGAACAAAATGTATGTATGTAATTTGTGTTGTGAACTAGAGAGTAGATTCATGTATTGTTTACCATGAAATCCATAGAAGTAACCATGGCACCGCAAAGCAGTTTTATGAAATTGTAAATTAATTGAAATTTTTAATGACTAGATATTGTAAAAATCTGCTAGTTTTTGTTCTCAACACTCACCCCCGGGTCTGTCTTTATTTCAAAATGGTTATCGCACAAGTGGCATTTCATGCGGAACTGGTATACTGGTGTTGTGTAATACATTCCGATCTTCGTCTTCTCGGCGTTGTACCTCACTCCCATGCCGATATGGTTGTTGCAGCCGTCACACCAGATGTTATATGGCATCTCAAATCGGATGATTAGAATACCCATGTGAAGTTTCCTGGCCCTCTCCCGAAGGGCATGGGTCCCTAGAAACTTATTCAGCCCCCCGACTTTAGGGTCATAGTCCGGGGGGTAGTAGTGATTTTGACCCTTGCGTTCACCCATTTTGGAGCCTGGAATAGCAAGTAGGTACACGTTAGTAGCTTTTGTTTAGGTTTTCACAGAATGTGGTGATATGATAATGCTTTGGTTGGTGGGTTACCTTAATTTAGTATTTTTATTAGAAGATTTGGTCACTAATTAGTTACTAGTATTTTATTGACTCCGTTCTCTTCAAGGCAGCAGTTTCCTTTCTTTCCGTGGTATGGATAGATGATAAGTGAGTGAACGAGTGATGAAGAATGTATTTACTATGAAGAATTATTTTAGAAGCAAATGTCATTTCAAGAATGACCGATATCTACCTAGGATGACCTTCACAAAGAAAAAGCCTGGACTACATTTGTGTTAGTTGAGTAGCGAGTTTAGTTTAAAAATGTCATGTTTATTATGGTAAGTAGTAAGTTTTGTCCAAACGTGCTGTAGGCGAACTAAGCTTCAAGTCTTTTTAATTTGTATCAAAAAACCTAGTCATAACGTGTTAGCTTATGTACTCTACTAAACTTTCCTGACCACACGCCTGGCGAATTTAGTTGTTGGGATGAGGGAGACGTGCGGACGGAGTACACTCGCACATAGTTCGGTGAAAAAATAGAACGTACAGCCTGACATAAAAGTCTTGAAATGGAACTAATTTTTTTCTACCCTGGCAACTTTATGTTTTATCTGTGGAGTGTTTCGCAATTTTGTAAACAAAGGGGTAAATCACGGATAAATACTTATTTACGCCGTGATAATCCAGTCGAAGAACGGTAAAAACTAATTACAATGAATAAATCTATTCGGAGTTCAACAAGAGAGGTGATTTATAAAGTTTACAGGCGGTGTCTCGAGGAATTCGAGGCGCAAAATCTTTTGTCAGAACTCGACAATGTTTATCAAAGAACCGCTGATATGACAGGTACGTAGCAGTTTATTTAACAGTTTTTAAGTTAAATAATGTGTTAATAGATTAAAACAACAGGCTCAAAGCTTCAGTTTACAGGTTTTTCGGTAAATAAAGATTGAGCGCTTAGAGGTACATTCGTTTAGTACGATCTAACTCACCTTGATACTTGCACATTATTTTTATTTATTGCTTTATTTCTTTTATGTTGCTGACGGGGATTTAAGCATGCATCAGCACTGGGCTTCAAACATGGGCCGTGCGCTTGCGATTCAAACAAAAATACCTGAGTTTAGTATAAACGCGTGCTGATTTGTACTTACAAGTGGCGACTAACCAACCCTATCTGTCAATTAGGACATCGTTACTAATGAAATAAGCGTTACTAAAGTACTAAATAAATAATATTTTATTGAATAATCAATATAATATGTTGTATTCGTCTTGTTGTAGGAAGCAGCTAAACGTGCATTTCAAGATGTTTCAGTAGACGACTGGAACATTTCGTGCCAGCACGTGATGAAAATAGAACGGGAGTACTACGAAAGGCGAATTACTCTGTATGATGACATTGATCGATTAATAATAAATCTTCAAGAAGACAGCAATACTGATGATGATGAGTGGGATATGGATTTATCAGGAGTAGAGTATTTAGACGAAGATCTTTTGAATGTTAATTAAAAAACGCATTAACTATGTTCTTTATGTTTTATTTCCCTGAAATACAAAAAAAAACATTACTTAACTAACTCATGTTGAAACAGAAACATTATTAAACATGCAATCTTAATAAACTCTTGATCTTGATAAACGGAATCGAACCTGACACTGCTTCCGGGTCTATATGACCCAGAAGCAGCGTCTGCTACTGAGGTGATGAATCACCTAATGCATGAATATATAAGAAATATTATCTTATCGGCCATATCATAGAAAACTTAAAAGTGCTTGCATTATGAATAATAAATCATGTATCAAAATTATTCCGTCGTACTAGTGTCGGGGTTGCAAGAGCGGCGATAGTGGCGCCCCTATTGATTTCTACTCTATTTTGCCACACTGTACTTTCATTTCCCTACTTAATTGTGAACTTACTACTTGACTGGAGAATTTCTGTCCAAACGATTATAAGGACTTAAGTCCCCAGTATTGCAAGTTAACTCGCTACTTAACTAATTCAAGTGTAAACCAGTCTTAAGAACAATCATCCTCTTTTATGATCAAACTTATGATTTCTATATAGATTATGGACATTCTTCTTTCTTTACGAAATGAAATGCGATGAAATAAAATGGATATGAATATGGCCTCACCCGCAACTTATCGGGTATTTTGCCAGTGTCAAGTAATTAATAGCAATATTAAATTCAATAAATACACATTATAAATAAAATAATGGATGTGACATGAAGAAATGAAAATGGCGTGTCCATTCATTTCAATTTTTCAATAAATTTTGTTCCGCGTTATCAATGCATTTTCATTTTTAATAACCGTATAAACGTATTACTTTTATTTATTCGTTTCATAAGATAATATCACGAACCCCTAGGACAAATCTGAAGTTGTCATGTTACAGTCACATAAACAAGGAATTTCCTACGGGAAGAAACCAATTTCTTGCAACACTCTTAAGCATAGCGTTGCATCCACTGACCTCTATGTATTGTATAATGGACGTCAGTGGTTGCATCTCTAGTGTATATGTAAGCGTAGTGTTATTTTCTCTACATGCAACACGGTCGTCTAGAGTGACAGCTGGTTGACTGCTTGACAGCTCCACTTTTATTTTCGTAGGAATTATCTTTTCTTCGAGAAAAAAGTATTTTTGTTGATTGTGTTTGTTTGTTCTTTGTGTATTAATTACGCTGCGAACGATCAGCTCTTTGTCGTAGAATTTTCGTGTTTAACACAGTTATGTGCAGTGAAATGCCGAACACTATAATTAGATCAAGCCATAGTTAGTTTTCTGAATGGTCTGATTGTGATGGTTGATCAGGCATATTGAGAAACAATTAAGCAGATATGGGTAGGAGAGAGGAGCCCGCTTGGGCTAGCGGCACGGTGGGGCTGTCAGCGGCCCGAGAGCGGGGAGACATCGACAGAAAGTTTCAGAGTCGTTTAACAGTGACACGAAGCATGATCGACAGATTGGGGCTTGAAAAGGAGCTTCATGGACACTCGGGCTGCGTCAATTGCTTGGAGTGGAACCACGACGGATCGTTAGTATTGAAAAATCATGTAATACGATCTATGAAACGTATATTTTCATGGTAAATCTGAGTTTTCTTGCAGGGTGCTGGCTTCAGCTTCCGACGATCTTCACGTGATCCTGTGGGATCCATACCGTTACAAGCAACTCCACAACATAGCCACTGGGCACACAGGGAATATATTCTCAGTGAAGGTGATTGGACTTTATATCTTTTCATTGCTAATAAACATAAAAGAGAGGCTAGATTGTTGACCTCTCTGTTATTATTATCAAATTAGGTACTTATTCACAAAATATTAAGTCATTTATAACAGTGTCCTTTTACAATAACAGTAGGAACTAACAAAACTGCTCTAAGAAAACATATTTTGGCTTTAGGTACAGTTACTTAGGCTCAAAAGAATTTACCATACTTATGACATAATTTTACTTTATTGTCTGTTACACTGGTGAGATCTTAGTCTTTTAAGGAGATCAGTGTTGGGTTCTGGGGTATGGGGTTTCATTGTACATGTATATACTTATGTATATAATCGGCCATCCCTATTTCTACATATTAGGTGTAAGTTCCCTTTTTCTCAACTGACCACACAGATGTAACTAGCCATATTTGTCCTGAGTTACAGAGACCAAAGTTTATTAAAAATTATATGTTATAAAACATTATACATAGGTACATACATATATATTTACTTATTAAACTATAAATTAGTACCTTGTATATAATGGAATTATGCAAATCATGAGTCATGATTATGCAGCAAGTAATTTGTTTATAATTCTAGTTAGTCATTTTATGTGCAATTTCCAAAAGTTATAATAGTTTATCAATGTTTGTTTACTTAATGATAACCTACATGCTTGGCTAATTACATTTAAACATACATACATAAATAGATATTCTTAATACACTATTCAGCCATTTTTTTAAACACCTTAGTACATTCACAGCTGATGTACAGTTATAATATATGTGTAAAACTTGAATATATAATAGTTCTGAGTAAAAGTTTGCTGATTCAAATGTTAAGATTGCTGCCTTGACCATATTCTTCATATATAGGGCGTAAGTGGCTTTGTAACGAAATGTAATACCATGGAATTAGATAATGATTGTGGGTGTCCCACAGTTGAAAATTTCTGTTTTTTTTTCTTGAGTTATATTCTTTTTCTCGGTATTTTTAAATATCATAATAGAAGTTCTTATCGACGCGATTTTCATAATATAATTACTTATATAAAACTGTAATGTACATTAAAATTCAATATGCTCGAGCGCGATCGTCACTTACGTATCGCGCGAAGTTGTCTTGTGATCTCGTGTTTACGATACATTGCGCGCTTAAAACATACAACATTTGTAATTCATGATGAATCGTATCATTAATGAAACAAGGTTTTAGATAGCAGTAGCAACAGTTCTGAAACACCATGCAGCATGCTGCAAGGCTAGGCAATCATTTCCTTTTACAATAGTGTCCAGACTGACTGCGCAGCCATGCGTCTGTAATGCCTCGCTGTTGCGTTGCCCAGCGACATATTTTTATCAAGTTTGTAAAGTAACAGAATTACAGCCAATGTTTTTGTTGAATAAACTTTTTTTTTATTTCCCCTAGTTTTTATCACCGGAAATATTGGCGACGTGCGCGGCGGACGGCACGGTGCGCGCGCGCAGCGTCAGCGGCGGCGCCACGCTGCTGGAGTGCGCGTGCCACTGCGGCCGCGTCAAGCGCCTCGCCACCGCGCCCGACAACCCGCACCTGATATGGTCGGCCGGTGAGGACGGACTCATACTGTGAGTACACAAGACCGCCCTGGCCCTTACATCAATGCGCCAGGGAGGCGACATTGAGAGAAGCTTGGCGTCGAGGGTCCAATGGTCATGCGTGCCAACAATCTCAACATAGCAACCATGACTACCATCAACCATCAATGTAACAACAAAGAAAACAACAGTCAAAAAATCGTTAATAAATGATTGACATAAATTACTTTGGTACAAATAAATAAGGTGAAGGAAAACATCGTGAGGAAACCTGCATATCTGAGAGAACCTCTAGAAATATGTGTGAAGTCCGCCAACCCGCACTGGGCCAGCGTGGTGGACTATGGCCTAATCCCCCTCGAATTAAAAAACGCGATAAAATCTTTAAAACTAGTTTTATTTCAATGAGTCCTAATCAGTTCACAATGGCATTATGAAATGAGTTCTAGTTCTGGGTCTACCCCAGCTCTTTTCATTGATGACCTGATCAGCATAGTTGGTAGTGACTGCTTTCTTTACCGAAGGTCCCAATTTCGATTCCCCGTGGGGTAATATTGTGGACACTTTAATCTTAATATATATAAATCTCGTGTCACAATGTTTGTCCTCAATGGACTCCTAAACCACTTAACCGATTATAATAAAATTCGCACACCATGTGCAGTTCGATCCAACTTGAGAGATAGGATAGTTTATATCTCAATTTATTTTATATGGCAAAACAACGTTTGCCGAGTCAGCTAGTATCATTATAAGTGTAGTATTCGCGTAAATAAACGAAATCATTAAGACTCCCATGAATTTGGGACTAAATCCACCATTTTTTTTTATTACATTATAGGCAAGTATTTGATCTCGATCTCACCTGATGATAAGTGACGATGAGATCTACGATGGAGCATACTTGCCTAGAAGGTACCTGTTCACTCTCGACTTGAAAACACCCAGATTATAGTCAACGGGGAACAAAGACGCATATATATCATCATATATCTCTGGTGCAGGCAACACGACATGCGAACCTCGCACCGCTGCAACTCGGACTCGGCGAACGTGCTGATCAACCTGCTGAACCACCTCGGGCGGTACGCGGAGGCCAAGTGCGTGGCGGTCAATCCTCGCCGCCCCTACCAGCTGGCGGTTGGCGCCAACGACTTCTACGTGCGCCTGTACGACACTAGGATGATCAAATTGGCTAGGTTACAGGTGAGTACACATGTTGTAAGGATAGATCCTGCCCGGTGAGAATATAATCTATACCAGCCTTTCCCAAAGTGGGCGATACCGCCCCCTTGTGGGCGCTGCAGGCCTAAGGGGGGGGGGGGGGGGGGGGTAAGAAACTCAGAAAAGAAATGGGGCGTTGTGTAGAGGGTTCACGATAATTAATTTAATTTGAAGCTATAGTGGTTTTTAAGTAGGTGAAAAAATGGGGGCGCTAAAAAATAATTCATTCCCAAAGTGGGCAGTAGACAAAATAAGTTTGGGAACCCCTGATCTATACAAATAAATAAAGTTGGAGTGTCTGTTTGTAATATTAAAATAACCGCATACACGGTACATATACCAAAACAACATTTTTTTACAATTTTTGTCTGTCTGTTTGTTTCGGCTAATCTCTGAAATGGCTGGACCGATTTGACGGGACTTTCACTGGCAGATAGCTGATGTTACAAGGAGTAACTTAGGCTACTTTTATTTGAGAAAATCTTTTTTGTTTTTTGTTTCTTGATCGCCTTGTCTAAAAAAAACTCAAGCATCTTTACACAATTATTTTACACATCAACGTGATTCATATAGCGTACTGATTCATGGATAAAATATTGTACTCTATTATTGTTACACCTTGTATATGACGTCATCTGTTGTGTTCGGTCAGATGAACACGCCGGCGTCCCGGCACCTGTGGGAGCGACAGAACCTGCGGTGCTCCCGCGCCGGCCACGGCGACCCCGACAACAACATACCCCGCGCGGCCGTGCAGTACTTCGCGCCGGGTTCGTATTTCATATATCCACTAGACATGTGCCCGATCGTAAGGGAGCGTTCAAGTATTACGCAACGCAATTTTTGGAGATTTTTCACCCCCCCCCCCATCCCCCCTAGTAAAAGGTAGTCTCTACACGACCGTTCTGAAGGGTTAAAACAATGTTACGTAACGCGTAGTTCAAACCCCCAACCCCCTCCCGCCCCTGTAACGTATCGTAACGTTTCAGAAGACCCCCCCCCCCCCCCAAATTCGTTACGTAATATTTGAACTCTCCCTAAATAAAAAAAAATCATCCGCCCTTTGATCCCCTTAGTGGCTGAACTTCCAAAATAATCCCTTCTTAGGATACTCAAAGAATATATCGTCCAAATTCATATCTGATCTATCTTTCATATCATATCTGATCTCAGTCGGGGCTAATCAATCAATCAGCCGATAGACGTCCACTGCTGGACATAGGCCTCCCCCAACGACTTCCACACATCACGGTCCTCCGCCACTCGCATCCACCGGCTTCCTGCGACGCGTGTGATGTCATCGGTCCACCTTGTGGGGGGCCGTCCTACACTTCGTCTTCCGATTCGTGGTCGCCATTCTAGAACCTTTCTGGACGGCTGGGCTCATTCGTAGCCCAGCCGTCCTGAGGATGCCTCGTTTAGAGGCGAAACACGTGTCGAATACTTTTTTAGATTCGCTTAGTGTCGCGGAGAATTGCATTTTATTTGAGGTCCCGTCACTCGTGATAGATAGTTGCTCGACTAACGTCTTAGAGGAGTTCGGTGTTGCTGGCTTCTTTAATTATCGATCATCGTGTTTGGTTTATAATTGGAAAAGTTGATAAGCCGAGGGTCAGTGGTGGGTTCCTCTTCCCCCATTTGTTTAACAATGGATTTCCGCCAAGTATCGCCCAGTTCTATCAATTATAGATATACCTAGTTTTAGAATTTGACATAAAAGTTTATTTCGCTACCAACAAGATAATGATAACAACACAGTAGTACCTGAATAATTAGTAATGTTTAATAATAATATAATAATACCAGCCCTTTTTTTTTATTGTCCCACTACTGGGCCCGGGCCTCCCCTCAGTGCGAGGGAGATTAGGCCATAGTCCACCACGCTGGCCCAGTGCGGGTTGACGGACTTCACACGTCTTTCGAGGGGTTCTCTCAGACATGCAGATTTCCTCACGATGTTTTCCTTCACCGTTTATCAAGTGATAATCTTAGTGGAAAATTAGATTCGCACTTGAAAAATCCCAGAGGTGCGAGCCGGGGTTTGAACCTGCAATCCTCGTTACCGAGGCAAGTGTTTTTTTGTTTTTTTTTATTACAATATAGCCAAGTATTTGATCTCTACCAACTTGGCTATCACTGCTATCATTGCTATCAGTAATGTTTATAATAATGTAATTTCAAACAAGTAGTTTCCACCCGCCGGCAGGTCACCTGTCCATGGAGCCTAATGAGCATACTTTCCCCAAGAAGGCGACCACGTACGTCGCGTTCAGCCACGACGGCACCGAGCTCCTCGTCAACCTTGGCTCCGAACAGGTAATTGTATATAATACCAGCTCTTTTTGATGTCCCACTGCTGGGCACGGGCCTCCCCTCAGTGCGAGGGGGATTAGGTCCTTAGGGGATTAGAACAGGTAATTATTTCATAACTTACTTTACAACCCCAGACGAATAAATAATAATATTAGCCCCTTTTTATGTCCCACTGGTGGGCACGGGGCTCTCCTCAATGCGAGGGGGATTAGGTCATATTCCATAATTTTTTTTGTTATATACACGGCTGTTAAAACGAGACCGAACCAAGGCTTTGGGCAATACTAATCGGGTGGTCAATTGTTCGGCAGGTGTATCTGTTCGATATAAACTCTGCGCGAAGGCCGGTGCTGGTGGAGAGCTTCATCATCCAGCACAACCACGGCAACCGCGAGGGGGAGGGCAAGCTGCCGCCGCGCAACGGCACCACCGCCGCCGCCGCGCCAGATGCGCCGGCGCAGCTGCCGGACCGCGTCAGACAGCTCAAGGAGATGGTGAGTACACCACTCAGAATCGATATATTGTTAGGATTAGCCGATTTTTATCATCTTTGATTATGAAATAAAACTTGTTTTATAGATTTTATCGCGTTTAATTTATGTTTTACGCTCCCGAGCCCCAAGTCCGTCCTAGTAACCGCATGGTAACTGTCACTTTTGACATATATTGTATGGGACATCTGTCATAAGTGACAGTTACTGTGCGGTTGCTGTTCGATTATGAATCGATTGTGTTAGCAGACTTGGGGCCACGGTGTACGTTCCGATCGGACTACAAGCAACAACTAAATATGAGGTTACCCTATATCAAACTATAACACTAGGACTTCAACCACCTCAGCCCTCCCATGGCCATGGATGCTGTAAAGCAGCCGAAACGTCGGGAACGTAAAAACATAAAATAAACGCGATTAAATTCGTAAAATTTGTTTTATTTCAATGTGTAGTGTTCGCGTAAATATAAGAAATCTTTGATCTATTTTTATTTGTCTCACGTCATTTTTTTTTCTAATCTCCATACTTAACTAATGCAAATGTAAACCAGGCTTTATATATTGTTAATACATTGTGTACAGGCGAACGACCTAGTAAATAAAGGCAACTACTCCACCGCGGTGGAGTTCTACAACGACGCGATAGCCGCGTGCCCGGACTGCGCGATACTGTACTCGAACAGAGCCGCGGCACTCATGCGCAGGGGCTGGTGAGTATACTCGCGGACTTAAACCACCTAAATAACTACTAAACGTATTTAGGTCGTTTAATGTCAATATTAAAAAAAAACAGTGATAGCCAAGTTGGTAGAACGCTTGCCTCGGTAACGAAAATCGCAGGTTCAAACCCCGCCTCGAACCTCTGGGATTTCATGTGCGAATCACATTTTCAACCACGATTATCACTTGCGGTGAAGGAAAACATCGTGAGGAAACCTACATATCTGAGAGATGTGTGAAGTCCGCCAACCCGCAGTGGGCCAGCGGCGTGGACTATGGCCTAATCCCCCTCGTATTGAGGGGAGGCCCGTGCCCATCAGTGGGACATTAAAAAGGGCTGGTATTAAAGCCACTCTCCCACAGGTCGGGCGACACCTACGCAGCGATAAAAGACTGTTACAAAGCCATAAAATTGGACTCGGCTCACGTCAAGTCCCATTTCCGGCTCGCCAAGGGGCTGATGGACTTGAAAAGGGCCCGCGAGGCGCACGAGTGCCTGCTGTACTTCAAGGACAAGTTCCCGAGACACGCCACCAGCCACGCCGTGTTCCTGCTGCAGAAAGACATCAATGTCGCCTTGGAGAACATGGAGACGCAGCCTGATGAGGGTACGTTGGTTTTGTGTGTTTAATAAACGCAATAAAATCAGCAAGTGTGTAAAATAAACGCAATAAAATCAGCAAGATTAATTTTATTTCAATGTGTGGTATTCGCGTTAATATATAAAATAAATTTATTTTACACGATTTTTGTCACGCCTGTTGTGTTATCTTTACTTTAACTTCACGCAAAACTTTTTAGTTGATCCGATTCTAATGATTATTTTATTATTGAATATTATGGGTCTAGGATGTGAAACACGATGGTCTACTTAAATATAAATTGGATTGATTCAGTCGTTTTTGGTGTATCTTGATATAAATGTAGTATGTTGATATATATATATGTTGTATCTTGAAATATATATTGTATGTTGATATAAAAAATATTTTGATTCTGAATCTGATTCATAAATCAGAATATTTTTTATTCACGTACATCATTATGTACAGCACTTATGAATCGTCAAAAGTTACAAAAATATTATGCTACTACGTTACCACCCGTTCGGAATGCCGTTCCTATGGAGAAGAACGGGCAAATATTGTGTATATTGATGTGTTGTATATTGATATATATGTGGTATGTTGATATACATGTAGTATGTTGGTATATATATTGTATGTTGGTATACATGTTGTATGTTGATACATATCTGGTATGTTGATATACATGTAGTATGTTGATATACATGTATGCATGTGGCAGCGGCGGGCGAGCCGGAGGACAGCGCGGCCACCAGCGTGCTGGAGCGCCAGCTGCGCGCGGCGGCGCTGGACTACTCGCGGCGGTTCCTGGGCCACTGCAACACCACCACCGACATCAAGGAGGCCAACTTCCTGGGCCCGCACGCGGACTTCGTCGCCGCCGGGTCAGTGCACAGTCTAAGGGGCAGGGTACACTTAATGGATATAATAAAACTATGAAATACATTAATGTCGGCGTATTCGAGTCGTGCTATTAATTTACATTAGGTTAAAGTTAAGTTAGGGTAAAGTCTAAATTAGTAATATGTGATTTTTTTTATTAAAAATCACTGAGACTTCTAATATGATTCCATGCTAAAAGCAATTTGAAAAAAAATTCGTATAATCAAAGGAAATTATTGACAGAAATTTCGTATTCTGAGGGGTCCCGATTCATGTGTTGAATTAATGGTATCAGTTATCTTTACGAAGCAACTTTAACCCTAATAGACACAGTAAGCTTTCCATAGACACCAACGGCGAATTGTCTATTGCCTACCTCTCCTCCCCCCATATCGTTGCCAATTTAAAATAGCTTTTCTACGGCTTTAAATAAAGCCTGCTGTACACGGCTAATAATGATTGCTCATCACCTTCTATCTCCCATCAGCTCGGACGACGGCAGCATGTTCATCTGGTGCCGCGGCTCCGGGAACATCGTCCGCTGCCTCCGCGGAGACGACTCCATACTGAACTGCATCCAGCTCCACCCGTCCATGTTCCTGCTGGCCACCAGCGGCATCGAGGCGGTCGTCAGGCTCTGGAGCCCTAGGGCTGAGGTGACTGATCCAACGAGGACATTTAACAAGGCCACCACGCTGGCACAGTGCAGGTTGGCGGACTTCACACGTCTTCAAGGGTTCTCTCAGACATGCAGGTTTCCTCGCGATGTTTTCCTTCACCGTTTTTCTATTTCTATCAGCCGAAAGACGTCCACTGCTGGACATAGGCCTCCCCCAATGACTTCCACACATCACGGTCCTCCGCCACTCGCATCCACCGGCTTCCTGCGACGCGTGTGATATCATCGGTCCACCTTGTGGGGGGCCGTCCTACACTACGTCTTCTGGTTCGTGGTCGCCATTTTAGAACCTTTCTGCCCCAACGGTCATCGGTTCTGCGAGCTATCGGTATTCACCGTTTAGCTACTTATAATCATGGTTGAATATGAGATATGAACCTGTGAACCTCGTTACCGAGGCAAGTCGCGGCGATCTGCCAACTTGGCTACCACTGCTTGGTATAAATCAGGGGCTCCCAACCTTATTTTGTCTACTGCCCACTTTGAGAATTAATTATTTTTAGCGCCCCCATTTTTTCACCTACTTAAAAACCACTACAACTTCAAATTTCATTAATTATTGTAAGCCTCTACATAACGCCCCCATTTTTTCTGGGTCTCTTACCGCCCCCCTTTAGGTCTGCAGCGCCCACAAGGGGGCGTTATCGCCCACTTTGGGAAAGGCTGGTATAATTGATGGTAACGCTGTGTGGGCAGGACGGGCGCGCGGACGGGCGCGCGGTGCGGGACGCGGGGTCGGCGGCGGCGGCCAACCAGCAGCGCATGCGCAGCGACCCCTTCGAGGCCATGCTGCTGAACATCAGCTTCGCGGGCGGCGCCGACCGCGACCTGCACTCGCCCGCCTGCAGGCCCACCTAGGTACCCTTCACACATACTTGCTGATATTGTACTAATACTTGGACAACATAGTAGTCGTTCTTCTCCATTCGGCAATCCGAACGGGTGGTAAAGTAATACATAGTATAATATTTTGTAACTTTTGACGATTCATAAGTACTGTACTTAATGGTCTACGTGAATAAAAAATATTCTGATTCTAGTGACAGCTTTTGTAACTTTGCCACTGACTTGGTAGCTTTGCTACTAGTGTGGTAACTTTGTCACCGACTAGGTAACTTTGCCACCGATTTGGTTAGTTGAGTGCGAAATACTTAGCGACACATTAAGTCACATAGAGATAGACTTAGTTGCACAGTAACAGACTTATGACAAACCAACACTGTGACAGGCTTAGTAACACAGCGACAGACTTTGTAACACAGCATATGACTTGGTATTTTTACAAGCGAATTGGGAACATAGTAACGGACTTATAGACTAAACAGCGAAGTCAATCGTTTTTTTAAATTTCGCAACTAAGTGTCCGGTAACTTTGTAAGTTATTTTGTAAATGAATAAAGTGACTTACAAGGTAATGTTGCAGATCAATCAATCGTATGCAATCATAAGAAATTCAACCACGACGACCACAATCAACAATTAAATATGAGGGTAGCCCATTTCTAACTATGACACCAGGACGTCAACCACCTCAGTCCTCCCGTGACCATGGTTGCTGTAAAGCAGCCGAAACGTCGGGTCGGAAAAACGAAAAATAAACGCGATAAAATCCTTAAAAATAGTTTTATTTCAATAAGAAATTCATTGAGATATTTTTCTATTTCAGGTAACGCCAAATGAATACAATATAAAAAATAGGTTAATATATAAGCCATGGTAGCTGCGACGCCAACTTGTATCCATCACAAGTCATTTTGTAAATAGTTACTTATTATATACATATTATATTATTAATAAAGCGTTATCATTATTTTACATAATTTAAGTTAATTATTTTGTGTGCAATCCAGAAAGGTGCCAAGAATATATAGGGTGTAACAGAAATGGTGTAAAATATTTTAACAGATGGATCAGTGTGTTATATGGCTCACGTTGATTTATAAAATAAATGTGTAAAAGATGTTTGTTTTTTTTTTTTAAACGAGGCGAACCAATATCGTTTGGCCGCGCGCTCAGTACAGAGCGTATTTTTTTTAATGTCAATAATTTGAAATATTTCTTTGGGAATGTTATCTTTATAACCTACTGTAGGCCCTGTTAAAATATTTTACACTATTATTGTAACACCTTGTATATATTTTTTTATATGTGAAGTTCTTGTCTCTTTATTGCATAATATCGGTTCGGGGATGTAGTAATGATGAATCTATCGCTACCCTCGTTGATAAGACTTAAGAGGGGATGCGATTACCCCCTCTACTCACGTCTCGTCTTTACTCGTATTTTTTTAAGACGGACAGAATGCACTATGTAATATAAGTATTATTACATCGATGGCAAAATAAAAGTTTTTTTTATATTTTTGTTTAGTACGAACTTTCCGAAGGATAGGTAAAATCAGTCTGCTCATCTTGTTTGCCGTTTATTATGACTTTAATTCCATTACTACCTATAGTCAAATGTATGAGGATAATAATATATCATATTAAAAAACATTACCCATCATCTGGTGCAGTCGGGTAAATTTATAAAAAAAATGATTTATTGATCTCGTCAGTGCTCACAACTGCTACTCATGTTGTGCTGTAGCATGTTGTTGTTGCACGCACGCGCGGTACGCAACGGATGGTACTTTTACTAACGTCAGCCCGCTGCTCCGTTCGTGTTGCCAGATGAAACATTTGCATGTAGTACTCTGGGATAATCTTCACTCTACACAGAAAAGTCCTTAAAGTCCTCCAGTCAGAGAATGGCTGTGACGTCACATGCCTGTAGTTCTGTGCTGTACCCAATGCCTGTATTTTTGTCATTCGAAGAGTTATTTCGATTTTTTATTCTCACTGTTAGTAATCGTAAAACTTGTATTTTATATAATTATACAATATAATAAATAAATAGCCAATTGCCTTACTAGATAGGGAGTTGCCAGTAGCACGCATTTCCTTTTGCTGGAGATTGTAATGGTCAATAAAAATGGCCTTATGGCTATGTTTGTATATAATATGTTTTTCTTTTGTGTATCGGTGTTGCCATAGTATGCGTTTAGAAACATAGTTGTGTATTGGACGTGTTCGCCTCGCCGTCTTCTAACAATGTCCAAATAACGCTAACTCCAGGGCGTAACGGCAGAGTGCCCGTTTAGAGAAACTCCTTATTCGATAATAGTGCAGAATAATGTTTTAAAAGAGTGTTTTCTGCGTTGTGGGTTCCTTGGTGATATAAGGGTCTATTTCCGGTCGCACAAATTGCAGTCGAGAAGCATCATATATATGTTAACGAACGCGGAACGGTGAACGCCGAACGCTGTGCTAATGTGTGTTTGGGCTCTTAAAATCGGTAACTGCCAATGTTGGCAACTTTGCCAATGTTGACATCTTTTCCAATGTTGGCATCTTTTCCAATGTTGGCAATTTTGCCAACCTTGGCATCTTTGCCAATCTTGGCAACATTACCAATCATTAAGAGGCGCGTATTTATGCGCGGATCGTTGTTTTGTTTTGAGCAAAGCAAATTCGTGACATACCTACGTTGCGTGCGGTGCGTGCGTGCTGACCATAGAGCAAATGCTCCGACAGCTCTACGCGTAGTTACTCTGGCGTCTGTTTTCTACTTGAATCTGCCTTTACGTTGAAGGTGGCAGAGGTTCGCTCTTGCTATAGTTTCGTGTTAGTCATTCTTGTTTATGCAGTTATAAGGTCAGCCCCAATTTATAGAATGTTTTAATCCATTTATGATAACATTACAACATATTTTTAGATTAAGAATTCTTAGTAATGAATGGTTTAAAATTGTCTATAAATAGGGTGGGATTAGGGTTAGAGTATAAGGTATTTGTGTATATTCTGTAAATGGAAAGTCGGTTTTAATTCTATTAACGTCTGCCCTACGAGGGTCTGTGGCGTGAAGTTTATGTTTTTTATATGAAATTAATTAAATATGTTTGCGCGTTTATTTTATTTTTTTATTATTTCTTTATGTCCCATTTGTACGATTGACACTTAGCTTTTGAGCCAAACCGCACCGTGGACATGGTGGTCTAAGTCAAATCATATATTTTGTATAGTCCTGCATGGGCACTAAATTTTTTTTTTCGTTACAACCGGATCGGAAACGGAACGCGACCTCAACTGAGAAGATGTGGCCTTGTCTTTTTATACAGTTTTTTTCTTTTTGCCAAATGTCTAGTCTGATTGAACTTGAACGTCCTTATACTGGGTGATTCAGAAACGGTACTAAGCCATGAATTTGCGTTTCCAACGCATTGTATTATTATTATCTGAAGTCAGAATTTCTATAATAACCATTACCACAACTATTAATTTGTCGACCTGATTAGCTCAGCGGGTAGCGACCGTGCTTTCTGCGCTGCCCGGGACCCGGTTCGAATCCTGGTAAGGACAAACTTTGTGTGATTAGCACAAATGTTTGTACCCGAGTTATGGATCTTTATTATCTATATAAGTATTCTATACTGAGTTCGCTCTCAGTCCATAGTACAGTATCCATAATACAAGCGTTGCTTAGTGTGGGACCGTATAGTTGGTGTGTTCATATATTTTATTAGTTTCCAGAAATATAATAGCGGGTTCTTACTTCTTAGAGCCTTTGTATAATTGTGAAAAATACATAATTATGTCACAAACAAACATTAGATTTTAATATACAAACAAATTAATCATACAGAGAATTCATTGACATGCAGCAGGCAGGTGGTTAAATGTACGAATAATATAATTCAGGTTATTATTTTTAAATTGACAGACATGGAAGTTATTTATGCAAATATTTACACAATGTATACAACACAAATATACATTAAAAGAATAGAACAGCTGACCTACTGAATATTTACAAAAGGTGTAAAAAATTTGGCCCATGCGGGAGCGTGCCCAAGATTCTGGTCGCATTTCCTCGCTGAATAGCCAGAGCTACTCGCAGAGCGAGGAAATGCTCGGCCCTTGGATCGCCGGGAGTGTCGACGACCAATCTTTTTGGTAGATTTTGTATAAAATCTATTAAGCATGGATCCCGTGGACTTAGGGTCTCGTCTCCGAACAGAATAAATATGTATTCAGAGCCGAAAAACTTATACTTGCGCCGTTTTAATGGTTTTAGCTCGTGCTCTTAGACAAGCTAGTAGTTACCGACATAGGAGGTGGACTGTGAGAATTATTCTTAAAGATACTGTAATGGATTACTTATGGAATTATGTGGGCCGATCCCGGCGGCACTGCAATGCCGGGCCGACCCGCGACGGGAGTGGAGCGAGCCCCGAACATCCCGTCTGGTTACATAAATCAGTTTAATATACTGGTCCCTCAGTGAGGGAACTTTCAGATATTAAGCTGAAAAGAACAGATACTACACTTTGATCTTAGCCAAAAGGCCGAGAAGCGATACATGTACAAGACGACCATAGAGTAGTCATGAAACATCGTCGAATCTTAACACCGCGGCGCAGAACTCAGCACTGAATGTACAGCGACATCTATCGGTTTATCGTGGAACTACTGATTACAATAATAAACTGCTAATAGTAAATGTATCTATATTTATAAAACAAAGCCGCGTTAGTTACACCATTATACTCAAGAACAGCTAGGCTGATTTTTATGATCTTTGAATTTATCGAATTTGTCTGCGCCCCGATTTGCAGAATATTTTTTAAAACATGTGAAAAAATAACATTTGCTTCTGAGGCGGTACGAAGTTCGCCGGGACAGTTAGTTATGTATAAATCAAGTAAGTATGGCCAAGTGCGTGTTGGCGCACTTCACACGGCTTTGGAAGGAGACGAAAGAAAGGCAGGTTTCCTCACAATGTTTCTGAGATGATTATTATTATTGAAAACGCCTGAAGTGCGAAGTTTGACTTGAATAGCATCAACCTAGGCTATCAACGCACGCTGTAATAGAAATAGGTACCTAGACGCACTTGTATACAGTCCTCTAAATAATCTTATACTAACATAATATTACAGAGCTTCTTACGTGAAACATGCACTGCACAGTCTACGTATGTCAGGTGACATATTCGTCAGCGCCTCTAGTGGACGGTATCTACAACTTTCAATTCTCCATACAAAGTAGACTTTATATAATACCTACAGTTAGATTACGAAAAAATTCGCACTGGAAGTACAAGCAGGCAAGTAGCGACCGTCTATTTACAGAGTCCGGTATGGGAGGTTATCTTCGATTTTCAGTCTTCATTCTTGTTGGAGAACCTCGCAACTAGGTGTAGGAACTCTGCCCCCGTCGGCGAATAATCACAGCCAACGGTGGTGGAGTTACCAGGCCCAGGTACGTCCGGAGAAGCTTCACGACCATGGAGAATTCCGGTTACTGCTGTAGAATAGTCCCTTCGATCTTCTCGCATTTCTTGAGCGCTTACTTATAATCTATGAGGGTTCAACATAAGTCTAACATTCTAAAACTACCTATAGGTACAGATTATAATATCCATAACAATAGAATACTACTTCCATGGGATGAAATGTTTTAAAATAGAGATCATGGCGTCTACTAGGTGGCAGACGAATGAGGAGGGCTGTAAGCTTCTTGACTCCATCCTCCGCTGAGGAGCACTTGGTAAGAGGCCTCATGACAAGCGGCTGTCGTAGCACGATAGTAGATATTTCATAGCTATCGATGTAGTGCTTTGTATGTCTTCCCTTATTCCGTGTTCGATGACCGGTTCTTCCACGTTGTCTCTGAAAAAATAAGAGTTTAGTTTTAAACTTTGGTTCATAAATATATATTTCGATCTTTTTATTCGTTAAATAGAACATCGCTCGGTCTAAATAAGTTGTATATACATAAATGGCTATGGTAATAATTTGTTTTTAATCAATGTTTGCATAAAGCAAGAAGAATAGGTTATTAGTTTTTTTTAACGGACTGTCACTATAGTACCTACACTACGCTATTTTCGAAAAAAAAAACTAAAAAATACGTTGCTGGAACATTGGGAATTATTTGACATTGGTTTTTTTTTATTACATTACAGTCAAGTATTTGATCTCGATCTCACCTGATGGTAAGTGACGATGAGATCTACGATGGAGCATACTTGCCTAGGTAGGAAGGCGGCAGTAGATCGAAACGCTACATTCACTAGACACATGCAGCGCAGCTGATCTGACCCGCCATCCATGAATGGCAACACCGAACATCGTGCCGGAACACGGCTAGGCCGCTTGGCGACATGGCTTTGTTCAGTGGGTGGTGACTAACCACGGCCGAAGCCTACCACCAGTAGAGATGTCACCTAGTTGGCACCACCCAGGGTCACGTGTAGGGTATCTCGAGGGTATTTAATTCTCCTACGGACGAAGGTGACTCGACCCCAAAATTAAGTAAAATGTTAAAATTAAGTTAATATGAAAACTTCCACGAAGTCCCGTGACTATTTATTAGTTAGTCCCATGGATATTATTTAACGTGATATATATAGGGAACTGAACAATGTGTTCCCATAGTAACTAAAATTCAAGACATTTTAAAAGTCATACGATGTCGCCAGACTAGTATTAAATATCAAGCGTGGTAAAAATGTTAATGCTAACACGACAAAATTTAATTCACACCATGAATCATCAAGTTTTGAGCGTGGGCGCATCCACCGACACCACAGGATCCGTCTAATACACCCGTAATAAACTCTAGCCATACCATAATAGAGTTTGAAATAGTGTAATGACAACCGATGCCATAATAGTGATTAAATTCTTTATTTTTTAGTATGTAAGTGTATCGTCTATGTTTTTGATTCATCATCATCCCATTACAGGGTAATGGAGAGGAGGGAGGGGGGGGGGGGGAGGTGATTTACGCTTAAACCCTGTGCTTTCATAGGCTTGAAGAAGATAGCTTGTTGGCCTATTGGTTGTAGCGGCTTGTCGATCACGAGGATTCAGGGTATGAGACCCAGGCTGTTATGGATTTCTGTCTGAACTCCAAGTATACCAACATTAGCCACGTGTAAAAAAACGTGTACTAGTGAAGATAAGTAACATAAAACAGTATAGTTTGACTTTTCGAGTTCTCCCAAGAAAGCTTGAATTTTCAGTAAAGTATCCACAGCTTTACTGATAGATCATCATCGTCATCAACATCATTATTATCATCTGGGGTACTTATATTTAAAATAACGAACTAGCATTTTACTTAACACTGGCAAAATGGCAGTATTTTGTAGCCGATTGCAAACATGAAAAATAGTATAGAAGAACAATGCCATTTCTGCTCTCAATACGATTGTTTAACTCCAATCTATTCTATAGTTTATGGTAAAACAAATGACATTACACGGCCGTGGGATGTGTCAAAGGAATTTCCAATAATCGCTGTTATATTTATAGTTATATTAAATGTTATTACAACGGTCCTTGTTTGATAAATACAGCTTGAATCATTCGAAGGATAATGGATGGAATCTTGATGTATCATTGCTAACTCACCTGACACGTTAGATCATCGGTTGGTTAGAAATGTCATAAGGTAGATACTATTATGCAGCCTATAGTCCTCCACAGATACCAAGCAAGTTTATACAATAACCTGGCAATGGTATAACAATGACATCATAATTGTCAGTAAGCAATTGACGACCTAAGTCATTACGTGAAAATCATTTATTAGGTTAGGCCTAAAGGCCTGCGGGGACACTTACAAATTGCTGGTGTGATTGGCACTTGGCATTGGCATTGGTGTGACCCATCTGTAACGAGGATCCCGGGTTCGAATTCAGGAAAGGACAAACTTTGTATATTGAGCACGAATATTGGAACCCGAGTCATACACTTTTAAGAATATATAGTACCTGCCTACCTAATGATACTAGGATCGTACCATTGTACGGTACCATAATACGAGCGTTGCTGAGTTTGGGACGGCGCAGTTGGTGTGTTCGTCTGGCGATATTTATTTCATTCCGCCGATAGTTTTAGATCGTCACTCGATAGATTGGCGTGTGGTGTTGAGAGTCTTGCATTGGTTGCACAATTACAGCAAGGGGCCTTAGGTAGGCCTAAGCAGTGATCATCATGATTGAAAATGAGATACGCGCATGGAATCCAGACATCCCATAGGTTGATTTCTTATATTTACGCGAACACTACACATTGAAATAAAACGAAATTTTACGTATTTTATCGCGTTTATTATAATTAAATCCAAAACCAACCGTACCATTGCAAGACCTCAAGACACTGAGCACTTTATGCGTAGATCGAACCACAAACAACAGCTAAAATATATGAGGGTCCCCCAGTTTTAACTATGACACTAGGACGTCTAACACCTCAGTCCTCCTGTGACCATGGTTGCTGTAAAACAACCGATACGGCGGGAACGTAAAAACATAAGATAAACGTGATAGAATCCGTAAAATTCGTTTCTTTTTAATCCCATAGGTGTGAAGCGGAGAGATTGTAATCTGAGAGATTTTTTACTCAGGCAAGCGTTCCATAGCTCAGCTATATCACTGCTTTTCAAATTTATAAAACTAATCACGTAATAAAGCGTTACCATACAAATATTGAACAACCCAGATAAGAACCCATTGACCCTCAAGTGTGTTGCCTATCTCTACTATCACCCACTGTTTACGGTACTTATCTATTTATACATTTAAACCGGAATTGGGAAAGGTTACGGAGCCGTTGAGATAGGCCTAGTTTGTACCAGTTTTGTGGGGCGTCGAGTTGATAATCCGAGAGGCTGGGTAGGCGGCCAAGTTGAATATTTTCAGTAATAGTTATGAACTCACAATGGTTTTGAAATAAAATATTTTTTACGAATTTTATTGCGTGTATTTTATGTTATTTTTGTTTTTTATGTTACCGACGACCATGTCCTCCCGTGACCATGGTTGCTGTAAAGCAGCCGAAACGTCGGCAACGTAAAAAACATAAAATAAACTCGATAAAATTCGTTTTATTTCAATGTGTAGTATTCGCGTAAATATAAATAATCGCATGATTTTATTGGGCATATCAGTTACGGATGGTAAAGTTTTCTTGTGTGATTTATTTTAGAATTAATTTAAGCCATTAGAGTATAGGTACCAAATTTTGAATGGTTTCAAATATGGCACAATAAATTATGTTAGGATGAAGATTCTGGCACCCGTTCGGAATGCCGTTCCTATATAGAAGAAGGGGTAAGGAACTTTATGGTTTTGTCTTTTTATAATATACATTTTTGTATATTACATAGTTCCGGGTATGTGAGAACAATGTAAGAACGTATGTTATCATTATACATTTATGATATGATATATAGATAGGATCATACCATGACTAGAAATTATTGAAACTGTAGGAAGCTATGATCATAGATAAAATAAATGTTTACATTACAGTATCATATAAATAGGACGCCCTAGATCTGTGCCATAGATATGTAATAGTACGCTCCTTAAGTTAACTCCAAATTAATTATTTGGATAACAGCGTCGAACTTTTTCAAATTAACCCTTCACTGCCAGACTCAGTTTAGCTGACAAAAAATGTAGGCTCCTATCACCCGAGTCCGATTTATCTGACAAAAATAAATAGTTTTCGATCGATCGAAACGATCTCGTGCAATGGAGACCTATAAGTATTGAGATAAATAGACTTTCTGACTAATAGAAATGTAGAACTCACGGACATGTTAGAATATTGTGAAGCCCAAAAATGTTTGGCTTAGCCTGTAAACACTCACGCACTTATAAAAATAATTGTGTCCAAAATTCTTAGTCTATGCCGCCGGACTATTGACTAGGCAAACAGTTTCGTATGTGGTAACATTTATCCCTACTAATGCATTGAAAGAGGCAAAGGCAACATTATTAAACTAAACTTCTAAACAAGTATGTGGTAGACTTTGCAAAAGCGAAGCAGATAAAAACTTAATCGACTCTATTCGATCGTTTTCAAGCAGATACGCCATTGTACTCCTTTAAAAGTACCAATTGATGTAATTCGTAAGGCGTGTGGATTAAAAAAATCGACCTCAAAAGAAAGCTGAAGGTCATTTCAGTTCAGTATTACAGGCGTTACGATGACATACAAGTAAAAAGTTACCCGGCGACGGTGGCCTTGACAAGAGTCAACGATCGGAAACCCTCGCATCCGCCGCCTGCATTTCTCCGTCCCGCTCGCGCAGCCGTAACAACGTATCGGCGTCTCCCTCGCACGTCCGCTGCGCTGCACCGGCCAATAGGAGGGCGGCGCAAGCGCAGCGGCGCGCATCGTTTGCTCAACTGGATCGCTAGGGTTGTCAGTTTTTTTAAAGCTCCCACACGATCTTTTTCATTGTTAATTGAAGATACCGAGCTGCATTAATATGTCTGGTATTTTATTATATCGTTACAATCATCGTGAATGTTTCCTAAGTTCTTCAAATATGGCTGTTTGATGTAATCGATAATAGGGTTGGCTCTTATCTTAGAATTAATGATCTCGCTATTTCATAAAATAATTATCTTTATTCATTTGATAACAAAGCTAACGGTTATAAAGTAATTTAGGTATAAATAATATCAGTAGGTACTTAGCCTAGCTACGGACAATTTAATTAAATAACTAAGTAGGTACTTACTGCACTGGCACTTAAATATCTACTCATAACACACACTGAACTGTGTTATGTTGATGTTTGTTAAAGGACTGGGCCTGATAAAAATACGCAGTTATTAAAAGAGACTAATTAGTCCCAACACTTTCTCCCGCGCGCCAGCCCTAACCCAACCCCGTCTCGATGCACCGACTATTATTATTGCCATGCGATCGCGCCACGAATACATAATGATTTATTTTATAGAACCGAACCCACTACCCACCAATGTATCCCACTCATTCTTATTCAGAACCACTTGTGACCCTTTTTCTTTCGTTTTACCCGACTATAGGAATAAAGGGTTATGTTTTCGACCCATTAGTTACAGTTGAAAACACCTGTACCGATTTCGGTATTGTTTGAACGACATTCCGACTATTGTGGAGTCAGAAAGATGGCGTCGTATTAATTTTAAATTTTAAGGTTTCCAACTATTGTCCATGGATTGTTTAATTTTCTATTAAACTCTCTAGACCAATTTTAAAAATCGTTTCATTAGTCTATTAAATGTTGTAGATATAAAAAGAAAATCTTAGAATAAGTACGTGACCATATACTCTTATTAAGTGGGTACTATAATCAGTGTACCGGATTCCTCATTTGTGGCCGCCAAAAATGAAAAGGAAAGTCATATATGTCTTCTCGTTCCCTCCGAAAAGTCCTTTCCTACCCTTTGTGGTTTGTTTGCTCGTTGACAAGTGGAATTCAATGGGACAAACATGCCCCGGTATGCGCACAGTGTTTTGTCGACAGCTACCAGTTTCGGGTTAAACCCGTTCCCAAAATTGTTCGTCTTGCCGACGAAGCGATGTGCTCTGAAATATTTTGGCATGACTTGTTTTATGTCTGGGCCGACTGAAATAAATTATAATTCCGCTCGAACTAAACAATATTGTCTATACATAAGTATAACAAGGACATTTGTATTAGAGATATTTATATTGACGACCTGATTAGCTTAGTGGGTAGTGACCCTTCTTTCTGTGCTGCGGGTCCTGGGTTCAAATCCTGGTAGGGACAAACTTGTGTGATTAGCACGAATGTTTGTATCCGAGTCTTGGATGTTTATTATCTATATAAGTATTATATACTGAGGTCGCCTTCAAGCCATTGTACGGTACTCATAATACAAGCGTTTCTTAGTGTCGGACCGTGTTGGTGTGTTCAACTGGCGATATTTTTTCATTTATATATTTCTAATATAAATTTGTAATATACACTCGTAATCAGTTCTCGAATCTTTGTTTGTTAGTCTGTACGCGTATCGTGGGAAATCTCCTAGACAGCTTTTGGTGTAACTTGGCATAGTGATAGTTCAAGATCAACATCTTGAATATTTTTTTTCGGAAAAATGGAAGAGCTCGCCCGGAACTTATTTTTTTTTATCACAAAATTCAGTAGCCAGTATTAACTGAAACTTAGCGTGGGGCATAGCTTACATACGCAATGAAAGAAATGGGGGAAAAGGGAATCACAACTGACCTCCGGCTTGTCAACTTTTCCAATTATAAGCCACACAAATGGATCGATAATTGAAGAAGCCAACACAACCGTACTCCTGGGCCCCAAGTCTGCTGACACAATCGATTCATAATCGAGCCGCAACCGCATAGAACTGTCACTTTTCACATATATCCCATACAATATCTGTCAAAAGTGACAGTTATGATGCGGTTGCTGTTCGATTATGAATCGATTGTGTTAGCAGACTTGGGCCCCTTTAAGATGTCAATCGATACTTCTTTGGTAAGATGCCAAGTCGAGGGTGGGATCCAGTGGTGGGACCCTCTCTTCGGCCAAGTACTCCACCTAGTTCTATCATTTATACGGGGTTAAAGTATATGAGAATGTTTGTATCCCGGGAAATGAAACTTTTCCACTCAACGTATGAACGAATATACCTAGAAGATCACCATATTTTAGTGTAATTCAACACTTTTGATCATAAATCTTGAAGATTTATGTGGGAATGAATATGCTGATCGTGCTCGTCTGTAAAATGTCCTTACGTAAATCGATATTTGTGTTTTTCGTTATTTACATGCGAATCTCATTTTTTAAATTATCTGCCTTGTTTACGGTGTATCTTGAAGGATGTCTGAGGATCCGCGAGGATTACCAATTCTGACGTACTCAAAGCATAAGTCCGAGTCTTTACACTGGCACGAATGGATGTTGCAAGCACTTTCAATTGTCAGTCCGGGAGACAGCTTAACCAGTTTACGTAATACATGATCGAAACCTGGTCTTCATGTACTAGGTACGTCCTAAATAGCTCAAGGACTCAAACGAAAATGAAAATACATTAACTGCGCCATAGAAGTACTTGACACTTGAAAATTACGTACTAATTTGTGGGTTAGGATAGATCCATGTCATTCCATTTTATTAGATTGCATTGCATAAAGAAATAACCATAGTGCAGTACATGCAGTGATAGGCAAGTGGGTAGAAAGCTCGAATGGGATTTCCGAATCGAATTTACTTCGACTTCAATTATATTTTGCTAACCTTCATAAGGACCTTCTGCTCCACGGTCTTGCCTTCGCCGTACATCAAGTGATAATCATTATTGAGAATGGGATTCGCACGCCAAATCCAAAAACCTCACAGATGCCAACCGGGGTATGAACACGCACAAAAGTGAGTAGTCGAGTTCATTTTAAGTCAGGTTGAAGATAAATACTAGATCCAATACTCTAGAGTAGTAGGAAGAGAAGGTAAGCCCGAAAATAAATCCTTAGCTAGTCAGTGCGTAAAAAAATCTTAAAAAACTCTCATACTCAATGTTGTCTAGACCTCACATTAAAATACATATTTAATTATTCCCCAGCAAACTACGGAGATTCTAATCTGTTTCTGCAAAACAAAAAAAACAACCTTTTCAAGCAAGTAGGTATCCAAATTTTAATGTTGGAAGGGAAACCGCCAGGAACCGTTTTATATGTATCAATGGTCTTATGTCTTGAATAGGCAAGATTTCGAAGAAAATCTTGGCACCACTGTACGGGTAGTGACTTAATCAGGTTCCAAGAATCACGGCTTTGTGCTACTAAACAGTTGAACGAACTTGGATTTATTGAAATAAAACAAATTTGAAGGATTTTATCGCATTTATTTTATGTTTTTACGTTCCCGACACTAGGACGTCTAACACCTCAGTCCTCACGTGACCATGGTTGCTGTAAAGCAGCCGCAACATCGGGAACGTAACAACATAAAATAGCGCGATAAAATGTCCGTAAAGTATGTAAAAAGAGTACCTACCTAAGCAAGTAATGAAGTAAATGAAAATATTAATATTAAGTTAGCTAGTGTCTCCCAATGGAGTAGGCAGAGGTAAACTATATTACACCCAAATTTTGCTAATGATATTCTATAAATGTAACAGGGGGCGACCCTATTCAGTATTCCGGGAACACTCCCCCCCTATATTCGGACCATAGCCCACCATAGCTCAGTATGGCTTAGCGAACTTAACTTGACTTTTTATTCATGGTCAATGTTTGCCTACATGCATTTCATACTCGGATCATAGAAACAATGTTGCCATCATCGTTTAGCAAGTATCTATTAATAATCTGTGAAATAAAATTTGCACATAAAATCCATTCACTCTCTTAAATTCATTCATTCAACTGATAGAAATGCGAGACAGAATTCTAACTTGCGCTACTTTCATTCTAAGTTGAACGGTCGAACGCTAGTGTAACGTAAAATATTTAACAAACCGCTTTCCAACCGATGTAAGATCATAATAATGCATTATTATAAATTCTTCAAACCTCGTCTTTATTGTTATCGTAATAAGGCTTACAAAGTGGCTATCACGTTAGACACTAATGAAGATGTTGATAAGCAGAAGCTATTACTTACTATTGTTTAAGTGGGAACATGTTGATCCATGTCATTTCTGATGATATCTTCATGGACATGTGTCGAATGTGGGAAGTGAGGGGAGCGTCTCGTACACAGATCATCATATGCATATATCTGTGGTCTCGTACGAGAACAATTCCTAACACTAGTCGTCGAAAGAGTCATGAATTCTGAATACCCCAAAGTTCTTCCGTCGATCTGACGGAAAATTCTAACTCTGGTTTAGAATCATAGATTGAATCCATGGTATCAGTTTTAGTTACGAACACCTGTATATATGGGCGCTATAATCTTATCCATAACTTTGTGACATTTGTCGATTCATAAACACTCCGTTGGTACATGAATGAAAAAAATATTCTCATACTTTATGCACATAATATTTTAGAGAGTCAATGGAGTTGATAAAAAACAGATTTAGCAGAAAAAGGAAGATCTTCCAGCCAGGCGGGTGGTATGCCTGGCGGGGCATTCGATATGCCCCAACGGTTATTGTCGGGATCTTGTATATATGTTGCGTGCTCCGAAAACTCTCATAGCGCGGTTCAGGAATGCATTGAGAATTGTCAATTGTTCGGAATGCGTCTGTAGCGCCATCTGTGTAGCTTGTGTCACGGTTGAAAAGGTCGCTACACAGCTGACAAGTTTTATGAATATAAGAGGTATCAGTCGAAGCAATGTTGACATAATGCTGACAATTTGTTCCATGTTTTTTTATGGGACTAGGCCCGCCACTCCCGTCACCGTTACTCTTGTAAGCCAGGATCCACAGCGGTGAACAACACAGACGCCGAGGTTTGACCCTCGGCGAGACCCGAGGAAGAGCTAATTGAAAAATAGTTCGGGAGGAAATTATCCATTTCTATGTCACATAATTGACTCGTGACTGAATTTGTTAGCAAACTTGGGAGTTACCAAACTAGTTGCCCAACGCGTGTTACGATTATCCAAAAATATTCAACCGCCCAAATCATTCAGGAGAGCTTCAAGTGAAACGGTACCCCGTGGAATATAATTTAACACTGTGCCGCTAATAGGCCCGGTCGAATGGACCGCCGCGCGCCCTACCCGCGCGGCTCCAATGGGAACACTTCTATTATGCGGGCCTTTTTGTGGGACCTGTTTAACTACTCCAAAATGACTAGCCTGGAATAGCTGGTTACAATTTTGAATATAACTTTTTGGACTATACAAAAAGTACTCGATACGTTTGTGAAATACATAAGACCACCGAAATTATTATTTATCTAGTCAGCATCTAACACTAGTTCGGAACTCTTTGATTGGAGAAGAGTCGACGAGAAATTTAGTGGTTACTTATTTTAAAAGAAAGGCTATGTGAGCAGGCAACATAATTGCCACAATAATAGAAAATAATACTAAAGCAGTAGGTACGGTCCCGAACATTATTTTTGGGACCAATATGGGACCCATTCCCTTAATATTTTCAATGACACTTATTATGCAATAAGGTACTAGTAACGTCCGCGTTGGTCGGAATAGTACGATATTCAACCTTAAATGGGTCCCAAATATTCCCGATTGTACCAATGATGTCATCAGCGTACATTGCATTGAGTAGACCCGGGTTCGATGTTCGTCAGGGTACGGTCTGGTCTCTGTGTAGCCGACAGTACATTCAGACAAGAGTTGCTAAGGGAATTTTAAAATTTGTCTGGAGACATCTATCACAGGTATTCAGACGGTGTCCTGGGCCGCTCCTCAGTACAAGGGGGGTACCCTACGCGGTATTCCTTTTACTATCAATAAACGGACCCCATCTGCATCCGCCACGTGTTCCATAGAATTCCGTTACAGACAACATGTTTTATGGAGCTTTTTGTTGGGTGTAGGTATAGCGTGGAAACGTCTATAAAAAAATACATAACAAGGTATTTCGTCAAATTGTTGGTTTATTCGTTAGCATTACTGTATTGCGAGCCTTTTAAGACCTCATTTTTATCGAGCAATGGGGAGCGAGGTGGTATTATAAGTTTTAAGTGTCCGTCTGTCTATAGCATCATAGCTCGAGAGCGGATTAACTGATTTAATTGTGGTTTGTTTCATTTTTTATCGAAGAGATGGTTTATGTTTTATGTTAGATTTGGTTGGCCACTCTAACTAACATAAATGTTTGGACTGGCGGTGGCAAGGACGTTGATATAGTTGTTAGTCGTAGGATTTGACTTCGCGACTACTTGCAGTAGGAATCCTTGGAATGCTACGTTAATTGTTTTTTTATTTTTTATTAATGTGAATCCAACGTCCAGAGTCTCTAAAATACAACTTTATAAATTACCTGCCTATATTTTTTGTCAAACAATTTCAGTCATATAAATAATAACTCTAACCATATGCTAGCTTTTGACCGTGGCAGCGCCCGCCGATATTCACAATTTATAATCAAAAACAAAAAAAAACAATTCAATAAACGTCAAACATCTCAATGGTGGCCGCTAAAAAAAGGAATTCAAAAGGCAAGGGTTATGAGGCCATGGGCCATAAACTATAACAATTTGTCCCTCCAGCGCAGGGGGAGGGAGACACCCTACCTGAGAGGTCGCGATGACCAACAGACGGGTTTTTTGTTATCGATATTAGTGATGTGGGTCAGCCGTTTTGGTATCGACTATCGATTTTTTTTTTCTTTTGATTGGCAATGCTACAATATAGTGCCATTTTTGCCAGTGTCGAGTAATTCTTGATAATTGTTATTGAATTATAAGCCTATATAAAATAAATGATTTGACTTTGACATTGTCTTTTGGTGCATATTTCCTATATTCTACTTGCAACCAATTAATGAACTTATTTTTTATGTATATAATTTTATATAAATTTTTTTATTTGTCTATTTTTCTAACAATAAGTATCTTTTAGTTATTTTTTTTTTTTAGAATCTTTGTCTTTGTATATACCTATTGTGCATATATTATAACCAATAAATGAAGTTAGGGAATCCTTTGCCACAAACTAATTTATCGATACATTGTGGTCGCGTGCTTAGCCTCGCTCGGCAGCCCGCAGCCGGTTTAGCATTTCACTGCCAAGGGTACGCCACCCCATGCGATAAAACACAAACATTATGTCCTGCTCTGCCGCGGAGTGTTTGTACGAAGGTCCCGATGAAGACCAGACGCCGGCTACATTTTTTATATTTCACTATAATAATATTTCACTATAAACGTATATAGTACGTCCATACAGTATTATTATAGTATATTACTGTTGTTGCTATCAAACTTAATCAGGCGCAGCGCTGCAACATTGGTTTGAATTTTTTTCGTTAGATCCTAATATTTTTCCTAAAATAAAAGTAGCTTAAGTTACTCCTTGTTACACCAGCTATCTGCCAGTGAAAGTCCCGTCAAAATCGGTGCAGCCATTTCCCGGAACAAACAGACAGACAGACAAAAATTGTAAAAAATGTTGTTTTGGTATAGGTACCGTGTATACATCCAAATGTACTTAGTAGAAAGCGGTTATTTTAATATTACAAACAGACACTCCAATTTTATTTATTTGTATAGATTAGTAAGTATTATTATAAAATTAAATGATCAAACAGACGTTGTCCTGTCCCGAATTTTCCAATTCTCCGGACAACTTTTTAATGTTTTTTATTCGGACTACAACGAACATTAAAAAAGGACAATTCGGTCCAGCCAGTGTCAAAATATGCGCTTCCCAAAGAACAGCATTTGAATTTTTATTTATAAGAATGTAATTAGACAGTGTGTATACATTGGAGATTAAAAAAAAAAACAATTACACAGTTATGGATATTTGGATGTATCTACATTCTACAACCGTCGTATTTGACAAATAATAAGACAGCATTATGGCTCAAAATTCGGGGGCTAAAATAGTTTACATTAGGGATGCGCCGAATAATCGGTAATTATTCGGTGTTCGACATATTCGGCAAGATTTTATATGTTCGATATGCGGCCGAATTTTCGGTTGATGTGCCGAATATTTGCCGAACTTTCATATAACACACTTTAATCAACATTTATTAGAATTTCAGTGTAGTAGGTAGGTAGGTATTCATTGATAAATATTAAAATAAGATTCGAGAATAAAGGTCTGATGGCTGCTTATATGTATCGTCATTCTTAAGTGTATTTTATTCGGACGGTTTTTGGATTGGGTTTTTGGATTTTCTAGAACTGGATATACTTATCTAGTTGGCTACACACAGTTTAAAATCGCAACATGGAAACCGAGCGTAAATTAAACCGAATAAATCCGCATAATATTCCGTTCGGTAAGTGCTGAGCCGAATAATGCTCGGTATTTGTTTTGGTTCAAAAATTCATTTTCAGTTTACATACTTACTTACCTATAAGTAATATGTAATTAATTACGCTATGACCATTGCGAGTCGTGAGGCAAATTGGCTGATTGTATAGACAGAGCTACGGGTAAAAGCTAGTAACTAATAAGATCATGCCACTAAGGAGCGCCATCTAAAGCTATGTTCTGCAAAATATTGGTAGGCACCTTAGAATCCCGCTCATTTGAAGCCCAGCCGTCCGTCCTGAGGATGCCTCGTTTAGAGGCGAAACACGTGTCAAATCCTTTTTTAGATTCGCTTCGTTTCGCGGAGAAGTGCATTTTATTTTAGGGTCCCGTCACTCGTGATGGATAGTTTCTTGACTAACATCTTAGAGGAATTCGGTGTTGTTGGCTTCTTTAATTATCGATCAAACTTTATAATTGGAAAAGTTGATAAGCCGAGGGTCAATGTTGGGTTCCTCTTCCCCCATTTGTTTAACCATAGAATGTATTTATGTCGTTTACATTACAATGTAGGTACAATAGCCAATCCAGGTATATGGAGCAAGTATTGGAGAAGCCTAAGGCCTTATCTACCACGCATAACCACAGCGAGTTACGTCTGTGAACCGTGGTTGTGGCCTATTAACTTTTAATATAATGAGCTTTATATTGGTGAGGTGACGATCGATTTCAGGGTAGTTTAGTTGGAAAACCCGATCATCAGTATTATCGTAGCCAGACCTTCTTGACAATAACAGTGTGGCGTCCTATCCGCCACCATTTATTTGGTGTGGCAACATTTGTATTTGGAGGAAAATTGAATGGAGATGTGGCAACACACACAGTTCGGGAGATTACAAAAACTAGTGTTATTTTAATGTGATCCTTAAAATGATGTACCGGAGTCATAATATATGACTGGTGTATTGAAACGATGTCGGTGAAATAAAAGCGAAGTGATTTAATTGAGCCGTATTTTAGTGCCACCGGGACCAAGAAACCCCAAAACCTCCTCGGAGGACACGGTGGTCCCGGGACTGGGCTCATGACATATTGTATATTAGGTGATGTAATTTTTATATTATGTGCATTACTACAACTATGGCTAGGTATTTACCGAAATAAAGTTTTTTTTATTTATTTAAGTACCTACTAATTAAGTGTTTCCAAAAATGAGGTAGGACTGAAGAGGCAGTAGGACCAGTGATAAGATATTGAGAAGACATTTAGAACCACTTAAGGCAGGTTCAGTAATGGCGAGACGTAAGCTAGTAGAGTTATGAATGAAGTAGTTAGTCACTTACTACGCCCGCCTATCGCTGACATTGGAGTGATCGTTCGGCTAACCTCGGCCATGATCGGCCGTCGTCGTGAAAGCTCGTGCCAGTGACCTAGGGTAATGTGCGAGAGTCGACTTAGAAACCGTTTTTATGGCTAGCTAGGGTTGTAAAATGAGCTTGGGATCGGATGTTGAGAATTTTAGTTATGTTTAGACCCACTTATTTATAAATGTTAGTCTGAAGACCATGCATCTAGGTAGTAACACAACTAGGTGTTATATTATAAGATTATTCAATGATGTCGTACGAGTTGTAATTTATAAATCAGTAGGTATATGTAACTTTAGTAATATTTTACTTCGACTTATCTTTTGGACTTTATGAGTTATTAAATAATCAAGTAGGAAACCAATATGTAAACATAAAAAGAACGACACCATAATAAGAAATTCCTAAAATAAGTAAAAATAAAGTAATTAAGTACATTAGCGGTCTAAATATAGTACATAGGTTTTTCATAATGAAAAGAGTACAAAAATTGTCGTAAAAACCTTGCAAATCGTGGAGATAAAAATGCCTATTTATGTCAGCTACTACTTTATAACTAATTATTTAATTTTGTCCTCCGCCACATTAACAAATTTCAGTTCGAGGTCGCCTTCTCTATGCGCCTGATTAAAATCATCATATCCGCCTACTTACTTTAAGTATTCTTTCTCTATGGCCTTTGATTTAATTATTATTGCCACAGATACCTAATAAAGATTAAATTCAGCCAGCTACATTATGACTACTTCATATTTCTTTTTATGTAGCCATTGAGTCGAGGTATTTATACTTACAAACTAAATAATTCCTCAACACGTCTAGCCACGACCAAGTCTAATTAGAATTCCAGCTCAAGACTAAACAAGTAATTCTATTCCCGTGAAAGTGCGCGGCCATGACCGGGTGTATTGACCTGTGTTTGCTATCCGACTATGTTGGCCTAGGTTAGGTTACGCGTCACTCGTGACGTGGTTGCCGCCATTTTATCGTGAAAATGCCGGGAAAATTATTTTGAAAATAGAATGTTGTTTTTTTCGACCGTCTGGCTGGTTCGCAGCATATTCTTAAAATGGCAATTTGATATATATCGTTGAGAAATCACTAGTGCGGTTCATAGTATATACATTTTAAGATTAAATTGATATATGTAGTAATATTTATAAATTAATTTGGAGTAATTTAGTAGTAGTGTTGTAATGTTAATAAGCACATAATATTATTTTTCTTATAGTTAAGACATAAATAATGGATAAAGTTAACTTAGTGATAGTGCATGCGGTGACTAAAAGTAACCTCATAATACAAGTTAGTTATTTAGTAATTGGTACCACTCCCATAGAAGGAAATACAAAAATTCTATTTTACTGATTTAATAGTTTACTGAATGTTATGCACTTAATATAGGTACCAACCATTATTGCAGTTATATGTAGATATAAAAAAATATTTTAAACCGGATAAAGTTGATTAAATGAGAGTTTTCTCTATTTCATAAAAAAATATAAATTAAAAAGAATCTTATAGGAAAACGTCCATAAAGATTTAAATAAAAAAAAACAACTTACTAATTCCCTCCGGGTAGGCCGTTGCTGACGTCATCACACGTGCACCGCCGCGGTATATGTGCTACCGACGTGCTTGCTCTAAGGCGCCCCGGGATGAACAAAAAAAATATCGGTAAACTGAAACCGCGAAAAAATTGGCGCGAATATTCAAAAATTTCAGTGTAGCGATATTTTTTGTATGTGTGTATGGGGGTTAGGCGTGTGCGGGAAGTGCGCGTGCGCGGTCCGTCCGGGACGCGCGAGGGCTGGCCGGACACTGCGCCGCCGCGCTCCAGCCATCACAGAAATTACGTCAGAGCGCACACTGGCCGCGCACACCCCTTTCTTTTTTTTCCATAATTAATTTCTTGTAAGATTTTTGGCGGAGTGCGTTTTTTTTTTCATTTATTATTATTTTTAAAAAGCGATTGTACGATAATATTCTGTTGGTACCTATTGAAGTGGCTTGGTTTTTGGTATTTTCAAGGACCAACCAAATTAACAAAAATTAATCCACTTCAGAAGAACCAATCTACAGCCTAATTTGCCTATATTAGACAGGTACCTAATCTGTATGCATAAAAATTAAATCCTGTTCGATGCTAAGTAGTACATACGATTCTTTTTTAATGTTTTTAGGTAAAGAAAAATTGTAAAAGTTTTTAAAAATACGGAACATTCGGGACAAAACTAAGCCTTTCGGGTCATCTAGTATAGTAATAATTTAAAATGAAACTTAACATGTAATAGTACCTAGATAGGTACATACTTTTCCAATTATTTTTTGCACAAACGGCGGAAATAGCATGTAAATAATATATATCTTAACCGTCAGTTAATAGATCTCAACGTATTTAAAATACATATGCTCTTAGTATGAAGCCACGCGTCTTTCTCTTACTACATGCAAGCAAGAATATTCATTTTTAAATGAGGTATCGCGGGATAAAATGATTAAATACCCCAATAAGGTATCCCAAAACACATTCTAAATTTACGTAATATGTTGCTTATTGATTAGGTGCCTATCTACTTCATAATTAGTTACTCAGTGTTGCTGGAAACAAAATACTTAGACCAACAAAAAAAATAGTTTTAGAAAAAATGGAGTTCTAGGATTATAAAATAAAGATCTCCCACCGACCACTAAGAATCTTCTAAGACTAAAAAGCTAATAAACTTCACCGTACGGCATTCTGAACGCATCCTATCCCGGGGAACCGCCAGACGATCCCGGTTACCTGCGCCCGCGCCGGAGTCGCTCACGCACACACACACAGTAACAAACACGCGCACACGACGCGACACGGGCTTCACACGGACTCGGCTCTAACGCTGTGTGAATGTAGTAGAAAAATGTGGCAAATGCAATTGTTATTTTTCTACAAAGGATTGTTTTTTTTTTATGATTAGATAATGTCTTCCTGAAAGGGAAAGTATTTCTTGTTGGAATTTATGAAATAAAGTTTTAACCAATTGTAATTGGGTATTTTAATTTATCATTAAAAAATGCTGTAACGATAATTTAGTATGTAAAATTTTCTATGATAAATCATTAATTCCAATTAGAAAATCTCAGCATTTGTTTTCTTATAGTTAATTTCTGTTGTTAGCCCGTACCAGTAATTGGTTTATTGGTTTAATTTAAACCATAATTTTAATTACAAAGTGATTTTTACAATTCGAATTTTACCTACATACCTATAAATATGTCAAAAGAAATTTTACATACTTAATGCATAATTATTTTAGTGCACTATTTGTTTCCTACTATACTTGTAATGACAACTACATCTCACCAATATAAGCCACATCTATTCCTGACAAAAAAAGCAGCTGATAGAAAAGAATTCTCAGTCACCGCCGTTTGCCCGTCCCCCGTGAGCTAAGAAAGTATAAATAAAACATAACTATAAGGTACTACATACCCGAGTTAGGGACGTTGCCCGCCGCGCGTGTGTGTGCGTGCACCTTTATGCGCTCACGTAATATTGTCACTGTGTGAGTGGGCACTAAGTACACAGTGAATACAACTGCGCGGATGTTCGTTACACCGTACTGTAATTTCGGTACAATAACTGAGATTAAATTTGAAATTCTAAGTTTGTGGTGAAAAATATTTTACTTATACACGTTAGAAATTAATAAATTAATGATCTAGGTTGTAATGGCCTATAACTAAAGGAATATAGGCACATCATTCATACAAAATATATCTTAAGCTCTGCTTGTGGTGTTGCCTGTTATAAGTGATAGATGGTACAACAGATTGGATTACTCTTTATTGAACTTCACTCTTAAGCAGTAATAGTAAATTAACATAATACAATCACCATTAAATTTCTTATGCAAATGACTGTTCTGGCATCCAACTTTGTCTCTCTATGGCTGGCTCATAAAAGACTTACCCTCGGAATGCCAAGCTTTCACTAAGTAGTATGAAGCAAAAATATTAAATAACAGCGGAGGTCAACAAAGCAAACGCCGCTTTCTTTCCAGAGTGTCCGTCAAGAATTTAATAAACCAAAATCAATAATATGAACCTTTTTGAGGAACGATATCGATTGGATTTCCGCACATACAACTAAAACATACAAACAACGATTTAACAAATATTTCCTCTAACTAAGAAACGTGCTACACACAACCTTAGACCAAGAAATAATGTAGACGAAGCGTCGCGCAGAAAAAACAAGCGAATATTTGAACAGTACACGCAGATTAAGTCCTTAAGTACAAGCGAATTCGCGAACGAGCATTCGCAATCTCACACCTGCATCATTCCATTCTATTTCGATGTTACACAACGGTGTAAACAACTCCATGGGAGTGTGTGTAAATAGTTTAGCCGGCTAGTTCTAGTCGTCTATGTAAATGAGTTACAGCAATTACGCCAGCAACGCAAGCAGTACCCCATGCCTTATGTCCAGGGGGTTCGTTTCTTATGACGTACTATGTAGCCTATTCAAACACGGCCTGAAGAACAGCCATAACACTAGGATTTCAGAATAATTTCCGAGTGACTGTTTTTTGTAGCTTTGCAAGCTTTTGAATGAGCTTAAGCCTCGCGTAGACAAAAGAAAGTTATACGTTCGGCGTTCAGCGTTCTTTGTTTTGTATGGGTTTCATACCGCCCGCGCGAGTAATAGGCGGTTAACACCCTATTTTAAAGAACGCCATACGCTCTCCTGTGTTTTAAACCTAGCCTAGGCAATGACCTATCGCTGCCTTAGGCGTGGTCCTAATTCGCTAACCATCGTAGGTGTAAACTTTGCTATTTCGTCGCAAGACAAGATTAAATACAGAAATCTTTGTCGTGTCCTAATTGAAGCTCACACACAGCACAGGAATAGGTGTCATCGCGCGACGAAATCGCATCGTTTACTCGTACGATCGTTTGCCAATTAGGACGACACCTTAGATCCTAATTCCTGCAAGAATCAAAGACATCATTCGATGAGAGAGACACAACTATAATAAAGAAATAAAGACACAACGGCCGTCTGTTTTATCCTACTTATACAGTAGCAGTGAAGCCAAGTTGGTAGAACGCTTGCGACGATAACCAGGATCGCAGGTTCAAACCCCGGCTTGCACCTCTGGGATCTCTGGATTTCATGTGCGAATTTCATTTTCGACCACGATTATCACTTGCTAAACGGTGAAGGAAAACATCGTGAGGAAACCTGCATGGCTGAGAGAACCCCTCGAAAGATGTGCGAAGTCCGACAACCCGCACTGGGCCAGCGTGGTGGACTATTGTCTAATCCCCCTCGCATTGAGGGGAGGCCCGTGCCCAGCAGTGGGACATTAAAAAGGGCTGGTATTATTATGTCTCTCTCCACACGGGCTATACCCGGATCAATATTATTTCGTATTTTTGTTACATGCTGTATAGGTGTGTACCCTTTATACCTATCAGACAAATCATGATCAGATATCAACAGCCGCCGACAATAATACAATTACCTAGTTCTAAAATAACCTTCATATCTGCCGATAGGACTCTTACATTTTCCGTCAAACCGTCCGCGAATTTACTACATGTAGGGAGGTTTAAAATGATTAAAACAGTTATATAATTAAGAAACACTGCCTCTACATATTTGTAATATGTATGTAATCTTGATCAATCAGACCGTATTACAAGTTCTTGTAATTATGCACATAGATATTACAGGCTACCTAGAGCCACCCAACCTGGTTGGATTTTTCAAAATATGTGTACGTCTTTTTGTATGTAGAGAAAATCTTGAAGAAATGGGAGTTTTTGGTGGCTCAAGCACAATATTTTTATGTAGCGTTACGTTAACATAGTCGTTTCAGCGACTCAAGCATGATCTTTTTACGTCGCAATTTGGTAACGTAAGCTTCCGTCCCACTCACACCACGGACTTCATAATAAAGTGTGACAATGACAGCACGCTTTTTCAATGACGTTACGATTTCATTAGGAATTCCTGCATACCCTACAGACCCTGTTCACTATGTGTATTCTGTTTTTATTTAGATATTATATAGCCCGTTCACTATATTCATCCTGTTTTTTCTTAGATATTATATGGCCCGTTCACTATTTTCATCCTGGCTTTGCTTAGATATTATAAAGCCTGTTGACTATGTTCATCCTAGTTTTGCTTGAATAATATATAGTCTGTTCACTATATTCATCCTGTTTTTTTCTTAGATATTATATGGCCCGTTGACTATTTTCATCCTGGCTTTGCTTAGATATTATAAAGTCTGTTGACTATGTTAATCCTAGTTTTACATGGATAATATATATACTGTTCACTATATTCATCCTGTTTTTTCTTAGATATTATATGGCCCGTTCACTATTTTCATCCTGGCTTTGCTTAGGTATTATATAGCCTGTTGACTATGTTAATCCTAGTTTTACATGGATAATATATATATACTGTTCACTATATTCATCCTGTTTTTTCTTAGATATTATATGGCCCGTTCACTATTTTCATCCTGGCTTTGCTTAGGTATTATATAGCCTGATGACTATGTTTATCCTGGTTTTGCTTAGATATTATATATCCTGCTCACTATATTAATCCTGCTTTTGCTCAGACATTATATAGCTCGTTCACTATTTTCATCCTGGCTTTGCTTAGGTATTATATAGCCTGTTGTGTATGTTTATCCTGGTGTTACTTGGAAAATATATATCCTGTTGACTATATTAATCCTGTTTGTGCTTAGATATTATATAACCTGTTGACTATATTTATCCTGGGTTTGCTTAGATATTATAGAACCTGTTTATCATATTCTATGGTAATGTGATTTTTATAACTTACCGATGGACCGCTTAAAATATTTTACACTATTATCGTCCGACCTTAGGTATTGATAACAATACAGACATAGTCAGGCGCCCAGCCTATACATCAAACGTGTTGCATAGATTGCGTGAGCTTAACCTTATCTGGCTAATGATGAGAACAGCTTGTTGATAACGTCCACTCGTCTGAGCGTGTCCTCTTGTATAGACTTCATCGGTAATACCGAGCAGACGGGCGACTAGTCGTAAATAATAATACCAGCCCTTTTTAATGTCCCACTGCTGAGCACGGGCCTACCCTCAATGCGAGGGAGATTAGGCTATAGTCCACCACGCTGGCCCAGTGCGGGTTGGGGGACTTCACACATCTTCGGGTTCTCTCAGACATGCAGGTTTCCTCACGATTTTTTCCTTCACGGTTTAGCAAGTGATAATCATGGTTGAAAATGAGATTCGCATATGAAATCCAGAAATCTCAGATTGTGCGAGCCGGGGTTTGAACCTGCGCTCCCCGTTAAGCAAGCGTTCTACCAACTTGGCTATCACTGTGAGTGGAACATTAAAAAAGAGGGCTGGTATTATTATTATTCTATATTAGGGGTACTCCCTTATTGTGTATATAAGCTTCTATAAGTGGCTATCGCCATTTACGCAACCTGGGTGTAAATCGAACTCAGGACCTCATTATTCCAGAGGTCTCGCGAACGGTCCCGAAGATTGAATGACGACTTTTTTTTGCTATAAGTCGTTTTCTAAAGGTTTCTAAATCACACAAGAACACATTAATTTAGATTATCAACTACTTAATAGAGTTTAATTTCTTACGATTAATCGTATCTATGGTTTTCTGGTCGCAAGTCTGTACGCCCCTAAGAACTAGGACCTGTTCGGAACAGGTATAAACAGGGTACTTATAGTTCCATTTGTTTACTCATAGAAAAGGTGAATGGACATCTAAACATCGTGAGGCGGGAACGAGCAGGTCCTCGGCGGATCGATTACGTTAAGCAGCTTAATGCAAGGCTGGCGGAGTGATGGGTGGTTGATATATCAAGGAGTTCTAACATCATAGAAGCATGGCAAGAGGTGCACTGTATCCTCGAAAGATTTTATTTATCAAGGACTTTTAACATTAAAGGCATGGCAAGACGTGCACTGTATTCTTGAAAAAAAATATGAAGTGTATGTTTCAGAGTCTCTATATCTTTTGGAATAACTCTAGCCATTCCTGAACTGTAAACAGCGCGTGACTAATATTCAGTGTGTTTCGTCCCCCTCACTCCTTCATTCGCTTTCTCACGGGGCCTGCAATTAGCCGCGCAATCTGGTACCGCCGCGACAGGGGGCGTGCAAAAACTGCGCGCCATAATAACTGATTCTAATAACTGGTAGCTGGAGAGGAGCTGGTTCTAAGCTCGCCGGACGACATGATAAGGGTATTGCGGATTGGAGGAAAGTCGTGCGACTTGGATGCGGCGGTTTTGTATCTGCATTACCTATTATCGGCGGTTTCACTTAAGCAAACCAAACCTGGTTGTAGGAAACCGTCGCCTCGTATTTAAGTTAAGTATTGTCATGCGAAAATGACCTTAATTTGAACATTGGTCAGTAATGTCCCAATCACAATGTATTTTCACATCATTAGAAACAATGTAGATCATGTCCAAAACATTTTAAGTAATTGATGTTTATATGAAATCCACTTGAATTATTTATAGCGTGCTGAGAGAACTCACCTTATGTTATTAACCTTAAATTCTCAGAGAAACTATAAAATATTTAAGCGCTGCGATTTTCCTATAATTCTATAATCATCTTAAGACCATCTTGTCGATAGGTAAGCTTCCAGTTAAGTTATTAAATAAGGGATAGTAGAGTTATTAATGGCCGGATCCAGAGACCGCGCTGCCTTGCTTGCGAAGCTCCGCGGGTGAGCTGACCGCCCTTTTGCCTCGAGCGAGCGCTGTCATCTACACTGTCAACTTTTGGATCCAGCCAATAACGAACCAATATCAGTGATATTCATGTAAGTACAGGACCTCGTAAATGTTACGTAACGTAACTTAACGTAAGGCTGCAGTTGCCACGTTTAGTATCGTTGGCCATTTACCACTAGAAATAATTTTGCCATCGATGCGATAAGAAGATTGCAGAGGAACGCAGTCTATAGCAATATGAAATAAAAAAGTTTATTTACTAACCATCTAGCGTCTAATAATAAACAGAAAATATAAACATGTTATAACAAAAACCATAAAAAAAATGGCGAGTCCGCCATCTTGGAATCGAATGCGCGGGAACGAACGATCGGCTGCGTTCAATAAATTGACATAGACCTTATATGGCATTGTGTCGCATTCGTCTTGTTGTTAGGTCTTAGAACTCTGCACGTTAGATGCTGTGGTAAATTGGGTCTGTATAGGTACAGAGAAAAGTAAGTTGGCACCTTATATATCTACGCGTGGATGCGGCTGCTTAGTTAAAAGCGACAGACTTTTATAACGTCCGTTCTAAGTATATTTTTTTTGTGTTATTAAGAGTATTGTTCGTTGAATATGTTCTTGTCTATGGATAATTCTTTTTTTTGATTTAGGAATTTAGTTAAGCATGTATTTAGCTGCTGTCATGGAGTTGTTGTATTTTCTATGTGTTAGTAGTACCTAGTAGTTTAATGCGTCCAGTAGGACAGGTGACTTCTATGTGTTAGTTATACTTGAAGTTAGACTTTTAATTCTATTCAGTAACTTGACAGTCAAAAGCAATACAATGTTGTCATAATAAAACATTTAAAGTTTTAAAAGATCTTTTTAAAAAGAGCAACCATGGAGTTTCTTGCCCGTTCATCTCCATAGGAACGGCGGCATTCCGAACGGATGGTGAAGTTGTAGCTTAGCATTTTCTAACTATTCTGACGATTAATACGTACTGTCTTAATAGTTTATATGAATATAAAAAATATTTTGATTCTGATTCTTGTATTTTTTTTTATGAAACAATATATTGCGTTTTTTAAATTTCCCAGTAGTGAGTTGGTTACAAGCAGGTATATTACGTCATAAATACCGTGCATCCATCACAACATTCTAAACGTTTAGCCGGCCTAACGTCCCTCGGCCGTCTCCACAAGAATGTCGCTGCAGTCTGCAAACGTTTTTATGTACATTTATTGACCGGCACATCAACTAACATCAAAACATCATACCCACCACACACATATCAACTTAAATTCAACTGTATACTGTCGCTAGAAGATCGGAATTTGAATGGTAAAGGAAAGCTTTATGATTGATGTTCCTCGTAGCAAGGTTTGGTACTCAGTGGCCGCAAGTTCTTGCGTTAGCGACGCTGAGACGTCAGGTAGTTTGAAATGTGATTGTAACCGCCATTTTGATTTGTAATGATTTTCGCATTGTTCTGCGTCGCGAACAGCTCCGGCTGAAGTGATTCGCGCCCGGTGCAGCTATTACCACTCAGTAAAGGCCGACAACATTTTCAGAAAGAGCAACCACTTTGAACGTGTAACTATTGATTAATGTGTTATTGGCTGGATCTTTTCAGTGATAGATACATACTGATTGGTCATTATTATTTTGGATTAACGACAACTGGAGTTACTGGTTTAATCGTAGGGCGCTTGGCTCACCGCACCAGCCCGAGTCATATCACGAAAATATCATTGCTGAAAATGGGCCAGACCGTAATCGAACCTGCAGCCACCTGGGCCCCAAGTCTGCTAACACAATCGATTTATAATCGAACAGCACGGCATAGTAACTGTCACTTTTGACAGATATCCCATACAATATCTGTCAGAAGTGACAGTTACTATGCCGTTGCTGTTCGATTATGAATCGATTGTGTTAGCAGACTTGGGGCCCTGGTGGCTGGTGGCTGCAGGTTCGATTACGGTCTGGCCTATTTTCAGCAATTATATTTTCGTGATATGACCGGGGCTGGGTGTCATGGAATCGCACCCAGTCCATACCACAGTACCTATAATACTAGCATCGTTTCGTTTGGGATCTTCTGGCGATATTATTACATTTTTGTATAAATAAATAATACATTTTGAATCATCATGTAGATACGTAAAGTTTAGGTATCGAGTACGTCAATTATTTCTTCGTTACAATTCAAAACTAATTAATTACCTCTAAAAGTTCATGTTGCTGACATTTAGCGACCGCTCTGTTTAATTATTAGAGTCGGACCTGGTCTAGTTGACCTTTTGGGTTCGCCAGCCCGTTCGAAGGGTTGGCTCGTGTAAAAACTGACCAAATAACGTCTGACGCAATGGTGAATGCCTTAGGATATAATTATTGCCCCAACATAATTTATAAATAGACTAGCTATGTGCCCAATCGTAAATTAAGTATAATGTTTCGTCATACAATTTTGACCCACCATTTGTACCTCTTAGGGGTCAAATTTCCAAAAATCCGTCCTGTCTGCATCTGTAGGGTATCTAGGAATATACCTTGCAAATTTCAAGTCTTTAGGATGGACATGGAGACCTTGAAATGTGGATGATAGGTATATTTCTGGAGTTTTACGCTGTGCTTCGTCTGTCAGTCAGTCAATTAGTTTTCAGAATTTTATTAAATGAAATACCTTATCAACAGCATTTACCTATATGGTTCATTATTATAAGGCTTACCTATTTTAATTACACATCCTTTGGAATTACAGACGTCCAAATAGTCAGCAGACACTGTCTCAACTCACATATCTGTGTATAGGTACTTCGAATCAATTTTTTTTATTACATTATAGGCAAGTGTTTGATCTCGATCTCACCTGATGGTAAGTGACGATGAGATCTACGATGGAGCATACTTGCCTAGAAGGTTTTTCATTATCATTAGGACGTTAGCGTTTCTTAAATAAATATGATTTACTTATAACACCGTTGTAAATTGACTAACTATACTAGTTTATGTATGGACTAACTATACTAGTTTATGTATTACCCAGTGCATTTCCTATATAAGGTGTAATAAAAATATCTGTGTAATAAAACAAAGTTGTGTTAGTTACACCGTTTATAACTCAAGAACGGGTGGGCCGATTTTTATAAACTTCATTTGTTTTTTAATTTGACGCCTTCCCTCTTCCTCTTCATTTGTTTTTTTTTAGTTGAATAGCAGAATAACTATTCAAACATTGGAAAAAATCACTCAAAGAATTATAAAGATAGTTAATTTTCTAATACATTTGATTCTGCGTATAAAATATTTCAAGCGTTACCGACTAATTCACAAAATATCTAGGTTAGAAAAGTCCCATAATCTCTCCTTTTTTGGTAAGGTCTATCCGCCATGATAAGATGAATAATGACTTCACCCATCTAATACTTGATCTCTTATAGGGATTTCAATCACCATACCACAGCGAAGCAAAACCTAGACATTGAAAATGCATCTAGCTTCATCTAAGCCAGTCTAAGCGGCATATCTGAACCCCGTGACCGATGTCAATGAATCCCACTTATTTTATCGCTAACCCCTTACTCTGTAACTCGCATTCTGCAACCAAGAAATGTTAGCAGGCGTAAAACGTATAAGAAAACGTTGCAAAAGTACGTTACGGTAACTTGGAGACTCGAATGAGAGCTTTGAGTCGTTTTCTCAGGTTCGGTGTAACGTGCGCGTTTCCGTTTTATGTCTAAGGGGGTTGGTGGGAGGTTTGGCCGGGAACACGAGTCGTGAGTTGGTTTAGGAGCAGCCGGGAGCCGCGGTCGGCTCATGAAGCACTGGAACCGGTTTCTAATCGTTGTGTTTGGCTGCGTCCGATCGCCGCTTGCGCACACCACCAAGAAAAATGTTTAGAATAAGTTCAATGAAAATATTATTTAGCCAAGTTTCTCTGAACAATAATCTTTACCGAACGAGTATATTATGTACGTTTTGGTTTTACAGAGTTAAGCTCTGAGTTTCAAACTTGTGAATAACACCAGCTTCAAATGACACATTTTTTTGTCGTATCAGCTAAATATGTTATCGAGCTAATGTAGTATATGGCCTTCATGGTTAATATTGTCTATGCTATGACAGGATGCCCTTTGTGGCTGACGTTGTTCATTTGTTTCCGATTATAAGATCTCTCGAACGTGCATTATTTATAATATCTCATAATATAGGATAGCTGTACACCTTTGCATATGATTTCTGACATACAAAAAAGACGAGAGGCCATAACGTACGGCCAAAGTGTGTCGTTCGTTTGGTTTCGTCCACTCGCCATTTATTAGAAGCAGCTTGCCCATACGCGCCTTAGTTCGTGATGCTTGGTTTTTCCTACAACCATACTCATATAAGCTCCATTTAATATTCTTGCTTGCTAAATAAGGAAAAATCCAAATTCAATACTGAATCAATATCACAAAAGTGAAAATGAAACTTTGTCAGTCTGTTTGTCCTTCTGTCACGCTCCAACGGGTGGACTAAATTTGATGAATTTTGCTTTGAATACAGGGAGTACATACAATCTAGATGATTAACGCTATCCTATCCATATTCACTAAAGAATATAAAAAGCATACAGATTGTATAGGCCACATAAAAACTAATCCGACCGTGCTTCATTCATACTGCAATGCATATCCGTGCGCCGTTGCTATATAATATATCAAATCTAATAATGTCGTTGAAGGAGTGATAGCCAAGTTGGTAGAACGCTTGCCTCGGTAACGAGGATTGCAGGTTCAAACCCCGGCTCGCACCTCTGGGATTTCATGTGCGAATGTCATTTTCAACCATGATTGTCACTTGCTAAACGGTGAAGGAACACATCGTGAGGAAACCTGCATGTCTGAGAGAACCCCTCGATAGATGTGTGAAGTCCGCCAAACCGCACTGGGCCAGCGCGGTGGACTATGGCCTAATCCCCCTCGCATTAAGGTGAGGCCCGTGCCCAGCAGTGGGACATTAAAAAAAGGGCTGGAATTATTATATTATAATAATGTTGTTACGAAATTCCATAAAACTTCAAGAATCGTTAATTAGGTGATGCGTAAGCGCACGGTCAGTGCTCACTTTCGCCAGACGGACCAATTGGCGGCGGCGCATTTCACCCCAAGGTCAGGAAACTGGTCCTGAACACCGTTTCATTCCTCCACAATAACTTCTATATACGATAATAATAATTTTGCACCCAAAATTACAAGACAATAAGTATATGGCATGTGTGATCTTTTATTAGCGACCTATATATTTGCGACATAAACTAATTTGAATTTGATCCAAAAATGAATTACGGTGAATGTTACTTTTCTAGGTTGAGTTTGGATAGAGTTTTAAATGAAGACTAATAAATGGAAAGAACAAATCAAACTTCTGCTTGTGGTTCCACAATTTGAAGGTGCAATCGTTGATCAACCAATAATCAAAGCCATCAAAAATCGAACACATTAGAAGAAAATGTAATAAGTAATTCAAAATTGCTCTATGTACGTCAAGTATACTCTATTGTCTACGGATTTAGACATTTTGTATGGAGAATTAAAAGCGCCTCTTGCGGACGGTATTTTAAACATTCTATTAGCTAATAAAATGTTAGAAATACTCTCCGCTAGAGGCGCTTTTAATTCTCCATACAAAATGCTCGCACTTGACGTATACAGGTATATATTTATTAAATAAGTAACTTTTAGATACTACTCAGGGCTACCAACAAATAATACAATATATACCTACCTACCTACCTAGGCAAATCAAGTGGAATTGCCAATTGTTTTATTTATTGAAATGAAACTTATTATACGGATTTTGTCGCGTTTATTTCATGTTCCTCACGTTCCCGACGTTTCGGATGCTTTACAGCAACCATAGCAACGGGAGGATTGAGGTGTTGGACGTCCTAATGTCATAGTTAAAACTGGGGTACCCTCATAATAAGTTGTTGTTTGTTTTATTTAAGCTTAATTTGGCACATGAGCGGGAATCGAAACGGCTCCATTTAACCAAATTTGCCACTGCTGCACAGACAAAGTGTTGCTATGTAATTATAATATCGATTTTAATACACAATCGAACGATATTTTGATAAGTAGAGTCTAGAGAAGATAAGTACAGCGCTCATCATATCATAATTTAACTTGAATATACCTAGTTCGAACAATGCCACGAAATCCGTAATTGCAGGAAGTACCTTCACTTAAATTAGGGTTGTCACTATGCAAAACATACTCACCAAAATGTAAGCAGCTAAATAATTTAGAAAAGAAAATAGTTCCTAAATTATTGTATGTATAAATTTATCTGACATTGATCGTAGAGAAACATGAGGTCACCTGAAATTCAGGTTTCGATGTTTGGTTATGCCAGAGTGTGAAACAATTATAAGTTTCAGTTTCATGTTTTCGGCAAAGCTATTTAGATATGTAGACAGTTTTATGCAGAACTAAATTTGGCTAATGACGATGAGGTTATGTAAACAGCCCTGCATTTAAACTAGAGAAATAAGATATAAAACATAGAGTTGAACAAACCCACGATCGAACCCTCCTTATTTGTAAACACTGCCAGGCAGTGGTAGGTGCACCCGCCTGGTGGGCTATCAGTACACTGCAAGCTACGCTAGTACATGCTATTGCACGATAGACGAAATAAATATAGCTCTAGCTACGTAGTAAATGCGTTAACGAATAATAAGGATTGACAAGTAAAATTTATACAGGTATGATATTGATCTCCAGACAAACATAAATAATGGTCCCAAACTAACCAACGGTGGTAGCTCCATGCACAATGGACTGAAGGCAATCCAAATGAAAATAAAAATACCTAAGCTGCATTTTTAAACGTGCCTACCTATATTGATTTATTATATTTACGCGAATACTACACATTGAAATAAAACTAATTCAAACTATGACGCTAGGACTACAATCACCTCAGTCCTCCCGTGACCATGGTTTTTTTTTGTTGACGGGGGGGAAATCTTCGAAAGATACCCGGCCTCTGTGTGGGAGAGGGCCGGGTTACGTGGGATTCTTACCCACTAAAATCCCCCCGGTAGCCGCCTTCGACACATGTTGGAGGGGCTCCGGGATCTCCAAAGGAAACGCACCAGTGCCCCTCTTGTGCCTCGCCTGTACCTATGTACCAACCTTTATCTTTTTTTGTGCAGGAAGTTCTAAAATTTTAATTGTTTTGAACATATATATATATATATATATATATATATTTAGGGGAAATAAAACCCTTGTTGATCTTTCATAAATCACGACAGGTTTAGAAACGAACATTAACGTTAACGTGTTAGAACCCTTAATATATTTTTCAAATCTATAGTTTTATCGCTTTCAGTGTACGATAGTGCTAACATTAGTATATGCGGCATTTTTTTTTATTCGCCCGCCTAGCCACTAGTTGATCGGAGATCCGCGGGCAGATGATCAATCTATAGCGAGTTACATTGTGAAGATACCGTACATTACTTATTCGACGAGAAACTATAACTAGAAACATCTGGATCTTGGCTTATAACTATCAATGCTCAGCCAGTCTTAAATAACTTGCAATTGCTTTTAAAAAGGTTTTATACCTACTACTTTGATCAGCCTGTGTGAAAAATATTTGAGAGAAACCTGTATAACTTATTCTGTGTTTATCTAAGTATCCTTTTCAGATAGATTTGTCAGCTGCTATCTAGGCAATACAAATAAAATCCATATAAAAAGTAACTATGGCTTTCTTTACTTATGGAGAACCATAGGAATTACATTCGCGGTACCGTACCAAGTTTGGATTCCCGCCAATATGATACCCATCATACCATCGTTTGGGACCATACAGCATTCGTTTTGCAATATTAATTGTTTATTTGTTTTGAGTCTAGCTATACTTTTGACGACTTATAAGAATTGAAATAAAACATTTTTTTCGGATTTTATAGCGCTTATTTTAAGTGTTTACGTACCCGACATTTCGGTTGCTTTACTGCAAACATGGTCACGGGAGGACCAATAAACGCGATTAAATCCGAAAAAAATGTTTTATTTCAATGTGTAGTATTCGCGTAAATATAGGAAGACATATAAGTAGGTGTCACGTAAACAAAAAAAAAATCTCAAAAAAAAATCTTTAAAAAAGGTACCGACCTACCTAAGTAGTTATTGATGTTTGTACTTACAGAACCCATCGTCATCTAACGGTTATTCTATTAAATGTATTTTTCTATGTTCCTGAAACCGGTCGCAAGGTATCGTGTGAAAATAATTCAGCTCCTACATGGTGTTGACAATCGCCTTCCAACCTCCAGCGACCGTGGCTTGGTATACATGTCCTCGGAAAGAATATACGAGTATATATTAGAACTTTCAGCTGTATAACTGATTTGTTTTCCCTATGTCATTAGTGTATGATCATTCAATGATGTATTTCTATGAGCTTCTCTGGTGCTTTAGAAATTAAGAAATATCTCTTCGTAACCCAGTATATGTCTAATAGATTTATTTTGAAATATTAAACATGTAAGTACCTATGTTTTGACCGTTCAGGCTTCAAAATGTCAAATACTTTGTGTGATGAATCTTTGTACCCGAGTCATGGATGTTTAATATCCATATAAGTATTATGTACTGAATTCGTCGTCCGTCCTTTGTGCGATACCCACAATACAAGCGGAAGCTTGGTGTGGGACCGTATAGATGGTGTGTTCGTCAGGCGATATTATTACTAAATATATATTTTTTTGTTGATTAGCTCAACACTAATATTAAAAAAAATATATATTTTGGTGGTCAGTCGTTGGCAGAACCGTCAAATTATTTATCGATGGAATCGATTAAGGTGGAAGCGCTAGGTCAGGGCGCGAAATTCAAAATGTCAATGGTTTTTATTTTTTTACGAAAAATTTGGACATCTTTACGATGTAATTTAGTTTTTTGCGATATTGGCATTCTGTATTGGATGTCTCGATGTATTAAGTTAGCTTAAAAAAATACCTAAAGCGATACAATACTCCAAGGTTTGTAAAAACCGCTACTTTTACTTACTTTGGAGTATTGTATCGCTTTAGGTATTCTTTTAGAATTACTCGATACTGGCAAAAATGGCACTATTTTGTAGCCGATTGCCAACCTAAAAAAAGTTATGATCGCCTTTTGAAAATGTAACGTCAAATAAAACTTTTAAATTATATTTTAATAAAGTTTATTACATCAAATGCATTGCATCGTGTTATTTGGGAACAATAAATATAATGGTGTGATGTTATATAATATTAACTGTATATACTTACTTAACAATATCAACTATGTATTGCGATCATTTATACATTACACAAATACCATTCGTTTATGTGATACACATGCGATAACACTCTCTGAGGTCGTGATTTTGATAATCTCACTTTAGGCAGTCAGGCTAGACTTGCTAGGTCTTGCTAGCTATCCATGCCCGGTTCTTATAATTTCCTATTATATATTTCGTTATCGGTAAAAAAATACCAGTAGGTAGTAGCAATGTGTGTCACAAAACAAACCAAAAAACATAATTTAACACTTCCATTATAAACTATAGTTGGCTCTATACATGAAGAATAGCCGAGAAGGAATGAACGTTGCGTAAATAAAATCAAGAGACAACATAAAAATATAATCAATAAAAAAACTCTCGTCTTTGGTTCCTGTGTCAACTTTGGGATACCAGCGGAGAGAAATAAAATTGTACTAACAGGCGAGGAAATGGTAGAATTTTATTATGCGCTGTTTCTTAATTTATTGCGTTGCAAAAACAACCTTATGTTTTGTATAGGTACATAAAATTCAAATCGCTGGTGCATTATTTTGTAGGTACTTGCAAAAAAATATTACGGATACAGTTACGAAAAAACGTACGCATTTAAAAATAGCACCAATGTTTTAATATCAGCACATCGCGGCTTCCAAATTGCGATTGCTGGCAACATTGTTAGTGAAATTAATTAACAGCTAGCCACACCAAACTTTATGCGAATTCGTGATTAGGTACATTATGTGTTTAAATACAACCTTATATGCTTTTATTTTTTGTGTGTTGCCATGTTGGTTGGTCTTTATGGTGTAATTAGTTCTTTGGTTAGAGGCTACAGTTCGCCTATTTTCAATTCAGAACCATAAACATTTTTTTTATGTTTGATTGATAAGAGTTGTAATCAAGCACATGTTTTGTCAAATTCATTTTGCTTAAAGTATTAAGATATGGTTAGTTAGGTATAGTTGGATTATATTTTTATTTTTTTCACCCTATATCCGATTACTCTCCTTAATGATATAAAATATACACATTTTGTAGAAATAGAAGATATGTATTATAAAATGGTAAAATTAATAACTATGGTAACGCTTTGCCTACGGAATCATAGATATGACAGTGTTGCCAATTCTGCTCGATACAAAAACTACTTTATACATCAAAATTGCTACATTTATTTAAATATTTCTTTCACACCAACAATCCGTTTATGACGAGACTATACCTTATATTGGTATCTTTGTTGAATAGTGTGTGTGTAATTTTAAGAGCATAAACAAATATTTGGCGTCAGTATTTGTATATCAACAAAATTGGCGTAATTTTCCAAGAAAACTTGATCTCTTGAATATTAAGTCTTCTAATGTAGGTATAATTGCATATTTTGAACATGAAATGTAGAAGAATAGAACTACTAATGTTTAGTTAGCACGTTCACGTTTGCAACCGGCAAATCTAGATGGTGCATTAACATTTTTTTAATTTGTATTATTAATTTCCATCTGCACTTCATGTTAAAAATATAATTCTCCGACACATATTTCAACAACATTTATTAATCAACATTAAAATGCACAATCAACAAACTAAAATCAACACAAGTGTTGCCAACTAGTTGAAATTTTAAAATTTTCTTAACGAAACGTACCTAAATTTATTTGGTCTCATTTTAGTAACGGTTATTTATCAACAGAAGTAAGATTAACGAAATAAAACTAGATTATAAAGGATTTACAGTTTACGCGACGGCTGCGGTATCAAATACACATTTTAGAGGTTAAAAAGATCTAGTAAGGTCTTGTTTCTGGGGATACTTTGTCAAATGGTTGTAGACTTAAGGAAAAAAAAATGTAATGACAATTTGTAAGTGCCCCCGTAGGCCTATACGAAATAAATGATTTGACTTTGACTTTGAATTAATGATTCATTTTATACTTATTGCTCGATTTTGACTGATAATATTAGATATATTCATTATAAAATTTTGGCAGATATAACAAATGTAAATTAAATTAAACATGACAACACTGTTGGTATAAGCATACATTAATGACATAAACTGAAAGACAAAATATGTTGCCAGACTCTTCAGTCCAATACCTATTTAGAACATTTTAATCTCTACTTGGGATTAAAGAATCAAATGAAACAGTCCATCGCATATTCCAAATTTAGTCCTTAAAATACCATAATTTTAGGGAGAAAATACTCTTAAGCTTCTCAGAAGAGTCGCCAGGACGTTTGCCAAGCACTCCGCTCTCAAGGCCAGCTGACCTTCGAGGGTCGACGTCTCCTGCCCTTGACCTTGAGACTTCTTAGCGTTGTGCTCGTGAATTATCTGAGCCATTTCTGCTCCCGCCAACTCTTTAAACGCTGCTGTGACGTCATGCACCCGCAGTACTAGGTTTCTTGTTTGGAGGGGAGAGCTAGTGTGTCTGCCGAGAGCCTGGAAACACGTTGGAGGATTTGTAATGAAGTCTCTGGACTAAATATGGATCATGACATATTACAATAAATGATTGGGCTGATATAACTCATGATCAGATAATTGTCATTATATGTCCGCCCATATCACAATAATTTGCGAATATCAACAGGGAATGTATATTAATAACATTTTATTGAAATGATTCCTACCTGTGCCAAGTCGGACAGCCTCCTGAGCGGCGCCAGGCAGTCCGCGAGCGCGGCGGCAGCGCCGGCGCCCGCGCCCCCGCCCCCGCCCCCGCCCAGCGCGCCCACCAGCGCGCGCGACGCGCCCACCAGCGACACCGCGCACGACGTCAGCTCGCTGCGCGCGCGCTGCGGCACGTTATACAACACGCTTTAACAAACTTATTACTTGCTTAGCTTAGGAAATCAGATTGGATAGCGAGGTCGTAGTCTTGTGAGTAGAACACTCGCAAGATCAGCACGTGCCCTGGTCAACCTGACCTTTGTTCTGTAAAAAGCCAGATTTTTTTTGACAAGCAGTCTTACTTCTTGTAAAAATGGGTTATATTAGCTGGATCAGGGACCCCAATAAAAATGGACCTTTGTTAGGAGGATGACGGCATAGCATCAAAAGATTTAACGATGAAAACAATGGGAACTGGATAGAAACTCACTTGAAATTTAACTTCATTAATGTCCTCGCCACCGCCGTGCGCGTGTTGGTGCGAACACTTCTGCGCGACCTGGTGTAGTCTCTGCAGCAGCCCGTCCACCGCTACCTCCGTCTTGCACAGCAAACTCTCTATGGACACATGCCCATTGTTGCCCGCCTGGAACTCTGGGAACTTCACAGTCGGAGGTGACGGAGGAGTCGGAATATCGTCCACAACATCCTCCTTGAACCTCACGTGATTCTGGACCTTTGGATTAGGGCTTGCACTATCCCTTCTAAAAGACTGACGATCAGATAAAGGTGGACTGAAAACCTTCTCTCCAGGAGCTCCGTTCAGCAAATCTGGTCTATTACTAAACCGTCTACTCATCTGAGGAGAACATAAGGACAGTGCTGTCATATCTTTGTTCTTCAAGATTGTGTTCTTCGTTTCGGAATTAGATCTCACGTGTCGGCTCTGTAAAGTCATAGAACTGTAGTTAGGAGAAGTCCTGATGTTCTGCTCTTCCTCTGTAAGTCTATTCTCGAGTTCTAAGTTCCTATAAGTGCTTAAGTTGCGCTGGAAGTGTGGGGAGCCGATACTGGCCAGTCTTTGTTCGGAGTTGCGTACAATAGGTTGCTTTTGGGAATTCTTCATGCGGAGCACTTCGATGCTTGGGACGGGAGGTAGTGGCGGCTTTTTGGGTGGTGTCAATATAGGTGGAGAGGATGATAAGGCCTTGTTCTCTAATCTCGGAGGTATCTGTGGAGGATTCTGGGAGTATTGCTCGTTTATATCGCAAACTACTTTGTAGTTCAACTTTCGATTGTTCAGTGTGCTGAAATGATTGGTCGATATCTCGACAGCTGTTAGTTCATTGTTCGCACACGTGAACGAATTCGATCGGGGTCTAGGGGCGGGCGTCGGTGGTACCTTCGGTGGTCTATCGGGAGGTTTTCTACATTCTGAGTTTTTTCTTCGGGGTGGTGGTCGTATCTCGCAAACGTCAGGCATAGAATCGGAGCCCTGTATTTGGGTATCGATAGCCTCATTTTCTTCTGCACTCTCCTCGGTCTTATTTTTATCTTTGCTACAACAAGAAAACATGCCTTTTCTTTCTACTGTAGGATATTCTATAACGTGAGCGTTGCCATTAGAGTGTTTATCTCCGACGCTTTTTCGTTTACCTTTATTCGGTTCAGGTTTCGGTGGGGCCTGCGGCTTCGTTTTATCTTTCAACAGCAAACTATTTCTAGCTTCGCTCAAGCTTTTCGCTGCAAACATATTCCTAATCTCACTCACACTTAGTGTTCCTTTAATAATATCACCGTTGGCTGTCTTTACATCACCATTTAGTTCATTTGTGGCCTCTAGTATTTGGCTTTGATTAACATAACTAACTTGTTCTCTATCTAACGTTGACGAGTTGGATGCAGGTGGTGGTGGAATTATGTATGACATGATTTCTTCTGGAGTCAACTCAATAGCTGGAGTTACTCTTACAGTCGGAGGTTGTACTGTCACGTTTGCTATAAATTCATCTAGTTCGCTTGTAGTCGGTGCGTACGATACATTTTCGTGTGAATTTTCCTTGTCGTCAGCAAAGGATGGTGGCACGACAGGCAAAATTTGAGGCACTTGAGTAGCACTATCTAATTCATCAGGAGTTTGTGGAGGAGGTATCAAAGTTAAATCTATAAGCTCAGCGTCATTATCAACTACAGTCTCCTGGTAGAAGTATGGGAATTCCGTTCTTACTTCTTCTTTAGTACTCTTCTCTCTAAGCTGCTTCAAATATTCTTTAAGATTCGGTTCCTTATTGTCTGGAACTGGCTCGGGACTGTGTAGACCAAAACTCGTCCTTACTGCTTTATTCGTGGATTTATTTTGATGTCTACGTATAGGACTGTTTGTTGGTGTATAAAGCGAATCGTTATCGCTTTCTGAGTGGCATACGTCTGTGTTCAAAGCTAACAAGGCATCAGTGAGACCGCAGTTATTAAGTATAGCACTTAGACCTTGGGATTGTCTTGTAGTTAAGCTACTATTTTCTATACTTCCTTCAGGTACACTTAAACCACTCAAGCCTTGGTTTATAGTCTCGGTCAACAGTAATAATGAGTCGCTATGCCTTAAAATACCGGGAGCATCATCAGCTGATGACATTCTACTATTGTTAGACTCAGTATCACTCTCGAAGTTATCAACACTCGTTTCTTTACCAACTAATTCGTCCCTTAAATCCTCGTGATAATTATCAAAATCACAATTCTCAGTCAAATACTGTTCGGAGTTTTGAACTAGTTTTTGCATCTCTGCCACCCTTCTTAGAACTTCTTCATTCTTAGCCTCGACTAGCCGAGGGTTGTTGCTCGCATTCTCTAAGAGTTCCATGGATAGAACGCTTTGAAGGTCAAAACCCATGCCGTCGTCGAGGTAGCAATGGTCGTTAGGATCGAAAAGTCTAAAATCTTCGTTCCTCTTGCACTTTTCAAAGTGCACGTCGTGGCCTAGGAGGCCAGACTTAGTTTCATAGCCTATTATTGGGCTGGAGTTATTGCTATGGTTTCTGTTGGTGATGCTGGCGTTCATATTAGTGTCTAACGCCTTGGCCTGGTCTGGCGTCGAGTGGTATGGAGGTGGCATGCTGAATATGGCGAAATGTTTCTTTATAATTGTGTTCGGGTCATCGTAGTTCAGATAGCTCCATTTTGCAGGCACCACGTTGTGTTGAGACAAGTACGGGGGAGCTAAAATGGAGATAATTGCCGTGATTACAGTCTTTGTAGCACAGTTTAATGGGATCACGCAAAGGTAAGGATAGAAGAGCTTACCTATATCGTCAGTCATAGGCTCCCTTTCTAGCTCAACCTTCAGCTCTTGTCCTGTCGCCAGCCGGTAGTATCTATATAGAACATATCTTAGACTTGTAATAGTGCCTTTAATAGTAATTAGTGAATAGATAAATTAAGTCTGTTGTTATGAGAGGGTCGTATATGGGTTGAACGCTATTATGAAGTAAAGATGGTCAGAGGATATGACTATATAATTGGGATAGGTTTTCGACTTCTAACATAATGTTATTTATTTTTGGCAAACGGTGACCCACTAACTACAGGCTTTAAGCAACACAAAATGTTTTTTTCAAGTGTGCGTGAATAGCCAAATCCAAAACTATAGGGTGTAGTGAAAAATGTTTAAAGGTCTCTCGAGACTGATTTTAATTAAAATAAAATGATCATTATTCGATTTTTGAAAAAATAATATCCCTTTGACAGGAATTCAACCAGTTGATTTTGAAAAAAAAATCGCTCTAATAAGGATCAACTACTGTACTGGGATGTAATGACAGACGGCAAACTAAAGTATTATTTTTTCATCAAAATCGGCTTCGAGCGTCCTTTTAGCCATCGACGCAAACTTGATATTTTTTTTTATTTAAAATCACACTGAGATAGATTTCTAATATGATATGCTAGAATAAATTTAAAATTACTAAAAATAAAATTCCTATAATTCATGGAAGGATCGATGGAAGATTTCAAATCTCATGTCCTGAATCCATGGTAATACTTTTGGTTAGGAAGCCTCATGCACCGTGTACAGGGCCCCAAGTCTGCTAACACAATCCCTTCATAATCGAACAGAAACCGCATAGTAACTGTCACTTTGACAGATATCCCATACAATATCTGTCAAAAGTGACAGTTACTAAGTATGCGGTTGCAGTTCGATTATGAATCGATGGTGTTAACAGACTTGGGGCCTAGATGGTGTGATGTTGTGTTACCCGGCCAGCACGAGCGGCATCTCGGCCGCGTCGCGCTCGTCCATCAGCAGCGCCAGCGCGCGCGCGCGCCGCAGCGACACGCGCAGCTCGGCGCCGCCCCCGCCCCCCTCCCCGCGCCGCACGCGGATGCTCTCCACCTCCTCCAGCGCCGCCAGCGGCTCCGGCTGGAACTGCGCAGGCGCACCCGCCCGACACAACATTTAGACTGGAGCGACATCCTAGCAGGGTGCCCCCCGCGCATACCCCTAATATACATGCCAGTATGGAACTTGGGAGATCTAGATACTATAACTATAATATACTATGGCTCTGAAATGGCTGGACCGATTTTCACGGGACTTTCACTGGCAGATAGCTGATGTAACAAGGAGTAACTTAGGCTACTTTTATTTTAGAAAAAAAAAAACCCCCAATCCCCGCCAACGACTTAATATCACAAAGGCGAGCGCAAAGCGAACGCGCGAGCGGGCTATTGCTAACGGTTGTGTCTTTGTTAAATACCACGCGGACGAAGTCGCGGGTAACAGCTAGTAATAACTAAATTCAGAAGAAGCGGATGAAAGCACAATGGAATGAAATAAATAAATAATGCATATTATGTATTTACCGAAGAGTTACTCCTGCCCACGATCTGACTCAGTCCGAACCTGGGTGACACGAGCAGCACTCTCTCAGGCCGGCTGCTGCTGAAGCACTTGGCGCCGTAGCTCGGCAGCCCCGCCACGATGTCCAAGTAATGCAGTTTCGCCTTGAAAACATATTCTTTTTAATAGCGCCAGATGAGCACACCAACTATACGGTCCCACACTAGGCAACGCTTGTATTATGGGTACCGTACAGTGGACTATTTGGTCTGGTTTGGAGGAATTGCCAGGTTTTGCGATGACAAAGTCTGACAATAGCAATCCCAAACTAATTCATGCTTAAGCATTCTCCTATCTAGAGTGCTAATATCCAAAAGATATGGCCATGGGATTTTGATCTCTATAACAGTGATGGTATTACCTGTAATTGCGTCAACTGCCTCTGACTCCCCGTCATCTGAGAGTTTAGCTTAAGGAAGTGCGCTATCAGCCTCCTTAGCTCCTTCCTCTTCATACTCTCTAGAAGACCACTGGGTACAAAGCGTTCTAAGCCAAACTCTCTCCTGAAATTACATAATATTGCATGCATGAAAATATATTGCATGGATGAAAAATGATCACGAGATTTTAGGCTATACAGATAAATAAAATTGGAGTGTCTGTTTGTAACATTAAAATAACTGCTTTTTACTATGTGCATTTGGATGTATACACGGTACATATACCAGAACATTTTTTTTTTAATTTTTGTCTGTCTGTGTGTCTGTTTGTTTCGGCTAATCTCTGAAATGGCTGGACCGATTTTGACGGGATTTTCACTGGCAGATAGTTGATGCAACAAGGAGTAACTGTACTTTATATTAGAAAAAACTCTTTTGTTAAATACCACGCGAACGAAGTCGCGGGTAACAGCTAGTCATCAATAAATCCTACTACCCGGGATGGGTTTTCCTCATAGCATAGCAAGATTGTAATCGGGTGATGGAATGTAGCTCAATATTGTTGAGTATAAGTCTTGGTTTACTTCTAAATGAAAGTGGTTCAACTAAGTATATGAAACAAAGTCGTGTTGGTTACACCATTTATAACTCAACAACGGGTGGCCCGATTTTTATGATATTTGATTTTTTTATTTGTCTCCGCCCCGAACAGCAGAATAACTATTAGAACAGGAGAAAAATTCACAACAAAATTATTATAAAGATAATTCATCTTCTCATACATTTGATTCTGAGGTACGAAGTTCGCCGGAACAGCTAGTAGGTAGGTTGGGGTCCCGACACTACGAGAAGTTCGGTGTAACTGGCTTCTTTAATTATCGATCAACTTGTTTGGTTTATAATTGGAAAAGTTGACAAGCCGAGGGTCAGTGGTGGGTTCCTCTTCCCCCTTTTGTTTAACAATGGATTTCAGCCAAGTATCGCCTAATTCTATCAATTATAGATAGTAGGTATTTAAAAATTGTTAACGGTTCTCCTCCAAAATACTCACTCCACAGTCTTAACAGTTAGTTTTGCTGGTGCCATGTTATTGGCCAAAGCATGCTGATGCATATGCAGGGCTGCCAGCCTCAGTGCCACTTCAGGCTGCAGTTCTGGTGCGAACCGCTCCTGTGCGACGTCGTTGCAGCACTGCAGGTACAGGTAGTCGAGCGCGGCCAGGTCTCGCTGAGCGAGCTCGGCGGCTGCAGTCGGCATGAACACAACCCGGAAGAGGCAGCGCATTTTGTAGGAGCCGGGACGAGCTGCGATCTGAAATAAAATTGTTTCAGTGTTACAGGGAACAACAAAGATGATTCAGACAACATGTGGACTGTAAGTTCATCTTAAATGGATTCAATATTTCTTCTGTCCAAAAACTTTTCTTAATTTTATCTTAGCAATAGTTCGGTAACATTAAGAAAAAATCGGTATGGAATTGTCATTAGGGTATACAAAACGGGCTTCCCGGGGCGTCGTCATTGTACTAAGTTTCCAGGTCCAACGCTCCTTGGCCAATCGAAATCCCGGCGATTGGCTAATCCTAATATACAAGACGAGGGCATTGACACGATAGAATCGACGATAGTCATTTTACCTGAATCATCTATACTGTTCTGTTGTCGTTTGTAATATTAAAATAACCGCTTTTTACTAAGTGTATTTGGATGCATACACGGTACATATACCAAAACATTTTTTTTACAATTTTTGTCTGTCTGTCTGTTTGTTTCGGCTAATCTCTGAAATGGCTGGACCGATTTTGACGGGACTTTCACTGGCAGATAGGTGATGTAACAAGGAGTAACTTAGGCTACTTTTATTTTAGAAAAACGTTTTGTTAAATACCACGCGGACGAAGTCGCGGGTAACAGCTAGTCCTGAACAAGATTGCATTCCAGCTTACCCTTGCCAAAGACTCTTTGGGATCCAACAGCGTGAGCTTATTTCTCCTCAAGCTCTTCACATGCTCTACCACTAAGCTAAAGTGCTCTTCAGCTGTTATACATAGCTTGTCCCTCAGGCTGGCCACCACGTCAGCCACTGTGGTCGTAGTGTCGTACTTGAAGGACTTGGTCTGACCATTCTCCAGGAACACCTTAAGGACATTCGCCATCGGAGGCAGACAGAGGTCTCCGAGGGAGAAGGCGGATGGCTGAAAAGTTTGGATCAATAATTAGAAATATACATTACAATACATACGAAGAATACATTATGATTTTTATTCCAAAGGTTCTAACATTTAGCTGATGATAATATTGATTAGCATTATAATGCACAGCAGTGATAGCACAGCAGTGATAGCCAAGTTGGTAGAACGCTTGCCTCGGTAACGAGGATCGCAGGTTCAAACCCCGGCTCGCACCTCTGGGATTTCGCGAGGGGAGGCCCGTGCCCAACAGTAGGACATTAAAAGTACTGGTATCATCATCATATCAATATTTATTACCTATGTAAGCCAATTATTGCGATTTAAGAGTGATACCTCAGAACTTCGAGAACCTAAATAGGATTGGATAATATAAATACGAGAGGCTATATGACCTTGTTTTCATAATTAAATATTTGACTCTAAAGACAAATCCAACTCCTCGTTGAATCTCGAATTAGCAATAGCTAGACCAAGTAGGTTGCATGGAGCAGTTAAAAAAAAGTTATCTACGTTATCTACTTACCGGATACATAGGCGCTCCATTAAGCTGCACAGAATCAGCAAATCTAACCCTCGGAGGCCTTGCTCGTAACCTAGCCCGCTTGGCTGCCGACAGCAACGCTGATCTCCTCGCTGGGTTTCCGCTGCGCGCTGGTTGGCACACTCGCAGTGTGACCTGATCCGAGCACGCTCGGACGGCTGATATGACGTGTTCCCTGGCAGCCAGGCTAACGTCTTCTCCGTTCACGCAGAGAATCTGATCACCTGGTTCTAGCTGAAAAGTTATGGTTGAAGGTGTTTTAATTTGGGGAGATCTCAGCTATAGGGGACCTATGTCGAGTAGACCCTTAGACGATCTCTTTGTTGAAGATTTTTATTGGAAGATGGAAATTCTGTCTAAAGAAGACAATTGACGGCCTGATTCGCGCAGTTAGTAATGACCTTGCTTTCTGCGCCGAGAGTCCCAGGTTCGAATCCTGGTAGGGACAAACTTTTTGTGATGAACACAAATGTTTGTACTGAAATCATGGATGTTTAATATCTATATAAGTAATATATACTGGGTTCGCCCCCAGTCCATTGTACGGTACCCATAATACAAGCGTTGCTTAGTGTGGGGCCGTATAATTGGTGTGTTCGTATGGCGATATTTATTTATTTAAAAGAAGCCGTTCGCTTACTTAAACCTAAATGTATACGGTTTATATGGGTAGGCCATCGTAAATAAGTGAAGTATGAAGAATCTTTTTAGCATTATAGATATTTCGTGTACATTTTTACTGCTAAACCGAGTCTGTCTCTTCCTTCGACATTGAAAATAGACATGCCAGTGTTGTATAAGAAAACAGAATCTTACCTTTCCAACACTGGGCGAGTTATCCGTAACAAACCGGACGAGCACCGGCTTCTCGGAGCCGGCGACGAACCCGAAGCCCAGCTCCGAGTCCCGCTCCAGCACCACATCCCGGGGCGCGGGCGGGGACTCGCAGGAACAGCCTTCTGGCGCCACATAAGTGGTGGTTTTGTTGATATGGCTGGAAAGGATTAAGTAAAACGGTTGGCTGGCTGTATGACTTACATTACTAAGGCTCCTTTCGGATGTCAGCGACCGCGATAAGGACGCCGTAATGCGAACCAGAGGTCATGAATCACGGCGACCATAAACAGGTCATTAGTGCTTGTACAAATAAAAATGTTGTGGATAATATAATTAAAATAGTAATTTTATTCAGAGACCACACTCGCTGGTCTTGTCCAAGGAGAAGAGAGAGCGACAGTGTTGCCACTTATTAAACTAAACTTTATTATTTTTGGATTAAATTATTCAAATATTATTATAATAGATATTTAAATATTATTAATTATTCTTATTTAAGTACTTTATTTAATTATTTATATTTATTTATTTAAGTATAATATTAAAAGTATGTTTATGATCAATGTATTGACCAGTGGTCATAACTGACTTCTTCATGAATGTTTATCGCCTGAGAGGACATTAGACAACACAGGGTTGCTTAAGACTTAGACCTGCGCTACTCTCGCGACTTACCAAGCAGGATCCACAGGACCGGCAGGACATTTCGTCTAATGACAGTTCAGTTGCAAACACCTAATTTAAGCCTAACGGAGGTACCATTCTGAGATTCTTGCTATTTTTTCTTATATAGATGTAACTAAAGACTTTAGGAATCTCTTCTAAGAATCTAAGTCACCTTACCGACACCTTGATTAGTGAGAGAGATGCGCTTCAGATGCCGAGCTCCCCCAAGGATTAGGTAGATATTGAACTCTAAAAATGGTGTATAGCGTTCTTTATCGCACTTACTTGATATAATAATGTTTCCCATGGCAGTCTAGCGCCTGCTCCCACCCATAAGGTAACTCCTCCCCGGGCTCGGCGTGGCCACTGCTGCTGACGTCCCTGGTAGTAGGCCAGCTCTCGGCAGGAGGCAGCCAGCTCGCTGTCCGTGTGATGTGACTGGAAAACGTGAATAAACTCACTTAGATCACAGATTAGGTAGGTATTAATAGTGGCTTAGGTTCGTTTTGTAAATGTCTACCTTTCCATCCTTTTTTTTCTTATCCTAAAATGTTGCGTACATTCCTATTTCTTTTTTTTTCTAAAAGCAATGTTAAAGAATACTGTTGCAAATTAACAACAAAAAAAAAGGAAACGGCCAGCATTGCGTGCCTTTGTACAACCAAACAATGGCGGAGATAAATCTGTAAAAATATGGATACTTGGTGTTGCGAATGTTTCTTTGGGCCGTGTTCGAATTAAGAATCTAGTGAACTTTTTGCAAGCTGATACTGACAGATGAAAGGTGAGTCGAAGGGATTGCTATCTTTCCTCCTCCTATGTAAATCAGTCACTCGATAACGTGGCAATATCTACCAACTAGTTGCTCAGCTTCTTCAGCAACTCGAAAGTAAGTACGCAGGCAGTAACAGATGGCGTGATACGAATAACTCTATATTTCTCAACATCTTTTCCAAGTAACATTAACCCATTATTAAAAGAAATATTTTTTTTTTCAAATAAACTATTATCACGCGAACGCCAGTTAAGCGTGTAAGTAATAAATGCGGAGATATAACGCCGAGGATACCGTGAGTATTTTGTGTTAAGAAACATATCCAGTGAAAGCGACGCGATTGTATAATATAATAAAATTTGTATGATATTATTTGTATAGCTCGCAGAACCGATGGCCGTTGGGGCAGAAAGGTTCTAGAATGGCGACCACGAACCGGAAGACGTAGTGTAGGACGGACTTCCACAAGGTGGACCGATGATATCACACGCGTAGCAGGAAGCCAGTGGATGCGAGTGGCGGAGGAACGTGATGTGTGGACGTCTTTCGGCTGATAGCATAGCATGGCATTATTGGTATGTTTTAGGTTTTCTTTTCTTTCACTTTCTTTTTTTACTTTTCTTATATTTAGCACGTTACCATCAGTAGGTACTTACAAGTATCGTTAACAACTCACAACTCCGGCTACCGACATGTTAGCATCTGTCTAGTTTAAAAACCACTGTTAAATGTTATATAGCTATTAGTTTCTAGACCTACTTTAATATGCATTCCTTCTATATTCTTGCCACTAAAAGTAAACTTGTAAGAATAATTTATTTAAACCAATTTAATTTATTTATTTAGATAGAAAATTAAAATGTATCATCGATTTCACAGCTGAGATTAGCTCCTAAAGTCGTGTGAGCGACCAATTCACTTGCACTAAGTATGTCATTCTTCTTAGTACGGAAAACAGATCACAAATCATGCGATTTTTTATTTGATATAAATTATACTACTCGTAACAGCAACAGCAGCGGCAGCTAACACCAGGCCTCGCTCGATCGTGTGCTACAAAACGCCAAAGCTATAGAACTAGCGTCGCCTCGCTCACGCTACCCAGCCTACTTTACTCCGCCCTCGAGTGTGAAGTATAACATTTTTTGCAAATCTCCCTGCCGGCCCACCGCGCGCATAAACATAATGTTTGTTACACCAGATTACGTCGGAGTGGCGTAAATAAAAAAAACTTTCCAACAGCTATGAGTGTAATTGCAGTAAAGGTGGGGTTGCGGTGGCGATCTTGATCGATGTTAATGCTTTACGGTCGAAAGCTTCTAGAGGGGCGACCACGAGCCAAAAGATGTAGTAAGAAGCCGGTAGATGCGAGTAGCAACGGACCGCTGTGTCCACCAGTGAAATGACGTCATAACAATTCTACGTTATGAATGGACGATCTAAAACTATGAATAAGGAGAATAATAATACCAGCCCTTTTAATGTCCCACTGTTGGGCACAGGCCTCCCCTCAATGCGGGGGGATTTGGCCATAGTCCACCACGCTGGCCCAGTGCGGGTTGGCGGACTTCACACGTCTTTCGAGAGGTTCTCTCAGACATGCCGGTTTCCTCGCGATGTTTTCCTTCACCGTTTAGCAAGTGATAATTATGGTTGAAAATTAGATTCGCACATGAAATCCAGAAATCCCAGGGGTGCGAGCCGGGGTATGAACCTGCGATCCTCGTTACCGAGGCAATCGTTCTACCCACTTGGCTATCACTGCTTTGCAATAGGGAGAATAGATAAGTATATATCGAGTAGGTAAATGAATCGATCATTATTTAACGATCAAGTGGCTCTCGTTTGTGTTTAGGTGTTCCGTTCTTATTCTGTTCGACAGATGACAATGTAGCTATAAAAAAGGTTATATATCAAACCAGGAAAAGCTTATTAAGTAAATTAAAAAAGCCGTCCGCTACCCGCTTTAACTAACGCCCCGCAATGTTGGTAAGGACAGACACAAGGTTTTGGCGACCCCTGCACCACCCCCTCCACTCCCCAGGTCGGCCGTTTACATCAAGCGCGCCCTCTGACGACAACTCATTTCGGTCATATTTTAGCACGGAATAAATTGTTATTTTTTATGCAACAGGTCTTTAGAGACCTTTCGTTTTCAGTAATGTTTATGTGTATTCTTGCGGTGCGATTGCTGGCAATCTGCAAAATAAAACCTTTTTGAACAAAAAATAAGGATGAAAACGAACTATGTATCGAAAAACCTTGACCGCGTGGAATGGTGGTAGGAATACTGGCTGCATTTCCTCGCTGTATTATACTTTCATTCTGATTTTTGAGCGAGGAAAGAGCCAGCCCTCCTGTCACCTGTATAGGCAAGACTTTCCAGGCCAAAAATAAATTAGAAAGTACTGAAAACAATGGAAAATTCATGAAAAGATCAACGGAAAATTCGAGCTCTGGTTCAGAATCACGAGTTAGATCCATGGTATCAGTTTTCGTTACGAAGCCACTTTCACTCTGTATATAAATCTATCCACCCATTTAGAATGGTTCTGACTACCTCTCATAAAATGTAATAATGCAATGTTGCATGTATCTTAGAGCAACTTGGCTATATAAGTGGTGTTTTGTAAAATAAACTAAAGTTCAATAATAAATAAAGTGTTGCCCCTAATAATCGTTATCTCCACAAAACGAAATCCCTGTTCCTACCCGAGATTACTTTTAACCGCCAATGGAAATATAAACTGATCCAAACGGGGGTTAAAAGCGGCAATGCGGCCGCAAACGGCTATTAACTGCGGCGGAACCGGGGGCCTCGGAGACCGGACAAATTGCAGGTACGGGGCCGCGGCGGCGCTAGTGTTGCCACCAGTTCGGGATGTTTTGGCACGGTTTTGGCAAAGCAATCTTAAAATCCGTTTGGACTAATGACACCATGAGCGGTGAAGCATAGGGTACTGTCAGCAGAACCAATTCTTTAAATCCTCGAATATAGGTAATATAATAGAAACTGACGATCACGGATAATGACCATTCGTTCTAAGCAATTTAAAAATCTAAAACTCAGTAATTTCTCTTATTTTTGACTAAGGAATTCCTTTTTCTTAACTAGAACATTTTTAATTTACAAATGGAATGTACTTACCTCGTGTTTGTAACATGACCGATACGATTTTTTTGTCAGTTTATTAGTCAATTCTCCTAGCTTTAAGAAGTCAACATAAGTCCCGTAATGTCTCCAGGTAGCCCGGAGCGTGGTCACACGAGAAGGAGAATTGACCGGACGCGATCACGTCTCCTGTCGACCGAAACCGTGGTCATTGCGTGATTGCCCTGCATTCACAAATCCTAAATTTTAGTTCGTCCGTGTGGAGAAATTAATGGAAAGGGTTATATTATAATATAATAAAGAATCCCATTTTATTGTCACATTTTTTTTTTAAATCGACTATCGAATTTCTGCTTTCACATAATGATTACATAATGGTACCAAGACGTGGTCGCTTACTATGGGCCTCATAAAAAGGCTCAAGGTCGCTCAACGCGCAATGGATCCCTCCATTGCGCGTTGAGCGACCTTGAGCCTTCTCTGGGCTTCGCTACGCGATAGAATCAGAAATGAGGAGATCCGTAGACGAATTAAAGTAACCGACAGAGCTCAAAGAATTTCAAAGTTGAAGTGGCAGTGGGCGGCACATAGCTCGCAGAACCGGTGGCCGTTGGGGCAGAAAGGTTCTAGAATGGCGACCACGAACCGGAAGACGTAGTATAGGACGGCCCCCCACCAGGTGGACCTCTATCAGCTGATAGATAGACAGATAATGATTACAAATGAAAGCGTAGGTTCAAAGGTTAGTATACCTTCTTTTAATCACCTGTATATAACTGTTGTGTTTACAGAAGCTGAAAACTAAACCCATTCGCAGAATCATCTCACACTTGCCTCCAGGATAGCTAAGGTTATTATCAATACTCCTAATCCCTTGAATGTATGCGGGTCCTCGTAAATCCGATTTGAACGGATACAGCGACGTGTTAAATGTCCCGTGCCCGGCGCGATAGTCGATACGAACCGCTAATGTAATTGAAGTTTCAGAATATATTAATCTATACTAATATTATAAACGTGAAAGTTTGGATGGATGGATGTTTGTTACTCTTTCACGCCAGAACGGCAGAATGGATCTGGATGAATTTTGGCACAGAGATAGATTATAGTCTGGAATAGCACATAGGCTACCTTTTATCCCGGTAAAATGTATGGTTCCCGTGGGATATATTTGTTTAAATAGTTCATAGAGTACCAATAAATTCATTTTCTCATACATTTAATTCTGAGACGGTACGAAGTTCGCCGGGACAGCTAGTTACTTATATTTACGCGAATACTACATATTGAAATAAAACTAGTTTTACGGATTTTATGTTTCTACGTTCCCGACGTTTCGCCTGCTGTACAGAAAGGATCTTCTAAGGAATTTCTAAGGCGGTTGATTTAATTTAGCTGAAGTTACGAATGAGAATAACAAACAAACGTTTGTGAAAATGTATATAATTTCGAAAAAAAAGTTTTTATTTGAATACTGAGAAAATTATGATTGTTTAGCGCAGTGGTCGACATTATGCGTAGTCAGAATTTCGACAAGTCATTTTTTTTAAATGCATCATCATCATTTTGTTGGGTACAAAATGACAATCGTGATTGCGAACAAACCCTTTTTTAAATTAACATCCAAATTCTGAAATCAAATAAAATGTTTAATAATAATAATACCAGCCCTTTCTTAATGTCCCACTGTTGGGCACGGGCCTCCCCTCAATGCGAGGGGGAATAGGCCATAGTCCACCACGCTGGCCCAGTGCGGGTTGGCGGACTTCACACGTCTTTCGAGGGGTTCTCTCAGACATGCAGGTTTCCTCGCGATGTTTCCCTTCACCGTTTAGCAAGTGATAATCATGGTTGAAAATGAGATTCGCACATGAAATCCAGAAATCCCAGAGGTGCGAGCCCGGGTTTGAACCTGCGATCCTCGTTACCGAGGCAAGCGTTCTACCAACTAGGCTATCACTGCTTTAACAAAATGTTTAGAAATGCGTTAAAGAAGTGACGTTTAAGGCTTACTTTACCATCTTACTTAATCATCCGTACAATTTGAAACATAATATCATTTGCTTCAAACAAACTGCTTAAGTCGTGGCAAGGAATTTTAAATTAAAACTGTTTCGTCGCGAATGTACCTAAAAAAGATAATTCAGTAAACAAAGGGTAACCCCCCCCCCCCCCCCTCTTTATTACACTCCGGGACAATCCGGATTATCCGGGATATATCCGTCCGGAACGCGGTAATATCTTCTAGCGGTTTCTTTGTCGGTACAGATACTGCGGCATTTAACTATTATTAAGTACGGTATTCAGTTATTTGCACAAAGTTCGTTTTTTTGTTAAAATTCTAGACTATTCGCGAATTTTTAAAAGTTTTTTTTTGGAAAAGTCAGTCTAAAGGTTTATAACATTAAGATTTTTTTGTTTTATTGTTAAAATACCTGATTATATTTATTTACTAGCTGTCCCGGCGAACTTCGTACCTAACGTATAATGGTGACAGAATGACAGATAACCTTTCCTCTCACGTTCGACAGATCAACTGACAGTCAGAAAAAATAAAGCACAATAAAGACTTATTTTTCGTCCTTGCAACTTTTCCATATTTTCTCACCGGGTTAACCTTCCCTGGACTACGACGAACATTTAAAGACCAAAATCAGCTAAATCGGCCCAGCCGTTCTCGAGTTTTAGCGAGACAAACGAACAGCAATTGATTTTTATTATATAGATAGAAGATTACAGCCTGTGCCACCATAGATTTTTCTCTGCATCTTGACATTCTTGACCCCCAATGGTCATAGCGCGAAGACAAATATGATACTCAGCCATGGTGTAGCTTAATATCAATGAAAGATTTTCTCGTTTGTTCCTGATACCTACAAACATAAAGCTTTACCTCTTTGTACTACATTAGTTAAGCATCTATCTTTATAAAATAGTCGTGTTAGTAACCCAATTTATAACTCAAGATTGGGTGGGCCGATGTTTATGATTTTTGTTTTTTTTTTAATTATCCCCGCCCCGAATAGCAGAATAACTATTAGAACGTGGAAAAAACACAAACAATAATAGTAAAGATAATTAATTTTCTCATACATTTGATTCTGAGGCAGCACGATGTTCGCCGGGATAGCAAATGTCAGTGGTATATTTATTGGACTAACTAACTACATATATTATTTGTTTTTGTCCATTCAATGCGAAGTTATTTAGTTAAAACTGCCACATTTTAATTACATTAGTGGATTTTTCTCACCGTGTCCCTAGATAATGACACGACATGTAGCGCCATTTAATTATTAAAATATCCATAATCACGAGTGACGTTATTTGCAAATTTTAATTAAACTAAAATGACAAAACGTCATTTGACAAATTAACGTCACGTGTCGACGAGACGGGTTTTAATATTGACGGTAACACATTAATCAACATATAATTAATTACATTGTATGTGAAATCTGTCAGCCAACAATTATTGCATAGGTATTGACGACCCGATTAGCGCAGATCGTAGTAACTCTTTTTTTTTTTTTTGTTTTCTGTGGTCCGGGTTAGAATCCTGGTACATGAATGTACAGATGGCCAGAGGTCGGATTGTCTATGACTTAAAAAAAATAGGGGTTCGTGGATGTCCAAGTCTGTTGAAATTTTAACTGTTTAAATTTTTTGACCAACCCTTCATGACTTTGGGGTCGTCATGTTATGTTCAAGTAGGTACGGGTACAGGTACAAGTAGGTACTTATCTTCTATAATATTCTTGTTAAAGCCTTCGGATAATCCGTCTACTATAATATTCTTCTTAAAGCCTTCGGATAATCCGTCTACTATAATATTCTTGTTAAAGCCTTCGGATAATCCGTCTACTATAATATTCTTCTTAAAGCCTTCGGATAATCCGTCTACTATAATATTCTTGTTAAAGCCTTCGGATAATCCGTCTACTATAATATTCTTCTTAAAGCCTTCGGATAGTCCGTCTACTATAATATTCTTCTTAAAGCCTTCGGATAATCCGTCTACTATAATATTCTTCTTAAAGCCTTCGGATAATCCGTCTACTATAATATTCTTCTTAAAGCCTTCGGATAATCCGTCTACTATAATATTCTTGTTAAAGCCTTCGGATAATCCGTCTACTATAATATTCTTCTTAAAGCCTTCGGATAATCCGTCTACTATAATATTCTTCTTAAAGCCTTCGGATAATCCGTCTACTATAATATTCTTCTTAAAGCGTCCAGATAATCCGATATCCTCGCATCCGCCCGCCTGGCCCGGCTGGTTGAATAATTCACTTAAAAACGGGAATCGTAGTTAATTACTCCGCGGCTCTCTTGTTTACGGATTAACTTTTAATACTTTTTAAAAGCTTTTACTTGGTGCGCAGATATATTTTTACAATACGTACCTGGTTGGAAATACTGAAATCTATATATACGAGTATAACAAAGTCGTCTTAGAAATACTATTTATAAATCAAGAAAAGGTGGGCCCACAGGGTGGGCCACATATGATCTTTGATAGTTTGAATTTGTCTCCGCCCCGGATAGCAGAATAACTATTAAAACATGGGTTTTTTTTTCACATATTTGGTTCTGAGGCAGTACGATGTTCGCCGGGGCAGCTAGTTACAAATTTAGAATTTCAGAATGTTATTACTGCACCGTAGTAATAGGTAGGTAGGTGGTAAGTAAATTAAAAACGAAAATCTAACGACAAATATAATTGACGCCATCGCAACGGTTAAAAAATAGCAGGCAGCTATCCGTTAAATATTTAACAGTGATATAATGAAAACCAAATAACTAGTGGCATGGCGCTAATGGTGGCATAATAGTGTTAATACACTGTAAATGGTTTGCCGATGTGTCCATCGATGACGTTAATTACAATTTGGAGGGTCAGGCAGAACTTAAAAGGTTATAAATAAAATTCACGTTCTCAGGCTAGCGATAAACTAACATTAAGAACTAGACCTACGGATTAATAAACTTAGATTTCTTGCCCTTAATATAAATATGAGGTTCCTTTATCAAAATTAACCCTAGCACAGCCAGCCGAACGGGGCAATGTTGACGGGGAAAGTTTTAAAAGGCAACTTTATCAATAGCCGGGAGTCGGGAGCGACCCGCGAAGTTGTGATAAAATGTTACAAAATATGGTAAAGAGACTCGCTAGACTGAATTATTAGCTTTTATCAACTTTACATTGGCTTTGAAGAGTGTGTTGTATAGAAAATGTAAAATAAATTGTAAAGTTTTGGGTATTATACGTATTAGCACCAAAAAAGGATAGAACGCGACGCTATGGAAATTAATAAAAAATACTAACCCAACATTAAACTTCGTTTTTTTAGCGTAGGTATATAACTAATCACACTATCACACTAATATTATAAATGTGAAAGTTTGGATGGATGGATGTTTGTTACTCAATCACGCCAGAACGGCTGAACGGATCTGGATGAAATTTGGCACAGAGATAGATAATAGTCTTGAACAGCACATAGGCTACTTTTTATCCCGGTAAAAAGGGCATAATTTTTAATCGCGGGTAACACCGCGGTGCGCAGCTAGTTTTATTATAAATGATACTCCAATTTCGATAAATATTCTTCCACACGCAATTCCAATTTCGATAAATTTTCTACTAATCTACTTCTACTAATATTATAAATGTGAAAGTTTGGATGGATGGATGGATGGATGGATAGATGGATGGATGTTTGTTACTCTTTCACGCCCGAACGGCTGAACGGATCTGGACGAAATTTGGCACAGACTCTGGACGAAATTTGACGAAATTTTTATCCCGGGAAAATGTATGGTTCCCGTGGGATAGATGTTTTAATTTTTCATACTTTTTATCGCGGGTAACACCGCCGGGCGCAGCTAGTTTTACTATAAATGATACTCCAATTTCGATAAATATTCTTCCACACGCAATTCCAATTTCGATAAATTTTCTTCACCGATAAATATTTTCCAGTAAACTTAATAAATCCATAGGGTGTGCAATATAATAGTTTATTACATGGCATTTCATTCATTCGAGTCCCGTTCGCAGTATATTAAAGGTCAGAGCCTGGGGCGGGTCCCAGGGGCATTGGACCGCGAGCCAGCTGTTTATCATTTATTTTTTTATATCGATACCATATCGATAAATCGAGAATCGGCGTGAATAACACAGTTCGACGGTTTCACTTTCTAAAGGCGTATACTTATAATTGCGAAAAACGAAACAAAATGCTTTCGCTTATCTTTATATACATTCTAAATTATATCTGTGGTCCAACAATGTACGGTAACCTTCGTATCTTTCAAATTGAAATAGTTCCAGCATTTTATTTTCATTTAATTCAGTAAAACCGAAAACATAATTTCGGTAAATCCAATCGCAAAATTAGCCACCCAGACTTGATTAAAGTTATTACAAATGCAAACCCTGCGAGCGCCGGTATCTGGCACAAAAAGCACCTCAAACTTCACCAGCGGTGTCGATTCACGAAACATCTAAAATATCATTTACGCAACTCTCATTGGACAGATTAGTTAGTTAGTTCGAAAAGTTCGGAATAAATTGCTTAATATAAAAGATTAAACGTGTCTGCGAGAATAATTCGGATTAAATTTGTAAAATGGAATTTACATTGAGTAAGTAGACTTCTTGTTATTATACGACTTTTGGTTAATTTGAGGTTTTGTAAACCTTATTTCCCCCTCGCATTGAGGGGAGGCCCGTGCCCAGCAGTGAGGCATTCTAAAGGGCTGGTATTATAATTATAAATCTTATTGGTTATGCCGACGTTCCCGTACAGTTATATCTAATACTTGTGTCATTCATTACAATTAAGGTTATCCTAACCTAATAAGTAATTATAAAAAAATCGGATAAACACGAGATATTTTTTCAAGTCTATCAACGTCACAAAAACTATGGCATGAACTATAAAGTGTAACAAAATAGTATGCTGTTTTGAAAGCGAATATCGACATTTTTTTTTATGTCATGTAATATCAAACAAGACCTTTTCCTGTACTTGAAAATGAACAAATAGTAAATGATTCAATAAGTGCTCACTATGTCCCGTTCCATTAATCATAGTACAGATGTTTATCGGTACATTTGGGACCGCGGGCACGAACAGGGCAACTTCACGAAATCCGCGCTACGCATTCTGTACGCGCTACGGCCGTAGCGAAACGTAGCGGCGTAGTGTAGCCGATAATGCTACGAATTTATATTTCTTACATGGTTCGAATGCCAAGGAGAATAAAAAATGATTTCTCTATTTTTTCAATGGTTTCGGTGTGAATGCTAATGTCTGGTTGAATAGGGCAAGGTGTAATTGCGACCATTTGTCATAATCTTCCACCCAAGAATTGAACTGTGGCTGAGGAATTAAGACAGCTTCTATTGAACTGAGCAAGTGTACACCTGAACGATGGAGTTTTTTTTTTTTTTATTACATTGTAGGCAAGTATTTGATCTCGATCTCACCTGATGGTAAGTGATGATGAGATCTACGATGGAGCATACTTGCCTAGGTAGGAAGGCGGCAGTAGATCGAGACGCTACATTCACTAGGCACATGCAGCGCAGCTGATCTGACCCGCCATCCATGAATGGCAACACCGAACATCATGCCGCAACACGGCTAGGCCGCTTGGCGACATGGCTTTGTTCAGTGGGTGGTGACTAACCACGGCTGAAGCCTACCACCTGTAGAGTTGTTACCTAGTTGGCACCACCCAGGGTCACGTGTAGGGTATCTCGAGGGTATTTAATTCTCCTACGGACGAAGATGACTCGACCCCAAAAGTTCAAAAGTGTAAATTGTTATGTATAAAAAAAATACCATAATTAACTGTCCATTACATTTAATAACTAAGCTCACATGCATTTAAAAGCAAGCACAATACATTTCAAGTCCTCCTGCCCCCCCCCCCCCCCATCGCCGCTAACGAGCGCGCCTCATCGTCGCACACATCACAGAGTTTTTATTTTATTCCCTAACTCGGTGGAGAGCGGGCTTAGTGCGGAGGTTAGGCTGGGGTTTCACGGCACGAGAAAAGAGTAATACCGTGGAATACAAAAAAACATCATCATCGTCATCATATAAAGTAGAACCGAATACCAAATCCTCGCTCCCCACATGCTTTACCGCCATCACTTTACCATCGGTTCTAGTAATGACCAAATTATTGATTTTAATTTATACCTCAATCAATCAATCAATCAGCCGATAGACGTCCACTGCTGGACATAGGCCTCCTCCAACGACTTCCACACAACACGGTCCTCCGCCACTCGCATCCACCGGCTTCCTGCGACGCGTGTGATGTCATCACCTCATTGCACTATATTTATCACTCATTTTGCTGTAAATTGGAATATATCTGTAGGTGCGTGTTAGACAGTTAAGCAGACGGTCGCGGACTGTCCGCGTATGTTATCGCGAAAAGGCCATACAAAAAAACAGTTGCTTTTCAGTAACGTGGAGATCCGCGTTCTTGTTATATTCACAAATTCATCTCCAATATAACCTCACCCTTACATCGCCCCGTGTGGAGTGCGCCGGCGGCGTGTAGGTGTGTTTGTGCGCTCTCTTCTCACGAACTGGGTTATTCCTGAAAGCTTGTGTGAATCAAGTATTTTTTTGCCCGCGAGACGTCGAGGGCTCTCTGTAATTTATTTCAGGATTTCAGCTGTCTTTCTGCAGTTTAGTGCCTATTTTCTTCTATAGAATTCAGATTGCTTTGCTTTATACACTACGTTGTACGTGGCCATCAGATTTGTGTAATGTAGAACTGAGATGTAGTTAAAATAACGGCCGACTGCTATACAGGGTCCCAAGCCTGCTAACACAATCGATTCATAATCGAACTCTCGACAGAATCACTTTTGACAGATATTGTATGGGATATCTGTCAAAAGTGACAGTTACTATGCGGTTGCTGTTCGATTATGTATCGATTGTATTGCATGTAGCTTCGATTCATTCAAGTCATCAACCAGAAAATGTCCACTGAACTAACCAAAACATACCAACATGCTATGCTATCAGCCGATAGACGTCCACTGCTGGACACAGGCCTCCCCCAATGACTTCCACACATCACGGTCCTCCGCCACTCGCGGACCTCTACCAAAATACATTCTGCATAACATTTGTGGACTGGCAATACAAGAATGTAGGCACCTCTTAATGTCATAGTCATAGTAATGAAAGTTGCCAACAAAGGCTTCTGAACGAAAAAATCGTGTGTACAAGACGATTTCTTATGTGTAAATATGAACATAATATAAATTCCCAGGAGAGAAGAATTTTAATAAAATGTCGGCGCGGCGACGGCTGCTCTGCTATTTGAAATGGCAGGTTTGATAATAGACACTGTTTATTTATTCTCCTAGCTGTCCCAGCGAGCTTCATACCGCCTCAGAATCAAGTCTATGAGAAAATGACTGGACTTTATTATATTCTTTCCCGTGTTTAATTCGTTATCCTGCTATTCGGGGCGGAGGCAAATTCAAATAATCAATGATCATAAAAATCGGCCTACGCGTTCTTGAGATATAATTTAGTTTGATTGGCTCAGTTGGTAGTGACGCTGCTTTCTATACCAAGTGTAACATATTCGAATCCTGTTTGCTACAAACTTGTGTAATGAACACAAATATTTGTACCCGCGGATGGACATGTACGGTACCCATAGTACATAATAGCGTTGCTTAGTTTGGGACCGTACAGTTGGCTACGTCTTGGAATTATTAATTATAATCTAGTTAACCTTTGACCTTTTACTAATAGTAATCTATGTAAAAGTATACCTATATATTAAAAGATCGGCAGAACGCGTGAAGGCGGCTATACATCAAGTTAATGTTGGCAACACAGATTAATCGGTGATGCCGGCCTCCGCAACAACATTAACAGTTTCCTGAGCATTATTTATCACACACTAGCTGTTGCCCGCGACTTCGTTCGCGTGGACTTTAGTTTATAAACACCGTCTTTGCCTTCGGAGTAGTTGGTATTTTCAAAAACGATCATACACAACGTGATTATTTAAATTGATATGACTTTTTTATTTATGAACTGAGTGATATAAAACAAAAAAATAAGTTATGCTTACCGCACTACATTAGTGACAACCGCACCCAAATCGCTTAAGCCGTTTGTGAAATTAACGCCTAACAACGCACAGCAAAGATAATCAGAAAAAAAATCGAACAATCATTGTTTTCGGTTCCACTGCGTTGATAAAACCCTCAATAATAGTTTTTCTCATATCCTTTCCATGTACAGACAGCGATCAGTAACATTTTTATTATATTTATAAAGATCTAAGTAAGTACATAATTTGACAAACGCAATTCCTAGTCCAAACACATATTAAATTGACAATAATTACAAATGTGCTTAAGAAAAGCAGGTTCAAAGGTTAGTATACACTTTCTGAATGACCCTGTATAGTATTATGTACTGCCAACAATATAGGGGGGAGGTTCCGGCGGATATTTAACGTGAAGAGGTGTTCAAACACTGGTGTCCGGCTTCCAAAGTCGACGTCCAACATCCGCTGTGTTGTTGGTTTGGCATTATGCGAGCAGCTTATATGAAATACGGGGCACATTTTCGAGCTGTTTGAATTGCTTTTTAGGAAAATCTATTATTATTTTGCCATAAAATAATGTTGTACATTGTGGTGCATAAAGGGTATACTAAGTTTTGAACCTGTGCTTTTGTAATTATTACGTGAAGACACAATTTTGATGTATCGATTTATAAAATATTTTTTTTTATTTTTTTTTCATTTCTGTCATCACCCTTAATTATGACAAATGCGCTTAAGAAGCTCAGGTTCCAGGTTTAGTATACCCCAACTGAATCACTCTGTATATAAGGAGACTATAAATATCTTAATAAACGCTATAAATATCTTAATAAATCTTAAAAAAAATAATGATTTTGGTTCCACATGGTATGGTAATGGACTGTACCTCAAGCACAGTCCTTTTTACGTACAATTCGGAATCTCCTTAAAGGTTACTTACTTAAGTATCTAATGTTCAATAAAAATTGTGTAAAATATTTTAAGTGGTTAACAAGTGGGCGATAACGATCACGTATATGTATAAAACATATGTGTATACAGTGTTTGATTTTTCTGTGAGAATTCAAGCCGGTAAAGTTTCACCGCGAACTTATTGAAAATTCAAATTGTTTGATGTTTGTTTTCGGGAATGTGACCTTTATAGCCTACCGATGGAAACCTTAAAATCTTTTACGCTATTATTGTTAAGTCTTATATATATCTTGCTTTTCAAACATAATATTAATATTACAAAAACCTATCTAATAGCCGCAACCGTTCGTGACTCAATACGGTCCGAACTGGCTTAGCCGGTTCACGGCCCATTCGCACCGGGTATAATATCCGGTTATAACCGGTTCAAAGCTTTCCGATAAACCCTCAACTCTATTTGAGAGAGTTTTAAATGTATGAAGTTTACGGTTGAGATTGTTAAGTTGAAAAGAAAATAAACTTAAATTCCGCGTACAATACAACGCTAACAGCAACTTCACTTAAACTCTCAAACTCCTACTAGTTCATAAAATGTACCTACGCTTCTAATATATATATAAATAAATTGGTACAAAGCACCTTAAATTTTAACGCCTTAATTTATCAGCATAAAGGCTTCGTGCGAAATACCTTTGTATCTGTAACAAAACACACACACACACAAACAATAGAGGAGATTAACCTCAAATATGACAGCAAAAAATACAGATAATAAATGTCAATCTAGTTACGTCAAGATTGGCTTGAACGTCATGTACACACGTCAATCGCGATACGTAAATAACGACGATTTCGCTCCAGCGTTGATAGATCCGAAGCGCAGTTTTATAAACAGTCAAGAAATGTTATATCGTCAGCAAAACAGGCTATTTTACTGAGTTTGAAATATGCTTACAATATTGTTCTTTCATTGTAAACTCCAGTATTTTCCATAAAAATCGATGATAATGTTTAAATAAATTAAAGTACCGCCCAAAGGAAGCCTCCGGTCACGTGACCCTAGTGGAAAAATGATTTGACTAGAATTTATGATTTTAAAGAAAATAATCCATATTTTTGCAGATAAATGAATAAAGAAGTTATAAAAAGCTATAATCATTTAGGATGGCCACAATTTAAAGCATATTTTTCATACACTCAAACACCCTATTGCTACTTTCATGATAATATTGTTGACGTTTTGAAATTAATACTTTCGCAACCGAACGTTTCAAGCGCGGTGGTTACGTATAAATAACTAGCTGCGCCCCGCGGTGTTACCCGCGATTAAAAAGTATGTCCGTTTTACCGGGATAAAAAGTGGCCTATATGCTATTTCAGACTATAATCTATCTCTGTGCCAAATTTCATCCAGATCCGTTCAGCCGTTCTGGCGTAATTGAGTAACAAACATCCATCCATCCAAACTATCACATTTATAATATTAGTGTGATTTACCGAACAAATTCTAAATTGCTTCACGTAATAGAAAACCCTTGACCTGGTCTGGAATATTGACCAGACTACGGATTCGGGGTAATTCTATATTCATGGGTGAATTTGTAAGGTTGGCCTGTCGACGAATGACGAGGGTAGCGCGCGAAAATAAATCTAGGTTATGTAGAGATGGAGCAAACCATATTTACTAGAGCAGTCATGCTAATTCTTCAGGCGGGAGTTTACAAAACCCCTAGTGAATAGGCTTTAACTAATATACCTTATATAGGATGATACGTGAGGCCATTGATATAAAAAAATACATCCTAATTTCCATAGGGAAGATGGCTAGGTGCTACCACCAACTTGGGATCCAGTAATTAATATAATTAAATCGAATACCCAGCGTACCATTGCAAGACCGCAAGACACTGAGCACGTTCTGCGTAGATCGGACCGCAAACAACTTAATATGGTGGCACCCGAGTTCAAACTATGACACTAGGACGTCAAACACCTCAGTCCTCCCGTGACCATGGTCCCTGTAAAGCAGCCGACACGTTGGGAACGTAAAAACATAATATACACGCGATCAAATCTGTAAAATTAGTTTTATTTCAATAACAGAGTTTATTTAATCACAAAAATTGAAAAGAATTTTTGACATAAAACCTCCTTTCCAATATTTTACAAAATGTGAAGTTTAAAATACTAGTTCGGTTATATGAAGTAAAAAGCACGCGTGTATTATGAACCTAAACTCGGTGCAATAAGAGCCGCTTGCCGAGCAACAGTGTTGAAAAAAAAATCGCTGTCGCGGCAAAAAATGTCACGTGACTTTGGTACTGTAAATTGAAAATATTATTTAACTTATGATAATACAACGTAATGGTTCTGTACGTAAGGTTTCGTACAATTAATTGAAGATATTGTTTCGTTCTATTACGTAAGGTTATGAATCGATCCGCGATTTGGAATGAGACTAAGAGCTTATTCCCATAATTCTAGTACTATTATATATAATACCAAAAATGAAATAGCAGAACATATTTCTGTACGCTACAAAGCTTTTAGATACGAAATCCAGGCTGCGGTCGAATTTGCAAACTAGCGTTGGCGGGCCGCAAATTAAATAGTCTACCTACCTACCACCTGACACAGATTCATTCACTCACTCCCACTACACAGCTATGGCATATCAGCAGGGATGGGATACTAACGATAAAATTTAAATGTAGCAAATAGAATCAGAATCAGAATATTTTTATTCATGTACACCATTAAGTACCAGTACTTATGAGTCGTTAAAATAGCTACAACTTTACCACCCGTACGGAATGCCGTTCCTATGGAGAAGAACGGGCAAGAAACTCCATGGTTGCTCTTTTTAAAAAGATCCGTTATATTGTTGAGCAGTACATTGTTATGGGTATATGAGAACAATGTAAGAACGCTATGTTAGGCAGACTTTAGCGGCTGGTCAAAAAAAAAGTACTAACTCTAAGTATACCATTACAAGGTAATGGCTACATGATTACCACATTTACAAATAAAAATATTAGTTAACGTATTTAACTTATTTCAGCATTTAAAACATGTGAAAGTCATGATGGGCGTATTTCAGGACATTGCCCTACGGATTTCAGGTCATTTAAGTAAATCTTGACGTCTGAAATTTGAGATAACTTTGATTAGGTACTTATAAAATTTGCAGGACATCGGATTCCAAAAAAAAAAGCACTTATTTATGCGTTGGGATATTCAGTGGTCAGACTTGCGTGGTTTAGAATTGGGATATTGAAAAGTCGATTAATTAGCACATTAATAGATGTCATAGCTAGATGTGAATTTGAGAAGACAGATAATTTTGTCAACCAAATCAACTCTGAATGCACCAAAATAAAAATGTAGGCACCGACATCGAGAGCCAACTTTAGTCGATAATAAATTACATCACTAGCAAAGTACAGAGGCGGACTCGGAGGTCTCTCAGTAATTAAGTTGCCCCTCTAATTACGGGGCGGGGAGGGACTAATGAGGGCCCCCTATATCTATAACTATCCATACGGTTGGAAAACTACCTGGGACGAAGGACGAACTGAGATTAGGTGAGGCTGCAAATAATAAATTCTGCTCTAGGATTATCTTTTAAGCTGTTTAGATGAGTTACGGGACCAATTAGTTGCGTTGAAAGAAGCGTCAATAGCCCAGTGGACATGCTAGAAGCGTCAGTGGGCATGCCCTCGTAACTGAGCAGTTCGGGTTGGATTCCGACTCTGGCTATGAAAATATAGACCTAGCCCACTTGTTGTACGAGCTTAGTCGGAGCTATTTGTTGAACGGGATTACTAGTAATGAGTTTATCGCGTATTCAAAAACAACTGACTCTTCATAAAATAACCAGATTGATTCATAATTGAGCAATGGTACCGTTATTGTGTCGTTGTTGAGATTACGTCTTTTAACAGTTTTCGTAAACAGCACGTCAAGTGCGAGATTATTCGTAAACTAACAGTATACTTTATAGTCTACCGTATTTAGACATTTTGTATGGAGAATTGAATGTTTTACACACCGTCCGCTAGAGGCACTATTCAATTCTCCATACAAAATGTCTAAATACGGTAAACTATAAAGTATACAGTTAGCTCGCACTTGACGTGCTGATACTTTCAAGTGACAATACCGAAGTCATAGTCAATTCCTTGCGAGGCATTAGCTAAAGCAATTTAAATAAATATTGCCAGACGAACACACTAACTTTATGGCTCCATACTAAGCAACGCTTGTGTTATAGGCACCGAACAATGGACTGGGGGCGATCCCAGTAACACCCAGACCAGGGCAAATTACGAAAAGACCGTTTCCGAAATTTGCCCAGGCAGGAATCGAGCCCGCAGCTACCTGGTGCAGTGACCCGACCGGCCTACGCTCAACCCACTAGACCAAGCTGTCGTCAAATTCTTTCAATTTCAAATTTCAAATCTGCCTGGAATTATGCTCGATAATTTTCCCAAACCCGTTAGTTATTTGCGCACGGGTGTGGTGGTGATAACTACATCTGATTTATGCGCACCATCCGCTGCAGGACGGCGTGCTTCGTGAATTAGGGGTGTTCTATATACAGGGTGTAAGTGTCTACCTATCGAAAACTTATACCATGGATTCAACTCATGATTCTGAACGCCCCAGAGTTGGAATTTTCCGTCGATCTTTTCATGAATTTTACGCATTTTGTAAGTTCTTTTCAAACTTTTTTTGCATGAAATCATAATAGAAGTTTATCTCAACGTGATTATAATAAAAAAAAAACATAATCACAAATTTAGACCTAAATCTGCAATGTAAATAAAAACTTAATCCGCACGAGCGCACTCGTCACTCGCACACGTCGGCTATCGTACGGAGCGTTGTTTTCATACATTGCGCGCACAAAAAAAACAACATTTGTATCACATGTCTTTCGACATAAATTATTTCTATAATTTTATTATAGGCATTAAGTGTAACCTTTACCCAATGTTTTCGTTACCATCCCCCATACACTCTGTATAGATGATATGAAATTGTATAATAAATTATTTTTGATTTCAAATTAATAAATTACCTTGTCAGTTGTGGTGCAAGTGGGAAACTTACCTGTAAAGAAACAAAAATAAAATTAAACAAGTATAAAACTTAGTCCTCAGCATGCATCTTTATTTTATTTTTTTTGTACTCTATAGGCAAGTATTTGATCTCGATCTCACCTTATGGTAAGTGACGATGAGATTTACGATGGGGCATACTTGCCTAGGTAGGAAGGCGGCAGTAGATCGAGACGCTACATTCACTAGGCACATGCAGCGCAACTGATCTGACCCGCCATCCATGAATGGCAACACTGAACATCATGCCGGAATACGGCTAGGCCGCTTGGCGACATGGCTTTGTTCAGTGGGTGGTGACTAGCCACGGCCGAAGCCTACCACCAGTAAAATCATCTCTCTTACTTCACAAATAAATAAACAACATTATTAGGTACCCTGTACCGTTACAACAGGATATTAAGCCCACATGTACTAGGGGTCCATCCTATTACCTACCATATCCGGACGCATTCCTCGAAACGAGTGATTCAGGCCTTAGTCCATTAGGCCAGGCCATAGCACAACCCGCACTGCGCCAGCGTGGTGTGCTATGGCCTCATCCCCCTCGCATTGATGGAAGGCCCGTGTCCAACAGTGGGACATTTAAAGGACATTAAAACGGCAGGTATTATTATTATGAAGTGTGACCAAGACGATAATTTCCCTAAACATTCCAAGAATTATAATTACAATGGAAATTCAGAAGGTTCTGTTTGCCCAAATCGTTGCGTCGACTCCGCAAACTGTCAGCCCAGCCTTATGGTAATATCACACTGTACTACTGAAATATTCAGCAGGATAGAGACTAGAAGATTCTTGTGATTGGGAGATAAATTCAGACAAACGAGATGGTTCGACCAATCTAACCAGGTACCTCCTTACTTTTATAAAACAATACGAGTACACATCCCTTATGAACTCTTTCTCTTTTCTCGAAAAAATGTTATAATGTTAAAACTTAAATTTAGTGTAGGTTAAAAATAAAAGTAGAAAATGGGATGCCTTTTTCAGCTTCTATCTTTTAAGGGAGGTGAGAGTGAGATACCTATACATCTCTATCTCGTTTTTAGAAGAGTTTATTAAACCGCCAACCCAACGATTCTTTATACTATTGTGTAACTTCTTACTTAAACCTGCTACTATGCATTCTCTTTTCTGAGTTACGTTGGCTTTAATACAATCTAGGAAACATACAATAGGTTTTAAATTACTTATGTCTGTTCTCCACAACTGCGGTAACGGCCAGGATTGTGGAATATTAATTGCGCAGGATTGCAGCGAGATCCTGACAAATTGAGATCCATGGCTTCTCGCTATTTGTGGCTCTATGTAAACTTAATCTACTGAATACTTAATAGTAGGTGCTACGTAGAGAATGGCTTGTAGAGTCCTTCCACTGTCATGTTGGTACGTCTTAGCTTGTTGTCTCCTTTAGTAACTTTTTGAATCTTGAATCAGCATCTATGCCGATATAAGATATCTTCTCTGCGCTTCGTTTCGTTGAAAAGATGATGGGTTAGCAATAGGGCGTTTGACTGTATGGAAAATAAGCTTTATATTGTGGCCATCCTAAAAGATTATATCTTCTTATAACTATAAGTCTTCATTTTTCTTCAAAAATATGGATTATTTTCTTTAAAATCATAAATAAAATAAATGTTTTTTTTGGTTCAGTCACGTGATCAAAAACGCTCTGGATTGTTTGTTGTTGCGTTGTGACGTCACACCTTCGTAATCAGTGTCAGGTTGTCAATACGAGTTTGATAATATTTGGGATTTTAATGTGTTCGCAGCCCTTTTTTTCCACACGGGTCACGTGACCCGGAGGCCGAGTTTAGGCGGTGTTTTTATTTATTTAAACTTTATCATCGATTATTATGGAAAATACTGGATTTAACAATGAAAGAACTATATTGTTTGTATCATATTAAACTAATGCACAATTTAAGATAGTTTTTCACACACAGAATAGAAGATTAAATCAATTTACAATGATATTACATAGCATTCAAGAAAAGTAGACACGGAATACGGAAATCGCAACTAGAAAATGTACAACGTAAATGGATGACACATTTTCTATAAATTTGAGGGTATAAAATAGCACTTTCTATGCATCTTTTCAGGCTATTCAATCTTTCACATTTATTCTTAACAAGATCGAACGTTCTTCCCGTTTTCCATTGGACTCAAAGTTCGACTCAAATAACACTCAAGCGACGCTTAAGTGTCCTACAGCCGACGGCCACGGCACGTGTATTTAAGTGGGTTGGCCAACATATTTTATTCATGAGGAGGGCGTAGTGGGCCTTCTTAGAGGCAGAGGTTCGCAAATTATATTGATATGCCCATTGGACTAAGTATTTACTGGTGATTCTTCAGGGATACCTGTATGAAGATATATGGAGGTATATAATTTATTTGTAACTAGTTGTTGCCTCGACGTTGTTCGCGTATTTTTTATTTATGAACTGTATGAAAACCTCAGACATGTGGGACCGACCATAGAGATAGAGAGTATGAAATAAAACAAACACTAAATTTTAAGTGAAGCTCGCCACTGAAATAAAACTAATCTTACGGATTTCATCGCGTTTATTATACGTTTTTTACGTTCCCGACGTTTCGGCTGCTTTAAAGCAACCATGGTCACGGGAGGACTGAGGTGTTATTTAAATATGAGGGTACCCCAGTTCAAACTATGACACTAGGACGTCTAACACCTAACTTCGGGAAGGTATAAACGCAATAAAATCCGTAAAATTAGTTTTATTTCAATACACTAATAAAGTTATACCTTGTAGAATCAAGAGTTAAGTAACGAGATCTCTATGGTGTGTGTACCCTATTGCGCAATGCGACATTGTAATATCGATCTTACCCCATAGTGGGTCGGCAGAAATCTTATTGCATTCAAACACGCTAGCTTGCACATTTATAATAGTTTTATTTTTCAATGTAGGTCATATAAAATGTGATGCTCTATTGTTTTGTGTGTGTGCTTCATCTGTGTACTCTACTTTAACCCCCTAATATATAGGGTTCATTAAAAAATACATATAACCTCTGAGGAATAAACTAACATCATAACTAACAACTTCAGTTTTTGCGGCACTCCAAACATTTCCCATTTTTTTGTGGTTTTTGTTTAAGTATATCTATAATTGGCTGACAGTGTTTAACTTTTTATTTTAATTGCATTGCTGCGTGGCAAGCCACTAACAGTATGTGTGTGTGTGTGTGCGTGTGTGTGTGCGTGTGTGTGTCCGCGTGAGTGTGTGAGAGAGAGAAAGTGTTCGATCGAATATGCCCTCACCCACAAGTTAACACATTCAATAAATACACATTACATATAAAATAATGGATGTGACATGAAAATATTAAAAACCATTCGATCGTTAATGAATCAATTTGGGCTTCTGATATGTTAACTTTTTTTAAATATTGATTAAAAAAAACAGTAAGAAAAGAACCATAGAAAAGAGTTGTTCAGGATGTTTTAAGAAGTTTTGAAGATCTTTAATAGCTTATAAGTATTGATTTGTTAACCCTGCCTAGTTACATACTCACGAACGTTTAAAGATCCTGCTTACTTATAATTTAATAATGATTACTGAGATTACATCTGATTTGCAGGGTTTCAAACGAAAATGTTTCCACATGAGTGAGGCTGTTAATTTAATTGAAAATGAACCCGCTGAACCCGAGCCGATGCTGGAAACATACGGGACTCGACACTCCACCGCAAACGTACGATAATTAGCACTGAACGGCCGCAAGTGGCTGGCTGTGCTCATTTTCGTAAACTTGTCAATATGGATCTTGGTTTTATGTGAGCTAAGAGTTTCATATTTGACTCTTCATTTTTATACTGATAAGTGTTTAAACAAGTACTATTAAGGTACATTTCAAAATAAGTGTTAGAAGATAGTATATAATTACAATAATTAGGTTTTCTTATTCTTTTTGGTTCACCAACATGGTGAGACAATCAAGTTTAAAAAAAATACCACATTAAAGCAAATAAATTACACTATTTCTACATTAAATGTAAAAAGTAGACATTCTAAATATTTTGAAGAACTTTGGGGGGTCGAAACGTAATATTTGGTTAGTACTTATGTAGCGTTTGTACCTACGAATATACTATTGCGATTTTACGAAAAACACGTCGCGCCCGTTCCGACTCTCTATCCGTATATTTTCATTCCCGGACATGACTCCACGCGCTGCGTTGAGATCGGTCCGTGATTCGCGAACTATTTATTACGTGATGACTACGCGCATCGGCGCACCCACGTCACGTCAACGTCACGGTCTCGTCTCGGTCTCGTCACGTCAACGTCACGGTCTCGTCTCGGTCTCGTCACGTCGGCACATTGCCAATGTGGTTCAGGCTTTAATGAAAATAGTGTTACGTTTCGAAGTTGATAGATAATATATCGCCCCCTGGTGGGCTCGAAACCACCAACCTTTCGGTTAACAGCCGAACGCGCTAGCCAATTGCGCCACGGAGGCACTTGTGCAATGTCTTGAAAATACTGACCATTATGTAAATGCAAACGACAAAGATAGCAAAAAGTGTCGTTACAACTTTTCGTCTTATTTTTTTCCGTCTAGCCCCCTGTCGTAACGCGCGATAAGGAACTTCGTTCCAGAAACCTTAAAAAACAATTCAAAAAAAGAATGAAATTCAAATTAAGAAACAATTTACATAAAGCGTTCCTCTACTGCCATTCAATATGTATTGCTAATTCAATAAATTACTTGTGTAATTTATTAATTTAATTACATACCACCGAAGAATGAACAAGAATTCGGTAATCTCGAACTTCAACAAGTCAACAACTACATCAATAAGAGAATCAACATGTCTAGTTGAACATATTCCAAGTTTTTCCATCCCCGTATAATGTTGGGTGGGGTCGTTACCCAACACGGTACACAACTTTGTTGCTGCGAGGTTGGGTGACTTGGTCGTACGAGATTATGGGGTGGAGGGGGTAGTTCGCAACTAGGGTTGCCACCCGTACTATATTTTATTGTACTATACAGGGTGCATCGGGCATGCTAATGAAAACTTTAGGTACAGGTTACACTTAATGCCTATAACAAAATTATAAAAATCATTCCTGTTGAAAATCATGGGTTACAAATATTGTACTTTTGAGCGCGCAATGTATTGTAAACACATAATCCCAACATAAAGCTCCGGGCGATACCCGACTCGTGCGAGTGATAACACGCTCGAGCGTATCGAGTTTAATTTTCATTGCAGTTTTAGGTATAAATTAGTAATTATCTTTTTTATTTTAAGTAACGTTGAGATAGACTTCTATTATGATTTCGTACTTAAATCCAACTCTGGGGGGTCCACAAATTATGAACTGCATCCATGGTATCAGTATTCGTTACAAAGTCACTTACAGCGTGTATATTATAGAAAAATCATAGAGTACGAAGAATACTTTATTTTCATCGCCAACTTAACTTTTTTTATATACGTATTCTGTGACTGGAGCGCACCCGCAGCGCAACACAACACAATGTATGGGCACAATTGCAGAACAAAACGCATTCACTTCGCTTACTCGCTCACTCACGTAGTCACATCGCGGAAAGGAAACGTCAACTTTCTATTATCAATTGTCGTTGAACGGACATTTTTGACGTGAAAAATAAATGTGTTTACTTCTTGAATTCCGCAAAAGCACTATATTCCTTGCAATTTTTCAAAAGAAGGACAATTTTCGTCCAATAAAAGGTGGCAACCCTATTCGCAACTTACCTGGTTAGTTGAAGGATTATCTATTATATGGTAAAACCAAGTACCTACTTGAGTAACTAAAGGATTTATTTATGTTATAGTTAGACGCTGCATTTGACAGTTTAAAAAGATACATTAAGATCTCGACATCTCAATAAAGCATTTTATACAATAAATTACATGTTTAAGTTATGTTAACAGCTTATTTATTAATGTCGGAACTTTTCTATTAGCTTGGCTTATTATGAAGATGCGGGATGCTCCATCATTTCTACATATTCTGAGACTTTGAAATAAATCAGACTTTACTGTAGATTATTTGTATACTATACTTCGCTGTCGTGGCGAACTTCGTACCGCCTGAGATTTAAATATCTTTATTATTATTTTTTTCCATGTTTTAATAGTTATTCTGCTGTTCGGGGCGGAGACAAAATCCAAAAAATCAAAGTTCATAAAATTCGGCCCACCCGTTCTTGAGTTATAAATGGTGTAACTAACACGACTTTGTTTTATATAAATAGATTATTAAGTTTCCAGAAAGTACCCAAAACTAATTAACCTCAAGCAATAAGACCACAGATAAGCGCAGAAACAAGTAGGTACACTAGCACAAAATGTTTCCGAGTAACGTAGTGATAAATGTACGGAAGGGTGCGACTGAAACTCTTAATTACGGGGTTTGTTGCTCTAGCAGTGGAACTGGGTAGGCTGGCAACTTTAAAACTAAGTGCAGAACAACTAAATTATGGCCGCGAATGTTTATTTAATTTTACATTCTCAAGATTATTATTGCTAGACAGTATTAACCATTTCTACGATAAGTTTAAAAAAAATGCAATAATGAAATTAAATAAATAAATAAAATAAAAATCCCCAGACGAACACACCAACAAACTATACGGTCGCACACTAAGCAACGCTTGTATTATTACGGTACCCCGTACAATGGGACTGGGTGCGAAACCAGTATAAATTACTTATATAGATATTAAACATCCATGACTTGGGTACAAACATTCGTGCTCAACACACAAAGTTTGTCCCTACCAAGATTAGAACCCGGGACCCTCGGCACAGAAAGCAGGGTCACTACCAATGCATCTTCTATTTTTAGATTTAAAAGGCCAATTTCTCTTAAAAAGACCTTTAGAACATTTTAAAACGGCACCTTCACGGGGTCACTAAGATACACACTCGTCAATACGTAGCAACTTTTCTGCAGCCGCTGAGTTGCTCGTCTGTCGCGCCACGCCTGTCGACAAGCAAGTATTACAATAGGGTCGCCGCCCGACTAAGCTTATTGTTACTGTAATACTTTGCGCTGTTTTTCCTCAGGGACCGAATTAATGAGGTATTTTTAGACTGAACGAGGTTTTTTTGCTATTTACATTAAAGTAATTTGCATTCTCCTCTGGGAATTAAAGACTATATTGTATTCCCTTTTAAGAAAACACAGTACGTACCTACCTGAAAGAAAACACTGATAATGTCACAATACTATATTAAAACCAACAATCAGTAATTATCACCCTTTTTCATGTTTTTTCTTTATCCCGCCTTTTCTTCCAATAACTTCTTTTTCTTCGCCTGTCATCCACCTGCCAGTGTCAAACTTCGGTGATGCCAGTCTCTTACGACATTGTGAACTCTTTTCTAATAAGTCTATTTATTTATTTTTACTGACTAAAATAGAGTAAACAAACAAAAGTCTAAGCACATAAATTATTATTCAGGAATTGCTTACATACCTAAGTTCACTATTTGCCTTCGTCAGAGTGTGCTATGCGCGAAAACTTCTGCCACCCGAATCACAACCTTACGACAGGCCTTGATTATATCTACTGATTCGGTTATTAATCGAAACTTGCATTATGAAGGGTACTGTGTAAACACAGCGAGTGATCGAATCAAACCATTCGGTTGCGTAGTCGTATCGATACGTCGATTCGTTTAAGAAGGATGGCTTTGAAAGATCGTCGTCGAAACGAGAAAATTTGAAAATTCTAAAAATAATTTTGTAGTTTGTAAACACATGGCTCTATTTTAGTTTATTTGGCAGAGAAAATGGGACAACTAGGTAATCTTTAAAAAACAATTCATGGGAGCAAAATATGCAAAATATTTTTAGTGGATTGAAATATATGAGAACATGGATATAGTAAAAAAATAATACGCATAGATGAGGATAAGAAACAAACTTATAAAAAATAACGCCTGCCTTATTAGCGTTCTTATAGATAATAGCTATCACTTCCAGACAACCTAGATTATCTTATGATTTATCTAATACCTACGCTTGAAATATTCCTCAGTCATTCACATAGCTTTTTAGGTACTACCGTAGGTACCTACATTACTAAAATACACTAGGCATTCACTATTAATTGTTGAGCTAAAAGCCGAGGCCAGAATGAGGCCTGATTAATGACCTGACTCACAATGCGTGTCTATTAGTAAATGGACTGGCTTTGACTGTAATTTCGTACAAAAACTTCAACTAATTTGAATGAACTGTATTTACTGGACAGAAATAGAAATTATTACGAAGAGAACAAAACAAATTTAGAATTGTCTTCATATCGTGGGAGAGTATCGAGATTGGAAGGTGTAGGACGTATACAGCGTGATCCAGAAAGGTTATACGAGTATCTACCATTTGTACCTACGCTTCTCGAATACGCAAAAAAAAAACTTCTTAACAAAGAAAACCGTCTTCACAAAACTAAAAAGCAAAAAAATAATCTAATCTTGAGATCTACCTCGTCTAGCTAAATCAAATATTTATGAATGTGAAGTTGGTGCCGTTGGTGGTACATTATTGAGTTTTTCTATTTAAATTGACATTTCCAAATGCTTTCATCACTTCAGTAATTACAAATGGGCTAAATAAGCAGCTTCAAATGATAGTATACCTTTTCTGGAACACGCTGTATAATGTACTCATTGGGGGCAGAATGAAAGGACAAGGGTTGATTTTGCACGTGCCGTGACGGGATGTCCCGTGACAGTAATTTACGTCTCTGTGATTTACCCACAGCGTGACAAGCTTTGCACTCAATTCGGCGTGTTGTTCAAATAAACATTTGGGACCTTGTCCTTTAACGGATTTAAACGTATCCCAAATAATGGTACAAGAGGGACTACTCTTAAGCTGTCGCCATGCCAAGTTTCATTAAAAAAAACAAATTAAAAATAATCAGGTGTTTACATAATGCCACGGATTATTAAATAGTTCTTACGACCAGATATTTCATACCGCAGACATTTACATCAAACGCAACTCTTGATACAAAGCAATAAAGTGCACTTTAATTCCCACACCGCTGCATTTTATGCGTTTAAAAATATATTATTACGTAACTATGAGCTTCTTTTTATCGCGTGACTCTATCTCTTGCGAGCGCATTCCGGACCCCGGACCGCCGGGGTACAGCGTGCTGTAGGTATTTATCGCTGTAGGATCAACGAAATACGGATGCCTGATGCGCTTACAGAAAGACAGAGCAACCTCCAAAGTAATCGAAGTTTTAATCAATTTATAATGACACACTGAAATAAAACTTATTTCACAGATTTTATCGCGTTTATTTTGCTGCTTTACAGTGAAGTGCAGCTTTATAATGACATTACAAATCATTATAACACACGGCCAAGTTAGTCATGTGTTGATTTATTAGCGTTTCAAGGCATGCTTATTAATTGACGTTAATTGACGTTAATTATTCTACAAAGTCACAGTAGGCAGGTACGAACCAGCAGAGACATTGGAATGCCTGTGTACACGCTTGTGGCGCCACCTGTCAACCGAAATAGATACACTTCTGAGGTCAAGTCCCAAACCGCAAGCATGCGCCCGGAGTAGACTGAAGCATTTCCTTTGTGGCAACATTATCTAAGCCTATACACAGAATGATTCAGAAAGGGTAAATAAAGTCTTGAATCTGCCTTTTTTAGCGCATTTTAAATAATTATGAGAACTCGGATTTCGATATTTTTTTACCAATTTTCATTTTGCTAGGAAAAACATTTATTTTCGAAATTCTCACTTCACATGTTACAAAACCATAAAAAAAACATGAAAAAACATCTTACGAATAAGTTTTGCCCGGGGGTAAATTATAATTTAAAAGCTTGCAACACTGGTACATTCCGTTCCACATTTCGATAAATTATCGTTTGCGTGCAATGTCAAAAATATTATTAAAATAAATTAGATACGCGCCAAAAGTAACTCTATCTGCCTATTTTATGTGATGTAATATATTTGGACGTGGACTATGAGAGACACAAAGAGACAGAGAAATATTAGAGGCATTTGAGATGTGGTGTTGGAGGAGAATGGAAAAGATCAGTTGGACAGAAAAAGTAACTAATGAGGATGTATTGAAGAGAGTGCAAGAAAGAAGATCATTAATGGAAACCATACGGAATAGAAGGGGGAAGATGATAGGCCATCTCATACGACATGATACCCTTATAAAGAACATCATAGAGGGAAAGATAGAAGGAAAGCGTGGACGAGGAAGACCAAGAATAAACTACATGAGTCAGATAAAAGAAAGGATGGGTGTCATGTCGTATAGGGAGGTGAAAGAAGCTGCTCTAGATAGAGACAGGTGGAAAGAGCTTCATCAGCTACACCGACAAGGGTGTAACCCTTAAATTAGAAGAAGAAGAAGAATATATTTGGACCACGCAACAACATACGATTGCATTTATAATATCTTCTTCTTTTTTTACCAAATGAAATGCGATGAAATAAAATGGATATGCAAAGGGCCTCACCCACAACTTAGCGGGTATTTTGCCAATGTCAAGTAATAAATAGCAATAAAACATTCAATAAATACACATTATAAATAAAATAATGGATGTGACATGATGATATGAAAATGGCGTCCTTTAGATCCATTTATAATATGTTTATAAAGTTAAGAACTGTCAATATCAATGACACGGTGACGCCTCAGAGATTCCCCGTTGAACTGAACACAATCGGCTAGGTTTTTAGATGTGCGTAATTCGCGTGTGTACCCCACACGACTTATTTTTTGTGCTTCAATATTTTGTCTTTAGTCTATAACTTTTAAAAGTTACATCGCTGACCATTAAGGTGATTATTAAAAAAAACTTTGCTTCAAATATAATCCAACGTTTATTCGAGAGTCACTTGAAAATTAATTCGGAACACAAACTAAACGCAGCTTCGATCGCAGTCTAAAAAGCGGGAATATCACATTCGCGCTAAAGAGAAATAATAAAACGCGTCAGAATTTTTACGAGCCGTATCGATTTGACCGCCTCACTAACCAGCCAGGGTTGTTACATATGGAAAATAAAAGAAACTCCTTGGTTGCTCTTTTCTAACAGACTTAAAAAAACGAGGTTCTCAATTCCTTTTTTTTGTAATTTCCTAGCGACCTATTAAAGTATACAAATTTGAGGGAAGATGGCCTGATTTTTCTGCTATTATTTTGTGCAAGGCATTTCCAAAATATCAGTAGTATATCCTATTAAGTAAGCCGAAATAATGGGAGAGAAAACGATTTGGTACAAAATGAATTTCCGGTCAGCCCTGACATCCAACAGGGCGGAAACCTTCAGACGTCGCGAAGAATACACATTTTAATATTTTTTACCAGACTCCCGACTCCCGACCTCCGTTGACTACCCCTGCCTCCATTGAGTGTTGAATATTAGAATTTTTCCATGCATATCCAATCGCCCGCTGATAGATTTTTGTTTGACGTCGCAGAGGTACATTGATTATTTATTTTTCATTTGTAGATAGGTACTTATCGAATAATGTAATGGATCTTTTGGGGATATTTCGTAATACTGTTTGGTATTATATCATTAACTCAACTTTTTATTAAAGCGTGAGCAGTAAAAATAATATTTTCGAAGTGTGTTTCGTATCAATGGTAATATGAGTGCTAATTTAGTTTTATTTTTGGTACCTATCGATATACCACAGAATTCTGTTTCTAATCATCTATAATTAATTTTAAATGCAGAGCATTAATCAAATTAATTATCAAGTGCCTGTGTACCGGATACTACGATTGCCGCGAAATACTTACAAAACTTGGTCATGTCTGCCAAGTTGGCGAATTATTTGCGGCAGCTAACATGGTATGGAAACATAGATTGAGTTATAGCTGTGTCGAGAACAGCGCGCCCAATGCGCGCTGTTCTCGACACAGCTATTCTTGCAAACTAGAATAAATATTATTTCAGATATGATTGGTGATGTAGCAGGAACTTGGCGGGATCATACGATGGTTTCATGCCACATAAAGATAGGATTAAAAAGATCTGATGGGTAATCTTTTAAGCGAACGAATAAATATTCATGAAAATTGTCTGTTTTTGTAAATGTTATGATCTATTGAGTCAGAATTATAAATATAACGAAAGACTAAGAAATGTATTCAGTTTTCGAAATTATTATTTCATTAATTCACATCTTCCATGAAACGTAATCGTTTCATCTTTCTTGAAAGTGTTTTTCTTACTCGTCTTTAAAATATCAGCTTCGAAATGTCAAGAATTAGAATTTTCAAATTGAAATTCCAGTCACTTTACGTGTCAGAAAAGTAAATTCTCATTATTTTCAGCTACAAAATTGAATTCTAGATCATTCATAAAAAAATAAGTAATATCTATCATAACATTCCCCACGTTTCAAATCCCTATGACGGGCTGAATAGCTGCGAGGCTTATAGTGGGACACATAGCACGCTATTGTGAGAAATATCAAACAATATGCTCGGCGCACCACCGTGTGTGGGGACTTGGACAAAACAGTTCAGATTATTTTTCCTCGTTTAAGACTAACATTATAGTTTGAACTAAGTAAATAGGTTCAACACAACACTACCGCGCCGCGATGAATCCGTTCATAGTTGTTTAATTCAATTTGTAGCAATGGTGAAAACCTAAGAAATCATTACCATTTTTTTTTGCGGCCCATGGCACTAGGACTAATACGTGTTTTTGGCCCCAATGAAAAAAGGTTGAGTACCACTGATATAGATCACAAAAGCGCTTACGAATAGTTGGATGTTACCACCGATCCGGAATATTGGTTCCACTGACAACGGCCGACAAAAAAAACCAATAACTCTTTTAAAAAGAGGCTTTTAAATAAAGGTCTACTGCTATTTTTCGACGCAAAACTGGGCCCCAAGTCTGCTAACACAATCGATTCATAATCGAACAGCAACCGCATAGTAACTGTCACTTTTGACAGATATCCCATACAGTATCTGTCAAAAGTACTGTAAAAAACAGCAACCGCATGGTAACTGTGTTGCTGTTCGATTATGAATCGATTGTGTTAGCAGACTTGGAGCCCTGTTAGACTAATGAGATGTACATAATGCAAATAGCCACAATTGTCGCAAGTTCACAATGATCCCACTTGTATGACAATTAATATAAATAACAAATAGTTTAGTCATGCCGGTGTCTTGATTGTGTGCGAGCGGCACGCTGGTAGTTGACAATTAATTCGATAATGTCCGTCCTGTTTTTATTATTTTTGATCAACACAGCGTCTGCTGCTACTAGGTTCTCTTATAAACTTATCTCCCATAAACTTGGTAAGTCAACTATTATTTTTAACCAACTTCAAAGAGGTGGAGGTTCTCAATTCGGTCGGTCGTTCATTTGGCACCGACTACACATTCGTAAAATATTTGATTTAGTTAGATTTCAAGATTAGATTATGTTTGCTTTTTAGTTTTTGAAGACGGTTTTTTTTGTCGAAACAGTTTTTTTTATTAGCTGTTCCCTTTCTATTGTAGAAGATAAATAGAGTTTACTCTGAGAATAAAAAGATCTCACTTATCCTTGTCAAGGTAGATATTTTTTGTCTCCCTCTTTGCAATGGACGGAAGTGGATAATTTTCTTTACAACTCCTCCCACTTTCTTAACAGTTGTGGGAGTGGGCCAAGTCATATTTGTGTTATCTATTAAATTTATATCCGCTTACCTTCCAAGACTATCAGTAAAATCTAAAGTCTATCGTATATTTCCAATTCTTAGCTTCGAGGAATGTATTTTGACCGGAATGATTCTTGTATTAAGTGTTTAAAAGACCTAGAACATACTAATATAGAAATAAAACTAATTTGAAGGATTTTATCGCGTTGATTTTATGTTCATACTTTTCCGACGTTTCGGCTGCTTTACAACAACCATGGTCACGGTAGGACTGAGGTGTTAGACGTCCTAGTGTGATAGTTTGAACCGGGGTACCCTCATATTTAGTTGTTGCTTGCGGTCCGATCTACGCAGAAAGTGCTCACAGTGTCTTGACGTCTTGCAATGGTTGGTGGTTGCTGTAAAGCAACATATAAATGTACCTAAACGTATAAACATATATACCTAATCCACTTCCTACTTTCAGTGTGGAGCCGTTTTCATAAGATTCTGTTGGAACATCCTAACGCGCAATAAAACCTATCGCTAAATTATTCAGAGCATCTTGAAAACTGTAAGGCCAGCCCTTCGCAGTAACATTACTGACGGGTTCTTAATATGGCAGGGTCTTAGAGTTCAGGACTTTCTTTATTGGGCAGGTCCCTTGAATTGGTATAAAAGTTTTGGTTTGTCTTTTGGAGGGTTTTACGTAATTCGTTCAATATAGTTTGAATACAGGTAGAAGGTAGAAGTCTTATACTTTTATATAACTCCCACTGGACTGCGTCTCTACAGGGTGATTAAAAAGGGTATACAGTACTATGACAGTAACAAATTTTCTGCAATCAAGTTTAAAAAAAAATTACATCGAATTTTGGACTTCACATACTTAATGATTACAAATGCGCGAATTACCGCAGGTTTGTATACCCTTTTTGAATCACCTTGTATAGATATTAAACGTCCATGACTCGGGTACAAAGATCCGCACTTATGACTTAATTCGTAACTTATCACACAGCCTGTCCCAACCGAGATAAGAATCTGGGACCCTCGGTACCTCGGTACAAGAAGTCGTGATTTCCAATTGGCCTACATTCCAGACCGCTACATCATTAGCTGCCACAGCACTGATTTGGAATGCTTCAAGCGACAGTACCAATACCTCCGGGACCACGTGTTGTTCGGCAACAAACTCCTGGGCATCCCGCAGTACCAACCGTTCGCTTTCGAGTATGGCCGCACAGAGACCTGTGTGCAACTGGCTGGGCTTGAACTGAGTCAACTCATAGGAATCAGGTGAGAGATGGAACGCAGCGTGATGTATCATTATTAGGATTCTTCTTCTTTCTTTACGAAATGAAATGCGATGAATTAAAATGGATATGAATATGGCCTCACCCGCAACTTAGCGGGTATTTTGCCAATGTCAAGTAATTAATAGCAATAAAACATTCAATAAATACACATTATAAATAAAATAATGGATGTGACATGATGATATGAAAATGGCGTCCCGTCGAAATCCATTATTAGGTTTGATAAATGCTTGATATGTGCATGACATTGGAGACAGCACGCCAACTTAACGCAGATAAGAAAGGGTTGCCAAAACGAAATAAAGAAAAAGTTTTAATTTTCACGCTCCAATAAAATGGTGATGGGAGTGTACGCGTCGACAGAGAATGATAGTGTAGGCTGTTATGTTATCTGTGGATGATCGAAGAGTTTTACCTACTCTACGGCTATGACCATAATGCGTACTTTATTTTTAAAATGTGGTTAGATCATTCACCCAACTCACTTATTAACACACACACGAACACAAGCAAACACACAGACACACACACACGATATTTACATTTGTTTTCTTTATCCTATTCATTATTTAGAATGAAATTCGTATATGCAAGCTTCCATCTGTGTTGCACGTAATACAAGCGTCGCTTAAATTGAAGCAAAGACGAGTAGCCAACATATAAGGGGTCCTTATTCGAAAACTTCAAACTCACAGCTCACGCAAGTTTATAAGTCGGTTGTATTATTTTCAGCTTCGATAATAGCAACAAGGAATACTCAATGGTGCTTCAGCTGCCTCTGAAAATCAATCAAGTGAAAAGACATGCTATCCTGTGCACACCACCTGACAAGGGTAATATATATGTTTAATATATAAAGACGTACAATATAGTAAGTACAATATATAAAGACCATAATGTATATAGATAAGATTCCTTTTTACTTTTCACCGAAATTTGAAATGACTACCTCTGCCTGCGCCTTCGTGGCTTTTTGACATCACCAGAGGACAACATCTAAATATGAACCCCAGTTCAAACTATGACTGTATTATATGACACAGTCCATTATGATATTTAAATGATAGCAGCATAGTTTTTTGTCTTAAAATTTCTAAAGTGATTACGATTTTTTTTGCAGAATTCACAAATCAAATCCCGCCACAAGAAGGTGAGCTATATACTATAGAGGTTTTAATATCGACAGACGAACACACCGACTGTAGGTACGGTCCCAAATAATGCAACGCTCGTATGTATATTATGGGTACCGTACAAAACGTGGGGGCGATCCCGGTATATAATAACTCGTATACATATTAAACTTCCATGACATGGATCCAAACATACGGCTCATCACACAAAGTTTGCTGACCCAACTCTTCAGCCAACAGATAGCTGGGTCACCACCAAATCCCAATCAGGTCCATCAATAGTCTAGTTATTTTCAATCACCAACTATTCAGGTTTATCGTCTTAAAAATAACGGTCCTTTTATATCGTCTTATATGACGGCCTTTTTAGGGGGCCCGCCTAAACAGCGGCGAGTCACCACCTGCCAATAGTAATTAGATAAAAGCTGATTATGGCAGCAGTGTCTGCAACCCTTCCAATATTCCCATCCCATATCCATCCAAACCTCAATCCACAGTACCAAATATATTTCCATATTCCTGTAATAGTTCCTCCGCCTGCTGAGTTCAATTCGCTGTTTATGCTATCATTTTTAGCCGTTGACCCCAGCAGGTGGCTAACCTAACATTAAAATTCTCAAAAGGGCCTCTAGGTGTTGGTCCCATGTCCCCGCGCAGCCTTCCAAAGATCCGGGTATAGCCCGTGTGGAGAGAGACAACGATAATGCAACGCAAATTGCAGTGTTAATAATTAATTAAGTATTATTTGGAACGTATTATAATTGGGTGTATTAATTTTGTATATTTTCAGGGCCAATGATGCGGTTCACAGGGAACGGTAAGCTACGGGTATCAGAACCAGTGTTGCCAGATTGGGTATTTTTTTCGCAATTCTGGGTAAAAATTTTGGCTCTGGAGAAATTTTGGAGAAATGAAATTCTTGTAGAAAAATTTGGAGATAAAAACATTCCATGGGGAATTTTGGGTAATTTTTAGTTTCAGTGGGATTACCTGTAGGATGACCACAACGCATTTTACGAACGCACCCGTTAAACCATCTCGCTCGTTCATTCATTCTTTTCACTCTGCTTTTCCTCCCTATGCTACCATACTGTCATACCCGTCATACCCATTCAGTGGGGACACGTAACGTAAAAAAAAAAGGTCATTCTGCTGCTTCAGTTTGGAAATTAGAACAGTATTTCAAGGAAAAAATAAGAAAAAGGCAAAAAGCTAAGCCAATATTGTTAACTTTTTGCCTTTGGGTAAAACTCAAGCAAATTGTATCATTTTGGAGAAAAATAATTTCAAATTTGGGTATAAATAGAAAATCACATCTGGCAACACTGCAGAACTTTTGCCTTATCTACACCATAATATACCTATTAGTTGGGGGAGCCGGTCCTATGTCATCAAACTCCCAGAAATCTAAATAAAAATGCTTTATTCTTCGGTTACACGGTGAGTCTTATCTACAACTTATCTGATAGAATATATACGTTCTATCTAACACATAAGTTCAAGATACTATAATTGATATGGTTTGAAGAAATTACCACCATGAACTATTAATGCGACTCAATTATTTGACGCCCTAAGTAGCTCAGTTGGTAATGACCCTGCCGTCTGCGCCGAAGGTCCCGGGTTCGAATCCCGGTCGGGACAAACATTGTGTGATGAGCACGAATGTTTGTGCCCGAGTCATAGATGTTTAATATCTATTTAAGTATTATATACTGAGCTCGCAGAACCGATGGCCGTTGGGGCAGAAAGGTTCTAGAATGGCGACCACGAATCGGAAGACGAAGTGTAGGACGGCCCCCCACAAGGTGGACTGATGACATCACACGCGTCGCAGGAAGCCGGTGGATGCGAGTGGCGGAGGACCTTGATATGTGGAAGTCGTTGGGGGAGGCCTATGTCCAGCAGTGGACGTCTATCGGCTGATAGAATAGAATAGAATACTGAGTTCGCCCCCAGTCCATTGTACGGTACCCACAATACAAGCGTTGCTGAGTGTGAGACCGTATAGTTGGTGTGTTCGTCTGGCGATATTATTATTATGATTAATTCAGGAACTCAATTGATCTACATCACAAATTTGTAGCAAAGGACTTAATGAAGGTGACATAATGTTTCATTTGAGGTCACGATTTGATTGGCTTCGATAGTTCATAGTAAGGGGGCAGGTATTAAACAGTTCTCCTAATTACTTGATGCTGAATTGATCCTGGCTTAGGGTTCCCTTCTCGTCTCACCATTGTTCTGCTCAAGAGCCGACTACAACATATTGGCTCGATATAATTTCTACCGGTTGAGCAGATACAGGCCGTTTTATAAGTGCGAACATATTTAAGATTATCTTTTTTTTTTTTTTTTTTTATTACGTTATAGGCAAGTATTTGATCTCGATCTCACCTGATGGTAGTAGATCGGGTAGCTGATCTGACCCGCCATCCATGAATGGCAACACCGAACATCATGGCGGAACACGGCTAGGCCGCTTGGCGACATGGCTTTGTTCAGTGGGTGGTGACTAACCACGGCCGAAGCCTACCACCAGTAATAGTAATGCCTACGGGGGCACTACTTACAAATTGTCATCAACCCTTTTTTTATTTAACTCTACGGTTCGGAACGCGACCTCAACTAAGAAGATCCGGCGAGAAACTCAGCCGGCTTGTCTTTTTTTACTTTTTTTTTAACCAACATGTTTATACAAAAAATAAGTATACGTGCGTCTTGCAATCCAATGTCCGCTTGACTTGAGCATTATTTACATACTAGCTGTTACCCGCGACTTCGTCCGCGTGGTATTTAACAAAAAAGTTTTTCTAAAATAAAAGTAGCCTAAGTTACTCTTTGTTACATGAGCTATCTGCCAGTGAAAGTCCCGTCAAAATCGGTCCAGCCATTTCAGAGATTAGCCGAAACAAACAGATAGACAAAAATAGTAAAAAATGATGTTTTGGTATATGCACCGTGTATACATCCAAATACACTTAGTAAAAAGCGGTTATTTTAATATTACAAACAGACACTCCAATTTTAATTATTTGTATAGACTAGCTACTCTTAAGGTCAAACGAAGATTCTAGATTAATACCTACTTGTTCTAGCAACAATCCAAGTGACATACCCATTTAAACTGAGGAAGAAGATGGGTGAAGTACACCTGGAGCTGCAAGAAGAGGATATCGACCTGGTGCTGGACATCCCGGACCTGAGCCACTTCGACACTACCAGCGAGGTTGAATGTAAGATATTGTACCAGATAACAAATGGCATAAGATTAAACAAACTATTACAGGAGCTGTGGCTAAGTATCCTTATAACATGATTCCTAGGCCCAAGTCTACTAACACAATCGATTCATAATCGAACAGCAACCGCATATTTACTATTACTTTTGACAGATATCCCATACAATATCCTGCACTTTTGACAGACATTGTATGGGATATCTGTCAAAAGTGACAGTTACTATGCGGTTGCTGTTCGATTGTGTTAGCAGACTTCGGGCCCTGACGGCTTCCCTCACGAAATTGAAATTTGCCTAACTACTTGCTTGAAAATAGCTACCTACGTTTTATTGTTTTGCAGAAACCAGTGTTTAATACACCATCACGACTATAATCCCCGAAGCGGTAGGCAGAGGTGCACTACGGTGCACCCACATTTCCCCAACGGTTGTTTAACGCAGAGTATTATTATACATAACAAAACTATTTTTTCGACCATGGTTGGTTGCTGTAAAGCAGCCGAAACGTCGGGAACGTGAAAACATAAAATAAACGCGATAAAATCCGTAAAACTGGTTTTATATCAAAGAAGCGTTGGTATCATTGATTTGTCTACAGCGCGGGTGTACCGGTGGTCTGAGTGGGCGTATGAAGCGGTCCAGCATGTGGATGCTGCCCAGAAGTTCGTCATCCCCTACACGACGATGATGCGCGCTCTCATGGACAAAATCCCACTGAGAAAGTAAGATATTAGAATCAGAATATTTTTCAGTAGTGTAAACGTTACACATTAAAGTGCGGGACGGCCCCCCCACAAGGTGGACTGATGACATCACACGCGTCGCAGGAAGCCGGTGGATGCGAGCGGCAGAGGACCGTGATGTGTGGAAGTCGTTGGGGGAGGCCTATGTGCAGCAGTGCACGTCTATCGGCTGATAGATAGATAGAAACCATTACAGTAGGTAATTAAGAATCCTCAAGAAATTCTCAACATGCCAAGCTACGACTTTACCACCCGTTCGGATGCCGATCCTATCGAGAAGAACGGAGAAGAAACTCCATGGTTGCTGTTTTTAAAAATATATTTTACATTTTTGAGCAGTACATTGTTATGGGTATTTGAGAACAATTTAAGAACGGCTTGGCAGACTTAAGCAGCTGGAATGGATGTTTAATATCTATAAGTATTTTATATTGGAATAGCCCCCAGTCCACTGTAAGGTGCCCATAATACAAGCGTTGCTTAGTATGGTACAGTTGGTGTGTATGACTGATGATATTACTTATAATTATTATACAATGTGTAACAAAAATAGTGTAAAATATTAGGGGCTACCAAGTACTGTTTCTGTAATTTTTTTCGGGAATGTGATCTTTATAGGCAAATATTTTACACAATTATTGTTACGCGTTTAATAAAGCTTATTAAGGTTATAAAGATAACATTCCCAAATATATAAATCATCTTATTATACATTTTAAAAATGTCACGCACGGCCAAACGCTATCGGATCGCCTTGTTTAAAAAAAATCAAACATCATTTACATAATTATTTTATATATATCATGATCCATATAACTTATTGATTCATCTTTTAAAATAATTTACCATATTATTGTCACACCTTATATATTATTATATCTACTCACTTCGTTTATTATTACAATACTTACAGTAGTTTACAACGACATAATGCTTACCTGAAAAAGAAAAATATAATGTTAATTAATAGTTTATCTAATCTATCTTATCTATCAGCCGATAGGCGTCCACTGCTGGACATAGGCCTCCCCCAACGACTTCCACACATCACGGTCCTCCGCCACTCGCATCCACCGGCTTCCTGCGACGCGTGTGATATCATCGGTCCACCTTGTGGGGGGCCGTCCTACACTTCGTTTTCCGATTCGTGGTCGCCATTCTAGAACCTTTCTGCCCCAACGGCCATCGGTTCTGCGAGCTATGTGCCCTGCCCATTGCCACTTCAACTTGGAAATTCTTTGAGCTATGTCGGTTACTCCAGTTCGTCTACGGATCTCTTCATTTCTGATTCTATCGCGTAGTTTATGAATAGTTTATAATAATGATGATCTAATTTCGTTTCAGATTCATCCTCCTATACCCCGAGGAAATATACACGGAGCTTAATTTCATATTTACAGCAGCAATCCAGTCATAAATGCTTTAACATGTATCACATTAAAATAACCAATCAAAATTGTAATTTACTACTTTAAATACACGTAACATACAATATACATTCACTTTTTTCAACAGATTGTAGATCACCACTAAATAACTTGTAAAAATGTCTATTCGGTGGCCTATGAACAAAACATAATATAGTAAAAATGGGTAGATACTGATGTGTTCTACTATTACAAGTCAGGCTTCATTTGTATAACAGAATAAGGTCCATTGTCAAAGGACGTATTACACTGTCAAAGGACATAGTTCCTTGTCAATGGATATATTACCCTGTCATAGGACATATTACCTTCTCATAGGATATATTACCCTGTCATAGGACATATTATAATGTCATAGGACATATTACCCTGTCATAGGATATATTACACTGTCATAGGATATATTACCCTGTCATAGGACATATTACCCTGTCATAGGACATATTGCCCTGTCATAGGACATATTATAATGTCATAGGACATATTACCCTGTCATAGGATATATTACACTGTCATAGGATATATTACCCTGTCATAGGACATATTACCCTGTCATAGGACATATTGCCCTGTCATAGGACATATTACCCTGTCATAGGACATATTGCCCTGTCATAGGACATATTACCCTGTCAATGGATATATTACCCTGTCATAGGACATATTACCTTCTCATAGGATATATTACCCTGTCATAGGACATATTATAATGTCATAGGACATATTACCCTGTCATAGGATATATTACACTGTCATAGGATATATTACCCTGTCATAGGACATATTACCCTGTCATAGGACATATTGCCCTGTCATAGGACATATTACCCTGTCATAGGACATATTGCCCTGTCATAGGACATATTACCCTGTCATAGGATATATTACACTGTCATAGGATATATTACCCTGTCATAGGACATATTACCCTGTCATAGGACATATTGCCCTGTCATAGGACATATTACCCTGTCATAGGACATATTGCCCTGTCATAGGATATATTACCCTGTCATAGGACATATTACCCTGTCATAGGACATATTGCCCTGTCATAGGACATATTACCCTGTCATAGGACTTATTGCCCTGTCATAGGACATATTACTCTGTCAAAATACGTATTAAGCTTGTGGTACTATTGCTTGACGTTACATTTTGTACTAATAGAATCATATTTTATGTTGCCGCTTGGAGCCTGAAGCGTAGCATTTTAGCGCCGCAGGAGCGGTGTAATATTAAGTCTGTAGTAAAAGTACTTATGTCTCGAAATTAATATATTCAAATTTATTAAATTATGGCCCTTTTCATTATTTTCCCCAAGTGACTCTCAAAAATTAAAACATTAAGGCGCTCGTAATAAATGGTATTAAAATCCTTCAGGAGGCTGTAACGCCTGTTCCTGAGATTACCGAGCAAATTCAACGTCCGTCGGGTCTCGTTTAGTGGCACGACACGACCACAACACGACTTTCTGTAGTGTTTTTCGATTTACAATTTCAATAAACCAATAAAGGGCTTCATCTAAAACTTCTTTTAAATGAATATGTAACTGTAAAATTCCAAATAGTAGCAAATATTCGTGTTTTACGTATTTTTATTCAAATATTTTTACTGAAAAACCAAATCGTCGATACTAAAATGCTTAAAATTTGCCATTACAAAAGTTTTACACGTTAAGGAGGCTATTAGTTTTGGAAAAATAATTAAAAATGCGCACCTACCGTGGGCCGGGTATAGCGATAATTCATCCGGTCCGGTGTTACCTTGAAAACGGGACGGATGAAAAAAGTAAGATTAATTTGCGAAAATTCCCAATTTTCGCAAATTAATGTCACAACGTGATGAAGTATCAAGTGGTATACCTACTATGAACGTCAAATAAATTATATACTTACCTATTTGTGATGTTATTACAGGCAGGTTTTAGACAGGACTTAATGAATCATATTCTTTATTAGTGTCAGTTTAAATTTTGATTTCATCATAAAAAATACCTTGATTTAAAATCATAAATCAGCCTGACAGGTTTTATTATTTTCTTAAATATAACATAACAAATATTTTTTTATCATGATTATTACCAACCATGTTAAATAATAATAGTTGCTACCGAATCAAGCATTCTTGTCATCGCACATCTAGACAACGGCTTTCATCCGGCACCATATTTTCAGAAAAACACTTTGTACACTTCGCCGGCAACTCAGCTAACCCTTTGCGTCATATTCGCGAGACACAAAAGGCAACAAGCAGGGTTAATTTGCCCCGTCATTAAACATGTTGGATTCCATTCATTAGGCGGCAAGAAGCCGTCCTTGTCACACAACGGGCCGGGGACGACGGCTCGTAATACACCACTCTATGTGTGTGTGTGAGACAAAAAAACAGCGGACGGGTTCAACAGTCTTTCTTTATTCAGGTAGGCAACCTATCACTTTTTGTTTCGTTGCTTATTGGCTACATAATGAACTAAGTGTGCCAGTGTCGACTAACATTACTTGTTCGTTGCTGAAAGTATTTTACCACCAATAATGGCATTTCTAGAATTGCAAGTATGTATGTATATTTTGACGATTAAAATTTTAATACTATTTATACAATTTTCCGATTCAAAGCTAATATTTCAAACTAGACTGTTCTTTAATAAAGGCAGTTGTTAAACATATACCTAGATAAACATATAACCATAACAAAAAGTAGCCTACATTATACGGTTCTATATAATGAATTTATTTTACTACTAAACCACAAAACTAACCAACCAGCCTCTTAAACCTGAGCCTAAACCATTTTGAAACTCGAAGCCATTAACGGTGTAGCAAATAGCTGAACTCGCGAATAACACCTTAAAACTAGTTCGGAGTAAACCACGTTCAGATTTTTATGGTCCTTAAGTAGAGATTAAGTCCGCCCGCGCAACAGGTAATGGAGGCGACCTTTTTAAGTTTGCCGATGTGGTGTGGACAGTATTATGTTCATTCAGGATGTTACAGAACTTTCAGAATAGGAAAAGGTCGCGAGATTTTAATTTTCATTACTAGCCTCGTTAATATACAGCTTATATGAAAAAAAATCTTGAGGATCAAGACATAAATGTCATGTAAAGTCGACCAAGAAACTCCTTTATCACCTTTAGGTTGAATATAATTTGCACATCGTAGGATCGCAAGGCCTATTTTTGTTATTTGTTATTCATTTGAACTTCGAACGTATCAAATATGAACCTTAGTACAATCTTTATTGAATCGGAGTTTTTGTCAATACTGATAAACCACATTCATGGCTGACCTTACCTTTGCCATTTTGTACCTATTTGCTTTACGAGACCTTTTATCACTTTTACTTTACAATATCAGCTCAGGGATATTTTGGAGGGTAGAGGCTGTCCTATCTCCACGTAAGGGGGTAGTGTGAACGCTAATACACAAAGGTATGCAGTGACAAAGCGCTTGATATACCACGGAAAGTATCGCGGAAGCGGGCAGCTGCCGCTAAAGATTCTATAGGGTTGCACCGTGTTTAGTGGTCGATATCATGGTTAAAACTTATCTCGTTTTTAAACAATGGTTTTAATGATAGCTGAACGTATGCCTGGGAACTACGAAGGCGATGTATAATTCACTTCTGTACTAATGACTCTCTAATTTCCTTGACTCCTCGTATCGAACCATATTCGATAAGTACCTATTCTAAAATCAAAGGATGTGTATAGATGTATAGATTCGTAGAGCGCATCTTTCTGTTGAATTATTCATGGTTTGATTTTAAGTGAAAGAAAGATTCGGATACACAGCAAAAGTTACCGGGAACAATGTTCTGGAGATTGAACTGTCCATCAGTTCGCTGGAAATATGAGAAAGTTCTTTAATATTTGTTTTGACGCTCCATTACCTCAACAGTCACTCCCGTCAATGGCCCCTCAATATCGCATCTTTCAAAAAGTTTAGTGAACCACGTTTTAACACATTTTCCATATGACATCTATCAAAATGTTATGTTTATTTAAAGAATACATTTTATCTGAGGATTGTGTAAAAGGTCCTGTGTATATTTTCATTGTCGATAGATCACTTCGTCGCATCACTATCCCAAGCAGTGGTGAGTGGGTAACGGCGCGACGCGCAGGCAAAAGTTGTCGAAACAAAATGGCTACCGTCGCACAGCGCAGCAACTATCGAATCAAGTTGCATTCATTTTATTTACTTACTCACAGACTGAGTAGTGCCGACAGATTTGATATGTATAAGTTATTCCACAGGTCATCACACTTTAAGCCTCTACAAACGAAGGGCACAACTTGGCATCCAATGTGTAGCGCCGATTTGGAGGGTCTCTACAAATCGTCCCAAAAGATACGGTGGCAAGTTGTAGAGCCATTCGTAGAGCTTTTAAGCTGTATATGACTGTCCACTCAATGTAGTGGGACTCTAGCACATTTGAAATGTGGTCAGATAACACTAGCTACAGGAACATATTGAAATGATTGCAAAAGTTTATCTACATTTTCCAATTCCACTTACAGATGAAACCCAAAGGATTCCGCTCGTTTCATTAGAGTTTGGCCCTATCTCTGAGAGATTAGCAGACCAATTCGCTGATAACAGGCAGATACACTGTCCAGTATTACGATCAGAGAGCTTCGGAGAGGTTTGGCTATAGAACGAGCTTTGGGCGTGCTAAGGAAATTTCTCATGGAATTCAAATGAATATTACTCTTTTGGCGTTCATGATCTTTCGAGGTTTCGGTCTTAATGTTATGAAGACTCACATGCAAGATTTAGGCCGCCTTTTTAGCTATATATCCTTGCACCTGTTTTATAGGTTCTTACTTTATCTATGTCACAAACAACGGCCCTGTTTCGTTCAGTCCGGTCCTAGAGTCGGACAGATGAGCAACAATCAGATATAGTACGGATGCTGTAAACTGTGTCAGACAGAATTGGGTCGCAGTGGTAATCTCTGTGAATCGTACGTACCTACTGAGAGACTGGAAGTTCTGCTATTCTGATCCGGTAGTGTTTGGGGAAGTAAGGGTTTCCACCATCTCATATTACTTTTTAACAGAACACACTGCACACCTCTTCTGTGTGAACTTCTTTCTTGCTTTTTTTTCTTCTTCATAATTTGGCGATTACTTCTTTGGGAATACCACACAAGTTATGCTATCTCTCGATAAGGTTTTACGGACTAAGCCTGGACTTTTCGAATAATTGAGTGGGGATATGACTCCAACACGTAGCGTTTGAGAGAAATTGAATTTTCGTGTATGGCACCTGCAAAGATCAATCAAGTGTTCTGATTTCGGACACCTGTCATATTATAATTAGTATCAATATTTTTAAAAAGAATAACCAGGTATACACACAAGTCTTCTTTTCAAGTCTCAGTCATTATCTTCTTGAACATAGCAGCTGTTGTTGCAATGTTTCGCTCACCTGTGTTTTAAGTGATAGGACATTTCGTAACAGGTTTTGTAAGATACAGAAAGAAGGCTGAGATAAAAAAAAATATGAAACCCAACGAATAGTAAATAAATATCCAAGTAACAACGCCTACCGTTAATTTAGCAGTTAGTTCGCAGCCAGATTGAAATAGTTTGTGCAATGAACTTCCCGACTAACGATAACAATTGCAAAGTTCTGATTGGTTGAACGTTTATTGGACAAAGGTAAACTGTGTTATAACGGAATGCTTATAGTTTAAAGCTTTATAGAACTTAGTACACTGACCTGGCCGGCCTCCTGGCGCACCCTCTGGCGAGGGTTTAAATAGCTTAGTAAAACTAAGTATCCCTATTTACTCGCGTCATAAGGATCCGTTAGGAGTCAACTGCAATATTTGGCTCCGAATGAATTTGTAATATTATATATCATATCATATCAACATACATCCTGTATGTTAATATGATGTACCTATATCTTTTTGCTTGCCTAAAAGCAAAATATGGCGTGCCATATATTGATTTGTATTATGTAATATGTCACATAATATACATCGTCACATAGTGCGAGTACACATATATCTTCGCTACGAAATAAACGAAAACCATTTTAAAAGCAAATCTCTCAAAACATATTTACAGATAATATCTCAGCATATTTTTGCTAACCCTCCATACAAAGTCACTCGCTTCAGCTCAAAGGAGACGATTTTGCACAGACACCCGTGTTTTGTATCAATCGCGAAAGCTGTGCCCACGATCAGCGCACGAACTCGACCGTGAATCAGCTACTGCAAATATTACTCTGTATTTGGTAGCGAATGCATATACCTAATTTAACATCCTTTTCTAGTAAAACATTGACAAAGGAAGCATTTATGAGTAACATTGACGCCCTGGAATTTAAATTGGTGTCCAACGGTTATAAGCTAAGGATATTTAGCGGAAAAGGGAAGATCTTCCAGCCAGGCGGGCACTATGCCCCAACGGTGACTGTCAGGATCATGTATATGTTACGTTTTTCGAAAACTCTCATGGTGCGTTTCAGGATCATTTGATGAATCGTCATATTTGTTCTGAATGTCGTTTGCAACGCCATCTGTGTGGCGAGGTCGCTACAAAGTTATATGAATTCTTGATTAATTATAGAAAACAATTTTCCAGATACAACAAGAGAGAATTAACAAAGATTATAATCAAACAACCGCCGATCCAGAGCTGTTGTGAGGCGGCCCAGCCTCCATCGCGGTCGGTAAAACGGTCGACCGGGAAATTAATTTCACAGGGGAGAACAAATTTAGGAACCGCACACTACTATTTAGACGATAGGGATCGATAAAGAATTTAGGTATCGATTCGCATTTAGGTTATGTAAAATCGCGCTAAAATGTAAGTAAATGATTGCGTTAAGCGTTATAAAAGCAATGATAGCTAAGTTGGTACAACGCTCGCCTTGGTAACGAATGTCGTAGGTTCAGACCAGCCGGGGTTTGTCACACCTCTGGGATTTCTAGATTTCGTGTAGGTACGAATATTAAATTCTACCATGTGATTATCATTTGCAAAACGGTGAAGGAAAACATTGTACTTTCGTTTGTTAATTTAGACAATCTATACATACAAATAAAAAAAATTGGAGTGTCTATTTGTATAATTAAAATAACCGCTTTTTACTGAGTGCATTTGGGTGTATACACGGTACAAATACCAAAACAACATTTTTTACCATTTTTGTCTGTCTGTCTGTCTGTTTGTTCCGGCTAATCTCTGAAATGGCTGGATCTATTTTGACGGGACTTTCACTGGCAGATAGCTGATGTAACAACGAGTAACTTAGGCTACTTTTATTTTAGACTAGCTGTTACCCGCGACTTCGTCCGCTTTTTGTTAAATACCACGCGGACGAAGTCGCGGGTAACAGCAAGTAATCCATAAAAATAACATTCAACAAGAACTCCGGAACTTATGTTTTCCATTTCGGGGCAGACAGTGTAGATAGCAAAAATACATTTTGGCGTGATTCCAAACGTAAACCAGTTCTAGTGAGCGAATTTATGGGATCTTAATCATATCAAACGATTATGGGGCGTGTTATTATAAGTTAAAGTTAACATGGGCGTACACTAAATGCATTGGCGATGGCAAGCTATGAAGCTACACTAATGTACGGAAACATATGAAGTTATCAGACAAAATAACTTTCACAATGCGATTGAACTTATTTAACTTGAAAATGAATTATAAAATTTAAAGAAACGAATATTGATTTCTTATATGTACGCGAATACTACACATACTAATTTCACGGATTGTCTACCCGTGACCATGGTTGCTGTAAAGCAGCCGAAACGTCGGGAACGTAAAAACATCAAATAAACGCGATAAAATCCGTAAAATTAGATTGTTTTAATAAACATTGAAATGAAATTTGTTTTTGTTTCAATTTATAGAAAAGAACTTCTATACTTGCAGGATCAGCTTTTTAATAGCTAGATATAAAGCAGGTGTGGGGAGGGAAAGGATGAAACAGGAAACTTATTGTAAGTTTACTTCTTTCATATGAGATCAAGAACTGTGAGATTATTAGAACTAAGTTTCAACATACCGGCATAGCTAGCTTGAAGCTACGTTATAAAATGTCGTATATCTATCGCGTAGCTCCGACTGGACTAATCTTATTCTAAAAATAACAATGAGTAATAGTATTCGTATAGTATAGTAGATAGTAAGCAACAAAAAGATTACGACCGCGCGAATATCGTGTAATCATCAAAGTAAAACGAAAACTCGCGAATCCATCCGCCTATGGATGAGTAAATCTTGGAACTATTCTTGTGATTTAGCACCTGAACACACAGCTGCGGTCCTAACTTGATCAACTCTCAGCAGAATTCTTACACACGACACGAATATTTAAGTACTACTTAACTGTTTGAGAGGTTTGCATTTTTGAATGTCACTTTAGCGGAAAAGGAAAGATCTTCCAGCCAGGCGGGTGGTATGCCTGGCGGAGCGGCCGCTATGCCACCAACGGTTATTGTCTGGGTCTTTGATATATGATACGTACTCCGAAAACTCTAATAGCGCGTTGCAGGATAGTATGGAGAATTGTCAATTGTTCTAAATGTCATCTGCAGCGCCATCTGTGTAGCTTGTGGCGCGGTTGTCGATACATAGCTTTCAAATTTAGTTAAGTTGGAATATTTAGGTGAATAAATCCTGTAACACTAAAGATTACAAACCACAGCTACGGCTGATGTGTCGCCAGAGGGCGTATCTGGCGCGTGGCCAAGTCGCGGGATCCATCCTGACTGGTATTTTTTATGCTATAGATTAAAAATCGCTTTTGGAAATCACATACGATGTTCTTGTGCATTTATTGAGATACGAAAATGATCCCGGATCGCTTGCACAGTCGTGGTTGATACCTATATATTTTCCATTTGTCTATGTATAGCTGGCTAGGCTTACCTTCATTCAACTGTTGTAAATTATTTAGGCAAATCATTATTTATCAGCATTGCCCCAGTAACTGGCCGCGAAATCTATCTATATAAAAAAAAGAGCAACCATGGAGTTTCTTGCACGTTCTTCTCCATAGGAACGGCATTCCGAACGGGTGGTAAAATAGTAGCATAGCATTTTGTAACTTTTGACGATTCATAAGTACTGTACTTAATGATCTACATGAATAAAAAAAATCTGATTCTATCTATATAAACTTCTTGTTAGTAACACCATTTGTAACTCAAGCACGGGTGAGCCGATTTTTGTGATCTTTGATTTTTTAATTTGTCTCAGCTCCCAAATGCTGAATAACAATTGAAACCTGAGATGTATTTTAGTTTTTCTCATACATTTGATACTGAGGCGGTACGAAGTTCGCCGGGAATGCTAGTGGGTAATGAATAAAATTGCGCAATAGTAACAAGAGTACTAAAGGTTTTAAGTACTTAGGTATAATTCCAATCTTGGCTTTCAAATGAGTAGGCCATGTAGCTTGAACAAATATGAAATATAGAGCTACGAAATACACCTCTGTATAAACTATTTGCTACCTCAACACATAAGCTAAGTACAATCAACAGCTAAGCTATCAGTGCTAATAGCTTATGTTGTCAACAGCAGGCGTACATGGCGGGTTGCCAACGCGTGGTCGCAGGTTCGCTATCCGACGCAACATGACACTGGCTAGTTCTGTTAGGTATAATTTCGTAGTATAGCGTACAATATCAGATGCTGTTATGAAGATAGGTATTTACAATGATATTTAACCCTGACTTAACTCAAAGATAAGATCGACGTTATGTTTTGTCTGTAGATAATAGACCGTAAAAAAAATTATGTAAATCTTGATAAAAATCTTAGTAGGACGCCATTTTCATCTTTTCGTGACAGTGTATTTATTAAATTTGTATCCCAACTTAATACTTGACATTGTCAAAATACCCACAAATTTGTGGGTGAGGCCATATTTCAACTTATTCCATTTCATTTCGTTGCACATATTTAATTTCGTGAAGAAAGAAAAACAAATCGCAAACAACAACTTTTTAAAACTATAAAGCTGGGCTGTCCTTGTGGGCTCGGCAGCATAAATAAATTATTTTGTTACGGACCCCAGCGGAGACGGCGCTCAAGATAATGGGACCCAGTCCGACCCGAGTGGGGAAATAAAAATTATGTAACACTAATAAAGGGCCTTTCAGCCCCGCCTTGAGGACCCAATGCTTTGATGACGGATTTGAAGAAAACGTTGAAATCAAACGAGAATCGTTTACCTCAAGCGATTGATTTATTGGCTTTCTACAATAACAACAATACTTCTTTATTCCTATTAATAATACAACATCACGTCAGGGCCCCAAATCTGCTAACACAATCGATTCATAATCGAACAGCAACCGAACAGCAACAGCAACATAGTAACTGTCACTTTTGACAGATATCCCATACAATATCTGTCAAAAGTGACAGTTACTATGCGGTTGCTGTTCACAAAGGGGTACACTGCAATGTACCCACATTTCGCCGATAGTACTTTGAACCCAATAGGGGGTGGAGCGACCTCTTCAACGTCGCCACAAGCTACACAGATGGCGCTGCAGTCGCAGAACGTTACGCGCTATGAGAATTATGAAACCTGAAACGCGCTATGAGAGTTTTCGGAGCACGTAACATATATACAAGATCCCGACGATAACCGTCGGGGAATACCACCCGCCTGGCTGGAAGATCTTCCCTATTCCGCTAAAGGGGCGAGCCTATTGCCCGAGTCTCCATGGAAGCTCAATCACGAAAAGAGTATTGTAATTCTGTTACAATACTCTTTTCGTGTGTGCTGCAAAATATTGCTGTTTCTGTACTATTGATTTTATAGATATCGATAAATTTACTTTATATCTTAGCATTCACATGTGGCATGGCAAAATGAGGCTTCAGCAAATGCCACAACAGAGCTTTTCCAATAAGCTATTTCACATTTTATTTGTCCGTCTGCACCAGAGACATTAAGATTTTTATGATACGTAGACACACTCTTTATTCCAGTTCGGTAAATAACTTTAAGATACTACAGATATTCTAAATATCAATGTGGGATTAAGGATGAGATGTCATCTCCCATATCGATGGTAAACTTGTAGCTTAGTATTTTATGTCAATTTTGTCGATTCATAAGTACTGTACTTAATGGTTATCATGAATAAAAAACATATTCTGATTCCAATGTGAGCTTTCCGTATAAGTATTTTACAAATTCTCAAATAGTACCTTATCCACCATTTGTTTAAAAGTTGGTCCATAGAAATTCGGTCAAATAAGTTGCGGATAGGATCTATCAACACACTGTGAAACAGGCCAGAATAAATATTATTTAGCTACCTACGTTATTTTCTTTCAAAATCTTCGATGACTGATATTATTATATCTTTGAGGCCCAGTGGCATAGCAGTAGGGGCGGCAAAATAAACCACTCACTGGATGTTCCTTTGCCTTCCGGTCTCCTGTTTGTACAGGCCCTAACGAGCCGTTACTGCGTAAAAGATAATAAAGACAACCGGAGAAAAGATAATATACTTTTATCTTGTAAAAAGTAACGTCTTTTTGATGTGGCAAACGGTCTCGATAAAGTATTTGAGTCAATTTGTTTAAGACCCTTAAACAATTTGACGCCTTCCCAACTTTATAGTATAAGAAATGTACCCATATTATTATAAATAATAATTACCCTTTCATTGTCCTCTTGCTGGGCACGATTTTCCCAGAACAGGGAGTTTCTTTTACTAAGTACTTCATTATATAATATTTGACTCTGTTTTAGAGCAGGTTTCCCAAATTATTTCGGGCAACAGACCACTTTTCCAAAATGAGCTGAAATCTCAGACCCCCATAGCCACATTACTTTAAGAATCCTATCTCTAGTTTTTTTTTCCTAATGATATTATCAATTTGTAAGTACAACAATGGTACTTCCTACTAAAATATTATATTATATTATATTATATTATTCATTCTTATAACAAGAGGGTATACGTGGCACAAGTTATACAGTACCTTGAAACTTTCAAATAAGAACTTGTATTAATTAATAGGGCTCGATTTTTAGACGTCGTCGGCCCCCAAAATCAATTTTCGTTTATATCGACCCCTGGGAAACCGATATCGACCACTTTGGGAATCCCTGTTTTAGAGGACGGTAACGGTAGGCAAGTAATTATAGAGAAAGAATACGCATCATCATTACTTGCAGTAAACTGTGTCAAGTTAATTAATTTTCCATGAAAAACCAAAAGTCTTACTAAGTATTTCCTCCAAATCCGGGGTCGTCATTGTTTTTTTCACGGAACTGTAATTAAGATTGATTTACACTTAGCCTGTAAACCCACATCCGTCAATGGGCAACAAGTAGAATGGACTTGCGATGCTAAGATGTTTCTGAGAATATGTTTCTACAATTAAAAGTTAATTCAGCCTGTATATATTTATTTATTATTGAAATAAAACTTATTTTAAGGATTTTGTCGCGTTTATTTTCTGATTTTACGTTCCCGGCGTTTCGGCTGCTTTACAGCAACCATGGTCGCGGGAGGACTGAGGTGTTTGACGTCCTAGTGTTTATATTCTTAATCCTTGCGCAATGCCAACTCAACTGGGCTATGTATATATTATGTAACGCGATACAATATATAGCCCGTTTTTATAAAACATTTTTTTTGATGATTTGTGTTCCTACAAATATTTCTGCAGACCGAAATATTCTTAAATCTTCACAAGCGAAAACATTTGTGTCCCTAATTAAGGTAAAACACTTTCGCAATCGTTTCGCTCGCGACGCAAGCCTGGGCCGGCAGGTGGAACCCCAATTACCGGCTACAGAACCCGGAGGTACGATTTAAATATTAATCGAGGGGTGGGGAACAGGGCAGGGCTGTCGCTTGCACGCAACAGTTTTTTTTTAATATCGCCAGACGAACACACCACCTTATACGGTCCCACTAAGCAACGCTTGTATTATGGGTACCGTATAATGGACTAGGGGCGAACTCAGTATATACTACTTATATAGATACTTAACATCTATACTAATATTATAAATGTGAAAGTTTGGATGGATGGATGGATGGATGGATGTTTGTTACTCTTTCACGCCAGAACGGCTGAACGGATCTGGATGAAATTTGGCACAGAGATATAGATAGATAGATTATAGTCTGGAATAGCACATAGGCTACTTTTATCCCGGTAAAATGTATGGTTCCCGTGGGATAGATTTGTTTAAATTTTTCATAGAATACCAATAAATTCATTTTCTCATACATTTGATTCTGAGGCGGTACGAAGTTCGCCGGGACAGCTAGTAATAAATAAGTTATTGAAGGGATTTTTGAAGATAAGCAAATAGTAAATTCAATCACTGCACGAAATATGGCATAAATTGTATGTTAAACTAATAAAACATGATTAATACTGTAGTTATACAATATAATACTTGGGTAAAGATAGTTACGTATTGACTTTCTTCAACGCCTAATAGTCAAATTTTTTGGCAACTTTAAAAGCGGCACTTTAGTAAAGTGTTACTATTAAAATACAAAAACAATCATGTAAATAAAAATAAATTAAATAGTTTTTTTATTAAATAAAAAAATAAATATACCATCGTCAGCGTGACATCCATGAAGCTCACTGACTACAAGTGTTTAAAATGTTACGCTAACGTCGTTTACCGAACCACGAACTTGCCGAAAACGAATTGGATAAATATTTAAAAACAGATCGCGGTACCTTTTTTTTGGTTCGTCTAGAATTCTAGATGAAATATAATTTATTGATTTCTTATATAAAAAAACATTTTTTTCTGATTTTATCGCGTTCATTTTATATTAATTATTGATAGTGACTCCTTAAGTCGACATTTACGGGAGATTTGTTACGTAATTCATTTTTTTTTTTTATCCATTATAGGCAAGTATTTGATCTCGATCTCACCTGATGGTAAGTGACGATGAGATCTACGATGGAGCATACTTGCCTAGGTAGGAAGGTGGCAGTACGTAATTCAATAATTCACTAAAGTGCCTCTTGAAGCATCTGCAAGCTATATCCTAGAAGGAAAGCTTGAACAGCTCAAACTATAATTAATATCTGCGATCCGTCTGCCCCGGATTATCGCGTGATGGATGGAAGGCGGTAACAAGCAGAATTATAATTGATTTCTTATATTTACGCGAATACTATTCATTAAAATAAAACGAATATTACGGATTTTATCGCGTTTATTTTATGTATTTACGAGTACTTTCCCAACGTTTCGGCTGCTTTACAGCTACCATGGTCACGGGAGGACTGAGGCGTTTGACGTCCTAGTGGCATAGTTTGAGCTGGTGGTACCGTTATAATTGTTTAGGGTCCTCGAAGATAGGTTTTATATGGCATATTATTAGAGACTAAATGAGATCGTATGGCGGGATATAGTTTTTCACCGATCCCTGAGAAAACATTGGATTTCCCGGGATAATCAATCAATCATTAATCATGTTATACCCGGTATGTACCTACCTAAACTGTCACCAAGCTAAGTGTTAGGTAACTATGCATAGTGAACTATGAGTTACATTGTTTTGGCCACCCGGGGAACGTCTAGATATTCCGGGACAAAAATTATCCTCCCAAGCTATATTCTTTATCAAAAATATTTATTTTTAGACACGAACAAGTTACTGTGATAAGACAACATTTATTTTCCCTAATATTTTACGTTCAAAACTGGCGTTTGTAAAGTCGCATAACCAGCCGTAACTCTATTGCGGTAAGGCCTCGGATTCAATTAATTCCATTTCGTCAAGTCGTCACGTAAATTAGTTTGGCAACTTAAAACTGGGCGAAACATTTTATGGAGCAAAGTATAAGCGATAGCGATAACATATTTGTATTATTTCATTCGTCTATGATAGTGTGCATGTATATTAATTACTTTCAAGTTCTATAAAATGTATAAAATCATACAAATAAAGCACACACTGATTGAGTTACCAGCTAAATAAAGATAATAAACCCGTAACCAAATAGTAATAGATAACTTTTAAAATAGAGGTGAACTGTTTATTTCTTTAACCGGTTAAATAATAACCGATACTTAAACCGTTATTCAGTCACTCATGTAAGAAACTGTGAAAACAAACTCTCGTTGTGAACCGCTTGCAGCTTGCACCAAATCCTAAAATACTAAATCCTTTACGACTCCATCAAGGCGGGTAACCCAAAATTATAAATGAATTTGTCAAAAACTTCGATATCACATCCATTTTGATTATTTCGCGCCATCCTATAGCCCGGTATGTCACCATTATAAGTATGTCAAATAAATCCTCGTAATGAGATTTGAGATACAGTTTTCTATTCCGGGATAACTAACACAAAATTTGTTCAAAATGTTGATCTTATATAAGCTTGAACAGTACGATAAAAAAATTGTAAAAACCGCCCAAGGGACTTATTTTTTAGTTATTAATTCCAAACAAAAAATCGACAGCTCTACACAGTAAGATAACTAACCTATTTTTAGTAGTAGTAGTTTCAATTATATAAACAAAACGGTTTTAGGTGTGTGTCAACTCTATGTATAGTGCATAATTTATATAAAAATATTTTTGTCATTTATTCATTCTGAAATTGAAAAAAAAGTCTTTTGGCTCACCCTCGGGAAACAAAGAAATCACATATCTATTACAGTATCTTGGGTGATTTTTATTTTTATAGAAGGGTTTCCCTAGGGGGTAATAAAAAAACTAAACACAACGCGTACGAAGTCGCGGGCCTTGGTAGTATCATAATAAACATTAAATAGAAAAAGGCCGTCGTATTTAACACAAAAAACCACTTCAGACCGTACGAAAATTACTTCAAAAACAACCAGCAATGAAAAAACAATTTAAAGCCAAAGAAACTGAGTTTTAATACGAAAATCCGACTTAGGGGCGTTAGCAAAGACGCCGGCTGTTACTTTATCAAATCATTTAAATTTACTGTGAAAAATTTCTTTTCAAACCTAGCGCAGGTAATTGGAGGGTGGAAAAGGGGTGGGGGAACAGGGCTAAGAGTCGGGGTGGTAGACGGGTTGTGCCACACTGACAGAAGAGTTCGAATAAAAAAATACTTATTTTTTAATATTTTACGACAACTAACCATGTGCCCGGACTTTTTGTCGGCAAGTTGAACCGTGAAGTTGTCAATTTTGTTTTATTTCCCAAAAAATGTGTTTTCGATAAATAATGTGCAATATTAACCATTGTGTATTCATAAACGTGTACGAGTGAAGGATTTTAAAATAAAATAGTATAACTTGACTTTTCAAGTTCTCCCACGATGCCCGGTAAATTTTCAGTAAAGTATCCACAGCATTATTGATAGGGGGAGGGGATTCATTTCATCTACATCGTCGTCATCAACATTACTATTATCATCAGGGTTACATATAATTCAATAACTATTATCAAGAATTACTGGGCACTGGCAAAAATGACACTATTTTGTAGCTGATTGCTAACCTAAAAAATGACACTATTTTGTAGCTGGTTGCTAACCTAAAAAATGACACTATTTTGTAGCTGATTGCTAACCTAAAAAATGACACTATTTTGTAGCTGATTGCTTACCTAAAAAATGACACTATTTTGTAGCTGATTGCTAACCTAAAAAATTACACTATTTTGTAGCTGATTGCTAACCTAAAAAATGACACTATTTTGTAGCTGATTGCTAACCTAAAAAATTACACTATTTTGTAGCTGATTGCTAACCTAAAAAATGACACTATTTTGTAGCTGATTGCTAACCTAAAAAATGACACTATTTGGTAGCTGATTGCTAACCTAAAAAAAGAAGTAGCATGTGCCGGTATGCACTTAAAAAAAATGGTCTTCATACAATTTGACTCCCCATTTGACCCCCTTAGGAGTCTAATTTCCAAAAAACCTCCGTAATTTATTAATAGTAAACGTGAAAACGCTTTTGTTTTTTATTTAATACAATTCTTTTTTTAAATAAGTTCTTACCAACTTTAAAATTTTTCACCCGAGTTACGTCAGGATAATGACATAGACCAGGAGATCATATAACCGACATCCCATTAGTTTTATATACATTTATTAGTCTTAAGATAGCAATAAATTTAGTCTAAGATTTACCAGTGTCGAGAACGGTTGTCCGTTTAGAAATTAAAATATTTTTTAAAAGACTTTTCTTCAGCGCCGAAACCTAACTCCCGCATCGATGTTTTCACGTAACTCACGTGTTTATGGTGCTTTTCATACATATTTTTAGCTAAGCTAACAAAAAAAGCACACGACAAGGTAAGCGAAATTGAACTTTACAACGTTTAATTTTTAAAATATTTTTAACATAGAGAACTAAATCACAATACTTATTTAGATTGATTTATTCTTTAGATTCTAGTCAGCTGTATGTATCGCGCTATCGTTCGACGGAGCTAATGAATACAAACCACTCGATGGCTAGCCAGCCTTCATCGCGGAGCACACTGTAGCTAGCTTCTACAGAATTGCTAGCAACGTACAATTCATTGAACAGTCGACTTTTAAACTAAAAATCTATATATAAACAGCTCGACTTCACACGTCTTGCGAAGGGTTCTCTCATACATGCAGGTTTCCTCCACCGTTCAGCAAGTGATAATCAAGGTTGAAATTGAGATTCGCACATGAAATCCAGAAATCTCAGAGGTGTGAGCCGGGGTTTGCACCTGCGATCCTCGTTACCGAGGCAAGCGTTCTAACAACTTGGCTATCACTGCTGTTATGTTTGCCTACCCTTTCTGAATCAACCTGTATATTCTTCGAATACAAACTCGTACCAACCAACGCAACACTGTAAATGCAATTTCATGCATTGTTTGTTTGTTCAATCGATGACGGTTACCTGCTACAGTTGATTGAACTATTCTAGAATGTTCCATCAGTTTGATGAAATAGGTACCTATTTATTCATACTAGCTGTAAACCGTGAGTAGAATCCGTACGGGCGAATTACACTAGGGGTGGAATTTTAAAAGATTTTTAACTTGACGTGCATCTAGGAGCTAAGAGGAGCATGTGTGTGTGTTTGTGTGATCGAATTTCGGAGATTGATCGATCCTCCTTTGTTGAATTTACTCGGGTGAAAAATTGCTAAAACTACGTTGGATTTAGGTACCTATTGTTTACTAGATATGGCATAAAATATCTAAGGTGTATCAAAAATAGTGTAAAATAATTGAACAGTGCGTCAAGTGTGAGATTATTCGTAAGCTAACAGTATACTGTATAATCTACCCCTCGAATTTATGGACGTTGTATAACTTTATCAAACGTCATATAGTTCTGCGCAAAGCAAAACTCTTGTGCGCAGTACTATATGACGTTTGATAAAGTTATACAACGTCTATAAATTCGGGGGTAAATGTTTTTTTCGCCGAATGTATTTGTCACAAATAATCGTAGGTACTTGTATTTCTTGTCGTCTCTTCTCTCTTAATCTTGTAAGATTTTTTAGATTTAATTTTGTAATCTAATATTCTATTTTCAAAATGAATCGTATCGTAATATTTACGCGCATATCCAAAATACCCGTTGACATAAATATAATGCGATGGAGGAAATGGACTTTTTATCGACTACGAACCAACCCCGAGTGGATTTTCAGGCTCTTATTACATATCTTCTTTGTGCGAAGCTTTCAGTGGCAAAAACCAACATCCTACTTCCTTCAGAGTACTTAGGGACATGAAAGTTTAATTAAGTAATTCAGTTGATCTTTTTTTTTAATTAACACGTCGGTACACGATAAAGCAACAGGGGATCGTATCAAAGAACTCTCGCTAAGTGCTGTCGTCCCAGTTGTCCGGGACCAGTCCCCAGTTTGACCGTTTTAAAATTTAATCAAGTGGAGTGCCCCTACACGGTAGAAATAACTGGGACAATTTTTTTTGTTTTTTTATTAAACTAAAAAAAAAACTTATAAGGACTGGAGGATGTGATATACTCTCACTTTTAATACTAATAATATTCTTAAATAAACGCTCTATATGTCTTGTTAACGTGAAAAATAATAACTAAAAAGTGTATAATAAAATAAAATATTTAAAAATCAAAAATCCCGACTGCTAAAAAAATAACTTGAAACAAAACTGGAAAACAAGTAATGTGTTTTCTTTTCAGGACGTCAAGTGCAAGATTCTTTGTAGGCTAACCGTATATTTCATAAACGACGTATTTAGACATGCATGGAGAGTTGAAAATTCCAAAAATCTACCACTTGAGGCGCTGTTCAATTTGCCATACAATGTGTCTAAATACATAAACTATAAACATTGCAGTTATCTTACGAAGAATCTCGCACGTGACGTAAGTACAGTTCTGTTTATTATGCAGTCAGGTTTTTTTTATTTTTTTAGTACAAATTTCTGTCCTAATTTATCTTACATACCGATTACGTAACCCTACTTGAAAGTGTCGCTCTACGCCGATCAACTCGCGTCCAGTTGCCAATTAGTCGTAATAAATACTAAGTATCAAGTTAACTATTATAAATTTGCTTCGATACACTCCAGCCATTCCTAAGAGGGATAATAAAACTCACAGATTAAACAACTTTTTAATTGACATTAGAAAACAAACCTAGCGGCGACCCCCTACCCGACTCTCTCCTCTTTTTTTCTCGATTGTCATTTTACCTATCGCGGACTGTAAAATTCATTATATTTTTATGGAATTGGCATTCCGTCTGTAATTATATATAAAACAAAGTCCTGTTAGTTACACTATTTATAACTCGAGAATCGGGCGCCCCGGTTAAAACATGGAAAAAATCACAAAAGAAATATTCATTTTCTCATACATTTGAGGCGGAACGGAGTTCGCCGGGACAGCTAGTTACATATACTTACATAATATGTGCTTGGTAATGACAGATGAGATAAGAACATTTGAAAACTCCTCTCATTTTGATCAAAAAGTTTAAAACATTCGTCATATTCGTCGATTCCAGCTATATCATCTAAAAAACACATTGAAATTGATTCATCTATTTTGACGGTAGGTACGATGTCACAGATAGACTGTCAAAGGCGTCAAACACAGAACACATATCTTCATCTTTCTTTACGAAATGAAATGCGATAAAATAAAATGGATATGAATATGGCCTCACCCACACCTTAGCGGGTATTTCGCCAATGTCAAGTAATTAATAACAATAAAACATTCAATAAATACACGTTATAAATACAATAATGGATGTGACATGATGATATGAATCTTAACATGACGTAACTAAACATCAGCTCTAATAATCTAAGACGCTCAATCGCGCCGCCGTCCTACAGTTGACAGTTCTAACAACGAGATAACGTCAATTAACCGGGAACGGGTCGGTCACAGTTATCACTAACTGGGCCACAATTACGTCGAGTTACTGCAGTTATCGGTTAACTAATAGTTGTTCAGATGCTGGGGACATCTCAAGCGTTAGTTTAAAATGTGATATTCGTTTTTGTACAGTATGTCTAATGGACGTAAAAGTAACTATTGTCTGTGGTTTGTAAACCATAGATAAATAGAGGAAGATAATAGATTAATGGTCAAACAGTACAAGCTAAGAATTGTATTAATAATATAAGGTATCTATGATTATATGCAGTAAGTAAATATTTATTTAAGTTAATCATGACTTAGGACTCTGTTCGGTTTCGAATGTGCAGATAATCCCTATATACAATTTATTTGACAGAATTATCATCTATGGACTAACTATTCAATAAGTTGTGGATAGGGTTATTAACAAATTATAAAACCCTAACCCTCAAATTTATAGACGTTTTATAACTTAATCAAACGTAAAATCGTACTGCGCAAAGCAAAACTCTTGTCGCAGCACTACTACTATCAAATATCAATTGTAACCAGGCCTGGCTAATTAAGACAAGTCATTAATTTATAAAAAAAAATAAAGCAGACATTATAAAGCCAAATGCGTGCCCCTAATAATACATTATATATTTGGCATCCATCATCATTTTCACCCAATTTAATTCCTAAACGACACGTACCTACAACACAAAACGGATTAATCTCTAAACCCGCACAAAAAAGCACTTAAACCCAAAACTATTGGAGTTCCATAACTGTGGGGCTATATAAGAAAAGTTGGGCATTCTATAGCAAGGGTCCCGTATTCACAAGTTTGGAGACCGGATCACGGAGGATTAGTTCAACTTTCTGATGAGGCCACGTCGGAGGCCCTTAGCCGAGACCGAACCGAAAGCGCTGCCTCGCGAAACTGCCTCGGCACATGTCTAACCACTGTATCCATTTGCCTCGTTGTCAGCTCGAACCCGCCGCGTCTGCCGGAGCGAGACTCGGGAGGCTCACGAGGCCGCGCGGTCGGTTTAAACACGGCTATTCACGACGGCTATTATACGTCTATTTTGTGTGTATCATACTGCTATTCTCCTTCGTGAAGGCCATAGATTATCCTTTTAGCTTATCTAGCTGTTAAACTGAATTTTCAATTCCCTCATAACATTATGAGGAGTATTTTCTTACACAAATTGGCGTTTGTAAATATGTCACCGCTATCAAAGGATGGTGTGCCGTAGTCCACCACGCTGGCCCAGTGCGGGTTGGCGGACTTCACACGCCTTTCGAGGTGTTCTCTCAGACATACAAGTTTCCTCACGATGTTTTCCTTCACCGTATAGCAAGTGATAATCGTGGTTGAAAATGAGATTCGCACATGAAATCCAGTAATACCAGAGATGAGAGCCGGGGTTTAAACCTGCGATCCTCGTTACCGAGGCAAGCGTTATACCAACTTGGCTATCACTGCTTGCTTACATTTATATTACATATGCCTAAACATTGTAACGCTATAGTCTTTATTTTAAACGAATACCCTGAATTATTCTTTGTACTGTCAAAAGGAACGAGTCAATTCTAATGGAGATTCCCTCGATCCGAGATCCAAGGGAAAAATCCCTTCGAAAACTCATTTCAGTTCTCGGGGTGAAAAAGCCCGGGGCAATGTCCCAATATCCTGTCGGACTCTTAAACGGCACCGAGTCCCGGATCTTAGTAAGACTATTAGATCTGTGATGCTTGTATATTGATCGCTTTGTGAATGTGCAGCGGATCAGACGGATTTGGGTGGTATTTTATAGAGGTTTTTTTTATTGCATTATAGACAAGTATTTGATCTCGATCTCACCTGATGGTAAGTGACGATGAGATCTACGATGGAGCATACTTGCCTAGAAAGTACTTGTTCTCTCTCGACTTGAAAACACCCAGATTGAAGTCAGAATAATGGTGGGATGTATTTCCAAGTGCCGTTGTTGCCCTATGAAAACTGTGTCTATACCTACTTACATTATGTAAGTGAGAAAGTAAAACATGATTATTTTAATTATATATTCTTGATACTACATACTTCTGGATACAGGCTATAATAAATTCGGATAACAGTTCAGTTTAATGGGTGCTCACATGAAGAACAGTATGTCGTCGGCATACAAATCATGTACCTACGCTGAATTACGGGACTTAATTGTTCTAATGACCCAATAACAACAGCCTCATTGACCAATGTTTTTTTATACATCGCCAGACCAGCACACCAACTATACGGTTCCGCATCAAGCAAGGCTTGTAGGGTACCGTACAATGGACTAGGCGCAAACCCAGTATATAATACTTATGTAGATATGAACCATCTACAAGTGTAGCGTGTGTGCGCCTCGCATGGCAACACACTGGAGCTTACTTTTTTATTTTATTTTTATGTAAAAATAATGGATAAAAAAAGACAAGCCCGCTGAGTTTCTTGCCGGACCTGCTCAGTTGAAGTCGCGTTCCGATCCGGTTGTAGAGTTAAGGAAAAAAATGTAATGACAATTTGTAAGTGCCTCCGTAGGCCTATACGAAAGAAATGATTTGACTTTGACTTTGACTACGACTCGGGTACAAAAAATCGAGCTTATAACACAAAAGTGTGTACCTACTAGGATTCATAGTCGAAAAGTAAATAAATACACAGGCCATTTTTTTTAGAATGGGTTCTCATAAAGTCTAGTTTTGAAGGGTAGTCTGCCATTGGACTGCTAACACCATCCCCTCACGTACCCTACACAGCAGGTCAGGGCGAGCGGCCATAGATAGCCGGGATTAAGCATTGTTGACGAGTTAAGAGCTGGAAGCTGGGTGATGAATTATTCAGTTCTATTTGCACACAGTGCTAGCTGAGGGCGGTAATCTAGGTAATGTTTCCATGACAATAGCAGAACCAGAAGGACTATAACTGCAGTAGTATATTTTTAATAATACCACTCTACATTGAAATAAAACTATTTTTTAAGGATTTTATCGCGTTTATTTTTCGTTTTTACGTTCCCGACGTTAATATAAGAAATCAATACCACTCTAGTCAACCTCTTCAACCGCGCTACAAGCTACATAGATGGCGCTGCAGAGGCATTCAAAACAATTGACAATCCTCAATACAATCCTAAAACGCACTATGGGAGTTTTCGGAGCGCGTAACATTTATATACAAGATCCCGACAAGAACCGTTGGGGCATAGCGGCCCCGCCCCGCCAGGCATACCACCCGCCTGGCTGGAAGATCTTCCCTTTTACACTAAAGAATGAAAGCACTTATCTCTCTCTCACTAACGTTAGAGGACTTTCAGGAGTCTTGGCACTAACCAGAAATGAAATTCACACGATTTGAAATGCTCGTGGACTCAGTTGAGTTTTATTCTCTATTCGAGACCCCAAAATGTTACCGAACGCCAACAAAATATAAACTACAACCAAATACCAAAAGTTATCAACATCTAACCAATATTACAACAAGCAAGCGCCATACCAATCACAACATGAGCTGAAACTTCGAAAACTATGCCACGACCTCGGTATAGTTTAGTTTAGTTCAAAGGGAAACTAATTCCTTCCCAAGTGTGGGTCCCGTGCCCCCATTGTTGTGCAACTAGCACTCCAGCGTGTATTTATCGACTCATAAATCAAAACAGCTCGATAGGATGAAAGCTCCGATGTGTGAGCGTTTCCATTGTAAGGTCGGCCATGACCGTGGTTTTATTAACCGACTTCAAAAAGGAGGAGGTTCTCAATTCGGTTGTATTTTTTTTTTTTTTTTTTTGTGAGTATCTCAATGAAAATAATAATAATATCGCCAGACGAACACACCAACTATGCGGTCCCACACTAAGCAAGGCTTGTACGATAGTCGTATCAACCGTGGATTATGTAGAATACTGCACACTAATTTGCAAACTTGAACTGTCAATCTGCCCCTTTTTGTATGGAGTTTGCAAACCGTCTTAGGTAATGATTTCTTATATACGTTTACGCAAATACACTTTGAAATAAAACTAGTTTTAAGATTTAAAAAAAAAAACGTAAAAAACATGTCTTATTTGATTTGTGTTTCATAATAACAGAGATTTTAGTAAGCAGGCGTGATTCAATAAAATATAACCATGTTTGGAATTGCATAGACGTAGATGTAGCTTAATTCTATATGTATTGGTTTTTTAAGGCGCTACTTTTCTAGATTGTTCTCACATAGCTATAACAATGTACTACTCAAAAATTTACAACTTACTTGTAAACAGACAAAACTATGACACTAGGACTTCAACCACCTCAGTTCTCCTGTGAACATGGTTGCTGTAAAGCAGCCGAAACGTCGGGAACGTAAAAACATAAAATAAATGCGATAAAATCTGAAACAATAATGTACTGTAATATGATAAAAAGCATATATCGTATCGTACATCGTTGGAAACGCACACGTCATACATATGTGGGTCGTCTTTAATAGATAGTGAAATGAAAAGATGTCGTAACATTTGTACGTCGGGCGCGGGTTCCGCGGGAGTACGGAAGCGGCCATTGTTGGTGTTGCATGGTTGTGACGTGCTTGGTTTATTGTTTGATGTTATGCGATGTTTAGCGACACCTCTTTGTCATAATAGGAGGCAGGGAAGGGTGACTGATTAAATCATTCCCCCAAATGTATAGACGGTCTATAACTATGTTTGTTACTGCGCTCAAGAGTATTGCTTTGCGCAGTACTATATGACGTTTGATAAAGTTATACAAAATCTTTAAATTCGGGGGCTAGTCTATAAATTCCAATTAAGATGTATTTCTCTACGTAATACACCAAAAGTTTTTGCTAATATTATGTACTTATTTATTTCTATTGCGTTATAGCGATTTAGTGACAACATCAGTCAGCCTCCTTACCAGGAACTATTAATGCGTCTCAAATCAGGACTTCCATTCAAACATTATGTCACCTTAATAATCAGAATCAGAATATTTTTTATTCACGTAGACCTTTAAGTACAGTACTTCCGAATCGTAGTCAGCTGCTACAAATTTGGGATGTAGATCAATAAAATTGAGGACCGATTTGAGTCGCATTAACAGTTCATGGTAAACCCCTAGGCATAATGATATTTTAATGCTTTTGTAACAACCACTCAAATATAAGTTCAGGTATAGTTATTTCAACGATTTTTCTATTCATAAAATGATTACAGTTAAATAATGTAATTTTACACAACGTGCGCACGACGTCTTAAAATTAGCACAAAAATGTCTGAAGCGCCATGGTTGTTGTTATGTACATATAACATCCCAATATGTACACCTATATACGTTTTTATTTTAAATATTAATCATATTTTTTTTTAAAACGTATATAATATAGGTGTATGGAAAATCTAAAGCCAATTTGCAATAAAAAAAAAACATTTTTGACATGTCATTATAGTACGTAGGGACCGTCGATGTGTTATGAAAATATTCACAATGTCATATACATACATTACGAAAGTTAAGGAGTGTTTACACGAGCATAACAACGGCAGGCAAGGATTTAATTAGTGCCGCTCTCACAAACAGTGTGGCGTGGTTCACCCCTACCGCACCCCTGTTTACTACAGTACGACATATAATTGTAACATATTTAGTTGTTCTCGTCGTGTTTGTTGTATTAAACTGTCGGTCTCTGACAACTAAACTGTGGTTACAGGCAGGTAGTCTCGAGTTCTGACATCTGGATCCATTAAGTCGGTTCCTGATTTCTCAGTTCGGTCGGTCGGTTCGCGTAATAGAAACAGAGTGCTCTAGTATGTTACGTGCTACGTGGTAAAATCAAATGGTATTGTATTGGCCGATTGGTATAAGTTGTTAGTGACCCTGCTTTCTATGCCGAGAGACCCGGGTTCGAATTCCAGTGAGGGTAAATTTGATGTGATAAGCACGAATATTGTACCCGAGTTTAATGCTTAATATCTATTTACGTAATTATATACTAGGATGGTCTCCAGTTCATAGTTTGGTACCGTACAGTTGGTTTGGTATTATTATTAATATTTCTGAGTGAAACGATACTGCACCGAGAAAATTCAGAATGCTGGTTAGACGGCAATGTGTAAAAACATTTGTTATTAGTTAGATCAAAGTTCTAGTCTACAAGCTCAAAATGCGAGTTGGCAATCGAACCTGCAACTTCTTGTTACATAGGCGATTTAATTCAACCCCTCAAATATAACTAACTGTGCTTAATAATAATTAATCACATACCCTAGCTGAATAAGTTCGCTATGTTTTCCATTCTACTTTGTTTATATGTTGTTTCTGCGTGGCCAGAAGCAGGCTATTAATTTTCTCAACATATGTTGTTCTACGTGGATATATAGTATACGGAATAGATACAGGCGATCACATAATTGGATACACAATTTCGATTACTAAAAATATTTACATGACAAAACATTTATATGATTATTTTAAAAACTTCGTGAATTGTCGGTTCTATTATTTTTTTTTCCTTCACATATTATCGCATTCAGTATTTTAATATCCGTGGTCACATATCGTTTTTCATGGCGAAATGCACAAAGGCTGGCCGCGTACAATCGAGCGCGGTTTACTTGCGTGGGGATAACGGGGGCCTTGTTGCGCCGCCACCTTTTTAATATACCACAGACTTTTATATAAGTACATTGCTTTTGTGTTTAGCGCGCGATTGTACTCTGGTATATACGAAGGCTTTAATTAAAGGAAGCTGGAAACGAGCTTCACCAAATAAAGTAACACACATGTAACTGTTTAAGCGTCACATAAAACACCTTTTATTGAACTATAATTCTTATTTAATGCTATTAATTATTTTTAATTGAATACGTTGAAACTCAAAACCAAATCTCTTGTTTTGTTTTCTAACCATTTTTAAATAAATGTAGCCATAGACCAAGTTTAAAGTTTTAATTACGAGATAAAAATAAAAGCAAGCAAAGCACTTCTGAACTCTTACACAACCGTCCATTGTTTCTAAACAGGAAAATAGTAATCAAAAGTGTATTATTTCGCGATGCGCGCGGCCTGGGCGCAGCTTGCGCATACTTTACAAACGGATATCGCGTACATTGTCTCAATTCAATCCGCCTAATGAAGGCGGGAACGAGTGACGCGCATCCGCCATCATGGCGCACCAGGGTTGCCAGTGCAAAACTTAAAATTAAAATTATTACCATTGTATAGGTCCCAAGGTGTCCTACCTCTAGGTTTACCATGTAATAAAACACTAGGGTATGTGGGGTATGTAGATATATTGCTTACTATAAAAATGGTCTCTAGAGAGTAGATGAAAGACCAAAACTTCTTAACACCGCGAGCTAATTTTAGATTAGCGACATCTATCGAGCACTATTATAACGAATTATACAACCTTCTTTACCTCACTGGTGGCAAATGCTGCTCGTGTTATTTAGCAGCACTCAAAGACAAAGACAATGGCGTCTACTTTCCAGGACCACGTTCTAAAAATTGTCTTCACTCACTCTAACACCAAATAATACCATCGTAATCCTATAAAAGCTTAGAAATAGTGTTGCCCAAAATCAGTATTGGTTTTGCATCTTCGCAAGACAAAGCCAAGACCACCTAAACCAGTCATGGCGTTTTGTTCTGAACATTATAACGACGAGACGCAAGAGTCTCGCAGATTTATTCCTGTTCTTGCTATAATTACGTAGTCTTGATTTTGCAAAAATGGCATGTCAAGACCAATTCTGGGCAACGCTACCTAGAAACAACTGATGGTAGACTCCTTCAGGAATAGTACGATCGTTTGATTAGCACGCAGACACCCTAGGAACACGTATTTGCATACAAATTAAATGAAGCGTCGTAGGAGGCGGTCGGTATCTGTGCAATCACATTCAGATCTACAAACACGCAGCTTATCGTGAACTTGTTGAAAGAAGTTACTGTATATTAGATTAATTATTTAATTCATGCTTACACTGACACTTTGTTATGGGCTAACTGAAGGTCTAGACCAGGGGTTCCCAAACTTACTTTGTCTACTGCCCACTTTGAGAATTAATTGTTTATTAGCGCCCCCATTTTTTCACTTACTTAAAAACTACTATAACTTCAAATTAAATTAATTATTGTAAGCCTCTACACAACGCCCCCATTTTTTCTGGGTCTCTTACCGCCCCCCTTTAGGCCTGCAGCGCCCATAAGGGGGTGTTATCGCCCAGTTCGGGAAAGGCTGGTCTAGACGAAGAAGGATTTTTGTAATATTTTGAACTGTCGCAACCCTATTTGGACAATAGCGGGAAAATATTGACGTGAAAAGCGTGTCCCGGTAAAGGCTCAGTTCGCGCCATTGCAGAGCCGAGCGCCGCCATATTGTATAGGGGTGCTTTCACATCGAACGTTAACGTAAGAGGGAATAGTGCAAATTATACGTCACCAGCTGACGAAAAAAAAAGTTATGGAGATTGTCGTGGAAAATATCGTTAACAACACGCAAAATAGTATTATTACGAGGAAACTTACAAATTTGTAGCCATGAGAAGTGAATGTTGGCTTCTTGATCTCATTGAACATTTAAATCTTAAAGATTCTTAATCGCGCAAGCTTGTAGTTCTACTGGGCTTCTTCGTTCAACTGAATGTTAACTTAACTCAATTCAGCCCATTCCCAAATAATTTCGAAACTGCAAAGTGAAGTGAAAACTACAAAGTTACAAGAATTAGCACCGCCATCGTTGGAGTCCGGAATTCGCAACTAATTGGCTGTCTTGTTGAATTCCGAGCGTTTACAAATGTTTCTTGCGAGTAGGTAGTCGCCTGATCAATTATAGATTCGTGCGATATTTTTGTAGAATGCTGAATTTATTTAATAACTAGCAGACAGAAATACTAACAATAATTAATATTAATTTGTTCAGTAAACGTCTATTTATATCGATCGAACTTTTTGTAATACCTACGGAAAGTCTTTATAAAGTCATATTCGTTGTCCATAGACAAGGTTGACAAATTACAAGAAAGTTTTTCAGTTGCTCAAATCGATATTAAATACCGAGGAGAGCTATAAAATCAATTCATGATTAAACTTTGGAGAGCAAAAACCAGCAGGGGTCTATGATAAGAACTTGCTTAGTGAACGTGTGAATCTCTTGTTCATTTTAGATTAATTTAATGTATTTTATACGTCAACGACTATTGCGTTTGCAGTAATTCTATTTTATTTAGAGCGATGTAGAGATCGCTGTATAAATGTCAGATTAAAACTAAGTACAATTCGTTCAATTCACTTACTTGCAATAATATAGCCTTTCGTCTCTCCCCGTGTGCACAGTCCAGCCTTCCTTCAGTTCCACCTGTAGCCTCTCCAGCGCGGCCTCGTCCTCCAATGCCACCCTAGCAAGCTTAGGACTCCCAGTCCCCAACCTCGGACTCCCGTACTTAGGACTGGCGCCCAATTTGGGACTATTGCTACCCAATTTTGGACTGTTCGAACTAGAGCCCCCATCGCTTAAAATTGGACTCCCTGTTAGTCTGGTGTTGAAACTAGGACTAGCGTTGGGTCTAGGACTGGGAGCTAGTTTGGGACTGGCCGTGCCGCTGGGACCAGGCGACGAGCTCGCCTGCTGCAGCAGCATCGCTTTCACGTCATCGTGCCATTCTTATGGGTATTTTGACCTGGAAATAAGTGTAGTGTTAATGTTAATGCAAATATACGCCTTAATAAAGGCATTTAAAATTACCACGTTAAACGCTTGGCTACATGAATGTAGCTCTACTCTTATCCTAATATCTTACGACATTAATAATGACATATTAATATTTTGTCCACATCTGCTTAGTGACATTAAGGCACTAATTAGAATACGCAGCCGAGGATATGGCCGTAGCATTATAAAAAGTCAGTGTCAAATACAAAAATGCCATGTAATAAAAAAAAACACCCCAAAGATATCCGAGACATTTAAACAACGATTCAAAAAAGGAACACAAATGAAACGCTCTCGCTGGCGGGTTTTCTAAAATGGCAATAACGATTAAAACTGCCTGCAAAAAGTCCACTCGAAATACCGTCCAAATTGCCACGAAAAAAAGGAACCCGAGTGATTCCCGCGCAAACCGTAATCGCTGGAACGCGACCGACGAAATATGAATGAAAATGGCGGGCATTTTCACGATGGCATTTTATTTATTTGTGCGTTTTGGCCAACTCGATAAAACAAGGATATTTTTGGGAGTTCTATGACATAGTTAGCGTATAATTCAAGAAGGAGGTTTGTTGAAATAGGTACCTACTCTATATAATTATTTACAAGTTATTCTATTTCTATTCTATCAGCCGATACACGTCCACTGCTGGACATAGGCCTCCCCCAACGACTTCCACACATCACGGTCCTCCGCCACTCGCATTTAGAGAAGTATTATAATTTAATTAACTCCTTTAAACGGTACTTATTTTGAAACGTATAGACTATAAATAACAACTCCTTACATCCATTTAAAAAAGTTACCTTCTACCTAATGATTTCAAAATTGGTAAACTTCTAACTAACCCCAATTTTCCATGAAAGATGATAAACTCATCCTAAACGACCTGTCTGTTAGAATGGCGGGATTCGGGATTAGACACCGCCATATTGGATGATCAAACCAGCCGTTTAATTTTTGATACATATCGAGTTCTTATCAATTTTATTAATTTTAGCGTGCAGTGTTAATAAGTAAAATACTTCAATATTCAAACCAAATCCGTCGGGTTTTTTTGAAGGAATTTCGATAAATAGTTCTGTGTAACTAATTCATTTCAGTAAAAGAATTTAGGGCACTTGTCATCGCTTGCCCAAAACTATTTGTCCTTTACTGTAAGCAAAGCATAAGTTTGCCGCCATTTTTGTTTTCATACTGAAATTACAAATATCGTAATAACTGCTCATAAGTCATACTCATACATACTATTACTTATATAACATATAATTAAATCATTAACTTTGTTAAGTACATATATCCATTATAAAAGATTGTTTTCCTTTTTATTATCTGCCTAATGCAAATGGACGGTTTTTCTTTTATTTTGGCATCACGCACTTGTGTATTTTGCCAGTGTCAAGTTATTGACGGCCACTTTCAATTGAGTAAGTGCTTTAAATAACACTCAGAATAAATGTCAATATTTAACCTCCTTTTTTCCTCCTTTTTTTTTGAAGTCAGTTAAAAATATAACATTTTTGATTTATCCGTCCGGTTTTCGTTATATCACACAAATTATTAATTTTTATTTACGCAAACTGCAATCACCGTAACTCAAAAGATTATAAATCCGATCAATGTGTAAACCGTCTGTTAATCGATAGCGTATCGTGCTATAAACTATATCAACACGGTGTCAAAATTCGCACACAGTTCTAGCAAAACACAAACTAACCGTGCAACTATAGGATCTTGTTGAAAAACAGCGATTAAGAACCACCAACAATGTCTGTCACTTACACGTTCTACGGTAGACAAAAAGAGATAGATAGTAGCAAAAGTTTGTAAGTTAGAGGAAGATAGGTGTAGTTTTATGTGATCGGTAGCCGGTCGTTGACCTGCATTGTATGAAGAGATTTCGTGAGCCAACCCAGTTAGGACAGGAGTTTATTGTTTTTCATAAAAATTATGACAGAACGGATTTTATAGACTAAACACAGGATTACAAACTAATTTCGTACAAAGATAGATATAAAACAGATGTGGTAGGTATATAAATTTGTTAAATATTGAAATTTAAAATTTCGTTAAATGCTTATTGAAATTCGTTAAATATTGATAGAGGGTCTGTTCACTGTTGCTAGAAAATTTGAATAAATATTTTTATTAATAGAATTTCATGAGGAACGTGAAAAATAATCACAATAGTCAATTTATTGGGTGCATTATTTTTTTTATTGACATGTCTTTCTATCGAAATAATTGTGACTTCACATAATTATCACAAATAGGCTAAAGAAGCGCAGATTTAAATGATTGTATACCCTATCTGAATCACGCTGTCTAAACGTAATAAATTATTAAGGTATAGTAACCTTATCTATGTTACTCACTTGTTCTTTGCGATATAAGCTTGTGCTTAGTACAAAGGACACAGACTAGTTCCAATATTGTACAACATGGTTTTTGTTGAATATTTTTTTCTTGAGTCATTGAATATTGCTCCAATTCCGGGATCGAGAAGAATCCCCAAAATCCCGGTATTGAAATTTGGTACCGGGACTATATTCCCCAGTACCGGCTCAGGTTTAGCGGGGTTATATCATGTCCAGCGCTGATTTTAATTGTCAAATAGCGAAACAGGCATAGTATCATTCTCGGTCTATGGCACTGTTGATCATGATTCAAACTGTCATTGTTTATAGGTGTCAGTGCGATGACGTCATCACCCACGATGTACGCATAAAGATGGTCCCCGACCGCAACAGGTTGACCTTAGCCCACGCACGCGCCATGCGAGAGTGAGTCATGCGCCTCAGTTGGCAATGTTTGTGGATAATACATCGCTCGTTTTGAGGTTATTTTTTTATAAATAAATCATAAGACGTCTTATAATGTGAGTACTATTAATCTCGTGGTACTTATACTATATATGTACATATGTATATATTTATATGTGAAGTCAAGCTTACTACAATGGGTAACCCATTTTATAACCTGCAAAAGTTTCACTCTATTATTTCTAGCTCTACAGCTGACCCGACAGTCGTTATTAAAAAGCACTGTAACTTTTTCGGACAACTTTTTAATTTTGTCTATATGTTAAGGGGCAGCTATTCCTCTTTCCATATTTTAGAGTTTTTGTCTCGACCGGCTTATTTATGGGCGTGTTAAGATATCATGCTGGATGAATGTCTATTTACGTTCAGATTTATTCCAAGTTGTCTATTAGTTGTTGTAGGTTATGTTGTGTTTGGCATATTGTAGGGGTGATTGAAGTGACCTTTATAATCTGTGCTGACATTCAATGCCCTTTAAAACTATACAAACTTCTAAATACCGATCTAATGATCAAATAAAAGGTGTGGTACCTGCCTATGTTTCTGGAACTAGTTTAAATGCCTGCAGCTCTGTTGACATCTAAAAGTAGCCTTATCATTTTCTTATCCAAAGTGTTCTGCATAAGTACCTACTTACAAAACTGCATTTTAATGCATTCAGGCCAACTCAGTAAAGTAAATACCTTATTGAAAAAAAAACTGTTTTTTTCTAGTTTTGATATTTATACCTTCATTTTTAGTAAGCATTGAGTTTTTTTATGTTGCTTCTAAATAACATAAAAAACGGTAAAATAAATATTATTTTGCCGTTTACTTTTTACTTACTTCAAAGCATTTCATTCAATTGGAAAGTAACAAAGTGAATCATTCAACCTGTTTGTCATTCAGCTCACGTGAATGATTGAAAAGCTTGGCTCGCACGCGGTTGTATGTTCAACTTGATTTTATTAAAGCTTGGACACTTTCTATTAATCTTTCAATGCTATAACTCAACGGTAGGCTTCTTCTGTCCCGCTCACAACACAACATTTATAAACAAGTATGACAGTGACAACATACTCCTCGATGACGTTACGATTAGTGTTCGTACTTACTCTACTGATCGAACTAGATTGGAAAACATAACCTAATTTGAGTACACTTTTTATATCCTCAATGTAGGAAGCAACAGGCGGGGTTAGGCTTCGCGTCAATGGAAGCGGTAACGAGGAAATATTTAGGTTAACAGAAAAAACGACATAAAAATGTAATAATGATTCCTGAACGAGTTGGGAGTGGCGTTTGTGAACAAATATTTTATTTCAAAAATTCTAGGCAAGAATTAAATCCAGTTTGAACCGAGCCAACTTTGTCCACGATATCTTGCTGTCGTCAAATCCGTTGGTAATAATATGGATGACGGACATTAAGATATATAAAATTGTGTGAAAACTTTTTATGGACCCCCGAAATTACTAGCCATTCATCTGCCCTTCGATCATTGAAATAAAACTAATCTTAAGGATTTTATCCCGGTTTATTTATTATTTTTTTATTTTACGTTCCCTTCGATCACTTTACCACAGAGTAAGGATGCAACTCTATAATATCTATACCTAACAACAACTACAAAATTAAGTTATTCGCTCAAAGAGACAAAGCCTTCACCCTTGACGCGTAATCCCTCAAGTAAACCCCTAATAAAAATCTCATAAACCATCCGAGGGGTCGGATAAAAACCAATTTACACATTTTGCATGTATGAAGAGTAATCCTTCGATCTCGGTAATAAAGTTCACTTTACGAGACCATCAGACATGACCCTTGAACCTTTTTATGGCGATTTTCACACTTAACATTAAGTTTTCATAAGTGATTTTGGATTGCTTAATAATGGATACAACATTAAGCCCATATGAGGTTTAACAAAAATAGTTTATTAGCGGAAAAGAGAAGAACTTCCAGCCAGGCGGGTGTTATGCCTGGCGGGGCGGCCGCTATGCCCCGACGGTTATTGTCGGGATCTTGTATATATGTTACTTGCTCCGAAAACTCTTATAGCGCGATTCAGGATTGTGACGTCAATTGTCTATTGTACTGAATGCGTCTGCAGTGCCATCTGCGTAGCTTGTGTTGCGCTTGAAGTGGTCGCTACAGTTTAATATATTTTAACAGATGCATCAGTAAGTTATATGGATCACGTTGATGTATAAAATAATTGTGTAAATGATGTTGATGATTTAAACAAGGCTAACCAGTAGCGTTTGGCCGTGCGTTCAGTACAGGGTGTATTTTTTTAAATGTTTAATAATTTGATTTATTTCTTTGGGAATAATTATTAGCCCTGTTAAAATATTTTACACTATTATTGTTACACCTTATATAACGAAGGTTACCGGTTTTTCCAAAATGTTCATTAAAATGCCGTATGACATTTAACTTGACACAGTCTAGTCACGGCAAGGTCCATACAAAAAGAATGATAAAATATATTGTGTTGCATGTAGTTAGTACAGTGCAGTAAGTTATTGCTTTGCTTTCACTATAGGTGATAAAGAAATTACTATTTGCCCCTCCGAACCCTGAAGACCAGACGTTTTGAGCCAAGAAAAGCACACGTGGGTAGTAAGACTTCACATGTACAACAAAATAGGACCATTCATTTGATACTGTAAACAGACATGCTGCCGCATGATTCCCCAGTAGATATCCAAAATAAATCATACGAGCAATAGATTTTTAAGAGGGTAGGTAGGTAGCACAATATGTCCAGGAGCGTCGCATTGGTCGTAGCATCGCCTATATCCAGTAGAACCAGGTTTTATTGTCCAGACGCGACCCTTGGCTCCAACATTTAATGTGCCAGTTCAAAATGGGATGTCTCTAAGTTATTGGTCCAAGTTAATACGTCTGAAGGGATTAGAGTTGGATGTTTTAGTTCTTTTTTGGCAGAAGTAAAGTGATTTTTGTTCTTTGAACTCCTTGAATGGTTGTGGAGATATTTTTATGAGGGCCTTTCTATTATTGGATATATTTGCAGTGTTTTCATTAATACCTTTTGTGCTCGTAGTGTAGCTACCTATAGGCATAAAGCCATATAACTGGCAAAAATGGCACTATTTTGTAGCTGATTGCCAAGATAAAAAAGAAGGAGACAACCTTTCATCTTTGTACAAAAAACTGATCCAAATAAATACAACATTTCAAAACTGGCAGGTAAGACAATAAGAATGTTGGCGACGCATAACTATTATATTTTATTGTCTATTTTTTATAAGTCACTTTTGAATAAAGATTCCTGTTGAAGCTGTCGTTTTGACGGACTTTTGTGACCGAACGGTCGTATTTTTTTCTTTAATTTCTGTCCCATCACCAACAAAGCATTTCAATCTTCTATTTTCAGCTATTACTGACAGAACGTCCGATACTCGGTAGCCAACATTGGACCACATTTCGCATACCTCTATAATTTCAAATCGGCTAGGAATCTAGCTGCATACTAAATCCGGCTTACTCGGCGATCGCGATGCCACCATGTCCGAGAGATGATCCTAATTATGCGAAGCGGTTGACCCCACTTGAGGCACTTGCCTGGCTTCGGGCGCCCGCGGTACCATCAGATGTCGCACCAAACTCGAATCTAATTCAATTCTTGACACAATCGCCCATAGACAACGAAATAAAATGGTATCTGCGACTCGGTGTATCATCAGGGTACACTCCGACAGTCGGGTCTAAAGTGTCCAGTGTCGTGTGTATACTTACCCTAACAAGTCGTAAAGGTGATTAGACAAACCATATGTGACTGTTGGTGTATCTGCAGCATTGTTTTTATTGATTTTAAGTGGATATCTACTGTGTCCCGTCTGTTTTACTCTGTTATAAAGTCCGTTACGTGTATTCCGTGCTTTATTTATATGTGTGCGTGAGTCGTGTGTCGAAATTGTTTCACCAGGGGGTTAGCACGCGAGTCAAGACAAAACCTATGTCACAGATTATCTCGCTCTCGCCCTTGCGTAATTCATACGAAGGATAGAGAAAATCAATGTATCTCACATTTTGTCATGTCACAGCCGGCTGTGCTACTGCAGCTCTGGAGTTGTGATTTCACAGACAAAACAACAGAGGCGTCAAATTTATAGATGCTTATAAATCATTTCAGCATCGTGGTTATAAAAGTATACACACCGACAAACATACTTCACCATTAGCATCACATATCCTATTGTTTAATTCATATTATACTCCCCACGCGAGGTGAGCACAGCCCGTACATTTAATTAAGTATGCTGTCGGAATACAAAGAAGGGTGGCTATCTCTAATAACCATATTAATAACGTTGGCTGAAACTTTTAACGTGTATAGATATTTAATAATGAGCTGAATTTTAAGGGATCCCCGAGTCAGGTATTGACCGTAACGGAAAAGCTTGGGCATGCATTATTTGAAGAGGGGATGGAGTGCTTCGACACGCCTTGCCTCGCTGGAAATAGATTGAATACGTCAGTTATGCGGGTCAGATTGAGGCACGGAATGTAACTTCAACGTACGAACATGAAGGGAAATGGAACGTTTTAGGAGATAAAAGGATGATGAGTAGGTGAGATAGGTAAAGGTTTTTGTAAGAGAAAACATAACATTGCGGATAAATATTCCTACTTACCAAAGTTCTGTGAATTTATAATGGGTTTATGAAAGGCTTAAAGTAATTTAACCAATAGTAGATGATTAAATTACAAGCACATTCTATAAATATGACCCATATCAACATAAAATGAAATCGTCGACGTACAAATCAAACGAGGAATAAGAGGATCCTTATTTATAATTTCGACATTATTAACATACATTTTAACTACACACGAATTACAGATTGGCTCTACTACTTGTTATTAACATGTTGTGTTATTCAATAAAATACATTTTATTTCCTTAATACCTCCTCTTTTTGCGAAAATATTTACATGCATATTCTAACTATAGAAAACCCAGTCAAGCTATTTACTTAAATAGATCCTCAGCCACTGTTCCAACATTCGTCTAAAGGGTCGGGTGAGTAATGAAATTCCGCTAGTCATGTGCTACAATCCCCACCAGCGGTGGGGGAGGTTCGCACATTGTAATCTCCTGTGTACGTATGTATTAGCGTGTTTAAATTACATATTGCGATTTCAGGAAGCCAATTTGAATTCCGCGCATTCGATAAACTATATAGCGATGTAGTATATATTTTTAATAGACGCCGATATTATAGGCTGTTCTAAGAAAAAGAAACTAACCCCCCCAAATTTATAGAAATAACAATACCTACATAATAATTTTAGAAAAGACTTTTCTTCTTGAACAAAGCCTTGCTATTGTGTTGTTGTAAATTAATTACAATTTCTATAAATATGCATAGATCTGTTAGATCTGGTGATGCGACAAGTTGCTTATCCAACTCAACATTTCTATGATTTTATCTTTTACTAGCTGTCATGGTGATCTTCACACCGCCTCAGAATCAAATGTATAAGAAAATTATTTATATTTTAAATAATTTATATCAATAGTCTTTTTATAAACTTGATATGAAGATTTGTGAATACTTCAATAATTATGGCTTGCAACAAACTCTGAATGATACGAATTTCATTGTAGGTAAATATTAAACCAAAATATGTGAGGCAACAGTGACGCCTCCATATACACGTACTCTCACCGCTCTCACCCCACTCCTACAAGCACCCCTCATACTTCCACAACTTTAATTGAATTATTATTATGTTTTAATTAAACACAGGAGACAATATAGCCGCGCTCAACATAATCCGCGAATCCCGCGAATCTCTCGTCTGTACCGAGAAATAATCTTTGTAAAAACCTGTCAATGAAGAGACAGAAGGGATTAGAGTGGGAACGTTGGGGATCCCTTGTTATCGAAATGGAGCTACGCTTGACAGCTGGGCTTTCCTGTCTGTCTTCCATTTTGGAGAAACAATAATTTGATGGGAACTCTTCGTAAAATTCTTTCGGTGCCACGGCAGTCTATGCTACGGCTGCTGTCAAGTCCTGATATGGTCGGTTATCATTGCTTAACTGTAAAATAAAAACTAAAACCCACCATTAATATTATTTACCCACTATGAATATGATTGTGTGACGCCATCTTTGTTAATCACGAACCCGCGTGTACGTAAGGACGTTATTCGCGTGTACTACACAAATATTAGGCTTGGTTTTATGCTTCAGTATGTTGTTCATGACACGTCATTTATATATTTCTTCTGAGGTAGATTAAATAACCGGTACTTTTAGATATAATCCAGATTGTTGAGCAAGAAATGCTACAAATAAAATCAAGATGTCCACGCACTGATCCGCCCAGAGATTTAGTTACAAGCGCGAGTGATGCCACGGCAATTGTTGGGAGATTTCTCCAATTTACGGGGAGCAAGGCTCCAATTCAACAACCAGCATACCATCATATCTCAATTAGTTAAGCAATTACTTCATTAGACAACTGTGACTGCCATTAGCGTAAGGTATGCTGATCCTCAAATCAGCAGAAAAAGAACACAATTTTTTACATTCTATCACATCGATGGCCATGTCTGAAACGAGCGCGCAGCCTGCCTCGGGAGCATGCTATACTCGAGCTATTAGCGAGGCTAATGACAGCCGACAGCGGTCAGGTGAGGCATATCTAGCATTTGGTATTTCATTTTATTTGACACTGGCAAAATACCTAAGAAGGTTACGCTATATTTAGGATCGAATTTTATATGTAACAACGGCTCACAGAGATAAATTTAACAAAATAATCTTAGGAGACTTATTGGGCAAAATCGCAGTATACTTTCTAGGCATATCATGTCATAAAAGACAGCAAAATCATGGTCAGTATAATAATAGGTAAACCGGGAAATTAAAGTCGGCAGCACCCACCACAAGTTAATCTCGGATTAAGTCGTCCTTGCCAGACATAGAGGCGTATTTTTCCGTAGCCAGGGTATTACGGAATGTTTTCCTTTCAAATTAACTTTGCAGCTTATAGTACTACCTATAGGAGGGAACAGGAGAGTGAGCCAGCGAATGTAATTGAAATAAAGTAGCTAAACAAACACGCACGAAAATAATTCATTCTCAAAGTGGGCAGTAGACAAAATAAGTTTGTGAGCTCCTGATCTAGTGTAATATATATCGTAGTATCTGAGTCAAGCCTGCTTCAGGTATTTTCATCTGTTTTTAAAATGGAACTTTACTACCTGTAACTCAGGGATTCCCAAACTATTTTGGCCAAGAGACCCCATTTCCAAAATGAATACCTTATACCCTCAAAGTCGAATTACTTTACACATCCTATCTCTAGTTTGTTATCCTATTGATACAAAATAATAATTTCATCTTGTACGAACTTGTGCACGCTTATCGACTTGTTGAGGTTTTTTAAAAGTACAACAATTATACTTTTTACTAAAATATTAGTAATTCTTATAATAATTTGGTACACGTAACATCTTGAAAATTTCAAATAAGAACTTGGGTTAATTATCAGGGGTAGATTTGTATACCTCGTCGACCCACAAAATCAGTTTTCGTTTATGTCGACCCCTGGGAAACCGATACCGACCCCAAGCGGTCGATATCGACCACTTTGAGAATCCCTGCTGTAAATAGTCTTACCTATGTTAAAACAGACCAGTCCGCCGGAGTATTAAATTTCAGTAACAAAACACGACGAGCGTTGCAAAGTTGGTGGTTTGTGTCGACTTCATAATCTGAAACTGTAGTAGACCTGCGAAATCCTTCTCCTAATGTATACTTAAAGACAACCAACGTTTCTTGAGGGGAAGTGAATCCTTTCGGAACAAATACTGTATGCTTTCATAGAGGATAAGTAATTTGATGTCTACAAAAGATTAACTGCATAAGTATGTGTAATATGAACATATACCGTGGATAGGTGTGAAGACTATCTTCACCTTACGCCTCCTATTCATTATTATGTGTGGGCTGATCATAGTTTTATCCCACGTATATACAAACCGAATGATTCAACCCTGTAAAACTTATCGGTAGATAGACTGGACGTGCTAACATGATCCTGCTATCCATAGTAATAAAAAAATATCGTTCATTTATAATGATAGTAGGTACAAAGCTTTTATCTTCAGCATGCTGTGTAATCTATACTATCTATACTAATATTATAAATGTGAAAGTTTGGATGGATGGATAGATGGGTGCATGTTTGTTACTCTTTCACGCCAGAACGGCTTAACGGATCTGGATGAAATTTGACACAGAGATAGATTATAGTCTGGAATAGCACATAGGCTACTTTTTATTCCGGTAAAATGTATGGTTCCCGTGGGATAGATTTGTTTAAACTTTTCATAGAATACCAATAAATTCATTTTCTCATACATTTGATTCTGAGGCGGTACGAAGTTCGCTGGGACAGCTAGTCCCATTATAAATTGCTTTTTACCACAGCTCGGTCTTGTGGTTTAAACGTAGACCGTTTGACTCACTGAACGGGTGGTTGCGGGTTTGATTCACGTCTGTGCACATGTTGTCGTCATTTGCCCTTGGTTGGGTGCTCCCGGTTCAGAACAAAGGCGCTGCTTAATTTGGGAACACTCAGTATGTTCGTTTGGTGATATTTATTCATTATTTACTATGGGGATATAATATGTATGTTACTAAGTGTGTATTATCCGAGCCTCCCCTTGCATCCAAGAGTTATTTATTTATATTCTTACATTGTTCTCACATACCCATCACAATGTACTGCTATGCAATTTATAAGATCTTTAGAAATTTAAAAGATCCTTTTAAAAAAGAGCAACAATGGAGTTTCGTGCCCGTTCTTCTCCATAGGAACAGTGTTGCCAGATTGGGTATTTTTTTCGCAATTCTGGGTAAAAATTTTGGCTCTGGAGAAATTTTGGAGAAATCAAATTCTTGGAGAAAAAAAAATACCATGGAGAATTTTGGGTAATTTTTAGTTTCAGTGGGATTACCTGTAGGATGACCACAACGCATTTTACGAACGCACGCGTTAAACCATCTCGCTCGTTCATTCATTCTTTTCACTCTGCTTTTTCTCCCTATGCTACGTAACGTAACGTAACACGTAACGTAAAAAAAAAGGTCATTCTGCTGCTTCAGTTTGGAAATTAGAACAGTATTTCAAGGAAAAAATAAGAAAAAGGCAAAAAGCTAAGTCGATATTATTAACTTTTTGCCTTTGGGTAAAACTCAAGCAAATTGTATCATTTTGGAGAAAAATAATGTCAAATTTGGGTATAAATAGAAAATCACATCTAGCAACACTGCATAGGAACGGCATTCCGAACGAATGGTAAAGTTGTAGCTTAGCATTTTGTAACTATTTTGACGATTCATAAGTTCTGTGTACGTAATGGTTTACAATTTACATGAATGAAAATATACTCTGATTCTGATTTTATCATTAGGACATCTAAATATACCGCGACCTGGTTCAGAAAGTGCCCAATTGTAGCTTCGTGGACGCACAGGCATGCACCTCAGTGGGGTGATATGGTGTGTGTGTGTGTCATTGCACCCACAAGTGGGCCACGTGTTACCATTTCGAGCACGAGCGCATGCACTTTGCATTCGCGCTTTTGCATTTGCGATACTTATTAGGAAATGATTTTACCAAGTATTTTTTTTTATTTCATCGTTTGTGTGTTAGGATAGCTAACATTGAAATAAATGATGAAAATACAGGCAACAAAGTTTTCTATCAGAAAAAAATAAAAGCATCGGTACATTGCAGTGTAACATGACGTCACTCCCATACATGAGTACCTACCAGTGCGACAGGGAGCGAGCACGACATCAATCTCTCCATCCTACATGCTTTTTAGAAAAAATAATCAAACCTGTAAGTATGAAGTCATAAATAATTGTCAAACTCCTACTTAGGATAAAGTACCTACGCAAATTCTGTAGGTATGTAAGACTGTTAAACCTAGCTTTTATAATGGTATTAGCAAATTTATTAATCGTATTGTATCTCATATATTAACCCTTTGATAACAAAGAAAAGTGAGAACAAAACAAGATAAAGAGTACTTAATTTCGCCGAAAACGTTATTTAAAACGGCCTGAAGAGGATTTCGCGAAATTAAAATAGAATTCATTGCCTTTCAAGAGTCGTACTCACAAGAGCCCTCTGGAGACGCCCCGGATCTCGCCGGATTTGTTTTAACGCCTACAATCCAGTAACAATTCAATTGAACTGAAAATAATAAAGTCGACCTGTTCAAGTCATTCTATTACAGTGAAGTGCGAAACAATGGGACCCTACGAACGAGCGAATCGAGGGGAAAATTAGCGCAAGCGATTTTTAATCTTGCCCAATTTAAAATAGGGTCGACAGTAAGTAGCAATAGAAAGCGCACCTGTGACGTTTGATCGTGCCATAGACAACTGACAGTTTCCGTCAGTAATCAGGTCACGTTCCTTTTTCGAATCGCGGTTGTCGCGTTCAGTTCAGCGTAGAAATTCTATCGTGTGTGTTTCGCTTTATGCGCCAGTATGGGCCGGTCCAAATTAGGTTGGGTCATATACGTACACGAGTAACTTCTTTTAGAATGGAACGTTGTTAATCCAATTTCGGTATTTCACGATGCGATATTTCTAAACCCAAATTGTATCGTCCATATTATGTTACAATGATAAAGCCAATTAAATTGGCTTTTATTTCTAACCACGATAAATTTATCTAGCGATTTACATTGCCTATGGATTAAATTAATTAAATCGCCTCCGAAACTATTTGGAATTATTCCTAACAGCTGATCTGTGCCCGCTTGCGTGGAAAAGACGAAAATTTGACAATTACTGAACGAATGGAGGTCTGAAAGGCTGACTATTTCTTGAAATTCCACTCCACGACCATAATCGTTCGCAGCCTTTGTGTCACCGCGCGGGAGACTGAACCACTGGCGCGGAAAATGTTGGGGCGGGTAGAAAGGCTATTTTATATAAAAAAAAATACTACGGAATATTTCAAAAATCCTTTAAATGGCAATGTTAATTATTATTCAACGACCAACGCCTACAATGCCCAACAAAAAAACGATTTCTTCGACTAGACTCGAATATTGTCTATTATACTATTATGGATTTGACTCGTCCTCACAAATGGCTGGCAAGCCGGCATAAAAAAAAACAAATGCCTTACGACATAAGCTCGCACATTCGGTTTTCGAAACCCACTATAATTCGCGGTAACGCCAACATGGCAATTACAAATCGTTCTTATGTTGGCATTTTTAGCATTCCGCAGGCGATAATAAAACCGGCGGTATTCGGAGCAACAGTAATCCACTATTTATATCACTTATATAAAGCTATCGATCACGTAACGTAGTGTTGTAATACGATTTACTTTATCCATAAGTATAATAGTTGTTACAAAAGTGTGTTATTACAGTAACGTCGTTCTTTCTTGTAAGTATAATTAATTTCACAAAGTTCTCGTATGTGTTTCGCAAGTAATATATCGAGTCCCCTAATAAAAGATATCCTAATAAAAACATAAAATGTACAAAGATGTCTCGCAACGCAATTTTCCATCGTACAAAGTTGTGAGATCTAATTACAAAGCCATGCAATTTTAGTAATTATAGAAGTACCCACCCATCAATATTGTCATAAATAAAAAACATTTAGTGACTGTATCAATATTAAGCATCCGTATTTAAAAAATAAAAAGATAGTGGCTTTATATAGTGCCGGTGTTGTGCGTCCAACATGGCGGAGGTACTACCATTCCCCAGATGTCCTACTAACACTATTTAGCACCCGTTTTCCTTTTCTATTATGATATGCGGTAAACACGTTTATTTTAAATTGAATTTGACATGAATCTTATTAAAATCAGGCGTTGAGTTGGCGGGAAATAACTACAGTATCAACAATTTAGAGGAGATATACACTCAACCTTCCCAATATAATCCAATCAGATTGATCGATAATAGAAGTGGCACACAAAACCACACGAACTATGGTCTTAATCGAGAGTATGTCTAGGATTCCTTGCTAATACGCAATTCTCTGCGGAACGAAGCGAAGCTTAAAAATATTTTTTCATATTGGTTCAGTTCTCCCGTGACCATGGTTGCTGTAAAGCAGCCGAAACGTTGTGAACGTAAAAAACATAAAATAAACACGATAAAATGCGTAAAATTAGTAAAACAACAACTAAATATGAGGGTACCCCAGTTCAAACTTGACACTAGGACGTTGGACGTCCTAGTGTCCCACCTCAGTCTTCCCGTGACCATGGTCGCTGTAAAGCAGCCGAATCGTCCGAAACGTAAAAAACATAAAATAAACGAGATAAAATCCGTAAGATTAGTTTTATTTCAATAGGCTTAGATCCTGAGATTTTTTTTATTTCTATTCACCCCGTCTTACCACATAACAACTAAGCTAGTACAACGTCTTATCACATAACAACTAAGCTAGTACAACGTCTTATCATTATCGACTCAACAAGATATTACGACATGTAAAATATGCTTTCCCTACTGTCGCCTATAAGCTTGGAAAATATATTTCCTCTAGTTTTACGACTGGAGAGGAGATAAGAAGGCGATACCTGCTCGTATGTAAGGTCGGCCACAAAAGTGGTTTATCAGTTTTCAAAAAAACTCCTAGTTTATAAAAAATCTACTAAGGTTCATATTTGATACGTTCTAAGTTCAAATAAATATAACATGTCTAAAATAGGCCTCGCGGTTCTACCATGTGCAAATGATATTCAACCTTAAAGTTATAACGGAGTTTTTTGGTGGACTTTTTTTCATTTGGTATAACTTGTCAAAATCCTGACTTCACAATCAAAGTCTGTATACCCTTTTGGGATACACTCTGTATAATTGTACGGTAAAATGCATTTCCGATATTTTGTGATGTTAGGATCCAATTAGTATACCTATGAAGTCACAGTTTATTGATAGGACCAGTTCTAGTGGGTATTGGAGTGGCCTAGGCATAGACAATTATATCTACTACGTTATAAACAGCGGCACTTTAATCCAATATGATGCCACTTGATTCTTAAAATAAACTTTTAATTGCGATTTATGGTCGTGACGTAGATTCTATATTTGGTGAATACAGTTCAAGGTTGGCTTAATCACTGGTATCTCCAATAACTCTCGTTAGCTAGTGGTTGCTTCATCTAAAGCAGCCTTTCCCAAAGTGGGCGATAACGCCCCCTTGTGGGCGCTGCAGGCCTAAAGACGGTAAGATGGTCAGAGACCCAGAAAAAAATGGGGGCGTTGTGTAGAGGCTTACAATAATTAATTTAATTTGAAAATATACTGGTTTTTAAGTATGTAGGTGAAAAAATGGGGGCGCTAAAAATAATTCATTCTCAAAGTGGGCAGTAGACAAAATAACGGGAAAAATGGGAACCCCTGACCTAAAGAGTAGTTTAGGGGTCACAAACTCTATTATCTATGGTCGCAAACGCGGCAGTCGTCAACGTCGGCAGAGTTGCCAATAAAAAAAGTTCACAAAGTCAAAGTTCCACTTTTATCATCAGTGAATCTCGGAAGTCAAACATAAAAGTACACATCTTTTAAAACATGTTCAGCCGTATTCATTACCTAAGTAAAACTAACTATATTATATACATATATATAATATATAAGACATCATAAAAATAACAAGATCAGTAAGCAACTACCTATCGTATCAGTTTCCAAGCACTTATAGAAAGCCTTGTCGCACTAATGGCCGCCGCTGGATTGATTTCCAGCCGTTCAGCGACGCGTGAAAATAAATTCTATTATACAGAAGTTGCGCAAACAAAAAACATTAGATAAATACTAATTTACTCAAAAAAATGTGCGTCTAATATAAAATGACAGATTATAAACAAAGGTTATTCATACGAAAGGTCGAAATAATATTAAATTAATTAATTATATAAACAACTAGCTGTTGCCCGCGACTTCGTCCGCGTGGTATTTAACAAAGACAACCGTTGACAACAGCCTGCTCGCCCATTCTGAGCCCGCGGGACGCAGGTTGTTGCTATCAAACTTAATCAGGCGCTGCGCTGCAACATTGGTTTTAATTTTTTTTCGTGAGATCCAATTTTTTTTTCTAATATAAAAGTAGCCTAAGTTACTCCTTGTTATATCAGCTATCTGCCAGTGAAAGTCCCGTCAAAATCGGTCCAGCCATTTCAGAGATTAGCCGGAACAAACAGACAGACAGACAGACAGACAGACAGACAGACAGACAGACAGACGGACAGACGGACAGACAGACAGACAGACAGACAAAAATTATAAAAATTGTTGTTTCGGTATAGGTAACGTGTATACATCCAAATGCACTTAGTAAAAAGCGGTTATTTTAATATTACAAACAGACACTCCAATTTTATTTATATGTATAGATTGTTAAACTACTTAGCTGCTTTTGTACCTCAGAAAAATAATAAAATCAAGTAGGTAGGTAACCTATTATGTAGGTACCGCAGCTACGTACTTACATACTGTACGGTACTTACACAGTATAATACTGCAATTACTGCATGTAAAAATAACTTTCATGTCAACACGAAAAAATAAAAATCTAAAACGTCGCTTACTCTTTTTTCTTTTATTAAAAAAAAGGTCAAATACATTTCAAAATTAAACCAATGTACCGTACACCTGGCAGAAAGGAATTATAATTTTACTAAATTGCCTCAAAAAATTGCGAGTCACTCCGCCATCTGTTGCGAGCACCAATGCCTGCTCTATACTTATACGCGTAGGTAGCGCGATAAATCAGAACATCACTGCGCGAAAGAAAAGAAAAGAGGCGGCAAAATATCTGCCACGGGGCGGCGGCCGGATAGACGATTTGTTATTTTGCCCTCTTTGGGTGTTGAAATATTTATGCGTGATGTAAACTTGTATTTACGACAAATGGTTGTCAACACAAATAACTATAAGGAAGAATCCATACTGGCTATGTGCATCACGTCAAAAAAATTAGGGTTTGGACACTGATTTATCAATAAAAACAAACGCCATTTTTTCCTTATATTTTTCTAGCCTGGCAAAGTATCATACTTCTACAGTTTTGGAACCGAAATGCATGAAATTTATTAAGGTGACCTTATACCTATGCAGGGCGACCCAATCTATTTGCATAGTTGAATAAATAACTACGGGACCCTACAATTATGCACGGCCCGATGACCTAAAAAGTTAAAAAAATATTATATTTTCACAATTTTGTTTTATTCCCGAATAACGTATCTCAGGTATTGCAATAAGCCAAGCACCGTATTTTTCCTTCTCGATGTAACGAAATTTGACATTCTCGATGTGACGAAACAGAAATCAATTGGTAAGCATTTAATACATAAAAAAAACAAACGAGTTCCAAAATATTTAAAATTTAACTGCATCAAATAAAGTACATATTCTACATTCTCAATCTAAAACCGTCCCACAAAATTACTGTTACACAAACGCATCAAACTCAAGTAATATAGACCTTTCAGTAAGCCACTCTCATTTAGACGATGTTATAAACAAACGAACATGGAAGATCGTCCGTCTGTCAATCAAGGATGATAGTAGCGAAGCCAAACGTAATGAAAATGGTAGGCTGTAACGTATCTGTAACTATCTGGCAATAGACTAGCGATAGCAGAATCTGGACTACAGTTTCCGATATTCTTCTTTTTCTTCTTCGATATTCTGTTTCAAGAGTTCTGTTTCTTTTTAAATTCGGTAAGTATTAAAAAAAAACAAGATGACAGAAAGTATCTCTTGTTTGATCACTAAAGTAGGTTATAGACGTCGTAACAATAAGGAAGTAATGAGGAAAGGTAATTTCGTAGTTTTATCGTTTTTATTTAGCGACTTAATTCCGCAATAATGGTATGAATAAAAATGTATTACAAAATATAGACCGTACACTCAAAAAGGTGACCATCTCACCTCACCACAAGATAGGTTCACATTGTAAAGGAAATATGTCAAGGGAACTTATCCTTAAAATTAACGTATACCTAAGTAGCCTAATTGTTTTTTTTAAATCTAATGCAATGTGTTGCTTCTCGTTTCAATATCTAGATCAATGAATGGACCCCTACATCTGTCAACAATTTACTAAAACAGCTGTTGCGTAATAAACTCAACTCCTTGAAAATATCTGACGAAAAAAAAAAGTCTGTGCGTCGGATCGGATTCTCGATTTGATTTAATCGAGAACAGTGATGGGCTTAACGGCGTTAGAGAGGGGACGATGGCTGCTACTGTCGAATCTAATTTTGGAATAGAATGATGGGTGGGTTTTTAAGACTCTACTCTAGTTTCGAAACTTTGTATACTGTGTTCAGTGAAGGTAGGTCAAAGAATGTATCATGAGGCGCGATGCCGTGGCGCCCCATTAAAGGTGAACGATGGTATCACCATGGATTTAATGGGTATACTACTGCTCTATCTGGGGCTCCCGTATACCCCTCTCGCTTACCCTGAAGCGGGGGTGTATATCCATAAAGGGCTTTCCCACATAAAAAAAAATAATCTCAAAGCACTTACATGAAAATATTTGACAAGTGTAGAACATTTCTATTGATAAATAAAAATACGTATTCCCGTTCCATCTGCAGTTTTTTTGGCTTGACGCTCAGATATACTGTTCCTTTACAGTATTTGCTATGGATCAATCTTTATGATCCATATTTTGATATTGTAAAAGGTAAACGTCAAAAATAGGTGGCAACACTATACGTGAGTACATTTTTAATTAAAACTTTCGCGTTGTTTCACGAAATATAGGAGGATTATGTTCATTAACTTCTCGAGTGGGTATTACAAACGCTTTTAATTTTGAAACTCTGTGATCCCTGTATTTCAGTTTCAGTTGGAAATATGAGTGTTGTTAGCCTGCATGCATAATATTCATTCTGTAAGTACTCCTATTGTCTAGATGTAAAAACTGCTAAACTGGATTGTTTATTATAGCGAGCTTTGTTTACCATTTCAAATATATAGCTGTTGGCTGCTCCCTACGATATCTACTATTTTTAGTTATAATATTATAATAATGATACCAGCCCTTTTTAGTTTCCCATTATATATATATAGATTTTAAGGTATACGTTTGCTATACGACATTCAACCTTAAATTGGTCTCAAATGTATGTTCGCGACTGTACTAACCAATTACTGTACCTAGCACAATGAAAGAACGCAAGCAAGTTCTCAATAAGTAGACAGACATTTGTTTGACACGACAAACACGTAGTATTATAAGACATTATAACAATAAAAAAAAGTCCGTGTAAGCAATATAATAATAAAGTTAATAATGACATTAAGTACCTTAACATGATGTATCAAAGATCTAAATTGAATAAGGATATTGTATGCGGTTGCGTCGTTATAAAAATGAGCATGTTTAAGTCCGTAGTGCGAGGAATTCTAGTCAGCGCGTCTTGGGAGCTGTCAACAAAGATATGCTTTATTAATAAAGTTCTTCAATAACGATGGGCGTCCTTTTATGGAACTTATATGACAATGCTTTCTGTAATCTGCAACTGCAGACACTATAAATAAACATCAACATAAATAAATATTTACGTAAGTAATAACCAACAACCCAGAGAAAATAAACCCACGAAATAACGACAACACTAAAACTATATTAGTGACGTAGGTACCATAGACTAGATACGTCCATAAAATTTTGTGATCGACCCGAGGCAGTGATGTGAAAAATTGATAGAGCAGTCCGCTAGTCGATCGATTGTAATGCTATTCTAGTCGAGCACGGTGCGAACAATCGAATTATGTACAAAATCGTAGTATTTTGAGATACACATATATCTGTGTATTGCTAGGCAAGTCACATATACTTGCACCTCGACTTTCACCCCAACATTTGAGTCTAACCATAGGCTATCCAAGAAAGAAAACCCAATTGTAAATTGGTCTATTAGGTTTTGCAGGATGCGCGAACAAACTGACAAGAATTTAAAAATCACTTTTTTTTAAAGTGACATTCAACCAAATTGTGCAGCATTTTTTTTAATATCTTCGTAATGTCACAATTTTATAGAAAGGAATGATATATAGGAAAGCAGATGCTTGTATTATCAGGTACCTAGTACAGTACCTATCTATAATAATTTAACCAAATTTTGTATGTGTCGGCAATACAATGTGTTGAATCACGATAATCCGTCTGTGGATTTATTTAACAATGATTTTTATATTTTCAAGAGACAAATCCATAACATCATCAAACAATAGTTATAGTATTCGCCTAAATTCTCACACTTACCTATGTATTTTAATTAAATGCCTATTAAATCTAGTATTAATTATGTTATAGTACATGAGTGGTGCCTAAGTTTATCTTCTACTTATCTCGTGAATCGTATAATTTTGAAAACACAAGTTTTTGGGTTATAATTATATTTAAGCAACTATATTCCATGTCACCATTACTGCAAACTTGATTGTAACCTGTTTTGTGTTCAATAAATAAAAATGGTTAAATCAGCTATACTGGTAGTAAACAATAACCTCTATGATTATTTAACTACTAGAACGATGGCTGAAGGGCTTCGTGTTGTGTAGGGCGTGTCTTTGACTGTTGCCCTCGTATTTGAAGGGCAGCCTGTGACCGACAGAGGGATATTAAAGGGGCTGGTAATAAATACATACTGAATAACATTGGAAAAGCTTCTTGTAAGAGTAACTTGGGAGGAGTTTCTTGTTCTTCTACTGTGTAGGACACTATCGACAAATGACGATTCTAGAGGCCATATCTCATCATATTAAAAAAACACATTTCTTTTATTTCATAGAGAAAGAAAGAAAGAAGACTAACATTGCATTTGTTTCATAGAGAACAAGACTAATATTGCCTGGGCTACACGAGGACAATTTTCCAAAGCGAGGTTAGCATAGTTATATACAAATTAACTTATATGCCAGTTACTGTCCTAGGATACTATTCCGCCTTGCCACAAGTTAGAGCGGTGAATATGATACTTACAGTGTACTATAGAGTATACGGGTAAAATAAGCAACTTTTTGAGAAGAAGCCGTTCCTAGCTTCACCGTCCACACGAAGCTAGTAAACGATGGCAGGATAGTAAAGACGGTGGTGGGAGCGAAACTAACTTGAAAATAGATCACCATCCTAATAAACTATCCTTAATAGCTTTATCTCCAGCTTACTAGCTTAAAAATTAATCTAGTACCGTCAAACCCAAACACATTTAAGTATGACGATACATATAAGCGGCCGGCATTATTTTCTGGTCCTACTTGTAATATACTAACCTCAACAAACTATTACGTTGGAACTTTAATAAATGTAGATTAACTAATTTTTATAAAAGTTTGATAAATATTTGGCACCTCAACCGAATATACGGCGCATCCCTAGCAGGTACCTTCGTATTCACGTGATGGCTATCTGGTCTTTGGATGACACTGATAGTGTGAAAGACTCCCAAACCCCAGTTTATAAATAAACAAAGAGATTCCACTTGAATAATGAAAAATGCATAAAATTCCTTATTACCACTTCCTGCGGACACGTAACGCGAGGGTGTAACCCTCTATTTTTATATGTAAATTACTCAATTTTCGACCATATCAATGAACAGATAGGGATCAGAATGGTGAGCTTAGAATATTAAACACTTTTTTACTCTCGCTAGTTGTTCACGTTCTAAATTTAAATATTGTAGGTATTAAGAAACTATAGGAAACAAGTTCTGAATTCAGAACGTTTTTGGAACGGATTTGAAAAAGTGAATGGTTGTTATATTTTTAATCGATTAAAATGTTCCATAGTCATTCAAAATATTATGTCAGTACCTCCTTAAAATTGTTTAGTTACAGCAGTTTGAGGTATTAAGTAGGTACAGGTAGGTAGTTAAAATAAAATTGTGCAACTTGACGTCCTCAGTTCTTCGAAGATGTCTAGTTTTTTTTCGGTAAAGTATTCATGGTTTTACTGATACGAGTTTGGGATTTGATTTCATCAACCTCATAATACTGACATGCATTTATGTCGGTAAGTACGTATTCGAAATAGTTAAGCCGCCATAGACAATGTATAGAAGGAATCAGTCCAAAATAACAATAAATCACAGCAGATCAGAAACTGGGTCAAGCACACACGCACAATATGTCCGCGCGCTGTCGAATACTGACATATTCGAGCCGAAACAATGCAAAATCGACCCTTCACTTTGAATATACAGAATAACCCAGTGCATGTACTACGATCAGCAACAAAATCTAACCGAGCGAAATAATAAAGTTACTTATCCAATTGTTTTCCAAAGGATCAAACCTAAATTTAAAAAAAAAACTACCGAAAAGGAATCCGTTAGTACTTAAATAGCACGGTAACACTCAACGGGAGATCCTTTGAAAATTATACACATAAGTATAAATATTTATTAATAGACGAAGGCTTAACGAGAATTTTTCATTAAAAACCAATTTTTTACAAAATAAATTAGTATAAAATATTATAATAATATCGCCAGACGAACATACCAACTGACTATACGGTTTCACAATAAGCAATGCTTGTAGTATTATGGGTACCGTACAATGTACCGTATATATTTATATAGATATTAAACATCCATGAATCGTTGTCCCTACCAGGATTCGAGCCCGGGACCCTCGGCACAGAAAGCAGGGTCAATACCAACTGCGCTAATCACGTCGTCATACCTAATTCAATTCAATGCAACAAATTAAACGCCAGCCGTACAGAACCTAAGTTATTACAGATTTTTTTTGCTATCTGTATCTAATACAGTACAGCCAGACGAGAAAAAAAACGTAAGGGATACGGGCCAACGCGAATGTATTGATATTCGTGACGCAAACGGACCGTAAATTTTTTTGAATACATAATGGCGATGCTGACTGTACTTTGAGCAGGTTTTACGAGGTTTTTTTTTTGTTATTTTTTCCCCTTTGAACGAGACTGTATTCTTTAAGTAAAGGTATCGTATCCAATTATGCACAGAAATAAGCGATTATCAAGGGAAAATATATATGAAAGTTGATAAGTATGTAACTTCGGTTGGTAGAAATACTTTTTTGACGAAGTAATGGACCGTTTATTTGGTCTTCGAGGATTGAACACGGCTTTTGCTTGGTAAGTACTCGTATATGAAAAAAATCTATGAACATAAGTCTATCAGTTAAACTATGGTAGGTGCAATAAGTATAGAACACTAACTATTTCCACTAATTTGATTGAAGCTACTAATTATTGTCTACTAGCTTGCCCGCGACTTCGTCCGCGTAGAAAATGAGAACGTAACATTTTCTATACAAATTCTGAAACCCCTTGTAGCCCTTTTGGAGCCAAATTTCCTAAAATCCTTTCTTAGCGAGCACCTAGAGGCCCAGAAGAGTCCGCGTGCCAAATTTCAAGTCCCTAGGTCTCATGGTTTCAGAGATTTCGTGATGAGTGAGTGAGTGAGTCAGTTAGTCAGTGGAATTCGCTTTTATATATAGAAGATTGACGATCATCGAAAGTCAGCCAGGTAAATAGTAGGTACTTAGATTTATTTTAGTATCATGCTGAATTAAACTACTTTTTTTAAAATTGTTTCATAACTTGCATAATGATTTATATTTCCCGTCTATATAAAAAAAACATTTTCTTACAAATTATCCGAAAGCCAAGTAATTCACAATCACAATAGCTACCGACACTTTCGAAAAAAATAATACAATACAAACATATTACGCGACATATCTTAAAGAATAAGCTATGCATACAATTGCCAAAAAAATACCCAAAATTACTATCAAGAACGAGCGTGTCCCGGTCATTTATGTCATCAACTGACCCGTGACGGGTTACGTTCTATCGTTATATATATTTTTCCGGCATATTGTTTACGTTTCGCAACGGCAACACGTAATGTTATGCCAGCGCGCGAGCGCGGGAACACTTTCTTTTATGACTAGATATAATGACAGCACAGAGAGGTCGGTTCGGACCGGTCTGAGGAACGAATCGTCATAATAATGCCATATTGGTAATGCCGGTGTTACATTCAATTATAGTAATCGGCGCTTGTAATAACTGAGAATCTAATTTAGCACCTAAGCTTCACTCAGGAACTTCTTCGCCCAGTTGTAAAATTGTTGTAAGAATTATTTTTACAAACTATTTTTTTTTGAGTTCATATATCTATTACGTAATTCCTTACATTAAAGTGCCTTCCTATATGTAATGGTAGGTAGATAACATCCGCACATACAACCGAAGTACATAAAACCTTCGCAGTTATTTATTTTCCCAAAATAACCATTTGGTTTCAACAAACATATTTCACGATTTTCACCGTATATTTTTTCCCTTCTGCCTTTAAGCAATCAATCGCGCGGGGTCCACACGCTGAAACGGCCGATCAATCAGCCGCTATCTACACGGCACGGGACGGGGACGACACGACTCCGATCTGCGCACGACCTGACGACATTCACTCAATGTTGCCGATTGCATTATCAAGGGTTCGGAAAATGTTGTCGAGTTTCCGACTCGCGCTACCATTCGGGCTTTTTTTTCTAAACCTAGTACGTAGTGAAAAAGTTTCATTAATAAATGTTTGACGGCCTGATTAACGCAGTTGGTGCTTTCTGTGCCGAGGATCCCCGGTTCAAATCCTGGTACGGACAAACTTTGTGTGATGAGTACAAATATTTGTACCCAAGTCATGGATGTAAGTATACTGAGTTCGCCCCCATTCTTCCATCACTTTTGACAGATATCCCATATAATATCTGTCAAAAGTACTTTTGACAGATATATGGGATATCTGTCAAAAGTGACAGTTACTACGCGGTTGCTGTTCGATTATGAATCAATTGTGTTAGCAGACTTGGGGCCCAGGAGCAGCGCGCAGATAGATTCCAATAAGCAATGCGCACGTGCAGTTGCGAATCCTCTGCATAATCGTCGATATTTACGAGCCTTCAAATTTTTTGTAATTTCATAATATTTGGGACACAAAGAGCAGAGGTAAGTGGGTATTACCTACGCGTACCGTACCGTACCAACAAAGTGGGCACACATTTAAGTAGTAAATCTGGTGTAAGAAAAAGTTACATTGTAACCGTGAAATATGAAATTGTTGTTACTCACGTAACGGCTAGTCCACGGATGTCGCAATTGTCATGGCGTTGGGTAAATACCATGAATACAACACATAGGTAGGGTTACGTCCGAGTCATGACTATAAAAAACAAAAAAAATGTCGTCTACCTCAATAAAAATCTAAATTGGGGTGAATGCCCAATAGGGCGGACTATCAAACAATCTCAGGGCTTTATAACAAATCTCGACACTACCCAGCCTCATCGGTCGTCTGTCTGCAACTCATTTTACGGTCTATCAAAATCAGCGCCAGATTTTATCGTTCGCGCATAAAAAGACGATAACACTTTATATCGACAGAAATTGGACGACCCTATTACATTGCGAATGTTTTGGACTCGGACAGAAGTTCATAAAGACTTTTTAAAATAGAACCTCTTCAGTGCTTTGGAGGACACGATAAGCTCTGGTTGGCTGACCTTTCAACATTTCGGAGTAATCTCAGGAATATTGTCGTCGCGAGTAAAGCAAATCGACTGTATTTTTTTTTTAAAACTTAAAAAAAAAATCCGTATTCAAAAAACTTAAAAGCCAAAAATAATCTTATCTTGAAATCTACCTTGTCTAACTAAATCAAATATTTCACGAATGATGTCGGCGCGTTACATGGGGGGATGGGGGGGGGGGGCAAAAATCTCCAAAAATTGCGTTTGAACGCTCCCTAGGTATATGTATATGTGTTTGTATTTGTAGGTCTACACCAACATCACTCGGAAGTGTATCCGCGGGGCCTCATCAATCAAACGCAGACGCTGATGACGTCATTGCGGACAGATTAAATAACGGTTTATTGTGCCGTTTCCCCCTATTGTGCTACATGTACATACTTCTGTAGAGCAAATAGAGCGGTACAAATATTTGTGGAAAACTCAAACACTTTTCAAAGCAGTTTTCAGCCTTTCACACAATTTTGAACACTGGGACCATCAAATTATGGGTGATACTTAGGTATGTCATATCCTGCTAATGCTACTAATACAGGAAATTACGTTGAAGTTAAAACATTTTTGTATATAACGATGCCGCTATTAGTAAGTAAATAAAACGTACTGTGCTATACCTAAGTATTTTGATGATGTGTGGTTAGTTAGTACTTTTTTGACCTTGTTCCTTCATTGTTCTCACATACCCATAACAATGTACTGCTCAAAAATGTAAAAGAACATTTTAAAAGGACCAACCATGGAGTTTTTTGCCCGTTCTCCTCCATAGGAACGGCATTCCGAACGGTTGGTAAAGTTGTGGCTTAGCATTTTGTAACAATTTTGACAATTATAAAAAAAAAATCTGATTATTTTTCTAGCTGTGTTTAAATTTATACATAGCGTATTTTTGCAAGGAATATACCAACCAACATAATCTCTGTCGTACAGATTTACTATAAAAAGTTTCTACAGTATAGTTACCGTGTGATGAAGGTTACCGACGTCGCAACACGTACTACGTATCAATCGAAGATCATCAATCAAATCCTACGACCCTGGTGACGCAGACAGATGGCCTACATGCCGCTTGTGGACTTCCATTGAGTGACATTCACCCCTTCATTGGGGGGGAGGTAGAGGGAGTAATTTCCGATACGTAATCATATGAAAATACTGCAATGTGTATAATAATTACCCAGATCCCACGCTATAATGATAAATAGGTTGGGTTACAAACAGGTAGTTATTTTTTTTACAGTAGACAACCAAAGAGGTTAAAGCTAGTGTTTTTATGATATAACCATCAAGGAAAGCATGCTCTGTGGCATTCAGGTACCTAATCTTTAATATCTATGGGACCCATAAAAAAATTGCTTCGATAAAATCTTAATGTTATCCATAAGTCTAAATTATAATCTCAACATGGTATCTGCATTATTAATGAACGGCATTACGGGATCATGAAGTAGTACACTTCAATTTGTTTCTTGTATTACGAGTATAACTACAGAGCGGTAATATGTTGTCAGTCATGTAACCAGCCAACCCACCTTATCTAGGATTTATCCTGTTTACATGTAGCCTATGTATATAAATAAGTCCTAACTTTGTGATTAAAGATACTCATAACGATCTTAAAAAAATATATACAAATCACAGAAAGAGTCGATAAAGTACGCGAAAGGCAAGCTAGTAATGTTACCAGCTGAGTTACTGTAATTTTTTTACATAAGTATTGTAAATAAGTAACTTGCGGTTGCAACGAGAACCTTTAATTTCATTGTCATAAACTTGCGTAAGAAAAAAAAAACTTTATATCTGGTAGATCTAGCTAGAAGAAGATGGGAAATTAAATACTACCTAATAAAGAAAGTCGTTTAAGTATTTAAGTAACTAGTTTGAGATGATACATACATTATCATCACCTTTTATGACCCGCTGCAAAAACGTAAAAGCACAGCACAGGGAATGGTAAAATAAAACTCAACACAAAGTTACCTGCACAGAAAACTACATAATTATTTCTTTTATTTACGCGAATACTACACATTGAAATAAAATTTAGCTAGCAACAACTAAATATGAGGATATCCCGGTTCAAAGTATGACACTAGGACGACAACCACTTCAGTCCTCCCGTAACCATGGTTGCTGTAAAGCAGCCAAACATCGGGGACGTAAAAACATAAAATAAACGCGATAAAATCCCAAAAAAATAGTTTTATTTAAAAACTACATAACAACACGTATGAAATAAAGCCAATATTCACTTCCTCACCTCACCAAATAATTAGATTCGTCCGTTAATATTGATAGCACCAAGACTCCACATATAAACGTGTTAGCCATTTCCCTTCATTAGAATCGATGTAACGCGGCCTAATTCAATGGTGCGAGCAGTGAGATTTATAGATTGCGAGGGGTGGTGTGGAACTATGTTGTACCTATTGGGGGGAAAGGCGATTGTAATCCTGATTCTGTTGGCACACGGACTAATGTTCACTGGACTAAAGGCGCTAATAAAGTTTATTTCGTTGTTAATCTTCCGAATGGAAAATGCATTTTTTTAGATGTGTGAAGTTTATTTAGTAGTATACTTAATAGTAATTTCTATTAGGTATTTATTACAACTCGAGTTGCTTTATTTAAAGTGACAGGTAGAGCAAAGAAGACGTATGGAGCTAATATAAAAATCACCGCAATAATCAACAGCTTGTCTTTGGAACAAGAAGCACAGCTGAAGTAAGAAATAGTTCGTGCTAAAGACATGCTTCTCAAATCGAACGATAAGCACGACATAAGATAATAACTGAAATCCTACTCCACCACTTTTTTGACATAAGAAGCCCTTTTTCCTCAAAATTTTAATAATAATGAATGATAATAATGATACAGCCACAACTGTTTACGCTATCATTTTCAGCAGTTGACCTCAACAGGTGGCTAACATAACATTTAAATCTCTCAAATAGGGCCTCTACGTGTTGGGCACATGTCCCTGAGCAAGCCTTCCAAAGGTCCGTGCGGAGATAGAGACATAATGATACAACAATGTATTCCTATTCTCCTCGACACCCGACTTTAAAGTTCTTGTTCTTGAAAAAAGAGCTACCATTGAGTTTCTTGCCCGTTCTTCTCCATAGGAACGGCATTCCGAACGGGTGGTAAAGTAGTAGCATAGTATTTTGTAACTTTTGAAGATTCATAAGTACTTAATAGTCTACGTGAATAAACAATATTCTGATTCTGATTCTTGAAAATATACAATTTTGCTGTCACTTATATACTTCGGATCTCATCTGTCCCACGCGTCTGTATCGTGATCATCTCACGGCTTACAATTCGCATCATTGCCGAAGTACACACAGGAAGTCCATTATCTGTATATGGTAATCCTTTTCCTGTTGGTTTTGCAATTGTCATCTGCTATATTTGGATGATCCATCTACAAAGAATTGATGTACCGAGCATTTTATATTTACAGAAGATAAAGAAAACCAAAATAGGGATGAATAATTTTCATTGGATTAAGCTCTCAGTACTATTACGAGACTTGCTTGCGCCTTCTCTATGTAAGTAGAAACTATATCCACACGACATATGTCACTTGCAAGGTACGGGAAAAGAGGGTCAAGACCGCATAAAACATAAATCACAGCAGGACTAGAGACCAATAGGCAACGAGTACTTTAACAGGATACCTATACAACTATGGAGTTATTTACTAATGTATATTCCTAACACGGATGCTATTATTGATTTCTTATATTTACGCGAATACTTCAAATTGAAATAAAACTAATCTTACTTATTTTATCGCGTTTATTGTATAATTTTTACGTACCCAACGTTTCTCCTGCTTTACAGCAACCATATTTAGTTCCCTCATATTTAGTTCTTTTTTTTTTTTGTTGTTTGCGGTTGTTTGAGGGTAACCCAGTTCAAACTATGACACTAGAACGTCAAACACCTCAGTCCTCCCGTGACCATGGTTGCTGTAAAGCAGCCGAAACGTTGGGAACGTAAAAACATAATATACAGGCGATACTATTAATTATGTAAACAAATATAAGTTTTATAATGACACTACCGTGACCGTAATACCTATTGAGCTACATTTTTTGCAAGAACCACCCACACAAAGCTTATCTGTTGAATAACACACGTTATGCTATGATGACCAACGAAGCAGGTAGTAATGTGTATGTCAAATTATTCAAATTTAATGACATAAGGCAGTCCTAAATATGTTAGGACCAACTAGTATTTAAACTCTCCGTGGTGCCTTACACCTGGACTTAGTCCAGCTGTAAGAGTCTTGCTTCTGTGGAAATTTATCTACCAGATCTTTTTTGTCTCCTGCTTTGTAATGAGGGAAGTGGATACTTTTCTTCCAACTCCTCCTATTTTTATCTTTCGATTAAATTCGTGGGGTTCCAAGACAATTAACTTTATCCCGGGACTCGCCGAGGGTCAAACCTCGGTTTCATCATGGGACACCACTGTAGATCCTGGTTTACAGGTGTAGCAGTGGTCCCACCACTGCTACATAGTGAGTGGCGGGCCTAGTCCCTTAAATAAAAAGTCCTATATATTTAAAACGTCATCAGAAATACCTCTGTTTTTAGCCCTGTCCTACTTTTAAGCATATATTAGTCTGTGGCATGTAAGCCTCCTTATGTGTTTACGATAATTCATACATAACGGTTTACGTAGAGGAAGTCCTAATTATATTAAACACTTGCTGTCTGCTCGTGTTAACAATCACAGAATTATACACTATAATCAATATTACTTAATCAATTACTCGCCAGAACATTTTGTTTACTGAATATGATGTGTAGAACGGATTGTTATTGTACTTATTTGAAGTGAAAATTATATTCCTCATCCTTGTACAAATAAACAATTATGATAGGTCTGGTAACTCTCTGTCAGGACAGTTCGCCTCCACTAATTGCTGCGAATGCCGAAATAGCAAGACTATATAACGGTGTACGGAGCAAGCAATTAGGGTCTCTGGCGTAGACGTTCAACCAAATAAAGGATCGTAAAATGAAATTAATCATTCGCTTCTATAAGTTCTTACATCTATTTATATATATAACAAAGTCGCGTTAGTTACACCATTGATAAAAGAACGGGGCCGATTTTTATGATCTTTGTTTTTTTTTTAATTTGTCTCTGGCCCGAACAGCAGGATATCTATAAAAACACAAAAAAATAATAAATCCGAGGCGGTACGGGAGTGCTAGTATTTTATACAACTTTTTAACCGACTTCAAAAAGGTGCAGGTTCTCAATTCGGTTGTATTTTTTTATAGAATAGCGAATATTTACGTTTACTACGAATGTCGTAATACCAAGCTGGGGTTGCATAGGGACCTAAGGCACCTTATCATTATTAAACCGACACGTTTACTTATATTTAACTTAAGAACACTTGTAAAACGTATTTTGCTCCAATTCTGTGTGACCTTTTTAGCAATATAGGAACCTTTCACGTTTTAGCCCTTTAAGAATAAGTTGAGCACGAAGCATATTTAAAACTGCATAAGTAATGGATAACTTCATTAAAGTTAAAAGTTTTGAAAGCTTTGGATAACATTCAATTGGCTAAGCGAATCAACTTCAGAAAAATGGCGTCGACATTATCTTATATGGCTGATCCCCACAGTGAATTATTAAATTAGGTACGTGTTGATCCCTCCCTACCCACTTATAATCCCCTCTTTCTTGACGACGAATTGTTCGTGAGGACACGTTAACAAGGCATTTATTGTCACGTCTGTCTTGATCTTCATATGTATGTAAGTGGCAAACAATTCGTCTTGAGAGAATTGGCTAAGCGTTACTTCTTGTAGTCAGTCAATTACAAAAAGTAAGTCGATCATCGAATCTCAAACGGAATGGCTTGCTTTTGTAGTAGCGAACGTATTTCTCATTTTTCTTAAAAAAACGATAATATTTCTTACACGTTTATTATAGTAATTTGTTTCGCTAACCAAATATGGGGCCTGAATGATTTTCATCCTTTTTGGTTTATAGTCCAAACTGGCTTGTTATATAATTATTAGATATTGCAGGTTTATGACTGTTAATTCTAACCATCTCATTACGCTGAATAATGTCCATTTCTCCGCATCCTGAACATTCTTCCCTAGAATTATCTTTAATAAATACTGAGTAGATATCTTCTATTTAATAAAAATTTTAACACTGACTGGGAGTCAATGCACAGCTTACTCGGTGGCCCAAGAGATTTAAACTTTGGTGTATATATTCCTTATGTACCCAGCACTAAGGAGATTATTTAAAATCCTTCCTCTAAGTGGGTCAAAGTTTATATTCAGATTTTTTTTAGCTATGCTCGGACACATGGCTAGTTTCTCAATAAAAAAAAGGAAGTTGAACTCTATGCGTACATAACACAAAAGCTCTCAGGTCACGGATGAATTTAACATTACAATGGCCGTAACCTGCCGTTGTGTGCCAGGATATTACCATAATCATGGCTTAGCTTCCCTGCTTCGCTGGCAACAACTCAAACAGGTTACCAGAGCCCCAAGTCTGCTAAAACAATCGATTTGACAGATATTGTAAGGGATATCTGTCAAAAATGACAGTTACTATGCGGTTGCTGGATTATGTGAAATTCGACGTCTATTAAAAAGAAAATTGGTCCCAAAAAATTACAATTGTGATTTTTGTTAACAATTTATTTTTCTTAATTTGTCACATTTAAGAAGCAGGCTGTAGACATGTTAATCGCTGTCAAATGATAGGTCGCAACACCCACAATATCCTTGTAAACCTACAAGCTAACATTTATTATTGGTTGAACAGTTTGATTCGGTATTACGTTGGATGTTGCGTAAATGCCGGCGATTTCTAACACTGGCTGGTTTTTCTACAGAGGTACCTACAATACTGTTTTCTAATCAATTACAACTTCCAATGCAGGCAATTCCTCTGATTTACTGATGGCTAGTCATTGCTGGAAAGACCACAATTTAGCTTTTTTAAATAGTAAATGACACAGGAATAATGTAGGATTAATCCGATAGAGGCTGATACGAAATTATATTTCTTATGTATCGTCTGAGATTTTGGTAAGTAGGTATTTCGCCTAGATAACTACTTATCTCCTAGATCACTATAGCCTAAAGGTTAGGGACCAGATTACTAAGTACCTATTTCATGTTGGAACCGTTCCGAGAGTTAAGGGAGTACGTGGCATACCTTCTTGTACAAGTTCCTGTAAAATAATAAGGTAAGGTAAGGGCATGTAAGATACATCGGTCGCCTGGCTGCCATCTCCACTACAATAGGTAGGTAGGTACTTTTTTTCCCTAATGGCCTTTTTCCAATGAGTCAGGCTCAACGCGATTCTGCCAATGAGGTAGCTACTTATTAGTACAAATCAATTGGATCCGAATTTCATGCTAATTGACGTTTTGATTACTTGCCGCAAGGTAGGTATTGGAGTAATCGTGTTACAATTGTTTATTTCTAAGAATGTTGCCTTGAATTAAAATAAGTCAGCAAGTAAATTGCTTTATCGTGTGTTTCTATATAAAAAAGACAACTACCTACCCACAACTTTATTAAGTATGTAAATTGTAACGATGGCGCCACTCACCCACATATAACGAACGGAAATCGAACACAATACGATGATTTATAACCAACGGCAAGTACCTACAACAATTTATTGAACAAAAGAAATCAGGAACCGACTTTCAATTATTACGAGTAGAAAATAACTTGCAAGCCATAAATAGCGAGGAGAAATTAAATCTCGGCGCATGATTTGAATGTGACACTCGCATATATTATTTATAAATTGTGTTATACCAACATTATGGTGGACATTAAAAATATTACACGTACCTATTTGATCCGCGTACGAACGCGGTACGCCTATGGCATTGTGGCTCACATTTAAGGCGGCGTAAACACGCTTATGGAATAAATATTGCGAAAGTCCAGTTAGTGGCGACTCGCTAGCGTCCAAACTACTATCCTAGCCAATTCAGAAGTCTAATGCACCTTGTGTTAACTACCTAAACAAAACGAACCAATCGTATTCACCGTTAATCTCAAAAATGGAACACTTTTTTGCAAGAAAAACGTACCTTTCGAAGCGTCCTTCTTCATAATCGGGTCTTAAATCCATTCACAACGAAACAAAAACCACTTGAGCACTTTGCGAACACAAAATCAACGAAACTTGGGGCCCCTTACGTGGGACTTATGACGGCGAGTATAACACACACATCGTTTTACATTTGTTTTTGAGGAAACAATAAAAAAAACCTTGCACAATATTTGAACAGATGGGTATATTTATTTTTGTTGACGCGCGAAGATATATCGGGCGGCTAGGACACTATACCACCTTCCTCTCGGAGGGAACCACAGCACTGAGAGGGCCGGACGGAACCGAGCGGTTGTTGTGTTCGGCCGCCACTCGCCCGCGCCGCCTAGCCTTCCCTTTCCAATAAGAAATTCGTGCCAGCGCCATCTATTGAGTCACACGAGCTATATCTGTAATTAGAGTTACCTCGTGATGCATCAGAGAAGCCCTTAGGTTGCAATATAGACCGAAAGTTCTAAGATCTGCGCTAGAAATAACAAATGTGGTTTATAGGTGCCAAAGAGTATATAACCAGTACGTTTTAGTTGGTGGTAGTGGAGTTTCACTATTTTGCTGTGAACGACAGTTATGGACTTAAAATGTAAATGAAAATCAACTTTAACGCTTCCTATAGAAATACGACTTCAACGTAACAAAGTTGGGCTGATTGATCAACTTTCCATTTCGAAACCCACAAATATTTTACGAAGGGATGTAAAGTAATAACAAAAATAATAGCTACAAATATCATTTTGATCTTGATGTAGCTATGTCTGTATGTAAATTAGTACCTATCATAGGTATATAGCAACTGTCCCAATATTCTTAGAAACGTTAAAACAGTGTTCTGTTTTAACGTTTCTAAGAATGTGGTAACTTTTACCAGTCATTGGACCAGACATTTTACCCATAGGACCCCCTAGCCATAGTAGGGCGCACTAAGTGCTTATCTTAAAATGCAACTTCTCAAGTGGCGGGAAAGAAAACGCATTGATGCTGGTGTTTCGATGATATATAGAACTTTGATCTCATATCTCATCGTTACAAAAAAAGGATACAACCAATTTGAATCAACGGCGTCAAATCGCGGTCACCATTTTTTGTGTAACACCCATATCGTACAAAAAAAAATGATGTTACAGAAAATCCTGTTGTGAACTTTATGGTTATGAAGATATGGCCTATGTCCGTGTGACACATTTTTATATGTAGTGTAGTGTGGATTTCGTTTTACGAGGAATTTAATAAAAAAAGAAGTGTGGTACTGTGGATGTAGGAATACTGGTTCTAGGAATGGGTTACTGTTACAAAACTTTAAGATATCACAAAATATTGTTTTACGGCCTACCATAGATTAAATAATTTTATTTGGTCTATGCTCCCTACTAAGAATTATATATTAGTTCAGAGCACGAGCACCGATTTTTTTATGAACTAGACATTATTAAGGACCGCCATGAGGACCCTTAAGGTCTAGTTCCACTATGTGCATGTCGTGGGCCAAACGGGTGGTCGCTAATAGAATCTATGTAAGACGACCTTAATGAATATAGGAACAATTTAACGCCAACAGATATAATTAATGGCAATTTTCAGAAGATAAGTGCAGAAAAGGACCTAAACTTTCTATAAATATCGGGATAAGATGATCATGCACTAGAAATTACTAAACAAATAACCATAGGGGGGATAGTCCGAATTTATTAAAAAAAAAGAAAAATAGTTTCCCTAATTTACACTTATCCTATCATTACTTTGCAAGATAACTGCGAGTCTGTCTGCTCAGCCACCACTTTAATCAGATTGCTATTCGTTAAAACATTCTTAGGCTGATAGCCAGCCGTGATCCAGGAGTCGAGTATTTCAGTACTCGGCAGCATTGTCCTGAGCGTGTTCCTAATGTATATGTACGCTTGGGGCGAGTACTTGTATATACTCAGCGCGAAGTTTTTCAAATCATCCGTCTGTCGCATCGGCATCGCCAGCACGAGCCCTGTCGCGTCCTCCTTAATTTTATCCTGCAACGACAAAAGGATCCTGCACTTTTTCTTTCGTTTCAAATTTAAAACTTTCTTTTTCATCTCTATGATTTCTTTTATTCTTTTCAGGAATCTGTTTTGTCTATTGTGAACTTTGAGGTTGTATTTCAGTTTTTCCTTCAGGCCGACGGCTTGGCGCTGCATTCGTTGGACCTCTGAAAACAGTTTGAGCAGTTCAATGTTCTCTAGTTCCTTTTGTGGAGCATTGTTCAAGTCCATGTGTGAGTTGGATTTCTCCATGTCTACGTTGGATTTCTCCTCCTCTTCGTCTGTGGTCATGTTGTCGTCGTAATCTTCATTGTCTAGTGTTTCCTCATCTATGTATTCAACCTGCCAAAAAAAGGTGTATTATTTTATACAAGGTGTAACATTGAAATGGGGACCTCAAAAAGACCTTTAGATTTTCAAAATAACTCTAAGATCCACTATGTTCTATAGATTAATGAATATCATGTTCATCTCATATCTGGAATGATACATTTTAAGTCAATTGCGGTCGAGTCACCTTCGTCCGTAGGAGAATGAAGTACCCTCGAGATACCCTACACGTGACCCTGGGTGGTGCCAACCCGGCGACAACTCTACTGGTGGTAGGCTTCGGCCGTGGCTAGTCACCACCCACTGAACAAAGCCATGTCGCCAAGCGGCCTAGCCGTGTTCCGGCATGATGTTCGGTGCTGCCATTCATGGATGGCGGGTCAGATCAGTTGCGCTGCATGTGCCTAGTGAATGTAGCGTCTCTATCTACTGCCGCCTTCCTACCTAGGCAAGTATGCTCCATCGTAGATCTCATCGTCACTTACCATCAGGTGAGATTGAGATCAAATACTTGCCTATAATGTAATAAAAAAAAAAAAAAAAAAAATCTTGCGGCAAACATTACATTGTAATATTAGTTATTACAAGCCATTTTTCATCTGTATTTACCTGTGACTCGAATGTGGTCATTTTGGGACGAAATAAGTTATTTTTATTAAATTACGCTGAGAAGCTGAAATGGGGTGTTAAAATTTGTTTTTTTTTCAGTTCAGTCAGTTGGGTCCAAGTTAGTATAAAAATAAAATAATTATAACACCCACCTCTAGAACATGTCTGGGCAGTTTCAGAGAGGGCACAGCCTTCTCAAGCAGCACCATCTGATCACTTTCGTCCATCTTGAAGCAATCCACGGCAAAGTGCTGAAGACAAATGTATGAGTAGTCTGTGGGGGTCCAGTTGTTTCGGCCTGTGAGGTCCGTCCAGATCTGCCTGAGGCTCGGATCTTCGGGAAACCTGACAAAAAATAAACATTGAAATAAAACTATTTTATTGTGTTTATTTTAGGTTCCCGATGTTTCAGCTGCTTTACGGCAACTACGGTCACGGGAGGACTGAGGTGGTTGACATCCTAGTGTCATAATTTGAACTGGGGTACCATCATATTTAGTTGTTGCTTGCGGTCTGATCTACACAGAAAGTGCTCACAGTGTCTTGAGGTCTTGCATTGGTGCACTTGGTTTTGGATGTATGATAATTAAATGACATTTTTAATTCAACAACATGATTATCTCAGTTGGCAGTGGCCTTGCTTTCTGCTGCGAGGGTCCCAGGTTCGAATTCTGTTTTGGATAAACTTTGTGTGATGAGCATGACTGTTTATATCAGAGTCATGGATGTTACATAGTGTGGGACTGTATAATTGATGTGTTCATCTGGCGAGTTTTTTTTTAATACCTACCTAAAAAATGATTCACTATCCAAGTTCTTTGAGTCTTCACACCCAATAACTGCACATGTCTTTGTGATCTGTGTGTCTGCATCGGCATTTTGTTTCAATTCTGGTGCCACCATCGCTGAAAATAATATAATTTTCCAAACCGGTTCATAAATGATGGAGATCTGAGTTAACAGATGTAAAAAAAAATACAACCGAATTGAGAACCTCCTCCTGTTTGAAGTCAGTTAAAAATGGTGTTGAAGCTTCAAAGATATACTCTAAACCCTGATAAATTACTTTGATGCTCACCCTTACTTGTACACTTACTACATTACAGAATTCCATGTCATATGCATAAACATGACATGGAATTCTTCTTCCAAGGAACCACATAGACCCAATGAGTATTTGACCTGACCAATGCTGCCATATTGGCGAACACATGAGGGAGATTGATAAGTTGAATATACAACTTCAAACCTTATTTTTTGGTCAGATTTATACTCTGAACATATTTTATATACAATATTAACCGCTTTAAAAATGTTATAAGAAAGGACAAGACCAAATATTTACATGGGGTGTAAAAACTATAGAGATACACCCCTGATTTAAAAGAGTAAGTCACATTTATTGCCTAAATCTCTTGCTTGACAAACTATTATTCTTAGAAACTATGCATTATAAACATTTTTAAATGAACATACCAATAGGTGTAGATTTCGTCTTGCTATCCATGTTTTCAGTTACATTCTCCTTCATTTTGTATCCTTGGTTTGAATTCATCTCAATTTATAGACTTCTCACTGAAATTCGAGGAAGTTTATCGCCAAATCTAATAGTCGATAATAATTTCCTGATCACATGCGATAGTATAACATCTTTTGTGCACATTGAATTACGTTGAGCAGTTATTGTTATGATAATATATAAAAACCGTTCACTAAATATCTAGTAGTTGAAATGGCCGGGGCGCTACCGAAATTAGGTTATCACAATATTTAAATATGCCGCGTCAACATTTCTATTATGAAACAATCCAGAAACTTAAGTTTTACATTTTTTAACATAATATACGTTTGTTATTTCGTATAGTATATTAGTATATTCATAATAATGAATATATTGCGTTTGAAATACTTGAATCCAATCAAATAATTTTTGGGATTGATGTAGGCTCGTTAGATTGAATGAATGAATTCCAAACAAAATGTTATTGTGGCCTGAATGACACATGAGCGAATGGGTTTTTCTATTTCTTTCTTCCTTTGGCTACAAAGTTGAGCCATGTCTGCCAGTATCAATAGCACCAGCACAAAATCCGAAGATCACAATATAGTGTGTCAGGCCAATAGATAAATCAAAGTAAAATTGCCGTGATTCTTTACGAAATGAAATCCAATAAAATAAAATGGTCTATCCGTTCTTTGTTTACGAAATGAAATGCGATGAAATAAAATGGAAAACTTGTCTCCTGATCGATCTGTCACTGAACAGTTGTCAATTCAACTGTCATTTCTTCACTCGTAATTTTTTACGAAAGCCTTTGTTGCTCTAATTAATTGATGTTATTGAAAGTGCAACTATAAAAATGGTTGATCCAATATTCGATTATCAGTTTAGGTTGATCCTAATTGGTGATAGTACAGTAGGCAAAAGTTCCTTGTTGAAATATTTCACGGAAGGCAAATTCGCTGAAGTGAGTATATTGCCTTTGTTTTGATGTTATTTTCGGATGATTTGTATTGTAAATTGCGCGTTATATTTTAGCTGTCGGATCCCACGGTGGGTGTTGATTTCTTCGCGAGGATAATTGAGGTTCAGGATGGTACGAGGATTAAATTGCAGCTGTGGGACACAGCTGGACAAGAGAGGTTTAGATCTATTACGAAATCGTACTATAGGAACTCGGTTGGTGCGTTACTGGTGTACGATGTTTGTAATAGATCGAGTTTCGAGCATATACCTCTATGGATGATGGAGGCAAAGAGGCATATAGAACCTCACCGGCCTGTGTTTGCATTGGTCGGAAGTAAGGTGGATCTGGTGGGCACAGATAACAAGAACGGGGCCAGAAGAGAAGTCACCTGTGAAGAAGCAAGGATGTTTGCAGAGGAAAATGGTATGTAACTGATATAATTAGATATTGTAGTATGTACTAGTTGTCTGTTGGCCTGTTATCACTGGAGGTCAATACTATGCTAATTAGTGTTATAAATACATTTTAATGTATCTATTGTATCAATAATAAATACCTCTCATTTTATGTTCAAAATAAAACATTATCAATGAATCAATTTCTGACACAAAGAGTGTTGTTGTCTCGTTCCGAACTTAGTATACATATTATGGATACCATATAATGGACTGGGAGAAATCCCAGTAACATTCAGTCTAGCCAGACCAGAGAGAAAAATTCAAAAATAATATTTCCAAAAGTTGCCCAGGCAACAATCAATCATGCAAAAATTATTAATTAGGAAATCCATTGCTATAAACTAATTAACTTGCTTGCTATATGTCATTGTTCCAGGGCTCCATCATGTAGAAACATCAGCGAAATCAGGACTCAATGTTGAAGAAGCATTTGTGCTTGTAGCACAGGAGGTATACAATCGCATACAAACAGGTGAATATAAAGTAGAAGATGGATGGGACGGTATCAAAACTGGCTTCCATCGTCCCAACGGCATGGACTTCAACCTGCTTGAAGCTGAAACGGTTCAGTCCACTTGCTGCTAGAATATATGGATATATTAGTTATTGTGGGCGTACCAACTGCAGAAAAGTACCAGAAAATTACAAACTGTTTGGTAATAAACTAAGGAATGCTTGTACGATGGTTACTGCATTAGGGCAAGGGTGACCCTGCAGCCCGGCACGGCGAATCAAGCAGCCTACACTCATACCACTATAGGGAGTTGTCAACGAATAGTAGTCTTAGGACCAGTAACAGTCAATCCCATTCACACTATGCTTTCATAATAAGAATAGCTGTATGCTTTTAACTGTTATGATCAAACACTATAACCCAATAAATCCTATTTGTGGCGTGTTGGTATTTTATGGAGGTATGTGAATAAGCAAGCATGTCGCAAATCCTGCGCTGGCCACACCCCGGCGCGGCTCGGCGTCGGAATTATGGATGTTTTATGTTTCGTATAAAACTTAAAACGTTTTTTTAGAATTATGGAATTGGGGACGCCGTTTAAATATGTCAATTCATTGCGCGCAGCTCGCCCCGATTTGCGATATGCTTGCTTGTTTCGTATGTTAGCTTGCCAACAACATCTAGTGCCTTATTCTATTTTTTATCTCAGTCCTTTTTCTGTACATAAGCGAGTTATTTAAATTATTCGATATTCGAAAACTCCCACGTTAATGTCGCTCCCGGCGAGTATTCAAAAAGCTTTTTTAAATATCGATCGGATGACGGTTGGAATACGTTCGATCGCAGAAGATGGTGTGCATTTACGAAGGATGCGTCTATTAGAAGATTTTCGTTTCGTTTCGCGTTTTCGATTTCGTGTGATTTAAAATAGCCCGAAAGTCTGCAGTGGTACGTTCATGAATACTGTGGGCTTAGTACAAATTTCGACGGCTCCGAACTACATTCGATATAGAATTTTACCATTCATTTGACCAGCCACGCAAGTAGCGGAAACATGCAGTTTTTCTAATAATGGTATGAAAGTATTCGGAAACTTTCAGAACATGTGTTAAGGCCACTGCATGTTATAACTATTTAACTCAGAATAGTAAGCATATATGACATGTAAGCATAATTAATTTTATATATAAAGACGTAGATGAGATGTGAAGGAAGCTGTATAACTTTAATGGTTTTTGTTTAGGCCTGTTTAGATATACGTACGGTTCGCTTACACCCGCGACAAACGAGGCGAGCGAGTAATAAAACGCTAGTCTAAGCGAGGCTTTAGGTTTCTGAGTTGCACTTATTAATTTAAATAATTGGATTAATATGATAGTTATGAGTTGACATTTATTTAAAGTAGATGTTCATATTTAAAAATGTAAGTTATAGGTATTTTTAATTTTATAATAATATTTTTAAAATGAGAAGAAAAAAAAGTGATTAATACCTACTTCTTATAGTAATAACAAGTAAAGCTACATTTTGTAATGAATTCTGGCTCCTGAAAAAATAATTAAGATCTATTGACTCCTACTTACTAAACAAACGCCGAATACTTAAACGGTACTCAAATCTTAAGTCCTAGTTAATGGTTTGAGACATCGTCGTTACCTTGTATTTTTTGTATGACGCGTTTAAATTAGGCAGCCCTCACATTTGAGCTGTATTCGAGTAATATTATAACTTGCTCAAACTTCAATAAAAATAAATAACAATATATGCTGTAGGTGACGTTAATAACGTAAAATAATAAAATTGACATCCTACAAAAGAGTTTATAAACACCTTATAAGAAAGTTAATAGCAAGATTGAAGTACTATTGATGCTATAAAAATAGAATATTCTAAGTACTACTCAAAAATGAGTAGATAACCTGTAAATATTGTAAGTAAAAATACCTAGCCCTTAAAATATTTAAAAAAACAATAACCAAATTCTGTTTGTTTGTTGCCGTAATGATTTTATCAGAAACAGACGAACATAGTCGTACCAGAAGCTTCGGTTTATTTTTTACAATTTTGGTACGGAACCCTTACAAAGACTAAGCTTTGAAACTCACAATCAATTTTGTTCTATTTTCTAAAAATGTGTTTCTTTGATATATAATGTGTAATATTGGTGGGATATTAACCATTGTGTGCTCATAAATGTGCACGAGTGAAGGAAATTGAAATAACATAGTATAACTTGACTTTTCAAGTTCTCCCAAGATGTCCGATATAATCGTAGTCCCGAAAAATAAATTGTCTTAAATGTGAACTTAAAAATGATAACCTTACGTACTCTAAAATTAAGCAATTAAAAAAAACTCAGTTAATTTATGCCACAATTAAAAAAATATAGCTATAAGGCCTGTGTTCCCAGAACGTGTGGACCCTAATTATTCAGAATAAAATAAAATAATTACTTATACTTATCCAGTTCCCTCCAATGCAAAGGTCATGTTAGGTATATTAGGTATTTGAACTACCGCTGCCTATAATTGGAACCAAAGAATGTGAAAAATATCCCTAAGACATTTTGTTTATGTTTTACAATCTGTAAAAAAACTTGTTTCGTTATTTTACTAACAATAAAATAAGTCTGAAGTTGTACCTGCAAACCTCTATTAAAATATTTTGTACTTCATAGGTACCTACCTTATTTTTTCTCAAAATATCTCTAAAAGCACTTGAAAATGCCACAACCCCAAAATATAGATGCCCCTACAACCACCAAATGAATTTATACATTCAAATACCAACCTAAGTAAGTACGTACTTACCTTTTTTTACCGGGTCGACAATATAAAATTAGAGTGAACTTATATTGATTTACTTAAGTACCTACTTATAAAATAAACTAATGGCCGTCCATAAATGTATGTGCACACACACTATAAAAATCAGCACGTGCCGCAAAGTAAGTAATCTTCAGAAGGCAACTTATCACAAGACAATGGCAAATGTTGAATTAAAATATAAAATGTTTTGTCTTTGTTTCTTTATGAATTTACTAAATGCCTCAAATCTACATTCATATAAAATATAATTAATATAGCACAAACAATTCATACTTGTTTAATCATCTTTACATTTAGTATGTACCTTCCCACACTTGTGATTACACTAGCCAATGCAACTTCAGCATGTTTTAGTTTGACGATAGGCAAATTAATGAGGTAATAGATTTGAACGCATGTAAATGCCATTAATTATATGTAATTGTGTACCAATGGTTTGGGGTAGTCTACTAAATAAGTTAAATTGAGATATAGTTAGGCCATCGCATAAAGAAAAGTAAATAAGAGTTATAAGGAACACTAGGATCATTTTGGACGGATTCATATGAAACAAACTAAAAGTCGAAGCATAAAAATAAAATTTCCCGCCATATTGTAAACGTCACCAATGTGAATCCTGTATCCCTTATTCGGATTTAAATAAGGAATCCTAAAAGTCGAGAAACCATAGTAAAAGTCCGACCAGAAAAATTATTAACTGCGATTCTGCGGAAATTCATGGAGCTAATATCCTTGATCTAGATGTAATAGTAGATAACCAGTAACGTCCTAATTTTAAGGTTTTAATATTTTTGGTCGACCTTATTATCTCTAAATGCATCACAGAACAGAAAACGAATGAGCGGATTTTTTATTTCGTTCATAAATATGTTATTTTTTAATATTAATTTCATAATTTGTTCTACTAACGTAGCTTATAAATGCTGTTATAATAATGCTTTATACGAAGTAAAGTTTTTGTTAATTAATAGATTGTTTTATTTAATGCGCACTTATTTAAGGTCACCGAGAGTAGGTCAAGTGGGTGACACGATTCCGACTGGGTGAATGTAATTGAGCCAGAAATTTGAGACGGTAAACAAAGTATATCGCGTCTGATTATAGCTTGTAATCTACACGCTCAAATATTGTTAAACTGTATCTTTCAAAAATCGAAGGTTTAAGCTGGGCGAAATAAGGTCGTTACGCTCAGTATTCAGATTTTCGCTCTCCTTTAAATTATTAAAAAGACAGCATGTACTCTATAAATATGTTAACTGTAACTTGTTTGTATCTGTATTAAATATTTTTGAAAAAAGAACTAACGGGAAATTTTCAAACCTGCTTTAAATTATTAAGGAGGGTACGGACGATTTATTATTCTTATATGGTCAATATCAATTGCGCGTTAATTACCTTAGTTGAAAATGACTATCGAACACGCGCCCGAGCTTCGAGCCCCCATATTTCGCCAGATGACCCATCCACAAGTAGTGCATGGCGTAGCTAAACACAGGAAAAGGGCCCAGCCCTGGATCAGTTTCCCTGTCTCCCCATCAGGAGACGCGAGATGAACATTACCAGCCGGCAATGAACACGCACGGCAATTTAATTATATGGAGCAATATCCTAGTACCCAACCAAAGCACTAAGAAAAAAAATCACTCCTGTCATTGATTTTTCTTTCCCTAGTCTGTCGCTTTTTTTCCGCCAGTTTCCTATGAATCGTTCCATTCTATGGGCTGAGCTTACGGTACTCACCCAGCGTAAAATGTACACTGGATAAATGCTAAATACCTCGTTCAGAGGTTGCGCGAGGGGAAAAATTACACCGTATAAAATGTGCACTTGCCCCGTTTACAGACGTCTGCTGCCGTATAAGTTTTGCTGTTGCCGAAATTTTACACGGTGTAATTTTTCCCCTCGCGGAGCCTCTGAACGGGGTATTTGGCGTTTATCCAGAATTAATTTTACGCTGGGTGAGTACCGTAAATGCAGCCCAATAGGTCACTTAATCTTCCTCTTCTGTCAGATTAGCTCAAATCTTGTCAAATCGCAAATGGAGCCAACTATTTGACATATTTGAAAATAGAATTTGAAAGGTCGTATTTATATGAAGCTAAGACCAGCGATCTCCCGTTGGTGGGATTTTACTTAGGGAAAAATTACCCGGCTTTCGTAAACGCACCCCAAGTTCCTTCCTCCTTACCTCCATCGTGTCACTGTCACCATTGTTGCCAACCCCAAGAAACTAAAAAACAGCAGCTCACCAATAAAAAAACAGGAGAAAACAGTAGGTAAAGAAAAAAAGGGCAGATTTCATAATTTCCTGATATAATTAAAACAATCACCTACTTATATTAGTTACCAGGACTCATATACATTCTTATATTATAATATCGATCACAACATAATAAAAAACAAAAATCAAACTAAGATTATTACGCACTTTCATCCTCAATTGCCTCATCTTCAGTATTTTCAGACTTATTTTCCTTTTTAAAATCGTACATATATTTTTTTAATTTCTTCATTTGCCTTTTTGTGGCTTAAAATATGTAGCAATCAGTTATTTCGGATTTAGTGTGCAATGAATGCTCCTTTAATAGTTGTAGTCGATATTCTGTTGCGTAATTTGGTTTTCATATTATTTATAGCTGAAAATAATCTTTCCACGGTGGCGCTGCTATGTGGTAGGCACAAAAGTTTATTCACCAATTCACACAATGTGGGGAATCCCTTGAATCCCGCAAAGAGTAGATAGATACTGCCTTCTAATCTCATTGCGTTTCATTACATATAGTGGTTATTAAAAAATATTTGCATAGTGTAATAGGTGGCGCTGAACGCTAATTGAAAAACAGTAAAAATTAGGACTGAAACAGAAAACAGAGGAATCAATGTGAAAACAGCAAATCTACTGTTAAAACAGTAGGGTTGGTAACACTGACTGTCACTGTCATTACAATAAATAGTGTCTCTATATAGTTCGTCTGTGCAATAAATAAATAAATTCGGGTTGAAACTTCCTTTTAGGCGTCGGGCAATTCGTTAGCTGATTTGTTCCTAAAATATTATAAAACTTGATTTCATGAACATTTTCATACTTTCACATATCAATGCATTTAAGCTAATTGTAAGCCGTAATTAATAAAGATGTCTTCTAGTCGCTCCAAGTCCTCGATCCTGGATAAGCCGTTGAGCAAAGGCAAGGGGGAGGTCTCATTAGCTTGTTACGCTCTATTATTCTCGGAAATAGTGCAATACTGTCAAAATCGTTCACATTCTATTAATGAACTTCAAAATAAGTAAGTACTGAATCTAGTTACCATAGTTATTAGTCATGAATTAACGAAGGACCACCATCACGCCTGTGTACCCGGAAGGGCTTGGCAGAGGTGCACTGGAGTCTACACTCATCTCATTTGGTCCCAATGTGATCTGGGGCAGTCTTTTTGCTTAAGAGGCCTTATCCCTGAGGGATAAGGGCATAATCCACCACTTGACTTGACCAAAAATAAAAAGTTTCAAATCTTTTTTTTTTCTAGATTATCAGACATGGGTCAAGATGTGGGAGCTAGAATCCTGGATTTATATTTTGTAAGGGAAAGGAATAGTAAACGCGAAATAAAATTACTAAACATGCTGTTGTTTGTAAAATCTACTCTATGGAAGGTGAGTAAAACCAAAACATGAATAAAATTAAGTTTGGTATATTTGTCCTCACATGTCAAGCTAAATATGTACTGTTGTTGTCTTGCAATTTTTTTTTATTGTTTTAAGAATGTATGTACTTATCTATTATTGGTATATTTTACAGGTGCTATTTGGCAAGGAAGCAGACAAGTTGGAGCATGCAAATGATGATGAAAGGACATACTATATAATTGAGAAGGATGCTTTAGTGAGTACATACAACACTCATACTTGGACCCTGAGTATGCTAACATAAACAACTGATGATTTAATAGACAATTAGTAGACATGAGGCCATGTAGGCTTCAAGAGATTAAAAAAGAATAATATTTCCAACATTTTTCTTCTCCTTACAGCCTGTGTCTTCCCACTGTTGGGTATAAGGCCCTCTCCTCTTTCACACCATTCTGTCCATTCATGTGCCACTCTTGTCCAACTAGTACCAGCTACCTTCCTGATGTCATCAGACCATCTGGCTGGTGGTCTGCCTCTCTCTACATCTGCCCTGGTCCATTCAGTGTCTTCCTGCCAACATTCTATACTGCCATATTTTTAAAAACCCTTTTATCTATGCCTTGATAATCACAACCAATTTCTAATAAACAGCTAAGGACCGAAGTCAACTTCTATTCCATCCTCATTTGGCTCATCATCAATTTCACATTGTGATTGCCATCTAGTTTTATATAGGGGTTAAAAATATTCTAATATTGCTAATTATGCCTTATTTTTCCACAGGTGAACAAATTCATAAGTGTACCCAAAGATAAAGGGTCTCTGAACTGTGCCACATTCAATGCTGGCATCATAGAGGCTGTGCTGACTAAGAGTGGGTTTGTAAGTATCCCTAGCTTGATCTTACCAAATGTAATGACAAGAATTTTTTTAACGCTAGGAACTTTGTAACTTATCGCCATTAAGGAAGTACAAAGAGGAAACTTGTGATAAGATTTTTCTATAAAACAATATGTGGCTATGCAAGCTGATGGTGCCATTGGGCCCCACCCACTTATTCTAGTGGTAAATAGCAAGAACTAAACCCAGTGCATTGACGTCAGGGCCTAGCTGAGAATCGCAGTGGATGCTTGGTCAGGATCTCCAAATTTACTTCTTATCCCATATATCTTTATTTCAGAAGCTTATTTTTATCTATGATTATCGCTTGTACTATAACTACTCCTGCATTAGCTAGTTGGCTAGTCTCTGGCTGGTGTGCCTGAACTTCGGTCAAGAGGTCTATTATTTCAGAAACCTACTATGTATAATCAAAAGACTGTGATTAACGGTTAGTTATTTTTGTTCCAGCCAGCCAAGGTGACGGCACATTGGCACAAAGGCACCACGTACATGGTGAAGTTCGACGACACTGTCATAACCAGAGACAAGTCTCTTGATGACCGCTAATTAGTAGTACTGATTGTTCTCTTAATGTTATGCTCACTAATATACTATGTTACTCACAAATATGTGTTTTATAACCACTTATAAGTATCAGCTTAGAGCAGAAATACCAGAGGAATACCTCGGGTATGATAATAATGTTGTGTACATTGCAGCTTTTGATAATTATAAGTAACATTACTGTGTTCACGGTGCAATGAATAATGCATAAAACGATACAGTACAATGGAATTATGATATAAGAATGTTGCTCGCGTTTGTGTTGTGACACTGACTCCATACTAACCAGGCGCCATGTCCCAACTCTGACCCGATCTGGTAATTTTAATATCTTAGTTTGCCCTTCATGTCTGTGGCACCATAGGTGTTGAACGGATGGACCTAATTTCATGTATTTTTATATAAAGTAGCTGGTAAACAAATAACGGTTTCTAAATTAGCCTAGAAAGGGGTCAGCCCTGAACCAGTTAAGGAGAACCCTAGAATAACCATCAATTTGTGGCATAATGTTGACTAAATGAAACATCTCAATCAATAGTGCATAAATTGTAGTTTCATATATTGCCGACGGCCAAAATTCACAACATTACGCGAATTTAAACAGTCTATTCTTGTACCTAAGTTTCCCTGACCTCCTGTCCTGCTCCATCTTGGTCCTATGTGTCCAGAGCGCGAACCCTAACGTCAACATGGGCAGTATGATGGTACAGACAGCGAACCGAGCGTCGGCGGGCGTCATCTTGAAAAAATCCAGTTGGGATACTTTCATTGATAGAAATCGCTGCATCGCCGGATCGAACTGAAAGTGTCGAGTAAGTAATTACCCGTAATTTTAGTGATTAGTTAGGCATTATAACGCCTTTAATCCCCGAAGGGCTAGGCAGAGGTGCTCTGCAGTGTACTGACTTCGCCGATCTCCGAATGATCCCACCAAACTTGGTGTGGGCATTGTTTTGCTGTACAATCAGTTATGGAGAGTAATAGTACAAATAATTATCTCTCATTTGAGTACTACCTATATCCAAGTAATAACTAAATTACAGACCACATAACCAGCCTGCTTGCTATGTTTACATGGATCAGTTCTCAATTTCAAAAACTCCTTCCTGTACGCAGCCCGCCGCTCAATTTGATCCAAAATAATTTTACATTCAATATCAGAAAATCCATATTTATTAGACATTGTGAAGCACAAGAATAAAGAAAATTAGGTAAGTACTAATAATCATCAGGACTCTGAAAATACTATGACAGTCACAGACTAATGCCATTTAAAAAAAAATATATTTAATTAAAAAAGAAGGTTTATCTTATGGCCAGTTATAATTACAATTTGTACAATGATGAACAAAGTGGTTAAGATAAATATTTACAATATTAAGAAAACAAAGATCAAAAGCAAACATCAATAACAGATTTTATTATTTTATTACTACACAGCACTTTTTATTACAATTGTTGGTACACAACATTTACGCGAATTTGAAAAGCCTATCCTTGTAACGGAGCTCTCCAGTCCTGATTTGGGCTTCCCTATCTGTTCTATGCTTCCAGAGTATGCATCCGTAGGCTACCATAGGTAAAACTATAGCGTAAAACCCAAATAAGCTAGTGCGCTTGTTCGCAGTAAAGAACTCCAATTGGGACACTTTCATAGACAGAAATCTTTGCAAAGCAGGATCAAACTGAAAGAAAATTCATTTCCACTGTAGCTCACTATATTGACTTCCTCATAAACAGTAATGTAAACTTAAAAATTCAATAATAAAATTACGTAATGAATACTCACAACATATCCAGCCTCCGATGAGTGTTTGAACGGGTTTGTTCTCTGTTTCAAGAACTCCCGCCTCATTTCAGCTCGCCTTGCGGCTTGCTGTTTGATGAGGTTTAGCTCAGCATCTGAAACGCCGTAAGGATTCGTCATTTTGACTAGAATTCTCGCCTGTACGAGAATCCTAGAAATTTGCTAAATTAATTTCAGCTATGTCTGTCAAGGCATATAGTTAGGTTAGAAATGTCATTCGATTTTGACAGCCTGGCCTTAAACTGCCATGTTTGACGGAAAAATGCAGAAACAATTGGATGTAAGTAACATACCAAACCAAAGACAATTAGTTTAGTAAATTTTGCTGTCCCATCCTTAGTGAATAAAGACCGACCATAGACACTTGTGACCGAATAATCTGAATGAAAAATCTTTTTCCGGACACCATCTTTTCGGTTTCCCTTGTTGTCGTTGTCAGATCGGCAATTTTATAAAAAGCCGCAACCATGGGTCGCATGCACGCACCTGGGTAATTTCATGTGTAATTTATAGAGTGAATCGTTATATTCATGATAAACAATACATTCGACATGGTTAAAATGTTTTTGTGTCTCGAACATAACCTACCGTGTTGGTCGTCGCCACATGGCTTCGCTTACGAAGTGTCTTAATTTTATGTTTTCAGTAAGGGTATCTCCCAGTCGGCGTTGCCGTACCGCCGCAGTGTGCCGACCTGGCTGAAACTGTCTGCTGATGATGTAAAGGAACAGATTTTCAAACTTGGCAAGAAGGGTCTCACTCCCTCCCAAATTGGTGAGTACAAAATTGTGCGATGTTTCATGTGGCTAGTAGTAAACTTGCCACTCTATTCAGGTTTTGAGCCTAATAAGGACCCAAACATTGTTGGGTGGATCAGGTGCTGGTCTTCTAAACATGGAAATAGAGTACATAGTTATCCTCTTGATAGCGATCAAATAGATAATTATGTTATAACTAGAAAGTTAGAAGACCAGACTGCTAATGGCATTGATATTTGACTTCAAAGAGAATTAGCTGAGGCAAGGCATCATATTGTAAGGCCATTCCAGCTTCCTTCAGAATGTCGTGTCCTTGGTCAGAATGATGTATGACTAAGTCCCATAAGATATCTGGGCAACTTATATCTAATCCTAAGGACTACTTAGCTGATAATTAACAAACAATTACTATAAATAAGCTCTTATTTTCCAGGTGTCATGCTTAGGGATTCCCATGGTGTGGCACAAGTCAGATTCGTGACTGGCAAAAAGATTCTCCGTATCATGAAGGCTATGGGTCTTGCTCCTGACCTACCCGAGGACCTCTACTACCTGATCAAGAAGGCTGTAGCAATGAGGAAGCACTTGGAGCGCAACAGGAAAGACAAAGATAGCAAGTTCAGGCTGATTCTCGTGGAGTCCAGGATCCACAGGCTCGCCCGTTACTACAAGACAAAGAGTGTGCTCCCACCCAACTGGAAGTATGAATCCAGCACCGCATCTGCTATGGTGGCTTAAGTTAAATAAACTATAAATTTCAGTTTTCGTTTTATTAATTTGTGGTCACACAGTTTCCTAATATAAAACAATGTATCAATTAAAAAACATAATGACTCAAGTGGGAATAGGCAGGATGATATGTTACCATGGCCATAATTTTTTTTTTCCTGTAAGTTCATAAAATATGTTGAGGGTAAATAGATATAAGTATACTATATAAGTATTATGTATTGAGTTCGCCCCCAGTCCACTGTATGGAACCCATAATACAAGCATTGCTTCGGGGGAGTGATAGTTGGTGTATTCGTTGGGCGATATTTATATATTTTTATTTAATGAATTATTACACCATACCGCATGGGCCAAATTTTTTACACTTTTTGTAGCTTTTCTATACTCTTTTTAAGTTATATTAGTTTGTAAATATTTCAGTTATTTTCTTTCTAATTGTTAATAAAAAATTTAAGGATAATTATGTAGTGTAACCTACGTATGTTATAAGTCATGAATTATTTGTAAGTTTGATATTTGGGGCCGAGACATAAAAAATCCAAGATCATTAAAATCTGCCCACCCATTTGTTTTACTGCTGTATATTTTACAATTAATATATTTGACGGCATTAAAAAATGTTATATGTATATATAGGTAAATTATAACAGACCTGGAAATTGATATATCTTAACTATTTAGTATTGTTTAATCAAACCAATATTTTAACAAGCATAATCTATATTTACACATAAAATACAATAATAATTAAATATCACAAGGAAGTATAGAATTTATTACACTTAAAATCTTAGATCCACTTAGTAGAAACCTCACATGTTTTATGAGATCTACAAAAACCACTATTCCATATGACTTCGGAAGCCTAAACATAAGGATTCCAATTACTCCCATCTTCAGGGTGTAAGCTGTTGGTGATCAGCAGTACTACATCGACTATCCACCATATACCCAACCCCCCTAGTGTGAGTAATTTACCCACTGCAGTCCCTGTTTGTCCGAGGCAAAATCTATCCATTCCCAGGAATCCTAATAGTATGCTGTATATTAGTGTGGTAGTAAAATAGTGTCCAGAATATCGAACGCATGGGAAACCGTCTTTCAGGAAGCTTCGGGGTGCATAACATTCAATTCCATCGAGTGCTTTGCACTGCACTTTAGTTTTCTCCACCGAATCGTATTTGACCCCGCCAAACTTCACACAGCCATGTCCTATAACTTCCTTGGCGGTTTGGTTTCCTTTGTGATCTATTGGCTCGTCACAATCTAGGAACTCTAAAGGCAGGAAACTACATTGCACCAGGGGACCGAGGGGTCGGTAAGGCTCTTTCGAATATGGGTCACTTTCTGACAAACTCCTGGGTACAAACACGAGGGTTATTGTTGAGATCATAAGTACACAGTCCTTCACCGCCATTGTGCGTTATTTCTTTTGTTACATGTGAGATATTTTGTGAAATTATTTACAAAAACAAATCGCAAACATCTCATTCATAGACAGTAGTAGTAGTAGTTTAATTCGTCCAGTAGGACAGGCGAAGGAATCAATCCATACTGCCAATTCTGATGTTGTCAATGTCATGGGTATTTTCTTGATCAAATTTACTTGCAGGTATACAATTTAAATATAAAGGCACAAGTGCCAAATCTTGAATAATTATTTTCTTTAAATAGTTCAGTAATTATATGTCCATGTTGATTACTTGTTAAAGTAAAAACTAGTCTAGTCCTTGATGAATTGTCTTGTATTTTTGTTTTGTCTCTTCAAATATCTCCAAGCGAGGAGTTGATAAAGTCATAGATAGGCGTAAAATTATCAGGGCAAGCTAAAAGGTTCTGTAGGGAAGGCGGGATGTTTTGATATTTTTCCAGCAATTGATCTATGAGCAATAGACGTTGTATGTTAAAGGCCGGACATTTAAAGAATATATGATCTAATGTTTGATCTTCCTGCGAGTTGCATTCACTACATTTAGGGGAAGCGATCATGTTCATGCGGTGTAAATGAGCATTAAAACGACAATGTCCAAATCTCAGTCTCATAATCTGTGTGTAAAATTTTCGCTTTAAATAATTTTCATTGTCAACTGCAAACCAAGGTTTTTTGCCCACATCTTTATTAATACCAGCATACCATGCTCCTTTGGTTCGAATTATCTCATTTCTTTCTTCTAACCATTTTTTATTGATTTCTGCACGATAAACAGGTATCAAATCTTTCCACGGACTTGGTATATTTGTAATATTGCCACCCAAAGTGTTTGTTAATCTGGCAAGGTAATCTGCACTTTCATTACCAATCACGCCCACATGCGCTGGTATCCAAATAAGTATAATTTGCTTACGAGATATCGCCAAATTTACCAGGATTTCTTTTATATCATATATAATATGGTGTTCATTCTTATAACCTGGATGTCTCAAAGATTTCAGAACAGACATGCTGTCAGACGCAATAATAAAATGTGATGCACTGGAGCACAAAACGTCGTTTTGTACATATTTTAATGCTTCCAAAATCGCTGTGGCCTCTGCCGAGAAGACTGTGTAAATGGTAGGTAATCGAAATCCTCGACCATACTTTTTATCCGTATCATAGAATGCAGCAGATACACTTGTTTCATTCTTCGACCCGTCTGTGTAGATAATCTGGTAGTCTGTCCAGCATGAAAGCTTCTCATAAACATCCTGCTTGGTTCTCAGATTATGGTCTATTTCTATAATGTCTGATGGAGGAAATTTACCTTCAAAGGTTCCATGATAGCAAGCCCAATTTTCAGCATGATAAACATTGTTGTTTTTAATGTATGTTGATATTTCAGTATAATCACGAAGAATATATGGATATTTGGAAGATAGAGGAGTTGAAGCTAAATATCGGGAGTCATTTAATTTAATTAAAAGAGGATGATTGTCAAAAGAGTGAAGCTTTAAAATGAAATTGAACTTTAAATACTTAAATCTAAAAGACAATGAAGGAATGTTACATTCAACTTGCATTGAAATGATAGGGGTAGTCTTCATAGCCCCTGTAATTAAACGAAGATTTCTATTCTGAATTTTTTCCAGTTTATTTACTAGAACAGAATTGGAAGCATAGCAACAAAAGCTATATTCAAAATGAGAGCGGACTATGGATTTGTACAACATAAGTAAAATTTTTGGATCAGCTCCCCAATAAGTTCTGGCAAGTGATTTTAATATATTAAAAGCTCGCAAGGCTTTGTCTGCCAAACCATTAACATGTCTTTGCCATGATAAATTCTTGACAAATGTAACTCCCAAAAACTTGACCTCATCACTTACAGGAAGTAAATTACCATCATAAATGATGTTGGTGAGTAAAGATCTGGATCTGCTGAATATTATGACTCTAGTTTTATTTGAATTAACATCTAGTTTCAAATAATTAAAATAGGTTTTTAAACCTTTTAAAGCAGTGTTTAACTTATTCTCTACTAGTCTTATGTTAGTACCTGTGCAATACACTGTTAAGTCATCTGCATATTGCAGACTATTAACATCAGTGCCTAATATATTATTTAACCTATGTATATACAAAATAAACAATAAAGGACTTAATATCCCCCCTTGACAGACACCCTTATAGGATAACTGAGGCCCATACAAATTGTTTCTCCTTCTTACATATACAGATCTACCATTTAGAAAATTGAAAATCCATTTTACTAATTTTACAGGCAACCCAAGTAGATGCAATTCATTAGCAAGAACATTATGATCTACATTATTGAAAGCACCAGTGATATCAAAGAAAATGCTAATTAAAAATTTGTTACTAGCAAATGCATCATGTACATCCAAGTTCAAATGATTTAAACTTTCTGAAGCAGAGCGTTCTCTCCTAAAACCAAACTGATTACAAGGTAATAACTTCTTGGATTCTATGAAATATTCAAGTCGCTGTTTTATTAACTGTTCAAATATTTTGGCTGTACAGGAAGTGAGAGCTATAGGTCTGTATGAGTCATGATGATTTGAATCTTTACCAGGTTTAAGTATAGGAACAAGACAATCAATCTTCCATGATTTAGGAATAACCATGCTATTCCACAATGAATTAAAAATATTTAAAACCATTTGCTGGCTAAATGAGTCAAGATATTTGAACATTTTGTAAGATATATGATCTAAACCAAATGCAGTATCTCTACGAGAGTATATAGCACCTGTAAACTCAGAAAATGTAAATGGCTTCATGAAGAAATTATCAAGATGGAAATCAGTATTATTGGTATAAAGATCTAATGTTGGCATATTAGGAGGATTGGAAGTGTATTTGTCCAGAAATGGTTGTATCCATCTATCATCATTAAAATAATTATGTGAATGACTATAAGTTTTGTTAAATTTTCTAATATTGGACCAGATAGTTGATAATGAAGTTTGCCGATTGAATGAGTTACATAGTTCTGTCCAAGCAGTCTGTCTTTCTCTGTTAATGACTAATTTCTTCAAAGCTTGTTGTTTTTTAAATGATAAATAATTTTCTATTGTAGGATTAGATTTGAAGTTCAAATAAACAGACTTACATTTACTAACTGCCTGTGTACAGGCTTGATTCCACCAAGGTAAACATAACTTCCTTTTGGGTCTATTGTGAATCTGAGACACTGGATTAAAGATTTTATTAGCAGTATTTGCTTCAGATACACTTTCTAACAAAATTTTATATAATATGTCATAACACATTTCTGGATTAGATAAATCAAAATTGCTGCTATGTAGTTTTAAACTTACCACATGTTGATATTTCTGCCAATCAACACACTTATAATTTGGACGGAAATAATTAGCATTAACATAGCTGTTGTTATTTATATTTACAGGATTGCATAAAAGAGTAGTGACTGCAGGAAGATGATAACTACAAAATGAGTCATCATGCACATGCCAATTACATCTTAAGGCTAACAAGGGTGAAACAATAGTAAGGTCTAATGCATTTGGCTGCCATGTATGGGAACCAACAGTTGTTGCAGAACCATCATTCAGCAAGCACAGATGATTATCATTTATTACATCTAAAAGAGTAGTGCCACGCAAATCCGTGGATGTGCAGCCCCACATAGTGTGATGTGCATTAAAATCACCAGCTAGTATCAATGGCTGTGGAACAGACTTTATTAAATTGTCAAGCTGTGTATAATTGAAATTAGAAGGAGAAGCAGATGTAGGACTGTAAAAACTAACTATAGACAAAGTTTCATTATTTATAAATATTTGAATGGCTATATTTTGTAGAGAACTATCTGAATAAGTTTGTATCTTTTTATAATTAATATAATTTCTAATTAGTAAAGCAACACCATTATGTTTAGATCCAATATCTAATCTTTCTATTTTATATCCTTTGATATTTATAGTTTTTGATGATTGTAACCAAGTTTCGGAGATTATAGCTATATGTATATCATTTTCGTATAAATAATGTGAAAAGACATGTTTATGACTAAGCAAACTCTGAGCATTCCATTGAACTATATTGAGCTTATCCATTTTTATTAGTTGTACTCTTTTTACTAGTATTAAAATTATCCAGCAATATTGATTTAATAGTCTCAGATGTAATGGGACTGTCTGTTTTAGATTTTTGTGAGCTAATTTTAACAATGGTGGATATTATTAAATTAAGAATACGATCTGATTGTAAAAACTGTGTTATGTGATGGTCAGATTTAGTTTTGGTAAGGTCAGGGAAATTTGTGTTATTGAATAGATCAACATACTTCTTTTGTTTGTATTTATTATTGTTTTTTTCTATTTCTTCCTTTCGTTTAGGGCACTCTGCTGAAATGGATATGTGATTGCCATTGCAATGCACACATACGGCATCTTTGGCTGCTTTTTGACATTCTTTGTAATGATGATCCTCTCCACAGATCGAACACTTTTGTTTGTTTTTACAGTACTTGCCAATATGTCCATAGCGCAGGCATCGCAGGCACTGACTAACAGGTGGAATATATACGCTTACCTCGAAATACCAGCTATTTATATCGACGCTATCAGGAAGTGTAGGACAGGAAAAGGTAATCGCCACCGTCTGCGTGGGTAATAAAATTGGATTGCCATCGTCATCGCGTCCACGGCGCATCAGGCGACGCACGGACACTACATCTTTGGAGCTGGAAATGCCGGTATATATATTAGAATTAGACATATATGTGGGAACACCGCGTATTACCCCTGTAATTTCCGTGAGTGTAGCAGGTATTGTCGCTTTTAACTCCAGGTCTTTTTGCACCTTAACATTATTCAAAGCCATGTTTGCAAGACCAGGCCGCTCAAAGATTGCCCCAACCTTGAACCTATTAATTCGTTTAAAGCGCTTAATTCCTTTATGATGGCGCTTCAGGACCGCGCCTAACGCCATCAAATCTCGGTCCCCAATGGGTTTCGACACCTCGGTACTTTCATAAATGACAATATATTCAAAATTTCCGCCGTCCTCAGGGTATTGTCGAGAATAATTGTCAACTTTAAAAGGTTTAAATTTATCTACTCCCGAGTCATCATCAGATTCCGAAGACTGCGATGACGGGGGAAGATCCCCATCCGCCTTTCTTTTTTTCCGCTTCGCCGTCATTCCGGCCACAGCAAGGCCCCTTTAAATTCGCTCACTTTATATTTATAATACAAAACAATTTTTTTGTTCAAAAAACGCGCCCTCTTGGTTTAAAGGTTTCCCGCCTCATTCATAGACAGTAGTAGTAGTAGTTTAATTCGTCCAGTAGGACAGGCGAAGGAATCAATCCATACTGCCAATTCTGATGTTGTCAATGTCATGGGTATTTTCTTGATCAAATTTACTTGCAGGTATACAATTTAAATATAAAGGCACAAGTGCCAAATCTTGAATAATTATTTTCTTTAAATAGTTCAGTAATTATATGTCCATGTTGATTACTTGTTAAAGTAAAAACTAGTCTAGTCCTTGATGGATTGTCTTGTATTTTTGTTTTGTCTCTTCAAATATCTCCAAGCGAGGAGTTGATAAAGTCATAGATAGGCGTAAAATTATCAGGGCAAGCTAAAAGATTCTGTAGGGAAGGCGGGATGTTTTGATATTTTTCCAGCAATTGATCTATGAGCAATAGGCGTTGTATGTTAAAGGCCGGACATTTAAAGAATATATGATCCAATGTTTGATCTTCCTGCGAGTTGCATTCACTACATTTAGGGGAAGCGATCATGTTCATGCGGTGTAAATGAGCATTAAAACGACAATGTCCAAATCTCAGTCTCATAATCTGTGTGTAAAATTTTCGCTTTAAATAATTTTCATTGTCAACTGCAAACCAAGGTTTTTTGCCCACATCTTTATTAATACCAGCATACCATGCTCCTTTGGTTCGAATTATCTCATTTCTTTCTTCTAACCATTTTTTATTGATTTCTGCACGATAAACAGGTATCAAATCTTTCCACGGACTTGGTATATTTGTAATATTGCCACCCAAAGTGTTTGTTAATCTGGCAAGGTAATCTGCACTTTCATTACCAATCACGCCCACGTGCGCTGGTATCCAAATAAGTATAATTTGTTTACGAGATATCGTCAAATTTACCAGGATTTCTTTTATATCATATATAATATGGTGTTCATTCTTATAACCTGGATGTCTCAAAGATTTCAGAACAGACATGCTGTCAGACGCAATAATAAAATGTGATGCACTGGAGCACAAAACGTCGTTTTGTACATATTTTAATGCTTCCAAAATCGCTGTGGCCTCTGCCGAGAAAACTGTGTAAATGGTAGGTAATCGAAATCCTCGACCATACTTTTTATCCGTATCATAGAATGCAGCAGATACACTTGTTTCATTCTTCGACCCGTCTGTGTAGATAATCTGGTAGTCTGTCCAGCATGAAAGCTTCTCATAAACATCCTGCTTGGTTCTCAGATTATGGTCTATTTCTATAATGTCTGATGGAGGAAATTTACCTTCAAAGGTTCCATGATAGCAAGCCCAATTTTCAGCATGATAAACATTGTTGTTTTTAATGTATGTTGATATTTCAGTATAATCACGAAGAATATATGGATATTTGGAAGATAGAGGAGTTGAAGCTAAATATCGGGAGTCATTTAATTTAATTAGAAGAGGATGATTGTCAAAAGAGTGAAGCTTTAAAATGAAATTGAACTTTAAATACTTAAATCTAAAAGACAATGAAGGAATGTTACATTCAACTTGCATTGAAATGATAGGGGTAGTCTTCATAGCCCCTGTAATTAAACGAAGATTTCTATTCTGAATTTTTTCCAGTTTATTTACTAGAACAGAATTGGAAGCATAGCAACAAAAGCTATATTCAAAATGAGAGCGGACTATGGATTTGTACAACATAAGTAAAATTTTTGGATCAGCTCCCCAATAAGTTCTGGCAAGTGATTTTAATATATTAAAAGCTCGCAAGGCTTTGTCTGCCAAACCATTAACATGTCTTTGCCATGATAAATTCTTGACAAATGTAACTCCCAAAAACTTGACCTCATCACTTACAGGAAGTAAATTACCATCATAAATGATGTTGGTGAGTAAAGATCTGGATCTGCTGAATATTATGACTCTAGTTTTATTTGAATTAACATCTAGTTTCAAGTAATTAAAATAGGTTTTTAAACCTTTTAAAGCAGTGTTTAACTTATTCTCTACTAGTCTTATGTTAGTACCTGTGCAATACACTGTTAAGTCATCTGCATATTGCAGACTATTAACATCAGTGCCTAATATATTATTTAACCTATGTATATACAAAATAAACAATAAAGGACTTAATATCCCCCCTTGACAGACACCCTTATGGGATGACTGAGGCCCATACAAATTGTTTCTCCTTCTTACATATACAGATCTACCATTTAGAAAATTGAAAATCCACTTTACTAATTTTACAGGCAACCCAAGCAGATGCAATTCATTAGCAAGGACATTATGATCTACATTATTGAAAGCACCAGTGATATCAAAGAAAATGCTAATTAAAAACTTGTTACTAGCAAATGCATCATGTACATCCAAGTTTAAATGATTTAAACTTTCTGAAGCAGAGCGTCCTCTCCTAAAACCAAACTGATTACAAGGTAATAACTTCTTGGATTCTATGAAATATTCAAGACGCTGCTTTATTAACTGTTCAAATATTTTGGCTGTACAGGAAGTGAGAGCTATAGGTCTGTATGAGTCATGATGTTTTGAATCTTTACCAGGCTTAAGTATAGGAACAAGACAATCAATCTTCCATGATTTAGGAATAACCATGTTATTCCACAATGAATTAAAAATATTTAAAACCATTTGCTGGCTAAATGAGTCAAGATATTTGAACATTTTGTAAGATACATGATCTAAACCAAATGCAGTATCCCCACGAGAGTATATAGCACCTGTAAACTCAGAAAATGTAAATGGCTTCATGAAGAAATTATCAACATGGAAATCAATATTATTGGCATAAAGATCTAATGTTGGCATATTAGGAGGATTGGAAGTGTATTTGTCCAGAAATGGTTGTATCCATCTATCATCATTAGCATAATTATGTGAATGACTATAAGTTTTGTTAAATTTTCTAATATTGGACCAGATAGTTGATATTGAAGTTTGCCGATTGAATGAGTTACATAGTTCTGTCCAAGCAGTCTGTCTTTCTCTGTTAATGATTAATTTCTTCAAAGCTTGTTGTTTTTTAAATGATAAATAATTTTCTATTGTAGGATTAGCTTTGAAGTTCAAATAAACAGACTTACATTTACTAACTGCCTGTGTACAGGCTTGATTCCACCAAGGTAAACATAACTTCCTTTTGGGTCTATTGTGAATCTGAGACACTGGATTAAAGATTTTATTAGCAGTATTTGCTTCAGATACACTTTCTAACAAAATTTTATATAATATGTCATAACACATTTCTGGATTAGATAAATCAAAATTGCTGCTATGTAGTTTTAAACTTACCACATGTTGATATTTCTGCCAATCAACACACTTATAATTTGGACGGAAATAATTAGCATTAACATAGCTGTTGTTATTTATATTTACAGGATTGCATAAAAGAGTAGTGACTGCAGGAAGATGATAACTACAAAATGAGTCATCATGCACATGCCAATTACATCTTAAGGCTAACAAGGGTGAAACAATAGTAAGGTCTAATGCATTTGGCTGCCATGTATGGGAACCAACAGTTGTTGCAGAACCATCATTCAGCAAGCACAGATGATTATCATTTATTACATCTAAGAGAGTAGTGCCACGCAAATCCGTGGATGTGCAGCCCCACATAGTGTGATGTGCATTAAAATCACCAGCTAGTATCAATGGCTGTGGAACAGACTTTATTAAATTGTCAAGCTGTGTATAATTGAAATTAGAAGGAGAAGCAGATGTAGGACTGTAAAAACTAACTATAGACAAAGTTTCATTATTTATAAATATTTGAATGGCTATATTTTGTAGAGAACTATCTGAATAAGTTTGTATCTTTTTATAATTAATATAATTTCTAATTAGTATAGCAACACCATTATGTTTAGATCCAATATCTAATCTTTCTATTTTATATCCTTTGATATTTATAGTTTTTGATGATTGTAACCAAGTTTCGGAGATTATAGCTATATGTATATCATTTTCGTATAAATAATGTGAAAAGACATGTTTATGACTAAGCAAACTCTGAGCATTCCATTGAACTATATTGAGCTTATCCATTTTTATTAGTTGTACTCTTTTTACTAGTATTAAAATTATCCAGCAATATTGATTTAATAGTCTCAGATGTAATGGGACTGTCTGTTTTAGATTTTTGTGAGCTAATTTTAACAATGGTGGATATTATTAAATTAAGAATACGATCTGATTGTAAAAACTGTGTTATGTGATGGTCAGATTTAGTTTTGGTAAGGTCAGGGAAATTTGTGTTATTGAATAGATCAACATACTTCTTTTGTTTGTATTTGTTATTATTTTTTTCTATTTCTTCCTTTCGTTTAGGGCACTCTGCTGAAATGGATATGTGATTGCCATTGCAATGCACACATACGGCATCTTTGGCTGCTTTTTGACATTCTTTGTAATGATGATCCTCTCCACAGATCGAACACTTTTGTTTGTTTTTACAGTACTTGCCAATATGTCCATAGCGCAGGCATCGCAGGCACTGACTAACAGGTGGAATATATACGCTTACCTCGAAATACCAGCTATTTATATCGACGCTATCAGGAAGTGTAGGACAGGAAAAGGTAATCGCCACCGTCTGCGTGGGTAATAAAATTGGATTGCCATCGTCATCGCGTCCACGGCGCATCAGGCGACGCACGGACACTACATCTTTGGAGCTGGAAATGCCGGTATATATATTAGAATTTGACATATATGTGGGAACACCGCGTATGACCCCTGTAATTTCCGTGAGTGTAGCAGGTATTGTCGCTTTTAACTCTAAGTCTTTTTGCACCTTAACATTATTTAAAGCCATGTTTGCAAGACCAGGCCGTTCAAAGATTGCCCCAACCTTGAACCTATTAATTCGTTTGAAGCGCTTAATTCCTTTATGATGGCGCTTCAGGACCGCGCCTAACGCCATCAAATCTCGGTCCCCAATGGGTTTCGACATCTCGGTACTTTCATAAATGACAATATATTCAAAATTTCCGCCGTCCTCAGGGTATTGTCGAGAATAATTGTCAACTTTAAAAGGTTTAAATTTATCTACTCCCGAGTCATCATCAGATTCCGAAGACTGCGATGACGGGGGAAGATCCCCATCCGCCTTTCTTTTTTTCCGCTTCGCCGTCATTCCGGCCACAGCAAGGCCCCTTTAAATTCGCTCACTTTATATTTATAATACAAAACAAATTTTTTGTTCAAAAAACGCGCCCTCTTGGTTTAAAGGTTTCCCGCCCTTTTCTCATTCATAGACATAAATGACAGAACGAGATGTGTCCGTCCATAGACGTAGATACAGAGTGGGTGTTTACAGGGATAGTTAGAGATAGATTTTTAATAATATGTCAATTATTGTTGTTGTTTTACGTAATATCACTACACACTGGCTACTTTCGTATTATTTATTTAACTAAAAATAGTATGTTCTTTGAACTTTTGCTTATACAAATACAGGCGGTGAGGGCACATAGCAAAACACAAAACGTGTATGCTGAATTGTTTTTGGTTTTGAAATAACTTAAAAAATACAATAAGAAACTATTTATAAAACAAAGCATAGCATTTCTATCCTATTTATTTACTGTATCCCTGTTGGAATTGTTTAACCATTGAGTCGAATTATTTTTAACATTTATTTATTCCATTTTATAAAAACAAATTCAAGACTTTTCCAATGAGTAATATATATATACAAAAAATATGTATATTTATAATTTGTTTCAGAACTGATGAATAAATGTCAAGTGTCACCTCACTTTATGTCCGTACGTTTTTGTCTGGCCCCGTAATGATTTATATTTTCGCAATAAAATAAAAAGTTCACAGTGTAACAATAAAATGGATGTCTTCAACAAGTTCTACTCGTCCGTGAGCAACACAGTCTCGCAGTTATCCGGCGTACTGCCCGGGAATCCTGTCACGAGAGAGTTTGAAGCAACACAGTACATCGCTAGCGCTGGCCGAGGTAAAACAATAACGATCAACAGTTTTAATTTACATCTTAACACAATCTGATTATGGTCCACACTTAGACGAAGACATAACACAATAGTTTAGACAAACTTCCTTTGCTATTGTTCAGGAATTATCTATATAACAATATTGCAAACAAATTGCAAAGCTGTTTCTCTAAGCTCGATTCTAAAAGAGGTTCCGTCCATTTTCTAAGACACTTCTTTTTCTAGATGTTGATCTTGTTATAAGCTACCATAGTGCCAAGTTTCGTCAACATTTATGCAGTAGTTTTCCTCCATTAAAAATATATTGAAAATGTATGTATATTTTTTTTTCCTACAAACGTATGAATAATTATAACCAAGTTATGGTCTTGATATATGTGTTGATAAAGCTCGGTCCAGTGCAGAAAGGTTTAAATAAGTGAGATATATTTTTATAGGCTTATTATGGAAAATCTACAAAGGCTACAAGAAATCCACAAAACAAGAAGCATCAATATTTGTATTTGAAAAGAAACTTCTAGACCGATGGACCAAAGCTGACAAAGACATCATGTTGGAGACCCTAAAACGTGGCATAGTACAACTAACAAAGTTACGGCATCCCCAAATACTGACTGTGCAACATGGTCTTGAAGAGAGCCGAGAAAGCCTGGCATTTGCTACCGAACCAGTATTCGCCAGCCTAGCCAACATCCTCGGAAACACTGAAAACATGCCTCAACCGATTCCAAACCATTTAGTAAACTATAAACTTTATGAACTTGAAATTAAATATGGATTAACACAAATTGCAGAAGGTCTATCATTCCTTCACAATGATGTCAAGTTACTCCATCACAACATATGTCCTGAATCCATAATAGTTAACCAGCAAGGTGCTTGGAAGATTTTCGGATTTGATTTCTGCATAGCCAATCAGAATTCATCGGGAGCGGCACCATATTGGCCGTTTAATGATTACTGTCCAGCGATGCATGCATTGACACAGCCAACACTTGATTATTTAGCTCCAGAGTATGTACTATCGGCGTCACATTCTCCTGCCAGTGACATTTACTCCCTTGGTATGGTGATATACGTACTGCACAGTACAGGCCACCAGACGTTAGGGAACGTTGGTCATGACTATGCAAAATTTAAGAGGTTTGTGAATGAAATAAGGAACCTGCCCCCTTCAAGGCTGTTGTGTGTCACTGATGGACTTAGAGAGTATTTGAAGCTGATGTTAAATGCTACACCGGAGTTAAGGCCAGATCCACATCAATTTTTAAAGGTATATTACTATACTTTCTTTTGTATTGCAAATTTTTTTTTTTTTTTTATACATTTATAGGCAAGTATTTGATCTCGATCTCACCTGATGGTAAGTGACGATGAGATCTACGATGGAGCATATTTGCCTAGGTAGGAAGGCGGCAGTAGATCGAGACGCTACATTCACTAGGCACATGCAGCGCAACTGATCTGACCAGCCATCCATGAATGGCAACACCGAACATCATGCCGGAACACGGCTAGGCCGCTTGGCGACATGGCTTTGTTCAGTGTGTGGTGACTAACCACGGCCGAAGCCTACCACCAGTAGAGTTGTCACCTAGTTGGCACCACCCAGGGTCACGTGTAGGGTATCTCGCGGGTACTTAATTCTCCTACGGACGAAGGTGACTCGACCCCAAACCCATTAAATGTTTAGTGTACATCTAGCTTCTGCCCGCTCTATAGCCTATAGCAATCATCCAAACTATCAACCTTACCCCTTTCTAATATTAGTGACCTCCAATAATGTTATGTTAAACCATAATCAACACAATTTTCACAGATAACATATTTTGAAGAGGTTGGCGTGAAAACCCTCAACTACTTAGACTCGTTATTCCAATGGGACAACCTTCAGAAGTCACAGTTCTACAAAGGCCTCCCACAAGTTATCCAGAAGATGCCACACAGGATTTGCATATACCGGATCCTTCCGTGCCTCACGAAAGAATTTGTCAACCCACCAATGGTACCATTCGTGCTACCAAATGTACTACTCATAGCCGAGAACTGCTCCAAAGAAGAATACCTCAAATATGTACTCCCAGTCCTTAAACCAGTGATGTTAATCCAGGATCCAATTCAAATACTCCTAATATTTATGCAGAAAATGGAACTCTTATTGAAATTAACGCCCGCAGATGAAGTGAAGTCTGACATACTACCAATGCTCTATCGAGCGCTAGAATCGGACGCCCAACAAATACAGGAGCTTTGTTTATCAGTATTACCAACATTCGCATCGCTAATAGATTATCCGGCTATGAAGAACGCACTGTTGCCGCGTATAAAGAAGTTGTGTATGGGTACCAATTATATTTCGGTGCGTGTGAATTGTTTGTTGTGTTTGGGCAAACTGTTGGAGCATTTGGACAAATGGTTGGTGTTGGACGAGATTATACCGTTCCTGCCGCAGATACCTTCGAGGGAGCCGGCGGTGCTGATGGGGATCTTAGGTATGTGTTGCATCACTCCCCTCTTTACCATATGTGCACACGGGCCATGTGCCCAGCGCCCCTGTATGTAAGGGGGCCGCGATATGGTGTCAAAGTTCTGAATGCGCCCTAAATTGGCTTAAAATGGCCCTGAGTGGCTGGCGTACATTTAAAATTAAAGTACGTACGTAAAAGTGGGTATCGTATAAAAAAACAATAATAATTATTAAAAAAAAATCTTAGCTAATTAAATGTCATTGCCTTGTGAGAATATCGACAATTAAGAAAAGCTAAACTTAGAATGTTGCCGTGCCCAGTTGAATCCACAATTGATGAAATTGATGATTATGTGGAATGAATAAGAATGTATACTGCACTGGGGTCTGGGAGCAATCCCAGTAACACCATAAATGGAGCTAGGAAAATATCATTTCTGAAATTTGCCCAGGCGGGAATTGAACCCAAGCGACCACTCAAACGCAAGATCTACTACTACACCACCTGGCTGATAATTTTCAAAATCATCTACAAACGACGACCTGATTAGTACAGTTCGTAGTGACCCTGCCTTCTGTCCCGGGTTCGAATCCCGGTAGGGTCAAACTTAGTGTGAAGAGCACGAATGTAATGCGTACTCGAGTTATAGATGCTATTTTTTTAAGATATTATGTTAATACTGGTATCGCCTCCAGTCCATTGTACGGTACCCATAATACAAGCATTGCTTAGTGTGGGACCGTACAGCAACCATGGCGTTTCTTGCCCGTTCTTCTCCATAGGAACGGCATTCCGAACGGGTGGTAAAGTAGTAGCATAATATTTTGTAACTTTTGACGATTCATAAGTACTGTACTTAATGGTCTACGTGAATAAAAAATATTCAGATTCTGATATTATTATTAAATCATGTGTGTTTACTTCCAGGCATATACAAGCTAGCGTTAAGCCATTCCAAACTCGGCATAACCAAGGAGGTGATGGCTACCAAGGTCCTCCCGCATCTGATCCCGCTGTGCGTCGAGAACGGCCTCACCTTGAACCAGTTCAATGCGCTCGTCGCACTTGTGAAACAGATGATATCGAAGGTGGAGACAGAACACAGAGCCAAGTTGGAGCAACTCAACTCGATACAGAACGATTCCAAGTGAGTTTTAGGTATTGATTTCTTATATTTCATTTATATTCACTGGTGGTAGGCTTCGGCCGTGGCTAGTCACCACCCACTGAACAAAGCAATGTCGCCAAGCGGCCTAGCCGTGTTCCGGCATGATGTTCGGTGTTGCCATTCATGGATGGCGGGTCAGATCAGTTGCGCTGCATGTGCCTAGTGAATGTAGCGTCTCTATCTACTGCCGCTTTCCTACCTAGGCAAGTATGCTCCATCGTAGATCTCATCGTCGATCGAGATCAAATACTTGCCTATAATGTAATAAAAAAAAAAAAAAAATACGCGAATACTACACATTGAAATAAAACTTTTTTTTTAAGATTTTATCGCGTTTATATTTTGATTTTATGTTCCCTACGTTTCGGCTGCTTTACAGCAACCATGGTCACGGGAGGACCATGTCAGTCGTGCCATGCCATGCCAGTCCTCCCGTGACCATGGTTGCTGTAAAGCAGCCGAAACGTCGGGAACGTAAACTCAAAATATAAACGCGATAGAATCTTTAAAATTTGTTTTATTTCGATGTGAGTTTTAGGTTTTTTCTAGTTTTCATAGGTGAGCCCATAAAGCTTTCAATTCAAGTGTGCTAACATTTTTTATCATAATTTAAATGAATTGCGTCGCCATTATTCGCGTCGCAAGCGCAGTGAGCGGAGTGTACTCCCTTGGCTCACTGTATTTTTTTATTTTTTTTATTACGATATATCATAGTCCGATGGGACGGTAATACAGCACGACTGGAGATAGACCAGGCGCAAGACCGACGGCTTCACGTGCTGATCTTATTCTCAATGTCCAGAGCAATGGAGCATGCGTTGTCCAAACCGGACAGCCTGGTCCCGGCGCCGTCTGCCGGCGGCCTGGACGACATGTTCAGTGGACTCGGCGTTGAGTCCTTTGCGTTCACGCCGACGCGCCAGCCGGACACGCCAGCCGCCAGCGTGGGCGACGCCGGACCACTTACCATGGAACAGAAGCAGAGGTAGGTAATGAAAAGCTGTACGGTCCCACACTAAGCAACGCTTGTATTATGGGCTGGTATGGGTACAATGGACTGACGATCCTAGTATATAATGCTTATATAGATATTAAATTCGTGCTCATCACAAAAAGTTGCCGCTACAAAGATTCGAACCCGGGACTCTCGTTACAGAAAACAGTCTCACTACCAACTGTGCCAATTGGGTCGTCCAGGTAACAGTTTCCGAATATGCGATATCTCGGACGAAGTTATGTTAAAACCTTTGTTCTATTTCAGGATAGCACAGCAGCAAGAGACAGTGAGGAAAATGTCCAACCAGCAGCCCCCTACAGCCATTCCAGCTCCGCCTAAAAGCACTCACAAACCGGTCGACCTAACCACATCCCTTCTACAGACCAACCTGTCACAACTCTCCAGCACTAATTTATACCCCCCACCCAATCAACCAATGGGGGCAAACAACCAAAGGTTTACAACCCCTGCATTACCCAATCAAAATTCAAGCCAAATGTTCACAAACCCTGGTCTACCCAACAACTCAACGTTTGGATACCAAAATCAACTCACGAGTTTCGACACACAATTGGCCCTTCCCTCAACAGCGAACTGGACGCCCAATAGCGGGAACTACAATAACAAATGGACCAATAAACAAACGAATCAGACGAACGTGAAACAGGATTGGTCGGCGTTCGAATCTCTATTACCCAATCAGAATAATAATCCGAACACTAATAATAACGACAAAAAGTTGACAGATAATGAAATGATGGATTTGTTGAGTTAAATACTTGGGTGAGTGTTTAGTAATTTAAATTGTGAAAATGACGAGACAAAAATGTATGTAGTGCAAATTTGAATGAACTTATGTGTGAATCGTTTTAAAACTGTATGACACATAAAACAACCAAAATAATCATTTCTTGGATACACCACAGATAATATCATCCAACAAGGTTCTGTAGTAAAATAAAAAAAAACAGATTTTCTGACTTGCAAAATTTTAGTGGCAATAAGCCTATCGCGAAAATAAAAGCAATAACCTACTAATAATTAAAAAAAAACTGCCCTGATAAAAACTTTTTGATGTGTCGAACAACTTGTACGTCAACTTGTTGGGCAATTTGTTGTCCAGTATCACCACATTTTGTTCTACACGCTAGGATTGGTAGTTGGAATAATACTTATTTTTAACCGACTTCAAAAAAAAGGAGGAGGTTCTCAATTCGGTTGTATTTTTTTATTTTTTTTTTTTATTTTTTATGTTTGTTACCTCAGATCTCCGTCATTTATGAACCGATTTGGAAAATTATTTTTTTATATGAAAGGATATGCTTACAGATTGGTCCCATTTTTTTCAAAAAATTGTTTTGATCATGGGATCCATGAGGAATTGAGAGGACTCCTCAAATTTTATAGGCAAACCTATAGCAATTTTGGTATTTTCATCAAGAAGTCAAGCATTTGCATTCAGAAAGTATCATTTGCTGAAGTGAAAGTGATGAAGAAGACCACAAATGGCCACCGGAACATGTCAGTGATACGTATTTCACGGGTTGCGCCAAGATAATCTCGATTATGATCGTTAAGCGACAATGAAAAAGCAAATTTAATGAAATGGATCTGATGAATATGGTACCATCGAACTGATCTGATGATAAACCCAGGAGGAACTGGAACATTGTAATAAAACAATGTATCCAAGCCGTGTTTGGGCTTATTGAAATTGTTATGGGATGCACTTTGGCTATAAATAAATCTTTTTCGTGGATGTTCCGATTTCGATTATTCTTTTTTACAAAATAAGGTATACCTTTTTAAAATTCAGCGAGATTGATTCAGTGGTTTTTGTTTTATCTTGATTTCTTTGAATCTATGTTTTTCTCGCGATGATGTTATAATTGGTATACCTATTATCCAGTAAAAAAGATTGATATTACATTCTTTTTAGTGACAAATAATAGTAAATATATCCACTAAAAAGTGTAAAATAAAAAACTTTTTAACAAAATAAAAACCGTCTTCAAAAAACTAAAAAGCCAAAAATAATCTAATCTTGAAATCTACCTTGTCTAACTAAATCAAATATTTAACTAATCTGAAGTCGGTGCCAAATAAACTAACGATGAAGGATAACAAAAGTATACTCAGTAACGAGATGCGCGGACCAATTTGTAGGTATAGTCTTTGGCGCAGACCGGCAATATTCGACTCAGCTGTTTGTTTGGCACCGACTTCAGATTAATTAAATATTTGATTTAGTTAGACAAGGTAGATTTCAAAATTAGATTATTTAATTAAAAGTTCATTCCTAAAGCATTATAGTAAAAAAATAGGGTACACAGCATTTCAATGATAATTTTGTAATAAAAAGAAAATATTTATTCGAATTATGTTAAAAATAGAATAGTTTTTATTTTAATAAAAAACTTTTTAACAAAATAAAAACCGTCTTCAAAAAACTAAAAAGCAAAAAATAATCTAATCTTGAAATCTACCTTGTCTAACCACATCAAATATTTAACTAATCTGAAGTCGGTGCCAAACAAACAACTGAGTCGAGTATTGCCGGTCTGCGCCAAAGACTATACCTACAAATTGGTCCGCGCATCTCGTTACTGAGTATACTTTTGTTATGTTGTTGTGTTGTTTATTTGGCACCGACTTCAGATTAGTTAAATATTTGATGTGGTTAGACAAGGTAGATTTCAAGATTAGATTATTTTTTGCTTTTTAGTTTTTTGAAGACGGTTTTTATTTTGTTAAAAAGTTTTTTATTTTAAACTTTTTAGTGGATATATTTACTATTCTTTGTCACTAAAAAGATTTGTATATCAATCTTTTTACTGGATAATAGGTATACCAATAATCGAGATTATCTTGGCGCAACCCGTGAAATACGTATCACTGACAAGTTCCGGTGGCCATTTGTGGCCTTCTTCATCACTTCCACTTCAGCAAATGATACTTTCTGAATGCAAATGCTTGACTTCTTGATGAAAATACCAAAATTGCTATCGGTATGCCTATAAAATTTGAGGAGTCCTCTCAATTCCTCATGGATCCCATGATCAGAACATTTTTTTGAAAAAAATGGGACCAATCTGTAAACATATCCTTTCATAGAAAAAAATAATTTTCCAAATCGGTTCATAAATGACGGAGATATGAGGTAACAAACATAAAAAAAAAAAAAAAAAAAAAAAAAAAATACAACCGAATTGAGAACCTCCTCCTTTTTGAAGTCGGTTAAAAATATATTAATTCTATTTACATTATAGCGTTGTATTTTCTCATGTAAAATATCTATTTACTTATTGTATAAAGAATTTACAATCTTAAGTCAAGCTGCTAGAGTCCATATTGAAAAGAAAATATTACATTTCTATTTGAATGGCTTAATGCAGAATGTAACCAATTAATTAATTTTAGTGTGGTGGTTTTATTCCGAATGAGGTCATTTAATTATAGAAGTACTCCCAATTTATAGGAGTTTACAATACCATTACAATGTACTTAATTACTTTTAAGCCATTGTAAAATTCTATAAATTTGCGGGTTAATGTTATTTGTTTTACATTATTAGATTTACCTACATTCCATTAACCTTATGTAATAACACACCTACTCTTTTACCGACTGCGACAGCTGATGTGTGATCTCTTATAAATAAATGCACAGTAAAATTGTGTTATGATTTCATTCAAACAAACAGCGGCAATACCAGCGGCCTAAGTCTGCGAACATAATTGACTCATAATTAAACAACAATGGCCTCTTAATGTTAAATTTCTAACTATTGGCAGTTGTCCTGCACTAAATCTATTAAGTGTCCTGCTGCTAAAGTCTGATTAGCCGTTCCTACATTGTACTCACATACCTATAACAATGTATTGATCAAAAATGTAAAAGATCTTTTAAAATAAAATACAACCGAATTGAGAGCCTCCTCCTTTTTGCAGTCGGTTAAAAAGAGCAACCATGGAGTTTCTTGCCCGTTCTTCTCCATAGGAACGGCATTCCGAACGGGTGGTAAAGTAGTAGCATAGTATTTTGTAACTTTTGACGATTCATAAGTACTGTACTTAATGGTCTACGTGAATAAAAAATATTAAAAAAAAAGTAATAATATATATAAAAAAAGTAATAGTATAATAAATTACTATACCATTGTCATTTCACTGTGAATTCATTGTGATAGCCGATCGATCGCACTCTGTACGGGCTGGATCACGGATTTGGTCCGATCCGTACCTAATCTTTTCGTCTAGCTAGAGAGTAGTCAGCCGACAATACAGTGCGGACGGTTGAACGTCGGGACATAGCTGCCGCCCCACCAGGCACAACCCGCCTGGCTGGAAGATCTTCCATCTTCCTCTAAAAATTAAATCTAGACTATCGCCTTCTCCTAAACGAAACAGCAAAGAAAACACAAGCAGTGACAGTCTGCAATATACTGGCCGTTAAGAAACACGTTTTGTAATCATAGTTGTACACCAAAGACCATATCATGATGAATATTGCGACCATAGTGTTAGAAGCGGTCATAGTTGCTGTAGTATCGAACTCGTTCAGCGTAGTGTTGTAAATCGGCTGTTGAAGGATCGTAGCGGCAGCTGTGGCGAAGCTGGCGAGCATGCACCACACCACGAGGAGGCTTTTATTCCTGGTGACCGTTATACCTGCAAAGTATTGGATTATTATAATCATTATCTGTTTTTTTCAAGCACGTATACATGACCTCCCTGGGGGGGGGGGGGGGGGGGGGGGGGGGGGCAGCTCAACTAACTAATTTACACTCGCTGTTTTCTTCTGGCTTATTCTCATTCACTTTTTAAGATTTATAAATTCAATCGTTTAGAGTCCATAAACGACTGGCTATAGTTAAATTATCGGATCACTTCACCATTCCATAGCGTGTCCTTGCTAGCTAATATAAAATAGCAAACGGCGGTTAGTTAACGTTACCTACCAACCATAATGCCAAACAGTTGAAGAAAGATCGTCAAAAATAATTCAAGTCCACTTACAATAGAAGCCGACTGCGCCTGCGACGCAGAACGCTGCGCATAGCCGCGCCTTTTCATTGATGGACTTGGGCAGCACCACGCATAGCATAATGAAGCAGAGCGCTGACCCGTGGGCCACGGCTATGAGTGTCGCAGTCTGAAAAAAAAATGAGCAGTTCAATCCGCAAAAAAAATCTACAACGATTTCATCTAGTGCTTGTTTGTTGGCTATAGGAGCGCAAAGATCGAAGGTATACTTCCAACAAGATACCATAGACGTGTTTACAATTGAGGAGAGAGGCAGGTCAAGTGGACACTACTGATTTCAAACCTATAAATTTTTTTATTAATAAAGAATACCATCAGATACTTACCGACCATATGTTTAGTGATGAATTTTGCACCCATATCATAGGTGGGAACGCCACACCTAAAATAAGAATGGAGAATGTGGTACACAGATGTAGCATGGCGTACATATAGAAGTTTATATCCATTAGCATATTCGTGATGGTGATGTAATTCTTCTTCAAAAACGCCGTTCTTCGCGCCGTTCCTTGCGTCATTTCTGCTGCGAAAACCACGTTCTGTGGAGCGTCCACTGTAGTCTCCCTATACAGAGGCTGAGGATTCAGCTCGTTAATATTCTCCAACTCCTGATACCCACTCACTCTTCGAAACCCAGTGACATCCAAAGCACCGAAGTCGGATGAAAAACGATTCGTCATAGACGTATTATCGAACGTCATGTTGCTGAAATCTGACGAAAATCTACTGACATCTGACATGGATCTGTTCTCCCTGTACTGGATAGAAGGGTCTAGAATCTCTTTCGCATTCCTCTTTGATTTAAATACTACAACATCTGTGCCATCGTCTTCTTGAGCGGGGTTCGATGTTCCAGCGGCAGTTGCATTCTGCTGGTCAGCCGGGCGGGTTTGATTCGAGAAGATAACTTCGTCTTCGTCTTCCACAGCATCTCTGAGCATATTATAAGTGTTTCTTATCACTCTTTCTATGTAAATGGGTCTTGAATATGAAGCCAGGAATAGACAGTTCTGCATTATCACAGCCCCGTATATCATGACAACTACATCGCCGGTGTATACGGTGCATAAATAGCCGATGAGTATTGGAATGAGGCAGTTGCCCACGGACGGTGCCATACGTATGATCCGCTGTGCCATGGTCAGTTTGTCTCTGAAGTAGTGCGTGATTATCACTTCGGTTTGCTGACCTGTTAGTGCACATCCCGCACCTGGAAAACAAGATAGGTTAGGTTTATAGATTACTTGCCGGGGCGTCACGGTAGTGTGCTCGTAGAGCGATCCCGTGGCGCCCCACAACAGGCAGAGAGGGCGGCGCTGGGTTTTAGTGGGTAGTCTGGACTTGTCCAGGAGCCCCACACAACCGTCCAAGCTCCCCCGGGCTCGGGCGGTATGCCTAAATGCATTTCCCAGCGAAAACAAAAAAAGGTGTCTACAAAGTTAGCCCAGTTGGTTGGTTGGCGTTGCGGGATTCGTTAGTATGGAATTGGGTTTTGAATGCTTTGGATAGTTTCCGTGTGTAGTAATGTTTGTTATTTCTTAAAACATCGTCCTGAACAGTTTGCGAATTATGAATTGATACCCTAGTATTTAGTAAACAAAAATAGGTAGCGAACACAGATCATGATATCTGTGGTAGCGAATTATTTTAACTAATTCTAATCTCCTCACAAAGTATCCGTGAATGAGTCATTTGTGTACTAGCAGACTATTTTCATCTTATAGGGACGTCCTTATGATTGGTACCGATTTTTATCAGGCAGACGATACTAGCATTCGTAGATAAAAGTTGGTAAGTACCTACCTACCTTAGTACTTAACTACACGGTAGGTAACTAACGCACCTCTGTGGGTAAGTAGATACCTACTAATGTTAAACTCGGGAGGAAGTTCTTTAGGACTTAGGTATTTATCTTTCTGAAGGTATCTACTATCTCTAACTTCCCTGCAAGGGCTACTGCACAATGTGATTTAGGTAAATAAGTAGTAAGTACCTTTAACAAACCATGGCAATTAATGTCTTTATAATAGCTAGGCACGTTAAATCCAATACATTTATCAATTATTAAGATATCCGACCAATTAATAACAAAACATAGAGAACAATGGTTTGTTTTATTTATAGAAACACTATGATTGTTATAACAGGTGGTCGGTCACTTGGTAGGACGAGAACTTGATCTTATTATTTTGAAAGAAACCAATACAGAATTCTATAACTGCATTGAAATGTCCATCTGTAAGTGCTACGTAAGTGTGTAGCAGCGTTGCCAGACGTCCCGATTTTGGCGGGACGTCCCGATTTTTAAATCAAAATTAAATGTCCCGCGCGGGACAGGCTCAGTCCCGCTTTTCGGAGATAACTCGACCAACCTAACTTGATTTTGATTACTGTTTTTTTTTATCCTGAAGACGAATAAGACTCAACTATTTAAAGATAGGGTAAATCTGATTTAAAATATTATATTTTTATTGAAGTACATTTTCTATGGCTATTTTTGCTATCTATTGTCACGTAAACGTAATTTTAATTCAAATAAAAAGATAAATATTTGAAAACTTCTGATTATAATCGTTTTTATTACTATGTCCCGCTTTCGACGAAAGAATCCCGCGTTTTCACTCAAAAAGTTCCAAAATCCCGACTTGGCAAAAAAAAACTGGCAACGCTGGTATGTAGGTACATCACACTCAGGAGTAGTCCTACTACCTACCTGCCATCTTTCTTTGCTTCGGGCTTCAATTAGCAGCCTGTCAAACATGGCATCGTAGGACCATATAACAATATCACGATTCACAAGTCCCCGTAAGCGTTCAAAGCCGCAGGCAGAATTAGTTTTGTTAAGCGGATTGTAGGTACCTGGGTAGTAGATATTTAATCTTGGTACCATACCTTATGCTTATTCAATCCAATCTTATCATTTAAGTGGCTCCAAGATTTACCTACCTATTGGAAATAAACCTAGCCTTACTATACTTAGGTACGTAATTACGCTGGCACCTAAAGTTGAAGGCAAAGGGCATAGCTAGTAGATCCATTAGGAAGGACTCCAAAAATCCTACCTCCAATATATATCTACTGCACAGCTAGGTAAGTGGGGTGCTTGCGTTAGTTATGTCAGTATAAACAGACAAACAATTTTTTTTTTTTATACATTTATAGGCAAGTATTTGATCTCGATCTCACCTGATGGTAAGTGACGATGAGATCTACGATGGAGCATACTTGCCTAGGTAGGAAGGCGGCAGTAGATCGAGACGCTACATTCACTAGGCACATGCAGCGCAACTGATCTGACCCGCCATCCATGAATGGCAGCACCGAACATCATGCCGGAACACGGCTAGGCCGCTTGGCGACATGGCTTTGTTCAGTGGGTGGTGACTAACCACGGCCGAAGCCTACCACCAGTAGAGTTGTCACCTAGTTGGCACCACCCAGGGTCACGTGTAGGGTATCTCGAAGGTACTTAATTCTCCTACGGACGAAGGTAACTTGATCCCAGAATTTTTTATCAGGAGCCTGATGTGTAAATAGGTTCCTTTGTTTTTACTACAGTGGACGGTAGTAATGTAAATATAATGCACAACTAATGTAATATACCTACTTCAAGTAGGTAAGTTTGTATATATACTTTAACTTACTCGTGTAAGTATGAACAGCATTATAATAAAGACGCCACCACTGAGCAACACAATAAGAAACCTTGACAACATACATACATCACTATAACAATTACCTGCAAATATTCCGGCGAATATATTAACAATGTGATCATTGCTGTCCGCATCCGTGGAGTAGCTGGACAACAAAACGCCAGCCACCGTCAGACACAGACCAGCTAGCGCCATAAACCGCGGCATGTTGAAGATCTTCACCACAGCCCTGCACCAAGATTCCAGAAGCAGTCTTATGACCACCATTATCACTGGTACCAAGGCAATATCCACGTCCCATATTTTCAATACTTCGTCTTCAGCGTGGTCTTCTTCCCGTAAAGCTTTCAGGATTATCAGGCCGTATAGCGAGAGTAATGCGGGCACCGTGATGTGGTATATCACTGCGGACACGACGATCAACCAGCCATATCCCCCGTCCGGTGGTGTGGGCCCAATCTCGGGTTGCGAAGCCACTACTCTGTCCAAATGTAAGTCTTCCACCCTACTTTCTCCCCTCTCTGTCTCGTTTACCGTTGGATTCCGCACGTTTTCCATTTTTAATATCACATCAACAACTTCATATTAAAAAATATGTGCACCCAACGAGTTATCTATTTAGAATGGGTGTGTGTGTTATCTTATCATTATCATTTCGTAGGTATGTGTAATCTCTTGTTCTATATTTTTGAAATCAGCGCCAATTTGTTGTAGGCATGTAAACTATCCCCGCAAATGTAAATAATATCGTTTCAATATTATGTAAGTAGGTGTTTTGCAACAGATGTACCTTTTATATATTTTTTATAACTATTACTATTCAAGATAAAAATATGTGTGAAATGAATGATGTTATTGTTTTGACATTACTAAGTTTCTGAACGAAACAGATAAAATATAACTCAAACAAATTGAGAAGACACCTCGATGTTAGGAATGTGAAACAACACGTCCAATAAGCCTCAAGAGGAAGCGAGAGTTCCGATGTTTAATTTAATGTCAAGACTATTTCCACATGGCCGTTTAGTTAGTCTAACATGAATCCGTTTGATCGACATTCGTGAAAGACGCTTATATAGGATTTTATTCATATTTTCTCGACAATGCAAAGGTATTTAATAAAAACAACCACACAAAACGGATTATCTTTGTTGTATACATGTAAAAATACAAGTTTTCTGTGTGAGGAATCGTTGTTTCCGTGTTCATAATCCGTGAAGTGGAGCTTTTTAATTGCACTAATTTCGGGTGTTTTATGGACTCGTGCAGGTTGGGTTGGATCGGTGCTGATGGGTAGGCCGAAGGTCTGTGACAATGGAAACGGAATCCGTGAGGTCTGAGTTGAGCAGCCGATCGCGCCGCAGCTCGCGACACAGGCAACATACACATCGAAGCACCCGGTAAGTCGTCATGCTAAATTATTTAGTGACGGTCATAATTTCCACGATACTGTTTGAAATATACTCGTAACCATAGTGGTACTTGCTTATTTCAATTTGGATTCCATACTGGGGTTTTCCCAATACATAGGTATTGCTAGATTTCTATGTACTTACTTATTTATGTATTGATTTTATGTTGTTATATAAATAAATAAATATCGCCAGAAAAACACACCAACTATTCGTCTTTACACTATGCAATGCTTGTATTATGGGTACATTACAATGGACTGGGGGCGAACCCAGTATTTAATACTTATATAGATATTTAACGTCATTGACTCTGGTGCAAACATTCATGCTCATTACACAAAGTTTGTCCCTACTGGGATTCAAACCGGGATCTGCAGCGCATATAGCAGGGTCACTAACTGAGCAAATCAGGTTATCTGGAAAATTTGGAAAGTGTTATAATATTAACACTATCCAAATAAATTTTTAGTAATCCATGGCTTAAAACTCATGTTCATTTTCAGGAGCACCAAATCTCAACGAAAAGAAAACTTGGACAATACAATGGCACCATTCCAAACAAGTGTCAATATCAACCCTGAAACAGGACGAGATGGGCAAGAAGTCATTGAAGTCCAGATATTACCTCAAGACGAGAACTGGGGTGAAAACACTACAGCAGTAACTGGAAACACTTCAGAGGGCTCCCAGTCTATGGAAGATGTTAGCAATTGGCCTATGGAGTCGGATAGTGGGATTGGCTTTGTATGCTCTCGGTACTTTGGGACGACAATAGCTTTAGGATTAGCTTTTGTTTCGTTTGCCAGTCCTATAGCCATGGTAGTGCTACCAAAGATTGGCTTCTTCCCCGGACTGTCTGATAACATAGCTATACAACCGAGCCAGCGAATACAACTACTCTCATGTACAGCAGAATGTAAAGGAATACTCCTCTCTATAGCCTTCAAATTAGTATTACTAGCAATCGGAGTGTGGGCTGTGTTTTTAAGGCCTAGAAACGCAATTCTCCCACGAATATTTGTGTTCAGAGCGATGACATTAGTCATTCTAGCCGTCTGTATATTCTCCTATTGGTTGTTCTACATTGTACAGATAACTGAGGCTACAAAGGCTTTAGCTGTTGGTGAAGAAGCTATGGACTACAATGCATTGGTTTCCTACGTATCAAGTTTCGCTGATACCTTGCTGTTTATACATTATACAGCTGTTATATTGATGGAAATACGACATTTGGAGCCAGTGTATTATATAAAGGTTGTTCGGAGCCCCGACGGAGAGAGCAGATCATATCCTATCGGTCAGCTGAGCATACAAAGGGCATCTGTATGGGTACTACAGAAGTATTACACGGAGTTCCCAATCTATAATCCGTATTTAGAGAAGATACCAATATCGAAGTCGCAGAGGAAAGGGCAGTCCAGTATAAAGTTTTATGAGGTGGATGGGTCGACAAATGCGCCATCGGGACAGGCGCGGTAAGTTGATTTAGAAAAAGGATAATGCCTTAACTTAGTACTAATTCATCTCAGGCATCAAGATCAAACTATACATTTTTAGTTTTTTTTACCATATTCTTTCCCAAAAGGAATGTTGGTTTCAAATAGAGAATTTAAGCTGTAAAAATTTGGTTGCTTTGCTGTATTTATAACATTGATTTCGAAGGCCTTAAAATGTATTTTGATTAGCTTTTCTTTAATAACCGATGGTCACAGTTAGAATATTATTCCAAAAAGTTTTTGTGAAATAACTTTGTAACGGAGGGACCATAGTCCCAGAAGTATAGCCTTAGAGGACTAGTATCCAGAGCCGCAAAACATATATAAATAAATAGTGTACACTACGACCAACGAGTCGTGAACCCGCGGAAGTTAGCGCCAAGTGGCTGCGCAGAACGCCAATGATGCCATTTGGTTCGTAAATGATGTTCTGCGCAGCCACTTGGCGCTAACTTCTGCGGGTTCACGACTCGTTTGTACTGTAATGTTATGAGCGGTGTGGGGCGGGCGCAGGTCGTCGGGCGGGTCGTGCGCGGGCAGCGCGGGGCGGCGGCGCGAGGCGGGCTCGGCGCACAACGAGCGCTACTACGAGGAGGCGGAGCGCGAGCGGCGCGTGCGCAAGCGCCGCGCGCGCCTGCTCGCCGCCGCCGAGGACGCCTTCGCGCACGTGCGCCGCGTGCGCGTCACCAGCGCTAATGGTCAGATTTATTTATTTATTTATTCATAACACAATTGGCTAACAGCATACGCCAAAACACCAATATGCTAAATATATAAGGCAAATTAAAAACCAAATAAAATATTTACAAAACACTGAACAAATAAAACGAGTAAAAATTAAATTAAATTAACAAAGTATGTACAAATAAATTATAAACTAACAATTAAAAGTAGGCATTTAAAATTTACAGATACAGATATAACAAACTCCACTATCATTTATTATTCAAACATACAACACACTGGGACAAAGAATATACACTAATTCTATTATGACACACCGTAAAAGAATCTTCGAAATATATTCCATAGTTTCGAAGATATATGTACCTGCTCTTGAAGTTTGGTAAACGCACGTTTTGGGGTGAGTATGGGATCTTGAACATTCCTATTAAATCTTGTTAGGCCGCATAAGATTGCCATATTATAACATAAAGGGCACATATACAGACTAAAAAGTTCATCTTGCTGAGCACTATAGCTCAGCAATACTCTTGCTGCAATATTATTATCAACACTTAGTAATGATTGCAGCAATATAGACTGCAACTCATCGGCTGTACAATAGCAGCTAGAAATTGACACAAAACTAGCACGAGCGCCTTAAACGTCAATGTTTATTGCAATTACCAATTAATATTATCTGACGGCCTGATTAGCGCAGTTGGTAATGACTCTGCTTTCTGTGCCGGGGGTCCCGGTTTCAATACCTGGTAGGGACAAACTTTGTGTGACGAGCACGAATGTTTATACCCAAGTCATGGATGTTTAATATCTATATAAGTATTATATACTGGGTTCGCCCCCAGTCCATTGTGCGGTACCCATAATACAAGCGTTGGTTAGTGTGGGACCGTATAGTTAGTGTGTTCGTCGGGCGATATTTAATGTATTTAATTATCTCGGCAGGTGGCGCGCTCGGCCCGCGCGAGGCGGCGCAGGCGGTGTTCCCGTCCCTGGCGCGTGCGCTGCAGAAGTACCTGCGAGCCACCAGGCAACAGCCGCGGCATTCGGCGGACTCGGTGAGAAACGAAAATCTACCTTATTGCTAGGCAGTTAATGTTACATTTTCAGGTGTTAGCAGTGTTTCCTTCTATGTGGTGAATCTACTATATTTGTAATACTACATATAAAATTCATGTCTCTGCATAAGTGTGCAATAACATAGTATTATCTTTATACATTATATCATGTACTATAGGAGATGCACACTCATAAAAAATATGCCCAACAGATGTGCATTCCATCCAGTAAGTAAGAAATTTACATTTGCATTCTTTGAACTGACAAATTGTCCTTTTCTTGTATGGAGTTTGCCAGTTAAATATAATTTGAGCTACATAATACAACGGCTCACATTAATACACTACGCCTTTCTTTAGATCTTAAGGGGCATATTACCTTATATCCATGAAGATTGTTTTATGTATCATATATAATTTTCAGGTATTAGCCCACCTCGCCCGCAGCCTCTCCCAAGACGCGTCCCCACGTGCCTTCCTCGAGCCATTCCTCGTGGAAGGCCCAGTCCTCTCCGCAGACCAGGAGACCAGACCAGTCCAGCGATGGTCCCTCATCTCCGACGAGCTGCTGGCCAGACCCCTGGCCGACAATATCGAGTTTCAGCTGAGGCAAGGTGATGTATCGCTCATATGCACCATAAAGCAACTGCCGAAGTTCAGTCTGACCGAGGAAGTCGTGGATCCGAAGAGCAATAGGTTCGTGTTGAGGTTGAACTCGGAGACGTCTGTCTGACAGGACGAGTATGTGTGCAGAGATGAGCACCGGCTCGTATGACATATGGAGTATTTTTAGGTTAGTTTTTTTAGCATGCAATGGACAGATGTTTTTAACTGCTGACGTAAAACAAGGGGTGTTATAAGTTTGAGGCCTTCGTCTGTGGCATCAAAACTCCCTAATGGATAAACTGATTTCAATGCGGTTATTTTTGGTTGTGGGAAGGATAGATCAGGATGGTTCGCATGGACATAGCCAAAGTGGGGCAGACGAGGTTCTTCCCAAATAACAGTAGAACTCACATTAATCTCTGTCCATTTATTTATTAAAAAAAAACTTCATTGCAAGTTTGAATATTTATAGGTATTCATTGAGGCCAGTTTTTTATAACCGTTTTTTTAATTCGAAAAGGCACTGGCCTAGGTGAACCTAGTTGGGTTAAAAAAGCATTTCTTTTAATTATTATCAACATCTTTTTACTGGAATTATCTCAAAAAGTGTGCAATTATAAAATTTAATATCTATTGAAATTAAGAGAATCTCAAATAGTTTTGTAAGCTCTTATGACATTTTGCCGCCATTTGTTATTATAAAGACTAGACTGCATTTAATGTTTTATAACGTATCTTATAGTTTAGTGTTTGTACATTGTGTCATATACCTACTTTACAAGATTTTTAAGGAAACATATTAAGCACATTTTTGCTTTAGATGTAAGTACGTAATTTTTTGTAATAATTAAAGTGCAGCTAGATCTTCGTAATATTTTTGAAGATGGTAATCAGACTGCGACTGTATTGCGTTTGCAGTGCGTTAATTTGCGTCTGACGCGCGTTGTCTTGCGTCTGACGCGCGTTGTCTTGCGTCTGACGCGCGTTGTCTTGCGTCTGACGCGCGTTGTCTTGCGTCTGACGCGCGTTGTCTTGCGTCTGACGCGCGTTGTCTTGCGTCTGACGCGCGTTGTCTTGCGTCTGACGCGCGTTATCTTGCGTCTGACGCGCGTTATCTTGCGTCTGACGCGCGTTAACTGCGCGTGAAAAAGGCGTCGAGTGCAACGTCTCTAAGATGCGTTTCAAAATATGTAGGCTTATCGACATAATTCGTAACATAGATAGAAGTTTTAAACAATTTACAACACATAAAAGTGTTTTGTAACGCTATTGCAAATTGACGAAAATATTATACAACGTGACCCAGTAAGGGTAAACAAAAATTTTAACGTGCGCTTCTTTAGCATTTAGCACATTTTAATCATTATGCGAAGGCACAACTTTGGTGTGACAATAAAAAAAAATCAGATATTGATTCTTATATTTACGCGAATATTTCAAAATAAATCACAGTGCACAATTAACAATTTTGTAAGTTCTTTTTTTTATTTATTGATATATAAATAATCATTACAACTGCGCTAAATAAGCCGAATACAAATGGAAGTATAGCCTTTCTGGGTCACTTGTATACATTTGGTGATAAGTCTGAATAAGTCCGCGCGTCGAACATTGTGTTCCATTTTTGAAGGAGTTTTGTCCGTCCAGCACTCCTAGCACAGCATGCACGACAAGAGATGATGTCGCACCGAGTCGCTCTCTCCCTTCCATAATTCATACGAGGGAAAGAAACAAAATCGATTTGGCATTTTGTCTTGTCACAGCCGGCTGTGCTGCTAGTGCTGTTATATGTTATAACTGACCATCAACTCCACGAGCGCAGTTTCGTCGCAGAATTGCCGCTAGATTTATCGTTGATGGGGCTCGTTGACGGGCTACTTTTGTGACATTTTCCAACTGCAATTGTATAGTCCGGTTGCCGTACTATACAATTGCACTACTTAGTTCGATGTAACTACACCGCGTTTGATGTCCAGATTTGACGGCCTGATTAGCGCAGTTGGTAGTGACCCTGCTTTCTGTGCGGACGGTCCCAGCTTGGAATCCCATTAGGGACAAACTATGTGCTGAGCACAAATGTTTGAACCCAAGTCATGGATCTTTAATATCTATTTATAACGCACTGAAGGATGACATTTTTGTAGCCCGTTATCGGTCCTTTAACAAGAGCGAACCCGATGTTCGTTCGGCGCTGAATCTCTACATTAGCATTGTATAGCATATCATAGGATAACAATAATGTTTATGTGTGGCTAGTGTACGCTATTGCAATGCAATAGAACACTTACGGCTTTAGTTTTAAAATGCTTATTTATGTACAGTAAAAGGCAAAGTCAAATCATTTATTTCGTATAAGCCTACGGGGTCACTTACATTTTTTATCTTAACTCTATAACAGGATCGGAACGCGACCCGAACTGAAAAGTCATGTTTAATCTTAGCTTTATGCAACTCTTTACAGATTGTACCATTATTTAATATTCTTTGCCACATAAATAGGTACTCCACAAATGTATAGACTTCGTACATTTACGATAGGATTACAAACCACTTGTAACAAATGTTTATATTGTAATTTTTTGAAATCTATAAATTCGGGGATAGTTTCTCTCTCTCTCTCTCTAGTATGTAAATAAGCATTTAAAATTATAAGCCTTATAACAAGCTGTTCCAAGACTGCTTTTTACAAAATATATGAATAGTTTATACTTATAATAAGGAAGTGAATGTCGGTTGTGCTTAGAACAATTATCGATTTGTATGTCGTGTCGCTGTCGGCCAAAGAGCGCTTGGAATCTATAGTTAATTAACATATCATAAGGTTTTAATTCAATTGGCATAAGTAGGAACGTAACGAGAAGTACCTAAATTCTACTGAAATAAACAATTTCCTTCGTATTTTATAGACTTTACAATCCATATACAACGGTATTAAAAAGCAGTTTCTTTCAACTGTTACATACGATTGTAACTTCTATTAATTCGAGTGTTATTATTTACAAGTGGTACCAGTGACTTTAAAATGCTCAATATTGGCAGCCTATTTGTAAATCGCTTGTGCCTGCTTATTATAAGCGTAGTTGTAATGTCAAGTTTCCATTATAACACTTTTATAGAGCATTTTTAAGAAAATTATAGTTTAACGATACACGAGAGGAGTTATTGAGATGGCGACTAAAAGCCAAACCGTGATTGCATGTGTGTGCGTCTCACTCTCGCTTACCGACCCGCTATGAGAGAAAGTGAGATGCGATGAGGCGATATTGACTTCATGTCAATGCAAGAATAAGGGGAATTATAATTTATTGGTCGCACGCCTTCGTAATGGCGATGTGGGTATAGTTTTATCCTTAGTAAAATATCAAAAGATGCAAGAAAGCATAATAAAGCTATTAAATAATTGAAATTAGTTAAAGTGCGAGTTGAAACAGAATGTGTAGCACAAAGTATTTAAGTACTTATAATCTAGTTGAATGCACAATTTGTAACCATTGTAAACAATTTGTAATTTTTTGTATTTTTTAAATTATTACAAAGTGAATTTTGTAACACAGTATTTTTTTTGAATCCCTTTAGAAATTGAGGAGTTTGTCTCTGGACTTTTGGACACAACTACGCCATTATCAAATGGCTGTGAATTACAAGTATATATATAGCTATGTAATGTCGGCCATGAAGGTGCTTTGTCAGTTGTCAAAAACTCCTATTTTATAAAAATCTACTAAGGTTCATATTTGATACGTTCTAATTTCAAATAAATAACAAATGACAAAAAATGATATTCAACCTTAAGGTGATAACGGAGTTTCTTGGTCGACTTTACAGTGTTTCAAAACATGCTTTCTGTTGTTTTCGTCATAAAATGCGTTATCTATTTTCGCATAATTAACTCGGTCATTGCGATCTTTTTGTGATCATTAATCCCAACTACGACGATACCAGATTCTTTGTTCATAAGACATCGTATCGTTCATTGCATTCGGATTTAATTTGTTTTTAAACGTCGTTCTGACGTTATACAGGCTGATTTAAATAGGGCATATTCGCCTCTGAACCTGCGCTATTTAGCACATTTGTAAAAAATATGTTAATTCACAATTTCGTAAATTATTTAAAAAATATGTTGATCCCAACAAAATGACAATTGTGAGCAATTTCTTTTTCAATCGACATATCGAAATGAATGACTTCATATAATGATTACAAATACACAGAAGCGCATGTTCAAACGCTTGTATATCCTTTATGAATCAGCATGTATATGTAGGCACGTAAAACAAGATAAGCCTGATGAGATGATAACAAATGTTATCGTTCAGGTTTCATCGACCATGTATGCAAACAGAATAATATCACGTAAATCCAATCTTACTGCCAATGGCGTGGCTACCGGCTAGATGGGCAAGTGCCCAAGCTCAAGGGGCCCCTCTGAACGACTTTCCAAAAAGTTATATAATATCCAAGTTGAATCAAGAATTATCGACATTTCACTTTTTGGCCCCCGACCAACAACTTCGAACAGCTCAAAAAAAATCACAAAAATCTGCCTTGAGCTCTATCCGTGTGCAAAATTTCATCCTATTATATTATTAGGAAGAACGATCGCTTGGTTTACAATACATTGCGCGTTCAAAAAAATTACAACATTCATAACCAATGACATTCGATATGAAACTTCGATTATTTTATTATAGTCATACAGTGTGACCTTTAACCTAATTTCTCGTTATCATGCCACATACATCCTGTATATAGTATCCGGCCGTAAATATTGCACATCGACAATAGAAAAAAGTTTCGGATTTGTAGAGTGACGTCTCTTTCATTCTCGCAACCAGCCGATAGTACCTTTCTAACGCTCGACCTGCAATTTACAGCCGGGTGCTGTAACGTCTTACGATAACAGCTCCATCCATATTACTAGACAGAGGAAATGATGCACAAAAATAATGTTTTTTCTAAACCTTATTCATCCCATTGTAAGGCAAATCTCTCCCATTAGGATCCACCAATCGGTTTTTCTGAGCTGGTCACCCCATTGCTCTAGACCAGGGGTTGCCAAACTTATTTTGTCTACTACCCACTTTGAGAATGAATTATTTTTAGCGCCCCCATTTTTTCACCTACTTAAAAACCACTAACTTCAAATTAAATTAATTTTGTATTGTAAGCGTCTACACAACGCCCTCATTTTTTTCTGGGTCTCTCACCGCCCCCCTTTAGGCCTGCAGCGCCCACAAGGGGGCATTATCGCCCACTTTGGGAAAGGCTACTCTAGACCTACTTCGCATCTCCCTCCATTAAAACTATAGTTGAATCCAAATAATTTATTGACTAGACACCGATTTGGCAACATTTAAACTTACCTATATGGTTACTCAAACCCGTTCGCTATGAAAACTGGTGGACATAGGCAGAATACTGTACGCTGTCGAAGGAGTATACATGTCTCTTATCACCTTACACCTGGACTGGTATTTGGGTAAGCAGAGGAACACAAGGATCGCTATGGCAGAGAGTAAAATGGCGAATGTGGCTACAGCTATAGTGGCGCCAATGTGGTGGTTCTTGCAAACAAAGTATTTCGCTTTTAAATCGAAGATCTTAGCGTTGAAAAGCGGCGAGGGGGTTGCGCATCTGTAAAATTAAATTGACATGTAATATAATGTGACATAGAGGAATTTAAAGAGGTCATAGATATTTGTTGCAGTTGCACTATTTTTCTTTGTCGATCGATCTATAGATCAACTTCGGGACAAAGAATAGAAAAACTTTGTCCTAACACATAGTTACCATGCAAATCTGTTAATAAGCTTGTTTATCTATATAAATATTGTAAAGAGGCTTGGAGAATCTCCGGAACTACAGACATCCGATTCTAAAAATGCTTTAATTATAAATTGAAAGCTACGTCATCCCTGAGCGCTATGGGCTGTGTTTTACCTAGGTACCGTGGGCTGAAGCTAGTAAGAGATAAGAGCTTAGAACAAATATTAATTGTCCCTGGCTTAACAGTTTTGTACACAATTAATCTGGATTTTATCATGATTGTAAAGGATTAATAACAAGGTTAATCAGAGTCTGCACACTAATTTGAAAGATACTCACCCATACTTGCATGTAGTAGTAATACTAACTTGATCGCACTTATAACAGTAAAGAAAAATATGAAATAGTTCCTAAGGTCTGAAGACTATGCATAACTGAAATAATTTATCAATATATTTATGTCAACTCACCTCAAATGATAAGTGTAATGCTCGGATATCTGAAGCTGTTTCACCCAAACGATATTGCAGTCACAACTCCACGGGTTTCCCTGCAGGTCCAGCTCGACCAGTTGCCCAAACGGCACCAACAGAGCCTCATCTAACTTCGGCAACCTCGACCCTTTCAACGAGAACCGTTCCAGCACAAAATCATCTGCATCATCCAGAACCTCGCTGCCAAATGCCAGGCTGTCGAAGCTCGTCAAATTTCTATTCCTCTCCAATTCGAGAGTTGTCAAGGACTTTAATGATGCAAAAAGATATTCCGGAACTTCTCTGATTTGCAAATTGTTAAGTTTCAAAACTCTCAATCCCGGCAGATCCGCGAAATCTTCTGATGATATGTCTTTTATGGGATTATCAGACACGTCTAGATATTCCAACGTGAATGGTATTTCAAATATCTCGCCAATGTTGTTATTGGATATGATCAACTTTCGCAAATCGTAAGCGTCAACGAAAAAATTGTCTGGGACCACATTCAAGTTAATCCCACTGATGCTAACGTTTTGGATCTTGGCCGTCAATCCAAAGCCACTTCTGTCGAAAAGATTCCCATCTCTCAAATACGGTCCAATATTATTGTTGTCCAGAATTATTTCGTTAAGATTACTCAGATGATGAAATGTTAGTTCTGTGAACGTTGTGAACATGTTGTTTGCTAGATTCAAGTATTTCAACTTTTTTATATCTCTGAATGTTTCTTTGTCTATATAATACAGTAAATTGTCACTCAGATCCAGTCGTTTGAGCTCCGGTAGCCGTAACACCTGTGCGTTTATTGCTTTAATATTATTTTTGTTCAAATAAAGTCGCACAAGTGTTTTGGATTGGAACAACACATTATTTCGTACCTCCGATATGTTGTTCGATGATAGATCCAAAGAGTAAACGGTTTCAGGCAAATGGTATTCCACATCGAGTATATTCACTCCACTGTAAGTGCACTTGATAATTTCACCGTGAAAATCTTCATTTCTAACATTATCGAACCCGCACAAGCAGCGGCCACTGTCGCATATATTGATACAATTAATTTGGCATATAAACGGTAGAATTATTAAATAACGGAACATTTTTCTTGCGTCGTTCGTGGGGCACTGCGTCGTTATCGCTGTGCGGCAGATAATTCTTATCGATATATGATTGTTGGTCATTTCACTTTGTTTATAACGTGTGCATAGATTGTTATTAGTGATAAGCGACTATGAGTCGTAGTGAGATGTTTTTTCGTGACCTGCTTTGTATATCGAAAACAAGGATATATATACGTATTGAGATTACGGAACTAATAATACATTTTAATCACTGTCTCCTGAATTTCCATGAGTCACCAGAGAAGACACAATATCGAAGGCAGGAATGTGAGACAAATTTATTTTCGAGACAAAAAGTGATATTTGTAATCCATCTTAACAAAGCGATGCACATAAAATGACGATCTATTAGAACTTGTAGAACAATGCGCGATTATGACTAGACCTTGAATTCTTCGTTATTAATACCTGCTTACTCAACGCGCTATACTTACTGTTTCATAAAACCACCTCGTTAGTTTACGAGGAAATTTAAAAGTAATATATTATAGCAGTGCCGTTTTGATAAGTATTATCTATATGATTAAGGTTTAACAAAAATAGTGTAAATTATTTTAACAGATAAATCGGTAAGTTATATGGATCACATTGATGTATATAAAATAATTGTTTAAATGAAGTTTTTGTAATTTTTTTAATGTCTAATATTTTGATTTATTTCTTTGGGAATGTTATCTTTATAGCCTACTGTTGGCCCGGTTAAAAGATTTTACACTATTATTGTTACACCTTATATAAAACAATGTCGTGTTAGTTACAGCATTTATTACTCGAGGTGGGCCAATTTTATGATCTTTATTTTTTATTTGTCTCCGCCCCGAATATCAGAATAACTATTAAAACATGGGAATGTAAAGGTAATTAATTTTCTCATTTATTTGAGGCGGTACGGAGTTCGCCGGGACAGCTAGTATTATTCTAAATATAATAGTATAATAGTTTCGCTTTCTTTAGATAATAAACATACAAATGTGTCTTATCATGCTAAAGTAGTCCTTATTTTTTAAGGTTAGAGAACTTAATTTAAAACCTTCCCCTTGCCGCTTGAGCATTGCCTTTCACACTGGGGTCTTCATGGGCCTGAAATACAGATAATGATGATCTTGATATGCATATTTTGGGCACATTAAGTTCAAAAGATTGCCCAAAGTGTGGCATGAAGTTTGCTGATTCTTTTAACATCGATGCCAAATGTATAGTCCTTCTCATGGCTCTAGTATTATTAGATTATTCAAGTTGTCATTTGTAGACAACAGGTTTCGCATCATTAACTAACTAAAATGGTGTCATGTTCATTTTAGGACACATGATCATTATGGAACATGATCTTTTTCGGAAACATGATCATTTTAGGGAACATGATCATTTTAGGGAACATGATCATTTTCGGAAACATGATCATTTTAGGGAAATAATCATTATAGGGAACATGGTTATTTTAGAAAACATGATAATTTTAGGAAAAATTGTCATTTTAGGGAACATGATCATTTTAGAAAACATGATCATTTTAAAAAACATGATCATTTTAGAAAACATGATCAGTTTTAGAATACATGATCATTTTAGAAAACATGATCATTTTAGAAAACACGATCATTTTAGAAAACATGATCATTTGAGAAAATATGATCATTTTAGAAAACATGATCATTTTTTTAGAAAACATGATCATTTTAGAAAACATGATCATTTTAGAAAACATGATCATTTTAGGGAACATGATAATTTTAGGTAGCATTTTTTTAGGATTCATTTCGTGCAAGTGACTACTTCCTGTGACACGCGTAGCAGGAAGCCGGTGGATGCGAGTGGCGGAGGACCGTGATGTGTGGAAGTCATTGGGGGAGGCCTACATCCAGCAATGGATGTCTTTCGGCTGAGGGATGAACTGAATATTTGGACTTCTGAATTCAAAAGTGATTCTACAATTCATGCGAAAAACTAATCAACCAAGTTCAACTTTTGTATAGCTTATACTTATACTTATACGCAGAACATGAGGAACATATAATTAGACTATTACCATTGGGAGGTCAGGGTGCAGATCAAAATCGAATCTAGACTGGAAAAAAAGGAGTATTTTTTTTCTCACTTACCTTGATGACAATCGAAGTCCTGGGCCCAGTGTTCCACAGATCGCCCTTTTCGTCCACAAAGCCGGCCTCTATTGCGACCGTGTACAGGCCGGCCGCGTTGACGCTGATGAGCTGCTGCGCCGAGAAGAAGTCCCGCACCGGGGTCACGGTCTGCACGGCGGTCAGTACTGGCGGGACGTTCGTTAGTTCCACTGTCTATGGATCGATTATTACATTTTACAATACGGTATATAGGTTTATTAATTTCTCGAACAACTTTAAAGTGATGAGATCACACAGGGGTATTTGTAATGTGAAGTCTCAAGGGTGTAAGCGATTGTAATGTGCAGTCTCTAGAATGTAGATAATTGTAATGTGTAGTCAAGAATGTGGGTATTTGTAATGTGAAGTCTCTAGAATGTAGATAATTGTAATGTGCAGTCTCTAGAATGTAGATAATTGTAATGTGCAGTCTCTAGAATGTAGATAATTGTAATGTGCAGTCTCAAGGGTGTAGGTAATTGTAATGTGAAGTCTCAAGGGTGTAGATAATTGTAATGTGCAGTCTCAAGGGTGTAGGTAATTGTAATGTGAAGTCTCAAGGGTGTAGGTAATTGTAATGTCGAGTCTAAAGGGTGTAGGTAATTGTAATGTCAGGTCTCAAGGGTGTAGGTAATTGTAATGTGAAGTCTCAAGGGTGTAGGTAATTTTAATGTGAAGTCTCAAGGGTGTAGGTAATTGTAATGTGAAGTCTCAAGGGTATAGGTATTTGTAATGTGAAGTCTCAAGCGTGTAGGTATTTGTAATGTGAAGTCTCACGGGTGTAGGTAATTGTAATGTGAAGTCTCCAGGATGTAGATAATTGTAATGTGAAGTATTGTGATGTTACGAGTAAATGCCCAAAGAAATAAATAGCTACGTGCCTTCTCATTGGTGCGAGGGTGCGGAGTAGCCGTGACAGTGATCTGAACACCTTTGACCTGACGTTGCCGTTGCCTTTTGCTGTTGGGTAAACATAAAACATCATTAGAGAAGTCACGTTAGAGCTTCATCGGCCTGTAACAATGAGGTCTGACGATGCCGTGACCGAGCTCGGCAGCAGGCAGACTCACCTGAGCGGCAGCGCGGGCAGTATGACTCCCTCGAGCTTAAGCGCCAGGTGGTGGGACAGGCACAGCGTGGCGCAGTGGTCGGGCGCGGCGCCGGGCGCGCGCCAGGCGGCGGCGGGGCTGGGCGCCACGCGGCACAGCGCGCCGCCGCCGCGCGCCGCGCACACGCCGCGCGGCCACGCCGCGCCCGCGCTGCACCACCGCACGCCCGCCAGCACCGCCTCCGCGTGCTGCCCGAACCACCAAACCATTTAGGAAGATATAGCCACGAACAAAACTATACCATACATTTGGAGTCACGACGAAAATGTTTCGCGACTTATGCTATCACAAACGTTTCTTGTTGGAGTATGTAAATCACGTCCCAATAGCAAAAAGGTTTTAATATCGAAGAGAAGAAAGTTGCATCTGTCCACTTTCTTGACATCGTATTTTTTTACATCCAAATATATCTCACTTACCACATTCAATCCTGGTTCTTCTTTGCCCATAACCCATCAATGCTAATAAAGATAGAAAAGAATGACAAAAACTCGCTGAATATAAGAACACTACGTAAAGGGCTAATCCGACGGAATATTATAAAAAAAAAATCAAGGAAAACATGACAACGAAGTAAAATAAGGTTGGTTGATGGAAATAAGAGCCCATAATGACTGCATCTGCAACGGATATTAGAGCTGTAGAGTCAACTGAAAAAAAAACATAACCCCACAAATGCCTTCAAGAACTTTTAAGAGAGCAACATGCAGCAAAATACAAAAAAACACCAAACATAATTCTGACTCACCCTATGCGTAATGCCCGGATTAGTAGTCGGGTTATCGAACAACTTCGCCGATATCTGCGCGAGCGCATTGCTCGGCGCTAGCGCGATCATCTCTTCCAGGCTGGTGGGCCTCAGGTCCATGGTGTCCAGCTCGGGCCGCTCCTGGTGGTTCGATGTGATGCGCTCCAGGAACTGGGCTAGTTGGGTGTATGTGTGTTGGGATCTGGATGTTTGCTAAGGATCATGGTGATCAATCATGGTCAAAGTGGATAATAGACATTCTGGTCAAAGTGGATATTAGACATTCTGGTCAAAGTGGATATTAGACATTCTGGTCAAAGTGGATATTAGACATTCTAGTTAATGTGGACAACAGAGATTGTGTTAACAGTGGATAAATGGTTCAGTAGCTTTTATTTTTGATTATAGCAAAGGATACATGTGCAGGTGTCGCAGCGTGGAGTCGTCCGCGTGGAAGGCGGTGCGGGCGATGGCGCCGTACCGCTGCGCCACGGCGGCGACGGCGCGGGCCGCCTTGCGCAGCGCCGTGGCGAAGGCGCCGGCCTTCAGCGCGGGGTCGCGGGCCGTCTGTTGTGCATAGCGAGTGGAATCAGACCAGCGTTGCCAGTTTTTTTTTTGCCAAGTCGGGATTTTGGAACTTTTTGAGTGACAACGCGGGATTCTTTCGTCGAAAGCGGGACATAGTAAAAAAAACGTATATATGTAATCAGAAGTTTTCAAATATTTATCTTTTTATTTGAATTAAAATTACGTTTACGTGACAATAGATAGCACAAATAGCCATAGAAAATGTATTTCAATAAAAATATAATATTTCAAATCAGATTTACCCTATCGTTAAATAGTTGAGTCTTATTCGTCTTCAGAATAAAAAAAAACAGTAATCAAAATCAAGTTAGGTTGGTCGAGTTATCTCCGAAAAGCGGGACTGAGCCTGTCCCGCGCGGGACATTTAATTTTGATTTAAAAATCGGGACATCCCGCCAAAATCGGGTCGTCTGGCAACGCTGAATCAGACCTTATATGTAGAGCGCGTTGAATATTATCCGATTTTAATGATTGTCTATCCCACTAATATTATAAATTTGAAAGTTTGCATGGATGGATGTTTGTTACTCAATCACGCCAGAACGGCTGAACGGACCTGGATGAAATTTGGCACAGAGATAGATTATAGTCTGGAATAGCACATAGGCTACTTTTTATCCCGGTAAAATGTATGGTTCCCGTGGGTTTTAATTCTTCATACTTTTTAATCGCGGGTAACACCTCGTGGCGCAGCTAGTTTATCATAAATTTTAAATCTATCGTACTATTTTATCTATCGACTTTCGAGTTGTTTGTCAAAATAACCTATACGTAAAATATCTAATCATCTATGTAAAGAATCTACCGCCCGTTCTAAATATAAGTCCTATGGAAAAGTAGTGTATGCAACTCTATGTTTACGCTTAGAAATTGGTCTTTTAAGCGGGAAGTTGAACCGTAAAGATGTCAATTTTATTTTATTTAAATAAATGTGTTTCTTTGACAAATAATGTCTAATGTTAGTGGGATATTAACCAATGTGTGTTCATAAACGTGCACGAGTGAAGGAAAGTAAAATAAAATAGTATAACTTGACTTTTCAAGTTCTCCCAAGATGTCCGATATAATTTTCAGTAAGTATCCACAGCTTTACTGATCGCGGTAGGGTATTCATTTCGCCATCATTATCATCAGGGGTAGGTATATATCATTTTATAACAATTTATAATTTATAACAATTATCAAGAAATACTCGACACTGGCAGAAATGGCACTAAATTGTGGCCGATTGCCAATCTAAAAAAAAAAGAAGAAGATGAAACTGCAATCAAAGTAATCGACAATAAAAAAAAATAGTTAATAAAGACCAATATGGTTTACAATGGACAAGAAAATTGAAATGTTAGTTTAAAAAGACCAAAGTTTTTCGTGTGTCTTAAAACTGTAGACTAAACAGAGGGAACGAGAATGATCAATGAACCGACAATGGCAGGTTAATGACCTCAAAGTGTGTAGTACCTGTGCGTATGTGTGCGCGATGGCGGCGGGCGGCTGCGTGCAAAGCGCGCGCGCGGCGTGCGCGACGCGCGCCAGCGCCGCCAGCGCGTGCGCGCGCGCGCGCAGCCACGCGGCCGGCAGCGGCGCGCACGCCGCGCACCCCCCGCACCCCGCCGCGCAGCTCGCCCCGCCCGCGCCGCCCGCGCACCACCCGCCCGCGCCGCCCCACCCCCCGCTCACCTCCCAGCCGGCGCTCGCCTCTTCTAACCCAGTTATACCTGTTACGGTGCAATGACGTTTTGTTTACCACGGTGCGAGGACAACACATCCCTAAGTCACGTATCCCCTATCCCCTGGAACCCTGAAATGGACCCCAAGGATGTTCAGTATTTTCAACCTTTTTGACCACAAGCCAGAAGACGTATTGTAGAATACCCCCCTCTCCCCCTGACAGTGACTATGCGGTTGCTGTTCGATTATGAATCAATTGTTTTAGCAGACTTGGGGCCCTGACCGATGACTAACACGCGTCGCAGGAAGCCGGTGGATGCGAGCGAAGGAGGACCGTGACAAGTGGACGTCATTGAAGGAGGCCTACGTCAGCAGTGACGTCACTAATGGATGTAATAGCACGTCGGAGGCCGTAATAAAGATATCGTTAGTAGGTACGCTATTAACTATAGGCCGTATCTTTTATGTTCACTTGATGTCTGGCGATGAAGTAACAAACAGATGAGCAATACGTATTGTATGTGTTTTTGTTTTTATTTAAGGTGGAAGCGATCAGTCGCATTCCCATACATATTTCAACATGGTAATACTCGATACACATACAGTTTTTTAGTTGTACAAGCATTGTTATCAATTCTCTATAAATTAAAGAGCTCGCAGATGAAATATCAGGCAAAATCTTATAGTAATAACATCATAAAACGATATTAAATTTTAGGCTTGTGTGCGTGAATAAAAGCGCCTCTGTCCAAATTAACCCGTAACTAATAAAGCATCCGATTCTTTGTCCTTCAGTATTTACGGCGACAGATGGCAGCAGGAGTTTTTACTTATAATACATAAAGGCATAACATGACAATATATAGAGAAATATGGAAAATTTTCTATAAATAAGTATAAAAATTCATAATAAAAATTTAAAATTAAAAAATACATATAAATTTCGTTCGTCCATCGAACCTACGAACAATCGCATTTCACCGATAAAGTGATCATACAGCCACAGAATAAATGTGGCCCCTTCAGTGTTGCCAGATGTGATTTTCTATTTATACCCAAATTTGATATTATTTTTCTCCAAAATGATACAATTTGCTTGAGTTTTACCCAAAGGCAAAAAGTTAATAATATCGGCTTAGCTTTTTGCCTTTTTCTTATTTTTTCTTTGAAATACTGTTCTAATTTCCAAACTGAAGCAGTAGAATGACGTTTTTTTTTATACGTTACGCATCCCCACTGCATGGGTATTTTTTTCTCCAAATTTTTATCTAAGAATTTCATTTCTCCAAAATTTCTCCAGAGCCAAAATTTTTACCCTTAATTGCGAAAAAAATACCCAATCTGGCAACACTGGCCCTTATACTATTATAGATGACAGTTCCTGTGGAAACTTGAACGAGCGTCTTTTTTAAATTCTGTATACATTATTTAATAAAAATATGCCGCTTACGCACGTACAAGGTCATAGCAGAGTCGGAGAAACTGATAGGGATGGAGCTATCGATGAACGTAACACGATAACAGACACGATATTTTTTTACAAAGTGTAAGAAACTAAACTATTGCTGGATATTTTTGTACAAATTTATTAACTTATATTACATTTCATTTCAAGATGTAAGTATATTATGTTGATTCTTTATTTATTTATTATAATCGAAATCTGATGAATCATCACTGTCACTCATTGAGCTCTCCCCAACATTTATTATAAGTTCCTGTACTTCTATATTATTATGATTCTATTTTATGTTTATTATTTGAATGTTTTTGTTGTATTTGTCTTTGTTCAAAACATAATAAATATATGGGATCGATATCATTACTTATTTGGTCACAACACTACAACTATAAAATTAGTAGTCGTGACATTATTATTTCATCTAAGCGCTTAGGTAGGTACCTACACAACAAAATCGTTTATTTATTCATCTAGTAGGTACACTATCTATATTTTTAATTGTAAACTTGACAAATAAATAAAATACGTAATTTTTGTTAGTCTATATATTTTAAAATTCTATATACTACAATTACTATCTAGGCATATCTATACCTATCTAGGTAGGAGACATCATTTTGTAATGTACCTACGTTTTTTTTAATCTTGAGCCACTTGGGGTGTGTTATTATCTGTGTGTGCAGATCGTCATGAATCCCTATTTCCTGTAATCCAAGTTTTTAGGATTTGTCTGCACCCAAAACATATTTTTTTCGGGTTATTATAATAAAACAACCTGAGTAAAAAATAAATACATACCTACCTAAGGCATGTATTTATTTTTTAAAATAATCAATGAATGAATGAATATGTCGTCATTGTTTCAATTGGTTGTAAATATCATTGAAACCTATCGAAATATTCGTTTTCTTGACTAGTGGTCTACGTAGCCTATTGTTCTACACGGTTGATGCAAATGTGTACCATAGCAAGTTCGAATCTTGCCGGGGAATCGTGTCTTTTTGTATGATTGATTCTGAATATTAGATTTCCAAAACACACAGCTCGGCCGTGCTAACATGGTGGTAGTAATATAACGAAAATATTATTACTGCAATAGTTTATATGATTGCGAACTCAAAACTGCGAATAACAGCCCTTAGGGACATTCATTGAATGAATGTCTGTGCGCACCTGCGCGCGGCTTTGTTCTCCTCGCCGCGCCCCGCGCCCCGCGCCCCGCGCTGCCGACGTCGCATCGGCGCCGGGCGGCCGCGGCTCGCGGTGTGCGTAATAAATGGCAGCTCGGGATGGGTGTTCGGCTTTTTGTTTCTACATGTCGACTTTATTTGATTATTATTATATCTTTTATTTTATTTTGTGCACGTCAATTTTGTTTTTATTATGCTTTTATTTAATTCTCATTTCGCATTTGTTTTTTTTTTGTTACGATTTTTCATTACTCAACGTATTATATCATGTTGCGCGGCATCAATGCGTCATCAAGGCCTTGCTCTGAAAACCAGCGTTGAGGCATCCCTCGGATGCCCCAACTTAGTGCTGAGAGCAGACCTTGTTGGTTGCAGCTACGCACGGCGGGAAACTAACTAATATATATAACTAATATAAATAAGATCTATACAATAAACATTATATTTACGAACATGAAAGTATACATTTTTCTTTTCTATCTTTTATTTCTGAAACGAATATTGCAAAGTTCGCAAAAGTATTTCTATTATTTTACAACCGATAAATAAGTTTTTTTATGATCGCTCTATCTTGTGGCATAAAAAGACAACTTTTAGTATGCGAGACTTTTAACAAGTGCTGCGCTCTAGCGGCACAAAAAGACGTGTATTTGTCTATGTGTGAGTGCCTATTTATACAATGAATTTCTAAGCTATGGTTTCTCGTCCATTATAAATGATTTCTTTTAGATATATCAATGCAATGTCGTAGTAGTGCTCGAAATTTGCAACATCAAGTCTCATAGATGCTCGATGTTCGTGTAACTAGTTGCAGAAAAACAGGGCCATCTATCGAAAATGTGTGGCAACCGACCCTGAGCATTCACCTTAAGGTGAATGCTCAGGGTCGGTATTGTATCGCTTTAGGTTTTTTTTTAACCAAACTTAATACATCGAGACATCCAATGGAGAATGTTAATATCGCAAAACACTAAATTACGTCCTAAAGATGTCCAAATTTTTCGTTAAAAAATAAAAACCATTGACATTTTGAATTTCGCGCCCTGACCCTGAGCTTCCCCCTTAATTCGTATGTATGAGATTATTTTGTTGTACTTTGATATGTTGTTCGCGTCACTCCGTCAGTGTTATTTTAATCGTCTGAAATAAATAGCCAAACTTGTTGAAGGTGCTTACCGTCTCGAGCCAGCTTGGCGTCGGCGGCGGCGGCTCTGTGCAGCGCGGTGAGCCAGCGCTGGGCGGACTCGCTGGGCGCCTCCTCCGAGAGGCGCTTCAGAATGTTCTCGGCTAAGCTGTGGTGCCCGTAGCTGTGCCACAACATACAGGCTCTCATCTATATATCTAACTAGCTGTTACCCGCGACTTAGACCGCGTGGAATTTAACAAAAAAGTTTTTCTAAAATAAAAGTAGCCTGAGTTACTCCTTGTTACATCAGATATTTGCCAGTGAAAGCCCCGTCAAAATCGGTCCAGCTATTTCAGAGATAAGCCGGAACAGATAGACAGACAGACAAAAATTTTAATGTTGTTTTGGTATATGTGCCGTGTATACATCCAAATGCACTTAGTAAAAAGCGGATATTTTAATATTACAAACAGACACTCCAATGTATTTATTTGTATGCCCTAATATGGAGTAGTCCATTAATCACGTGATGTTTGGAGCAACTTTTTAACCCTTAGTAGCCTAGAGTTTCAATTTTGATACTAATCTTTTAAACCGAATTTTCACCTTACTATTAGTTTTTTTATAGGTTGGCTGTACGTATTTTACTGTTGTATAATATTCTTTCCAACGAAATTAAAAAAAAAATCAAATGTCATTATTATTAAACACAGTAACATTAAACACAGTAATATTAAAAATAAATCACTTTCGTAAATCAGGCTACTAAGGGTTAAAACCTCTTTCCTAACTATTCTTATTCTTCTAAAATAAACGCGATAGAATACGTGGTGAGGTTTTAGACTACCCTCTCCCATCCAAAATCGCGTGTATTTTTTTGGTACAAAGTATCTTAAAACAAATTGATTTCTTATATTTATACGAATACTACACTTTGAAATAAAACTAATTTTACGGATTCAAACAAGCGTCATATAGTACTGCGTAAAGAAAAGCTTATTATGCGCAGTACTATATGACGCTTGATAAAGTTATAACACGTCTATAAACTCGGGGGTTAGTTTGTAAATATTTGAAAAACCCCAGAGTTGTGGGCCGTACTAATAGGGAAACTCTTACCCGGACTAAAATAAATTATGTTAATTTATCAAATTCCCGACTGATGACAGGTTGCTTATATGTTGCCAGAAACGGGCTATTAATACGACATTTGAAGTGACGACTGACATATCGAAGCAGTACTAAGATTTGTCATTCATCGATTTGCTGAGAAACTCGAAATTATTTCCTCAACACTTCGTCTTCGTAAGAATGTTATCGTGCAGGAGACGCCAGTGCCAAGCCCCAGCCCATTCGATGGGGCATTTTTGTAATCCAACAATGGTTTTACAACTGAAAGCTGAAAATAGAACTGACGATAAACTGAAACAGGTCTCTCCGACGGGTAATGCACATTAAAATCGTAATTATTATTATACGTAAGGTCGCTTTTATACTGTACGACACGAGTGCGACATCTCGAAAAAATAAAAAAATCACAGAATTTAAAGGCACTCAAAGGACTCACCGCAACGCAGCTCTGGCGACCCTGTACCGCACCCATCCGTCGGCGGGCGCTATGGTCTCCAGTATCTTCTGCTGCCAGTCGGAGCTGATCTTGTGCGTAAGGGCTTTGCCGGCTCGCTCCTGGAAGAACACCGTGCAGAGCAGCACGAGGGCTGTTCCGTCGTCCGACGGGTTCTCCACGGCGTTGTCGCTGGAAGAGAGTGTTATGATGAAACTAGGGTAACTGCTTCCAGGAGCAGTGATAGCCAAGTTGGCAGAACGCTTGCTTCGGTAACGAGGATCGCAGATTCATAACCCGGCTCGCACCTCTGAGATTTCTTGATTTCATGTGCCAATCTCATTTTCAACCATGATTATCACTTGCTGAACGGTGAAGGAAAAGATCGCGAGGAAAGCTGCAAATCTGTCTCCAGGCGAGCTACTCACCGCCGCAGCCGGTCCAGCGCCGCGTGCAGCGCCGGCATGGCGGGCGCCACGGACAGCGGCGAGTGCGTGCCGCCGCCGAGCGCGCCCAGCGCCTCCAGCAGCGCCGACACCCGCGTGCCGGCGGTCCGCCAGTCGCAGGCCTGCAGCTGCGTGCCGAGCACGTTGGCGGTGCGAGCGGCGTACACCGTGGCCTCCGCATTACTCAGTAGGACCTACCAAAAGACAGGATCCTCTATTGTTCCGTTGGACCACAAACCTTTCGTAGTCCTAGTCATAGGGGCAATATTTGTATTTTGGTTTGACGCATTTTTAAGTCAAAATAGCGCCCTTAAGGAAAGAACAAAAATACCAAAACAAGAACATCATATGCGGCTGTAATATGAAGAGAAAGACACAGTTTCTTGCGCCAAAAGTGGCAATTTTAACGTCGAATTTATGATGCGGTTCTAACACTTACAATGAAGAAACCAAAACCAAACCAAAAAACGTAGCCTTTTATGAAAACCACACGAACAAGATAAAAAAAAATTGCCACAAAACATGAAGAGAGAGTGAGATGGAAATAAAAGAGAGTTTCTAGCCCAAACGTAGGCAAATTTAATCGACCACTTACCAAACAGCTGAGCGCAACTCTCAATGGTTTGATATTTCGAGGAGTGTTGTCCGAGCCGGTGGCGATGACCAGCGACTCCAGAGCCAGCATAAGGTCGGCCCCTTCAACCGGGAGACACTCCTCGTAGCTGAAGCAAGGAACAACAATCATAAGCTCTAAGCGTATTGACCTACGCAACAATATTGGGTATATTGATCATAGATGCTCTTAGAAATTTCAGCCACGGCTCAGCTCAAACACAATTAACTTTTAACTGTATGATTACGCCATAATAAAGGTCATTTTTAGGAAATCGCTCAAAAGTCACAATTACGATGCCCGAAGATTTATGGCCTAATTCCGATGTGATGATAAACCATACCCACAACTTATTTGACAGAATTTTTATGGGCGATCTGTCAAATTAGTTTAGGATAGGGTTTATCAGCACATTCCGTAACGGGCCGTTCGGTTCGGTGGCGATTAGAGTTGATATTGTGATACGTACCAAAAGCTTATCTGTAAGAAAAAAATACTCAAATACGTAGAGTGAGAAGGACAGGGATATACGTACCAGTGCGCAATGATCCGTGTGAGTACGAGCGCGGCTGTGGACGCGTGGCGCAGGTCAGCGCTGAGAGCTGCGTCTGCGCAGTACTGCCGCAGCGGCGGCACGCGACCGCCCACCGGCGAGCCGGCGGCCGCGCACACCGCCGGACACTTCACTAAGATCTGGTAGGAATCGCGACTATTGTAAAACCTACCTTAAAGCGGCTACTTATATATAAAGAAGACACATTGAAATAGTTTGATCTGTTCTGGAGCCTGTCACAGATAGACAAAGACATTCTATGCCTTGGACTGGAGGTGCCATTCTCATGCAGAAGAACGGAAAAATGTCATAAACATTTATGGTACGATTTTGCCGCCCGTTCGGAAAAACATTTGTATTGATTAGTTATTCTTTTTTTATGAGGATTTTATACTATCTCTTGTACATTGTTGTAGGTATCGTATGTGAGAACAGTGCAGGACCGGCTAGGCAGGCAGTTCGAGCCCTTCGAGGTATGTTGGTCAGGGACCAAAAATCTAAAAGTCAATCAACTAAAAAGTTTCGAACGTCGTTCATGGAGGCCGAGGGGCCCCTTGAGCTTGGGGCCCCGGGACACTGCTCCACCTAACCCTACAGTAGCTATCACTGAGAAAAATGACTCCCGTGCTTCATAAAATATAAACATGAAGAATGATATCTAATTTTTTTTTTTTTTTTTTTTTTAGCCTTTATTGCTGATTTCTTTATACAGAGTTTATACATTAATCAAAGTTCCAAATTTTTTTTTTTTTTTTTTTTAAAATAATTAATTGATCAGCGTGTCATTAGACACATAGGCCTCCTCTAGCCTTTTCCACTCTGTCCTGTCTGTAGCTTTCCTCCTCCATGTTTGTCCTCCGACTCTCCTGAAATCGTCTTCCCATCTCATGCGCTGCCTTCCTTTTTTCCTTTTACCATCGCGTGGTTGCCATTCTGTGAGTGCTTTTGTCCATTTTCTTTGCTCTCTCTTGTCATATGGCCAGTCCACTGCCATTTTAGCTTCCTAACTTTTTCTAGAACGCTGTCTACTTTTGTGGTGTGACTTATTTCCACGGCTTTCCGGCGATCTATTAAAGATAGGCCCAGCATGCTGCGTTCCATTCCTCGTTGGCATGTTCTTAGTTTTAGGGCATGTTTCTGTGATAGAGCCCAAGTTTGGCACCCATAAGTCAAGCATGGGAGTATGCATGTGTTGAACACTCTTCTCTTGGCTGAGACAGAGAAGTCCTTACTTTTCATTATCTCCTTCAATGACCAATATCTTCTCCAGGCGCAAGCTACTCTTCTGTCTATTTCAAGTGTGGTTTGGTCTTTGAATGAGATAATTTGACCTAGATATATATACTCATCCACATAGGATACTGGTTCGCCTTCCACTTCTATGGGTGTTTGTTCCCTGTTTGTCATGATTTTTGTTTTGAACATATTCATTGCTAGGCCGGATAAAGCGCTTCTCTTGGCTAGTTGTTGCAGCATTGTTTTTATAGTTGTGGCATTGTCGGATATCAGGACTAGGTCATCTGCGAACCTTAAGTGGTTAAGTTTTGAGCCATCTATTGATATACCAAACTCGTCCCATTCCAAGTCCCTGAAGATATCTTCTAGAACGGCCGAGAAGAGTTTGGGGGATAGTGGGTCGCCCTGTCTTACTCCCCTGGATATGGGGAACGGACATATCGTTCCGTCGGGTTCGATTTACGTTTTACAACAACTAGTTAACGTGAACGTAATGATTGGATTTCAATCTGATGTTTATTGGTGAAGCAAATTCATGTTAAATTGTTATTATTTACGCACAAGTGTCCGTAACAACTCTTGGTCCTTTTTAAACAGGAATACGGATAAAAGTTGCAGAATACCTAATAAATTATTTGTAATCACGTAAGGTATTTTTCTCAGTGTACGCCACTGGTGTGGAGTTCCTCACCTGCATGACTTGTAAGCAGAGCATGGTATGCTGCGTGTCCTGGCTGTCGGCGGCGGCCCTGACGAGGTTGTCTATACACTCCGCCGGCCACAGAGCCGCGTGCTCCGCCAGCTTGCGCAAGCCCAGCACGGCGGCGCGGCGCACAGTGGCGCGCGCGTCCTTCATCGCTATGCTCAGTAGCAGCTCCACCTTACCATTGAATTAATAAATAATATCGCCAAACAAGCACACCAAGTATATTCATAAAAAAATACGTAAACATTATTTTCTACTGTACGCACATAGTGGTATAACTACTGCAATTATTTTAATAAAAATGGACATGGTGATAGCTTATAACTCAGATCAAGTTCTTATACAACTAAACTCTAGTACATAAATTGTACAAGAACTTGATCTGAGTTATAAGCTATCACCATGTCAAGTTTTATTAAAATAACTGCAGTAGTTATAACTAAATACACCATATAACTAAATTCCACTCGAACGAAGTCGCAGTCAATGAAATTAATATCGACCACAGTTGTGTGGCGCCGTGCGCCACCATTTCTTTGATGTGGCAACATTTGTATTTAGGAGGAAAATAGAATAGTGATATGGCAACACACACAATTCGGGAGAGTACAACAAGACTGGCGTTAATTTGTAAGGGTATATGTTTATGTGATTTTATGGATTTATAAATGATCCTAAAAACTATGTACCCCATTAATAATATGTGACTTGTGTAGTGAAACTATGTCGGTGTGAATTAAAGCGAAGTGATTAAACAAGCCGTATTTTATTACCACCGGGAACAAGAAACCCCAAAGTTGTTTAAAATAAATGGGTTTTCATTGATGTGCTAAGTTTATTATCAAATTAAAACTCTCCGTAGTCAGTAATAGAGTTCAGTTCTAGTCATCTTACCTGATCAGGCACATGGACGACAGTGTCGGCGGCGATGTGCGTAAGCGCAATGATGGCGGCGCGAACCGCGCTCGACGACGGGAACCTCTCTAACAGGGAGCGCAGGAGTTTGAGAACTCCTTGAGCTCTTACAGCTGCAAAATAAGACCTAATTATAATCTCAGCTCATTGGCGAGCTATTTCAAAATGTTGTAATTGTTATCACCCACCTATTTACTAATAACTTCATTATACTAATTTTGAAAAGCAGTCAATTTGGTGAGCTTGGATGTAGAGAGTAATCTCCAGAACTACTGATCCAATCCTCAAAATTTATTCACCGATAGAAAGCAGAATTATCCCCGAGTGATATAGGCTATATTTTATTGAAGTACTCCAGGTGGAGCCGTAGGCAGAAGCTAGACAAATCCACCAATATCCCGTTGCGATACTAAGCAACAATTGTATTATAAAAACTGTGGGTGGGCCAAGCAGCCTACATTGAAACACCAAGTTGTTTGGGGTCTTAATATGACCATATTTTTCTGCGATCCTCTTTACTGAGGCAAGGGTTCTACCAACTTGGCTATCACTTCTTTTTTATCATGGTTGAAAATGGGACCAAATACAAATAGAGAAATGGAAGTACTACGGTGTGCCATTACATGAGTATTACTTAATGGGTGGCCCAATCTACTTAACCATAGCAATTTTTGTACACACCTCCTCCGTGGACTGTCCTCAATGCCCTCACTAGTTTGGCTCTGCGCTCAGCCGCTGTGCTTTCAGAGTCCACCATGTCCCACAGTTTATTACACATCGCCACTGCGAATGCACTGTAACAAAGATAAAGCAATGCAATTGACTTAGGTAAGACAATAAAAAGGCTGAAATAGAACAGCATCAGACACATTACCAAGTTTGGCCAACTTTGTAAGTATAATGACTTACAAAGTTGGCCAAATAATGTCACCACTAGTCTCCGAATAGAGTGACTAGCAACAAGGCTGATTCAAATTCGGTATGACTTTTCAGGCAGATTTATGCATATGACTCTATTGAAATGACGACTTGTGGACTACAAATAAACTTGTTGCTTCTGGAGGTGTATAGGATAGAGTAGACTTTAGTGCAGCCCTGGGACCTACAATACACTAGTAAAAGAGTATTTTATTTAGAAAACTACTATAAATGTGCAACTAGCTATTGGTTAACTAGTTTTATTTGTATACTCACTTGGAATGGGCAGCAAATCTGGTTGTAGCGTAAATAGCAGCGTCAACCTCGACATTATCGTGGCTGTCCAAACCCCTCCGAATCGCGTGATGCACATTCTGTCTCTCTGGTATGATCCCAGCCACGGCGCCGAGCGTCCGAAGCGCCAAAGCCCTCGCCACAGGATCATTTGAATGTAGAACACTAAAAACGCGCCTCAAGAACTCGTCCACATTCAAAATCTTGTCCAAATGCTTCTCGCTTTGTTCGCAGACCCTCAGAACCCATAAACGAAGGAAATTATTACCCATACGAAAAACATCCGCAAGTTTTAAAAATGATGAGTTGATCAGTATAGGAAAAGGGTATTTCTCGAACAGCCGAGGGAATCGGACGATCGCTTCGCATTGTTCACCTACTTTGCCAGACCTGAGACCTGAAAAAGATTTGTATAAGGTAAAATATGCGTATTTTATGATGTTTTGTTTGATGTGAGGTTATTTTTTACCTTTGTCAAGCTCAGTTAAAGCTGAATTCGCATCTTGCTCCGGTTCTCCGGAATTATCGTTGAACGTATTTAGTCTGACGCCAATCATAGTTTTTCCTACTTTCTCAGATTCCAATAAAAAAATTGCAATACAAAACAACAACAAGGCTTTGCGTCGCTTGTCTGACCACAGAAAAAAAATAGACTTGTCAACATATTTAGCTATAGATTATAAACGTACCTATCAGCGTTATTTTCTCTATGGTACCTACTAACTAATCAACATGTGCGATTTACACCTTGTAACTAGGTAAGTTAATAGTCAAATAGATACCAGCATTTGTCGCTTCTTCTTCATTCTTTATGAAAAGAAATGAGAGAAATTACGTCCTCGACCACATATTAGTGGGTATTTTCACTATTTTACACAATGTCAAGTATTTAATCGCGATAACAAAATAAAAAAATAAACTTTATAAATTAAAAACGGATGATGATGAAAATATGCAATTGCCTCGCCTCGTTGTCTCTTCTACTAATCAAATTATAAACTCTTGATACTGGCTCAATGCCAACAGTACAAGGCAAGAGCAATAATAAAGCCTTTGTCTTTGACTGGGTATCCCCTAAAGATGTAAAATGCTATTTATTTATACACACATAATATTATCGACCGCTTAATAATATCCAACAAAGAGCTAGCAATACATTATTCATTCGTGGCTGGGCTTTCGTGGTGTATTCTTTATCCCAGTATCCCTTATTTAAGTTCTGTGTGTTCTCAGTCACAACCTTTAAACGTACCTATAGTAGCGTTTCCTGGGAATAATGGCAAATTACGAAGAACTTATATTATCTTCAAAAATCAATCACGGTGAAGAGCTTTTGCAGAAATTGACGTCAATATACAACATAGATGGAGTTTCAGAGTTGCAAGCGCAAATTCGGAAAGAAATCGTGGTTTTAAAAAAGGTACTCACTTACTGCTAGTTATGTAATAACTAATTTCGACTTTTAATTTTATTCAGTAACCTGACATTCAATAAGAATCAGTAACCGGTTTCTAATATAAAAGTAGCCTAAGTTACTCCTTGTTACATCAGCTATCTGCCATTGAAAGTCCCGTCAAAATCGGTCCAGCCATTTCAGAGATTAGCCGGAACAAACAGACAGACAGACAGACAAAAAATTTACAAAATGTTGTTTTGGTATATGTACTGTGTATACATCCAAATGCACTTAGTAAAAAGCGGTTATTTTAAATATTACAAACAGACACTCCAATTTTATTTATTTGTATAGATGTATAGATGGGTAATTCGCTTCATAAAGATACTGTGCAGTTACAGCAAAGAAGTGGGGTGAAGATGGAACAGATATCCAGTTCACAACTTGGGCACACACTGGGTGCCAAGGTCGAGTGTGCACTGCGGCCTGGTGTCACTGCTGTCTGCAAACAGTTCACTCCTAAGGTTGTCGTCGATACAATTAGTGAAGACGGCAAAGTATGGACGAAAGGTAAAAAAAATACCCCACTGACCTACCCCCACTTGGGAAATAGATTTTGATCTTAATCCGCACTAAGTTATTAAAATTAAGGGGGAAGCGATAGGTCAGGGCGCGAAATTCAAAATGTCAATGGTTTTTATTTTTTTACGAAAAACCTCTGTGGGGATTCCAGAGGAGTGAAACGAAAAAAATAAAAAACTTAATTTTATATTATTTATTTATTTCAAATATTTTATTTTTCAGTTGTAACTAAAAATCCTAAATACCAATCGTATGGAACTATTTTGGAACAGGCGAAGAATTACCTTAAATGTGCCATGATGAACCTGTGCATGGATGAACCACCGAAGGCAAGTATTTTTATTAATTTTTTTTGTATCTTTATTATATAATCTCACTAAATATTTACAACAGAATAATAAAAAAAAAAACTTAAAAATGACATGAAAACAAACTATGTATCAAAAAGACCTTGTCCGCGTGGAATGGTGGCAAGAATGCTGGCTGCATTTCCTCGCTGTATAATCAAACTAATTTTTTGAGCGAGGAAAGAGCCAGCCCTCCTGTCACCTGTGGAGGCAATTAACTTTGGAGATATTTTATTTACAAATTGTTTTGCATTATGTAAATTTATTAAGTATTTTTACATTATGTCGTATGTAATATTTCATGGCACCTACCTAACTAATAACTATTGAAAGATTTAACACGGACTGTAGATGTAGGTACCTAGTTGGTAATAAAAAAAAGTGTAGTTAGAGAATTCAATCAAACGCATGTCATCCAAATGCACAGACTAATAAGAGGATACTAACCACAAACTAAAAAAAAACTTCTTATATTTTATGTTGTGTTGCCAACAACTATTCTAGTATCTATGTACCTTGTAGCTGTTGGATATTCCACAGTAGACTGTTCTTCTTCTTCTTTTGTTTAGGTTGGCAATTGCCTTCAAAATAGTGCCATTTTTGCCAGTGTCGAGTAATTATTCAGATTTCCCTACTTCTATCCCCAAAGCTGTGGATACTTTACTGAAAATTTATCGGTCATCTTGGGAGAACTTGAAAAGTCAAGTTATACTATTTATTTCAATTTCCATCACTTCATTTCCCGCCAAGAAGTCCAGCAGACTGTTAGTCATTGATAATTTTCTCTTCGAATTAATAGATGAGACTAATCCGCTTTTAAATTAACGGCATTATAAATAAGTTAGTAACAAAACATGTGAATTATTAAAAGATATCTATTATTTTTTACAGGTCGTATTTGAGTTTATGAGGGCGGTAGACGAACCCTTAGCCAATAAATTGACGGAACTAGGTGTTATTGTTCAAGGTGAAATATTCTCAGAATCATCATCAGAATCCTCTTATTATGATGACAGTGACGGTTACTGGTGTTCTGATTAATTACTTACAATTATCGTGGCAGTGTGCCCAGCGATAATATTTTTTTAAGCTCGTTTTTATGATCAGTACTTGTACTATTTTAATACTCATTCAACAATTATTGTATAGGTAGGCAGCTAGCACATAAGATGAAAACTGCTTAAAATGTGGGGACCGTTTCGCGCATCGGCATGTGAGGTTTTGGGTGTCTCCTTGGGTGTAGGAGTGGATAGGAGGGCATGGTGAGTATTTTCGATGACGCGATTGAATCATCTTGCGACGCGCTATCACGAAGCCAGGATCCCCACATTTGGACACGGTTTTCAACTTATGAGTTTCATGCTTTATGTGCGTTATCACATGTCCCGACATGATATGACCAGTTACCTTTTTTTCGTATAGCTCTAAGTACCTCTTTCTGACATCTGTTTGAATCCAACCAAGTTGGAACTCAAAAAATGTATAATTATATACTTAATTAGCAAAGCGCCATCTCTTATAGAATAGGGAAACTACGGATAATGCATAAAACAACTCATAGAATATAAATTACTGCCATCTATTGAGGATATAGAACTAAGTAAGTACCTACAATAATAATTAGTTTCCAAATATCGCCGCAGGAGGTTGCGTGGTTGGCAATTTTCGAACAAAGAGGTCGCTAGTTGTATTAATAGCTAGTTAGGTTTCATACTTGTTGCCTTGGAAAGGGGTAATCAAAGTTGTGGACAAACGTGATATAGGTACCAACTCTAAGCCATCCCTTGCCAATCAATATCATAATATATAAGTCAATTTTGTTCTCCAATTGGATTTTTTCTATTGAGTCACTGCACGGATCCAATGTGTTCTGTCAAATTAGATACTAAGTTTGTTTAGTTACAGACCAATACCTACTTGATAAGATGTGGTGTCTATATCTATCGTACATGTAAATGTAACATGTACCAGTGTAACCTAAAGATTTTGTATTTTGATTTTTAATGCTATAAACGTAGTCATAATGTATACTTACTGATGTTTTTTTTTGTTATATAACAACATATTCAAGCACATAATAGTAAGCCAATTTGTATTGTACACGCGAACGACCTTACGTCCACACGAATTCGTGTGTAACCTACCTATTACACAAATCGGCTTGGTTTTTGTGTTTCAATATGATCTTTGTGACACTCAGTCTGTATAATGTGTTATATCTAAACTTACAAATAAATGTTCTAATTGACTTTTTGGGGCAAGTCGGAATGAGAGGTTATCAATAATGTTTTATTTTGTGTAAAATGTGTTTCCTTGAATTAAAATGTCTAATTTTGGTGGAATATTACGCATGATGTGTCCATAACGGAGCACGAGTGTAGGAAAATAAAAACAAATAGTGAAACATGACTTTTCAGGTTCTCCCTACAAGTTCGGTAATTTGTCAGTAAAGTGTCCGCCACTTTACTGATAGCGTTAGGACGTGCAGGAGTGAAGTAAATTGAAATAAAATTGTATTAGTTGACTTTTCAAGTTCGCCCAAGATGTCCGGTAAATTTTAAGTATCCACAGCTTTACAGATAGGGCTTCATTTCATCATCATCATCGTCATCAACATTATCATTATCATCAGGGATACATATAATTCAATAACAATTATCAAGAATTACTCGACACTGGCTAAAATTGCACTATTCTGAAGCCGATTGCCAACCTTAAAAAAAAGAATAAGAAGACTATGTTCTTTTAAAATTTCCAACTGTCAATTTACTGTTAAAACTCGAATATAGAATCCGTTCGCGCACCACGTCCCCAGAACGGGCCAATTTAGCAACCGAAAACCCTTCATTACAGGTACAACTAGCTCCCAACTCGGCTAACTACCTCTTAACCTGTGTTTAGTTCCCAGCTCGGCTCTCAAAGGCGAGTAATTACTCGTGTAACGGGAGCTGTATATGTCGCCATTACGGAGAAAATGGCGGGAAAGGTGACGCGATAATATGGCGGATTGGAGACGACGCGGGAGTTTTGTTTCGGATAGTTTGGTAAATGTATTTCATGGGTTGTGTGGACCCCAATGAGTGGTTTAAGGTGGAAGCGCTAGGTCAGGGCGCAAAATTCAAAATGTCAATGGTTTTTATTTTTTTACGAAAAATTTGGACTCTTTACGATGTAATTTAGTTTTTTGGCGATATTAGCATTCTGCATTGGATGTCTCGATGTATTAAGTTTGCTTAAAAAAATACCTAAAGCGAAACAACACTCCAATGTTAGTAAAAGTAGCGGTTTTTACAAACCTCGGAGTATTGTATCGCTTTAGGTATTTTTTTAAGTAAACTTAATACATCGTACATGTAAGGCGCAGCTAGTTTACCCAATATACCTAGATATACGGAGGAAATAAATTAAATTCAAGACTTTTAAATATTTAAAATCACTGGTAAATAAATATTAGCATAGAATAAGGTACTGAACATAATACATGCTAGCGCAATATAACCGCTATGAACATTTATTGTCCCCACAGATGTGATTGTCCCACACAGATTTCGAAGCCCAAAAAGACGATCATCACCACAAAATCCTAAACTAAGCTCCATTTTCTTAAACATTACGCAAAACAGAAAAGGATTGCTTTGGTAGGTATGTACGTACTAATACTTTAATTAAAATGCAATCTGTGGCCCTAAGCCCGTAATCTTTCCGGACAGGAACAATGGTGTGTTGTGACATGGTTCCCGGACAAAGCAGGTCTTATTCATTGTGTTGTCCACGCAAGTAATCGATGCCGGACGTTGGGCGGATTATGGCCGAGCTTAATCCAGTTCGGTAGGATTTCTTGGAATGCCCAGATTTAGCGCGAGGCATTGGGAATAGGTACTTATAGAGATTATTTAGGGTATGTTTTGTATGCAAACATTTCTGAGGGATGTGTTTTAGATACGCTTACAGAGCAATGATTTTAGATTAGATATATAAATAAATAAATATGGACAGATGAACACACCAAGTGTACGGTCCCACACTAAGCAACGCTTGTATTTATGCCTACTATGAATTATCATTATAGCCGGTGGATGCGAGTGGCGGAGGACCGTGATGTGTGGAAGTCGTTGGGGGAGGCCTATGTCCAGCTGTGGACGTCTTTCGGCTGATAGAATAGAATGAATTATCCTTATAATTATTTTTGTGATTTTAACCCATGTTTTAATAATTATTCTGCTATTCGGGACGGAGACAAATTCGAAAGATAATAAAGATGTATTTGTTATTACACAACATTAACCCTTAAAATACATTTTCCCCCACTATTTATGTTTCATAGGGATATACAAGGTGTAACCAAAATAGGCTAAAATATTTTAAGGGGTTAACAAGCGTGTCTCAACGGTCACGTTTTATGTATTAAAAAATATGTGTAAACGGTGTTTGATTTTTCTGTTGAGAAAGCGAATCAGTACCGTTCATGGCGTACTTAGTACGTAGTGTTATTTTTTTCGGTAATGTGACCTTTATTGGCTACCGATGGACCTCTTAAAATATTTTACACTATTATTTTTACACCTTGTATACCCCTATATGACTCATAACAAACGAAGGAATAAATCTTACAATTTGCGAGCACAGTAGCTGTCGTCTTCCTGTGCTCAGAATAGTTGAAAGGATTATGCTTTGTTATCAGTCCCTTAGTCCAGGGATTAGCTGCTGATAAGATTTGGGGTGACATTGTGAGCGTACAATTGTCAAGATATATCCGTGACTCCTGGGCTCCATGTGGTACTGCCCATTTGCAGTAATTGGTCACAGTTGTGGGAAAATTGGTAGAGTGGAGAATCTGAATCAAAATATTTTTGAATCATGAAAGCCATTAAGTACAGTCCTGATGAATCGTCAAAATAGTTACGAAATGCTGAGCTACAACTTTACCACGCGTTCGGAATGCAGTCCCTATGGAGGTAGTATGGAAACATCGAGTATGGACTTAGTATGGAATAAACATTAGATACCTACATTTCAGTCGATAGGATACCTAATCAAACTTTCCTTGTCCTTAGATACTAAGAATACTAGATGCATACCTATTCAAAATGTGTTGTATAAATACGGTTGAGCAAATTTAATTTAAATATGGAATAATTCATGGGCTTTTATGTCATTGAAATCTACGCGCCCCACGAAGAATATAGTTAAATATATTTTGTCTGGCAAGATGTCGTCAAGACGTAGAAAGGAACGGTGTGTATGTCTTTGATAGTAGCTATATACGGATTCTTTAGTACTTCGTAGCGAAGAATAATTAAGATGCAATACATTAATACTTAACATCTTGCAAAAGCACAGCATCACAATGGCAATCTGTCTCATCTTATACATATACGTTCAACGATATATATCAAGAATAATCTTCTCAGAAGTGTTGATTCGTTAAAACATTACGTTCTAACAATTTTTACCAAATATTTTAACTTCATAACGACTTTATCACCTTGAACATAGAGTTTTAAACTTAGTTTCTGGATGGCATCATGTATGTGGTCGATAAGGTATATTTTAAGGTATCAGAGCAATCAAAATAAGGTGAAGTAATCCGTCTGTGCGAGGGCTTGGTGACAAATGGCGATGTTTGGCGTCCACTAAACTGATCGATATCGCGGAATAATCCTCTACCTTCTAGTGACACCGTTATTCGAGGAGTTATCAGGACTTTCCTTACGGAGGTACTTGCTAATAAGTAATAGTGGACCTAATATTGACTTGCTTGATAGACACGGGCCCCATTATTGTTGTACCTACATATAGTTTATTTATTTGTTAATAATCCCATATTTAAATTTTATTATTTAACAACATGTTAGATTAGTCAGTCAGGTTCGTGTTTATTGCGTTATTTTTTATGGGCATGTGTATATATCGCTATAAAAGGCCAGTCCATAATTGATTAAAAAAGACTTCACCCAAGAATGTTTTTTGTTTGACAGACGCCTGATTTCGTGTTTTTTGCGGAGTAGGTTGATGATTGATTTCCCGCTCGAGGAAATTCCGGGAATGGTCTGGGTTACTAGGATTGCCCCCAGCCTGTTGTATACATACATGCCTATACTCAAAATGCTATTGTTGCTTAATTGTTGGTTGGTGTCAGTGTTGCCAACCCCAAGAAACTAAAAAACAGCAGCTCACCAATAAAAAAACAGGAGAAAACAGTAGGTAAAGTAAAAAAGGGCAGATTTCATAATTTCCTGATATAATTAAAACAATCACCTACTTTTATTAGTTACCAGGACTCACATACTGTTATATTATAATATTGACCACAACATATTAAAGAAAAAAAAACAAAGTAAAATTATTGTCCACTCTCATCCTCTATTACCTCATCTTCAGTATTTTCAGACTCATTTTCCTTATTAAAATCATACATTCTATATTATATAATTCTATCTATCTATCTATCAGCCGATATACACGTCCACTGCTGGACATAGGCCTCCCCCAACGACTTCCACACATCACGGTCCTCCGCCACTCGCATCCACCGGCTTCCTGCGACGCTATAATTACTAAATATAAAAAAAAAAATCATACATATTTTTGTTAAATTTCTTCATTTGCCTTTCTGTGTAATAAATAAGTCGATATTCTGTTGCGTAATTTAGTTTTCATATTATTTATAGCTGAAAATAATCTTTCCACGGTGGCGCTGCTATGTGGTAGCCACAAAAGTTTCTTCACCAATTCACACAATGTGGGAAATCCCTTGAACCTCGACAAGAGTAGATACTGCCGTCTAGTGTCATTGCGTTTTATTACATAGTGGTTATCAAAAAATATTTTCATAGTGTAGGTATAATATAACGCTAATTGAAAAACAGTAAAAATTAGGAATGAAACAGAAAACAGGGGGATAAATGTGAAAACAGCAAATCTACTGTTAAAACAGTAGGGTTGGTAACACTGGTTGGTGTGTTTAATTAACAAAAAATAATATCCTGTAAAACTGCCCGCGCTCGTGGCGACACTACCGCCACGGTGCAGGCGTTAATTCTGACACCCAACGGCTGCGTTCACGATGCAAAAAAAACACTATTATCTCCGTATTATTCACTGTAAATAAATAGAGTGCAGGATGAATGGCATTGTCCGTAAACCATTGTGGCATCGCTCTATGGGGTTTACGATAATGTTTTTATGGTGTCTGACGTGCGATTAGTGAATCGGCTCTACGACTGTCTATGGCAAATATTTGCGGTGCACTTGGGGACGATATCATGGATGTTCGCGATCCCACCTATTATGGTGTGTCAATATCTAGTCATGGAGGGGAAAAGTAAAAGTATAATGATAGGTAGGTATCCTTGTTTTTTTTTATTTCATGTATATTTTACCGAACTGTTACTCGGGTTTTTCGTTTGGGTCATCTCTATTGTCTCTAACTCGTAATGTAGCGGAGTCGACGAAGTGGTTCTTGGCGCTAATAATTCTCGACAATTACGAAACGTCGTTAAACAGAGTTTAGGTATTGATTTCTTATATTAACGCGAATACAAATTTTAAGGATTTCATAGCGTTTATTTTAAAGTATATAGTAAAGCAGTCAGAAACGTCGGGAACGTCAAAAAAACATAAAATAAACGCGATAAAAATCCTTAAAATTTAGTTTTATTTCAAACTTTAGGTAATTTGTAATCATGTAGGTCTTATGCAAATTTAGGTAAGTTACCGACACAAGGACTAACGATCGATATCTACTCTATTAATTAATTACATTCCGAGAAAATGGCTAACATTAATTATTAGTATAAGACTGACCCCTAGAGTCGCGGCTCTTCAAAGCTGTGAGTAACCCGAGGAGCGGATTAAGCCGGTACCGGAACCGCTAATAGCGGGTAATTGACTAGAATAACCGCATTTAGGCGGTAACGAGAACCGCCCTTGTTTGGTTTAACGATGAGCATCGATTTACAATGTTTAAATTAATTAACTTATCTATTAAGTATGCGAGTGGAAGGACTTGAGTGGTCCTATTAGCGTATATCCATCCATTATTATATTTATTTCGTTATTAATATAGTTATTTTCGTGTCCAAAGATCCATCTACTTTCTCTTAAAAAAATAATAATATCCCCTGTGATTATTACAATGGATGTAACATTCACACCCCATCGAGCGCGCAACATGGCGGACTCCCCTCCCATGAATAGGTAACACATAGCTACATAATTACGACTGGCACAATGGTGGCGGCACAATGAGAGATGTCCCCGTGGCGCGGTGGTTAGGGCGTTATCGACGAGTTTCCGGGTGCGAGTTCAATATGGCCGTGAATGATTTGGAAGTCAAAAAGGGACCACTATATAAGGTGTAACAATAATAGTGTAAAATATTTCAACGGCGCCAGCAGTAGGTTATAAAGATAACATTACCGAAGAAATAAATCAAATTATTCGACTTTGAAAAATTACATTCTATACTGAGCGCACGGCTAAACGCTACTGGGTCGGCTTGTTTAAAAAAAAACAAACATCATTAACACAATGGCTGTATGCATCAACGTGATCATTATAACTTACTGATTGATCTGTATTTTTTTTTTCTTTTATTGAACATAAAACAAGTTACAATCAAGTTTGCATTAATGCTGACATGAAATATAGTTGCTTAAATATAATTATACCCCAAAAAATTGTGTTTTCAAAACGATACAATTCCCGAGATAAGTAGAAGTTACTACTAATTTTACAATATTTTTTTTTAAACCTCATATAATCCTTTAAAGAATGTATAGTCGAGATATGAGATAAGCATAATACTTATATTGCACGAGTCCTCAGCACTGACTCCGCTTATTATATTACATGGCCAGATGGTCATACAGCATCCAATGTATAGCTAAATGTTAATTTAATTATTCTCACACCCCTGCAGGCGATATTTTCTCGCTGCGGGGCGCTGCTCTCGTTGTACTTACATTTCGCTTTATGTGGGTGCCAGATTTAAAACCTTTTTTTATAAAAAAAAACAATCAAGATTATTTTAAAGCTCTATATCAGCTCATTAATGTGATAAAAATCCCTACAGCACCTGTCGATCTTATTAGATATTTCAGATTTGCAGCTTCTTTGCTCTTACGCATCTCCTTCCAAATATACCTAGGTAACTTTCCTATGGGCTATTTTAGTTAATTCACTATGTAACTAGAGGCACTTTATAACAAATTGAACCAATATAATAAAAATATTTTGATAACTATAGACAATATATTTTTTTTAATTCGACAATACAACGTAACCGTACACCGTTCGGCCAACCCGGCCACAGATAATCAAGCGTAATTGAACATTTTTGTGCGGATTCACGTTATCGGGGCCCGCGGGTCATGTTACCAGCCGTTTTTCTGAGTCTGTCCATATTATGTTGGCATAGTTACGTGGATTTGTGGGCTAGTAACATTACACCGCCGGCTGCAGTTGATTCGACAACAATGGGTACGTCTGGTGGTATTAGAGATGCAGAAATAAGAGTACCTTACAAGAATTAGAAACGTTCCGAGAATAAATTGAAAAAAAAACAACGTTGGGATGGGACAACTTATTTGTAAGTATTTAAGTACCTCCAACTTAAAATGATAGTCACGAAAGATGGAAGGTTTGATGGTGATACGTTTTATCTGTGGCAAGTTAGTTACATTGATATAAGTAGCTTTTACAGAACAACGATACTTGCGATTTCGCTTGTCAGACGTTAGCTGAAAATATAAAGTGTAACAAAAATATTGTAAAATATTTTAACAGTTGAATAAGTGAGTTAAATGGATCACTTTGATGTATATAGTAATTGTGTAAATTATGTTTAATTATTTCTTTTAATATTTCTTATATTTACGCGAATACTACACATTGAAATAAAACTAATTTTACGGATTTTATCGCGTTTATTATATTTTTTTACGGTCCCGACGTTTCGGCTTCGGCGACGGCGAGAGTCTTGCTCTCGCCGTTGCTACAAACCTCTTCGAGACTTACATCTTAGTCTAGGTCATTCGAAAATGGAAGACCGAAACCTTGAGGCATAAATATAGAGAAAAGTATTTCTTGAATCGAAATATAGTAGCGTATATTGTAGGTATTATAAACTACGGGCCGTTACCAACGCGGGCTACTGAAGCACGAATAGATTGTACCGATACTGGATAGTGTTATTATCTACATAGTACTTTCGTGCCCATGCAAATACAAGCCAAAAGAAACTCCATTCTTCCATTCCACAGATCATCTTGATAAACGCAATGTATCTAATACAACATGGCGTCGAAAAAAAAAACAATTACTCTATGCTCTCAGTTACGCGCGTTTTTTTTTCCATTACACTATACAATCACTCGACAACGTTATTATACGGTTATCAAGATGGCGAGATATGTAATTATTAAAAGTGTAAATTATTTTATGTCTTGTAAGAAAAACTTCAGTAGCAAGTAGTTAAGCGAGATTATAGAGATATATATCTAAATAGATCCAAGATGACTTTGTCAAAGAAAACTTTTGTTTTATATCAAAATTAAAAGAAAATAATGATCTCATCAGAATGAACTAATAGTTAGGTAATTAATTTCCTCTAACAATTGGATCTATCCCCCCTCGCATTGAGGGGAGGCCCGTGCCCAGCAGTGGGAAATTAAAAAAGGGTTGGAATTATTATTAACAATTGGATCTGTTTATTGTAGAGAGATAAACCGAGTACTGCTTAGCGACGATATTTATGTTAGTTGCAACATGTCTATTGACTAATCCCTTTACCACGAATTCAGTAATAATTTTGCCATCGATACGATACAAGAACATAAACTGAGAAATTATTATTATTATGTGCCAATTTCCGTCATTAATACCTTGGCGGTATTTTATATGAGGTTTAACAATAATAGTGTAATATATTTAACAGGGCCTACAGTAGGTATAAAAATAACATTCCCAAAGAAATAAATCAAATTATTAGACGCAAAAAAATGACAGCCTTACTGAGACGACCAAACGCTACTGACTGGTCCGCCTTGTTTAGATAAAAACCAAATATAATTTACACAATTATTCATCTGTTAACATATTTTACACTATTTTAGTTACATCTTATATAATAAAAGAGTGTGCCTACTGCTTAATACCATTGGCTTGATCCACCGAGCGTGACGACGCCGGTACAGAGTCATTACTCCGAGCGGCTTTTAACACTTTGAGTAACGCTTGTAATCTCTTGGGTATATCTCGTAAACATGAACCTTTTCTTTTCAATTATAATTCACATTATATACGTTTATATAATACAGTTAATTAACCGCGGGTACTATACATACATACCTCTTGAAATCTATTCGGAATAGATTCCAGAACACTTATTTTTTATATTTGATGATTATTTTGTAAAGTACTGTACTACTACTAAGTACTACTTTACTAAAAGATTTTTTATGGATTTTTTGTGAGAAACTGAAAAGCCAAGTTTCGTCACTCTGTTTCAATTACCTACACTCGTGCACTTTACCGAACTCATAATGGTTAATATTCCACTTATATCACTCACTATAACTCGTAGGAACACTAGTTTTAGAAATTAAATCATAACTGACGCCATGTCTTCTCAGTTTCCCGCCAAAATGTCCTATTTTTTATTTATGGATGAAGATGAATGTTCAAATTAGAATAAAAAATAGACAATTCGTTTTATAGACGGCCAGCACGTGGGCCGTGGGCGTATGATCCTACATCTCTATGGTACAATGATACTCAATGAAGGTGTCGCTGTATGTAAGGATAATAGCTGTACAGCGGTCAAGCCGCTTAGCGTGGATAATGTGACCAGAGACGTGGTGTGGGTTAAGAGAGGACATGTAGCGGTAAGTAAAGAAATATCATAAGAAGTCATAAATTCCTTTATATATTAAATAAAACTTATCTTAAGGATTTTATCGCGTTCATTTTAAGTTTTTTCCGTTCCCGACATTTCAGCTGCTGTACAGGAACCATGGTCACGGGAGGACAGAGGTGTTGGACGTCCTAGTGTCGTAGTTTGAACTGTACCCTCATATTTAGTTGTTGTTTGCGGTCCGATCTAGGCCGAAAGTACTAATGTCACGAGGTCTTGATCGTCATCATTCCTTCACATTCTCTAGCCTAGCCTCTAAGTAGCATGGAGAAAAAATAATTAACGTAAAAGCTTGTCTCCTGAATTAGAAAAAGACTTTCATTATTGGTACGCAGATGTAAATGCTTTGCTTAGCCACAATCCCAGGCCAATGATCTATTCAGCCCTTCTCTATTCATTAAGTCAAAATTTGCTAAGATTTTAAAGTTGAAATAGCGGTAGATAGAGCACATAGGTCGAAGCCCAGTTTCCGTTAGGGCAGAAAGGGTTTTGAAATGGTTACCACCAGCCGGACGACGTATGGTGTGAAGCCAACATGGCCGACCGACGAAATTCACACGCGTCGCTGGAAGCCGGTGCATGCGAGTGTGAGAGGAGGGTGACGTATGCTAGTCATTGGGGAAGGCCTATGTCCAGCAGTGGACGACTTTTAAGCTAATGTAACGTAATCCATATCATAGCTTTATTGCCGGTAGATTCTGACTATTCATAGGTATTTTATTTTGACTAGGTAATTGTAATTTTAAATATTAAATACTCTCTGTTGAATTAAATATCGTAATTCTACGATCATAAGAATGACTGCAACCATGAGTCCAATAATGCAGCAGTTATAACATTATTTAAAAGAGCTATAGACTGTCAGTTGTAGCGTTCCGCTGTAGCCTATAACTTGGGCCATCAAATCCGTCGCATGCTGCAACGCGTATGTATTTAAACAACCAACAAATGAGGCAGAGCGAATAATCTCGGGACACGTTGCACCTTGATATACATGCCATGTTTGACACCTTTTTACAGATTATCTGGATTAGTGTATCTTGGACTTCTGATCTGCCAAAATGTGTTTAAAGTAACACTCTGAGAGAGTGGCAGAGTTTTGAAATTGTATAAAAAAAACGATTGTCGAGTTGGCGCGCCACGTTTGGCGGATGGCGAGAACGAAACTTTATTTTTGGTTAAACCTAAATTACAACAATCTTGTGCTCTAAATTAATGCTCTGGTGGAAACTATTTGCATGCAGTGTTGCTAGTTTGCCCGGCCAGACAGGGTTCTACATGGTGTTATGGAGAACCCTGTCTGATTAACATATCAAAATTATCGTGTTAGCAATTCTTGAACGAAGCCTTCGTATAGCATCAGGTTATATATGTTTCTTAAAAATTTCAAGGAAAACAAATAAATGCATCTTATATACGAGAAAGCACCGCAAATTATGGATTCGGATGGATTTGCATCCCTTAAACTATTGGTTGCTTTGCTGTGTACACCTAACTTCTAAATCTAGATATGCCTAGCTCTATGCAATAAGATCAGCTTTCACGGTTTTCAATTAACAGCTTAATTTTACCATAAAATAAGCTCAACACAGTACAGGGGTGTGTCCGTGGGGTTTGTATGTGAATCGTATGGGCTTATAGTGTTAATGCCGACCCTATGCCAAATATAAGCTTAGAGTAAACATAAACATTATTTTAGTAAACCGATGAGCTTAGTAGAGCTCCCACAAGCGATTAGCTTGCACCCCCAACATTAAATTCAACTGCCAATTTATATTTTCAACCCCTGTAACTATATTTTCAGTTGATTTTTACCTTTATGGCTACACGAATAGGTGTTACGTTTGCGGTTATGTTATAGCATAATTAATTTTGTTTTAATCAGTGCATATATATGAACGATCGTGAACATTGACAGTTGTTATTACAAGGGTATAAAGTGTATTTTGCTTCACCTTTAAATATCTGTTTATTTTTAAAGAATTCGTATTACGATTTAATTTATTGCATTTTGTATTTTGTGTAATAAGATATAAGGTTGAAATTATGGCATGTGTTTTAATACTAGTAAATTCACCCCCGTAGTGGCACGCACTCACTTACATGTTTATTAATTTGTAAAAACTTGCGAATAACAAATCAATTGTTAAAAACGTAATGCATTTTTTTTTAAATTAAGCTACCATACAAAAATAATTAGATTAATGCCATAATAGATCATTATCTGTACCTATATTATTATGTTATTTGGTTCCTTTTAAAACTTTAGAAAATATTCATGTAGCCTACCTCTTGCTCTACTTAAAACATATGATACTAGCTACTAGGTACATCTGCTACTCTAAGCACACAGGTAGGTACAATTTACCATCGCACGACCTCTAACAAAAAAAATATAGTTATCAGAAAGAGAAAGCAAAATGTGTGATACATAGAAAGTCTGTAGAACGTTATCTACCTACAGTGATATTTTGTGAAGAACAAGTGATGAACTGAGAGCGACATGAAAAACGCTTTCCTGGGCACAAGTCTTAATAGTGATCATTATATCAGATGTCATCAATCTCATCTCCTTGCAAAAGATCACCGATTCCGACTACGGATGATACGTGAGGACATTGAAATTAAAAAAACCATCCTAATTTGAATAGGGAAGATGGCTGGGTGCTACCACCGACTTGGGCTCCCCAAGACACTGTGAGCACTTTCCCGTGACCATGGTTGCTGTAAGCAGCCGAATCGTCGGGAAAATAAAAAACATAAAGTAAACGCGATAAAATCTGTAAAATTAGTTTTATTTCAATGTGTAGTATTGCCTTAAATATAACAAATCAATATAGTCTTCATAGTGTCCGAGGTTAACAATCGATAGTGTACCGCCGATGGACGATGACAAATATCAGTTGGTCGGTGAATCCTTTGCACGTTTATTCTAGCCCAAAGCCCTGGTCATAGTCTTGTATTCTCGCAAGACCAAGCATATACGCAAGTCTCACAGAGTATTTGTTATAAAATTGTCCAAGATTCTTGAGTCTCGGAACTGCTGAGACTGGGCTACAATTATTTCTCGCTACAAATCGCGACGCTACCCTCGCCCGCCCATCCATTGCACCACACCGCAAGGAGGCGGGTGTGCAAATCCGCTTACTCTCGTGATTGACAGCTGACAGGCGCGCCGCAGGGCGACGTGGGCCCCGACCATTATGCCGTGACGTCACCACCCGTATGAACCGGTAATGTAGATATTTTGGCACACATTACACGCATTAGATATTGTAATTTTTTTTTTAATGTATCCGTGAGCAGACCTTTTGGGCGTGGGAAAGAGCATTGGAAAACCTACCTTTTTACATTGACATATAGGTCTATTTATGCTTGATTGAATAAATGAATAGTTAAAGATGACAGCTTGGTCTAGCTAGAGGTTTGAGCGTAGGCCACGCTTGTGGGCTCGATTCCCGTCGGAACACAATTCTGAAATTATCTTGCAGCTTATTAGCACAGTTGGTAGTGACCCTGCTTTCTGTGCCGAAGGTCCCGGGTTCGAATCCTGGTAGGGACAAACTTTGTGTGATGAGCACGAATGTTTGTACCCAAGTCATGGATGTTTAATATCTATATGAGTAATATATACTGGGTTCGCCCCCAGTCCATTGTACGGTACCCATAATACAAGCGTTGCTTATTTTGGGACCACAGAGTAGGTGTGTTCGTCCAATGATGAAAAGCTGTAGGTCCTACGTCGAAACGAATTTGATCGAGATTTAGTATAGTAGGAGGTAGGTACACAGAGTTGTTAACATATTTAGTACCTACTTGATAATTCTAGGTGGCAGAGAGTCGAGACGCGAGAGAGAGAGAGAGAGAGAGAGAGAGAGATGTCGTGGAAAGATCATTACATTGAGAAGTCTTCGAAAGGCGTGTGAAACGCTACAACGGTAGATTAAAAGAACTTACGATTGTTTTAACTGGAGATTTGGCTGATAGCCCATGTTGTTACAAGGCATTACAAGTTGCTGAATGTTAAACTACAATAATCAAGCCGGGATCCGTACAATCTGTGCGGGGTAGGCGCTCGTCACCACTGTCGGGCATGCGACGATATCACAAACAATTAAAAAAATTACAAAGAATTGAGAACCTCCTCCTTTTTGAAGTCGGTTAAATAACCTAGCCGCCTCGGCGAACTTCGTACCGCTTCCGAATCAAATGTATGAGAAAATGAATTAACTAAATTATTAGTTTTTTTAGTGAACTTTGCCCAGGTTTTAGTAGTTGTTTTGCTCTACGAGATGGAGACAAATTAAAAAAATCAATAGTCATGAAAAAGGGCCCACTCGTTTTTGAGTTGTAAATGGTGGAGCTAACACGATTTTTTTTATATTTACCATAGATAACCAGATACAGATAACATAAAAATTTGGGGTAATGTCTCAAATGGTTTGTCTGTCCAGGGTAATCAGGCAGCCAGTCAGGTTTACATACTAAACATAAAGAAATTATTTTCTAGGCTTAGAAGAAGAAATAGATAATATCTACGTAACAATCTAAGATAAATATGCATACCTGTATAAGACAATAAATAAAAAAAGGAATCTGTGTAAAACAAAAACCTGTAATATTATAAACTTTTTTGAGTCAAAATGACGTCCAAACGAAATTCTCGTCCGGGATAATGAAAACAGTGTCCCGGATTAACGTTTCTCGCGTGAAATGGCGTGAGTTGGTTTATTTTGTGTACGCTAATGCACTCGGGTAATGCGATGAAGCGCCTTCAAACACCCCTGATGCTGCTACACAGACAGTGGAAACACAATAAGCCTTCCATACCTATCTCAACATCCAACCCTTTTTGTCTATGGTTGGCATGCTCTCCTTATTTGACTGTAGCGATATATAAGATGTATGAAAATAGTTTAAAATATTACAATTATCGAGAAGTTGCACCGGCACCAATGGCGGTATATACTAGCCGATTGCCAATTGGATGTTTGTTACTCAATCACGCCAGAACGGCTGAACGGATCTGGATGAAATTTGGCACAAAGATATATTACTTTTTATCCCGGTAAAAAGGACATACTTTTTAATCGCGGGTAACACCGCGGGGCGCAGCTAGTAATACATAAGTAGGAACCATAAGCCGTGGGTAAGTGTTGCACGTCTCCGTGGCTCCGAGAACTCTTGACAAAGGTCCCACCACAAGCGATTCCGCTCGTCTCGATCATCAGTTATAGCAGGTTACAGCTGATCGCTCGCAACCGCAGTGTTGCACTGATTCACGGCCAGACCAGCGTCATCTGTCGGGGTCTCGTAAATATGCCCTTATTACTTGCCACGTTACCAGACCAACCGCGCTGCTAGCGCGAACGCTATTATTCGCCATTTCCCTCTACTCTGTACCTGGCTATTGCGTTCAACATATAATGTTGAACTCTGTGGTTCAAGCTAAAAAATATATTTTACATCCAAGTATGTAAGAATCTACTTACCCATATAATTCCAGCTTTTCTCAATGAAAGCATAAACAATCAAATCTACAATCATTAATTTTACTCTCCACTTACCGCCCCTTTATGATGGGAGGGTGATCGGTGCCCAGCAGTGGGCTATTTTATAATGTACAAATTATTGAACACCACTCAGAAACTATTTACTGCAATAGGATAGGTAGCTGTTTTTATAATTAACCCCGGATTAAGTACCTAACCAACGATTAAACCTAACGAAGACCGATGATCTAAAACCTGACGAATGAAAAAATAACTGAATTAAGTCTTTTTTTAATGTAGTATACAATAGTCAGAAGTTACCACTGGTTCGGAATGTTGGTTCCACTGAAAAGTGGCAACAAGAAGCACAGGGGTTACAATTTTGACAAACGACGGTGGTATAGATACGGTCACAGCAACATCAACTTCATATGATCAGGCAGCACCATCTTGTGACAGAATTTGGTATCCACATCGATAAATCATATTATCGATCACATATTCTCTCAATTCTGCCGAAGCAAACCCAGGCTACAAAGATAGCAGCCTATTTCCAGCGAGTCGCACCACCGCACCGCCGACCGCAGCCGGACAAAGGGTGATTTAGTTGCGCGGGCGCAGGCCACACCTATTAGAGATGCGTCGCCGTATATCAGCTGGTGATTAGTTTATGTGACGGCACGCGGCCACGCACGATACGAGGTTATTATTATATGAGGGGTAAAAGAGTTTTGGTTAAACGGATTGGCATAGTTGGTAGAGCCCCTGCTTTCTGTAAGGAAGGTCTTAAGGTTCGATGCCCGGTAGGAGCAATGAGTGATGAGCACGAATATTTGCACGGGCCTGAGTCATGGATGTTTAATGTCTATGTAAGTAATTATAAATATTGGGTTCGCTCATAGTCCATTGTATGGTAATTAGTTACTTTGCCACCGTCTAGGCAGGTTTTTTCAAATACAAATTTGAAAGTTAGATCCATACTATGTTAAATATTTGTTTTTTTTGTTATATAAAATAAAAGCAGCAGCGTGCTGAAATAAAACTAATTTTATTGCGTTTATTTTATGTTTTTGCGTTCCCGACGATTCGGCTGCTTTACAGCAACCATGGTCACGGGAGGACTGAGGTGGTTGACGCCTTAGTGTCATAGTTTGAACTGGGGCACGCTCATATTTAGTTGTTGTTTGCGGTCCGATAAAATTCTTAGAATTAGTTTTATTCAATGTGTAGCGTTCGCGTAAATATAAGAAATCAATATAGAAGCACCCGTAGGCTATAGGGTTTTGGCTAGCTCGCGGAAACCCATTTTTTTCTATAATAAAATGCATTCAAAACGATGACACGAGCTATAAGCTATCACTATACCAAGTTTAATTAAAATTAATCCAGAAGTTTTCCCGTGCTGCTTAAACTGACAGATCGATAAAAATTCAAAGCTACACTATCACTCCAGTCAGATTGACATTTACCCCCTAATCACAGAGTTCTAGTCTCAGACCAATGCAACAATCCCTCAATGCCCCTAATTCATGGGAATTTTTCATCCAATGACAATTTTAACGGTAAGTTTGACAACACATTTTTCTACTGAAAAATACTTGAGATCCCTCTTCTACCTGTAAGCTCTTTATTTCTATCGCTTCTAACATTTCTATTTCTTTGTAAGTAATAAGAATTCACATGTCGTATCTCGTAAGCCATTCGCGTCGAGTACGTATCTGTTGTGCGCGCATAAAACACCAAATTGCCTTCGCTAAACCGTCCGTTGGACAAAGGATGCTTGCGGAATGTATGGGGTTGGAGGTTGCCGCGAGTCATGGGAGGAAAGCGGCATAATATTATTGAAAGTTACTGGGCTTACATGAAAAAGTAAGTCTCTGAACTATGTAATCCTTATACTATTAGTTTGAACTTGTGATGCTGCTGCTGAAAACTCAAACGCAACATAAATTTGAGGGCTGCTTAATTTTAGTCCATCTTATAAAAAACGCAAGATAACCACATCTCACACAGTTATGTAGGACTTAAATATTTTAGGAGCGTTTTCGTATTCCACGGATAGATGGTAAGAAAGGGTTCAAACACACTTTGCCCTAAAATGTTTTGTACATATGTTGATCAAAGAACTCAGAACGCAGAACGTTTAGATGTTTGCTACTTGACGTAACCGTAACAAATATACTCAAAATACGTCTAAGAGACTTCAAAATGCATAAATGGAAACATTAATTCGAGACAGATACATGTACACAGAGATTCCTCAGCAGGAGCTGGGGTAAACTAGGACTGCGGTGCTGATTTTCAACCACTTCAACACTATGGCAACCCAAAAAATAAGGCTCTACACCTCCTTTTTGCATTATAGTGAAACAATTTAAAATTAAAGGAAAAGAATTAGGACATATCCTAAGATGTCTTACAACCTTTCCCCTTTCCGCTATCCGCCTCCTCGCATGCTTACAACTCGCGCCGAGCCCAAGTCGATAACACAACGGTGCGTAACTACGGAAGGCAGAGCCATCGGCTGTCGAATGCCCCTTTGTGGGTGTTCCGGCGAGCGTCCGCAGCGAGCGGCTATGATGTCCAGGTATTTCTATTGCCCACGATAGCTGACATTGTCATGTTAATATCTTCAGCTTACTGGAACAGACTGTAGTATATTTCAAACTAGCTGCGCCCGCGGTGCTACCCGCGATTAAAGAGTATGTCTCAATGTTACTGTCTGACCCCTAAACTACCACTACCTATGCAAAAAATCATTTCGATCCTTTGCTCTATGAAAAATTTAAACAATTATCCCACGGGAACCATACATTTTACCGGGATAAAAATTAGCATATGTGCTATTCCAGATTATAATCTTACGGACTTTATCGCGTTTATTATACGTTTTTAGGTCCTCCCTCCCGTGACCATGTTTGCTGTAACGCAGCCGAAACGTCGGGAACGTAGAAACGCGATAAAATCCGTAAGTTTTTTTATTTCAATAATAAGAAACTCCTAATATTTAAGTCTTCCTGATCATCCTGGGTTATTGTCAGTCTATGAACACAGAACATTTAACTACGTATTCAACGCTGAAGCAACAAAATAACATGTGCAGCAATAATGCTACTCATAACGATATATAAGCGTTATAACATCATCATAAACCTCATCTTTGATGTCCCAAAACGATCCATTGAAACTCATTTAACTGCAACATGTCGATTTCATGTGTGATTACGTTTAACCCTACCGCTGCCGAGCGCGGGTAACTAACCGTGGCTGCGAAGGGTTACGGTCTCTGTGACCGCTGTCGGCTCATTTGTGACGTTCTTGTTGTGTGATGACGCGGGGAATGACATTCGATGATTATATGTCGATGTAGAGGTTGAAAGGCGATGGAATTTAAAAATCTAGTATGTTGAAAATAAATATACGTATATTAATAATTTAATATCGCCAGACGAACACACCAACTATACGGTCCCACACTAAGCAACGCTCGTATTATGGGTACTGTACAATGGACTGAGGGCGAACTCATAATACTTATATAGATATTAAACATCCATGAGTAGGATACAGACATTCTTGCTCATCACTCAAAGATTGTCCCTACCAGGATTCGAACCCGGGACCCACGGCACAGAAAGCAGGGTCACTACTGCGTTAATCAGGTCATCAAACACATAGCACTTACATACACTTAGCTTATAATAGCACTGTTACTGGTGCTACTCAAATCGAACTTAAACAAACTAGCTGCATTGCCGTCCCACTCAAAGTCGTGATGCAGAGCGAGATAGCAGTATTTGTATGTTGTGTCAAATTTAGTATAGACAGATTTGGTGTCTGCATGTATTTTTCATATCTTACGGTGTTGATAACTTCAAAGAAAATTAAGCCTTAAGCTCAACAATTTTAAGTGCGCCTAGCTAATAGAATGTATCTGCTTTTGTATATCCCTGACAGTCCCATATAGCCCGCCGTAACCATCAATTCATATCTGAGGATTTTAACCCTTCACAAATCATCCGCGCTAAGCGATATGTCAGACCGCTAGCGATACCTTGCGACAGTAAACTGCGCGTCGTGACGTACGACGCATTGTTACAATGACAAACTTACGTTCAGCGGTCGTAGAGACCGTGCCATTGGAATTTTAGTGTTAATACCTTTGGTACACAAGCTTATTTCGTTGGCTTTCGTTTGTCACGCTGTAAACACATGAAACTATGTTGCAATACAGTAGCGTGGAATGATTTTTACTTTCAAATTTACAAATGCAAAATAGCACATTGTATTCGGGTTGGTGGTGTGTCGCGGCGGTGTTTTTATTATTGTGTTTCCCAACACATGAGTTGGGATTGGAGTCATTCAGATGGATTGTAGCTGCGTCCGCTTCGAAAGTGATGTTTCGAAATAGGGTATTGCGATGATGTTATGAGCTGCATTTTAAGATTCGGATGTAATTTCTTTCCAATGGCTTATTTGGGCAAACAAAGTGGATGAGTAGAGAGATGGGTGCTCCTCAAGCCATGCTCTTGTAAGGGTGTTCCTTGCGGGGACTGATCCGCTATTTTTTCTCTTGACGACATTGTTTCTTTTTAATGCGTTTTAGTTAAATATGGCTTGAGTGGGTATTATTTTCTATAGTATCGTGGCAATGTTTCCTGTATGTAATAGCGTGGCTGTTTCAGGGAATGCTAGGGTTGGCTCTTCATTTAAAAGGAATAATAATTGAGTTTCAACTTTCCGCGGCGCCGGTAAATTTTGATTAAGTATTCATTAATCTTTTTTTAGGTTACGTTAATAAAAAACAGTGATAGCCATAACCTGATCCAACGCAGTCTTTGGAAATAAGTGTGCAGGTTCAAACACTGGCTTGCATCTCTGGGATTTTCGTAATTGATTACCACTTACTATGCGGTGAAGGCAAACATGATGAAATTTGCGCGTCTTGCGAAAGACAGTATAGTTCGCCGTCCTTACCCTTTTCATTTTACTGACCCACCATATAACCGCACAAACGAATGTATAGATATAAATCTAAGCCTAATAAATTTCACAGCCACTCCATAAATATGTTTCGAAATCATAAAACCGATGGAGTACCAATATTAAGTGAGTAAAGAACCGTTGCTCAGCGGTGTGATATCCCGGCGGCCTCCCCCACCAGCCAGGGGGGTGACCCCGCGATCGATAGAGGGCCCGGGCCCCTTTCAGCGCTGTCTTTGTTTGGGTGATATAAAATCTTCAGGGGGTGTGGTCTGGAGGTAGAGCGGGTATGTTTTTTTTACATAACGGACATAGACATAATATAATGGGAGATGGATGAGTGACATAGAGACGAAAATATAATTAGCTAATTATGTAGGTACACACATGCTTTCAAAATGTCTATAACTAAAATCGAGTTCTTAAATTTCTGTAAGTAGGTACACTTTAAGATCCCAAATTTTCGAGAAGATTTTCTAGTTATATTCATTGAAGGTATTTGTTTGCGCTGTGCCGTGAGTAGGTACTTATCATGAAAAACCTCCTTCTTTATCTACTTTTATAGTTATTGTTCACGGCTCTGCGCACCAACTATGGAGTTTGATCTGCAACTCAAACATAGAAAATAGTGCAGGTAGCTTGCTATCAGAGAAAGAATTTTCAGAACCCGTTAGTAGATCCAGAAGTTAGCTCCTACCTCTATTATATTTCCTTAAGTCTGAACAGGTAAAGAAATTTAATTTTGATTGCCACGCTAATATGACGCTTTGAGTGCTTGTTTTTGAGAGTTAAGAAGGAGAAATCCCGTAAGCCATTGCGGCTTCGTCACCCGACCCCCGGGGCCTGTCATCTCGTGATTGCTACGGTATTGTGGTGTTCCATTACTATGATTTATCGCAAGCCTTATGTACAGCCGGCTACCTGCCCTTTGTGCTTGGATACACAGCCTCGAAGACATGGCGAAATGTTGGCAGGGAATCAAATTGATGGCATTGATAAAGTGAGTTCATATTTTCTAAATAACTTGTCTCAAGAAATACTCCATATCCTCTTGAAATACTAAATACTTAGGTACGTACTAAGATGGATAGGTAGGTACTTAGGTACTATCTTAAGTCATTAAAATATTTAAAAAAAAGTTTTCTCCGTCGATAGGAAATCAGTTTATTCTCTATTCTCTCTCGTCTAGTAGATCAATGCCTACAAAGTACAAAGAGAACAATGACGCAATAAGGAACCTCTTCATAAGTCGTTTGACATTAGTTTCATAGAGACACCTTTTCACTTACCTACTATGAAGGGCATTACTGTCTAGACCAACGAGCTATTGTATCTTTATTCGGGGCTCTGGACACATTAAGCTAACTTAAACAAGGCAATATATACGTTCTTAACTATAAGTACTACAGCATATAGTTGTACCATTGAAATGAAAATGTTCTGAGTGCGCAAATATAAATGTACCAACTTCTAAGTCGCACACTTATTTATGCACAGACCTGTGTTTGCCTTCGAACTTAACAAAGAAACTTTGCAATCAAGCCCGTGCGCCTCAAACTCCCAAAGATTTGCGTTAAAACAACCCCACTCCCTTGTTCTTTGAGATACTTAAACTTAGCCATTTGTGCACCTTAACTAACTTAACTTAAATCTACTTATCTTAACACGTTCACTGCGGGCCACATTTTGAAGAACTTTCAGCTGGTGCGGCTGAGGTCGAATCAGCCCCAAGCTAAACTTCCTTGTAATGCGGTTGAGGCCTTTTCTGCCTCATGTTTCAATCATTTGGTAAGTGTGTTGTAACTTGATCAGGAGCGTGATTCGATGTTTAATTTTATGCTAAAATTACTTGCATGGTATTGTTTTATGTACACCTAGCTTCGCCCCGGGCTCTGATTTTTAGTTTTAGAGAAAACACCTAAAATATATTTGAGGTCGTTTTAGACCACACATCGCACTAAATCGGGGCGGCATTAGTGATGGGAATGAATTTATATCGATGAATGTCCATGTCTATGTTATATTTCTATTACTTTTTTATATTGTTATAGTATTGTGCATACAAGGATGGGGTGTTGTTAAATAAAATACAAACTATTCGTTCATCTAATTTATTCTATATTAATTTGCATGCTGTTCGTTAAAACAATGCAAGCACATAGCTTTCTTACATTGTGAACAATTAGTCATATTTTTTTTTACTTTCTTTGCAGCCTGCATGGCACCTAATGTAAGTCGTAATTTTGCATAGCAAATGACGCAACGTTTCCTTATTTGACCCTTTGCAAGGATGTGCTGAGACTCTGAATGGTTTGGTTCATTATTACCTGTAAATTGAAAACATTTCTCATTCTGGGTTTGCTTATACCGGTATAGGGGACATATATATACACACTGGCAGAAAATGCCACTAGGCATTAAGTCCGCCTTGTGCATTATGTTTTGCAGAAAGTGTAAATAAATAAATATATAGAAGAATTTTCAGCTTTTATAATATAACTAAGGTATGGGTGTCACGGGCTCTCACTCTATAAATATATAACTGAACACACACAAAAAACATTAAACAAAAGAATTTAACAAAAATAAAAAACAAACAATTAACACGATTGCGCAAAGACACGTGCTCCAGTATCGACTATGGTAGCGTCACTAAAGTCGACTTACCTGCTCTCACGCCGCCCGCGCGCCCCGCCGCTGGAGGTCGAAATCGGCCTCAACCCGCACCTTATTTAATAATTTTGTGATCAGTGCGTTTGAGGCGTATTTCGACCTCAAATATTTTTTTTACAATATTGAGTCAATGCTTCGCAGATATAAAGAAAGCTATATTTGGCTTTGTCATACCTCATACGGTTGAGTGTAAACAGCCGCCGCACTAGAGAGAAAACACAGTTTTACGCGCCGCACCAGCGTAAAGTCTACCATGAGGCTGAATCAACCTCAAGCCGCAGTGAACGTGTTAACTTAAAACCTAAGGGTGTACTTGCTTGGATTGAATTTAGGCCGTCTCATCTCTGAAGTTACGATTTAACGCTATAGATAGTGTTGCTGGATCCGTTTTTTCAAGATATGGGTACTTGAAACAAAACGGGTTTGGAACGACATAGCCAGGACGTAGAAAAATATCATAAATTGTCATAATTCGTGATGTATTGCTGGACCAGGATCACTAATGAGCAACGGCCCTCCCCGCCTCACCCGCAGCGCGTCGCATTGTGGCATCTTTCGACTGTATAGTATAATCGCCGTGCGCTCCTACATTCGCTGACAGATTCTTCTCAATATACCGCATCAATAGATATGAGTGAATCTGATGAAACAGCGGGATCTTCAGGGGCCCTCTCTGGTGCTAACAGAATGCGTCTTGAAAGGCCTGAAAAGCAAACCGTCCCGCCGAAAGCAGGACGTTCAGTAACACAAGCTACGCTATAGACATGATTTTGACCACTTTCAATCCAAAGTTGTTCAACCGACATTGTTATTAATGTCTCATGTTTAACAAGATTCTGTACGGAAGGTCATCAAGTCACTAGGAGGCGGAGCTAAGGAGGTGGTTGGCTCACCACCAAACGATGTCAGTCAATTTGTTAATGCAAAACTTAATTCGCAAAGTAAGTTTAAAAGCTTGGGTCAAATGACCGAGTGACCTGTAGGAACGCTAATTGAGTTGATTGAGCAACTAACGCGTTGATGTGATAATTGATGTAGTAGCTGTTTCTATTTAAAGTACATGAGTAAGTACAAATAATAAATATGTTTCAGAAACCCGTGAAGCCATGTTTGTAAATGCAGCCGTGCTGAAACGGGTGAATCTAACAAAACTCCCTGAAATATTAGCTGGAAACGCAAATGTGTTACAGAAATAGGTTTACAAAAAGATAATAAGAATGATACGTTTAATAGCTTGTTACAGAGTACTCGAGTGTGATGTAAAGAATACTCTATGCAACGTTGCCTTTTCGCCAAACAACTTACACATTTGTGTTAACATTCTAATAAGGTAGGAAAACTAAAAATAAATACAGGCACAACGATAGGATTGTCAACGTACCGTTAAAGATAATGGTAGAAATGAATTCGTCAAGCTATAAGCGGATTAACCGCGACTCGTAATCAACTGGCAATCCGCGCAATCCGCACGGCAACGCGCAGTCCTGAAAAATGCAAATTGTTGACGAAACAGCAGGAACAACACAACTGCGATGCTATTACGTGTCTGTTGTTGCTATTGATGAGACACACCTTTTTTGTAGTTTCTATGAATAAGAATATTAGAGTGGATCCAATTTCTTAAAAATATGACTATCAAATTAATCATAGAGCAATATTGTAGATTAGAAATGAATGTCTCTTCTCTGACGTCACACATTTTTGCCCTGCGCTACGAATCCAGCTCATTCACTTGAAGTTAATATTTTAACATGTAATAGTAACTACATATTTTCTTGATAACAAAATATACCTATTATTTATTTCATATCGTTAATGATATTAACTTATAGAAAAGTTTTACTATCAGGACGTCAAAAGACGAGATTATACGTTAGCTAACCATGTACTTCATAGTCTCCGTAATTAGACACATTGTATGGAGCATTGAAAGTTTTAAATACTCTCCGCTAGAGGCGCTGTTCAATTTGCCGTACAATGTGTATAAATACGTTAACTATAAACTATACAGTTCGCTTACGAATAATCTCGCACTTGACGTACTGATTACTTTATAAATATGTCTGAATGTCCATTGGCTGCACCAGTAGAAGCTGAACTGAGCAAACGTTGAACAACTACTTAACAATACCTAGAAGTACCAAAATGAAATTTTATTTTAATAATTGCATTTAATTTCCACGTTCCAAGTACGTGAGTACCTATCTCAGAATCAAAAACAGAATCAGAATTTTATTTATTAATGTCAACCATAAATACAGTACATATGATTCGTCAAAAAGTTCCAAAATGCTAAGCTACTACTTTACCACCCGTTCGGAATGTCGTTCATATCGAAAAGAACGGGCTTGAAACTCCATGGTTGCTCTTTTAAAAAAAGTCTATTACATTTTTGAGTAGTACATTGTTATAAGTATGTGAGAACAATGTAGGAACGGCTAGGAAGACTTTAGAAGCTGGTAAAAAAAAGTACTAACTAACTAAAAATGCACTATCTAATACTTACATTACTCTTATCTTAGTGAATTTCTCTATGCTCAAAAACGCTCTAACCGTTCCGTAATTAGTTGCCTATAAATCAAAACATCCAACCTGTTCCAATTTTATGCTCGCAGCTTTATCTACGACTATGCAATAATTGCTCAACACATATTTCTATTCTATATGTATACACACAGCATGTTGTCCCACCAATATAACAAATTACTGTCGTCGCAATGATTGAGGACATAACGAACAAACCAAACCAAACAAAAGAGTGACAGAAAAAGAAATTCCTTTTTGGAACAATATTCATAGTTGTAGATAAGAATCCATCGTGACACGTAATGTGCGTGAGCGGACGGTAACGCGACCCCGAGTCCTGGGGTGGGGCCTGCCCCCCATTTGGGGGTCCAGGGGTGGGGGCTACCTGTGTACCGTTACAGCCGCCTGGGTGTGGTTTGCCGTTCAATAACTTAATACACTCGAAAGGCTTTCATGCTGAAATCTCGCTGAAGCAAAGCGCGACCTGTGAGTCTTGATCTTTAAATGATTAAAAGCTTTAATATAACATAAATTCGATGTAGGTTTATAATTAGATTTTAACAAATTATTTATATTTATTAATAAAAAGGAGTTAATAACCCGATAGTAATTTCATGAAAGTCAGATTAGGTAAGTATAATGACATCAACATAATAATAATAAAAAGAATAAGTTTGACATGTAGTTAGAAAAATTAATAACGTAGGTAGGAACTGTTTATTTCTAATAGGGGCTTTTAGGATACCAAAATACTTCAGTGCACGGTCTCACGGAGATCAAAATGAGAAAATCAGTTATTCCAATAGGGTTAACAACGAATAAATGTATGTGTAGAAAAGCGTTGTCGACGTCTATGTCGGAGAAATGATTTATGGCCTCGAAGTAGTTGATTTGCAGGTAGCTAAGTATGCAAATTATGTGCTAAATAACTATTGTAGGTATCGATCGGATGCGATACACGGCCGGGCACTAGCCTGTAATCCACCCAGATTGTTGTATGGAGGCTATTAATTGCAGGTTTGCAGGTAATCGATAGAGGTGAGGATCAGCACGGTTCGGTCGGCGCGGCGCGGCGCGGCGCGACGCGGCGGTGTGCGTGTCGGATCATGGCGGCGCGGGGGGGCCGCGCCCCGCCATTCTGTTAAACGCGCCCGCCGGATACGCGCCGCGGCGCGGTTGAAAGCTATCCGGCCCCCGGGCGGCCGCGCGCGCGATTGGCCGCCTCGCGCCCCCCCCTAGTAACCGATATTCGAAGACGGCCAATGAGGCGCGGCGTGTCGGCCCGCCCCCCAGCCGAGCCGCTCCGCCGCTCACACGGCGCGCGACTCCGCCGCGCACACTCGCACCGATGCGCGGCTCCTGGGACGAGGCCACGACGGCGGCGCTGCACGCGCGCATCCTGGACGCGCACCGCGGGACCGCCGCGGTCGAGCGCGCCACCGAGCCCGCGGCCTGCGACCCGCCAACCCTCAGCGTCGAGCTGGCCGCACCGACGCCACTACTCCCGCTGCCAACCCTCTCCTTCAGCGCCGGCCAAGTGGCTACCGTCTGCGAGACCCTCGAAGAGAGCGGTGACGTGGAGCGGCTCGCCAGGTTCCTCTGGTCGCTGCCCGTCGCGCATCCTAACGTTGCCGAGCTCGAGCGCTGCGAGGCAGTGCTGCGAGCGCGGGCCGTGGTTGCCTTCCACGCCGGAAGACACCGAGAACTCTACTCCATACTAGAGCGACACCGATTCCAGAGATCAAGCCACGCGAAGCTGCAGGCCCTGTGGCTGGAGGCACACTATCAGGAGGCGGAGCGACTCCGCGGTCGCCCACTTGGGCCCGTCGATAAATACCGAGTCCGCAAGAAGTTCCCGCTACCTAGGACCATATGGGACGGCGAGCAGAAGACGCACTGCTTCAAGGAGCGGACGAGGTCGCTCCTGAGGGAGTGGTACCTCCAAGACCCGTACCCGAACCCCACGAAGAAGCGAGAGTTGGCCGCGGCGACGGGGTTGACGCCGACGCAGGTGGGAAATTGGTTCAAGAACCGGCGGCAGCGGGACCGCGCTGCGGCCGCCAAGAACCGCTCGGCTCTCCTCGGGCAGGGCTTTGCGTCGTCCTCCACATACGACGAGGACTCGGCCGACTCTGAGATCAACGTGGACGAGGAGTAGCACGCACAGACTGATAGTGTAAATAATGCGGTGACACAAATTTTATAAGAGGACGCTAGGACGTTCAGTGACAATGCAATATAGACGTAAAGTTATCTATTATCGTAGTTAGAATTGCAGATGAAGTGATGTATGTGATGTTAAGGCATTGTAAACCAGTTTATTAGCTCGTAAACGTATCGTTGAAAGTGTAAAGCGAGTGCTTGAGGAGTCAGCGACGCCGGCGCCAGGTACGTACCGCTCGGGGCTCGGGGGAGCTGTAGGCCTTCAGCGTAGTGGCTGTAACTCGACTGCAGTGATAAGTTACTTGATGTATAAGGTATAACAGGGTTAATTTTACTTTTATTTCTGACTTATACTCCTATTACTCAGAATGTTAGTTAATTTATTTAATCTTTTCGCGCGTTTGGATTACGATCTTGACGTAGGTAGTAAATCGCGAGAAGCATTTAAACTTACCTAAATATTTATATACGCTACATATTTTTACCACTATATTATAGATTTTATTTATCCATATCAGCTTTTAGTTGTATGTTATAGTTATGGTAAACGATGTAGATACTATCTATAGTTACTTCGGTGGCTAAATAAAGGCTATCATTGAAGGGTTGTACCTGAGCACTTTACTGCGCAAAATTTGCCAGTTGTTTAGTGATGTTGTTTCATATGATATATGTAATTAAATAATATTCTATCGTAATTATTTATTTCAATTGTGTCGGAGATTATTTGATCATTGGTGAAAATGCTGTAATAAGGTCGTAGTTTTCTCTTGCTGCGTATGACAAGATATCAATATAGGCCTACGTTGCGACGATAATTACTTTTTATTCAGACATGGATAATGCTTATGAAGCAAAAATTTTCGATTACATAAATTCACAGAAAAAGCCGTTATAGGCCAAAACAAAACATAGTTGTTCGTGTATAGGTACTCAGTTAAGCTCAAAAAATATTTTATATCTTTAATATAACACTCAAGTTCACTCAAGAAAAAGAAAGTACATAGTAACAAATTAATCCAAAAATATAGCAATATGAAGATGCTGAATAAGTATCATAATTGAAAATTTTGAATCGAAGTGACTAAGCAAATATAAATTAAAAAGAGAATAGAAAATCTTATGACTTGCCTCCAAATCTGTTTAAGTTTACAGACTTGATACAACTATCGAGCCTTTAAAAACTAACCCCCAAATTTATAGACGTTTTATAACTTCATCAAACGTCATATAGTACCGCGCAATGCAAAACCCTTGTGCGCAGTACTATACGTTTGATAAAGTTACAATACGTCTATAATTTTGAGGGTAAGAATATCTTTTTTGTTCTTATTCGGTCGTTACCAAAAGGTCCATTTGTCATTAATTTCTCACGCTCGTCATCTCGCTAGATTTGACCGTTAAATTCCGATTATATAGGGTTTTCGTCCTTAACGCGACACGCTTCTAATCGTGTTTATGTTTGTACATCCTCAATTAATTTCTAATTTAGCGTCTTCAAATTCTTCCATTATATCTGATTTAAGGTATTTATCAGATACATGTTCGCGTTTGTCAGAGTTTTTTTTTATTCCTGGGGGTTGATTCTAATTCACTCGGAAATATTCTGCGTCGTAAAGAAAAGATTTCTTAGTAGTCACAAACATTTTTGAGTATATATTTTTCCAGTAACCTTCTTACAAATAAACATACTTGTATTTTTATTATTATTGTCTTTTTTACATCTTTAATTTGTAAAAAAGACAATTTGAAAGAAATCGAATGAAATATAAATATTTACAAATAAAGTTAAAGTAAAGAGGAAACAAAAATAGAAAACAAACTTGTATAAAAAAAAACCTTGTTCACGTGGAATGGTGACAAGAATGCTGGCTTCATTTCCTCGCTGTATTATCAAGCAATTTTTTGAGCAAGGAAAGAGTATACCTATAAAAAAAGCCATTCATATGGCCCTATGGGATTGACAAAATATATCATTTGACAACTCCCGTTTCCGATTTGGAATCTTTCCAAGTGAATTAGAATCAATCTGTTGATGTTATTTTTTTGGTAAATTGCCTAGATCTTGATGACGCATTATACATATTGTCTGGGTACCTAGTATTAAGTTTTGTATCGCCCTTTTGAAAATATTGATGATCTATCAATTGATCATAATATCATATTTTTTTTGCAATTCAAGAGGACAAAACCAATTGATCATTAGTCTTATCTTGTTTTAACTCAGTAGTCACAGCCTCACAATCATCAGTTTCATTCATTCTTCAACGCATGATATAGTACTGTTTAATTGTCTAGCAATTGCAGCTAATTGTCGGGCTTGTAATTACACTGAAGCATTGTTAATTAGGCATCTTCTGTCAACACTATTGCTGTACGCAGCGCTCTAGATTTGTTGCTATCACTCTACCATACTCTAATGACTACTTAAGAAGCTATTAAAATGACACGTGATTTGTTTACGGTGTCCAGTACGCCAAGTGCGAAATTATGCGTAAGCTAACCGTTTACTTCATAGTCTCCGTATTCTGACACATTGTATGGGGAATTAAAAGTTTTGAATTAAGTCCGCAAGAGGCGCCTTTCAATTTGCCATACGATGTGTTTAAATACGTAAACTATAAACTGTAGAGTTAGCTTACGAATGATCTCGCACTTGACGTACTGATGTGACTTGAAAGTACCGATTTTCAGAATCTGCTGCTTACCTAGATCTGACGACGCACTTTCGAACTTTTTAAAATTTCGTTTTATTCTCATTTCAGTCTTTTTGGTTCGAGGTAGTTGGAGTTTTTTTTTTTTTTTTTTTTATTACATTATAGGCAAGTATTTGATCTCGATCTCACCTGATGGTAAGTGACGATGAGATCTACGATGGAGCATACTTGCCTAGGTAGGAAGGCGGCAGTAGATAGAGACGCTACATTCACTAGGCACATGCAGCGTGTTAAAAATACAAAGTTAAGTGCAAGCGTCTTCAGTACCCTATGATTGGTTAAAAAAAATCATTCTTTCGCTAATTATTTTAAGTGATGCTGTACTTAGACGATCTTTCACGGATTTTTTCCTCTTCTCGCCTGCCTTTAGGCTCTTCTTCTTCGAAGTCTTTTCCATTGTTTAGCCCTGCTCTGCGCTCTCCATTGGATATTTTTGAAGTCTTATTTCAATATTGTCCTTCTATTTGTAACAAAAATATGAACTTTGACGACCTGCTCAGTTCAGTTAGTACTGACCCTGCTTACTGTCGTACGAGGGTCTCGGGTTCGAATCCTGGTAGGTATAAACTTCGTGTGATAAGCATGAATGTTTGTACCCGAATGATGGATGTTTAATATGTATGTACGTATTATATACTGGTTTCGCCCCCAGTCTATTATACGGTACCCATAATAGAAGCGTTGCTTAGTGTGGGACGGTATAATAATTGGTGTGATTGACATTTTTGAATGATCACGTTATCAGATGTAGATGCGTGATTTGCATTTAGCATAAGAACGCATTGAGGACTTGTAAGCCATTGATCTTTGCTGATAGGCATCATGATTAATCCGTGATATAGGTAATAAGGGCAGATCTATTGCTATTGGACGATCACTGTTCGCACTCAATTGATTTATATACAATTTGTTTAACAATGATTCTTCTTGAATAATGAATATCGCAAGGATTATGCTTCTACCTGTAAAGTTAACTGAATTTGACATTAACTCAATCGTTGAACCCTATTACAGCATTTTCATTGATGTTTAAACCGAAACGACAATTTGGATATTTTTTTTAAATTAAAAGTTGTATTGTTTTGTATAATAATTATTATGAGCTGCTTATAGTTTGCGACATGGGAACCCTTAGGTTAGTTTAGCATTTAGCGAACTCTATCCGAAAGAGAAATTTGTAAAAATGTATTATAAATAAACGACGAAAAAAAAGAACGCAAATTGTATATACAATATCGACTTACATTACAGTCATTAAATTAAAATTGTTAATAAAATTATATTCGTAAACAAATAACATTTTGTATTATTTATGCACCAACATTTAATTCTATACTGTTCCAGGTAAATCTTTTACTTATCTAGAGAAAACGTCATCCATGATATTATCAATGTTTTATTCAAAATACTTTGCCATAATATATGGTACTCGTAATAAATCACTTACAATTTTGAAATAGATCTAACCGACAAAGATCTGCATGTCTAATGCGAGCTAACTGTATACTTTATAGTATACCGTATTTAGACATTTTGTATGGAGAATTGAAAAGCGCCTCTAGCGGACGGTATTTAAAACTTTTAATTCTTAATACAAAATGTCTAAATACGGTAAACTATACAGTATACGGTTAGCTTACGAATTATCTCGTACTTGACGCACTGTGCTCGACCGAGAATTGAACTTGCAACTACAAATTAATGTTAACTTAATCCGTCCACTCCAGTTATCAGTCAATCAACGTGCTTCTATTATTTGTAAAAGCTCGAAACGGTTAAAAAAGCATTTGGAAGCACAAAAAGTAATAATCAGCAAAAAACATCCGCATTTCATGACATAGATTAATAAATAATTCGCAATTCACAGTTGGTACGGTACGCAAGGACAATCTTTAAACGTATACAATAATTTATATGGCCTTATTAGGTGAACGACCGTACATTTAAGAAAACGAGATACTTTTAAGAGTTTTGTTTTAATCTTATTCATAAAAAAATACCTACTAATACCTAATAATTAATTCGTCTTCAGACATTAGTTTCTTGGCGTATAGAAAAATAGAAATTGGAATATATCGCACTCCACCTCTACGGTATAATAATGGTACCAGCCCACTGCTGGGCACGGGCCTCCCATCAACGCGAGAGGGATTAGGCCATAGTCCACCACGCTGGCCCAGTGCGGCTTGGCGGACTTCACACGTCTTTCGAGGGGTCCTCTCAGGCATGCAGGGCTTAGCAAGTGATAATCGTGGTTGAAAATGAGATTCACACATGCAATCCAGAAATCCCAGAGGTGCGAGCCGAGGTTTGGACCTGCGATCCTCGTTACCGAGGCAATGTTCTACCAACCTGGCTATCACTTTGTCTTTAAAAAGCTTAAAATATCTGTTAACTGCGTAACACTTTCGATGTCGACCGTACCAACATACCAGGCGAAGTATAACCCTATTTATATGGTTGCTAATTAACTTTATATTATACTACACGTATTTCATTATAAGTCAACATGAGAACACGCAGGTGTATCCAGCACACTTAGAATTATATTGCAATGAATTATTTTAATTCAACGCGAAAGATCGCAAGTTTATCTTTATTTTTGTACAGGTACATATGTATAATAACTTGGTACAAAGGATTAAAACTAATTTGGCGGATTTTATTGCGTTTATTTAATGTTTTTACGTTCCCGAAGTTTCGGCTGCTTAACAGCAACCATGGTCACGGGGGGACTGACTATACGCGATAAAATCTGTAAAATTAATTTTATTTCAACGTGTAGTGTAAGAAATTAATATGGTACAAAGGTATAAAAACATACTAAATTATTACAAGACGTATTTTTTTTTAATGTTGTCATCCACATTGAGTAAATATGAGAGATTCTATTTCATATATATAGTAGGCCTAATCCATATATTATAGGTAAGCCTAATATTCGAGCCAGTACCAGGTTTAATATCCATGCTTATTGGTCTGTGAAGCCTCCCTAACCCTATAAATATACTGAAAAATTACCAGACTCATTGGAATAACTTTAAATTTAAATGCTCTCTCTCTCTCTCTCTCGCTCCAATGTTTCTACGTCAAGTGCTAGTGACATATCTGATTTTCCTCTGTTTTAATAGTAAAATTGGGTCGTTTTGGTGGGACGTTAAACAGTAAAGTTGTCATTTTTGTTTTATTTTCCAAGAAATGTGTTTTATTGAAATAATGTGTAATATTAGCGGGATATTAGCCATTGTTTGTAAACTTGCCATATATGTTTACTCGACACCAGCAACATGGTACTATTTTGTAGCCGATTTACCTAAAAAAAAGAAGTCGAAGAATAGTACGATATTGTTAGCAGTTTATGATAGTATTTACCACAGATCACGAGAGATATGCCGTGCGGTTCAAAATGTATGGGAACTCGCTGTCTCCGTTTTGTTCCCCACCACTCGCCACAAAACACATGCAATTACATAAAACCAACCAATACGGAGTCTCACACAAACACGCGTGCCAATAATTCGGTGCGTGCTGCGTCGTCGCCGCATACAGCGGCCGTACCACGCGACGCACTAGTTTATTCAAAGTATCGTTGGACGATCTATCCATTGCCTCTTACATTCACTCAGTAGCGAACATAGGTGGTACTTAAAGAGCCATGTATTTTGTACAAAAATAAAAAAGTCGTTGTGCTACATGAAAACTAAAATAACATAATAAAGGCATTAAATATTTTTTGATTTGTTGTTTTTAATGATTTTAAAGACGATTAAAAAAAATACTTAATACTGGCTGGTGAAATGAGATTCCATCTTTCGCGTAGTTCACTTTGCTGCTAGTATTTTTGCACAAAATCACGGAATAACACGGCATTTAAAAAAAAAGTTAGAGCTCCGATACCGACGTGCAGTTGCAGTCGACTGACGGCGAAAACTCTATGTTAGCCTAATTTTGGCTAAAGGTGAGCGCAAGCCCACCGCTTTCATAACATATCTCCTCTAATATATCTGTGGTATTTACTTACTCAAGATCGTTCACAATTTAATTTAACTCTTGCATTTGACTTCCCTATCCGCTATACGACATTTATGGCGACCCTCTATGACGGACTGCCTCGTTATTTTTTTAACCTCGAATACCATACAATAGACAAGAATAGCGCCTCAGAATTTTATAATTACTTAATCAGCGATCCCTTTATGACAATATTGTTTCTTTTCAATATAGAAGTACTAGAAATCGCGCGAAAAAGAACTTCCGGCTATTGATATAATAAATATCTTGAGTCGTTTATGGCAGTACTGAATATTGTTATTGGAATGTCTATGGTGAGGCTATATACGTTGACGCTAGCGCTCGTATTGGCAACACAATTAAAAAGTTATATGTTGAAGTCGTTTTTCTAATTAAGAAACTAGGATCAAGAAGTCTATGGTCTCTGTTAATAGACATTAGCAAAAACACATTATTATGAGATATGTATATGTAGATAAGTAATTTACGAGGAGTGTATTCAATAATATATACTTACTAATTGACAAAGATGTGTTTGGTCAAAAAGGCCAGATTCCTAGGACATAGTTAAGATGGTAAGTACATAGTTAGGATGGTAATTCTACTATTCTATCATGAATATTGAATTTTCAATCAATTGATTCTTTTTCTTATAAGTATAGGTATATAAAAATATGTTCTTATATGAAGAATATATACTTGAATATACTTGGGTATAGACATGTATCGAGGTAAATAACTAACATTCAATTAAGAAAAATACATTAATAATTGTTAGATACTTAACGTTATGATAAAAATACCTAGTAATTTTTCAGCTTTGATTAAACTGATTCTCTGATTCATTAAAGCGTCCTTGTCTTTGTGTTTTTTTTATGACTTACCTTATGAATTAATTGGGTTACGTGAAAGACAGCATTTTTATATTCTGAAGCTAAGTTTCCATTTTTAAAAGTTGTATCACTAGAAAAATATTAGAATTTTAATTTTGGAATTGGCACGTCATTGCCAGTGGCAGCCAACGACATGGCTATTTTAAGTCGCTAAAATAAAAATGTATTTTATACTATTCAGTTCCTGATAGGAATTTGTCCTTTTTGGATTCAGCTATATGCTATTCTGAATTAATGTTCATTCATGGAAACACTTATAATTTCGCGGTTAGATTATAGTACCAAAATTGTTAAAATGAGTGAGTTCTATAGTGCGCCAATAATGATGATGGAAGTCAGATGAATTACATTGAGTGAATACATTGACATTTTCCAATGGGTTTTGGTATTCTGGAACAATCGTTTTGTCTGACACAAATTACCAACTACAAACAAAATATTTTTTGAACGACAAAATCGCAGTTTCGTTTTACAATCTCATCATTCGTGAACAAGAATTCATAAACAGCTTACAACTGATTAATTGTAACATTATAGTAACAATGATTTAAACTGTTTGTATTCGTTGCCCAAGTGATTATTGCTTACTCACAAACATAATAAAAAAGTAGTCTAATCATTTAATAATTTAAATTCAACCTTATAACGATGGAATACAGTGAAAGAGTATTTAAATGTTTGTTTATGGATCGCTATTTGGAATTGAATCGGTGGCCGAGCTGTCAAAGTCGAACGCAGCCGTTAAGTTTTTTTTTTCTAAGGCTTACTCAACAAAAAGCCAGTGACGGCCGTCGACCCGACACCTTAATTGCAATCCAAACAAATTAACGGATATATCGCTGGCTAATGAGGCTGGCAAGCCAGTGGTTATAGCATAGTAGTACTAGGACGGCGGACGTTGCTTGTATTCTGGCTTCATTATCTGGTCTAATTCATGCAAATATTATGTTTCATTATTTAGGTAAGTAATAAATCTGTGAGTAGGCTGTTTGCAGAAAGAATTTGATATTTAGAAGGTTTTGTAGTACAGTTAGAAGGATGATAAAGAAAAGCTTATTTTGTATTTTCCCCGACGGCATAGCCTAGCGTGCATATTGACACTCATAGATCATTTTACGGATAAGTAATTACCGAGTTTAGTTTCCCAATTAGGTATTATCTATTAATAATCAGCTAGGCACCTTCTAAGTGAATCTTTGCTCCGTACCGTTAAGAAATACGAGACTACATTCAAATCACCAAATTGATATTTATTTATAGTTTATGCCTACTGACATCTCCATTTTGTATCGGATTGCCGGCGCCGTGGCTGTCAAACTGACAGCTCGTAGCTTTTTATTTTTGACTATAGACAATCCTATTCAGCCAGTTTTATTTTTTTGTTTGGTGACAAAACACTATGAAGGTTTGACTGTTGATTTGGGTTTACCAGACTGGTGTTAAGTTGTCCTTTTATGGTTTTGTTTTTGTTGTGGACGCGCCCGTCATTAAGGTATCAGCTCGGAGTATATTGTCGAGTAGAGATTTGTTTAGTAGTAATAGTTTTAGTATTGATAACTCGATAACGTTAAAAGATAACTTAACTAAGCTCGTCACACATTTCCAGCACTGCTATTCCTGTAAGCTATTAGATCTACAGTTGGAGTTGCCACGGTCTCGAGTCCTAGGAAAACACTGATAGCAAACCAACTTTCTAAACATCCATACAAATAGAAAACATTTCGAATCCCATCGAACCCCAAAACCGTAACGAATAATATCACCGTTCACGACAAAAAGGTAACAAACTGGATTTAATTTGTGGTAACTCATCAGGTAGTGGGCCTGTAATTATAGCGCGCATGCCCCCGGGCATCACAATGATGGATCCGGGGACCATCCGTCATGGGGCACGCGAATCCGATGTAGGACATAACTACGAACAATATTTTTTTGTGTACTCAAACTGAATGTCTGGAATGGATTATGAATGTGTTGAGTAGGAAGCAAGCAAGATATATATCATCATATAAATAGGACATCCTTGATATATGCCATATATTACTGATTATGAAGATAATATGGCCATTATAGTATACTTTTATTTATATTCTACTTATAATATATAAATAAAAATTAAATGCTGTTCATTGGTGAGCGCATCTCCACAGAACGGCTGGACTGATTCATAATAGTTGACTACCTGATTAGTGCAATGGGTAGTGACCCTACTTTCTGCGCCGAGGGTCCCGGGTTCGAATCCTGGTAGGGACAAACACTGTGTGATGACAAGATTTTTTTTTACCCTAGTCATGAATGTTTAATATCTATATAAGTACTGTAATACTGAGTTCGCCCTCAGTCCATTGTACGGTACCCATAATACAAGCGTTGCTTAATATGGAACTGTATAGTTGGTGTGTTTGTCTGGCTATATTATTATAGTCGGTATAAGGAAAGGTTGGTAGGGAACGAAAAAAATAAACAGCTATCCAGAAAATTTGGAAAGAAAATGAAAGAGCTTTTCTATTGGAATTGTAGAGGATGTCTTAGTAGTAAAGGGAAGACGCTATAATGAAACTTTTATGACGTATCAACTGACAATTAGTTTAAAGAATTATCTTCCACATCGCTTGATGTTAGGGTGTGAAATAGAACAGCATCTCAAGTTCCTGACGTGCCCCTTCAATAAGGGTGCGTTTTCAATTAACCACTATTTGTCAAACCACACCACAAGTGTCGAGAGCTCCTCGGCCGACGCTTAGTGCGCTCCAACTGTAGCTCGTGCGAATCCGAAGGGACTCGGCGATCCCGGGGACCGGGGTGGTTCTTGTCAACTTGTGTGCCCTGGGCGCGAGGGATTATGCTGTCGGAAGTGAAATATTAAACTAAAGGGTACTTACACACCCTTAATGTTAGTTTCTTGATAATTTTATGACTCTTTGTGGGGTGCCGTGCAGTAATTAGTTCATGAGAAGGTAATCTAAGTATTCTGTTCGTTTAGTTTAAGAGTTTAGGTTTAGATTATTCTTGTCTTATGGGTTCTACTTTAATTCTCCGATCAATATCGGATCTCGACCTTCGACGCCATCTTCAGTGAAGTCTCGTGTTGTCTTGTTAATATAATTATATTCATAAAAACCATTCTGAATTCATTTATTCACGGACCGGTTTATTTATTAAAACATAGGTAAAATAAGCACAAGGACTGTGAAATAATTATTAGTAGATATATACTTGCAATGATCGCAAAATAGAGGAACTTTTTAGGGCACGCAATCTGGTTTTAGATACCTATACAGACAAGCCACTTGTTATGTCCATAAAACTCTAAAACGATGACTTGAAATATAAAATCTTACACTATCCGCAGACAGTTTTCTTAAACCCCATTCCCCTCTGTATCGCGTTATGGTAAAGTGATTTGTCGGGGTCTTTGTGCCGGTGATTCAATAATCTCGATTGCTGGTCACCCCCGCTCGGTCCTCGGTCCTCGGTCCTCGGTCCTCGGCGCGACGTCTCCTCGCAGGACACCGAAGATATATCTACCTATCAGTTTGGTAAGTACACTTTAAGGTAGATGTAAGAGATGATGAAAAATATCGTAAGGAGAGCAGACTGTATGATCGTTTAAAATTTAAGTTTTCTTATAGTTTTTGTTAGTTTAGGCGTTACGGATTGATTATGCTCTACTCCTGTTCTTAACTGAAGCAAGCGTATGCCCAAAAAGGCAAACTTTGTACCAGCCGTAACATGGTTTAATTGCATTTAATGCACTAAAACATTCAATATTAACTCTTAACTTAGAATAAGTACAGACGAATAATCCTTTGGAAATAAGTCAACCACGAATTGGGTCCCTGGATGAGGGAGACGGCGATGTGGTAGACTTAAGAGATAGCAGGATGAACTGAACTCCTACTTTGTCCATGGTTACCATAGATCGAAGCCAGGAAGGAGGAAGCCTTTTATCCAGCAATGGAACAAATGCAGGATACTGAAATCAAATGTTAATAAATTTAAGATGATAGATTGTTTTATCAAGACGTCTGTTAAGTTCTTATTTAATTGACGACCTGATTAGCCCAGTGCTTTCTTTGCTGCGGGTACCGGGTTCGAATCCACGTAGGGACGAACTTTGTATCAATCAATCAATCAGCCGATAGAAGTCCACCGCTGGACATAGGCCTCCCCCAACGACTTCCACACATCACGGTCCTCCGCCACTCGCATCCACCGGCTTCCTGCGACGCGTGTGTTGTCATCAGTCCACCTTGTGGGGGGCCGTCCTACACTTCGTCTTCCGATTCGTGGTCGCCATTCTAGAACCTTTCTGCCCCAACGGCCATCGGTTCTGCGAGCTATGTGCCCTGCCCACTGCCACTTCAACTTGGAAATTCTTTGAGCTATGTCGGTTACTCCAGTTCGTCTACGGATCTCTTCATTTCTGATTCTATCGCGTAGCGAAACCCCGAGCATAGCTCTCTCCATTGCGCGTTGAGCGACCTTGAGCCTTTGTATGATGAGCATGAATGTTTGCACCCGAGTCATGGATTTTTAGTATCTATACATATCAGTATTATATACTGAGTTCGCCCTCAGTCCTTTGTACGGTGCCTATTAATGCAAGCATTAGTAAGTGTCAGACCGTACAGTTAGGGTGTTCGTCTAGCGATATTATTATATCTGTCACATAAGTTGTGGATAGGGTTTATCAGCACGTCGTAAGTACAAATAGCTACGACGCTTTTACACATTCCATACAAACTTAGGTACACAACAACAACTAAAATATTTCATATCCTATCGCGTGCAAATATCCGCTCAGGAATGAGAATGTCGCATTAATACGCGTAATGGAACCGTAGCTGTCGCAATATCCTGACACCGTGCCCCGGGCTGTAGGCCACTGGGGTAACCCACCCCAGAACAAGACATCACTCTACGACCCTCATATTAAAGTAGCTATTCTGTTAACATGCTTTTGGGAGTAGGCAGCACGATCGAGTGGATTTAGAAGTAATGAAGTCGTTTGATTTTGGTTACATAAAAAAAAACGTTCATTGAGCAGCAGATTGTTTTTTTCTTATGAATCGGCAAAATTGTCAGAAAATGATAAGCTTTACGAACGGGTGTTCGGAATGCCGTTCCTATGGATACGAACGGGCAAGAAACTCCATGGTTGCTCTTTTCAAAAAGATCTTACACATTTTGAGCAGTACATTGTTATGGGTATGTGGGAAAAATGTAGGAATGGCTAGGCAGACTTTAGCAGCTGGTCATACTTTAGGTATAGATATGTCTATACCTAAGTATTCTCGTCAACTTGGTATCTTATACAATGTAGCTATAACTCATCGCACACAGTGCATCATCCTTAACACAGTCGATTAAGTATAAAACGGTGTTGATGTATCGACCGGGGGCGACATTATTGGGACAATAAGTCAGGGCGTCTACAATTATAGTTGTTTATGGCTTTGAACCTTTTTTTATATATAAATGTCTATTAGGAGTTGTGAAGTTGGTACCTGTGCTTTTGTTTACAACTCTATGTTAATGAAGTTAGTGACATTGTCTTATTTTTTTACGATTATTAGTTATATTGTGTGATAAACCTATTACTAGTGGTTTACTACTACTCCAAAGCTTGTCCTTAGAGAGAGTTTATTATGATCTATTTTAGATTACTATTAGAGTTTTACTTTCTCTAGTAAACAGTAGTACATAGTTTAGTTCAAATGTCGTTAATAGCAGACAACTCGCGATGGGTACTAGGGAGCAATATGTCATAAGATTTATAATGACTGTAGGTATATATTACCTATATTTTGAATGTGCTGAACCTGTTTATGAACCTGAATGTAAGCGGACTAAAACTGCGTTTTATGCTCTAGTGAATAAAAGTGTTTAAAAGCAGAGTGTATAACTCGTTTATAAAATATGCCATTTTATCGTCGACTAAAATATTTACAACTCAAAACATCTCGGATAAAATTACTTACTTTATGCACTTATTGTACAATCTACTATGAATAGTACCTTGTTACTTCATGGAAAAATAGGTTAAATAGTACATCATGTATTCTTTCCGTGACGGTTAGACCACGTGACTGGCCCAACCCCACGTCAGCAGCCATTTCGACCAATGAGTGGTGTTAATTTTATTCAAGATGGTCAAAACTGAACGTGACGTAGTCATTATTATTATATATAATAATAATAAAATACCAGCCTTTTTTAATGTCCCACTGCTGGGCACGGCCCTCCCTTCAATGCGAGGGGGATTAGGCCTTAGTCCACCACGCTAGCCCAGTGCGGGTTAGCGGACTTCACACATCTTTCGAGGGGTTCTCTCAGACATGCAGGTTTCCTCACTATGTTTCCTTCACCGCTTAGCAAGTGATAATCATGGTTGAAAATGAGATTCGCACATCAAATCCAGAAGACCCAGAGGTGCGAGCCGGGGTTTGAACCTGCGATCCTCGTTACCGAGGCAAGCGTTCTACCGACTAGTTTATCACTGCTTATATCATAATTATTATTAGGAGATATATTCGTAGCATTTTTTTATACCCAGGTACTGCACCAGCGTAAATTTATACCTACCTAGAGCGCTAATATACGTTTAACAGCTTAAAGCTGACAACCCCAGGCGTTTAGTTTACATTATAATTTTCTTGTTAACTGTATGGTCACTTTATTTATAACGAACCCAACAGGCCTGTTCATAATACAACGTTATTGACAGGTTTGTTCACGGTTCGCTGCACTATACATTCAACTTAGTCTACATCTAAATAGACCTATAAACTAGATAATAGAACTAAAGCCAATATAATTTTTACTTGACATTTATGTTAATTGCAAAAATTATAGATTACATTAATAGCAAGTTTGAGCTTATTAAGTCATGGTGGTGTTAACAAAAACATGATATATGTCAATGGAACATTTTATATTGGTATTCTGGGCCCATTTGTGACCTTTTCCTGTATAATTTTACCATAAAATATTATTATGGGGTTTGTAAAAAGAGTGCTATTATCGGGACATCGTTCTATCATTCTAAAGAGGTTTGTTTTTGGTTTTTATGAGAAAAATGGATTATGATTAAATTAAATTAAAAAATAAGTAGGTACCTAGGTAAAATTATGTGTAAATTAATTATTGAAATGTTTATGTGTAATCTTTTTTTATTGTTTTATGTGAAGAACTTTGTTCCATTCCAGGTATAGAGTTGAAGTAAGTAAAGATTATTGATTTTTATAAACGTTTATTATTTTTTCTTCTGTGGTTTATAGTGATGTGATTCCTGATTGTGTTAACTAATTCAATATTCTTGGTTGAGCCGAATTAAAGTAGTTTTTGATTTTTATACGGATGTTAGTAGTAATTTAGAATGTTGCTATAGAGTAGTTTTTTTTAACTGGTTGCAAAAATCCTACCAAAGGTTTGTTTCTATAACCGTATGACCGTGTTCTAAATTTGAAAATAAAAAGGCACCGGTATATCGCTAACAGCATTGGCGTCGACCAATCACGTCTGGTTATTCGATCACGGCGCGATGGCGGACGCGCGAGAGGCGCCAATTTTTGTCCAATCTCATGGATTTCCGGCGACAGCACTCGACTTCCGGCGGCGCGGAAACGAGCTGAGACGCCAACGGATTTGTGCGACGAACATGTTGGGGTTTTGGAAAGCTACCCTTATAAGTATTCTTTATGCTGCTAAAGTTTAGTGTTCCTAGGTAGTGTATCTATATTCTTGGTAAAATAAGGATTATAAGGGAGACTTTTGAATTCACAACAATCATTATAAAATAAGCGGTAGAAATAAAATATCCAGACTTCGTCAGATGTACACAGTCCCTCTAAACAATGAATATACAAGACGTTCTAAAACCCTTGTCTGTGTGTGCGTATTATCTAAGGTGCCTATTATGTAATAGGTTACCTACCTATTACATAATAGCTAATCTATCTATAATAGCTATCTAATCTACCTAAGTAATAAAAACATATTGTACGTAAAGAGTTCCTTAATAATCTGTGATAGAGCAAGTTAATCTGTGGGTAGAGTCTCATACCTGTGAGTAGAGTGAGATGCCATATGGATTTTAAGCTTGTGCTAGTGAGTGACTGACGCTGGAGGAGCTTTGCTTTTTGAAATAAGAACGATACTTAAATGTACAGATGCACAATATTTCCTTATGCGTCGCAATTTGAATATAGTACAATTTGTGCGCTGTGCGTTGCAATTTGAATATGGAACATATATTTTTTTTATCCTAGATTCATTTAGTGGCAGGTGTACATAGCTGTCATCATCATCAGTCCATGTACTCCATGTTGGCTCCTTCTCCCATGGTCGACCACACGACGAGATCCATTTTGTACCAGATAAATGATTAAGTGGGTATCTTTTGGTGGGCACCGACTGTATGAAGGTCGAATCCTATAATGACAATAATGTGTCTGCACTTTGCGGTTAATGCAATCATTACGGATGGCCTTGTGCGCGTGAAAAGCTGATGATGATGTGCCCAGTGACGCCACAGCGTGCACGACTTGTGGACGGCAAGGTATTGTGGTCTTCGGTTTATCTGAGGTACCTCGGGGTTCCTGGGCCCCAAGTCTGCTAACCCAATCGATTCATAATCGAATAGAAACCGCATAGTAACTGTCACTTTTGACAGATATTGTATGGGATATCTGCCAAGGTGGCAGTTACTATGCGGTTGCTGTTCGATTATGAATCGATTGTGTTAGCAGACTTGGGGCCTTGGGACTTCGTGTGTCCAATGATTGTTCTAAACACAAGTGTATAGTTCTGCAGAATGTTCGTTGTTTATTACTTATAGCTACCTTTTTTTCGTATAGAATAGAAAGTGTAGACTATGATGACGGAGAACAATAAAACGTAACTTAAAAACTAAGATCTAGAACCTAGTTTTGTCTCAATTAAGTAGGTACTTTAAAATGGAAGTTCAGTCTGATATTGATCTCTTATATTTACGCGAATACTACCTACACATTGAAATAAATCTATTTTTAAGGATTGTATCGCGTTAATTTTTTGTTTTTACGTTCCCGACCTTTCGGCTGCTTTACAACGCGTGAAAACAAAAAAAAACGCCATAAAATCCTTAAATATAGTTTTATTTCAAAGTTCAGTCTGATGTTATTTCTTGTTCTTAAAAATCCTTATACTATCAATCAAGATAGTATGTCGATACAGCCGCAATAGAATGGAGACAATTTGAAATTGTCAAATGACAGAAATAGTTATCAATGTTGCTATATCCAAAATATTGGTGGCAACATTGATTAGTCGAGATTTCTCGCCAAAGAAGTGATTTGCGAAGCGGATGAAGTGATAAAAAAGTTGATAAGCAAATAACCATCAATTCAGATACAATATAACGTCAGCATTGAATTCGCTAAATCGAATCAATATACAACAGAGGGACGGGTCGCACTGTGAGAGGGTAGCGGGGGAGAGTGAATGCAGGTTTACAACAGAATACATTATTTCCAAATACTTACCTATCCCCAAGTTTGTAGATATTTTAATCAATTTATAATAGTATGTAAATCATTTTGCAATAATAAAGTGCTTCGTAATGTAATTGTAAATTAACGGAAACTTTCTATAAGTGTGGAGGTTAATCTTTAGGATGCTATAAAAAATAATTGACTTCTTATTTTCGGACTTTGATTAATAACTTTGAATCGTTCGTATGTAATTTTAAGTTATAAAAATTCAGTTTATAAAGAAAATCTAATCAGTCGAATAAGTTTTTCGATTAAATTTGGTATCGGCTGTCAGAATATAAGTAGGTACTCTATCATAGAATCTGTTACAAGATAATAATAATCATATCGCCAGACAAACACACAAACTATATAGTCCCACACTAAGCAACGCTTGTATTATGGGTGCCATACAAGGGACTGAGGGCAAACTCAGTATATACCTAATACTTATATAGATATTAAACATCCATGACTTAGGTACAAATATTAGTGCTCATCACACCAATATTGTCCCTACTAGGATTCGAACCCGGGACCTTTGGCACAGAAAGCAGGAACACTACCAACTGCGCTAATTGCAGGTCGTCAAAAGAGAAAACAATGGTGTTTAAGTCGCTTCCATACTATGCCGTTTGTTATATTCTTTCAGAGAAGCAAAATCTGAATAACCTAGGCCTAAAGTACCTATAAATAAGTACTAAAATGTAAAATAACGAAACCTACTATAAACACAGGAACATAAGCTACTGTCACACATTATTTTCTTTCCATCACATTAGCATACCCCAATCATTGACCTGTAACATTAGCGAATCCCTTAAAATCCGCTAATCGCTTGCAATGAAAACACGCCCTTAAGACGCAGCTCCAGGGGTGGATCGAGGGAGGCTCAATCCCGAGGGATTTCACTTTTCAGCCCCTGTTATTGTTTCAATCTCTCGCCCCAAAACTCGGGGTAAGTAGAAATAGAAAAAGTTGCGACAACCGCAATGATTTTGATTCACCTGTGTTTTTGTATCTATAATATATTTATATACTTTTTTTGTTCTCTTTTGGCATCACACGTTTGTGTATATTGCCAGTGTCAAGTTTAAAATATTTATATGCTATTATAAAATTGGAACAGGGTTGTGCCTGATTCTTCTTCTTCTTTTTTTAAGCTTGGCAATTGGCTACAAACTGGCAAAAATAGTGCCATTTTAGCCAGTTTCGAATATTTCTTGTTATGGTTATAAACATAGATGTACCCCTGATGATAATGATGATGTTGATGACGATGATGATGATAATGATGAAATGAATCCCCTGCCCCTATCAGTAAAGCTGTGAATACTTTACTGAAAATTTACCGGACATCTTGGGATTGAAAAGTCAAAGATTAGTATATTGTGGGTCGGGCAGCTGTTTATTTTAGACATTGTTAGTTTTCTTTACACTTTTATACATACCATAGATTTTGTGAATATCACCAGGTGTGAGTGAGACACTGCGGACAGAGACAGCGAACAATGTAACTATCAAAAGCCGAGCGGTCATTACACGGATGTAGGCAGGCCACCATTATCTTGTTGAGATCGTTGTGGATGCATGGCGCCCACCCAATGGAACAATTTTAAGAGTTCTTTGGGTTGGTACGAACAATATTTATCGTAAATAATGTGAGTAATTGTAAACAATGGCGTACGAAGCTATCCTAAAGCTTCGTACGCCATTGTATTAAGTAATTTTTTTGCTACTAGGTTAATGGTACATCCGTTATTTAGATTGTCTAAAAGTGGTACCTTTGATGTGTTTTCATTGGGCCCTCACGATACAGGCCAGGCCTAAATTTAATACTAAGCACTTCGCAAGACTTGCGTATCAGTCTTGGTCTTGCATTTTCGCAAGACAGAGACTAAGATGCAAGAATCTCGCATAGTTTTATAACAAACTCTCCGCGAGACTCTGGCGTATAAGTCTTGGTCTTTCATTTTGCGTAAGACCTAGACTTTGGGCAATACTCATTTCCTTGAAGACTGTAGTGACGCTGTCACCTGTATAAAATGGTGGTTATTTCACACAAAGGAATAAAATAATAACACAGCTCTAAGCGAATTACTTTCTCTAGCTGTATAAACAATTCAAATTGGATTCTTACTTGACTTTAAAAAAAACTACAATGTTGTTGAATAAGGTTATTTGCTGTTTATATTGAAAAAAAAACTTGTTGAAATCTATTTGTGGGTATGTAGATTTTATAACGCAAAAAATATTCTAACATCTGCTGTTACATTTAACTCACGGACGACACACTCGGCAATAAATGAATAGCGATTAGATAACAACAACTTACAATTAGATATGTTTGTAAAAGGTTTTAATTACGTATATGTTGTATTATGCAGTTTTGAGACCCTGTTCAGACAAAGGAGCTTTTAGTGTCAAAGTTCCGCTCTGTTTCGTGTTCTTTGTAAATTATATGCTTTTCTGATCGGCTGCTATTTTCTACTCGCCTATACATTACAAAGAATACTAGTCTAGCGGTAGTGTTATGTAGAACCTATTTACTCAGCGCACTATACATTTTACTTATGGGCGCGATATTCAAGATGGTTTAAAATGAAGTAACACCAGATGAGACTGTAGCGACCACTTCAACCGCACCACAAGCTACGCAGATGGCGCTGCAGACGCATTCAGAACAATAGACCAGTTGACGTCGCAATCCTGAATCGCGCTATAAGAGTTTTCGGAGCAAGTAACATATATACAAGATCCCGACAATAACCGTCGGGGCATAGCGGCCGCCCCGCCAGGCATACCACCCGCCTGGTTGGAAGATCTTCCCTTTTCCGCTAAATTGGTGACCCCGACGTGATGGTCGCTACAAGCCGACCACAAAAGCCCGCAGCGGGCCGCAGGTTGAGTATACCTGACCTAGTCCATTATTTAGCGTCCAGGGCCAACTGCTATCTAACCAAGTGGGTACAACAAAAACCAATCTAAGTTTCTAAGTAGGTATGTCAGTAGGTACCTAAATAATAATTTAAACTTGGACTACCGTGCAAAAACTGGTGTAACCTAAATTACTTGCAATAAAACACGTTTTTTTTCGGTATCACAAGCTGCGGAGTGCGTATTTGTCGTGTTGTTACATTAAAAGCAGTACGTCAAGTGCGAGATTATTCGTAAGCTAACCGTATACTTTATAGTCTACGTATTTAGACACTTTAGAGGCGCTGTTCAATTCTCCATGAATTGTGTCTAAATACGGTTAGTATACGAATAATCTCGCACTTAACGTAGTCTTACCTTAACTTTAATAACTTATAATAAGTGCGAGAACATTTGTACAGAAGCGTTCAGTTTGACTGATTATCGCGGGACTCACTGGGCGGAACATTGGCGAGCCTAGAGGATGTTATTCTCCCCATAGTCCTTCAAAATGGGCCTCTATATTGGCTGTTTAACAATTAAAAAGATTATAAAGTTAGGTCGCTGATATTAGTTTTTGGGAGATATTACAAATGAAAATGCCGTTAATTTTTTTACACACCACAGAAAAGAAACCAGAGAGTACATTAAAAAAAACTTTCAACCATAGACATAAAAACACGGAGTAAACATGGGACTAACCATATAATAAAGTAATAGATCTTATTTACCAACCATAATTGGACGAAAATAATCGTCGCAAATTATAAACTGGTGCTACAGTTTCTTAATCGTTTAGAAATTAGTTTCATTCCATCTTGAGACGACTTTGTAGGCGCGGACTATTTTTTTTAAGAAATAAAGTATGTATTGAATTATTGCTATTTGATTATGTACCTACTTGTGTAATTCAGGAGTAGCAAGCATTCATTCTACTGGCGACATTCAAATAAGTAACTAATAGAATTTCTTAAATATTTAAATCAGCTCGACAGTCATTAATGGAAATTAAATGGTCACGCGTGCATCTATAAATCTGTTAACTAGATTTACTCGAGCAATAAATATGCAAATTATGTTCAACGTGTTGCGTGCCACACTCGGCGTCTGTATGTCACGGCAGCTACCGTGCGCTTACACGACCAATATGTGGATTGTGTCAACGAGAGTTGATTTAGCAATCTCATTTTGATACTAATCTACTCAGAAATAAAGTATAAATTACTATATGAAGTATGTGAGGTTAGCACATTATTGCGCACCGTTAATATTTATAGTAAACACTACGTATGCTATGTCTTTAATCAATTCTCGTTTTTTTGTTAGTAAATGCGATTTTTATTGCGAGTCGTGAATCCATTTCAGCTAATGAACGCAGCAAGGTGGCCGAACCAACGCCGATTAATTCAATGTCATTTTTATAATAAAGATTTTTTATTTCTCTTTTTTTATTGCAGCAGTTGCATTGATGCATTATGCTAGTGTCAAAATAATATTTTGTAATCAGGGTCCCCTTGCTATTTTTTGTGATCAACTCTGTCGAAAAAAAGGTGAAAATTACGGATGCGATTTTTTATAAATAAACCGTTTTTTTTGGGATTAAGAGGGTATTGTTATTAGTTAATTACTGAACTAATTAGTTCTATGATTAGGACTGAGTTACAAGTTTTGACGCATCATGCAATGCCATTAAGACAACTTCGATATAAACTAACAATGTAAATAAAAATAATGTTGCAAATTGCAATATTGTAATTTTTTTTTCATTATTACTGGTTTTTTTATCAGACCAACAGTCAAATTTTATAAATTAAATTGTTATTGACACAGGTAATTTAGTAGATATTGTTAAAAAATGTTTTCGATACCTATCAAACCCATTGAAGACCGAGTGTCACACGTATAATATATTAGATTGCTATCTATGTTTATTGAAGTATCAATTTTTTTTTTTTTTTTTTTATTACATTATAGGCAAGTATTTGATCTCGATCTCACCTGATGGTAAGTGACGATGAGATCTACGATGGAGCATACTTGCCTAGGTAGGATGGCGGCAGTAGATCGGGTAGCTGATCTGACCCGCCATCCATGAATGGCAACACCGAACATCATGCCGGAACACGGCTAGGCCGCTTGGCGACATGGCTTTGTTCAGTGGGTGGTGACTAACCACGGCCGAAGCCTACCACCAGTAGAGTTGTCACCTAGTTGGCACCACCCAGGGTCACGTGTAGGGTATCTCGAGGGTATTTAATTCTCCTACGGACGAAGGTGACTCGACCCCAAAAACATGTTACCTAAGATAGTAGTTACCTAGGGAAAGTATTGTACCTCTGGTACAGTATTCATGTAACAACTTGGCTAATCAACTTGTGCAGTAAAGAATGACGAACTATTTAAGTAATTAGATAAAATATAAATAGAGCTTCTTTAATAAAAACAATAGCCCATTCCTTACCGAGGTATATATTTTAGGCGCTTATTTTTCGGGTTCTTATCAATTAGGCCTCGGAGGCTTCGTCTCAATTATAGTCTCGTTTGAGTACCGTCGTCACCTCTGTCTCGAGCTGATGTCATATTTGAGGGCTGTCAGATCGTGGCATGTGGGAAACGAGCGAGATGTTAGTGGAGGAACACCTTAGACAGACATAGTAAAAGAAGGTTCAGTAGGTGAGTAAATCGGGCTGTGTAAGTCAATGGTGTGGAGTAGGTACGAAGCAAGAAATTGTGGTTGCCACGACTTTAATGCTTCAGTGTTGGGCGTAGTCGTTCCTCAAACATCGTAGGTTTATGGTCTATGGATTTTTTCTTTTTTTAGTATTTTGTTTTGATATTTATGAGCCACAATACTATAGGAATAAGTATTTACCAGGACATCTGTCATCCATAACTGTCATCTGTTTTTCTATTCTATGATGTGTTTGTATAAATTAGTATTTAACCTGTTATTGCTATTAATTATTTGACATTGGCAAAATACCTACCGTTTGGGTGGCAAAGGGCATAAAGGAATAAATATGACATGCTTCCTTTCTTTGTATAAAAAAAAAAGGATTCATCAAAAGTTTGCTTGAATGAGTTCCATCCGTCCTGTGACCATAGTCTCGGACATTACTTGCTTTGCAGCCAAAGTTCATAACAGACTTATCCTACTGTCTCCCCTGCTACTTCTCAGACCATGACGGTGCAGTATGCGCGCGGCGCCGCGCGGGCGTCGCCGTTGCGCGCGCGCACCTACGTCATTACCTCCGTAATGGCCGCGACAGCGATGGCGGACGCCGGCGTTCGTTTTGTTATGGGAAATAGATATTTGTTTGGTGCATGCGACTTTTTTTGTAGCAGATATTGGTTGGTCTGATTATTTGAAAGTGACTTAGGTTCAATAACCTATGTTCTGGAGGTAAGCCCAAATGAATCCACCATGGGAACTTCTTGGGACCAGGCATAGAGACAGAAGCTTGTATCTATTAGATATGATATTAGAGCTAGGGCCAGCTAGCACGCGCGCTAAAACAAGTTTTATATTAGGATTATGTCACACCGAGCCGCTTAGTCGAGTTTCATGAGACAGATCGAGATGTCTTACATTTTGTCCTATCCCAAATCTTGTAGCTTTGGCAAAGATCATTCGGTTCGTAGTTGCCAATACGCGATCATCGAGATTCCCGAATCGGAATACCTAATTAAATCGCTGTCAGTTCCATCCGAGTCGTGGAGCAGATCGGTCGAATCGATAACGGTGCACGTTTCGCGGTATCGATACAGCCCAGCGTGTGATCGTCCTTGGTTAGGAGGTGGTGTGACGGCTTGACCTTTTTCACTTACGCGGAAGATCATGGGAGTCGTATGGAAAAACTGCACTCGTACCTTCTCGTCGTGTCTATGGTTTGGGAGAGATGTATTTCTTATCTGTTGCAAAGGCGAATAGAATAGTGTTTCCAAAAGTGTTGACCTTGGTCTTGCATTTTCAGAAGACGGTATCTCACAGTTATATTTTTCGTAAGACCTAGACGCAAGTCTTGCAGAGGTTTATTTTTCGCAAGACTGAGACGCAAGTCTTGCAGGGTTTTGTTATTAAATATTGAGAGACTTTTGCGTCTTTCATGAGTCAAAGCTTAAGTATCTAGAACAGTCCAAGAAAGTTCTGATAAGTGGCAACCCTATGACGGTGGCGCCATACTATACTTACTTGCTCTTATTTCAAACATCTTAATACAAATAACATGTCTGATGCAGACGATATAATAAAAACCTTAACAGTTAACAATAAAGCTGAGAATTGATTGGAAATAGATTTGTAAGTGATAAAATTGGTGTGGTTTATACAAGAGTGGTAGCCTATTACACCGTCTTGTAATAAATGTTATTTTTGTCATATATACAGTCGTAGATAGAGTATTACATATACTTGCTTAACATTATTTAAACTCAAATAATCTTAAAAAGGATAGATGCCTGATCGTAAGTAAAGAACTTTAGGTATGTGTATCTGGAAAGCAATCTCATGTCAAAATGTTCTTCATGTGGAATCCAAACCTAATCAGTATGCTAGATTAGATGAAAGGTAAGTCGTAATATGTATAATAACTTTTAATCATGCAATAATTAAATTAAAAATTATTTTGATTCTGATAGCTCGGCGAAATGGCCAAGTATTGGCGTATTTAAATCTGGAATTTAAACCTCGTACAGAAGAAAAATACATCCCACATTATGTTTTCTCTGTAAAGTATGGGTTCTACAACGCTCGCGGAAATTTCAGAAGGTCAACATCCCATAGATGCATTTCAAAGAGCGCGGAATGAAGAATGCAACTCAAACCGCAGAACGCTCTCGTGCATGTTTGGGCACGTATCCTCATTCATTACACTTCGGTGTGAGAGCGGCCGTGTTACAAAATTGACGCATCTCACGCGGCGATGTAGATGTGTAATAACGTATCGCTCGATCAGTATTTACATTTAACATCAGCGTGAGCCGTGAGCGATGCGAGCGGAGCAAGCGCAATGAGCAACCCGCTCTTTGAATATAATCATCAGGCAATCCAACAATATCCATTGCTGGATGTATCTTTCAATGTGCACTGACTACGCATTGATTAGATTGTAGGTTTTTAATTGCTATAACTTTCAACCTAATTTCTTTTTTTCTCCATTTGCAATCGGCTACGAAATAGAGCAGTCAACTTTGAGTAACTACCGATGCCATGCTTCATTAAAAAAAAATGCCTTCGTCATTTATTTGGCCAGTGTCAAGCCTAAGGTATGGCTATTTGAAATCAATAATCAAAGCGTTTACAGTCCTTTTTCCGGACATAAATATCCTATCAGCTAAGGGGTGTAGGTTACGGTACTTTACTAAGACAATATTAGTATTTAATTATATTATTTTTTATTACCTTTCAATCGTACTTACGTACCAATGTCATAAAACAATCACGAGCCAATATAAAAAAGCCGGCAACTTTTTTTCATTCGATACATCACCCGAACTCGATATGGAAATCGATATAAGCCACGATAGAGAGGGACGGCTATACAAAAATCACGAATCATTGCGTCGTGATCTGCTTTTTTTGACGTCTCAATAATAAATTTGGACACAAAATAAATAGTTATATCCCAGCGTGCCGTAATTACGTTGTTAATAAGTACAATGCAGCGATCTGAATCAATCGGGACGTCATTTGCTTGACGTTTCAATCAACATAGCATTGTTTGTATTGTATGTTTAATATGTATAGATTGTGTTACCGATATACCGCGTTTTTTGTACGTCCATTGTGAGATGACGGCTTGTTTTTGTTTAAGATCGGGCCGGGCTCGCGGCGGCGGGCCTCTGATGAATCCGTGTCATGTATTGAGACGTCTTTGTAATTTGCTATGAAATATTAGGCTGATAGATTCGATCGCCGTGATCTGACATTCAAAAGTTATACCTACTTCGTGTTTTTGAATTTGGAACGAACGGAGATTTGGCACTGGCACGTATGGAAACTTTTTAAGAACACGCTCTTATTCATCGTTTACACGAGGCCAATAATTGTGTTATTCAGCCAATCTATTATCCGCATTGTGTGTATGAATAGATCCAGTCCATGGACTTGGCCTGTTGTCTCAATAATAGGATCAATGTACATAATACATTATTATTTATGTGGAATAAAATGTCATCCAAGTGTGTGCAAAATGTCTAACTAATGCTAACTAATGGTGAGTTATATAAAGACTCGTAAAAATTGTATAGAGCAGAATATACAGATATGCAGAGGTACGGAATGGCTGGAACAAGACTTCCAATGACATCCAAGATATATTATGTTAAAAAGTTACCTAAATTAAAACTATCAAAAGATGGAGGTTCAAACGACATACCAACATCGAAGCTCATTAAACTATAATCTAGAAACAATATATCCAAAGCGCTACATTATGTCATCAATAACGTGTCATATTTTATCGTCGTTCCCGTAACCGATCATCAGACAGTTGCAAAACATTCACTAATGTCCGCGCCAGTTTTTGCACCGAATAATAAATTATATCGAAATATTAAAACGAGGCACCTGACATGAGTGTCTTGATCTCAATTTAAAAAAAAAATGCAGACCGTTATAAGTTACGTTCTAATGACTGTAGTAAAAAAATAATACTCACTAATAATATTTAATTCAAAAGTGGAACTTTGGCAATTCGGTTGACGCGTTTGGGTGTTTGTAAACGAGACATTATTGAAAGATTTTTCACCTAAAGCATGTTGCAGGCAAAGTTACGAGTTATTATGTAAATATTAATTTGTTTTAAACAATAATATGGGCTTAACGGATTGAAATCAAATTTTAGAACACCGCTGGCCTCTATTTCGCGCAGAGAGTGAGCCTCGCTATTCAGCGCGGAAACGCGGCCAGCCTGCTGGGCACTTTTGGCATCGACGACGATGTGGAGTCATTTTTGTGTACATAATTTTATTTTTATTTTATTATACAATGTCCTATTACTAAGTATTTTTTAGTTTTTTTGTTTTTCCATGTAAATAACTATTGTACATAATTTATTGAGATGAACAAATTTTCTAATACACCGCATTGATCCCATTTGATCAACGAATAATATTACACGAGCATAGTCGGCGGAAAAAGTTTGTTGGATAAATAAAAACGCGTGCGAGGTGCGTTTCAATTTTGGAGTCGCCACATGTCGACAGTGACTTGCGGGATTTGGATGGGAGGCCGCGCCGCCGGCAAACGGGAACGAATATTTTAAAAACAGAATTAAATACTTATTATGATGGTTCGATGAATTAGGTGCATGTTTACTTAGGCCGATATCAATCATGATCGTATCTGTGCGGAGTAATTTTCAGTTAGGCTCGGTTAACACGAGGACAGGTAGGTAGGTATACAAGTAATAAGATTGTTATGTTAATAGCTTGGCAAGTACGAGGTGACAATTACCAAGATTTCTACTCGTTGCTTCGGTGGTACTTGTGGAAATCAAGCATTAGGTGTAGTGTTGCTCTAAGTCTTGGTCTTGCATTTTCACAAGACCAATACGTGAGTCTTGTAGAGTGTTTTGTATCTATGATACTATGCAAGACTTTTGCGTGTTGGTCTTGTGAACATTCAACATCAAGAGGTCAACACTAATTATGTTATGTTTTGGAATATAAGAATTATGCACTCTTTGAGTGTATTAAAATTTTTTTTAAGAAGTTTTACTTGCCAACATTAGTTTCATTTATAAATTAGTAGTCCAAGCCCTAGTAGGTATTGTTTTTCTTTCATAAAGTCCGTTAACTGTGTTTGAAGCCGGAAAATGTCTACATTATTTTACTGGTGGTAGGCTTCGGCCGTGGCTAGTCACCACCCACTAAACAAAGCCATGTCGCCAAGCGGCCTAGCCGTGTTCCGGCATGATGTTCGGTGTTGCCATTCATGGATGGCGGGTCAGATCAGTTGCGCTGCATGTGCCTAGTGAATGTAGCGTCTCGATCTACTGCCACCTTCCTACCTAGGCGAGTATGCTCCATCGTAGATCTCATCGTCACTTACCATCAGGTGAGATCGAGATCAAATACTTGCCTATAATGTAATAAAAAAAAAAAAAAAAACATTCATTACTATAAGAACCTATTCAAATACTGTTAACAACGAATAAAAAATGTTATTATAGACAATTGGCGGCACTGGCGGCACGAAAAAACAGAAGTAATAATACAAAAAAAGTAAGATCCCACCACAGACTCTGTAATGGTGGTAATCGCGCCATTTTTAACACTTGTCTATAGCAAGACAAAGTACGCGATCTATTTTATTTATGGTCTAATGTTAATGTAATTTATCGATTGTAGCGCGATGGTTTTTGCTCAGATGCTAACTAGTTTAAGTGTGTTGCTAGTGTTAAAATTATTGAAGTTTTTAGACTATCTAAATAACGTCAATAAGAAGTAGACAGCTGGATATTAGCTATGTCGAAGTCAGCAGCCGTAGGTTCCTTTTCTGATTAAATAGGTACGTATCTATATTCCAAATTTATTATATTAATTGATGTGGTGGAAGGTTCGGTGGAGTGGTGTGGGTTGCATAAACAAGGCACAATATATATTATTCTGCTGCAGGGTGCGCGTAAGTGATTATTTTATTTATTTGCAAAATAAATAAGTTATACAATAAGTAAGTTTTAATGTAATATTTTATTTTAAGTTCGGGTTTTAAGCTTTTTATTTAAATTTATAGTTTTATTTTTTAGGGTTCTTTAGGATCATGTGTAATGTCGTCTACATTAATCTTATTACTTACAGTATACAATATGAAAAAGCAACGTACTACAAGTAGGTATTCGTATATCTATGAATAAAGGAAAAAAACTAATAAACATTGCTATAATACCTACACAGATTCGAGCAATCGAAATGCAATCAACAAAAAAAAATATTGCAAGAATATTAACAATCTCGATCATATTTATCAAGTAGATACTTTGTGCCTACAAGATTTAATAACTCCTTACAAAATATGAACAAAAAAAACAAAAAAAAAAAAAGTCTTTAAAAAGGTAACATTATTGATAAAACATATTTGTAGCAGCACAAATGAATGGCGGGAAGCATCAATATGTTTTCATTTATTGTGAACGCAGTCATTAAGCACCCGTACCCTTTGAAAAGCACTTGTGACAACAAAAGGCACAAAGGACGGTGGCTTTTAATGCCACTGAGTCAGTTTCCCACTGATTTATGACTATCATGGTTTGAGGAATCCACGTCATCTGGTGGTTTTGAGATTTGTTAGCGGTTTTTTTTTTCATATGACCCGCGCCTTTCGCCTGTTTTTAATTTAGCGGAGACCACGGAGGGCTGATATTATGTAGATATATATTTAGTCGACTTCGCGGGCGAAGAAAATATATCTTTACAGTCCTGAAGGATGGGACCTAAGTGCAGGTCAGTTGGGGATCTAATTCATTCGTTATCTGAGGTTAGTCAGACTTTTGCTTGATACTGGCTGTATGTTGAAGACTGGTTACCTTCTTAAAAATGAAATGTTTCTTTTGTGTTTACGACTATGGTTGGTACATGCATAATCAAGACGCTTTCATTTTCAACATATTTTCATCCCTAGTTCTGACTGCGAGTATTACCAATACCTATTTAAGTTACCATTTATAATGTATAAAACGCGCGATATGCATTAACCAACCAATACGTAAATCAACCCGTGTAAACTACCAGTCAAATGAACTAAAATGAGCATCGAACCCGTACCCCGAATGCCGGCTCAACAGCCCGTGACTAACCCACCTCGACGCGCCTCGCAATTTCCCGCCACCGGCCCATAGACAACGTTAGCTTTTAGCTGTTCACGCGTTTTTGAATGCTCATTGTGGAGTATCGGATTGCTGAAAAAACTTTTGTTTAGGTTGTTTATGGTCCTTCAAGCTCGAACGTACGGTAGGTTTGATTTGATGAATAGAATTAAGATAATAATGTGCACTCTGACCAATATAATGGTATGTTAAAATTTAATATTTAAATAAACTTTATAAAAGTATTAAACTCATTCGACAGGTTGTGTTTAAAATCATAGATAATTACCTCCATAGACGAGACACGTAGCTAAATACAAATAAGGATTATATTCCCTGCCTACACAAAAAGAAAAAAAATTTGAATGGGACAGCTATAGGACTATATAAAACCATTGCGTGTGAACTAAGTATTGACATGCTAAATTGACCTTAAGCTTGGCATCCAGTATAGTCACAGATAGTCTAATAGACGAGGCTTTTGTTTTGAGTTCATCATCCACTTAGCAACGAATCACAGCCCTCGTCAGCTACCACAATTTGTAGCTTGAAAAACCAAATCTAATCTTCAATTAACATAGAGGGGACATAGCCTGTCAGCCGCACGTCAAATCTGACAAATTAAAATAAATGACGCGCGCTTCGTGCGGACCATTGGCGGCTAAGTGTTGCCAGTTTAAAATATTAAAACACAATTTGAGGGCGCGGGTCGCATCCCAATCTGTCAATGTAAATAGACGGTTGTTTGTGTTCGGCTCCCCGTGAGCGTCCGTTTAATTAGTTTGTTCGGGGCGACAGTGTTTAGGCAATGTGTAGTGCAGGCAGTAATTCCATGAGAATAAACTGATAGGACACATAATCAGAAACAAAATAGTAAGTTGGTCAAAATAGTCGTAGATATAGAATGTTGGCCAACAGATCGTCCAAATTGCTGAGTATGCTGCACAGCACCTCGTGCTTAGAAACTGTCAAAAATGTACAGTGGGTTATGCTCGATTTACTTGAGGATAGTACGCAAGTTACTTGCGTACTATCGTAGAGTACCTAGCGAAGTAACTAAGTAGTAGCCAACTTGGAAATTTATGGAAATATATTTCGGACTCCGTGCTTGCGGAACTATTACACGAGAAGACTAAGTGTTACTTATTACTTGCATTGTCCTATTGCAAACCGAGCATTACGTGAAGTAGGTTTGGAATAGGAAGATACACTAAATTAAAAAAAAAACAATCTTAATATCCGTAATAATTTAAATTTAGAACGTCTTCAAAATATGTTTTATTAGTCACCAGTATCAACCAACTTATTTTTTTTAATTTTATTGTTATTAGCAATTGCGCGTCGCTCAAGCGCGCTCTATGTAGGTACTCGTGTAATTACGCACTCGCCCACTCGTCGGGATGGCTCTCGTCCCGACGTTCCCTGTTTGTTTACGATCTTGGTTGTTCACTAATCACGACGCACGCTTCGTAATCTAGTTTGTCACTATCAACGTGTTTGTAAAAACGATTTAAGTAGACAGTTTGAGATAGGTTTGGATAATGGTGTAATGAATTATTTATTCGTCAATTCTTCTTTCTAGACCTTTCTTTTAAATTGGTTTGAAGATGGATGAGTGCCAACGCTCATTTGGGGCTGATAGCTGATATTTACACAAGCGATGACCATTATTCTGAGGCAGAGGAAATAAAAGAATGATAGAAAGTGAATGATTAAGCACACGTACTCTAGACTCGCATCCTGCGTAGATATAAATTGCAGGCCTTGTTTGCGATGGGCGTATGATAAGGATTTGCTTAATATTAATTTTACGGATTCCTATGGAGGAGAACGGCCAAGAAACTCCATGGTTGCTCTTTTTAAAAATATCTTTTACCTTTTTGAGCAGTACATTGTTATGGATATGTGAGAACAATTTATGAACGGCTAGGCAGGCTTGAGCAGCTGATCAAAAACATACTAACTCTAAGTATATAATTACAAGTTAATGGCTACATGGTTCTCACATTTACAATTACTTTTGTAATTTATATGTATATAATGGTAGGTTACGTTATTTATTTGAAACGATTTTTTGTCAAAAAATTTACGCACTCGATACTGGAGCTAAGGCGGATCACACACGAGCGCAGCAGATCCGCATCGCGCTCCATTAGCGCGTAACATGATCCGCGCGCCCCGCCCGCGCCGCCCGCGCGCCCGCCCGCCGGAACCGCGCGGATTTACGGACTTTTTGTTTGGTGAGTAAATAACTCACTACTTAGAAAATTAATGAAATAAAACTAAAAACTCTTGATTGGTAATGACCCTGCCCTCTGTGCTGTGGGTCCCGGGTTCGAATCCTGGTAAGGACAAACATTGGGTTCAAATTCAGTAACAATACAACAAGTTGTAAGAAGAATTAATCTTCCTCTCATGTATCTTTCAATTGCGGAATAGTGGACATTCTTATGTACCTACCAAACCCTTTACAATTATGTTCGCGAGTGTACAAATCTAACACTCGGTGTCGTATATCAGTCGCGTGATCGCGCGCCGGTCACCGGGGCACCAACACCTGGAACTAACACTATCACCAGGTCCACTGGGCACCGAAGGTCGTCCGTGTATCTAGGCTAAATGAAGATGACTAACTTTTTGTGATGTCTGTATCATGTTGAACAAACGTTACAATTTACTAGAGGTATGTTAGTTAGGACAATAACTGGAGCTTGGTAATTTGGGTATAATACAATTGAGGTGTATGGGTTTCAAAAGGACTATGGTTTGTTGTGTAACTGACTAAATAAAAAAATATTAATTACCTATTATTTTAATCTGGCTAAGATGTATTGTACGCCCAGTTTTATATACGAGTATATACAGAATCCATATACAACAGAAAAAAATATTGATTATGTAGAGCTTTCTATGCATTTTGGGGTTCAGTTTTTATCCTCCGTTTATAAGAAGCCACTAGTGACGTGGATCTATAGTTTATTCTTTCATAAACCATCTATAAAATGTGACAATAAATTACTAAAGATTCCTGAGTAGTGTTGCCCAAATTCTTAGTCTTGGTGTTGCCTTTTCGCAAGACTGAGACTAAGATGCAAGAGTCTCGCAGAGTTTTAAAGCGAGAACTGCGAGGCCCTTGCGTCTTGGTCTTGCGAAAAACCAAGACCAGAGCAAGACTCTGAGCGACACTATTCCTGAGTCACGTATAACAATTAAAATCGCAATAATGCTGAATTCAATTTTATATTTACCACAAAATTGACACATTTCTAAATATCTTAACAGCGAAGCGTCCGATTAATGTAATGTTATAATAATTAGTTGTGCTAATCAACGTCGGTAGCGCTAAGTGCGCAAGCGCACGCTGCCGCTAATTGGCGGTGCAAATGTTAATGATATTATGCGCCCGTGACGCCGCTCGGACTGAAGAATGCCGGACCACGGTTATGTAGAATAACTTTAGAAATTATAGTCAATCTTCATAATGATAAATATTGAAGCGAGGTATTGTATACATATATTAATCTATATATATAAAACAAAGTCGTGTTAGTTACGTCATTCATAACTCAAGACCGGGTGGGCCGATTTTTATGATTTTATTAATTTACTAGTAGCACTCCGCGGTGTTACCCGCAATTAAAAATTATGTCCTTTTTACCGGGCTACAAGGAGCCTATGTGCTATTCCAGACTATAATCTATCTTTGTGCCAAATTTTATCCAAATCCGTTCAGCCGTTCTGGCGTGATTGAGTAACAAACATCAATCCATCCATCCAAACTTTCACATTTATAATATTAGTGTGATTCGTGTGATAATATTAGTGTGATTAACTCGCTCGTACCTCGGAGAGCTCGTGAAACCGTCAGTGCTGTGCCTGATCTCTCTCTGGTCGTGTCGGATCGCCGTCCCATCGGACCATGAGAGTGAGAAAGAGAGAGTGCACCTGCGCTTGCGCACACACTTGTTCACTATAATATCTCCTGCGCAGATAACTAGTCTCCGTTAAGATTAGCTACCGTGACCGAAATTCGGTCATGAGGACTACTATTATTAATCAATGGTTTATAAGAAATAGAATATTGTGACTACCTAGTTATATATATATCGCTTCTATACTAATGCCAAATAAGAAATAGCAAACTTAATTTATTTACTGAAGGTACAGTTTTTTCAGCTTAGATCTAAGATAATAACCCAAATTCGCCATAAACGGAACATTAAAACATCGATACCGCGTTTAATTACGAGTAATCGATCCTCGGTTTACGGTTAGTGAAAACATAATGGGATTACGCTGCGCAATGGACGGCGGTCCAACGAGACACTGGTTTTGTGCAAAAAAAGACGAGCGAATTAGTTAATGAGCCGTGAAATTAGGGTAGGATCCGGAGCCGGGTTGGGAACTAGTATAGTGTTACCTCGGCGCAAGCTATAAGCGTGTAGTGGATTGATTGTGCAATGAATCAGAATCAGAATAGGTTTTATTCACGTAGACCATTAAGTACAGTACTTATGAATCGTCAAAAGTTACAAAATACTATGCTACAACTTTACCACCCGTTCGGAATGCCATTCCTATGCAGAAGAACGGACAAGAAACTCCATGGTTGCTCATTTATAATGCGAACAATCATTTGCCGCTCACTCTGCCAATACATAATCCTCACACATTTAAAACCTACAAACCTACAAATTCTAAGTGTCTGAATTCTGTAGCTAATCTATCTGCAACTGAATGAATGAATGATAAAAAGTAGACTCATTGGTGCTTCGAAAGGTTCTTCACTCCGAAGACTTTCTGTACAATTCTGGCAGTTTAGCATTGGCATGGTACAGTAATATGCTACGCCAGGAGGAGGAGGAGGAGGAGTTCTCTTCCGACGATGGCCAAAGATTACGTCAATGGTCATATATATGACGTAGTCTTCGGCCTATCATGTGAGCTAGCTGTCACGGGAAGGGAATACCTGCAGTATTGGATCATGAGCATTGGTTGTTCTGCTAGTTGAGAGATGGCATTCGCTCTTCCCATTGGTAAAACGCTTGAAAAGAGAAAATTATTAACAAGGTATATTTTACCACGGCCTCTTCATTTGTAAGATCGTTTTCGGCTTACAACATGGGCCAATCCCTCTTCTTGCGAATTATGAGAGCACAGTACTGCGAAGTGGCGTGCACCGCTCACTAGCAGCGCCCGCGCATGTAACCAAACACCACCATTGTGGTTCTCCCACTTTGTTCACTACACTGATTGAGATGTGAATGAAATTTAACGACTTTATAAAGCTGCCCTGGTGGCTGCAGGTACAGATAAGCACAGTATAACACATCGTTGTGAAATAATTTCTAGGTTTTGCACGCAATTTAATGAAGAAGAGCTGAAAGGTCAAAGAATATATTGTATTTTACGCTCGTAAGAAATATAATAATTCTTTATCTCTCTAAGCTCTACGCCAGACATGGGAAATAGTGATGACTACATTCCAGGGCATGGGCGTAGCTACAAGGTGGCAGAGGGGACAGGTGCCTCCTCCCCTAGCTCATGCAGTCAAGTGAAAATAGATATAAGACTTATCACTACAGATGTCAAGAATTGATGTGCCTCTATAATACCTTGATAAATGAGAGCATTCATAGAGAAAATAACTCTACATTAAGAGCAGTGACTTCCAGGAAGAAGCGACTTTTGATTGGATTAAATTTTTTTAGCGAAGAAAAGATAATAATTCACTTCGAGTTTCCTTGCTTTGCCTTACCCTGAAGCCAACCCTGGCTTACAGAGAGCCATGATTTTTGCACCAATTTATATATTCGTTTATGAAACTGTGTCAAGGGATGCTCAGGTAGAGGTAACATAATACTCTTCGCACGCATCAGGGCCCAGCTCCTGCGACCACCTGGTTGCGAAACTCTACCGTTTTGGCAACGCACCTATAGGTATATTTGCACTATCTCTTACGTGGGGTGGGTAGGAGTATTCGGTTACAGTTTTGTTGTTACAATATTTTTTTATAAGCGGTAGATAATAGTTTTATAAGTTACCATAAACAATTCATATGCGATGCGTAAATCGTTAACAACAGAACACAAAGAAAGGTCTGCATAAAAAAATAAAAGTAAAGCAATAGACAATATTCTTTATATAAATACCAGGCAATAATGTTCAATATTAATAGGTGAGTGAGTATCTTTGCGAATTCTTAATTGCAATACTTAGTCAAGGGGCGTTTTAAATATTTCTGATTGTCTAATAAAATGTACGGCGCGATGATACGTTTATATCCCGATGACATGTTTATGTGATAACAAATTGAATATCTAATTAACTTTGTTCAAATGTCGTTCTGCACTGTCGCGGTCTTGGAAGCGTTGAACAGGAATAATATTAATATTTAGGTATTGTTGGCTCATATAATATGTAATATAATATGAATTTAAAGAGCTATTAATCAATTTCATTCAATGTATTTTTCAAAAGAGAGTCCTTTGTAAATAACAATATCTTTTTTATAAAGGAGATAGATCTAGCTTGTAAATTTCATTACTCATTGCGTTGTGTCTTAAATATAGGATATTTCAATACGTACCTACATAATAGAATGTTGAAAATGGGACAGACTATCAATCAATTCAGACCGATGAATTACAACAAAAAAAAACAACCATGTGCCTAGTAAAAACTGCTTGGTATCATATGACATTGTCATAGACAGAGCTTTCTGGTACTGTATTTTTTTTTTATAAAATCACTAGTGGAACGCACACGCTTACGACAACGTAACGCTACCTAATAAAAAAAACTTTTAAACAAAAAAAAACACCTTGAAAAAACTAAAAAGCAAAAATTAATCTAATCTTGAAGTCTATCTTGTCTATTGTATCTTGTCAATCAAATATTTAACGAATGTGAATATTAGCGACTTCATTTTGACTTTCAACTAATTCGAAATTCAAATTGAAGTCGTGAATGTATTCTGATATATAGAATAGAAAGTATTTATTTCAGTCTATCACCACAGCTAACCAACACATGAAGATACATATCTGTATAAGTAGTAATATCATTATATAAACATTAATACTAACTAAGATATACCTATTTACCATGAACTTAAAGGATCAATTCGCGTGAATGCGCCCAATTAGTATACAATCATTGAAGCCACGGCAAAAACCGCAGGACAACACATTACTAGGGACAGGTGTTGCCTGTAATAACGATTATGTACATACTTGTAATTAATAGTTCATGCAGATAGTTTGTTAAGTACTTATTTGCAATTAATTGTCGAATGTAAAGTACATTAGATTACTTAGCCGGTATCGTTGTAAGAGTCCATACAAATATATTACGAGGTCTATTGAACAAATTCTTTTTGAATCTTAATACTTGAGTAAGTATCTATTTAAATATATTTTTGTTTACCTGAATAGAAATATCATTTATAATATTATATATTCTATAACTTGTGGATAGAACTCAAAGTAATCTATAAATATAAATAAAATTGGAGTGTCTGTTTGTAATATTAAAATAACCGCTTTTTACTAAATGCATTTGGATGTATACACGGTACCTAGTACGAGGGGAGATCAAAAAGTAGTGAGAATGAGATAGAACATAAAGACTATTGATAACTTAATAATTTATTTTTCTACATACTCTCCGAGTCTCTCTACACACCGAGTCCAGCGCTTTTCCAAGGCTTCAATACCTTTCAAAAAAATTTTTTTGTCTTGGTCATGCAAAAAGCTCTCCACGGCATCCATCATCTCGCTATCGTCTTCGTACCTGTCTCCCCTTAAGTATTCTTTCAATTTGGTGAACAGATAAAAATCGCTAGGCGCCAGATCCGGTGAATAAGGGGGGTGGTCAACCAATTCGAAGCCAGCTTGCTGAATGGCAGCCATCGCAACTGCCGACCTGTGCGCGGGTGCGTTGTCGTGATGAAACAGCACGCCCCTTCGAAGTTTCCCTCTCCTTTTCTCTTTGATGGCATTCCTCAACTTGGGAATTAAAGCTGCATAATATTGGCCTGTAATAGTGGTTCCATGCTGCAGGTAATCAATCAACAATATCCCTTCTGAGTCCCAAAATATTGAGGCCATAACCTTGCCAGCCGATGCCACGGCACGAAACTTCTTCGGGGCCGGTGATGATGGCCGTTTCCATTGCGAAGATTGCTGTTTTGTCTTGGGATCAAAATGATGGACCCATGTTTCGTCCATTGTTACGAAACGAGACAAAAAGTTTTCAGAATCTTCTTGAAACTTGTCCAACAATATCTTCGAAATGTCAAGTCGATTTTGTTGCTGACTGTCGGTTAACATTCTCGGCACCCAGCTTGCGGAGACTTTTCTCATATTCAAAGATTGTTTCAATATGGATTGAATACTTCCATATGAAATGCCCGTTTCTTGAATTAAGTATCGGATGGTAACTCTTCGATCGCTCAATACAATTTTCTCGACTTTCGCAACATTTTCTTGGGTGACTGACGTCGATGGACGGCCGCAACGTTGTTCGTCTTCCGTGCTCGTTCTCCCTACTCGAAATTGAGAAGCCCACCTTACGACAGTGGAATACGGCGGAGCAGACGCTCCTAATGTTGCCTCCAAATCGCAATGAATCTCTTGCGTTGTTAACTTTTTAAACAGAGGTATTTAATAACACTTCGTTTTTCTCCATTTTCGAGAACACGTTCCGACACGAAGCAAACAAATGACTACATTCAGAAAAAAACAAAAGATAATCGAAGTTTTTTTTCTTTATTAATATTACAAATATGTATCTGAGCTATGCCTGCAAGTATTTATTTTTTTTCTTACCTAGGAGTATGTCATTCTCACTACTTTTTGATCCCCCCTCGTACCTACACCAAAACAACCTTTTTTAAAAATGTTGTCTGTCTGTCTGTCTGTCTGTTTGTTCCGGGTAATCTTTGAAATGGCTGGACCGATTTTGACCGGAATTTCACTGGCAGATAGCTGATGTAACAAGGAGTAACTTAGGCTACTTTTATTTTAGAAAAAAAAGAGGATCTCTCGAAAAAAAATTAAAACCAATGTTGCAGCGTTGCGCCTGATTAAGTTTGATAGCAACAATCTGCAATGCGTCCCGCGGGATCAGAACGCGCGAGCAGGCTGTTGCCAACGGTTGAGTCTTTGTTAAATACCACGCGGACGAAGTCGCGGGTAACAGCTAGTATTAGTATATAGTAGATTAGTATATAAATCGTATAGGCCTACTAACTGACTGAGAAGATCCGGCAAGAAACTCAGCGGGCTTGTCTACAAAATATGTTACAAAATATTTTTTTTAACTTTTTTTTTTATTACATTATAGGCAAGTATTTGATCTCGATCTCACCTGATGGTAAGTGACGATGATCTACGATGGAACATACTTGCCCTGAAGGTACCTGTTCACTCTCGACTCCTTTTTCAACTACAATTTTTTAAAGCCATGTTTAACACAAAAAAACAATAAGAAAATTAAGCTCCAGTGTGTTGCCATGCGAGACGCACTATAACTTCTGTTCGATAAAAAACAGCATCTTCTTAAATCATTTTTTAACCCATAATAGAGGGCTGATGCTAGAAAACTTCCCTCTTGGCTGTGAGCACAATACTATGAAGTGCATAAGAGATGTACTAATTTAAAGTATAGTTAAAACTTGTGGACACGCATGTGCCTACGGCATTTACAGATTATCATTCATCACCTTGAGAAGAGGCTTATAAAGGCTTTACAAAGTCATTAGTGAGAAAAGGATCAGAGCCTAAAATTCTTTCACATATTTATTTGTTATATTTACGCGATTACTACACATTTAAATAAAACGGATTTTATCGCATTTTTTTTGTTTTTTACGTTCCCGACGTTTCGGCTGCTTTACAGCAACCATGGTCACGGGAGGACTGAGGTGGTTGACGTCCTGGTGTCATAGTTTGTACTAAAATTCGTTTTCAAAACCCACTAAGAAATAGATCCTAACATTGATCGCTCTGAATTGCCAATTTTTCATCGCACAATATCGTGGCTTCGAAACTGTGCCAATATTCACATGTTAATAACCACCCAATGTAACTGGATATGTTAGTTAAGCTCGCTTTGTGGAGCCGGCGCGGGCGCATGAAGACATGGTCGTAATTAATGAACGCGGACCGGCGCAAACGCAATCTTACTTAGTGTGTGGCTTTTGGGAGCTGTCTGGGAAAGCCGAGATCGAAGTCTTCCGTCTTATCACCTTGTAACGTGAGCAGAAAAAAGAGAGCAAATGGTAATTATTATATTTAGATATAGATCTGGAATTCTGGGAACTGAACTCCCAGACTGAGTGGCAGGTGATTGAAGGCAAAAAGCTTTGGAGAATAGCAGATAAAGGTTGACACCATTAAAGAAACGTAGGTTTTAACAGGAATGAATTGTGACACAAGATGAATATGCGCGGCTGAGTCGAATACTTAGGTATAGATCTATTTTGTGATAATTACATGCATTCATCTAAATAACAACTTCTATAATAAAATCATAATGCAGGAATCGTTTCCCGCTTCGGTCACATCAATCAGACGTAACAAAAATCCGGCGGTATCATCTATAAACATTATCTCTGGTCGATTTGCGGCGGCGCGCGGAATGCGCCGGCGCAAGCGTGGCATTCGTCGCGCCCCCCTTGTTGTGGGGGACGGCAAAAACTACGCGCGTTTACGGATATTTGAGGTTTCAAGACATGGGCGGTGAGAGGGAATTCCATAGTTCAAGAAATTTTCTAATGTGTTAAATTGGGACGAGGGAAAATGAATCTTATGTTCTATTTCTGCGAATATATGGAAATTTCAGAATCATTTGCATGTCACCTTTGCATAGCGCTGGGAACAGAAAAAATAGCTCGTCCGCTGGTCAAGGAAAACCTTTTGTGGTGGAATAGCTCACCATCCTAAAAGGTCCCACACTAAGCAACGCTTGTATTATGGGTACCGTAAAATGGACTAGCGGTGAACTCAGGATTCGAACCCAAGACCCTCGGTACAGAAAGGGGCACTATCAACTGCGCAATAAGGTCGTCAAAATGCCACAAAACTAGCACGTTTTCCATCCCCACTATTATGCATCGTAAGATCAGAACGGTTCCGCTTATGACTTGCACGCCACACACTAATGACAAGTTTGGGAATAGCGTTTAAGTGTGAGGCTGCGCCTGCGCAGCCGTCACGCGGAGACACTCGGCATCAGAAATTATATGAGTAGACTCACACCATGTTGGGAAATGACTATTGACAAATTACAAGTACTGTATAATTCGTTATATCAGTGTTCGATAGATGATTCTAATCTAAAATTAGCTCGCGGTGTTAAGATGTTTTGGTCTCTCATCTACTCTCTAGAGATCATTTTTATAGTGAGCAATATATGTACATACCCCACATACCCTAGTGTTTTATTACACGGTAAACCTAGAGGTAGGACACCTTGGGACCTATACCGACGTTGTACAAGCACAATACTTTATATTCTTCTTCTTATAGTCCTTTTTCCGTTCTTGTGCTGTGGTTGACCTTCAGCCGACTTTCATTTGTCGGCGCAATTGCCACTTGCCCTTCTGGGCTCAACTATATGTATAGTGAAGTGACCGGTATAATGCCATTCATAAGAATTTCTCAAGCTTACCCGTAAGGATTACCGAATGGAGATACAACCGGTAACCTAAGTGAAAGACCATTTATCAAATTCTTCCGGCTTCCGACTAAGTAATCGTAAGGACTGTCGAAGACATTAGAATGTCAAGAGATCCCTCGATCAAGGTATATATGGACTTGCCAGGGACCTGACGTTGCATATTCTTAGGTAGTCCTAGCCAAGTCAGGGTCTACTGTGATATCCAATGATAAAGCCGAACGCGAACGTGATAGCCGTTCACCTTCCAGTTCCAGGGAATAGGGTCTTAGAATTCCATTGCAAAGAAAAGAATAAGAATGAAGACAGGCTGGTTGCTACAGAAACAAGATAATGTGTCATATATACTGATCTACTCAATATTTGAAATTTGCTTCTACTTTCATCGTGCGAACTGCCAAGGAATGGAACAAGCTACCGGCGTCTTTGTTCCCCGTTGACTTCAATCTGGTTGTTTTCAAGTCGAGAGTGAACAGGTACCTTCTAGGCAAGTATGCTCCATCGTAGATCTCATCGTCACTTACCATCAGGTGAGATCGAGATCAAATACTTGCCTATAATGTAATAAAAAAAAACCATTGGTCATATCTTAAAGATTTTTCGAAAATTCCCAAAAATCTGAAGCATCATTGAATTCGGTCTGAGGCATTCACCTATTCATCACTACGACGCGTTCAATAATGAGTTTCTAATGTCGATCTCACACATTAGTGTGTCAGACACTTAGCGGTTAGAGCAGTGTCAGGGACTGTCTGATAGTCATTACGGGTATGCGGTTGTGGGTTACAGGTCACATTCTATTCGAGTTATGAAATTATGAGTCGAGTTCATATCCTGACGTTATTGTGAAGAGGATTCTACTACACTCCCCAACAACACGTCAAATAACTGACCACTAATCAATTTTAACAAGTGATTAACTATTATATAAAGCCATTAGTTACCACAGTCAGATTAACATCGGGTTAATTGCTGCGAGTGAGTTACAAGCATTTTTGATCGTTAACGAGGCGAATTTGTTAAGTTTTTACGTTTACGTGTGTCGTGATCGAGTACGGGCATGTTTCTTGTGGTTCTATGTAGGTATTCATTTCGCTTAATGATCTTGGCTTAAAGAACTTCATTATGTATATAGATCGGGCGTGTATATAGCATATATCTCATGGGGGTAGGCAGAGGCAATGATTGTTACATGATGATCTTGACACACTTATTTCGCTTTGATATTTCATACATCTTTTCATGCACTTATGTCTGTTGGGTGTGCTCTGGACTTCTTTCTGGAAGACGCATCTAGTCGTGCGAGACTCAACTTAGGGACCTTTTTGCAACAGATCTACTCAGCCAGGCTTGCTCGGTATATTTGTTGTTGTAGAGCTATAAATATAATCTTAATTTTCATAGAGCGACATTATGTAAAGTGGTTTCTGTAAAATGTCAGCAGTCCAGCCTTGTGACTGATTCTTTTCCACTCCGTTCAAACTCCGAACCACGAATAAACGAATTTCCCTCTTTTAAATATAACACATTTTCTTGTGATATGTAATCCCGTAATACCCGAACTTAATATCATAGGACCCTCTGGTCCACACCACTATTGCTTTAACGTATCAATTCTAACCCCCTAATTACCGGCGGCCGGTCCGCGAGACCGCCGCGGCTGCCTCGCTAAGTGTTATTAATGTTGCATTCGCATTAACCGCCTCGAGGCAAATTAAAGTAGCTACACGCAGGTGTCAAAAGCTTTGCCGAAGTGGAACAAAAAAGGTCATCAGCTATAAACCGCGGAGATGGAGGATTGCGGCCAAAGAGCGGGAAGATGAGACGCGACACTGTTCAACTTCTTTTTTGAAGTTGGTCATTTTTAGTTGGCTATAGCTCGCAGAACCGATGGCCGTTGGGGCAGAAAGGTTCTAGAATGGCGACCACGAATCGGAAGACGTAGTGTAGGACGGCCCCCCACAAGGTGGACCGATGATATCACACGCGTCGCGGGAAGCCGGTGGATGCGAGTGGCGGAGGACCGTGATGTGTGGAAGTCATTGGGGGAGGCTTATGTCCAGCAGTGGGCGTCTATCGGCTGATAGATTAGATTAGTTTTAGTTGAATCTAGGAGATATACGTAGGGCAAACTAAGAGATCAATAAAAACCCGGTTAAAAGAGCACATCGCTGGTGAGAAACACCGGCGCTCCACGAAGTCTGCGATCTGTGAACATGTACAAGATCGCACCCGCCGTTATATCAGATTTGAGGATATGTGGCTTATATCCTCGCAAAAGAACACCGATTCCGACTAAGGATGATACGCGAGGCAAATGAAATTAAAAAAAAACATACTAATTTAAATAGGGAAGATACGGTACGGTGCTTCCACCGACTTGGGATCCAGTAATTAATATAATTAAATGCAAACCAAGCCTTAAATTGCTAGCTACCTATCTATCTCCTCCTCCTATCTATCCTGTCTACCGTCCATCTCATTGCCCCACATCCTCTGTGTGTTTTTGTTATCATGACAATATTACATCAAGGGGCGGTGTGTGGTAATGATTTATTGGCATCTAGTTGGGGACGCGCGCTTTTAGAAAAACCTCGCTTCGCAGCCGCGTGGAGCGTGTGGCATGGACCGGAATAGCTATCGTTTTTCGTATTGTGTATCGTCTATCTTTCTAGATTCAGAAAGTGTATACTAACCTTTAAGCCAGCGCTTCTTAAGCGCGTTTGAAATCATTATGTGAAGTCACAATTTCGACATGTAAAATTTTATTAAATATTTTTTTCCCATCAAAATTAATAATAATAAATTGTATATTTACTATATGCATTACAGTGTGATCTTTTGGGAGTAATAACAAAAAAAATAACACAGAAATTCTGACTTCACATAATGATTATAAATTCGCTAAAGCAACGCTCGTTTAATCAGTGGGTATAGTATTTTGAATCATACTGTATATCAAATTCACTGTACTGAGATCTAGATCAAGACTTTACAGTTCTAATAATATTTTTGTACCTACATATTATGTACAATAAAATAATTTCTACGGTCGATATAAATAAATAAATTAATATCGCCAGACGAACACACCAACTGTATGGCCCCAAACTAAGCAACGCTTGTATTACAGGTATCGTAAAATGGAGTGGGGGCGATCCCAGTAACACCCAGACCAGGGCAAATAACAAAAATATGGTTTCCGTAATTTGCCCAGACGGGAATCAAACCCGCAACTATCCGTTGCAGTGACCCGACAGGTCTACGCCCAAACCGCTAACCCAAGCTGTCGTCTAAATACCGAAGTATTTATAACGTGCCCAGCCATTCCTTGATACAACTACTGTTATCCCCACACTATAGCCATATTAATGGCCTTATCAACTTCCACAATGGCAATCAATAGCCAATCGGAAAAGAAAACATTGCCGCGGCCCTCGGCGCCCTCGCCTCGGTGTGATTCCTCGGCCAATTAACAAGAAAAACAGCGGGTTATTATTCGTCGTGTCGTGTGGACAATGAGGCATTATTACTATTTCGGATGACCACGCGTGGGCTCAGTGACAGCGGGATAGCTTAGCCTTTTTAAAATTAGTACTTACTTAGGTTCCAGTCAGTTCTGCAAGGATGGACTTCTTAGTAAAGAAGAAGAACGACATCCATATCTGTCCTCAAAGATCCAACTAGTATACCTAACAATTAAATACGAACTCCAATAATGATGTGCCAAATATCGTGTGATATATAGAGGTGGTAGAAATTTTAACCTTATAATAAGGTTATAAGGCGATCAGGCCTTATTATTATTTACGTAAATTAGCAAATCCGTAGTCGAACTAACTAACTAAGTTGTCTAGAAGAGATCGCAGCTAGCGACAAGACCGTCTAGTGTACACTGTAACTACCTATATAAGTATTACAATCTTGTATGTAATGTGTTTTCCAATTGGTGTGCAATAAAGAATTATCTATCTATGTAAGTGGCCAAGATTCAAAGTTGAAGTGGTAGTGAGCGCAGCATATATAGCTCAAAGAACCGATAGCCGCTAGAGCAAAATAATTCAAAAATGGCGACCACGATCCAGTGTCATCAGTGAATGAATTGAAGGCAATTTTTGTATCCAAAGTTTTAACATCAGAGCCCTTAGTATGAGTTATGCACTTATTCAAATACCGAACGAATCTCCAATCATTATCGGTAAAATTACTTACAAGAGCCTCTGTTGTTAAAATATATGGTAAGGTTAGATCGTGGTTAGATCTCTCTATGTCTTTTGGAGTTTACTCGCTTGCAATTACACTACACCACCTAAACTAAATTAACAATCGTGCACTTGAGAACAAACCTTAAGCAATTTTCGTAAGTTACAAACTCTCTTATAATAACATCTTGCAAGCAGTAAAAAGAAACATACAAAAACACACCTTTAATCATCGACCTTACGCCCAATTTTCTTTACAATCCGACAATCTATAAAACAGAGATTGGACTAGTCTCCGGTTGTTGCAAAATTGCCTCTATATTCTGATCGCAAGGTGTATTTTTGTGCTCTACATTCATCCGTACGGGTGAACAGTAGGAGGTTTATTACTACGGTGTGAATTGTGGCGTGGGTCTGACAGAGCTCGCGTTTGGCTGATCGATGACGACGACGGGCTCTGATGAATGGGATGTATTAATTGGTAATGTTTCATACAAAACTGAGGTGATCACGCTCTTTATTCGAATCGTATAAGTAGACTACTATTCTTAAAGTTGATTAAAGTAGGTACTTACTACTCCGTTAATCCTTGGTGAACCTTGAGCTTGGTTTTGTATTAGCAATCTTAAATAATTCTCATATGTTCTGAGTACTTACTCACTGCGAGCAGAATATATCTAGCTTCTGAGAGACCAGAGCGGTACCTATAGCAGGTTTTTAGAATCCTTTAGTGAAACTTGAGGTTGGGTTTCTATCTTAAATAATTCTCATATATTCTGAGTACTTATTCAAAATATTAAATACTAGCTGCCGCTCGCGACTTAACCAGAGCGGTATAGATAGATCAATAGATAGATAACACTTTATTGTTCCACCACATAAAATGAATACAAAATTACAAAAACCTACTTAACTTATACAGAGAGTGTCACAATGGTATAGCAGGTCTTCAGAATCGGATCTAAAGATTTTGAGATCACCCCTACATCCAAACTCACGAACTAACCAACTGGCCCTCCCTATAATGTTAGTATAGATAAGTAATCCACACAGGACGTTATCGTAATCTGCTCGGATCTTCGCAGTTAATATTATTGGCGTTCTTTAATCATTTTCACGCAGCACCTGCGTTCATATGAACGAATGCTTTTAAAACAATACACAGTGAACTATAGTCTCGGATTACATTACATATATCTTCACATTAGCCGGCGGTGTCGCGTTGCGTCCATTCAGCCGCTGCTGCTTACCCTCTTTCATTAACGCACAAAGGAGCGGGAATTAATAATTAGGAAGAGTGTTGGCCCGCTTAGTATAAGCGGTTAAGCGATATCTGAATGGGCTGGATTTATGATGGGTGGTGCAAGGTGGCTCTTAACCAACACCAACCAATAATTCATTTAAAAATATTAAGAAAATCACGTGCTCCTAGAACCTTTTAGACCATGGCGTATTTATGAAAATACTAGCTGTCCCGGCGAGCTTCGTACCGCCTCAGAATCAAATGTATGTTAGAGAATTTTTATCCATGTTTTAATAGTTATTCCGCTATTCGGGACGGAGACGAATTTTAAAAATCAAAAATCACAAAAATCGTCCCACCCGTTCTTGAGATATAAATGGTGTAACTAACGCGACTAACTGTTTTATATACCTATAGATTAGAATTGAAAGGCATGCACATATTCAATGATAATTGATTTATTTTACCACTTACCGTCCAAGTGATAAAACATTGTGATAATAGTGATATTATGGAAGAAAACGAATGATTTTCATCAAGCTTCCTCTGCTCTCCTAACACTTGCATCAGGCCAGGGCACGATAAATGATATTTGAAAGGCAGTCTTTGGCTAACAAGGCTAAGCTATCAAATATCATTCAGCGGGCTAAAGAGAGCAATAAAACTAGTTGGCTGTAGGTACTGACATTTTGAAAGCTTAAATGAATAGACGGGGTTTGTTTGTTTGTGTTTTGGGCAGTTAGGATCACACGTGAGAAGAAATGAGACGTTGATGGTACAGATTATAAGTTGTATAGCATCAATTACTTTTTAAAAGTCTTAACAGTACAGTGTTGTAATAGAAGAAATATCACTTTGATAGGTACATAAATAAATCTCATAATTACTGATAGTGATTTCTTATATTTACGCGAAATCTACACACTGAAATAAAACTAAATTTAACGCTGAAGCATAAAATAAAGGCGATATTTTTTTTTTATAAATAGCTTTATTTCAATACTAATAGTGAATTAGTAATTATAGAATTGATTTATGGGGATAATACTGCGCGGATATTATTTAGTTAGTATTTCTAACGTGATGGTAATAGTTTAAGTAGTTATATTCGAACCGAATCGTTGGAGAGCCAAGTATGCATTGGAAGATGGTAAAGGACATGCTAATCATGTTAATGATCATATGACCAACAAATATATATCAATTTATAAAATTAGATTTTTACTATCGGTGCCCCCCCCCCCCCCCCCCACAAGGTGGGCCGATGGTATCACACGCGTCTCAGGAAGCCGGTGGATGCGAGTGGCGGAGGACCGTGATGTGTGGAAATCATTGGGGGAGGCCTATGTCCAGCAGTGCACGTCTTTCGGCTGATAGACAGATAGATAGATAGACACTATTGGTACTATATCTGTGATTGGTACTTACAATTTAGACATGAATTCCATATCGTATTGTTTACACACAACTAGATCATTCGCGATTCGACGCACGACTTTTTAATAACTTTTTAATACATCGATGGGTATGTCGGTCGACTATGACAAATGAAATTGTAATCAACAATGATTTGTGTCAATGCATTCAAAAGGTTCGAGTAAGGAGGTCGGACAATGGTGGCTTGCTGGTCGCGCAATTAATGTTGGTCTGGAATGGGCAGACCACCTGTCCGTCTGTCGCCGCGTCGATTAATCACTCTTGCGATTCTCGTCTCGACAGTTAATATCTCTTTGCTGACGCGAGTAAGACATGAGAGGCAGCGATGGATGTAGTCTTGTATTCTTTGTAGCCGTTTCTCGGATTTGATTGGATGGCAAACTACGGCCGCTACCCAAAATCATAGGGGTTGTAACTATTCCGTAGTAACATTGCGATCAACTAGATATTCCAATGCATGCAACTTTACCTACGAAATTCCCCAATGCCAGACCAGCTGACAATAATTGAAGGGTTGTAAGTCTAAAGGGTCTAAGTGCCAATTTTATTTTTTAGAGATATAACAACAAAAAGTTGCTTAGCTTGGCACATAGATCGTATTTTTGTAATAATATAGATTTTTTTTTGGCACTTGGACCCTTTAGAATTACAACCCTTCAATTGTAGTTCGTGACTTGAGTGTGACAGTGCGCATGCGCAGGTTGGTTGCTGGCAAATGTTTAGTCGGAGTCTTCGAGACGCAAATGAGAATTGTAGGACTTTCAAAATTTGTTTCGTAAATGTTGGTAAAGGCTTGATTAGAATAAAATGCAGTCGGCTTTTCGTCTGTTTAACCCCTGCAATTGCTCTTCTAGGACTCGTTACTAGGTATAGCTATATTGTTGCTTAGGAATATATTACTTGTTTGCAAAGAGTTAAGTCCTCATTTTGCTCATGCAAACTCCCCCTTCTCAACGTGAAAATTTAGCCCGCTTCATCTCCTGACTGGCGTCGCGTCTTCAATCACACCGCTTGTCGTCGGAGCGTCGCTACCTTTGGTTCTGTGCCGAATCACGTCACCCCTTTAGAAGCGCTGCCATTGTGCTGCAAGGTTTATTTCTTAGGATTGAGCTGCTCAGAATGCGAGGAAACTAAAAGGACGTATTGCCTACTGTTGTATTCATCGCGTGTTGTGTCTGCCTCAAGTAGGTGGGTATGCAGTGTTAATGTGTAATCGTTGTCGTATTGTGTGTGATGAAATTGACATACCTACTCAAGTTTTTTTTAAGACTACTACTTAGTAATATTGATTTCTTATATTTACGCGAATACTACAAATTGAAATAAAACTAATCTTACGGATTTTATTGCGTTTATTATACGTTTTTTACGCTCCCGACGTTTCGGCTGCTTTACAGCAAACATGGTCACGGGAAGACACGGGAGGACGTATAATAAACGCGACAAAATCCGTAAGATTAGTTTTATTTTATTTCTTCTTCTTTCTTTACGAAATGAGATGCGATGAAATAAAATGGATATGAATATGGCCTCACCAATACTACTTAGTAATTTTAACAGTGTGAGAAACTTGACAGACCGATAATTTCAAATCTAAAAAATGAAGAGAAGAGAGAGAAGTTTAAAATGAAATGACAGTGACGTCACATGCTTTCATAATGACTATACGATTACATTAGGAGCTAGTGCTTATTTTTTTATGGGACTAGGCCCGCCACACTCTCCCACGTCTTGGAACTCGCACGAAATTAATCGAAAGATTAAAAATAGGAGGAGTTGGAAGTAAATTATCCACTTCCCTCCATTGCAAAGCGGAAGACAAAAAAGATCTGGTAGACAAATTTCCACAGAAGCAAGACTCTTACAGCTGGACTAATTCCGGGTGTAAGGCACCACGGAGAGTTTAAATACTAGTTGGTCCTAAACTTGTGAGCTGATTAAACTTGATTCCAGTAATAGGTATAACAAAAACGAGCTAGTGCTTAGCCAACAGATTGTGAAATAAAAAGCAATAGCTACGTTGGTACCAACGTGTCAAGTGGCAGGCGTGAAAATCGATAGACAAACAACGAGTCAATCACATGGATTGTCGGCGCTAATCCCTTGTGGAGTGAGAGGAACCCGTCTCGGCGGCCAAGCGGAGGGTGGGAGCCCTTGTGATGATTCGACTGAAGTTTTACCAATTGTGTTATATTTTAAAGAACAAAATAATGTTACGTATGCCTTCTCGAGGAAAGGTTAACTTGTAAATTAACTCTGGATAAAAATATCATAAATAAATATCGCCATACGAACACACCAACTATACGGTCCCACTTTAAGCAACGCTTGTGTTATGGGTACCGTACAATTGACTGAGGGCGAACTCAGTATATAATACTTATACACATATTAAACATCCATGACCCGGGTACAAACATTCGTGCTCATCACACAAAGCTTGTGTCTCTACCAGGATTCGAACCCGGGACCCTCGGCGTAGAAAGCAGAGTCACTACCACTGCGCTAATCAGGCCGTCATGGATTATTCCAGTGACACCCATGCCAGTGATATGACGAAAAGATCATTCACGAAATGTACTCAGGTGTGAATCAAACCCGCAATCTTTCTGTCGGCAAGCTGTCGTCTATAACTTATCTAAGTTTTCCGAGATGATTTCAGATTTCATCTTCATTATTGGCTTTTCTACTGATTTCGTTGGGTTGTGTTGACATCTGTCGATATTCTGATTAACTACCAATGTTTATTTGACCTACATCACCCAAACAAAATTAAGTCTTTCCGGCGTCGTTTTAAATCTGATATCACTCTAACAAAACTGTTATGTTGTAGCTTATATCATTTAAATCTTCTTACTAGATCTTATGGTCCAGTTATTAATAATAATATCGCCAGACGAACACATCAACTGTACGGTTCATAATTAAGCGATGCTTGTATTATGAGTACTGTACAAAGGACTGGGGCCGATTCTGCAGTATATAATTATTACTAATTTAGATCTTATAGGCATCCATAACTCTGTAACAAACGTTCGTGATCATCACAAATGGTGCCCCTACACGAATTGAACCCAGCACTCTGGGTACAGAAACCACCGTCACTACGAACTGTGCCTATTTGGTTGGCAAAACTATTACTTCGGTTTATTAGAAAACTTTAGTTAAATACACAAAGTCTCCATGTTTAATTTATATTAATTCCCGCCCCACCTTTTAGCGCCTCTTCAGACTTGTCCAAACAATGTTCCCCTGGGTTTGAAATACTCAGCGGCATTAAAAAGCGCATCGCTCCATTACCCGGAGGCTGGAGAGCGTTAAGACAAAAGGCGACCCTTGCCACGCACCCTGCTTGCACAAGGGATGCTGTTCTTTTACACGATCGAGATAATATCAAGCGTAGTTATTCGGCTTTGAATGAAGGAAAGACCGCGTCAAGATATTAATAAAACAACACCAAAACACAAGGACGGCCGAAACAATTTGCAATTTTCTTAAAATTTAAGCCAACACTTAATACATCTGTAGAAATCAAGCAATCACAATGGAGATACCAATGGTGCATACTCCATTTCATTCTTACTCAGGAAAAGCTTATACTTTTGTCTTACTTTGGATGAGCATATGAAGTTCATAAAGCAGTAGGTTAATTGCCACCAACAGATCAGGGGCGGCCTGATAAGCGCAGTTGGTAGCGACCCTGCTTTCTGTGCCGAGGGTCCCGGGTTCGAATCCTGGAAGGGACATACTTTGTGTGATGAGCACGAATATTTGTACCCAAGTCGTGGATGTTTAATATGTATACAAGTAATATATACACATAACGGTGAAGGAAAACATCGTGAGGAAACCTGCATGTCTGAGAGAACCCCTCGACAGATGTGTGAAGTCCGCCAACCCGCACTGGGCCAGCGTGGTGGACTATGGCCTAATCCCCCTCGTATTGATGGGAGGCCCATGCCCAGTCGTGGGACATGAAAATGGGCTGGTATTATTATAATATATACTGAGTTTGCCCCCAGTCGATTGTACGGTACCCATAATACAAGCGTTGCTTAGTGTGAAACCGTATAGTTGGTGTGTTCGTCTGGCAATATAAAAGAAAAATATAAAACACACACACAATTTGAGTGTACCTACTAAATGTGATCGCGCAAACAAAACCCACCGTTAAACACCCTCGAACTAAAACTGTTGACATTATGTAACTGTCTTGTCTTGTAGTGTTTGGTCGTACACTCGATTACTTGCCTCAAACAACGCGATGTTACTATCCATTATCTATTTGTATGTTTGCTTGGAATTACTTTCAAACCAGCGACGTATTACAGCTTTTAAATGTCGTGTGGAATTCCTGTGTAAGCACAGTACGAAGTTAATTTCGTTTGTCTAATAAGTAGTTGACGTTATGCAAAATAAGACTTACGCAGTTAATAATATAATATATCGCCAGACGAACACACCAACTATACGGTCCCACACTAAACTAAGCTTGTATTATGGGTACCGTATAATGGACTGAGAGCGAACTCAGTATATAATACTTATATAGATACTAAACATCCATGACTAGAGTACAATCATTCATGCTCATCACGCAGAGATTGTCCCTACCAGGATTCGAACCCGGCACCCTTGGCGCAGAGAGCAGCATCACTACCAATTGCGCTAGGTCGTCAAGTTATTTTTGAAGACCATTTTTTTTTACTGAATACCATCGTGCCTACAATATTAGCTGCCAAAACACAATACCTATAAGATAATATGGTACCTTGCTTATCTGCTGTCAATCGACTATGGCCATCGTTATTGAATAAATTATTTGGAGCTACAGTAATAAATTCATTTTTAAAATATATTTTAAAAATCTATAGATAACTTTTTGATCAAAATGAAAATCTCAAAATTGCTATCCGCGGGATACACCTGGCTAGCAAAGCAAGCCTTAGATAGACTGGGCTATAATTGCTTGGAACTCTAGTTATCCAGCCTATACTTATTCCATTACAGCTCAGTTAAATAACAGCGCTCGGGATCTTCATCAAGAATTTAATGACGAAACATAAATCACGTAAGATCAGTCAGAATAATGAATTAAGATTTCATCCTAGCTGTCCATTCGGATGCCCCTCTAAGTCTAGAGATGAATCAAGGATTTTGATCCTTCACGCCTACATAAATCTGCTCAAGTGTGAGAGAGAGGAGAGATATAAGGAGACTTGACGCAGGAAATTTGTATGTCAGCCCATAGTCAGGGTCTTTGTAAACAAAATTGAATATTCAGTGAGGTGTTGGGAAAATCTCGGTTATACCTTTTGCGATGGACTCACAGTGCCCCGTGGGGTATTACGTGTGGAGTCGGTACCAATTGCTTTTAGGCAGATGTTTCTACTAGATTTATGCCAATCTTAGCAAGAATTTCGAATTCTCGAGAATAATTAAACATGTCCACAGTATATAGACTCTCCCTCGTTCTCGGCTTTTCTCGATTTTTCGGATTTTATCGCGATTATTTTATGTACCACCACCATAGTCCTCCCGTGACCATGGTTGCTGTAAAGCAGCCGAAACGTCGTGAACGTAAACGCATAAAATAAAATGGTTACGGCACGTTACATGGGGGGAGGGGGGGGGGGGTCCATAATCTCCAAAAATTGCGTTACGTAATACTTGAACGCTCCCTAATTGTAACCAGCGTTATTTACACACGGAACCCTTTTTAGGTGCTGGGTATTTTATTCAGTCCCAAAGCCGTAGACTATTTAATGGAAAAGAGAAGATCTTTCAGCAAGGCGGGTGTTTTCCCTCGTGTTGCTGGCGGCTAAGCCCCATAGCTACTGTCGGGTTGTACGAGTATACCTAAATGTTACGTTCTGCGAAAACTCTCATAGTGCGTTTTAGGATTGGCTGCAGAACCGTCTTTTGTTTTGAACGTATATACTCGTACCGTCATCTATTTATTAATGTAGTGGCAAGAGGTCTCTACAGCTAAAATAAAAGACCAAAGATATGTGGGATGTTCACAATGAAAACCAGACCGATATTGTTCGATTCACTGTTTAATTATTTCTTTTTTAATTATAACATGTCACTTGTAACATCTTTTACAAAATCAGTCAGAACCATCGTATACCCTTCTTTTTCTTACTCTCCTCTCTCTCACACACTTCGTTTAGAAACCTTATACTTATCGTTTAGGAACATAAAAATCTCACAGATATTTCTAATAGCAATTGTCGACACGTAATACTTGCCATCACCGGACTTAAGCCAGCAGAGCCCTCTTGTCAGTGGTAGTAAATTAAATTTCACTCACGCCGCCCTCCGCTCGGCGGCCATTCACTTTTACATGTCCCTAGGACTGTGACGTGGGCGTGGGCGTGGGCAAATGTTGGGGATGACTGCCAGGGTTCAGGTGTCTTGTTGATTTATAATATAAATATCGCTAGAAGAGCATATCAAATGTACGGTACCAAACTGACGAAAGCTTTGTCTAGTGGTTTGAGCGTAGTCGGGTCACTGCACCGAGTAGTTGCGGGTTCGGTTCCCGTCTGGGCAAATTTCGGAAACTATCTTTATGTAATTTGCCCTGGTGTTGGTGTTACTGGGATCGCCCCCAGTCTATTGTACGGCACCCATATTACATGAGTTGCTTAGTTTAACAAATGAATATAAATATCGCCAGAAGAACACACCAACTGTATAGCCCCAAACCAAGCAACGCTTGTATTATAGGTACCGTACAATGGATCGGGGCGATCCCAGTATATAATTCCCTGTACAGATATTAAACGTCCATAACTCAGTAAGTTCAAACATTCGTGCTCATCACTCATAGTTGACCCTTCCGGGATTCGAATCCTTAGCCTTAAGTGATTTGGACTATGATCAAGCATCGAAACCATTACAACATCGTTGACACCCATGATTATGCAAAACAAAGTCTTAAGGTCCGGCAAAGATCGAACCTGACTCCCCTAAGTATCAAGATTACTTATTTAGAGAACTTCCCCCACTGTACTTCTGACGTAATATACCTATTGTCCGGTGAAAATGGTTTCCAATAAATTAAACCGTTTTAAAATTGGTGTTAGGGGTACGGACATTTATGGGGCGGTCTATAATAGCTTTCGTTGAGGGTCCACAGGGGGGGAGACTTTGAATTGAAGTCAACATCTAAAAGTACCTACTTAGTTGGGTTACAGTTTACAATCGAGCTCTTAAACTAAATCTACTTAGTTAAAACAAATATAAATTAAAAAGAGAATAGAAAAGCTTACCTACTTACCCCCAAATTTATAGACGTTCTATAACTTTATCAAACGTCATATAGCATTGCGCACAAGAGTTTTACTTTGCGCAGTACTATGCGACGTTTGATAATATTATAAAACGTCTATAAATGTCACTGCTACGTATATCAACGTCACTGCTACTCCATTCGCGTGTTTCCAACTTCTACAGATATTCACACGATGAAGTCATAAATCAATTGACAAATGGCAACAAAACTACGAGCCATTGTTCATGGTTTCTATGTCACTAATCCCGGTATACTAACGGGACGCGTACAGACAACAGCGAGCGAGCGAGTGATAATCTTAACAATTAGCGATGCAACAAGAACTCGTCTCACGGTAGCGCCAGCAACAATACGAGAATCGGTGCGGGTGTAGTTAGGTACGTACAGGTGTGAACGCTACGCGATATGCGGCTATAATTTAACGCCCGTCGATAACTTTCTCCTCCCAATTATCAAGTCTATAAGACCCTCGAACGTGAGGTCTACGTATTTAGATACTTTGTATAGATAATTGGACGGCGCCTCTAACTGATGGTATTTAAAACCATAAATACTCCATACAAAATGTTTAAACACGTAGACTATAATTAATAAATAAATATCGCCAAACGAACACACTACCTATACAGTCCCACACTAAGCAACGCTTGTATTATGGGTACCGTACAAGGACTGAGGACGAACTCAGTATATAATACTAATATAGATATTAATCATCCATGACTCGGGTACAAACACTCGTGCTAATCATACAAAGTTTATCCCTACCAGGAGTCGAACCCGGGAACCGCGGCGCTGAAAGCGGGGTCACTACTCTGAGCTAATCAGGTCGCCAAATATACGGTTAGCTTACGAATAATCTTGCACTCGACGTGCTGACAATGTGTTACAGAAGTTCAGTGAGCGATAATGAACCGCCCCATCGCTTTCTATGTACACACCTGATTATCAGATAAGATGCATGCAATGATATAACTGTCGCTATTCATTGCAGCATCTGGTGACTGAGTCTTAAGACACGTGATGAAACATTGTGCTATTATAACCTCATAACTGAATCGCGAATCGGAGACACTGGATCAAGTGAGTTTTTGCAAGTCTAACAGCCGATAATCGTGGGTTTGACTCCGGCGACTGCACTTACAATATTGTATTATACATATGGATATCATTACGAGGCTAGTCTTCCAAGCTTAGGCCGCTTGGCGTCCTGCATCGGGTTGCCAGTTCGATTCCACCCTGGTTAAATTTCGATGATGATATTAAGGTAGTCTTCCCTGGGATTGTGTTAATGGGAGAACCCCCCCCCCCCCCCCCGCCCCGATCCACATACAGTTGCCTAGTTTCGGACCATACATTTAGTGTGTTTGGACCTCAAATAAGGTGTCGTTAATTACTTCAAACCAATTTAGTCAGGACTGTAGTTAGTATTAACGCCTATATTATCTGCTTGATCCACGCGGAGCTGGGAAAGGCGCCGGCGCATAATTAAGTGGTGCCGCCATATTGGAGGCATCGCTGACGATCGCAGCTGGGATAGCTCGCGAAATGTTAATTGTTAGCGCGGTACGTGACTGGCCGATAGCCTTTGCTGGGTGGTGACACACGGCTGAAAAAGTTGACCAACTTAATGGCCGGCATGTTGTATAACAACGATATAACATCGCCGTGTAAGAGGAATGATAGAAGGTTCAAACTACGTGTGCTGAGTATAGTTAATACGAGTAGCAGCACTCGTCCTACCCACAAATTCTTAGAAAGTGTTCATGTAATTACTTGAGCATTACAAAATACTTTTATTTTTATAATTGATAGAACTAGGCGATACTTGGCGGAAATCCATTGTTAAATAAATGGGGGAAGTGGAACCCACCACTGACCCTCGGCTTGTCAACTTTTCCAATTATAAACCAAACAAGTTGATCGATAATTAAAGAAGCCAGCAACACCAAACTCCTCTAAGATGTGAGTCGAGAAACTATCTATCACGAGTGACGGGGTCCCAAATAAAACGCAATGCTCCGCGAAACGAAGCGAATCTAAAAAAGTATTCAATCTTAGTACTTTTCTTTTAAAAAAAACATATGTATATATTTAGGGTTATTTTTGTGGATGTCATGAATGCTAGTTTCTTTGCAACGAGCGATGGTATCACCACTTGTGACGATTTCAATATGCTGACATTAGAATCAGCATTGGCGTGCAACATATCTGGGTGTACAGCAATGTACCTCTGCCTACCCCCAGACGTGATGGTATAGATTTAACTCCAATTAATTTTGTTCGTCTAACAACAGTGCCGTATGTAGCAACTAGTCGCAAGCGAATCTTGTAAACCTTTCAGTTTATGCGGAAGACCCTCGCATCTGATACCCGAGCTTTGCCGTCGGCGCGGGTCACAAAGGGATAATAGACGAACGAACGAACGCGAAGACAAACACACAAATATGCAAACATGAAATCACCGGCCGGCTGCGATTCTATCTCAGATTGCTACATGAGAACATGAGCTACAAGAGACTATCGTAATACTAAATAAATAAATAATATCGCTAGACGAACACACCAACTATACGGTCATACGGTACCACACTAAGCAACGCTTGTATCATGGGTACCGTACAATGGACTGAGGGCGAACTCAGTATATAATACTTATATAGATATTAAACATCCATGACTCGGGTACAAACATTCGTGCTCATCATTGAAAGTTTGTCCCTACCAGGATTTAAACTCGGGACCCTCGGCACAGAAAGCAGAGTCACTACCAGCTGCGCTAATCAGGCCGTCAATAATGAGGAAAGTTTGAAAATACACAAGAGGAAGGCAATAACCTGTGTTAAACATTAGCTGTGCTCGCGGATTTCACTTTCAATCCACATAAGTATCCAAGTCCAAGTATCCAAGTCTCTACCGAATAACTATTGGTTTTATACAGTGCAGATATATTAGTATTCAACGGCGTACGCTCGTTTCGTACGACGCGTAATTGCGTATATTTTTTACGCATTTTTGCGTAATGAATCGGTGTGCCGCTACAGTGCCGCGGCCGCGGCTTATTCGGCCGGAATCGAGTCGAGTTTTTGTCATTTAATTGCGAAGATCTCAATCGATATCGATGGTCGATAAGCTGATAAAAAACTAGATTGCTGTTGCTGATGCAATTTACTGGCAACACTGGTGCCGAATATGAAATAGTTCAGTAATTATGATTCCTACAAACTACAGTCGTGACAAAGAATTATAGCAAATATGACAGCTGATCTTTATTTTCATCAATCATTATGCAACTATTAGATACCCTACATCAGGGTTGGCGAACCTTTATGTATCAACGTGCCATTTTTTCTAAAGTAATGTTAAATGAGGTCATAGACGTGCCATCACATAATTTTGACTGTGATTACTACTATAAAATTGACTGTGCTTCTGAGCTTACGCACACTAAAACAATGTGTACATGCATTCACTATGACATACATAGCCCAACGGACTTCGTGAAATAGAATATCTGTACCTACTTCACACTTTTTCTTATAAGTGCATTATGAGTTTTTGTGATAGGTGACGTGCCCAAAATATTGTGTGCGTGAAAAAATTAAATAACATTAAAATTAGGCATATTTCAGAATGGAGTGTAGCTTTCCAATCATTATTGAATTGATAATACAATGTCAAAATAAATTACCTATTTTAGTCGTAAGTCAGGTGGGTCACTCAGTTCAAAAAAAGTTAAATAGCACCGTCCGAAAGGGCTGAATTTAGGGTTAAAGGGATCTCATATAGACCTTGTAAGCTTTTAATGGTTCATAAAGTAATATTTCTGGTTATTATAGCAGCATTTATTATATTATTGATTGTACATTTGTACATAAATAATCTCGGTTTCATCTCACAGCACCGACGCCATGATCGTTTATTGATTCCGAGAAATAAAAGCAAACAGCGCGCTTAAATGGAAGCTGGGATGAGCAGATTAAGTTGTACATTGAGATGCAAGTGTTGAACTCTTAGCGAATAAAGCTTTAAGAATCAAATGAACCGCAATGTTCTTCGTATACAGAATCAGTTGCTTTTGGCAGTACCTATGGTTAAAATTGTAAATTAAACCCAATATATCATGTTTGGACAAAACTTTAATAAACAAGGATGCGCGCTTGACAGCCAAGTAGTGTTGCCAGGCGTGGATAAGGGGGGGGGGGGGCGGAAACGGGTGCTTTTGCCCCCCCCCCCCCCTGACCCACGACTGAAGTATTTTATTTTGACCCAATTTCAATATTCTTCTGAAAGATAGATCATACAAAAATTATGAAACCTCAAACAAAATTCTCTCCCTGAACGAAATCCTGTATCCTGAGTGTTGCCCAATATCTTGGTCGTGAATAACTAAAATCAAGACGCAAGAGTCTTGCATGCTTTATAATTTTGCGAGACTTGCATATTGGCCATCACTACAGCCAGGAGGAGATCAAGGAAACTCTTCCATGAGCTCTCAGTAGCTCGGTCTCACGAGCAAAATGTCTTTCGTTTTAGACCAATCCCACTCTCGATGTCGGCAAATATAGGATTGCGCGGCGATACATCACTGGCGCGGCGGCGGCGCTTGCGCACCTCCCGCGCCGATTTATGCACACCTTCGCTTTTAATTCGTACATAATTTAATTTGAACACGCCGCACCGCGACTTAATTATGATATCTGCTGATAACTGACGAGGAGATGTTCTGTGTTCATTGTTTTTATATGATGCTGCTGGATGATGTAGGGACGCGGTTCTTTATGAAGGAAAATAAAATAATAACAATAATATCGCCAGACGAACTCCAACTGTACGATCACAAACTAAGCAACGCTTGTATTATGGGCACCGTACAATGGTCTGATGGTGAACCCAGTATATAAATTATTTTACTTATACATATTAAACATCCATGACTCGGGTATAAGCTTTCGTGCTCATCACACAATACTTGCCCCAGGACCTTCGTAGGAAGCAGGTTGACTGCCAACTGAGCCAATCAACTCACACCAAAAAAAAACTATTCGCATTTCAAAATATATGACGAGCAGGCATTAAAATGGCTTATAAAAGTCCCCCTGTCATGTCTGAATCAGATATGGTGAAAACAAATGGTCGCAAACAGTGAAACAAACACGCAGATTGACTTATGTCTCGTAATTAAAGCCTACCGTATCTCCGCGGTAGTGGCACCATACGTGCTGTGAGTAAACGTAGGATATTACAACAAATATGCATAATCGAATTGTTGTACCACGCTTTAATTAAATAGTCCCATATTTTGAAAGGAGATATACCGCTTGTGATAGAAAACAGATAGTAGGTAGAATTTATAGGAATAAAAGACTGATGTTGTTTTGAAGAATTAGTTTTACGACATTAACATTTTTCTGTAGTTTTAAATTTTAATTGAACTTAGAGTAGGTATACTTACATACATCGATGTTTATACCTGTATATTTTTTAGGAAAATCTCTTGAATTGAACAAATTATAGTGTCACCAGTGAGTAGGACCTGTTCGCCATGAATGTAACGACTTCATTTGGCTCGATACGCAATCGATACTATTACGAAGATATACAAGTATTATGGTGAGAATTATTATCTATCTAAGTAAGTTAAGTACTTCTTTGACGGCCTGATTAGCGCAGGTGGTGGTGACCCTGCTTTCTGTGCCGAGGGTCCGGGGTTACGGTCCGGGGACATACTTTGTGTGTTTGTACCCAAGTCATGGATGTTTAATATCTCTATAAGTAATATATACTGGGTTCGCCTCTAGTTCATTGTAAGTTACCCATAATACAAGCGTTGCTTAGTGTGGGACCGTATAGTTAGTGTGTTCGTCTGGCGATATTTATTTCTATACTCCTATTATGAACTGGTAAAGTTTTTTAGTTTGTGAGTTTGGATGTAGGGGGCAATCTCCAAATCTACTGATCCGATATTGAACATCCTCTCTCTAATAGGGAGCTACATTATCCCTAAGTGCTATAGGCTATGTTTCATTGTATGTATGTGGAGCCGCGAGCAGAAACTAGTAGTACATAGCCTAGCTTAGAAAAGTTTAACCTACCTAGTTTATTTTTAGTCCTAAAGAGTTAGGTTACCCCTAAGTAGAAGAAGAAAAGGAACCCGCTCGACATTACCTGCTTCCCCCCGGTGTTCCCTGGTCACCCCCTTGGTGATTTCTCCATCAACAAAAAGGTCAATAGATCCCGGTCATGATGAGAAAATTGTTCAGCGGATCGTCATTGAGTTTTATTTTTATCAAGCCAGAAACGTGACTTAACATATTTTAATGAATTACATTATTCAACAAAACTGTGCGTTCTAATAATAACTTAATCTTAGCACGGAACATTAATTAATTAAGTCCGTCATTATCACATATCTGGCTATCGGCCGCGGGTCCCGCACCGGCCATTGTTATCATTGGGGATCGCAAGAACTCGCATCGCGCCGACAAAAGCCGACACACCAACATAGCTGCGCAGGAATCCGACGGAACCCGCGCTCATTAACGCTTCTCCAGCGCAACCCTATATCTCGCGACAAAATCAGCTTATATATAACTGAATATTGTTTTAAAACTTCCACTTTCGCGCTTATGCGTAAAAGCTCGGATTCCAGTGACGTACGCGTTTATAATTTTGAATTTGGAATACGACGTAAGCCCCTTTGATACGTTTTGCTATTGGGAAATGAATTTAATTAATATAAAGTATTCAGTCCAATTTTGATAGAGATAAAACTGCTCATTTGTGACATTATTTACATTTACTCAAGTCAGGTGTTGGATGCGAATAAGGTCGTATGTGCATTCTAATAATAGCATTTTAAAATTAATTTAACAATTTCGTGCAAAAGGTTGGTTTTCGCTTGTAATTCAATGGATTTAGGTCGTTTTTGGGATGAGATTTGTACGCGTACGATGCGCGATTAGCGTTTTTGCGTCGGCGGCGCGTAATTAGGGGCTATCGGCGGCGTGTATGAAGACATAAATGAAACGAGCACGCCTGAATTAGCAAGTCGCTAATAACGAGCACGGGTTGACTTCAATTTCAATCGATCGTTGGCGAAGATCTCTTTTGTAGATTTTTAAAAATCGAACTTAAAATGCGTTAACGGTGCGGTGTGATAATGAGTGTGCACTTGGGGCTGCCGTCATTACCGAGGTACTATTAAGCGACGCCAGCGAGTGCTAGCGATAATAGTCCTTCATACTGTACTGTAGTGCCTGGGCCCCAAGTCTGCTAACACAATCGATTCATAATCGAACAGCAACCGCATAGTAACTGTCACTTTTGACAGATATTGTATGGGATATCTGTCAAAAGTGACAGTTACTATGCGGTTGATGTTCGATTATGAATCGATTGTGTTAGCAGACTTGGGGCCCTGAGATATTGTCCGCGTGGGTTTTATATATCGTTGCCTATAGTGCCCAAGATATACTTACAGGGAATCCTAGTTTGAGACTAGATATTCAGGGTGTAGGGGGCATGGTAACGAAAACTTTGGGTAAAGGTTACACTTAATGCCTATAATTAAATCATAGAAATAATTTATGTTGACAGTGATGGGTTACAATTGTTGTAATTTTGGAGCGCGCAATGTATGGTAAACAACGCGATCACAACACAGCGATGAGCGCGATACCCGACGCGTGAGAGTGACGAGCGCGTTCGAGCGTATCCAGTTTTAATTTACATTGCAGTTTAGGCCTAAATTAATAATTATGTATTTTTTCATTTAAAATCAAGTTGAGTCGACTTGAGTCGACTTCTATTATTATTTCATGCTAAAATCAATTTAAAAAGCCGTATAATTCATGAAAAGATCGACGGACAATTCCAACTCTGGGGTGTCCAGAATCATGAGTTGAATCCATAGTATCAGTTTTCGTTACGAAACCACATACACCCGGTATAATGTTTATTAAAGTGTAGCTATTAATTATAAATACAGCGCCACAAAGTATTTCAACTACACAAACCTATGTTTATTCAAAACTGTATTAATCTAAACCGTCATATTACCGGCATTTGTAAAGGACACACGTAGCAAATTGCTCTTTCTAATTTTGCCGGTATACGATATCCAATAACCCACCAACCCGATGCCGATACACAAACCATTTAGAACCTTATTGTTCCGAATACATTGAAGAAAATTAACGTGAAGTCTATTTGCAGTTAGCCTGTTCTTATTAGCTCTCGTTAAACTAATGACAAGTAATTGACAGTTAATTGCACCCAAGATCTGTCATTATGTGGTGTGGGAGTGGCGAGCAGTCGACGACGCGTGACGTCACACGTGACAATTATACGCAATAATGGCACGCGACAAGCGGCAATTATTGGCGATAAACAATTAACTATCTTTCCCGACTCGATTCACGGCTTCAGAATACGGCCTCACATATTATTCATAGCTCTAATGTAGCTTCGGTAAAACTCGGAAACCCGATCATATCCGAACGCATAAACAAAAGAATTCGTTCATTAACACGTCATAGTCTTTTAGGAATAGGTGCATTCTTATTTCTTATGAAATGAAATGCGATGAAATAAAATGGATATGAAAATGACCTCACCCACAACTTAGCGGGTATTTTGTGCATTGTTGATGACATAGCAGAGCCCACCACGCTTGCACATCGCGAGGTGGCATTGGCATGTCATTAAATACTGATGGCCATGCCCAGACTGACCGCGGAGCCTCGCAAGGTAGTTTAGTAGACAGATCACAGCACTAAAGTAAGGTAGGTACCGCCACGAACGATTACCTCGAGTGAGCGCTGTCATCTGCGCGTGGAATCAGTCCCGATGTTACGCGATTAGTCTGTACACGGCTAATTACATTGTATAAGACTTGGGAACACAACCGAGGACCCCTTACGTGCCATGACTAAGAAAGTCCTAGTAAAAAAAACAGAAATATTCGTAAGGAAATGTAGTTAAAAACCCCTCAATGCCTCTATCTCGGCATACTGTGGAATTTATTATATGGAAAAACGACGCATCTAGTTTCCATACCCATAACTCAACCTAGGGCTGTCACGATCGTATTTATTTAATGAACCAACTATGATATGGTAGTAATAAAGCTATTGATTTTTTTTTATATTTACGCGAATACTACACATTTAAATAAAACTGATTCTAAGGATTTTATCGCGTTTATTTTATGTTTTTACGCTCCCAACGTTTCGGCTGCTTTACATCAACCATGGTCACGGGAGGACTGAGGTGTTAGATGTCCTAGTGTCACAGTTAGACCTGGGGTACCCTCATATTTTGACATAATTACAACAACTAAATATGAGGGTACCCTAGTTCTAACTATTACACTAAGACCTCTACCACCTCAGTCCTCCCGTGACCATGGTTGCTGTTAAGCAGCCGTACCGTTGGGAACGTAAAAAAAAATGTTGTGAACTTTTGCCCAATCCCCCTTGCACTGAGGAGAGGCCGTGCCCAACAGTGGGACTTTAAAAAAAGGCTACCATTATTATTATTATATACCTAGGTATATTTTATAGTTAGTAATTTCGAAAAATCCAAGCGAATCCGGGCATTATAAAGTGACAACCCTACAGTGGGAATCGTAGAAGCACGAGCATGCATATTGTGCGCTTGCGCCAGTAGATAATTAGCTTAACATGGACATACCGGTGCCTTTTCCAACGCTGAGACGAGCCTTCGACGAGATCAATTCGCGAGAATTTGATGCAATTAGCTTAGATGTGTCCTAATTGACAATCGCCAACACTATGCGATGCTATACGATCTGCAGGTCAATCTCAATATTTTTAGGTACGCGCACGCGTTTCGGTAACGTCACCGCCATCCATCTCTCTCACACCACTGATTTCATCAATAAGAGTGACAGTGACAGCATGAATGCTTGATGACGTTACGATTACATTAGAACCGTATACGCTTTCACTACAGCTGATCGCACGGACTTATATATTGACTACTTATATTTACGCGAATACTACACATTAAAATAAAACTAAACGTCGGGAACGTAAAAAACTTAGAATAATTCTGCTATTCGGGCCCGAGACGAATTCAAAAAATCAAAGTTCGTAAAAATCTACCAACCCGTTCTTGAGTTATAAATGGTGGAACTAACACGACTTTGTTTTATATATATAGATTAGTGCTATGGATAAATAAATAAATTTACCACTCACCGCTATATATATATTAGATTATTTATCAAAATATTATTAGTCTTTTTGAGCTTCTATTTATACCTATCGTTGCCCCAGTGTTAGTCTTGCATTTTCACACGACCAAAACTCGCAGTTTCTGCTTTAAAACTCTGCGAGACTCTCGCCTCTTGGCCTTGGTCTTGCTAAAGTGCAAAGCCAAGAGTTCGGGCAACACTATTTATACCCGACGGGAAATTCTGGTACCATGGTATACTGTGTAAAGGTATACTAACAGGGGTTCAAAGTAAGCTAGTATTGTAGTACCCAGAGATACTGTGGTGAGATATATCCACTGGGCCGCGACTGCGCTCGGTGTAATCGCTAATTAGCAATCATAACTCATTAATATGACAATTAATACAGCGAGAGCATCCGTGCCCGGGTTATAAAATTAATTGCATCTGATTTTCATAAAAATCGCTGTTTCGCAACAGATTTGCGGGAATTGGTAATGCTTGGAGCTGTTAATGATATAATAATAATAATATCACCAGGCGAACACACCAACTATACGGTCTCACACTAAGCAACGTTTGTATTATGAGTACCTTACAATGGACTGTGGGTGAATTCAGTATAGCATACTTATATATAGATGTTAAACATCCACGACTCGGGCACAGACGTTTATGCTCATCACACAAAGCTTGTCCCTACCAGGATTCGAACCCGAGACCTTCGTCGCAAAAAGCAGGGTCACTACCAACTGCATGTACCAACATTATATACTAGGTTCGTCCCCAGTACATTGTACGGCACCCATAATACAAACGTTGCTTAGTGTGGGACCGTATAGTTGATGCGTTCGTCTGGCGATATTTATTAAATTATACTAAAACAGATCCTACCTAGATAATTTTGTAACGATGTCCCACAACCATTACGCCTCTATTCTTTGAAGGAGTAGACAGAGATGCACTTCAGTGAACCCACACATGTACCTACAAATTTTAATGACATTAATCACGTATATAAAAATAGCGTAAGTATAACAAAAGATTACACACTCGTACAATTATGAATTTAAAAAAATAGCAATTACAAAATAATGTATCGCTTAATCTGTAATTGAATCTATATGCTCGATGCAAATTCCGACTAGCAGCTCTATATCAATGCGGAGTGGTCGCGGGGCGATGCGCCAGCGCAGGCCGTTACAACGAGTCGGGCTAGTTTTTGTCGCCTATCAGCATGAGGGCTAATTTAGAAGAGAGAAGCCGAAACGCTATTACCAGATGATAGAGAGAAATATCTTATGTAACACGCTCAATAAACAATTCGCACGCTTACTAATAGACTGACCTATTAGGGTTTAAGCCCAAAGTGAGATAAGCACACGGATAGATTTATTCCAACGTTATCTATCTACCAATCTCAGAATTTTTACGATATCTTATTCCTAGACTGAGTAACGAATATGTTGTCTTTTTTACTTATACAAATTTTGACAAAACTTTTAACATGAAAGTGACATAAATCATAATGCGTCTGAGATTGCGACAGTCAACTCGCGGTGCTTTTATATTATAGTGACCCATTCATGTTTCTGAACGTAAAACATAAAAATAATATGTTATTATTTTATTAAGTATAGACTTATAACATAAAAGAGAAAGGGTTTTAGTGAAATGTTTAATAAAATACAGACATATAACAAAAAGTGTCATCACTAGTACAGCAATATATCATTGATTTTATTAATAAACAGACGTATCTCAGGGACAACATTTTAAAAGCTATAAATAATTATAAATAATAATAAAATTTCTTCAAAATTACATTTTAGTATCAATAATTACTTAATCAAGTATTCTTACAATAAATCAATTATTATTATTATTACGCTATTTTCATTGAGATATAAGTAATAATGTCAGACAAGTTGTAAATGACAAAACGTTTTTGCGATTTCCCAACAAACAGCTTTTTTGAGTTAGGTCAGTCTATTAGTAAGCGTGCGAATTGAAAATTAGATTTTAAAAAATCTGAAAGTTTGTAACACAATTACCTACTCTGTAAAAAAAGTAAGATCACGATGTCAATTCTAGTTACCCGTGTGAAGGGGCTTGTAGTCTAACCCCCGAATTTATAGACGTCCTATATATAGTACTGCGCATAAGAGTTTTGCTTTGCGCAGTACTATATGAAGTTTGATAAAGTTATAGTCAGTCTATACATTTTGTTGACATGTTGCACCTCAGTCATGGTTGCCGTAAAGCAGCCGAAACGGCAACGTCGCAAACATAAAATAAACGCGATAAAATCCTAAAAATTTGTTTTATTGAAATGTCTATAAAGTTGACGAGTAGCTCGCACTTTGACGTGTAGCTCTCCGTTTGTAGCTTGCACCATCCAACCAACCCTAATGCTCGAGTTTTTGTTTATTAACATTTAATTAGAAGATAAAGTTGTACTTACTACTTACGTGTAAGTAACCACACAATGTCCCATTCATTATTTAAGTTTAATTGTTCCACCGGTGGCAGTGGGCTGGCGGTGCTTGACCCGGGCACGTCGCGCGCTGAATATTTTATTTTACCGACTTGCTAGCTTTTTTCAAGGCAATGTTTAGGTGTTTATAAGATATGTGGGTGCATAGAAAGAAGTTGTTAAAATCTCCCATTTACTAAATCTATAATAACTTTGCTAACAAACAGATTTGGGTTGATTTAACATTGCAGTTTGTTGAGGTACGTTTAATATTTGTTCCCATTGTTCAACAATCATTTCTGTATTGCATGTTGTGTTTTTAATAATTTTGCGAATGTCAAGCTCTGCTTGCACTTCGCAGATGTCAATGGCATACTGAACTAGATGTGGCTCCGGAACCACAGCTCAATGAAACACAGTGATTGTTTCAAGCGCCCAATCTAGAAAGTAGTACATTTATATATATCAATGTTCACCGCCTAATATAAAAAGTGTAACGTAGATACACTATCTGTGTCGCAATGATTTATCCACTCCGCGACGCGTTGAAGGAATCTTAAGCTCACCGTTACAAAGATGACGAAATGAATGCCCAATAGAATTTGTGTATTTTCCCTTATCAGGCACATAACCTCTTTTTACCCAACCCCGTAGGGTGACAATATTATTATCTTAAGAAAAAGTGAATGAGAGCAAGATTGAGCATTGAGTATTTGAGTCAGTATTTTATATCGAATAGAATCGCCGTGCGGTGACTAGATACAGTTTTGTTACAAAGTTGTTCACAGTTCTTTCACCTAGTTGAAAGTTCAACATTAAACAATAACACTTTTCCTAGTACCCGTCCATAAAAGTAGCAATACTTAGATAAAATACTTACCTATAGTATTTCTGTTATTATTATTATCTAATTCTGAACGCTATTGTGCTAAACTATCTCAACACAGCACATCAAGTGCGAGATTATTCGTAAACTAACCGTGTACTTTATACGTCTACGTATTAAGACAGTTTTAAATACTGTCCCCTAGAAGCGCTGTTCAATTTGCCATACAATGTGTCTAAATACGAAAACTATACAGTACGCCAAGTGCGAGATTATTCGTAAGATAACCGTATACTTTATAGTACACCGTATTTAGACATTTTGTATGGAGAATTGAAAGTTTTAAATACCGTCCGCTAGAGGCGCTTTTCAATTCTCCATACAAAATGTCTAAATACGGTAGACTATAAAGTATACAGTTAGGTCGCACTTGACGTGCTTACGCAGCTTACGAATAATCTCGCACTTGACGTACGGGCAGCAGAAGTGACGAATTAACTGGCTTCGCAGCCAATAAATTTGGCGAGGTACCGCCGCTAATGCTAGTTACAGTTGAAAAGAATTCCGAAGGACATACAATGTGCGAAATATATCTCTTATTTGCTACGGAATAGTACGTAAATAGTATACTTTTATGAAGAAGAAGTGTTATCGAGTAGTTAAATCGACTAACTATTCCTAATTTAATAGTAGGTTTTTATTTGCAGTTGCAGACAGAGGGTTAATTGGAAAATGGCCTCATTACCAATTTTCTGTACTTTTTTACTACATCGTCCATATTAGTAAACGTGCACAGCGGTCGATAACAACATAAAGAAAGTTTTTTTTCACTATTTTTTTTTGCATAAATTTTTAACTGGTTCGTTAAATAACATTAAAGAGCCCGACCGGCTGTAAATGTGCCGCTGGTAATTTGCATACTATTACTTATTGATCGCAATCTAGTGCGAAAATTAGGAAATAATGGATACTTAACGAAGTATAGTATTTCATTTGATCGATGTATCCATCGATTGATTTAATTATGACAAAACAAACATGCAATTACATATGAAATTGAAGAAATTTATTTATTCGCTAGATATGGTTTGGTTTACATAAAGATGTTAAATAAATTTATTGTACAGCATATCTCGCCCGCAATAGGCATGCGAATATGATGAATATCATCATATGAATCAAAACTTAAAACTATTCCTAAAGCTATAAGTATAATAATTAACAATTCTAATCTTATCCTTATAAATATATTACATTATTCTTTATGTTTCAAAAACTCTTCGACACTGTAGAAACAATTTTTTAGGAGCCATAATTTTAAAGCTTGTCTAAATTTGTTCATAGAAAGTTCCCTAATGTATTAATTATATAACTTTGATCTACGTGTATAAAATAAAGAATAAGTACATTTACTTAAAACGCAATGAGTTAAGACTGTATGCTACCATAAACATAAACGTTAACATTTTGTTTTTAATTAATTTCATTTTAATTACTTCTTCTTTTTAAGTTGGCAATCAGCTACAAAATAGTGCCTTTTATGCCAGTGTCGAGTAGTTCTTGATAATTGTTATTGAATCATATGTACTCCTTATGATAATGATAATGTTGATGACGATCATGATGATGAAAAAAAATCCCTATCCCTATCAGTTAAGCTATGGCTACTTTCCTGAAAATATACCAGATATCTTGGAAGAACTTGAAAAGTCAAGTTATACCATTTTATTTTAATTTCCTTCACTCGTGCACGTTTACGAACACACAATAGTTAATATACCACTAATATTACACATTGTTTGTCAAAGAAACACATTTTTTTTTAAATAAAACAAAATTGACAACTTCACGGTTCAACTTGCCGCCAAAAAGTTATTTTAATTACTTACCATAGAGCATTTATAAGACCGTTCTTACACAGTTTTGTTTCTCATATTCGCCCAATAATCGCTGTAATAAACTTATACATGTTATACGAGTGTAAGTAGTGATAATTAATACAGCAATTTAGTCGCATTGATGAGTTTTAAAATTCCAATTGTTCGCAGTAAAACTTATTAACTACACATATCCGTTACAATGGGTCGTGTTCACGCTACACAAACGGAAAAATAATTATACGTTGTAAATAATAGTTAGCATTACTTTTTTTTATTTGACATCCCTATTTGCACAGTTGGTCGTGTCCCGGCTTTCTGTACCGAAAGCTCTGGGCTCGAATCCCGGTAGGGACAAATTTTGTGTGATGAGAACTAGGTACCCGAGTCTTGGATGATTACTATCTACAAAAGTAACTTATTATATCCTGGAATCGCCTCCATTCCAATTACCCATAAAGAAAGCGTTGCTTAATTTTGGATCATATAGTGACGGTGACGGCCTGATTAGAGCAGTTGGTAGTGACTCTGATTTCTGCGCCGAGGGTCCCGGGTTCGAATCCTGGTAGGGACAATCTTTGTGTGATGAGCACGAATGTTTGTACCCGAGTCATGGATGTTTAATATGAGTCCATTGTACGGTAACCATAACACAAGCGTTGCTTAATGTGGGACCGTATAGTTGGTGTGTTCGTATCGCGATATTATAAATAAAAAAAAAATTGTTGGTGTGATCGTTTGGCGATATTATTATTATTTAGCGGAAAAGGGAAGATCTTCCAGCCACGCGGCTGCTATGCATATATACGGAAGTATGGAATGGAACACGCTACCGGCGTCTTTGTTCCCCGTCGACTATAATCTCGGTGTTTTCAAGTCGAGAGTGAACAGGTACCTTCTAGGCAAGTATGCTACATCGTAGATCTCATCGTCACTTACCATCAGGTGAGATCGAGATCAAATACTTGCCTATATCGTAATAAAAAAAAATAAAAAAAAAATACTTTGGAGATGAGGAATTTTTGGTTATTTTATAGGTAGATACAAAGAATTTTATATTTCAATCTCAAAAAGGGTGATTCTACTGATTCTGGTGTATTCTTGCATATTTGTTTTTAATTACATTCTCAAGTATACGGCGCCGACATCTGGCCGGATCTCGATCAATTACAAGATAGCATTGCGCGGGAGCAAGCGCGCAAACATTTGGGCTATGCGGTCGCGCCTGCGCAATGCGAGGCTACTGGACAACTTCTCGTTTTGTAGGATCTCGTTGGTACAGCAGTAAATTGCCCACCGATGGCTGGTTAGCGAAAATTTATTGTTATCGATAGTTTTGCCTAAATAAAAGTCGTGGTTTTGGTCTTGCCAAAATGCATGGACAAGACCAACACGCAAGACTGAGTCTTGCAGTTTTCGCTTTAAATCAGACTATCTGCGAGACTCTTGCGTCTTGGTTTTCGGGTTGCGTATATGCAAGATTAAAACATTGGGCAAAACTTTTAGTCGGACTAAAAAAAAACATAGCCAACTATGCGAATTTACTTTGGATAGGCAAATTACATACGAACTTACACATTCAAACCTAGCCGATTGCGTTTACACATGATTTCAATTAAGCCCCTGACTTCAGAGCTTAGTATGTTCCCTAATGGCCTTTTTCCATTGAGTCAGGCTCAACGTCCCCTGACTTCAGACCATAGTATGTTCCCTAAAAGCCTTTTTCCATTGAGTCAGGCTCAACTTCCCCTGACTTCAGAGGTTGGTATGTTCCCTAATGGACTTTTTCCATTGAGTCGCGCTCAACTTCCCCTGACTTCAGAGTTTAGTAGGTTCCCTAATGAACTTTTTCCATTGGCCCAACGTGATTCTGCCAATGTCGGGCCTGTTCACTTCTCTGCACTTAGCAGGTGTCAATGACCTCTCATTTGTATGTGACACAGATAATAAATTAGTTTGTGGTGTAAGTGAAGAAATACATATTAGGTGTAACAATAATAGTGTAAAATATTTTTACAGGGCTAACGGTAGGTTATAAAGACAACATTACCAAAGCAAAAAAAAGCCATTTAAAAAAATTATGTATGTACTGAGCACATGGCCAAACGCTACTGGCTCACCTTCTTTTAAAAAAACTCAAATGTCATTTACACAATTATATTAAACAACAACGTGATCCTTACTGATTCATCTGTTTAAATATTTTACACTATTTTTGTTACACCTTATATATGTATACAGGTACTACGTACGAATGTAACAGTAACATAAATTATGTTAATAGTTATTTTCCTTTTTACCAAACACTAACAATGAAACGCGTAGAACTTCTCAAAAAGTGGATATTTCGGCAATGCGCTCGCGCAGCCGCGACGCGTTTCCTTTTTGCGCGCGCATTTAATTACACTGTATCATCACATACTATAATGCCCTTTAATTTTTTACACCGTTCCGCGTAATGACATAATCGCGGTCGGCGACGACGCTAAGCATGCTTTTAGAGATCCTCAGGCTAGTGATCTAAAACCGTCAACCATGACTGCCACGACTTTGCAGTCAGTTTGTAATTTCTTCGTTTTCCTGCCAATCATGGTTTTAGACCATAGGTTTTGGCCATTTAGGAAGTCCATAGTCCACATCGAATACGAATTAACATACCCACCTAGGTACTTAGTACTACGGTAGACTATAAATAAAGTATACAGTTAGCTTACGAATAATTTCGCACCTGAAATGTTGGCGACGCATTACTATTGTTACGTGCGGGGGTAATTAAATGCCGATTACGTGAAAATTACTTTAATCGCTCTCCACACACAAGGCAAGAAAGTACACACCAGTACACTAACTAGTTAACACTCAAACAACAATACACCAAGTCACTTGAATCACAGTAGTCTTCTTAGTTCGCTTCGGAGAGATGTGTTCACTATCGCTTTCGAATAGAAACTGTTTCGTCGCTGGTCCTGCACACTATTTATAATCCGAAAATAGCGAGGGTGGATCTTTCCAGAAAGGTGTCGATAAAAACTCACTAAACAGAAATGTTCCATAAGGAAAATGAACCTTATTCACATGGTAATAAGGAGGGGCTAGAATGTTCTAGTGTACGTAGCTGCATTCGTCAAATCGGTATTATTCTGGGAATTCCGAGTTCCGGGAATCCCATTGTCCTCGCCTTTTGTTTACTGGTAATTTTAATAAAAATAATACGAGGTATATTCCGGAAGCTGGTTGCAACATTGTTGGCGATTCTAGATCTTTCTTCACAGATCGATAGGGGACCATGGACCCGACAATGCGTTTTTGTCTCGAGAAGCTTCGATGACTATTTCACCAGTTATCGACATCTCTTTTACGCATCGTAACACTATTATATTTTTAACTAGCTGTTGCCCGCGACTTCGTCCGCGTGGTATTTAACAAAGACAACCGTTGACAACAGCCTGCTCGCCCATTCTGAGCCCGCGGGACGCATTGCAGGTCGTTGCTATCAAACTTTATCAGGCGCTGCGCTGCAACATTGGTTTTAATTTTTTTTCGTGAGATCCTATTTTTTTTTCTAAAATAAAAGTAGCCTAAGTTACTCCTTGTTACATCAGCTATCTGCCAGTGAAAGTCCCGTCAAAATCGGTCCAGCCATTTCAGAGATTAGCCGGAACAAACAGACAGACAGACAGACAATTTTTTTAAAAATGGTTGTTTTGGTATTGGTACCGTGTATACATCCAAATGCATTCAGTAAAAAGCGGTTATTTTAATATTACAAACAGACACTCCAATTTTATTTATATGTATAGATTTTATTGTCTATTTTTTGTAATTCATTTTTGAATAAAAATCGCTGTTGAAGCTGACGTTTTAACGGACTTTTGTGACCGAACCGTCTTATGTTTGCCTTTTGGATGCTAGTTGTTTCGTCTTGACAGCTTCCACCACTGACTTCTAATGACATTGTGGGCAGAACCAGGGTCATAATATCCCACTCACTTATAACTTTTTTACAGGTGACTACATCCTGGCCTTGTCTCGTAACTGTACTATTGCTTAATTGGCTTTAGGATGGAAAGGTGCTCGTTTAGTATCTCCGTAATAGCAAACTAATATTAAAGATACCTACTGCTGGCAATGCGAAGGGGCCTACTTAACTTTTTTACAACACATTTCTTAATTAGATAATGTAAGGGCATGCAGAGGAAAAGTTATTCTTATGAAGTTTATGATTACAACGCTACTTTTCCTAACGAATTCTATGAACACACCAACTATACGGCCCCACACTAAGCAACGCTTGTGCCGTACAATGTACTGGTAATGGCTGATTGAATGCCTGGGAACTGGCGAACCCAGTGTATAATACTCATATAGATACTAAACAGTCATGAATCAGATACAAACATCTCTCATCACACAAAGTTTGTCTCTACGACGATTCGAACCCGGGGCCCACAGCTTAGAAGGCAGGGTCACTACCAACTGAGCTAATCAGGTCGTCAGCATAAACATAAACCAGAGTAATACATCAACAAAAACATCATATTAAGTCAGCCATGTTTGTCCGCCATCTTATATCGTAATTGCAGCAAAATGGCGTCGGCGGCAAGCGATTGGTGCGCACAAAAACGCGGCAACGTGTTTTAATAGCGTCAGATTCGTCGTTATCCATGTGTGATTCGCGATAATTGTTATAATTATCGTCGCGAATGCTGGGAACATGAGTTTAGTTATAAAGATTCAACGCACCGTGGGATCACTGAGCTTTTGTTAGGACAAAATGTGTTTTGGTATGTTCGTGATATCAGTTACAGGTTGATGCATTGTGTTTTTAAATAACAAAGCGTGTTGTTAATAATAAATATAGCAGGAACACGTTATATAATCGTAACGTCATCGATAAATCCGATAAACGTTGAAAAAACACTGAATATAGGTTAATATTTATCAGGCGGTGATGTGCAGTTTTTCTCACTTGTACTTTTTCACCAAGCAAATCATTGCAATAAAACTAATTTTATAGATTTTATGGCCTTTATTTTATATTTTTACTTTCCCGACGTTTCCAGTAATTAATATAATTAAATCCAAAACTAAGCGCACCATTGCTCTTGCAATGGTGCGCCTCAAGACACTGCGAGCACATTGTGCGTAGATCGGAGCGCAAGCAACAACTAAATATGAGGGTAACCCAGTTCAAACTATGACATTAGGACGTCATCTACCTCAGTCCTCCCGTGACCATGGTTGCTGTAAACTATGACATTAGGACGTCATCTACCTCAGTCCTCCCGTGACCATGGTTGCTGTAAAGCAGCCGAAACGTCGCAAACGTAAAAACATGATATAAACGCGATGAAATCCGTATAATTTGTTTTATTTCAATGTGTATTAAGTATTTTCGTAAATATAAGTAATCGATATACCTATTTTAAAATCATTTTGGAAAATTACATTTACACTTATCACACTGGGTACGTAATACCTATCCTACCTCAGCCAGCTTCCCCTTGCTTCCAATGCTTGGGACTACCGTTGTGATATACCGTTATACCGTTGTGACTTACTGCTTTTCATCACAAATTGCACCATAAATCATTACATTTAAATATCGAACATAAGAAGTATATAATGTCTCACTCGCGCCGCGCCGTCCACTTCATAAATCGTTTCAAACTGAGCGAACTGCGCCGACGCAAAAACCGTTTACCAAACACGAACCGGTAAAAACCTATTTGACCGAATTCGGTTGGTAAAAAGGTGAAGTATGGGGCATCCGCGCGGTTCGATTTCATGTGCTTTTACGGATAGTACTTATTGAGAGTTGTGTGGCTAATTATATTGAGGACAAAAGGAACGTGAATGCTGGTTCGAAAAGTACGATTAGGGTTGATACTGATCTGAATACTGCTCAAACTTTTAACGGATCTTTGTAAAAAGAGCAACCATGGAGTTTCTTGTCCGTTCTTCTCCACAGGAACGGCATTTGGAATGGGTGGTAAAGTTGTAGCGTAATAATATGAAGTGGAAATGTGATAAAATTAATTATGCATCGGTTCATTCCCAATTCACATCGTTGATGAGAATTAGTATGTGGGTTATTAGGCCTATTATGTCTAGGTATGATCGTTTTTGGGCTGAAGATGCCATGATGTTAAAACCACCATTTGCAATTTACCGCCAAAGCAGAGAATGGATTCATGAAGAATATCTTCATATCTTCTGTCTGTCCATCAGAATCAGAATATTTTTTATTCATGTAAACCATTTAGTGCAGTACTTATGAATCGTCAAAATAGTTACAAAATGTTAGCATTTTGGTAAATTGCGATTTTGCAAGCGATTAGGACATGTTACTGGTTTTTTTCCAACCCCCCCCCCCCCCCCCCCCCGCCTCCACCCCAACTTTACCGTGGAAAGGAACTCTTCCTACATTTACTTACGTAACAATATACCCGAGCGTAATGTCCACTAAACACCCCTTAAACCACACTCAAAAACAGCTGTTCTCAATATTAAGACGTTTAAGATCGTATCATAACGCTTAATCGCTAAAGGGGTGTGTTCACATATCGATTTCGTAACACTTTTGTTATGCCGTCGGTGCGGGGCGGAAGAGCTCGCCCCGGGCGGGGGCGGCGGCGGCGCGGGCGTGGGGCAGATATTTATTGACAACGAGATAGTGGTGCCCCAAATATCTTCATTAGCGAATCGCTACGGCTTGTACGGATAGTGTGGATGCGTCTTTATATAAATATTACATAATTGAGGTATATCGTTTTTATGGCTCTGATAAAACGGTACGAATATAAAGTTATTTCTACTTTTTAACAAACGAAATCTGCTAATTAAAAAAAAAAACGTTCCTTTCTTCTATTGGATAACTATTCTAATTCCTAGGTCCTTAAGTTGGTAGTCTGTTAAACCCATAACGGTACAGTAGTCGAAAGGTTTCATAGCGGTATGGTAAATTCGATAGTATTGTCAGATGAATAGACCTCGTAAGTTACTAAGTTTTGTCAAAATTCCGGAGACACACTGCGCCACTAAAAAGGTTTTATTAACAGAATCCCGGAAGGTCTACATTAACATAGCCGCCAGTGCACCGACTGGCCTGTAACTCCAGGGTGCCGCGGCGGGGAGGCTAATTAATGGACCTCTAATTGTTGGCCTCGACGCTCTGACAACTGGACTGTCAGTGATCGCCTTTGGTAGAGACACAAGAATTATCGTCATACAGGTACAACTTATTAATGATAGCCAAAGTGGTCGAAGGCATGATTTTGAGGCGAGAATGCAGGTCAATGACACATCTATTAAAAAAACACTGTTTCGTGACATACGTCCCGATTGGCACAGTAGATGGTGACCTTGCTTTCTGTACCGAGATCCCGGGTTTGAATCCCAGTAGCAGTAATACCGTTAACAGATTTATTTCTAATATATTTAATCTTACCCCAATTTTCATCAATCAAAACATAGCTCGCAGAACCGATGGCCGTTGGGGCAGAAAGGTTCTAGAATGGCGACCACGAATCGGAAGACGAAGTGTAGGACGGCCCCCCACAAGGTGGACTGATGACATCACACGCGTCGCAGGAAGCCGGTGGATGCGAGTGGCGGAGGACCGTGATGTGTGGAAGCCGTTGGGGGAGGCCTATGTCCAGCAGTGGACGTGTATATCGGCTGATAGATAGATATAGATACCCCAATTTTACGAGACGATGTCCACTTTGTATAAGGTGTAACAATAATAGTGTAAAATATTTGAATAGGAACAGTTTATAAAGATAACATTCCCAAAAGAAATAAATCTAATTCTTGGACATTTAAAAATGACATCCTGCACTGAGCGCGCGGCCAAGCGCTACTGGTTGCCTTGTTTGAAAAAAAACAAACATAATTAACCCTTAATAGCCTAGAGTTTCAATTTTGATACCAATCTTTTAAACCGAATGTTCACATTACTATTCGTTTTTTTTATAGGTTGGCTGTACGTATTTTACCGTTGTATAATATTCTTTCCAACGAAATTTTAAAAAAAATCAAATGTCATTATTATTAAACACAGTAACATTAAACACAGTAATATTAAAAATAAATCACTTTTGTAAATCAGGCTACTAAGGGTTAACACAATTATTTTATACATCAACGTGATTCATATAACTTGCTAGCTGCGCCCCGCGGTGTTACCCGCGATCAAAAAGTTATGTCCTTTTTACCGGGTTAAAAAGTAGCCTATGTGCTATTCCAGACTATAATCTATCTCTGTGCCAAATTTCATCCAGATCCGTTCAGCCGTTCTGGCGTGATTGAGTAACAAACATTCATCCATCCAAACCTTCACATTTATAATAATAGTGTGATTGATTCATCTGTTAAAATAATTTACATAATTTTTGTTACACCTGATATACTTATCTTACTGGGCCGGTATAGTTTGAAATAAACTGCAATCCAGTAATCTTAAGAAGGGGCCGGGAACATTAAAAGGTGCACTATTACCATAAGTTCCTTAAAGATTCAACAACAATCGTCTGCAAATCACATCAAATCCGCCATATTTGTCACGGCCCATCGCCGCGCAGAATTTTGATAACCACCTCACCCTTGTGCCGTAAAAAAGGAAACTTTCAGCGCCCCGTGACCTGACTACCGATTGGGTGTTGTCTGACTGACTCCAGCAACTATTTTTTTGGTATTCGAACAAAGATTTGATTTAAGTTACATCACGTTCTGCTTTTTGTGAATAAATGTAAAAAATTATAAACCGTTATTATGCATTGTAATAAAAATTATTTTAAGGATTTTGTCGCGTTTATTTTCTGTGTTTACGTTCCCGACGTTTCGGATGCTTTACAGCAACCGTGGCTACGGGACACTGACCTCTATGTATACATGTATAATGGACGTCAGTGCCACGGGAGGATTGAGGTGATTGACGTCCTAGTGTCAAAGTTTGCACTTTTTTATTTATGAACTCATTGAAATAAAACAAACACTAAATTTTAAGTGAAGCTTACCACAATACACTAGTGACCGCATCAAAATCGGCTAAGCCGTTTCTGAAATTAGCCCACAAAAACGCATAGACAAAAATTCTAACAATCATTGTTTTGGGTTCTATTGCAGTGATAAAGGCCCCCAATCATATATCTTCCATGTGCAGACAGCGATCAGTTGTATTTTTTTTTATATGCATAGACTAAGATAACACCAATATTCACATGTCACAAACATAAGAAAGATGGCAACATATATGTATAAATAATAGGAAATAAAATACATAGTTGAGTCCTTACGCAGCAAATTAGTTAGGCCAGTTGTCATGCACACAGCTTAGATCAGTACCTACTAATGCTTTGACATCTAAACATCCATTATCTCCAATAAACTCAGAACCCTCCCTTTCTCCGGGCGCGTTAGGTGGTTGCCAGCACCGATACGATCGCGGGACTAAGATGTTTACAACATTATTACGATAAACAACGTGACCGGCGGCGCCGGCGCATCCCCCGGCCGCACGTTACACCTAACCGCTCATAATTACAGACAAACTGACCGGTGTATAGTATTTACATGGTAATAGTCGGACGTTCAAGCCACCAACGATCCAAATCTTAATCAGAGGTGCTTTACAGGGATTCATTTTGAGTGGAAGTACCTAGTTCAGATTTCAAGAATATTTGCAATCAAAAATTATTGATATTACATATTTGCTGACAAAATATTAAATAGATTTTCTTCTGCGTAGATCAGACCCCAAGCAATAACTAAATATGAGGGAACCCTGGTTCATAGTATGACACTAGGACGTCAGACATCTGTCCTCCCGTGACCATGGTTGCTGTAAAGCAGCCAAAACATCAGGAAAGTAAAAACATAAAATAAACGCGATACAATTCGAAAGATTCGTTTTATTAAGTGTAATATTCGCGTAAGTATAAGAAATCAATACCAGATTAATACTTTAAATATAGAGTATACACCCTATCATCTGGTTATTACCAGACGATGGTTAGCAATGATACATCACGCCGGCAGCGCGGCGGGGGCGGGCAGGGATCGCGCGCGAGGTGGCGAATAAATCTCGAACTGAGATTGAAATCAAACCGATCGTTTTATTTTCACTACAACGCGGTCGCCTTTGATACTGATATGGAGGTGCAGATTACGAGTTTTGGGAACTAACTAGCACTTATTTTTTTCTTAAACAACAAATCATAATAAACAAAAGACTACTATTATTGAAATAAAACTATTTTTAAGGATTCTATCGTGTTTATTTTTATTTTTACGTTCCCGACGTTTCGCCTGCTTTACAGCAACCATGGTCACGGGAGGACTGAGGTGGTTGACGTCCTAGTGTCATAGTTTGACAAAATATGAGGGTACCCCCGTCAAACTATGACACTAGGACGTCAACCACCTCAGTCCTCCCGTGACCATGGTTGCTGTAAAGCAGGCGAAACGTCGGGAACGTAAAAATAAAAATAAACGCGATAGAATCCTTAAAAATAGTTTTATTTCAATAATAGTAGTCCTTTGTTTAGTCGCCCTTTTTTTTTTTGTTTTCGGGGGGGAAATCCTCATGGATACCCGGCCGCGCGGGGGAGCGGCACGGGTTATGCCGGACTCCTACCGGCTAAAAACCCCCCGGCACTACCGCATCGTCTATCTGGTCTATCCCGCCGAACGCATTACTCAATCCTTGCTTAGTTTGGCACCGTAAAGTTGATATGCTCGTTTGGCGATATTTATGATTATTTCCATCAAAAATGATTGACACAAAAGGAATGTTAACTATACGAAACGCAATGAGTTATAACGTATAGTATCTAATTATGTACATACCTACCTACACGGCAGTAGCGATATAATAGCAATAATTCTCTCTTATATTACCATAATGACCGTTGTCACCCATTGTTCTGCTAATACGGCTCGATCATATTAGGATGTGGGCAGATGCGAGACATCTGTTTGTTATGCTGTGTGTACACTTGCGAGGAGAAATTGTCTTGCTATTATTTTTTTCAGCAGTATTTTATTGCATTCCCCTGTCTCGTACAATAAAAATGTTGAACTGAACTGAACTTTAGTTTATTCCGACGGAGTAGGTCGGTTTTAACGTCAGATGGTGATGCCAAATACGAAAAAGATTTTTATTAGAATACAAGAAATTTGAAATGAAATAATAAATAAAAGCAGTGATAGCCAAGTTGGTAGAACGCGTACCTCGTTAACGAGGATCGTAGGTTCAAACCCCGTCTTGCACCTCTGGGATTTTCTGGATTTCATGTGCGAATCTCATTTTCAACCACGATTATCACTTGCTAAACGGTGAAGGAAAACATCGTGAGGAAACCTGCATGTCTGAGAAAACCCCTCGAAAGATGTGTGAAGTCCGCCAACACGCACTGGGCCAGCGTGGTGGACTATGGCCTAATCCCCCTCGCATTGAGGGGTAGCCCGTACCCAGCAGTAGGACATTAAAAAGGGCTGGTATCATTATTATTATTAAAAAGAAATAGCATAGACAACGTTTTAAATACAAATAGGTTGGTGGCCAATTATAACGATGTTGTATAATTATTTGAACAATTTATTTCTTAGTTTGCGGGTTCGTTACATGGTTTATCATCATAGGTTAAGAATATCAGAGACAATATTATTTTTGTTTTAAAATACATTCATAGACATTAGTTTGTTATAGCCAAGCAGACAATATCGACTAAATCAATTGGAACATGCCCCCAGCCTTGAAAGCACTGCCTTTCAATGTAGATCTTGGTTCTCAGCTACTGGTCCAGCAACGGACAGATTTTTGTGAATGCCCGTCTCACGATGCCTGATGCGGTCTTGATGTCTGCTACTCTTGCAACACCATCGTTCCCTGGGATGGGTTTAATGATGCGCCCAAGGTGCCACTTCAGCGGCGGTAGATGATCGTCTTTGATGATTACGAGCATGTCAGGACGCAGCTGAGATGAGTTCTCCGTCCACTTGGTTCTGATTTGCAGTTCAGATATGTATTCTTTCGCCCATCGCGACCAGAAATTTTGTCGAATTTGCTCCACTCGTTGAAAGCGCTTGAGCCGATTTGAAGGCGTCTGCGTTAGGTCAGCGTCAGCTGGCGATGTCAGCGGGCGGCCAACCAGGAAATGTGCTGGGCTGAGTGGTGTGAAGTCATGCGGATCTGTGGACATGGGACTTAACGGACGGGAGTTAAGGATTGCCTCGACTTGAGTCAACACTGTGCTGAACTCTTCGTAGGTCAGATGTGCGTTTCCTACAACCCGGCGTAAGTGGTATTTGCAAGATTTGACCCCTGCTTCCCACAACCCACCAAAATGAGGCGCATACGGTGGAATAAACGAAAATTTAATATTTTGACTTGTGGCGTATTCTTTTATATCAGGGGAACATTTTGATAAAAATTTGGAAAAATCATTCATTAAACCGACAAAGTTTTTTCCGTTGTCGGAAAATATCTCACATGGTTTGCCACGGCGTGAAATAAAACGCTTTAAAGCTAATAAATAGGCATCCGTAGAGAGATCACTTACTAATTCTAAGTGGATAGAGCGTGTCACAAAGCAAACAAATAAACAAATGTAACTCTTTATAGTTTGAGCACCTCTACCCTTGCGATTGAGTATGAGCACCGGCCCGGCGTAGTCAACGCCACACCGTTCAAACGGAAACCCGGGAGAAATGCGTTCTTTGGGCAGGTTCCCCATGATGGGGTTGATCGTACGGCCTCTCAATCGACAACAAACTACACAATCGTGAACAACCTTCCTCGCGAGGTTCCTACCACCTAATGGCCACCACGTCTCCCGTAAATTAAATAAAAGCGCCTGGGGAGCAGCGTGTAGCATTTGCTTATGTTCATAACGAAAAAGTAAAATTGTAAAATAATGGTTCGATGCCAACAGCACTGGGTGCTTTTTATCAAACGAAAAATCGACTGAGTTTAAAATACGACCACCGACTCGCATTATTTTATCGTGGTCGATAAACAAACTCAACTTAAGTAAATGCGTATTTTTTAATTTCGTATTTTTCTCTACAGATTCGTATTCAGCGGGGAACGAATCCAACTGAGAAAGTCTAGCCAGTGTGAATACAGATTGTCTCAATTCATCCACAGTGAGAGCGCCAGACCGCCGACTGCCTTTATTGCGCGCATTGTAAATAAATCTAAGAACATAAGCGGCTGCGCGTTTCATGCGGTTGAATTGAGAAAATCGGCTATACGGAAATAGTGAATTTGGTACCTGGGTAGACACTAACGTGTGTGATATTCCTGATTTGATTTCAGGCAATTCTTCATGCGCGTGATTGTCTGACTCCGATGCTACTTCAGTGCAACTGAACTCGAGTTCACGAAGGAAATTCGGGCCTTCCCACCACAGGGGGGACTGTGAAAGCTCTTGCAAACCGACGCCGCGCGATACCAAGTCGGCTGGATTCTCTCTCCCGCTTACGTGGCGCCACTGAAGTTCCTTCGTCAACTCGTGGATTTCAGCTGCCCTGTTTTGCACAAAAGTTTTTAAAAGATTAGGAGGCATGTGTAACCACCCTAACACTATAGTGGAATCAGTCCAGAACATTGTTGTGTCAAAATGTAAATTAAGTGATCTGCGCACCTTGTCGTACAGTCTGGCACCGAGTAAAGCACCGCATAATTCTAGCCTCGGAATACTGACAGGCTTTAATGGAGCGACCTTGCCCTTGGAGCATAACAGCCTCACTGATACAGTATGGTCATTGCACACTGTGCGTACGTATACACAAGCGCCGTACGCTGCCTGCGAGGCATCAGTAAAGATGTGTAGTTCTCTGCGTGTAAAGTTGCTAGCTGTGACGTGACGCGGGATGCGTATGACGGTAAGTGCCGATAAACCATTGACGAACTGGTTCCATGCCCGTGCGACGTCAGCTGGCACTTCCTCGTCCCAGCCCAACTGTAACAGCCACATTTTTTGCAAAAGAATCTTGGCAATCATTACAGTTGGGCTAAGAAACCCTAAAGGATCAAAAATTTGAGATGCATGTGATAGGATAGAGCGCTTTGTTAATTTAGAACTATCACATTTAAATTGTGTATTAAAATAAAATTCATCAGAAGCCGGGTGCCAACCCAGTCCTAATGTTTTACATTGACCGTTGTCGCTTAAATTTAACTTCTCTGAAGCGCTTGAAGTTATAGGTTTTGCAATTTCAAAATTAAAAATCCATTTTCGTAACGGGAAACAACCTGATTGTAAGACCGCCGCGGTTTTCTCGCATAACTGTAGCAGCGTGTCTTTGTCATCTATACTGAGAATCATGTCATCAACAAAAAAATTATCATTAATTATTGTTTGGACCGCGGGATCCGGACAATCAATCGCGAGTTGTTTCAGGCACCTAATGCTCAAGAATGGAGCTGAAGCGGTTCCATAGGTGACTGTGTTTAATCTATAAATACCTAGCGGCTCAGCTGGGTCGTCGCGCCAAATAATCAACTGTAGATCACGTTGTGATTCGTGAATCAGACATTGCCGGTACATCTTTTCAACATCTGCGCATGCAGTGTACCTATGTTGCCTAAATCGTAATAAAATGGTGACTATATCGCTTTGTAATGGCGGCCCTACCAGCTGAAGATCGTTTAACGACTTGCCACTGCTAGACGCGGCGCTTGCGTCGAACACAACACGAAGCTTGGTTGTCGTACTGTGTTCGCGGAAGACACCGTGATGCGGCATAAAATAATGCGGGGTTCCGTATGTAGGCACGCGTGTCATATGGCCTAAGCTTACATATTCGTGTATGAAATCGCTATATAGTTTTTTCATATTTGGATCGCGTTGTAAACGCTTCTCTAACGCTATAAAACGGCGCTCGGCTTGAGTGAATGTTTCACCCAAGTCCGCCGGTGAATGTTTGAGAGGCATACGTACACAGAATCGTCCGCTACTATCACGCGTAGTATTCTTCACGAAACTATCCTCGCACGCACGCTCCTCGTCGGTACGCGTATCGCATAATGTGGGCAACTCTTCTAATTCCCAAAATTTTCGCAGTAAGCTGTCAACAGAATCAAGCGTATTAGTTAAATTGCATTGGATATACCTATTTTGACGCGGATTTAAATCTATAGGCCCTGAAACTATCCAACCCAATTTAGTATTTTGTAAAAAGGGTCCATTTTTCAACCTCATTTTACCATTGTTGAGCAAATCCCAAAATATGTCAGCGCCTAGTAAAATATCAATAGCTTGGGATTCGCAAAACTGCGGATCTGCCAACTGTATGTTGTCAGGAATTGTAAACTGTGCGCTTTGTTTACATACAATGGGCAAAGTAGATGTGATGCGCGGCAACACAAAACATTTGATGCGTGTCGAGTAAGTACTTATGCGCGATTTAATCTCGACATCACATACTTGCGTGGAATGTGTCACTGAATTACCTACCCCTCGAATTTCGTGTGTGGACTGTATTAATTGTGTGTGTAATAAATCGCATAAAGAATTGGTAATGAAGCAATGTTGACTACCGCTGTCGAGGAGTGCGCGTGCTACGTGATAATTTTCGTGATCATCAGCTATCTCGACTAACGCAGTAGACAGTATCACCTGTTGCAAAGGCATAGACAAATTGCAATGTTTGTCTATGTGCGCGTTATGTACTTGAATACAACTAACTTGTGGAGAGTTCTCTTGGCTAGTAACCGGACTGACCCCCCGTTGGATTACATTTGATGCGTATAATGATACAGTTTGATTGCTTGACATGTCATTGTGAATTAATGAATTATGTTTTTGGTTACATTTGCGGCATGGCCCAAATCTACAATTCTCTAATGAATGGCCTGTGCGCAGGCAATTTTCGCATAATTTATTGGAATGAATGAAATTAAGTTTTACCTCTAAGTTACTGTCCAAAAACTTTTGGCATGCATATATTGGGTGATATGCCGAACACATCAAACAAGGTTTTTTAAAATTAACAATCTTTTCTTGTGGCTTATTGTGAGAAACATTGCAGTGAATCTTGTGGTTGCCATGGGCTGCTGGGGTGAATTTTTTAACATCATTAGACAATTTGGTTCCATGTGACACCAACAATGTTTCTAACATGTCAGCCCGGTCTTTAAGAAATTTAAGCAAATCACTTACTTTAACTGTTGTTTGAGAACTGTTATATAATGTAGTGCCTTTGTATTGCTCCCACTCTCGCTCAGTGGTTTCATCCAATTTTGAGGTCACTATATAAATTATTAATGTATCCCAATGCTCTGTGGGCTCTTTTAATATTTTTAAAGCGCGTAGGTTCTTAAGAATAGTGTCTATAAGTTTCCTTATATGATGAGGAGACTCTTTAGAAATTTTTTGAATAGTGAAAAGAGCCTTTACATGATTATGTACCAAAAGCCTAGTATTGTTGTACCGATTGAGAAGCAATTCCCATGCCACCATATAATTATCTGCGGAAAACTCAAGAGAATCTATTACTAGCTCTGCACTACCCTTTAATGAAGACTTGAGGTAGTGGAACTTTTGAATAGCACTTATTTCACTGGATTGATGTACTAGTGAGATAAATGTGTCTCTAAACTCGAGCCAGTGCTCATACGCACCGTCAAAGGTTGGCATGGATATGGTAGGTAACTTAATAGATTGTGATTTGCTACTAGACATGTTGGAAGTGATCTCTCCATTGTTAATCAAGCATTCCACCAATGACATGGAACTGTAATAACTATTCTCAAATAGTTCTCTTTGTGATAACTGATCGTCAAGCTCACTATCACTGACAAATTCTTCAATTTTAGATTGAATACTATTAAACTCGGCGAATAATGCGGATGCGCCTTGTATGCGTAACTTTAAATCAACTTTTTTCTGACTGTCTATGTCATCATGTTGACAATTAGTGATATAATTAGAGAGCTTTGTTAGCCTGCCCTTTAGAATGCCTCTTTTTTTAATAAGATCGCGAAGAAAAGGGTCATTACTTGTATCAGAGCTAAGCCTGTTAGGCGATTTATTGCGTGAAATGGCACCGTCACATACGCTCATTGTGATTAGGTTTTAAGAAGCAGAGGTACTTACGGTTTCCCAGTGGTATAGCAGCCGATGCTAGCACGTCACAAAGCTGCTATGTACAAAGAAACCGCGCAAGCATGCACCCCTCATGCACCGAGCCACTGAAAAAGTTCAGACACAGTACACAAGCTGAAGCGGAAAGTTTAGGTTAGGATGGGATGGTTAGCCGTACCCGATGATGCGTTTATGAATCTTCTTCTTCTTATTTTACGAAATATGATGCGAGAATATGATGATTCGTAGATGAATTCTTGGTTGGCGTGATGATGCGACGCCACGATGTCTTCAACCACGTAGCGATGACTTGCAAGACATGACGGATTGCGTTGTCCGTACTCGTCGTAAAATCCGTAGGTTGCTGGCTTTTATGTGGCGAAGAAGGTCCACATGGCCAATTATAACGATGTTGTATAATTATTTGAACAATTTATTTCTTAGTTTGCGGGTTCGTTACATGGTTTATCATCATAGGTTAAGAATATCAGAGACAATATTATTTTTGTTTTAAAATACATTCATAGACATTAGTTTGTTATAGCCAAGCAGACAATATCGACTAAATCAATTGGAACAGTTGGTATCATGAAATCCGTAACATAGTTACTACAAATTTATTAATATCTAAGGTGCCATTTAAAGAAATATATTAGTATAACAATTATCTACTAGGTACCAACTATAGGTAGGTATTATGTATTTAACCCTTTCTAATGATTAACGAGCTACAAGAGAAGTTGCACTTATTTATGTTAGCTGCGGGTCGCGCATTAAAATAGCGTTGAAAAACTTGTTAAAGCATGCAGGTTGCATTTTTACATACATGTTAACCACCAAGCATAGTAGATAGATATTGATAACATTGGTACGCTTACAATTATTATCCTATTATTTATATGTAGGTACTAGTTGAAATAAAACAAATTTTAAGGAATTTATCGCGTTTATGTTATGCTTTTTACGTTCCCGACTGTCAGCACTTTCTGCGTAGATTGGACCGAAAGAAACAACTAAATATCAGGGTACCCCAGTACAATCTATGACACTAGGACGTCATCCACCTCAGTTCTCCCGTGACCGTGGTTGCTGTAAAGTAGCTGAAACATCGTAGATAATTTTAGGGGGCATTAGATACTTTGATCTTTAAGTACTTAATGTTACAAACAACCATGTTACATAGTCCAACGCATCCATGATAATAATATCTCGGGTTCTTAGGCCCCTTTCTATATTACTCCTTACTAATCGCGTGTCAGTACATGTCTTTAGAAACCAATTGATGGGTGTCCGGCCCGATTGCGATCAATTGTCGCCTGCGACACCGCGGCGCGACAATTTGTTGACGATTTTTTTTTTCAGGGCAACGCTTGTGAACTTTTAATTTGTGACGCGATAATGTCGCGGTCACGGATGTCGCGTTATTAATGTGTGTTGTAATTATAATTAGAGAACCTTTTTTAAAATGTTGTGTTCGTTATTTAAATTTAATAAAAAAAAGTATTACAATGACATTAAGGCCAAAGCCACACAAATTGAATGAAACACAGTTTTTTTTAAATATAGAACAATAAATACAACTTCACTCTTCAATCTCCCACCAAAGTTGAAATAACTGCGGTGCATGCAATTTGGAATCCATTCTTTAAAAAAAATACTGTTTTCCAACAACATTCCGCAGACTATCAAGTAAAATGAGTTACAAAGTAACAGATTACCCCAGTCCGCTCCGAGGGCCCTTTGTCAGCGCAACTCAATCGAGGACTCGGGATAGGGTTGGCAAACTTATTATTATACTGTGTGTTTATTCTAGTCTAGTTAATTTTCGAATAATTGTATTCAAAATTCGATTGAAAATAAAAGGAACTACCGTGAGCATAATCCCTGATCACCTTAAGCTCATTTTCGCATGGCAACATTATCGGAAACTACCAAACAAACGACCACTGTTACTTCTGTCAGCCAGGTACCACAATAATATCCGTATACGTTTATATATTCAAAATATTTGATACTATTTTTCGAATTTTCGCTTGGGGCAGCCCTAGTCGCGATGCGTTTTGATTGAATGTCCCCAACGTAGCCCGCAGCCTGGAGAACGAAATGAAAGAGTTAATTTTATCATGTCGTAACATTGTCACATTGACTGTTGACATACGAGTAGGTACACAGGATTGTTCCCCGCTACGGTAACTCATTTTTTATCTTAAGTAGTATCTCAAATTTAGCTTTTTAAAGACGACACTTATAACCTTATTAACTATCTCATAAGTCTTATAGTTATACGATTGTATGCCACGAATTTGGCAAGACACGTTTTATAGGTATAAGTTATGACATCTTGGTAGCCATGTTCACACACACACTACAAACCTGTGTGCTTTGCACTGCACGCTAATGCTTACGACTGTCTAGTTAAAAACGCAATTTTTTAAAAATACTTTTTTTTGTGGTATTACAAAGCAGATGTTTTTGCTAATAATCTGTCAACATAAGTCTGTTATAACTGTAATGGTTCTGTAATTAGGCTTGTAAAGCTAATTGTTTAATATCAAACGGTGGTGCGCCACGCCAAGTTTGGTTAAGAATGGGACCATTCGAGTATCTTTTACAGAGGTTTTATGACTTTTGTTAAATAAAATATCTACTAGATATACGTTGTCTTAATTTTTTTTTATTGTTTAAATCAAGTTGGAATTTTTAAAATTCGAATATCAAGAGTTGTAAAGATCTTTACCTGTAGCAGAATTAGAATTAGAAAAATATTCAATTAACAGCTTATAAAATGGTTGAAATAAAACGAATCTTACGGATTTTATCGCGTTTATTACACGTTTTTTACGTTCCCGACGTTTCGGCTGTTTTACAGGTATCATGGTCACGGGAGGATAAAATCCGTAAGATTAGTTTTATTTCAATGTGTAGTGTTCGCGTAAATATAAGAAATCAATATTATGAAATGGTGTAAAGTAAAATGTTGTAAGTAGAATAAGTTATTTTTCTTTTAAACAATTAGATAAATATATAGTGAACTTGGCCATTTGTCTTCGCAATTTTTTTAAAATATTATTGACCGGTATTCTATTAACGGCTTTATGTTAATTGAATTAACGTCTAGTTAATCTGTTTGGATGTGTCTAATGTCGCAGAAATGTCAGAAATTAAGTTTGGAACCATAATTACATGGGTGAACAGTGTCAGCTAATTATATTGAGCAAAGAAATAGTGAAGTGTTTAAAAGAAGACGACCGCACTTATTTGTTTGTGACTAACATTATAATGTTAAACAATTACAGTGCTAGTTAAGCTTGATTATTTTTAACTGTGTAGTTATAACTTATAGATAGTTATTTTACACCTTCCCTTTCCTATATGTTCCCCTAGAGTTACCTTTCTGTCTTTGTGTGTCTTTAAATTTGCCAATGTAGCGTACAGATACGGACTTTCCATACGGCCGACTAGGCCTAGGTCAAAGGCCTAACGAAAAGATCTTCTGGGCTCTACCTTCATTTAAATTCCTTATACAGGTTCAAATGGTAGTACAGTTTCCCTTTCTGAATCCCGCTGTACCTATATGAACCTGCTTTTTCTGCAGCGATTGCTCTTCTAAGGTCCATATACCTATTTGAATATTAACCTATTTGAATGACATAATCACTGCGAGATTTAGGATACATTAGTGGTCATTCACACGGCAAAGCAACACATTTTTTCCCATACATTATTTATACCGAACGAATTCGGTAATTATTTGTCATAATGCATGAGAAAAACGTGCGTTTCTTTGTCGTATCAATGAGGCCTAACTAATAATACACTTAAATGACATATCTTACTTGTTGCCAGCTAACAAAATTAACACCAATGATGAATCTGCTAAGAGTATGTTTCACCTAAAATGCGCGACTATTTCACGAAAATTAGAGGAATTGCTATGGATCCGCCGGAAAGTCGGGAAATTACTTCCTTTTAGATGAATTGCTCAAAGTGGTATTTTTAGACCCGCAGCACCATTAAAGTACATCTTTGAATGATGCCGAAACGTTTTCATCTCGAAGATCCAGATTATATCATAAGCGAATTACCTTAAACTCCAATCTTCAAACCTGCCTCGGAAACGAGCCTTGCCTTTGAGAGGCTGGGGCCATGAACCGTTTATATTACACTGCCAGCCTCCCATCGCTCGAGGGTACCAATTAGCAGCACAAAGCTACTCTGTGTCGCTCGCTTCCTGAAAACTGAACACTGTTAATGTGATTTTCAGACTGAGCTTATAAAACATGTTAATATTTCGTGAAGCTACTGTAAGGTCGCAATTTAAATAGAGTATTACTTTGGTTAATTGTTTGGGTAATTACATCGGGTTAGGTCCTTGAAATGGAGTCTCCGAGAGCCATTATGTATACAAATAAATACAATTGGAGTGTCTGTTTGTAACATTAAAATAACCGATTTTACAAAGTGTATTTGGATGTAAACACGGTACATATACCAAAACAACATTTTTTACAATTTTTGTCTGTCTGTCTGTTTGTTCCGGCTAATCTCTGAAATGGCTGGACCGATTTTGACGAGACTTTCACTGGCAGATAGCTGATGTATCAAGGAGTAACTTAGGCTACTTTTATTTTAGAACCCCCCCCCCCCCCCCTCAACGCCTTAATATCACGCGGGCTCAGAACGCGCGAGCGGGCTATTGCTAACGGTTGTGTCTTTGTTAAATGCGGACGGAGTCGCGGGTAACAGCTAGTTGTTTATATAATCGCCTGTAATAACACAATATTCCAATAGAAATGTGAAGATCCGATTTGCACTAGGTATTGATATAGTGACCGTGCACTAGCAGTACCGAGTCGAGGGTCCCGTTCATAATCCCGGTATAGCCAACCTTTGTGTGATGACCACAAAAAAATATGTATAAAGAGATGGGCTTGCCCCCGTCCGTTGTACTGTTCCCTATGAAAATAAAAAAAAACACGTATCAATAGTAGTAATTTAATTCGTCCAGTAGGACAGGCGAAGGAAAACACGTATCAGTCAACAATCAGGCAGAACTGAACTTTTATTATAAAAATATAAAACAGGACATAGATAAGTAGTAGTATAGATTATACCATAGACCATCCTAGAATCGGATGATATTCTCAACACTCGTGTATTCTCCCTCAATGTAACAACCATTCTGATAATATTCATAACATCCTATAATACAAGCTTTGCATGGTTTGGGACCGTACAGTTGATGCGTTCGTCTGGGGATATAATAATGTTTCTCTGATCTATAGACTCAAAAGCAATTTTGTATCCAAACATCGTATTACAGCAAGACAAGAAACAATCAAATCAAACGACAAGTATCATCCCCAATCGCAAATCGAATCAGGCGCGATCCTGTAACATATTGTGGTGGAACCGAATCCAATCTGGAGGGATTGCGGCATCTACTTGAGGGATGGCGGCTTGTTAATGTTTCGTATCGATTAAGTACTCAGGGTTTTTGGAAAACAGTATAATTTTTCAACACACTTGCTCGTAAAGTGGCTTTTATTGCACCGGTAATAGGTTCATAAGTAATCTTATTATACACGGGTGCTTTTAAATTTATATTGCCGCACTGTATTCATTTTTCTTTTTTTAAATGTTGGCAAAGAGGTTTTAGGTCTAAAAATAGATTTAAATCTTGTTGATGTAATATGCTGTGTTAGTTAAAATATGTAAATAAACATTTGATTTCAACAACTTATTGATTTTTGTAATTAAATAAACATTAATTTGTGTTATAATAACGAAAAAAACAATTCATTAAGTATATTTTTTATTATCTAGGCTGCTTTACGGCTTTATTATCTGTGCCTCTCTTTCAAATGGAGATCGAAAAAAAATACGGATGCCATTTATGTTCTGTGGCCATGTTTCACAAATATGTGTCCAAGTATAGGTTGTGTTTTGTTTTTTCTTTTTTCCTCTTAAGAAAAATATCGTACGAGCATTTGGCACGCGTGAGCTTCTGGCCTCGGCTCCATTACGGCCTCACATTCAGGCCGGGCTGCAATCCCGCCTTGACTGTAATGACCAAGTTGGCTCACTCGTATCATAAACTACTATTAAAAAAAAACGAATAATCTATAATTTTCTATTTGAAATCGGTGCCAAACAAATAACAATTTTAATTTTAATTCTCACTAGTCGTGCGTATTTATGAATAAACATTTTTTTTTTAAACTTCCCTCTCCTTTTCCCACCAAAAAGTCACAACTTTTTTATGAGCACAAAATTTTAGAATAGGGTTGCAAGAAACCCAAAACTACATTAACATTAAATTCGTGATCATTAGGGAGTTACTGCATTACTTATTCATTGAGAGTAAACGCGGCATGAGCATCGAATGTAATGTGAACATGACCGGGATAATTGTACCGGGATTACGGTGTCGTGTTACGGGGAGGGGGCCGGCACCGGGATGGCAGCGGGATTGCTTTAATTGAATTTAATTCGATAATTCGTTTGGAGAACATTGAAATTATTGTAGAGAATAAAGATTTGGAAGAAAAGAATAATTGTTATCAACGGCAAACTGACTCGGTCATGACATAATGCATGATTAGTGAAAGCGCTATCATGTCACATTCATTATTTTATTTATAATGTGTTATTGCTATTAATTACTTGACATTGGCAAACTACCCGCTAAGTTGTGGGTGAGGCCATTTGCATATCCATTTTATTTCATCGCATCTCATTTCGTAGAGAAAGAAGAAGGTCAGCGCTCGAAATTCAAAATTTCGACAGTTTTAATTTTCACGAAAAATTTACATATTGAAATAAAACAATTTTGTTGGATATTTTTGCGGTCATTCTATGTTTTTACGTTTCATAAAATTATGTTCAATAAATCCGAAAAAATAGTTTTATTTCAATGCGTAATCGCGTAAATATAAGAAATCAATAGGTACATACCTAATTTTTCTATTGGTTACAAACTAGCCAAAAAAAAAAAACACATAAAGACAACACAGCGTGCCCCGGCCTGCGACAACGACGCAACGATTGCGAAGCGTAAATAACGCGATAAAGCGCTTCTCAATCAGCGCTGGAAATTAAAATTACTCGTATTTGTGACTTCACAATCGCAGCTTAACTATATTTGTCGCATCGCCGCACCTGTGCCGCCGGCCTTATCGTTATTCTTTTGTCTTGTTCTATTCTTTGCTTTGTTAATTGAGTATTGTTTTGGAGTATTTTTATGCTCCCTCCAACCAAACTCAGTGTCTTTGGATTTGATTCGAATGCTCTATAGCAATTTGCCATAGACGGCTCTCTCACCCATAAAATTCCAGACTGGCTATTACGTGAAGAAAAATAATCTATGGATTTATAGGTACTCAATATTATATGACTGAGCCCGCTCCACAATACACCTCTTAACTACGGTACAGTACAGATACTACTTCGAATGTAAGAGATTGAATAGACAAATTATTAAGAAAAATACAAAAAACCCGACAGCAATAACATTTTTTTCATTTTTTTTTTATTTCAACTTTTTTGTGAAAATTGTAGCATAAAATGTATTATAATATATTTGGAATTGGCTATTTACTAGCTTCCATTTAATACCCATATTTTTATGATAACAAAGAAAATATTCCCCTCTTTTTTAATTTATGAGACGCTATTTGTAAAAAAAATATACCTTATGTCACTTCCACAATGTAGACGAATCTAACGACACCGCACATGTAAAAAGCCACTTAGCCGTTAAGGCTGTAGAACGTATCAAAGCAATAGACATACACACACTCGAAGAACATTACCCACCTTCTTGCGCAGTTGAGCAAAAAGCCGAGTGCCCACACAAGTACCTACGAAGCCCAGGTTATGAATAATTATATATTTTTTTGAAAATAGCCTATTCCGCACGACATACACGAACGTTTACAAATTGCATTAAATCTACATTTTCTAAGGTAACAATTAAATGGTGTGGTATTGTTTAACTCAAAGTCGCAGCCTTTCTTAAGTACCTTCTTGACATATATATTTTTTTTATTTAGTTAAGTAGGTAATTAAGAACAAATTCGAATGTATGTAGTTCTCACGGCCAGTACAAATCGAACGTTATTACTAAAGAAACAAAAGCATTACAATTTAAAAATAAAATACATTCAAAATATAATTCTTAAAAAATCTAAAAGTCACTTAAAGAAAAACTCGAGAAGTTAACACTGCCAATGCAACAAAGTCATATATATTAACAATAAAACTAATAAATTTCCCATCGCAGTAACATTATGACCGCAAAACGACAACCCTTCACTAATCAAGTGGCCGCCGAGGGGTACGAATGACCCTCAAAGACAAAGGGTTGGCTTTTCTACACAATTTAGTCGTATTTTGCAAACACCACTCGACGTCGAGTGGCAATACTGTAAAGTCAACATTTTAAAATGTATTTTGTTTCAATTTTGAATATCGAATGCTATTTCACGTGGGAATTTAGAATTCGACTTGTCTTTTGTTTTAAAAAGTTAAAATGGTTTCGAATACAATGACATTTAAAACCTATTTAAATTCAACGACTAAACCATGGATGTGCCATGCAAGAAAGAAGGATATCTTCACCCAAATTGATAAATTCTGAGTAACAAAGACAATATTACATTATTTAATTTACCATAGAGCTCGGCTAAAGGCAGCTTCATAATAATCCAGATGATGTTATTCTCTGATTAGTAGTATAGTTTACATGCAAAACAGGCTTAACTATCATAGTTATGATTGACGCGAACAAGTGTAACAGGATTTATGATAGAGTCCGATTTGGAGTTCATTACCCAGCCCCTGCTGTGGGGTTGCGGGACGGGGGTGAACTGTAAGCACGGCTTTTTTTAAAAAAAGCGGGTTTTACAACTAGATTTTCTGTTCATCTTTTGTTTTCTGTATATTTTTCTTTTTTCTGTTTATTTATTTATTAAAGTCTTTATAAAACAGGTACTCTGTGTATGAAACGTTTAGTTCCTATTAAAGTATTTTAACTTTATCTATGTTACTCAGTTGTTCTCTGCGATTCAAGCTTGTGCTTAGTGCAGAGGGCACAGACAAGTTCCAATATTGTACGTGTTTTTTGTTGAATATTTTTTATATCTTTTCTTTTTGGTCAGTATACGAGTATAATGTTCCTACCTGTGGTGTCTGCGGATGCAAAAACATTAGAAAGCATGAAGGTACAAACTTTATAGGAGCTATATCGCGTAAGATTCTGGACTCAGGATGGTACCTGAATGTGATGGCAAGATTTCTTCGAAACGATTGTTCAAGTGTGAGTGTGAGTCAGTCGTGCTGTCTGTCTCTTGAAGGAAGCAGTGAGAGAGAGAAGAGTAAACTTTCCTTTTCAAAGCCGATGAGGATCGTTGGAGTGATGGAAATATTTATATTTTTTTATTTATCTACTAATCTTAATTTCATTCGATTATAAAAAAAAAAATTAAGTCAGCAAAACCCACACTGTGAGCCAGTAGTGCTTGTGTTCCTACAGCATAACACCGACCACCGCGCGTGTTTGATGTTTTCTGCGCGATAGGTCGCGTTCACTCTCATCGATATTACGATATTTGTACAATCACACTTCACGTATTTATATTTCTACTGCTATAGGGACGATAACTTTACTATACAATGTAACACAAATATATGGTGTCAAGCATGTATATTTTAGTTATAGAGGTAGACGAGGCAGACCCAATTCTATTTTTAAAATTTATAAGCAATTTATTAGATTCGTTGACGTCACTTTTATTTTTTTTATTTTAGGCATATGAATAGCCCAGAGTTGTGGTCAGAGCGTTAAACATTTGCTACAATGAACTAAACTCTTAATTACTAGGAATTATAGAAAAGCTTATCTATATATAATTTCAAAGGCAACTCAGTTTTTTCACCTAAAACCAGCCAATTGTACTCAATCCTTTTTTTAAAGTTTAGTCCCGTTAGCCTCTCCAACTAAGTTAAAGTTTGCACTTGCAGTGGGCTCACGGCAATAGTTTCTCTATTAGGCAGGTTGGGGATCGAACTCGGAAACTCTCGGCTCAGGTGGATTCGAATGAATTTTACTGCGACATATAAGGCTTGTAAAGGAAGTACGTTTTTTTTTTTTTTAAGTAATTGGATGTGTTTATGCACCATTGCTCTTCCTCTCACAGGCTCACGTCGTCGATAATACGATACTTGCTCAATCACGCAACGGTGGCGCCCCCTACCCGAGGGGGAATAGTGACAACTTTTTTTACTCCATTATAACGGGCGTGGGTACACACACTTTGCATTTCAAAGGTTATTTTTCCATACTAGCTGTCGCCCCGCACGATTCTGAGCGCGGAATCTTCAACCCCCATTTTTAGACCCCCGTCCGGATGTCCGTACTTATTGATTTGGAATTAAATGAACTGTAAAATCATTCAGTAGCCCCGTGACCTTTTTGCATCCTATGTCTACGTAAGAACGAGGTATCTCACCAGGTACCTACTTAAGTATTGTCCCTTGTAGTATATTCTGAATGCTGGGTAAATAAAAATAACCACATTTATTTCAATTTCAATGTAACAAAGTTGATCCAACCGAACAGCCATTAAACAAATTAGAATAAAATAAAATTGAAAAAAAAATCTAAATGCATTTCCCGCTGTTTCATGTTGCCATTCAAAATAGGAACGTATACAGTGAAAAGAACTGTCTCAAATTACTCCGCATCACACCTCCCTTTCCCTCTAACGGAGAGTTATATAGTTGTCCCTGTCTAACGATATACAAACTCAGATAAACAAATACAAAAGGCCTAATTGAGTAACTAGTAAAACGAACAGCTCCATGCCGTCCCTTCGCATAGCTCTACCATTTTATTTATCCAGACCTTTAAATAGAAAACGTTCTAATTTGAGTTTTAAGATTTCGCAATACGACTTACATTTGATTTCGTAATAGCACAGTTAATTTGTTAGACAATTTAAACCATTTTATGTATTCAATCCTCTAATTAGAAAATGTTCGAATTTGAATTCTACCCTTTTACAATAAGAGACTTAGTTAAATTGAACAATATCATTGTAGGTTTGTTAACAGTTTAAAATTTCCTCATGGTGCGTTCTCAAGTAGCAAGGGAGTCCGCGGGGAACTTAATTTGTCAACAATTTTCGATATTTGAATATGTTTCGCTGCTCACTGAGCTTCTGTCAGCTTTAAATTGTTTTTTTTTTCTGTTCCCTTTTTAAACACTGACTCGCGTGCTTGTTATAAAAATAAACATCTTCGTTTATTGACATTATTTTAAAGTTGATTCGATTACGTATAGTAACAATGGTTGCATCAGGTTTAAATAATTTCTGAGAATATTTTTATAATAGATCTCATAGATCTCATAGCTAGTCCCACCAGCCGACAAGCTTAAATATCAGTATAATTAGGATACACTGAACGCCGACCATAATACGAATTAGATAGCTTTAATTATGTTATTGAATGTAGTAGGTACAGTTCTTAATAAGTGTAATGCAACGGACACAAATACTACAATGTACTTAATGGTCTACGTGAATTAATAATATTCTGATTCTGATTCATCCAACACTCTATGCGGTGGAACAATAAAGATTATCTATCTATTGTAATACCTATCACATCTCTTGTGGTTCTCTTCTGTCAATGCACAGCGAATTGCCGTCATCCGCGGCGCAATGAGGATGCTGCGGTCTCGTCGATTGGCCGGCGGATGCGCCCGCGCCGCCACTCCGGCGCACCTCCCTGCGCGCGCGCCGAACACGTCAATCTTTGTTATTGCCAATCTGTGGATGCTGTAGGCAATCTAGCAAGTGGGTGGGTCTATTTAAGTATCCCTGGAGACTTAGTGTGAGTTTCCACAAACTTTTGTATCGATAAAAAGAGGCTAATCTGGAAAATGGTATGGAAACATTTGATCCTCGATGGTATTTGATTACATTCTTCAGCAGGATCATCAATGAACTGCCCTTAAAATGACAATTGTAATAAAATCAAGATTTCATAGATTTTGGCTCAATTTTGTCCGTGATGAAAAGCAATTTCACAGGTAAAACCATAATAAACCATAACCATAATTTTGTAAGTTTGTTTCCATACAATTTAGTAAAATTTATAGTTGACAACTTCTAACTAAATTAATCTTAAATATGATATTAATAGAAAGGATTCGTTGACAAATTTCTATAGAAACCCATCGTAGTTTTTGCGATTTCTCAACTGTTCACCCCTTAAAGGATCATATTATGTTAATGATGGGCTCCAAAGGGCTAGTACCTAGGCCGTAAAATAAATTTTAGAAAAAATGTAAAGTAGATTATGGCTAAATAGAGTCCACCATCACATGCTACTATTTTAACAGCATTAACCGTTTCGTTTCCCTCGAACGCGTTCCAATAACACGCGGCGGTAATTACACACCGTTCCCGCGCCATTCAAATAATATTTAATGTTTATTTGATTAACGAAAAAACTAACCGACTTCCCACCGCCCTGCGCTGTCGCCGGCCGACAATTACCGAGTAGAAGCGATCCGCTTACGCACAATACAGATAAATAAACCGACTTTTAAAACGGAAGCCTCTTAAATTGTTTTCTAAAAACATTTCGGATCGTTAGTATTTTGTTAAGTCACCGGTGACGGGGCCACAATGGCGGCGGGACGGGCCCGCCACGGCTACCGGCCGACGATTATTATTTCATTTTAATTCTTATTTTGTCCAGTTAGCGCTGACAGCCCACGGAGTGGACGTGAGTAGCGTTTTCAGGTCCTATAATGATGGCCGTTGTTTATTTTTGTTTTCAGTTGATGGGGCTCGATCATGGGAATGATGTGTTGTTGACGCATGCGTGCGTGATGCTGAGGAATTTGAACACTTGATTGCTACATTCTTATGCTGGGGCAAGTCGACTGGAACACTGAATGTATCGTGTGGCAACGCGAATACTGGGCCGTCTGGGCCCCAAGTCTGCTAACACAATAGGTTCATAATCTAACAGCAACCGCATAGTAATTGTCACTTTTGACAGCTATTCGGAATATGTGTCTAAAGTGACAGTTACTATGCGGTTGCTGTTCGATCAATTGTGTTAGCAGACTTGGGGCCCTGTATGGATGCGGCGCTACGAGATTTCGGTACCTACCTACATGTTCTACCTTGGCTCTACCGCTTGTGCTGGAGCTTGGGGGATTCGCAATGAGCTCGTGTTACTACACTGTTACATAACATAAAACAATCGTGAAAACTAAACTATGTCATAAGGGCTATTACAGAATCATGGATTATTTGGATGATACAGCAGCCTGGGACTGAACGCCCAAATATCTATCAATTAAGATTTATAATGAAGTGTAGTGTGTGTGCGTCTCGCATGGCAACACACTGGAGCTTATTTCTTTTTGTAATAATAAGTAGTAATAATTTAATATATAATAAAAAATAACATACATCGTATCGACCTGATTAGCGCAGTTGGTAGAGAGAGACCCTGCTTTCCGTGCCGAGGGTCCCGCGCTCGAATCCTGGTAGGGAAACACTGTGTGATGAGCACGAATGTTTGTACCAAAGTCATGGATATTTAATATATATAAGTGTTATATACTGAGTTCGCCATCAGTCCATTGTACGGTACCCATAATACAAGCGTTGCTTATTGTGGGACCGTATAATTGGTGTGTTCGTCTGGTGATATTGTATATGTTATAGTTAGTCAAATAAAAGCACTTTGTCTTCAGTGTATGTCAGTAACTTACTTATATTTATATTGGCCTACCATGTGCGCCAAAGAGGTTAAGTATTCTAAGTGCCCATTTCACAATGTGCTAATAAACTCTATCCACGACTTTTACAACAGAATTCGTAGGATCATCTATTCATAATAAGTTGTGGAAAGGGGTAATAAGTATACATTAAAAACAAGCCCTAACATATTCTACCTATATCTTGTAGTACTGAATAATTTTATTCGTTCAAAACTCTTGTACAGGGTGTTAACCGTGTAATAGTAGGCAGTTTCTGTGCAACAAAACAAATTACCCTACTTGTAATACTTTCTGCCCCTGCCCCGCCGGAGGGGGCGCGAGTCAACACCAATTTACTGTCAGGTCCCAGTGCTAGCGACGACACAAATCGATGCCCCAAATTGAATTCCAACCATGACGACCCAATTCGTACAGAGTCAGTAATGACCCTGCTTTCTGCGCCGAGTGTCCCGGGTTCGAATCCTGGTAGGGACAAACTTTGTATGATCTGCACGAAAGTTTGTACCGAAGTCATGGATGTTTAATATCTGTATAAGTAATATATACTGGGTTCGCCCCCAGTCCATTGTACTGTACCCATAATACAAGCGATGCTTAGTGTGGGACCGTATAGTTGGTGTGTTCGTCTGTCGATATTTATATTTTGTTCTTTGCGACAGACATTTATTAGTTACAGTCTACTGGACCATACTGCGCTTATCAGGCCGTCTACACAACAATCCTTTATTTTATCAGTTGGTACACTATAGAAAATAAGTATTGTCGCTAACAATGGTGCCCCACCCGAACGTAATCGGCCGCGTAACTTATCACATTATCAAAAGGCGGCAAATCGGCGAATCCTTTGATCTCGGCGCCGCGCCGCGGTAATTTGACAATTACACCCGACGTCGGAGACGGGAGGCGGATGCTGCGCGGCACACTGCGGGGGAGGGGGGTGTCGGTGTTTGAATAAAAATTACTTATTGATTGCTGAATATTGATTTTGGATAATACAGTGTACATTTAGATGTTTGTTTGCTTCTTGCCTTCTCTCAGGTTGCAAATGTATATTAGCGCCAGACAAGCTTGTGCTCGGCGTTAGACTTATCTGGGAATATTATTAATCATTGGTCCAGCCGTGACATATTATAGGTACAGTTTGTTTGTAAACTTTCAATAAGCCTATAAATTTATATATAAATTGTGTTTATGTATATTGCCTTATGTCCAATATTTTTTCTTCTTCCTTGTTATCATTTTGTGATACGGTGTTAAAGTCCGAGCAGTGTTTTATAAACATCACGGGATTTTAGTTTAATTGTAGGGACTTAGCTTTACAAATTGTATTGTTTAACTAATACCTAACACAATGTTTATTTCAAGATTTCTTTTTAAATATACTCCTAAGTAGCTCCCGTTGTCTCTTAGTTTTAGGTCTCTTTCACACCGCAAAGTGCACTACTATATCGGCAAGCGCCACAATTCGTCGATACGAGATACCACCCAAAATCGTTCAGCACTTTTTACGTGGCTCATCTTTGATGCTCTTAAAAGTAACGCGTTGAGTTAGTTAACTAGACCTCCCTACATTTGCCCACCGCTCCAATTTCCCTCCCTGCACCCCTGCCTGACAAAACACAAAGGCGTCATCAGAGTCGGCACGTGTCGACTTCGCGTTATCCACTCACCATTAGCTCCAACATGATACCATAGTCGGGTAAGTCGGGAGAATAGTCGATTAGAATCGATTAGCGAGTTTTACCAACTTGAATTCAATCATACCTTATTACCCAGAGTAACACCCCTTGGTAATATTCAAATCAGTGATGGCCGAGTAGGTAGAACCAAGGGCTACAGGTTAAAACCATCTCGCACGTCTGAGATTTATAGATTTTATGTGCGAATCTCATTTTCAACCATGATTGTCACTCGCTCTCGTGCCGCGGAGAGTACGTCAAGCCGTCGGTCCTGCGCCTGATCTCTCTCCGGTCGTGTCGGATTGCCGACCCATCGGACTATGAGAGTGAGGGAAGAGAGAGTGCACCTGTGCTTGCGCACTCACTTCTCCACTATAATATCTCCTGCGCAGATGGATGGAGTCTCCGTTTGGATTAGCCGCCGTGACCGAAATTCGGTAGGGAGGACTATTATTAATCAATGGTTTACATGAAATAAAATATTGTGACTTACTTATTATACTTTCATCGTTTAGTTAAAAAATAACCTCGCGGTTTCACCAATGAAAGCATTATATCTGCTCTTTTGCTTCAAATAATTATAATGTCGCTAACGAACTTACCAAATATACAGTCCCACATTGAGCAACGTTTGTGTATGGTATCGGACAATAGACTGGGGGCGAACCCAGTATATTATACATAGATATTGGTCCATCCACGACGCGGGTACAAATATTCCTTCTCATCACAAATAGTTTGTCCCTTCCAGGAATTGAACCCGAGACCCTCGGCACAGAAAGCATGCATTACTCAGATTGATTTGAGCCAAAAACAAACATAACTCAATCAGAATCGCACATTCACGGTCGGCGTGCATTGTGCATCACAGGGCTAATTGATCCGCCGATTGCGCCGGATGCTGCAGTGTCACCGGCTCAGATGAGGGCATAATGCTCGCGAGACGAGCCCGGCACAATGGCACAGGAAGCTGCGAGATGCTGCGGCAAACGACGCCGAATTGTATACGAAGACATTTTTGTGGTTAGGGCTGTACGTTTATTTATTAACCGTGCAATACTTGTAAAGACAATTGTAGAGACTTTATAAGGCATTAAATCGTAGGCAGCCAGTGCAAGTTGAATATCAGGGCCAGATGGGGAGCAGATGAGTTCTGCTGAAGTTTCTTTCAAAGTGTCAATGTCCGACATTCCGTCATTGCCTGTAGTTTCAGTTTTACAAAGTAGATAATTAGGGTAGGTATCTCGTATGATTATAACTACATGTTTCGTCATCCTGCCAGCCCTAACTAAAAAGAATGCGCCCGCAAATTGGTAGGTGAAATCAGTAGCCCCACTTGCACCATTGTGGGGCAGGTTATCGCGTTTCCACACTCCTGGGATGAATAGTGCCAGTGAATGCCACAGAGGAGGCCCCAGTCTCATTGGTTCAAACATTCGTTCAATTATCGAATGAATGAATTAAGTGTGAATTGGTGTGGTTATGCCTTTTACAAATAGGTATTTACTTCCTAAACAAAAATAATTAGGTACCAACGATTTTATCTTTTCAAAACAACAATTAGCTACCTAACTATTCTTTATAAGGGAAACCAAAACCTTGAAACACCATAAGTTAACATCTAGTTCAATTATTTGAAGTCAGTCGTAGACAAAATCACTATTAATAAGTTACTCTATGGACAAAATGTATGAAACTATCAGGTAAATTATGATCAGCTGGTTGGTTGACACGAGGACATTAGCAAAAGCCCTTGTGTAAACAGGTCGTATAGTAAGAAGTGGCAAGTGTTCACAATTGATTCCCTACATTTCTAAGATGTCTACCTGGTACTTTCCTTGCAGTTACTTGTGTACTGTCCTTGTGTAATTCAGCCTAAACAATACAATTAAGCCTAACGTACAATATATGCTACGTCATAGACATAATATGATCTCATGATTTTATCTTCACAAGTTATTTTGATTGCCATACTGCGTATTAAAACAGCACAAAAACGCTTTAGTCAAGCACAAAAACAATACTGCATTTGCTTTTTGGTATTCCTTTAGCGGGCGTCAATTAGTAGCTACACGCGAAACTATCCCAATTCTTATAGTATGAGATACTTAGGCACCTATATTTAAAAACGAGCTCAAAAGATCGTCTCCCAAATCTGACTCGGTCCGGTGTTTCGATCCATCAATCTGACAGACGCCGCAGCGTTTTCAATCAATCACAAAACAATTTCATACTCTCCCAACGCGGTTAATCCAATTCCAATGAAACAAAAAGCAGTTTCTTTAACCGTCAATTGATCGCAACGCGTTCAAAGGCGGAATTAACTCAGCATCAGTTCAGTGGCGGTGTCAACAGCACTTTGATCGCCGTGTACCTACCTGTTATTTTGCCTTCAAGGATTTTTCCTTTGTCAGTCCTATCGCGGGGTGATTGACGGCCAGACCGAGCCGCGAGAAATACTACACCACGGCTTTTTGTACAACTGGTAAATTAGTTGCTATTCTAATATCAGCTTTCAATCTTGGACTCAAGATCTGAGTTTCAATATCGCGATGACAAAATTAAACTTTTTGTCGCGTGAAATAACCAACTCATGGTTGTAGTCTCGAAAATAATAGCTTTACAAAATTCATCTCTATTCTGTTAGTGTTAAAAATGATAAGTACAGTCGACTACATAAATGTATTATTGGTGAACATCTAATAAGTGCACGGGTTTAGTCGTCGTCGGAAAATGAGTTTCCTCGCGCGGGTGTGAGCGGACTGCGGGTGTGAGGCGGGGAGGGGCGTGGGTAATTGTCGCGGTATCAAAGCGCGGCTCGTCTGATGCCGCCGCGAATAATGTAGCCAAGAATACTGAGTGAACCAGGAATTGTATTAAGTATATTTAACGCTAGGTTCCTTCATGTTTATGGTTTTGTACCTTACTTCAGAATTTCTAATATTTTCGTTTAGAAGTGAGATTAAGACTAACGTTAGATTTATTTAGATACCTTGTTATGTCTATATAATAACACCTATTGACTATAATAGTAATAACAGACCAGGCGGTTAGGTATTCAATTATTGGAAAAAGTACGGGCTGTCATATGACCCTAGCCGAATATGTCTATGGTATTAGACCTATACGCACGGTGTAGGTTGCACAGGTACCTAACAAAACTAATCGTTAATATTATTCCAAGATTGATTATCGGTGCTAATCATATTTACCTATTTGTATATTTTTTTAAACCGTTGTCATACAGCCATATTTTTAGGGGTGTCACATTTAGTTTAATCTTGTTATTTGCAGACAATGAAATTAGCGCTATAACCTTAAAAGTTACAAAAAATATTGATAGAGACTTCTCACGGTTTACAAGCCCACTATCAAACTATATCCCAAACTCATCAATACCAGTGTGGTCGTCCCAGTTCTTATAACGCGGCGCCTTTTGATTGTTTTTCCCCGGTGCGACAGAGCGCGGGTTTTTGTGTCGCCACCTGTCCGCGTAATAGTGCAATCGCGCATTATTTACGACGCCGACTGTACCTGTGTCGGGATCATACGGCTGCTGAAGCGCTGATGATTGTGTTAACGAACGTAATTGTATTGCAATCGAGAGCTGTAATGTGTGCGGTAAAATTGCTTGTGAGCTTGTACATTACATGCAAGTAAGTGGGTATCCACACGGTCCGTCCGATCATCAACCCAACAAACAGGGAGACACATAGCTATAAGAAATGAGTTGGCGTTGTCGTAAACTGGTAATGAGTTGAACACATATACTGTCTCGTTGTTTCTTATATGTCTGTCTCTTTCTCTGTTGAGTAGTAGATGATTGGGTAATAATAAAAAAAATATTGAACTGCCATTTTTATAAAAATAATTCGTAAAATAATTGCTACATTATTGTTTTGCAACACTTTCTTGTCAATCAGTATTTTGTAATAACACAAATACCTATTAACCTTTTTTGTTAAAAATTTGGTATAATTGTAGGCTGATAATGGTCGAAGTAAATTAAAATGACATTTCTTATAAAAAAATAAAGTTATTGTTTTTTTTTTTCAAAATATAAGGCAACCATAAACTTTTTCAAGGGTGGGTTTTCCATTTTTCATGGCTTAAGGCCAGTATTTAGCGATAAAAAAAAATATCATATGTATTTTGTAATAAAACTTTTTTGGTAAAGAAGCAGGTTGGAACATAGAGTTAATCTCTATACATCAAGGGTTTGAATGCCATTTGTCAAAAATATTCAATTGCTTTTATTTTCTCACATTTAATGGCAGCTGTCATCTTTTCACGATTTTCGGTCAGTATTATGGCTCTTTAAATAATGGAATTATATCAAAGGTATAACATAATATATGTAGTACCTATAAGATAGTTAATTATTTGTTTACACATAATAACAATTAAAATCTCTTTACGATAACTCTAAGATTATACATACGAGGACCCAAACATGCTGGACTAACATTTGGTTATCTAGTTCGTCTAAGTTGGGTCCGTAGAGGTAGCATTACTATTACTTATTCCATAGCTGGCCAACGTTGGCTCATACTGGCCGCAATGTGTATCTCGCTGTTGAATATATATAAGATTGAGACGAACTGAGATTTGTTTCACTCGTTGAAATTGACCGCGGTAAGCCTAGTTCCGCCAGCATGTACCGTACACATGCTGCCCCAACCCATTGACGCCAGAATAAAATTTAAATTGAGAATTATAATATGAGAATTTAAATACTTTACCCCTTTAAAGCTTTTTACCTTGTTTTTCTTACACATTTTTGTCTCTGCATAAGTACGTTTTTGTCTCATATCACTTTTCTATTGACTTACAAATCGTATCCAACCAATCGTGTCCGTGCAACACGCTGAGTGTTCTAGGAAATGGTTCTTTTTACAAGCTTCTAATGGTCGGCCATGTTTGGGGGCGCCTGCGCGAGAGTGTACAACTGAATATTGTTTTAAAACCGATCGCGTAACTTGAGACGTCTTATATTTACACAGTTTTAAAGACACGTCAACAGTGTTGCCCCATTGATAGGGTTGACACTTTGAAAGACATTGTATTTTTATGCAGTTAAAAAATCGAATTGTCAGTATGACTCGTTTCCAGATTTTTAGACGAAATTCCTTTGGTCATTGTTATTTATGTTTCGATTAGAAATATTAGCAAAAAATACATACTTAATTCAACAAGTAACACCCAGGAAAAGTTTTTGGGTTCTCTATCATAGTCCGCACTTTGCAGAAAATTTTACTAATTTTTTTTCTGAACTAAAAACAGGTAAGGTGACAACCCTAGAGATCCATGTGTGCAGTAACGCGAGCTATCCAGGAGTGGTGAGTTGTTTAAAAACATCTCGCGATTGAGCGCCGACGCGAGACGAACAAACACACAGACACGCCGCGCCGTTTCCCACATGCTTGTTGGTACAACCCATCTGAAAGTTGGATGAAAGAAAATTATAAATAAATCTTAATTTGTCTTTTTAAAAACTAAAGATATAGAGAAAATTAAATTATTATACAAAACTAATATAAATTGAAAAGAGTATATAAAAGCTACTTAATATTTACAAAAAGTGTACAAAATTTGGCCCATGCGGTAGCGTACCTAAGATGTTGGCCGCATTTCCTCGCTGATGATAGCCAGAGCTACTCGCTGAGTGAGGAACTGCCCTTGGATCAATCTTTCTGAGAGATTTTGTATAAAATTTATGGCGCTTGGACCCCAAGGACCTAAGGTCTCGTCTTATTTATCTTTTTTAATTTTTATTTATAAAGTAACGAGTAGCCGGTCATGCATAATGACAGTGCCACAGAAACCTTCGCTCGCGAGCGCACAAGAACCAAAATTTCATTAATGTATCGAATTGGAACACATACGGGATAAACAAATATTTATAAATATAGTTATATTTCTATCTATATTATATATTTTAATTTGGTTGACAGCTCCCGGGCCCCAAGTCTACTAACACAATCGATTCATAATCAAACAGCAACCACATAGTAACTGTCACTTTTGACAGATATCCCATACAAGATCGGTCAAAAGTGACAGTTACTATGCGGTTGCTGTTCGATTATGAATCGATAGTGTTAGCAGACTTGGGGCCCTGTACGACGACGGTACGAAAGATGAGTAGCTTGCATACAAACGACTTCTTAACCTATAGGGCTAATATGATGCAGCTTTTATTAATTACACACTACTTAGTAAAAGTTAATATTCCATACAATGGCTTGATTAGAGTCGCCCTATTAGTGGTTTCTAACTAATAACATAGAATCATGATAAGACTGGTAATCTAATGCTAATAATCAGTAGGCTAAGTATGAGTTTTGATATTAAATACTGTTCGAGTGATCAAAGTATTCCATACGCTTCGCAGCAGCGCGAGCGAGAGCCCCTAGCGGGATCGTTCCGCTAACTGTGAACATTTTATCACTTGTTCGGTATTTGCACTATTTAAATACGCTTAAAACTAATACTAAGGGCACAGGATGTGAAATGGTATTCCGTTCGGCAAGTGAGCAGAATACAAAATACTTTACATAGCTACCTTACTTTGTAACAATGTAACGATTGTAAAATTAAAATAAAACTGTTTTTACTGATTTTATCGCGTTTATTTTGTGTTTTTACGTTCCCGACGTTTTGGCTGCTTTACTGCAACCATGGTTACGGGAGGATGACGAAGACGAAACGTCGGGAACGTAAAAACATAAAATAAACGCTATAAAATCTGTAAAATAAGTTTTATTTCAATGTCTAATATTCGCGTAAATATAACAAATCGATTGTAAAATTGTTACAATTTCTAAAATTGAAAAAAATCTAACCTAATGTTAAACTGGACCATGCGAGTTGGGTATTCTAGTTCGTTTTGTGGATTTACTTTTATGGGTACCCCTCTTAAATCTTGAAATCATCACAATGACAGCATTGAGGGTGCTCGCGCTCATTCCCAGCACTCGGCCGCCGCGCCGCGCCGCGCCGCGACCCGTAATTATATACGAGATGACTTCATTCCCGCTCCCTTTTAATTAAAAAAACGATTACCAATGTGTTTTTGCAACGTATTAAACACGTCCGATGGTTTTGGGGTCAGGGTGAGTTGCATTTTCATAAGTGGGGTCTTGTGGCTTAAAAAATATAACGTTGTTTTATATCGGCGATGGGAATGACGAAATATTTTTTTTTAAAGTCCATTAATGAGTCACGTTGATGTCTTTTTCTGTAGTTCTTTTTTTTCGCTGGCAATCGGCTACAAAATAGAGTCATTTTGTTAGTGTTAGTGTTGTTGTTAATTTTCTTGATCGTTGCTTTAAGGATATATAAAAGAAGACACTAAACGAGGCGTTGGCGCTAAAATATTACGAAATGATGCATTCTCAAATTGAAAAAAAATACTGTCAACTCACTAATCCAACAAAAAAAAAGTACTGGCGCCACCGCACATGGGAATTCCGAAACTCGAAAGCTTCCCCAGCCCCAGTAATTTAATACTTAAATATTATTTTTTTGCAAAGTTCTAATGTCATGTCGGAAGTATCCCTGTTTGCTTAGGCCTATCCGTAAGTAGAATAATATTGGGCCGTCGCTTTGGCAAAACACGAGTGAGGCTATTTAAAATGTTTTTATTGCAAACATAACTGTCTACAACGATGACATTAGCCCCGTTGCTATTGTTCAAACGTTATTGGCTGAAGTGGTTCTGTTATGTTTCGATATTGTGGTTTCAAAATGGCATAGTTCAGTGGTGTAGGATCGTTAACTTCGATCGGTTTAGCCGTAGGTAGGTAGCTACATAACTAGAATGGAAATTTCATATGGTTTTACTTTGACAGTTAAATCTACAATTAGACTGGGTTTGAAAATGAATCTTAAATTGATCATTAGTTTAATATGATGCTAACAATATAGTTCTTTCATTGAAAATTCTAGTATTTTTCATAAAATTTGATGTTAAAGTTAAAAATAAATAAAAATACCGCCAAAACGCGACCACGTGGTCACGTGACCCTTGTCAAAAAAGTCAACTCATCAACCAACAATCCAGAGCGTTTTTATATCACGTGACCGAACCAAAAAATACATTATTTTATTTTATGATTTAAAAACAAAAACATATTGTCATACCTAGGTATTTGGAGAAAAATGAAGGCCAAAGCTAAAATCTTTAGGATGGCCACAATTTAAAGCTTATTTTTTAACCGACTTCAAAAAGGAGGAGGTTCTCAATTCGGTTGTATTTTTTTTTTTTTTTTTCATACAGTCAAACACCCTATTGGCATACCTATTAATGGACTAGTTGGCTATTGATTAGGGCTAGCGATAGGTCTTATCATCCAGGAGTCTAATTGTGCCGTTCATAGAGACCAAAGATTTGCTTCTTTTTAAAGTAGTTTTCCCTAAAATAGTTAGTAAATAGACGCCATATTAATAATACCATTACTACAAACACGTCAGTTTAAGACATTAGAGTAATCATATACTCAGTGTTAAAACCGGGGTTAAAATGACACGACAGAGCGGATGCTGCGGCGCCGGCGCTGACGAGCAGTTGGCGCGGATCATGCGCGCGCGCACCCTGAAGTATTGCAACCTAAATCATAGGACGCAGCGGGTACGATCTCTCACATACTCTTTTAGCACTAGTAAGGTATACTCACCTTATCATAAGAGGTCGTAATGTGCCACAGTAGTATGCCACGTGCGATTCTGTGGCGCCCCACTCAAAGGCGGTGAAGGCGGACCGTGGGGTTTTAGCCGGTAAGAGTCCGGCATAACCACACCGTCACCCCTGTGGTGGTGTGGTAACCATGAGGATTTCCACGTAAAAAAAAATGAGGTCGTAATGTACAGGTATCTAACTCCAGATTTACATTAAGCTTTCCTCGATTCAGATCTTCGATAAATAATTTTAAAGCCGTTGTAAATTTGTCAATACATGTAATAATTTGGGTCTCAGCGGATAACATCCCGCGGTATTTTTCCTTCTTGAGCACCTCTTAGTTACCTTAAGTTACCTTAAGGTAATAAGACTTACCCAGAAAGTTCTATAGCATACCTACAAGCAAGACCAATAACCATACATGGTGATGGAAGTCCAGGCCGCTTTATCCCATATCTTGTACATCAGTAACGCGATAGTCGAGAGGTCGGTAGGTGATCGCATGACTAACATCACGCTGATTTGAAGCAGTCAAGGCCCTTAGTATGTGTTACAAACGTATTCAAATACTGATCGAGCTGAAATAAAACGATTTTTTTCGAATTTTATCGCGTATATTTTATGTTTATACCTGTCGTCCCGTGACCATGGTAGCTGTAAAGCAACCGAAACGTTTGGAACGTAAAAACATAAAATTAACGCTATTAAATTCGAAAAATTCGTTTTATTTTAATATGTAGTATTCGCGTAATAATCAATAACTGATTGATTTATCCATACATTGACCACCACTCACACTAACGCAACTATCTATCCATATAATCCCGATGTTCTTAGTTTCAAACGATATCGATGCTATTAAAATTCGTACTAAGCCCCCAGAACCGGGGTGTCGACACATCACACGGAGACCTAAATAGATGCAGCTACAGGAATGATTTGGATGTCTTCTTTGGAGAGGGAAGGTAATGATGTAGATCTAACTCCATAATTTTACTTTTAGATAATATTTAACTACATACATTGGCGCATTAATCTGTGGCTCAGGTAGAAAACAGGAAGTTTATCTTATTATTATGTTGTTGCTATCGTAAAACTCAGAAGCAACAATGATCTTATATTATTTTTATATAGGAAGGAATCATCTAGGGTACCTGTTTCTTAATTTAGTACCTAGTCTTCGATAAGAAAAAAATATACTTGTATAGGTAAAATATGTTCATCTGCATCTGTACGTCAAGTGCGAGATTATTCGCAAGCTAACCGTATACTTTATAAAATATTTTTTTTTCATGTAGATATCTTTGTAAATAACTATTGTACTACATAATATACGTATATAGACACTTTGAGCGGCTGTAACGGGCGGTATTAAGACCTTTCAATTCTGTATATTGTATTCGCCACAGATTGCACGGAAAAAATTTCAAATTTGTTGGAGAAAAGAAAGAGAGAGTATCTATCTACCTAGCTTTTATATTGAGATATCCGATGACCTAAATCATTACTGCGTAGCTCCCATCTAACGGCGAATTAGATAGGTCAGCGTGATCTACGTGCGACCCCTAACTACCCGTCATTACCATCACGTTAATTACCACGGAAACAAACTGGAACACAGAAATCTAAACGTAACCCAACGTTCATCAAGCTAACCCGTCACACGCAAATTGCAAGCGCGAAACGGCTTGTTCCCATTTCGTCCTATGACGTTTCATCCTATCATATCTGTTTTTCTTAATTCAACCGATTTTTATTTTTTACACGTCAGCAGCAAGTTAATTTCGAGATTATCTGTGAGCTAATAGTATACGTTATAGTCAAAGTATTAAGACACATTGTTTGAAGAATAAAATTGAAAGTTTTAAATAGTGTCCCCTAAAGGCGCTGTTAAATTTTCAAAACAAAGTGGCTAAATACGTAAACTATACTCTATACAGTTAGATTATACAGTACAGTTTACGTATTTAGTTTTTTTTATTTAGTTCTTAAAACGTAAACTATACTGCATACAGTTAGGTTGTGAATAATCTCGCACTTGACTTACATTTATGTTATTTAAGAAATATGTTTAATTCATCTCGTGAGTATTTCATAACTCAATCAATTGCGAAGCCTTTACATAGATATATTTTTATTGTTCCACCATACCTATAAGAATTATAAAATTACACACAACTTACACAGTCTTTGATAGATTTGCAATCGATTAAATTAGACATACTTAGGTACCCAGGGAATTAATGACGAATAATAAATTTAATAAATGCTGCCGGTTGAGTAAAGAATAAAAATCGGTTGATGTAAGAAAAAATATGATAGGATGAGACGTGATAGGATGAAAACGGAACAACACCGCCAAACACGTCGCCAGCTCTGCCACAATCAACCCTTCAGTGTTTGCGCCGCGGAGCGGGTCGCCCCGGCCCCGCTCGACCCGGGCGATGAATTATTCATACGACGTCACAGCTAATTGTAATGAAATTTACCCCTCCCCCCCCTCTTCACCTGCAACCCCTTGCCTCTATCATCGGCTTCCATGCGCGATCAACGATTTTTTTTTCTTTCTTAGCTAAAAAGATCGTCGATCCGTTGAAGCGTTAAATTTTTCTTGTTATTACTCTGCTGTCGCTATGTTGTCATTTTACACCCTTATGACATAGGGTTATTGACCTATTAACACATTTATAGAACGGTTATTCAATTTAGGATATTATTATGTAGCAATAATTGTGAAAATATTTGGACAGGGCCAACAGTAGGTAGGTATAAAAATATCATTCCCAAAGATAAACAATTTGACTTTATAAAAATGACATCCAATACTGAACGCATACGCTACTGGCCGCCTTGAATAACCCCCGCCCCTACCCCCCCGACATTCTTTAGACATTCCCAAAGCTCGATCCTACCAACATAATATGAGATCTATAGATTCTATTGGATAAATGGAATGATTAATTGAGTACACAAGTTTTGATAGATCTCCATCTACAAACGAATATGCAACAGAAATCACGAAACATCATATAACCGCCATGACTATTTCAGTACCCACTGAAATAGTGTATATAATACGTGTAACTACACAATGTAATAATAATAATAATAAAGATAAAACCAAAAAACCAGTATTTATTATAGACATAGCGGTATGCAACACACATAACCTACTCACTACACACACGGAGAAAATGACCAAGTACATAGACCTGGCTACTGAGATAAAGAAGCAATGGCAAGTAGATACCGTTAGAATTTTACCCATAGTTATTTCTACCACAGGCGTCATTCCGAGAACCCTCCAGACTAATCTCAATGTACTTCAAATGCCTAAATCCACACTCACACTCATACAAAAAGCAGTTATACTCAACACTTGGCGTCTCACACGCAAGTTTCTACAGAATTCATCATCATCTCCATAGCTCCCAACACGCAAAAGCTGGCACACTTGGCCAAGGCCCGTGTGTCAGTTATTTTACCCCTAAAACAGGGAGAAGAAAAACAAAAACAAAAAAAACAATAATAATAATATTTATTTCCATAAGCATGATTACAAATTATGCGGTTATATTGCGGTCCCAAACTAAGCGTAAGCTTGCATCTTGGGAACCTGGTTATGACATATAATATAAGAACTTACAAATGTTTGACAGTTCTCCGTTTACATGCGTCACCAAGCGACATATAACGAGATCTTATGGTATTACAAACTCGGATTCATGTAAGCTCTCCCTTATGACAATTGTCAGACATCCAGAGAGTCTTATTATTTTATTAGTTGACGCGCGATTTAATCACGATTGTTGGTTTTGGTAAGTTAATAAGCGGTAGCGGGTTGCGCCCTCTCGCCAGCGACGCGGTCTTATTGACACCGCAGCCGGCGGAACGGTTAAACGATTTTCGTATTTATTTGCATATTTTTATTGTAAAATAGAGTCTAATTACAAATGCCTAATCTATTAGGTAATTACTAAGTCATTGGGAACCATTTTAATATTTCATTTTTTTTTTTATTACATTATAGGCAAGTATTTGATCTCGATCTCACCTGATGGTAAGTGACGATGAGATCTACGATGGAGCATACTTGCCTAGGTAGGAAGGCGGCAGTAGATAGAGGCACATGCAGCGCAACTGATCTGACCCGCCATCCATGAATGGCAGCACCGAACATCATGCCGGAACACGGCTAGGCCGCTTGGCGACATGGCTTTGTTCAGTGGGTGGTGACTAGCCACGGCCGAAGCCTACCACCAGTAAAATTACGTGTCACGGTGTTTGTCCGCTATGAACTCCTAAAGTACTAAAGCGATTTTAATAAAATGTTGTACACTGTATGCAGTTTCATCCAACTTGAAAGATAGGATAGTTTATATCTCAAGTTATTTTATATGGTAAAACAATGTTTGCCCAGTCAGCTAGTATACCTATATAGGTTGCGTGATTTAAAATGGTATGAATATTCGTGATTTAATAGCGCGCAATGATGTTAATGATTTACTTTTGATGTTTAAGTATGTGTGTGTGCCTGATTCATAAACGATGCACAGAATTTTACGAACTTTAACATATTGAAGTATAATTAAATTAAAGTAAGGAATTCTACATGTCCCGATGATTATAACTTTTAGTCTAAGCCAGCTAGTGTGCGTATTTTTGCAATGAGAGTATCTTTGTTAAAGGATAAATGTGCAATTGCTTATCTTAATATATATAAATCTCGTGTCACAATGTTTGTCCTCAATGGACTCCTAAACCACTTAACCGATTATAATAAAATTCGCACACCATGTGCAGTTCGATCCAACTTGAGAGATAGGATAGTTTATATCTCCATTTATTTTATATGGCAAAACAACGTTTGCCGAGTCAGCTAGTTTAAATATAATAATTGTATAAACTAGCTGACTGTTTGGTTTATTGTCTGTCAGCAAAAACATTTAGTAAATAAACATAAAAACATAAAGACTTTTCCTTGCTTATAATGGATAAAAAAACTTTGGTATCCCTCAAAGGACTCTTCTAGACCGTAACAATAGATGTTAACGTTTTGGTGTTGGCCACACAATGTCACTTTTTTAAAAACAAAACAAATTTAAATTTACACTCTCATGTGCATTAAACCAAATAAATCAAAACCTTAACTCCAAGGGATAGAGACTACGTTAATTTATCGGATGATTTTAGATTTACATTTAAAAAACGAACACAAATTTAAATTTACGCCGCCGATAATACTGCATGATCTTAAAGCGCAAGAAATAAAGTTTACATTTGTAAAAATAATCGTTTCAAAACGGCAATTATTGTGTTGGTGTAATTTCGGGTGGAGCGGGGCGTTATCGCGGTCGAGTCCATCTATTTACTAATGACTTCCGGCGTCAGGTGCTCCCCTGTCTCCCCTCACTAATGATTTTTTTAAACCAAGGGATTAAGTACTATAGAGTGTACTCCTTGATCACATACGCGTTCAAAAAAAATAACGGTTTTTTTACGTTTAATTACCTACCATGATATAACGTATATTTTATATGGAAGCTTATTCTTTGTGTTATAGGAGATCTAGAATCGTGAGACAAAAAGTACTGATGTAACTATTCGAAACTGTGACCAATGAATGATATGTTTAAATTACATTCGCATATCAATATGACATCCTATATCTGTGTCATAGTTATAAGTAAAATAAAATTAGATAAGTTAGTTTCTTGAAATGGTGATTTATAGAATAAAGGAAACAACATTGTATAGGTATATTAGGTAGGTAACAAGGCGTAGCTACATAACAGACCAAATAACACCAATTTTATAGACGAAGCATATCAATTACATTCAAAATTACTTGTAATTTAAATTCTAACACCACACAATAAAGACTAATATCTAATAAATTTACCAACGAAGAACTAGGGTATCGTTTTCAAAACCACCACAAAACAACCTTCAAATTTTAACCTTGTGACCCTGATATTAGAGTGTAATTTTGAATGATGATAATCAAGAAGAAGTAGAGTATCAGTTACAGGATTGGCTGACAACGACCCCGCCCAGTAGGGCAGTTTACATTACACGCACACCTAAAGGCCACCCACTGCACATAACGAGATGCGTAAACGATACAGAAGCAATGGCCAATCGAACACAAACGATTCAAATACGGAATACGGACGCAACGTGATTTATTAATGTGACGTTCGAAATTTGAATTTTAAAAACTTTCGAATTCGTAGGGTGGATACGCTAATATCTGGCAGGATGCCGTTATCTAGTTAGTACTTTATTTTGTCAGGGAACCTGAACATACATAAGTGGGTCTTAATTACTTAGGTATTTAATTTAATAAATCACGTTCCTTAAATTATCTACGTAATTAAAACCAACTTTAACTTCAGATTTTATTAACTAAATTATAAAAATATATCTTTTGATATGATCTTAGAATTAATACTTATTTTGACCAGCTGCGCAAGCCTGGCTAGCCGTTCCTACATTGTTCTCACATACCCATAACAACGTACTGCTCAAAAATATAAAATATATTTTTAAAAAGAGCAACCATAGAGCTTCTTGCCCATTCTTCTCTATAGTAACGGCATTCCGAACGTGTGGTAAAATTGTAGCTTAGAATTTTGTGACAATTTTGACGATTCATAAGTACGGTAGGCACTTAATGGTTTACATGAATAAAAATTATATTACCACTATTGAAATTAAAATCCACTTCTATTTAAAAATAAAAATATGTAAGTACTTATAAGTTTTCAAATATGTAAGTAGTCTACCCCAATTAATTCTAAGTGCTGCCCAGTCGAGTCACGCACGCACGGTCCAGTTGGAATAACACAGCATCCCGATGTTTTGATAATCATCCCGTTTAGACGCAACAAACAGGCTATTATCATAACAAACTCGTTCTCTTATGGGCACACTATCTTTTCAATAATCGAAGTGAGATAACAAATAATTTAAAATTCGAAGGATGCCCTCAAGAACGTGCATAATAGCAGTACGTGACCATAGACAATGGCCACAGATATGAGTAGCCATAGATATGGTAAACGCCGAATGATATCAGTAGCTCGAATCTTCGTTTGGTCAGCTGTGTCATTTGCATGAATAAATAAAACTAACAACAAAATGTTATTTCTAGACCTTTTGAATAATGATCAATTGGTCGTGTTGGTTTTATAGGTAGAATTATGTGTGTACAGTTAATTTGAAAAACACGTTTAAATGTGGCTAGGTTAGGTTTACAAGAACTGTTGTGCGGAGGAGTCCACTCGCGCGGACTACCGCTGGTGGGGTTACGGATTCGCGCGAAAGCGTTCCCGTGGCCCCCCACAAGGCGGGAGAAGGACCACCGTGGGGATGTACTCGGTAGGAGTCTGACGTAACTCGCTTGCCTTCCACAGGGCTTGCGATTTCCCCACGCAAAAAAAAACAACAAAAGGTTAACATAAACTATTGTTGACAATAGGTATATTGGGGGCTTTTTGAACTGTGAAGTTGTGAATGTTGTTTTATTTCCAAAAAATGTGTTTCATTGATAAATAATGTGTAATATTAGCGGGATTGTGTGTTCATACACGTGCACGAGTGAGGGAAATCAACATAAAACTATATAGCTTGACTTTTCGAGTTCAGATTTTCAGTAGGTAAAGTATCCGCAGCTTAACTGATAGGGGTAGGGGATTAATTTCATCATCATCATCGTCATCTAAATTATCATTAGCATCACGGGTAGGTACTTTTAATACAAAAACAATTTTCAAGACTTACTGGACACTGGCAAAAATGGCACTAGTTTGTAGCCGATTACCAACTTAAAAAAAAGAAGAAGTTACTGCAGTATATGCGGTAGTGAATATCTTTGCTCGTTTAATGGCGGAGCATAAATAACAGCCGCAAATAGATAACGGCTGTCAGCGCAGGAAACGATGGCGGCTTCCGCCGCGGTATAGCAGCGCCAATGGTTTACAACTTCATAACACTCGGCTGATAAACTCGTTTTCTCCGTTTGCTATAAACTTAACTAGCTGTATTTGTAGGTAAAACAGTAGAGAGAACACATTACACACACTTTACAAAATATAGAAATGAATTAGCTTGGGTTTTATCGCTTAATGGTTGCTTCGAGGAAACTATATCTACGTATTTAGACACACAAGCGAACCACATAAATACTACATACTTATCTAAGCCTTACTTAAGAAGTGCATTGGTTTTAGTTTAGTTATACAATAAGGACACCTCTCGTCTGTGTGACTTTGGAGTTGAGAATTCCTCCAGTTATTCGTGTAAGCCGGGCACAGCTTTCAATGAAGACCACAAGACGCCATATCTATACAATTGTATACTGTAGGTATCTATCGATAGTAAAGCAATTCATTGTTCCGTTAAAAGCATTTTACTGAAGCTTTATTGCGCAAATTGTTAGTTAGGTGCACTACTTCTACATAGGCCATTGATATTATCCGTACATAACTATAGCATAATGTGCAAGCACTTACTACATCGGGCTTAATGATCTGCAATAAACCAACGCGACATGCCGCCTCTTCAAGGCTTTGGACATTCACTTATTTTGAGCAACTGTATACAGTAGAACAGGTAACGCCATCTGTTATTCAAGAAAGGAACCCTTGTAGTGAGATGCTATATATGTATGTATATCAAACGGCATGGAACGTTATAAAAACTGTTGCAGTAAAGTCATAATAGTTACCTTTTAAATCAATTAATAATATTATGTTGTGTTCATATATAAAATATCTTACCTACTTAGCTAAATTCAAATTTTTAATAGATACGCCTAGCTAGCCTATATTCGTAGATACATAATTATATTAAATATCCTTCCTCGCTCGACTTTTCGATGCTTTAATTGTATTTTTTCTAACTAACGAAAAGCTTGAAAAATAAAAGTGCGTTGGTACCTACCTACCAAATTCAGACAATAGTCCAGAATTGGGAATACCTGCACGAAATACCTACATACCAATCCCTGAAAACCCTTCACAAAACCATCTCAAAGTCTATATAATTGTCATCGTTTCAAGTTGAGCTGGCGTGAAACTGCGCAGCGACACGAGCGCCCTCTCGCGCCGGCTGTAACGAAGCCACTTGGGTGAGTGGCAGCTGCCCGTCACTTGGAGAGGAGATTATACTAGGTTAGTCTCCAGGGAGGAGTGTATTAAGATGAATATTACACACGTTTAAAAACGGTTTCAGTTTAGGCATAGTCTACGTATTTCTAACTACTCAGGTATCGCAGAAGGTTATAAAAAAATTAAGGTATTAAAAATAAAAGTGGCTTCATTAAAAATTAAGAAAAAAATGCTAACAGTACAGGCTCGATGAGCCGTAAATTATAATCCCACTCTTAAACCGGACGAGTATCACCTACTTAAAAAAAGTATCCATAATTAAAAAAGCCACTTTTCAAAAAACGAACACGCCAATAATAGAAAAAGTAAAAAAGTAATTGTCAACGGGCAGTGTTCGTTATTTGAATCGAGTTGAGGCCGCGCGGAGGCACGGCCCGCGACGCGAGTGCTTCATTACTGGCCGGAGCTGAGCAAATTGGCTTCGTTAGCGGATACCCGGGGCAGGTCGAGTTTTGCAGGTTTCGTTGTTACACCTGGACACATTTATGTTGATTTACATGGTTGGTTACCTATTGTAAATTGCGCTTTGAGATACTTGTTCAGTTATAAATAAACACCTAATTAAATTACCTAAACGTAGATACGTATATTCGTGCGATTGGACAAGCGCACGAATAGGTAGGCTAGTTGTAGAAAGTCCTGGGCCCCAAGTCTGCTAACACAATCGATTCATAATTGAACAGCAACCGCATGGTAACTGTCACTTTTGACAGATATTGTATGGAATATATGTCACAAGTGACAGTTACTATGCGGTTGCTGTTCGATTATGAATCGATCGTGTTAGTAGACTTGGGGCCCTGCTTTCTGTGCCGAGGCTCGGATCCTGGTTGGGACACTCTTTGTGTGATGAGCACGAATGTTTGTACCCGAGTCATAGATGTCTCACATCTATATAAGTATTATATACTGAGTTCTACCTCAGTCCATTATACGGTGCCCATAATACAAGCGTTGCTTAAGTGTGGGACCGTATAGTTGGTGTGTTCGTCAGGCGACATTAGTATTATTATTAAATATAAATACTTAAGTATTACCTACAGTGACATTGTATTAAAATGCATCTCAAATCAACGACGCAATAGTGAACCCATTAGCCACTCAATAAAACTCAATAACGCGAGTCAATAACAGTTACGCTCACCCTACACGACGCGTCACCAAAATGGCGTTACACGACATTCGAAACGTCACGGGAATAGAGTCGAGAATCCGATGAAAAGTGTTTTAAATTACAATGTCATTGTACATGGTTGGAATACAATGGCGTAATGCACATAGACGGTGTAAAATAACATTTTGAATAAATCTTTGTGTAGGGGGCGCCATAATAGGTGTTACGAACTCGGACTGACGCACCCTCGGAGCAGGAAATCAAAATGCTGGGTCAATGTACGGGAGCCGAGAGGACATCATATTCGCAGCCTACCTACGTTCTTTTTTTATTAGCCATGGTATAATAATATGCTACGGCAGTTAAAATTCTCTTCCGTGACAGCTAGGTCGTTACCGGCCCAAGACTACATCATCGGTCATACTGACCAATAATTGGTGTTAAATCTATTGAAAATGCCATTCGATGACCACACAATCGAGTAATTCATAATCGACTTACAATGGCATTGTATAGATGTCACTTTTGACTATTTTGGTATGGGGAATCTGTCAAGTGAAAATTGCGGAGATCGTAGCCTGTGGTAGTTTTAGGGTAGGTCTTTGTCTACTGGTGAACGTCCTCCAGCTGAATGTGATGGTAAAAATAATCAAAGTAGGAAGCAGTAGATAGGTAGGTATATAGTCAAGCAAATTTGTTACATACAGACAATTATTATAAAGACGAATGTCCCATACCTTCCCTAGCATACCACCCAGCACGAGGCAGCGCTAACTCAAACGAAGTTACACAGTCAAGTACTTAACGAGTGGCCCTCGCGCATTGTACCCCGTCGTAAATGCTCTCGCGCATCAACGCAACAACTTACTACACTGCAACACGAAAACCTCACACGAATCTCACGTATAACAACCCATGCATAAAGCGGAGAATCCCATCTGAATTATTTGTCGTTCCATAAAACTCAGTATTCCGTACAAAGAATAATTCGAATTTCGAATCATAACGCAGTTACGGACCAACCTCGGTGCATGATAATGCAGCATGAAAAAAAATAAAAAAATTAAAAAAGTACGAGTGTCCGCTTGAAATGCCGGGAAACCGAATTGGCGAGGTTTTTTTACGTTTCGTTTTAGAACGTGTGTGGGAGGGAAGAACAGATTCTCGTCTCGTTACGTGTATTTAAGGTTTCGAAGCGTGTGTGTTAATGTGATTTCGCTTGCGTTCTGTCTTAGAACAAGACGCTATCCCAACGGCTATCGCTACTGAAAAGAACACCTTATATTTTGACCTCCGAGAATCCTCATGACATAGCGACCTTTCAAATTAAATTCATTGCAAACTGTCTTCCTTTTTTGATTTTTGTACGTACATAGTTTAAAAAATATTTGAAGGATTAATTAAAAAATACTCTGGTCTGTAAGATACACAAAATTCAGAACCTATCCGAGGCCAACTCGATAGGCATAGTTCGTAGTGCTTTCTATTACGAGGGTCCCAGGTTTGAATCCCGCATCAAAATTAGGCTGGTATGATTGTACCTAGGACATGGATATTTAATATCTACATAATAGTGTACTTATATACCTACTGGGATCGCCCCCAGAACATTGTTCGGCACTCGTAACACATGCGCTGCTGCTTAATTTGCGACGGTAAAGCTTGGCGTCTTCTGGCCTGGCGATATTTCTACTTACTTAACCAAAACATAGAGCAATGTTGCTATACATATATCCAAAACGCAGTCATCATCAAACTCTGATACATAAGGGGTGAATAGAAGTGTGAAATAATTACGGACCTCTCGCGGAGCGCCCGACACCGCCCCTAGCGTATTAACATGACAATCGCACGATTCCCCGGAGAGTTATCAAAATTGTGACAACACTTCTCCAAGTAGGCAGGATTTCTCAATGAAGAATAGGTTTTATGTAGCTCTATGGAAATTCTTTTTTATTGCTATTTTATACTTGATGTCGACAGCACCTAGGTATAGCTACCGTTGGCTGGCTGAGGCCATTTAAAAAAAGAAAGAAAAATAATCGAGACACTTGTTCCATATTTTGAGTATAAAAAGCGAAATACTTGTATCTTGTCATGGTAACATATTATTGTACCATGAATCTTCTACTGAATCATAACAATTTGTACACATACACTTGGTTTGGTGGGTTCGTCTGGCGTCATTTTCATCTTTCTTTTTGTTATCTATACATATAAATAAAATTGGAGTGTCTGTTTGTAATATTAAAATAACCGCTTTTTACTAAGTGCATTTAGATGTATACACGTTACCTATACTGAAACAACATTTTTTACAATTTTTGTCTGTCTGTCTGTCTGTCTGTCTGTCCGTCTGTATGTCTGTCTGTCAGTCTGTCTGTCTGTCTGTTTGTTCCGGCTAATCTCTGAAATGGCTGGACCGATTTTGACGGGACTTTCACTGGCAGATAGCTGATGTAACAAGGAGTAACTAAGGCTACTTTTATTTTAGAAAAAAAATAGGATCTCACGAAAAAAAATTAAAACCAATGTTGCAGCGCAGCGCCTGATTAAGTTTGATAGCAACCTGCAATGCGTCCCGCGGGCTCAGAATGGGCGAGCAGGCTGTTGTCAACGGTTGTCTTTGTTAAATACCACGCGGACGAAGTCGCGGGCAACAGCTAGTTGCAAATAAAGAAAGAACATCGTGTATCTGAATCGCCTCACACATAAAACAAAGTTATGTTACCTACACGATTTATAGCTCAAGCACAGATGGGCCGATTTTTATAATCTTTGATCCTTTGTATTTGTTTCCACTTCGAATAGCAGAATATCTATTAACACATTGGAAAAATTCACAAAAGATAATTCATTTTCTCGTACATTTGATTCTGAGGCGGTACGAAGTTCGCCGGGAAAAAATAAACTGAGAATCATAAACCACAGCGAGCTTAATTGTCTATATTTCTGTTTTTTTTTTTAAATCGCCACTTAATAATCTTAGGTACCTAGGTACCTATGTTACAAAATTTGTTTTGTATTATTAAGTCTATATAATAATCTCCAGTATAATATGTCGCCCGCTAAATTTTGGCAAAAAAAAATTAAGAATCAACGACACAGATTATTCTTTACAGTTGGTTCCCTTAAAAGTAAACTCGACTTGTCAACTCAAACACATTGCAATCTGCAAAATGGATCTTATTGTTAGGTACATAGTAGCAAAGAAGTCCAGAGATATAACAATACCGTCTCCCCTTATGTAGCAAAGTTATGGGGAGGGATCGCACGTGACTGTGCATACTGCAGCCTCCTCATACATAAGTGCGGATGAGGACATAGTGTTGCCAAATCTAATTAAAATGAGAAAGATATCGCGCGGGCTATCTTATTTTGTATCTACCTAAATTATAGTTATATATAATAAATTTAAATTAAACAGGCACTACCTACATTTTTATTTTTACTTTGATGACAGCTGGCTCGCGGCTAGTGCGTTAGCCGGTTCGACTCCAATCGAGGAAAGTTTTGGAAATTAAATTTTCGTCGTTTGTAGCCCCCAGTTAACTTAGAATTGTTTAGAACTACCTACACAGTTGTTTCTCAATCATTTTATATGGATAATCAAGTATACGTGATTAAGGAAAAGTCGGTGTCATGTCATGTACAAATAGATGAATAGAGATAAGACGAAAAAGCTTCATCGTTTACTGAGAAGCATACCGAGGGCCCTGGGGGCAAAATTGTACCATTAGTATTTATTTAAATACTACAGGAACATTTTTAAGTACACGTTCTCGAAATGAATCCAAAGAGAAGAGAAAAATAGAATTAAGGATGGCGCATAATTTTAAAGAGACTGAATAATAATTGCAATAGTTTCACTGATTATTGTCTATTTATATAGACAAAGGTATTTTATTACCTTTCAAGTAATCTCTCCCTAGAGATAAAATAATAAATCGCGGGATCAGTGAGGATTCGCGTATTTTACACGAGGTTCCAACGTGAATACCTCTATGGTAAATAACGAAACACCATTATGAGACTTGAGAATCGAAGCTCTTTATTCCGAAGCCGCAATCAATCATTATAAATTCAAAGCACTCTCAAATAACCATGGCGTCTCAAGAAAGTAGCCTAAAAATAATCACACAGAACTGTTTATTTGCAAGTTATTGCTGGCAACATCACTCAAGGCGCACAATATCAGTTGGAAAATCAATTTAGTCCTTTGAGACGCGGTCTGTGGGCGAATCAGTCGATTAAACTCATCGTTAGCAATGGTGACTGGCCATAATCTGAATGTCCTGACTGCCATTAACTGGAGACATGATTATGTTTAGCATACGTTACTGTAATGTGACGTCAATGAAAGGATAATATTGTGTCTTTATCTTGTGAGCGTAGGTACAAAAGCTCAGGCACGCACGATGCATCGCGATATCAGTGCGAAACCGTCGGGTCTTGAGGTATGCTTCCTCCCCGTATCAAACAGCAAAAAAAAAAAAAACAGCATGTAGACATGATAACCATAAAAATAATACTCATCGTCATTTTAGTTCTTACAAAGTTACGTCCTATTTTTTTAAGGCGAAACGGCAGGGTAGAAGTTTAAAAAGTACCGTAGTCCCTTATGGTGATGCGATAAATGTATTCTTGGAGACCTACGTATAAATATTAAAATGGACAGCCAAGATGCTTTGAAGCTTGGAGAGCTTGACTGATATAATAGAAAATTTTATGTCTGCTGTCTTTACCTGAGTGTAAGCTAAATATGTCTGCGGTATTGTCATTCCAGGCAGAGCCTTTTTTTGACTTTTTTCTCTTAATCGCCTTTTTCTGTTGAGTCAGGACTATCCTTCTATCCATGCAAAATGCCAATACAAGGACCAAAATTTATTGATGAAGTTTATCAATGGTTTGTCAACCATAGTTGCGTTGACAAGGTGACAGTAAAAGTTGACAGACTGACTAAAATATTGTGAGAAAAAGGCGGGAAACCTTTAAACCAAGAGGGCGCGTTTTTTGAACAAAAAAATTGTTTTGTATTATAAATATAAAGTGAGCGAATTTAAAGGGGCCTTGCTGTGGCCGGAATGACGGCGAAGCGGAAAAAAAGAAAGGCGGATGGGGATCTTCCCCCGTCATCGCAGTCTTCGGAATCTGATGATGACTCGGGAGTAGATAAATTTAAACCTTTTAAAGTTGACAATTATTCTCGACAATACCCTGAGGACGGCGGAAATTTTGAATATATTGTCATTTATGAAAGTACCGAGGTGTCGAAACCCATTGGGGACCGAGATTTGATGGCGTTAGGCGCGGTCCTGAAGCGCCATCATAAAGGAATTAAGCGCTTTAAACGAATTAATAGGTTCAAGGTTGGGGCAATCTTTGAGCGGCCTGGTCTTGCAAACATGGCTTTGAATAATGTTAAGGTGCAAAAAGACCTGGAGTTAAAAGCGACAATACCTGCTACACTCACGGAAATTACAGGGGTAATACGCGGTGTTCCCACATATATGTCTAATTCTAATATATATACCGGCATTTCCAGCTCCAAAGATGTAGTGTCCGTGCGTCGCCTGATGCGCCGTGGACGCGATGACGATGGCAATCCAATTTTATTACCCACGCAGACGGTGGCGATTACCTTTTCCTGTCCTACACTTCCTGATAGCGTCGATATAAATAGCTGGTATTTCGAGGTAAGCGTATACATTCCACCTGTTAGTCAGTGCCTGCGATGCCTGCGCTATGGACATATTGGCAAGTACTGTAAAAACAAACAAAAGTGTTCGATCTGTGGAGAGGATCATCATTACAAAGAATGTCAAAAAGCAGCCAAAGATGCCGTATGTGTGCATTGCAATGGCAATCACATATCCATTTCAGCAGAGTGCCCTAAACGAAAGGAAGAAATAGAAAAAAACAATAATAAATACAAACAAAAGAAGTATGTTGATCTATTCAATAACACAAATTTCCCTGACCTTACCAAAACTAAATCTGACCATCACATAACACAGTTTTTACAATCAGATCGTATTCTTAATTTAATAATATCCACCATTGTTAAAATTAGCTCACAAAAATCTAAAACAGACAGTCCCATTACATCTGAGACTATTAAATCAATATTGCTGGATAATTTTAATACTAGTAAAAAGAGTACAACTAATAAAAATGGATAAGCTCAATATAGTTCAATGGAATGCTCAGAGTTTGCTTAGTCATAAACATGTCTTTTCACATTATTTATACGAAAATGATATACATATAGCTATAATCTCCGAAACTTGGTTACAATCATCAAAAACTATAAATATCAAAGGATATAAAATAGAAAGATTAGATATTGGATCTAAACATAATGGTGTTGCTTTACTAATTAGAAATTATATTAATTATAAAAAGATACAAACTTATTCAGATAGTTCTCTACAAAATATAGCCATTCAAATATTTATAAATAATGAAACTTTGTCTATAGTTAGTTTTTACAGTCCTACATCTGCTTCTCCTTCTAATTTCAATTATACACAGCTTGACAATTTAATAAAGTCTGTTCCACAGCCATTGATACTAGCTGGTGATTTTAATGCACATCACACTATGTGGGGCTGCACATCCACGGATTTGCGTGGCACTACTCTCTTAGATGTAATAAATGATAATCATCTGTGCTTGCTGAATGATGGTTCTGCAACAACTGTTGGTTCCCATACATGGCAGCCAAATGCATTAGACCTTACTATTGTTTCACCCTTGTTAGCCTTAAGATGTAATTGGCATGTGCATGATGACTCATTTTGTAGTTATCATCTTCCTGCAGTCACTACTCTTTTATGCAATCCTGTAAATATAAATAACAACAGCTATGTTAATGCTAATTATTTCCGTCCAAATTATAAGTGTGTTGATTGGCAGAAATATCAACATGTGGTAAGTTTAAAACTACATAGCAGCAATTTTGATTTATCTAATCCAGAAATGTGTTATGACATATTATATAAAATTTTGTTAGAAAGTGTATCTGAAGCAAATACTGCTAATAAAATCTTTAATCCAGTGTCTCAGATTCACAATAGACCCAAAAGGAAGTTATGTTTACCTTGGTGGAATCAAGCCTGTACACAGGCAGTTAGTAAATGTAAGTCTGTTTATTTGAACTTCAAATCTAATCCTACAATAGAAAATTATTTATCATTTAAAAAACAACAAGCTTTGAAGAAATTAGTCATTAACAGAGAAAGACAGACTGCTTGGACAGAACTATGTAACTCATTCAATCGGCAAACTTCATTATCTACTATCTGGTCCAATATTCGAAAATTTAACAAAACTTATAGTAATTCACATAATTATTCTAATGATGATAGATGGATACAACCATTTCTGGACAAATACACTTCCAATCCTCCTAATATGCCAACATTAGATCTTTATACCAATAATACTGATTTCCATCTTGATAATTTCTTCATGAAGCCATTTACATTTTCTGAGTTTACAGGTGCTATATACTCTCGTAGAGATACTGCATTTGGTTTAGATCATATATCTTACAAAATGTTCAAATATCTTGACTCATTTAGCCAGCAAATGGTTTTAAATATTTTTAATTCATTGTGGAATAGCATGGTTATTCCTAAATCATGGAAGATTGATTGTCTTGTTCCTATACTTAAACCTGGTAAAGATTCAAATCATCATGACTCATACAGACCTATAGCTCTCACTTCCTGTACAGCCAAAATATTTGAACAGTTAATAAAACAGCGACTTGAATATTTCATAGAATCCAAGAAGTTATTACCTTGTAATCAGTTTGGTTTTAGGAGAGGACGCTCTGCTTCAGAAAGTTTAAATCATTTGAACTTGGATGTACATGATGCATTTGCTAGTAACAAATTTTTAATTAGCATTTTCTTTGATATCACTGGTGCTTTCAATAATGTAGATCATAATGTCCTTGCTAATGAATTGCATCTACTTGGGTTGCCTGTAAAATTAGTAAAATGGATTTTCAATTTTCTAAATGGTAGATCTGTATATGTAAGAAGGAGAAACAATTTGTATGGGCCTCAGTTATCCTATAAGGGTGTCTGTCAAGGGGGGATATTAAGTCCTTTATTGTTTATTTTGTATATACATAGGTTAAATAATATATTAGGCACTGATGTTAATAGTCTGCAATATGCAGATGACTTAACAGTGTATTGCACAGGTACTAACATAAGACTAGTAGAGAATAAGTTAAACACTGCTTTAAAAGGTTTAAAAACCTATTTTAATTATTTGAAACTAGATGTTAATTCAAATAAAACTAGAGTCATAATATTCAGCAGATCCAGATCTTTACTCACCAACATCATTTATGATGGTAATTTACTTCCTGTTAGTGATGAGGTCAAGTTTTTGGGAGTTACTTTTGTCAAGAATTTATCATGGCAAAGACATGTTAATGGTTTGGCAGACAAAGCCTTGCGAGCTTTTAATATATTAAAATCACTTGCCAGAACTTATTGGGGAGCTGATCCAAAAATTTTACTTATGTTGTACAAATCCATAGTCCGCTCTCATTTTGAATATAGCTTTTGTTGCTATGCTTCCAATTCTGTTCTAGTAAATAAACTGGAAAAAATTCAGAATAGAAATCTTCGTTTAATTACAGGGGCTATGAAGACTACCCCTATCATTTCAATGCAAGTTGAATGTAACATTCCTTCATTGTCTTTTAGATTTAAGTATTTAAAGTTCAATTTCATTTTAAAGCTTCACTCTTTTGACAATCATCCTCTTTTAATTAAATTAAATGACTCCCGATATTTAGCTTCAACTCCTCTATCTTCTAAATATCCATATATTCTTCGTGATTATACTGAAATATCAACATACATTAAAAACAACAATGTTTATCATGCTGAAAATTGGGCTTGCTATCATGGAACCTTTGAAGGTAAATTTCCTCCATCAGACATTATAGAAATAGACCATAATCTGAGAACCAAGCAGGATGTTTATGAGAAGCTTTCATGCTGGACAGACTACCAGATTATCTACACAGACGGGTCGAAGAATGAAACAAGTGTATCTGCTGCATTCTATGATACGGATAAAAAGTATGGTCGAGGATTTCGATTACCTACCATTTACACAGTCTTCTCGGCAGAGGCCACAGCGATTTTGGAAGCATTAAAATATGTACAAAACGACGTTTTGTGCTCCAGTGCATCACATTTTATTATTGCGTCTGACAGCATGTCTGTTCTGAAATCTTTGAGACATCCAGGTTATAAGAATGAACACCATATTATATATGATATAAAAGAAATCCTGGTAAATTTGGCGATATCTCGTAAGCAAATTATACTTATTTGGATACCAGCGCATGTGGGCGTGATTGGTAATGAAAGTGCAGATTACCTTGCCAGATTAACAAACACTTTGGGTGGCAATATTACAAATATACCAAGTCCGTGGAAAGATTTGATACCTGTTTATCGTGCAGAAATCAATAAAAAATGGTTAGAAGAAAGAAATGAGATAATTCGAACCAAAGGAGCATGGTATGCTGGTATTAATAAAGATGTGGGCAAAAAACCTTGGTTTGCAGTTGACAATGAAAATTATTTAAAGCGAAAATTTTACACACAGATTATGAGACTGAGATTTGGACATTGTCGTTTTAATGCTCATTTACACCGCATGAACATGATCGCTTCCCCTAAATGTAGTGAATGCAACTCGCAGGAAGATCAAACATTAGATCATATATTCTTTAAATGTCCGGCCTTTAACATACAACGTCTATTGCTCATAGATCAATTGCTGGAAAAATATCAAAACATCCCGCCTTCCCTACAGAACCTTTTAGCTTGCCCTGATAATTTTACGCCTATCTATGACTTTATCAACTCCTCGCTTGGAGATATTTGAAGAGACAAAACAAAAATACAAGACAATTCATCAAGGACTAGACTAGTTTTTACTTTAACAAGTAATCAACATGGACATATAATTACTGAACTATTTAAAGAAAATAATTATTCAAGATTTGGCACTTGTGCCTTTATATTTAAATTGTATACCTGCAAGTAAATTTGATCAAGAAAATACCCATGACATTGACAACATCAGAATTGGCAGTATGGATTGATTCCTTCGCCTGTCCTACTGGACGAATTAAACTACTACTACTAAAATATTGTGATTATTTTTCTCTGTGGACCACCTACACGCGCGATATCCAAACGATTTATCAAAACTGATAAAACTTGATAAGAATGCATCGGACGTGCTTTGTGGATCATTTAACGCGAGACCTTTGAGCTCATCACACCATCTCTACCGTAATAAACATCATTCCAGTTGCATTCAAGTAATGGGTGCGAGGAAAAACGTTTTAGAAGTTTTAAAAGGATGGGAGGCGGTAGAATTAATTTTCAAATGTGTATTTGTGGGTTTGTGGCAGATTATACAGATTTCTATGAGGAAAATGTGGAAGGGCCACCGTAGAAAAGTGTCCAAGGAATTCCCGCCGGTTGAACTCACCGTGGATTCGTCTATTGGTACGCATTGCTACATAAAAATCATGGTAAGTTAATTTTATTATGTACCTACCTACTATAACTTTCTTTTTTCTATAACTTTCTTGTAAATAATTAATGTTATTGACCGGCTTTAAAAAAAAATATTGTCATGTTTCTGTGGGTAGGTTTGTTATACTTATGATCAATGTTTCATCATCATAATTTTATTTGTTCAGGTACTTCATAAAAAGAATATAAATAAAATGAACATACAAAGTAAAGTATTCCTTATACAAATTTCATAAATAAACATACAAGTGTGTAATGTTTTTTTGGAAATCATTCCTGACTTCCCTTCATATGTAAAATCATCTGGTAGTTACCTACTTAGGTGTGGTATTTGTTGTTGCAGGGTGTGAAATATCACTATGTAGAAACAGGCCCAAAATCGGGACAAATAGTGCTCATACTCAAAGATGCCCCAGACGCAGGCAACTTATGGGGACCAAACTGGTCCAATGTGGTCCGGAAGTTAGCTGAAGCGAACCACCATGTCATCACCCTGGACCTAAGGGGAACTGGAGGGAGCGAGGGTGGGGGTCGGAGCGAGCTGGCCCCACCAAGAGCTGTGGAGGAGCTGTCCACCCTGATGGAGGCTCTTGGAGTGTCAGAGAACAGACAGGCTATTGTGATAGGCTTTGGAATTGGTGGAATGCTTACATGGTAAGACTTCAACCAACTATATATATACAACTTCTAGTACAAACAAGCTTTTATATTTATTCGTAATATTAGGAATAATATTTAAAAATACTTGTTATTAATTCTTGTCTTGAAATTATACATAACATATTATCAATACTTTACTTTTTGATACATATTTATATTTAATTGTATAAAGAGTTAAAGTTTGTGAGATTGGATGTAGGGGGGAATCTCCGGAGTAACTGATCTGATCCTAAAAAAATATTCCTTAGTGCTATAGGCTATGTATAGAAGTACTGTGAGCAGAGCCGAGGGCAGTAGCTAGTATATAATATGATAAGACTAACTTTTTGTGAATATTTAATGTTTATTTATTGAATATTTTTGAAAATTAATAGTCATATGTGACATTATTCTCGACACAGAGAATTTAAAAAAATCGGAAACTGTCAGTGGAACATCTACTGAATGGATTTTTATGAATCTTGGTTTGGTGATAGCTTATAACCTGGGTATAGGTACCTTTAATAATGATGGATGGATTCGCGCGTTAAGCACAAACTAACTGTATCTCATAATCCACTGGAATTTAAAGGCATCTCAGCATAAAACAAAATCAGTATCCTTTTTTATAAAAAAAAATAGTTGAGTTTATAAAACAAAAATTGATTCATACAAAGTCTTGGTCGCAGTAAGATCTTGATGAACTTTCACAGTCATAAATTTAACTGATAAAGGTTGAAAGGTCATATTAATACCTGATACTAATAATGTTGTAATGTTTAGAGATCTACTTCTAACACGTGGAACTAATGATACTAGGTAATTAAATATTAACGATATGCCAGTCTCTAACAATAATTCGCAAATAAGGCGAATTCAGTTTCCTTATAGACAACATAATATATAAAAACCCCAACTAAGTAATATGGGCCCACAATAAACAATTCTTGTATTATGGGTCCCTTACAATGGGCTGGGAGTGAACCCAGTACAATATATATAATACTTATAAAGATATCAAACATCTACGACTTGGAGTACAAACATTTGTGCTCATCACAAAAGTTTTTCTCTTCCATGATTCGAACCCGCGACCCTCGGCACAGAAAGCAAAGCAGGGTCACCACCAACTGCGCCAATCAGGTCTTCAAAATACTAGTTTTTTATTTCTATAAATACTTAAATACCTATTCAGTATACCTTTTAAGTTAGTCTTATTATTTGTGTACACACTTAGATTGGTTATTTGAAAATCAGGCTTCATCATAACATGACTAATTAGCTAAATCATGTAATCTATCATATCGATGATATATAATTTTCGCGGTAATTATGTATGTATTCATTAGTAGACAGACTCACGCTAGACAATGCGTACCCAATTCAGATACTGTAATCTGACATTTGATAACAAAAGGACGTTTGTTTACTACTAAACTGTACCTCTTTTTAATGATAAAATATCGGACCACCAATATACCTACGTAACTACTTACGTAGGTACCTAATACCGTATATTTTGTTAGTATCTCAATTTAATTTAGTCTACGCCCGCGCCATTCTCATCTATGACTTACCGAAAAAACTTTAAATTAGTCATTTTAAAAGGCCCCATCCCAACACTAATCGTCGCCCCAGCCGCTACAACAGTCACCGTCCGCTGCCATTCAACGATAAGTGATACAGGCTGGACCCACTAAATCCATTTAAGTTCTTCTCGACTCTGATGCCGAGAAGATGAGAAGATAGACACGAGCACACGCTCCAAGACACACCGCCCTACCGGCGAGTGCGAGAGGTCCCCCCTACCTCACCCAAGCGTGTATATCTTAACTCCCGTCCCGAGCCGAGGTCGGGCCTCTTTTGGCGCTTTAGAGTCGCCTTTTGGCCCTATGTAAGAATCGCAGTCAGCGTTCGCCCATTTCCCCAAGTGTAAAAGGCTACCAAGGCCAGCCGTCCGTCGAAAAAGCCTTCTGTCTACGAGAAGAATAATGTACAGTTATTTTGTTATAGGTATTTAGTCCACTCCCGAGGGTCAATGGTCAGCAAGTTCGCGGTGATCGGGGCGCCGCACCCGAGTCTGTACTGGCAGCATCCACCGGCCGCGTTCTGTCATAAAGCATTACACTTTATACAGGTAAGATGATGCCAATTTCGTTGCTACTTGGACGGTTTTATGCTTATAGGTGTACGCGCTGAAAAAATATATCTGTAAGCGTCCGTGAAGCATGTAGGTAGCCAAGGTGGTTGAACTCTCGTCTTGGGAAGTGGACTGCGAAGGTTCGACCCCGGCTCACATTTCTGAGGTTCTCGAAATTCATTTGCAACGATGAGAATATTTATCACACGGTACACGCTAAACGGTGCTTACAAGAACCTTCACGTGAATTATGAGCCTGTTCGAATGTGCTGCCTACGTGGAAGCTTATCTTTGATGTGACGGGAGGTCATATTTTAATGATACTCTTGTGGATGGATCATGTCTTTAAATTTTCAACTTACAAAGATGAGTTAATACGAGAAAAACAACATAATAACAGTCATTTTTATCAATTATGACGGGGACAAAGTCTAGTGGAGTGCCCTCTTGAAGGCGGAACCTATTAGCGAGATAATTGTCGATTTATTGGCTGCAATAAAAATGAAATGTGCTTGAACCAATTATTAAGAGAGCAATTATATAAGAGAATTGATTATTGAACTCATCACTCAACTGTTAATAAAAATAATGTAATGAGGTTGTGGCGACCTCTTCAACCTCGCCACAAGCTACACAGATAGTGCTGTAGACGCATTCAGAACAATAGACAATTCTCAACACAATCCTGAATCGCACTATAAGAGTTTTCGGAGCAAGTAACATACATACAAGATCCCGGCAATAACCGTTAGGCCGTAGCGGCCGCCCCGCCAGGCGTACCACCCGCCTGGCTGGAAGATTTTCCCTTTTACGCTAAAAGGTTATAGGTTTTATGAAATTCTTTTAATTTTTAAGGTTTCAAGGCATATTTGTTATACATACAACTTATTATTTACGAATAAGCACATGATTGTTGTACCACCAGTGGCCGTACTTCCCGGAGCGTTGGCTAGCGGAGGGCGATCTGCAGGACGTGGGGGGGCGGTGGAACACCACCAGGGCTTGTGACTGGACTGGCGCACTCAACTATGTTAGAGGTACGTGCTCTTTGATCAAAGACAAATCCGCCTTTATTTTTGAAACAGCCAACCCCTGAGTTAGTGTGGTGGGGCTCCTCTAATAACCCATATAATAATGGCATTGGGCTCACCCAGTAATATATTAGAAATGTGTGTACGTGTGTTACGTAACGCAATTTTTGACCCCCCTCGCGTGTAACGCGCCGTTACATTTTTCTTTACCCCCCCCTCCCCCCCCTTAGTAAAACGTTAAATCTACCCGACCGTTCTGAGGGGTTAAAACATTGTTACGTAACGCGTAGTTCAAACCCCCTCCCGCCCATGTAACGCATCGTAACGTTTCAGAAGACCCCCCCCTCCACCCAAATTCGTTACGTAATACTGGAACGCTCCCCAAGGAGGTCAAGAAATTAAAATAGTTTATCCAGCCTTTTGTCAAGGATACGAAAACCCATAGCAAATAAGATACCGGGCTATATTTAGAAGAGAGGCTGCAGTTAAGATCTCTGATCTCAGTGTGAGCTTTTCCGATAGGCGTTTGGCCCAGTTTGGGGGGAAACGGTCTCCTCCAGTGCTGATTTTCATCCAGTCCCCTCAATCGCTTTTACATTTGCCTGAAAACATTATGAAATCGTTTCTGTTTTAATCTTACTAGGTCCGTAATTTTTCCTTTCAATTTGTCGACTTTGATATCCAGATTCCCGTGTATGTCATATGCTTTTATTTCATTTCGCTTAACTATTTAAGGATTATAGCCATGAGTTTTTTATTCTAAATTCCAGGTGCAGCCTGGTGGCAAACTAAGCCAGGTCTCCGAGCCACCCCGCCGGGGTTGCTGGTGGGGTCCAAGGACAGCGCCGCGCAGCTGGTAGCCAGCGCTCAGTACTGCACCAACTCCACGCTGCGACTCGTCTCCAAGCCAGACCCTGGGGATCGGGCGCTACCTGACATTCTACTGGAGTTCTTGATAGGTTAGTGGAACATGGTTTTTGCATAAGAATAATATTAACCATCAAATTCCACCCGGGCTATTCCCGGACCTTTAGAAGATTTGCATTGTGATATCGGTCCAACACGTAGAAGCCCTTTGAGATCATTATAATTTTATGAGAGACACCTGTTCGGGACTGCTACAAATTATGAACATGAACAGCGAATTGACTTTAGAAGGTGGCAGGAACTGTTGTAAAATTGTGCACGGATAAATTGGGTCATGTATGAAGTTTGGATGGACTCTAGGGATAGAGTTATTGTATCGGTTTGGCTACTATTATTGGGGGTTTCCACACTATCGTTAAGCGTTTGGACACAATTATTTGGGATCTCGACATAATTATTGGGGTTATGGACACTATTATTAGGAATTTGAATACAATTATTAGCAATTTGTACACTATTATTGGGAGTTTGAACACTATTATTGGGGGTTCAGACACTTACTGGGATTGTGGATACTATTATTCAGGGTTTGGTCAATTTATTGGGGTTTGAGACAGTTATTGTCGCTGAGTTTCTTGCCGGATCTTCTCAGTTGAGGTCGCGTTCCGCTCCGGTTGTAGAGTTAAGAAAAAAAATGTAATGACAATTTGTAGGTGCCCCCGTAGGCCTATACGAAATAAACGATTTGACTTTGACTATTGGGGGTTGAACACTGTTTGGAAGTCAAGCAGTTGGGCAGCGTAAGTACATGATGTTTGTTACTTTTTAGTACCACTGCAAGATAAAACCACAGAAGAGGTTCCTAAAACGTTGATGGGTCGAATGCTCGGCGCCGTAGCCGGGCGGGGCAGGGAGCTGACGGCGAGGCTCGTGCTGCCGGCCACGCAGGCGTGACCAGCCTGCCACCATCCTCCCCACCACCCGCTACACCCCACCAGCCATCACCAAGCCATTAGGCAGTAAATTCGAGACTGAACTTACCAATTTCCTTTTCCCAAAATGTGTTTGAATGTGGAGTATTAACTATTGTGTGTTTATCAACATGCATGAGTGAATGAAATGAAACGTAAATTCAATATCTTGGTAATTTTTCAGTAAATATATCACAGTTTTACTGATAGGTGTGGGGGATTTCATTAAATTATCGTCATTGATATCCTTGGGACATCTATAAAATAGTAGTACTTTTACTGAGGGGTTTCAAAAGGCTATAACCCAGTCGTGAACCCGAATAAAAAAATGTCATCCCTAATAATTGCTTACCCTACACTGTATGGTTTACATAGCATAGGAGGAAATTTGTAGCTATAAGTAATATAGTTTTATTTAATAGGTAGCGTATAGAGAACGCAAATGATTTTAGCGGTGCAAATGTTTACCATTGTGGCTTATGTTTTTTTTTTAAGAAAAAATATTGTGAAGCGAACTTGTCAAATAATTTTGTCTCTGATTAAATAATGTATAATTTTTATATAGTTTATAAAAATATTGCCCTATCAATCTTTGCTCCAGCCAAAGATTTCGAATCAATTTAGTTTATATTTAGTGCAATATATTTTTTATATATTTAATGGATTATAAAATGAAACCAAACAAGCATGTGCAAACGCAGTTTTATTCGCAATATGCCCCACAAAAAGCTAACCATTCATAAAATTCCGCTATCCAATATAATATTCACAGTATGCCACAATATTATGTACCACAAACTTATCTGTGCCGGTGACCAAAATTGGAACTAACATGGTTATTATGAAAATGACATACACTTTGACAGTTTAACACCGACAGTGGCGCCACTGTCAACGGAGCAGGTAAGCTTGTGGCGCTATAGTTATCTACAGAATCCTACAGTACAACTGGCGCATTGAACTGCGCCGAAGGAAGATTTTATATCACATTAGCTGCATGAAAGTCACTACAATATATATCTCTCCATTTAAATATTTCATTACAAACGAGTTGGAAATTATTATCTACTCTGTAGATATACCACAACAATATAATAAGCAATACACACCCCACAATATACTGGCATTTCCCTCAATTACAGAAAAAAGTATGCAAATCTTAGTTGACAAATAAAAATAACGACAGCGTCGATAGGGACAGATAATATTTCTGTTACTTTCTTTTACAAGTGTTTGGTAGTTAGCGATCACTCTTACAAGGTTAAAAGCTGTCAAGTTCGTTACAGCTATATATCTAAACGTAAATAAATTCATTGGCCAGATTTAAAAAAAGTGTAAATTAGACATTTAGGACTAAATTATGCCGATGCCATCAGCCAGTTAAAAATGCTGGGGTTTACTTTCTTATCAGTAACTATTCTCCACTCATTTGTAACAAAACTAAGCAGGCAAAAACAAATTCAAGCCAAGACATTGAAGAAATCAATTAGGCACACATTATTCAAATACTGCACGTTTTTATTTAGAAGATTTGCACGATGTGTACGACATGCAATCAACAAAACAACTTGTTGATCGCGTGATCGGCGCCTAGTAAACATTTTAAGAAATTTAAAAGTTTTACAAATTCCGTATATAAAAATGAGATGAATTTGACCAATCAAATGAGTTGTCGATACGGGATGAATGGTATAACTTTGAATGTAATTTCTTTTGGCTGTGTATAGAGTCATACTTTGGAACCTTTAAAACCTTGGTCCAGAAGTATGTATATGACGATGGGCTCACATGGTATCATATTATACAATGTCTCAAATACTCGATGCAACTTATCAACGATGCTCAATACCTACTCGTCTCTGGATGTCTAGTGCTTTGAAATTTGAAGCCTGAGCTAATAGATGATTTAATTTGAGACATTTAAAGTTTGAATTTCACTGAACAACCCCATGGTGGTGGTTAGTTACGGTAGTAGCATAATATGTTTGTAACTTTTGCCGATTCATAAGTACTGTACATAATGGTCTACGTGAATAAAAAATATTCTGATACGGTAGTGATATTCTCTATTCAAAGCTACAGATTCATCCCAAACGACATTTTATGTGGACTAGATAGATATAAGGCGGGTTAATTCAGTCGATATGAAGATAATACACAATTATTTTTAGTCTAAGTACAGAAATAAGAAGACGGAAATGTTATTGTTTTCAAATTTGGCACATTCATTGTTATTAGAACTAGTACCGCACTTTCAATGGCATATCATTTCACAAAACTGTGCCTGAAAGTTTGGACAACTAAGATTAATATTATCCTTTACGTATTTCGTATAAACTGAAGCGTATTTTACACGTAGACAGAAGCATAACTCTCTATTCAAACTGTCACAAACTTAATAATAAATAACTATACTTAGCAACATGTACAACTTAAACTCTAGGAAAAAAATATACAGACAGAATACCATAATTACAAATGTTGCTTAAACTTAAATGGCTGTCAACTAGCTCAAAGAATGTCATCTAATAAACTGTCTAAAATGAACCAAATATCAACAGTTGAAAGAAAGTGTTTAATGGCATTAACAAGTTCGGCTGCCAATATAATATTTCAGTCATATATGCCTCCATATATCATGATAGAGTGGACTGCAACGAGCGGCTAAGATTCTTTTAAATCACATAGTTTCGATGTCAAAATGCAACAGAGTCCGATTTACAATAAATCACTCCGACAAACTAACAAAAGAAAAGTGTAAAATCGACTATTTCTCAAAATTCGACTAACGAAATACCACTTTAGTCAAACACAATGTCCAACTCTATACATTCACTACACAGTAGTTTCACCTTTCATTTCAACATCGTCGGACACTGCCTCACTCACACAACTGTCGCTATCTGGTTTCAAAGTGACGTCACTATTCAGTGTCACGTCCAACCCCGTCTCCTTTCTTGGCGTTCTATCCTTCTCCCTCTCTCTACTCGTTATCTGCGTATACAGCTCGTCTATCTCGCTCGCGAAAGACACCGGACTGTTCTCTCTATTCACTTCGGGACAGCTCAACGCGGGCGTTGGGACGTACTTCCCCAATTTCGGATGGCTCTTTATCGTTTTACGCCATCCCGGATCGTAATTAACATACTGGCTTTCTATGTTTGAAACATCCTCGTTGCTGAAGCTTATTTCGTTCGGGCACATTGACGATGGCGAGGGCGCGTATAAGCCGTGACTGCGTATGCTGACCTCGGACATTTGGTAGTTGGGACAGTAAATATCACTTTCGTTCTCAAAGCCTTGTTCGCTAGCGTTGGTGCTGCAAGTTTCAAAATCATACGTTGTTTTGGCCATAAAGAACGTGTCTTTGTCATCCTCATCCATTTTGTCGTTTGGCCCTTCCATTTCTTGGATTTGCAACAGATTATCCAACTCGCCCGGATCAGTTTCCATATTATGCGGTGTGCTGGACCTATTAATTTCATCGCTGTTCATCGTACATTCCTCAGATATGTCTTGCAATGATTTGTCGACGATATTCTCTTTGTTGTCTTGTTTGTTCGGCTGCAGGTAGTCTATGTACTGTCCGAAACTTTCCGTGTCGGTAATTTCGTTTGTCGAACATAAGGCACTTTGTGTTTCTTGGAATGAGGTCATTTCCGAGTGTGTGTTCAGGGTTTGGTCGGAGCATGTGTGGGGCATCGCTACTTCCGACGCCGAACTGTATTCTAAGCTACATTGCTGTGAGATTGTGCGCATCTCTGGCTGCTCGCTCGCGTGACTCTGTAGGCACTCCTCGGACACGCTGCTTCGCTGTGCGTTGAATGGTTTGGGAACATTAGCTTTAACGACTTGATGCTGCGGCACCTGAGTCTCGGGCACATTCGTGTAGATATTCATAATCTGAGCCCTGTTCTTATCCTCGTTTTTATTCCACGACTTACGATCGGTTGAGTAATTTTTGTAATTATCTTTTTGTTCGTCTTCCAATAGGTTTGGATTTAATACGTTTCTTGTCTCTTTAATGCCATTATTGGACCTTTCAACGTGAATATTAGTGTTGTTTACTTTGGACCCGGAATTTAGTATTATATTCGCTACGCCGTTGTACGCCTCTTTGGTGGGTAATGGCAGAGAAAAATGGGAGTCATTGTCGCAATCTCTTCTCGTCGGCAATTCCAGACAATTCCTCTTCACATTCTGCCTTTGTTTCTTGAAGAATTTCTTCGCAACGTTCATTTGATTGGGATTATAGAATATTTCTGGGCCGGCAGTTCCGCTATCGGGATACGTCATCATTGAGTTGTTCGATCTGTATTGCTGTCTGTGTAGCACAACCAAATTGATGTTTGGAGTTTTTCCATTGATGTTTTTCAATGTATCCTTTTGTAATGTTTGACCGTTGAGTTCCGCACCGGCCTTGTACGTGCCGCTATTGTTCGTTTTAGAATTGGTTCTATTGGAACTCCTACTGCCGGATATTGATCTGTTGTCGTTCGGGATCGGCTGTACGGGGGGCGTGGCCGTCTGTGTCGGCGGCAAATTCTGCTGATTCGCATCAAACACACTCCTATTCCTACAGCACTGTTTACTCTTCTGCAAATAGCAGTGCATCATGGCCCATTGCGCCCTGACGTCACTCCTCGCTATGCCGTAGAAGAAGAGTATGAACGTGCCCAAAACTGTAGCGCATACCGCGTAAATAATGCTGCATATATCTTCTTGATACGGCAGATAGGCGGGCAGCGGTCTGTACACGGCTATCGCCCCACACGCCCACACAGCCACGTACAGACACATCACAATAACTTGGGCCCTCAGCTGTATAATCGGAGTGTGCTCCATGTCTTCAATTTCTGAATCTAAAGTGGATTTAACGCTTCGCCTCTCAGCTCGATCATTGCTTTGAGGTTCCCACATCTCCAGATCAACATTCTCGGTCGCTTGAGTACCTTCGGACAGCTGGACATTCATAGTTCTTATCATACATCGTATAAGAAGAAACAGTATCAACAGGAACACTAGTAAAATCCCTGCGGGCACAAATAAAGCGCTCAAAGCGGGTGCGGTGCTCAAGAAACACTGCGAATAACCCGCATAGTCCTTCAAATTAACCGCACCCGATATCCCGCAAACAATCAACGCGATACCCCAACCGACGAGATATAGCCCTAGTATGGGCTTTTGAATCGGCACGTCCGGTGGGATATCATCTTCGGGCGTCCTCGCTGGGCTATTAGTCTTAGTCACCCATTTATACATATTACTAGCCGACACACACATCCATAACAGACAACACAACGACAAATAGTGTATGAGCAACCCTAAAACCTGGCACAAAGTCACGTCTTCGGTCTGATAGATGCCGAGAGTGTACATGAAACAGAGCAAGCCGATAGCTATCCATGTGTTGATGAGGGCGTGTTTGGTCTTCTTCGCCATCTGTATGGCGGGGTAGCACATGGTGTAGGTGAGTGTGGCGCAACTCACGCATCCGATGAGGATGAGGCTGCCCACGTAGATGGCGGGGTGGGACACCTTGAACCTGGCGCCGCTGGTCCTGGCGCCGTAGATGCCGGTCTCCACGTTCTGCAGCAGCCCCACGTACGCCAGCTTCGTGCAGCTGATGATTATCATCTCCGATACCACGTGGGAGATTTTGCAATCTGTGAATTTGGAATTGTGATTGTTTAGGGTGGGGTTTTTTTTCGGTGTCCGTTTATAGTGAATAGTTGTCCCGGCGAACTTCGTACCGCCTCAGAATCAAATGTATGAGAAAATGAATTTATTGGTATTCCATGAAAATTTAAAAAAAATTATCCCACGGGAACCATACATTTTACCGGGATAAAAAGTAGCCTATATGCTATTCCAGACTATAATCTATCTCTGTGCCAAATTTCATCCGGATCCGTTCAGCCGTTCTGGCGTGAAAGAGTAACAAACATCCATCCATCCATCCAAACTTTCACATTTATAATATTAGTATAGATAGTTCATGTCATGTATGCGAACCCGTGGTGTTGTCCTGCCAGCGGCGCGCGGCGGGGTCCCACACGGCGGCGCGCCCCGCCCCGCCCCCCGCCCCGCCGCCCACCGCCCCCGCCCCCGCCCCGCCCGCGCGCACGCGCAGCGTCGCGATCACCGGCTCCAGCAGTGAGCCGCGCAGGCTCACGTTACCTGACCATCAAATTACCACATTCAAATGACTTGTATCCATCATATACATATACCGGGTGATTCAGAAATGTTATACTAGGCCTTGAACCTGCGCATTTTTAATCATTACGTGCAGTCAAAATTTGGATATCGGAAATAAAAAAAAAATATTGTTCGCAAAAAATCGCAATTGTCATTTTGTTGGGAACAAAACATTTTTTATTTAATATCAACAAATGAAAATTCCGACTTTACATAGTGTAAACAAATATGCTTAAGAAGCCGGTTCTAGGCTTAGTATACACTTTCTGAATCACCTCTACAAAAGAACCCGTACACAGTCTTAAAAAAAACACAAATGTGTTGTGTGTTGTCTATCTAGCAACTACTAGCAGAAATTTGTTAAATGTTGTCATGGTAATAGCTTTTAACGCGGTACATTAAGGATACTTTTCATATTAGAAAATTAAAGAATGCGACTCAATGTGACAGGTAGCAAAGAAAGTAAAAAAAAATGACAGCCTAATCAACCATAATATTTGTAGTTATTTGCAATCAAATAATTTTTACAATAAGTAAGCACTATTTTTATATTATACTAGCTGTTGCCCGCGACTTCGTCCGCGTGGTATTTAACAAAGACAACCGTTGACAACAGCCTGCTCGCGTGTTCTGAGCCCGCGGGACGCATTGCAGGTTGTTGCTATCAAACTTAATCAGGCGCTGCGCTGCAACATTGGTTTTAATTTTTTTTCGTGAGATCCTATGTTTTTTTCTAAAATAAAAGTAGCCTAAGTTACTCCTTGTTACATCAGCTATCTGCCAGTGAAAGTCCCGTCAAAATCGGTCCAGCCATTTCAGAGATTACCCGGAACAAACAGACAGACAGACAGACAGACAGACAGACAGACGGACAGACAGACAAAAATTGTAAAAAAAATTGTTTCGGTATAGGTAACGTGTATACATCCAAATGCACTTAGTAAAAAGCGGTTATTTTAATATTACAAACAGACACTCCAATTTTATTTATATGTATAGATTTTAAATTCTAGTTTTAAGCTTTATTTTAATTTTAGTATCTTTAATTTATTTTTCAGGATTCTTCGGATTCGTGTTACGTCGTCTACATACTCTATAATAGAACTATTTATCATCAAACAGTACTAACTAACAAATACCAACTTTGTGCGCACCAAAATAAAGTCCAAACCACTCACGCAACTGAAACCCGACCACCGGCGAAGTGATCTCCATGTACATGTCCTCCCTCTTGGTGCTCCTGCCGTAGTAGTCCTTGGTGCGGTGTCCCGTGAGCCTGGGGTCGCGGTCCATGGCCGGCAGCAGCGGGAACAGTGCGGCGTCCTCGTAGATGGACACCACCAGGTCGTGCGGCTGGCTCTGCACCAGGACCCGGGAGTCAGTGGTACTGTAGATCAGGGATTGCGGTATCTGCAAGTTAAGGTTTGTGTATTAGATTGTTAGTTGCATAGCCCCGGAAATTTATTGGCTAGCAGTGATTTTTATCAGAATATTTTTATTCATGTAAACCATTACCGTACTGGTACTACCACCGACTTGGGATCCAGTAATTAACATAATTAAATCCAAAACCAAGCGCACCATTGCAAGACCTCAAAACACTGTGAGCACTTTCTGCATAGATCGGACCGCAAACAACAACTAAATATGAGGTTACCCCAGTTCAAACTATGACACTAGGACGTCAAACACCTCAGTCCGCCCGTGACCATGGTTGCTGTAAAGCAACCGAAATCCGTAAGATTAGTTTTATTTCAATGTGTAGTATTCGCGTAAATATAATATATTACTACATTACAGTACTTTTGCATCATCAAAAATGTCACAAAACACTAAGCTGGTGCTAAAGTCGTAGCTCAGCATTTTGTAACTATAATGACGATTCATAAGTACTGTACATAATGGTTTACATGAAAAAGAAAAAAATATATATTATTGTTTATTCTGTGACCGACCTGCACGCTGGCGTGTATGAGCGCGTCGGTGACGGTGAGCAGCGGCGCCACCGTGCGGTTGGTGGTGGTGCAGTGCAGGCGCGGCTCCCCCCCGCCCCCGCCCCCGCCGCCACCGCCGCCGCCCCCGCCCCCGCCCGGCGCCGGCCGCCACCACACGCACGTCGCGCCCGCGAACCCCTCGCTCACACGGAACCGCTCCACCGCTAGGTTCGACTGCGGACCACGGCCGAAGGGTAATCAAGAAAAGCTGGTATCTATACTAATATTATAAATGTGAAAGTTTGGATGGATGGATGGATGTTTGTTACTCTTTCACGCCAGAACGGCTGAACGGATCTGGATGAAATTTGGCACAGAGATAGATTATAGTCTGGAATAGCACATAGGCTACTTTCTATCCCGGTAAAATGGGTTCCCGTGGGATAGACATACTTTTTAATTGCGGGTAACACCGCGGGGCGCAGCTAGTTGTATATAATTTTAAAATATTTTAGTGTCCGACACATACCCCCGAATTTATAGACGTTATATAAGTTTATCAAACGTCATATAGTACTGCGCAAAGCAAAACTTGTGCGCAGTACTATATGACGTTTGATAGAGGTATAATATGTCTATAAATTTGGGGGATAGACTATGGTTAGTATATACATAAATTATTTTGTTATATTTAATTCGTACAATAAAAGATATTAATAGGTATAATAGTGACCCTGACACTAGACCTGACCAGTATCCTGAGGATCCATACTCACTCTAGACCAGGGGTTCCCAAACTTATTTTGTCTAATGCCCACTTTGAGAAAGAATTATTTTTAGCGCCCCCATTTTTTCACCTACTCAAAAACCACTATAACTTCAAATTAAATTAATTATTATAAGCCTCTTCACAACGCCCCCATTTTTCTGGATCTCTTACCGCCCTTTAGGCTTGCAGCACCCACAAGGGGGCGTTATCGCCCACTTTAGGAAAGGCTGCACTAGACGTTGGACAATAATCTATGAAACATGTTCTATATAATGTTCTCTATGGCTTTCTCTCTCTTCTCTATGGCGCCTCCTTGGCATTGTTTGGTTCTAAAAAGTGTTCCGAGTATTAAATAAAAATATGATTATTTAACTAACAAGAAGTCTATATTTTCCACCCCAGGGCCCAAATGGTATAGTTACCAGACGTACTTAAATATTCCATCCATCAGTACCACTGACCTTCTGTCCCTGTACATTGGCGATATGTGCCGATATCTCCTCGGCGGCTTGCACCATGTCTGCGCACGCGCCGTACGCGGTCTCCGCGCGGGACATCACCGCGCTCGAGATGTTCATCGCGGAACTTATCACGTCCAGCAGCGTCGGACCTGGGAATTGTAGAATACAGCATGAATGATACGGTAATCGCTTCTGTAAATGCAAAATGACGTTGGTCTTATGGTACATTTCCCCGTTGACTTCAATCTGGGTGTTTTCAAGTCGAGAGTGAACAGGTACCTTCTAGGCAAGTATGCTCCATCGTAGATCTCATCGTCACTTACCATTAGGTGAGATAGAGATCAAATGCTTGCCTATAATGTAGTAAAAAAAAATGCTGATGGTAATTACGCCAGACTTTTGACACTTTACAATTTGGTTGGTTAACCTTTGGCTTCGACCAATTGATGTACCGAACCGAATACGAACTAGTAGATACTTAAACAGTTCTTTTATGTATCCCGAGTTGCAAAATGGAGTGCCAACACATTTATTTTATTATATTTTTTATTGAATTGAAATTAATTTCATTTGCGAGTTCCAAGACAGTAAGCTTTATCCCGGGTCTCACTGATAGTTAAAGCTCAGTGTCGTTGGAGTACCACTTAAGATACTAGCTTACACGAGTAACAGTGTGGCTAACAAAGAGCCATACAGCAACATACTCCATAAGATAGATTAAATTGTGGCCCCTACCCACTTACCCAAATCCTTCTCCTCCGCAATGTACTGCATATAATTCCTAATAGCTTTCGCTATAAACATCACATCATCCGGATCCGTGATCTCCGCCAGCGGGTACGTCTTCTCGCGAATCAGCATCGCCAATCGCTCGGTCGCATTCACCGCCGAGTATTGCACCAAACTAACATTCAACAACGCAAACTGTTGCAGCAACTTGGTCACGTTACTTATGTATGAACATTCACTTGTATTCACCGGTCCCCACGTACCGTTACCCGTACAATATCTGTTGGCAAACCCGTCCCCGCTTCTACACGGAACCACAGCCGTGTGATTCAAAACCAACTGAGGCCAGGAATAAAGTCCTTTGTTGTTTGTCGTGTGACTTGTGGAGCAATATCTTGTTGCGTTTGATAGCACTAACACTTGAACGGTATAGTTGTGTCTGATATGATTCTGGTCTGTGTACATACAAGTCCAATTGCCCGTATGATGGCCTGTGATATTCGGAAAGTGGACAGTCGTTTCAGCCAGCCCTTCATCTTGCATGTCTGTATTAGTGACGTTCACGTCGCAGACTTCGAGCATTGGGTGGAGCCATCTCAATTCATATTTAGCGACCACCGACGCGAAGGGCGCATTGCATGATAGCGTTAGGGAGTCTCCCTCGAACACGACTTGGTCGTGAGCTGGCTTAACGATCAAACCGTTTGAGGGTAATACACTACCGCAGGCGGACAGGTCGAGGAATATTTTTAGTTTCCTCACGCTTTTGTTGACTAAGTTCTCGGGGAAGGCGCATTTTGGATTGGCTGCCAGTTTGACGCTCGTGTTCCGCGACCAGTCACCCACCCAGAGGAGGTCGCAATCGCATATAAGTGGGTTGTCTGATATGTCTCTGGAATAGAACATAACATTCAGTCACAGACCAGTATTCGACATGACTCAGAATACTTGTAGTGTCTGGAATTACTCTCGACTATTATTTGTTTTGTTTGAACTATGCTAAGAAATTCAAGCTTTGCTACATGTGCCTATATCCTAAGTGCAGCCAATTACCTAGTAATCCTATCACAGCATTCATATCTTCAGCAGATGTGTTCACAACTCAACTACAGTACTAGGCTTATACCAGGGGATCCCAAACTTATTTTGTCTACTGCCCACTTTGAGAATGAATAATTTTTTATTGCCCCCATTTTTTCACCAACTTAAAAACCACTATAACTTCAAATTAAATTAATTATTGTAAGTCTAGGTCTCTTACCGCCCCGTTTAGGCCTGCAGCGCCCCCAAGGGGGCGTTATCGCCCACTTTGGGAAAGGCTGGCTTATACAGTAATGCAGTAGAATTGTACTTACAGCTGCTTCAATCCCACAAGATGATCAAAGGTCCCGGCAGCCATAATTGATATATGATTCTGTGCCAATATCAGCCGCTCCAAGTTATTCAGGCCTTTGAACATCTCCTTGTACACGTTGCTGATCTGATTGTATGAGAGATCAAGTCGCTGTAGCGACGTCATGTTGTAGAACGCGTCAGACTCTATCAAGGTTATTTGGTTTCGGCTAAGATCACTGGAGGACGAAAAATCTTTTATTAAAAATGGAAATTTTTGCTTCAAACACTACTTAAGCTGCATTATTTTAGTGCCTCACATGTCAAATAAAAGCATGCAAGATTAACTGGCATTAAATGTTAATGAGATCAATCTCAGAATATGTACCTATCTGGCCATTTGTACTTTACTGTTCAATCTCCTGCGTGTCTTAGCTTACGATGTGGACATTGGAACAGTCGCATTGGGCCTAGTCTCAATAGAAAAGCGCAAAAAGAAAAAAAATTGAGGAGATATGCATACCAGCTGCATGCATATAGTGAAGCTACTCTCCACTTATACATAAATATCTGTCAATATGTAATGCATATACAAGTTTAGTGAACGAGGAGCAGTCAAGGTGTCATAGATATATCCATCGTACTTCCACATATTATTTATGGATAAGTGAAAATGAGATGCTCATATCTTGCAAACACTTTGCTGGAGTTTTTTTTGGTATAACGTTTCATCTGGGTCACGCCAATTGGGCCATGCTTTGAATGGAGATGTTTCATTTGGATAAGATTACAGATAATAGTTGCTTTTGTTATTTTATTGTTATGATTACATTATTCTAACTGATATTAGCCTCAGTAGAGATCTTGGAACTATACCAAAGTAATAAAATAAATAATGAAATCAAACATTTGGCAAACATACCAATGTTTATTTTATGATTTATCACAAACATTATAGTTTATGATAGACATCAGAGAAACTAAATATTATATTTGTTTTTATGATTTTAGCAATAATTTCACAGACATGTAAACAAATTCAGGGATTTTACACTTACAGTTTCTGTAAATTGGGTAGATATAGCTCCCTCGACAGTGTAGATATTGCATTGCCAGATAAGTTCCTGGAACAAATGTATTCACAAAGTTAACAATATGCTGATCAAAATATAGGGGTTGTTTCCCATCACAGTTACTATACCAGAATAAAATGAAAAATCTGTACTTACAGGCTCACAACAATTGTCCATAACTTGCTCAGATCTATCTCCTTCAGCTCGGTTATTGGCGCCAGGCTGCCTCCACACTTGAGCCGCAGCAGCTCCCCCGGCTGGGGCTCTGCTAACGCCCCGTCGACGGCTTTGTTTCCCTTGCACGCGCACAACGAGGGGCAGTAACAAAACACACCCTGAATCCACAGCGACGCGACAATAACCAGCGCAAGCCAATTCATGATACTTATCCTCGATGAAACAGCGATTAAAACTATGGCACGACGCCAAATACGAAAAACAATCGCATTTTCAGTACTTCAGCTCGAATTCTTTACGTTCTTCAATGACATGTGTAAACTGTTATCGTTAACAGAAGTCTAGTTATTTATAAATGATATGTAGAAGTAAATCATGGACATATTTATGTCAAGTTTTACTTTAATTACAGTGAAATATAAAAATAAACAATTGTAAAACAATACACAAGTACACCCGACATTTGTAAAAAAATTACACAGAGAAGAAATCACTAAATTTGACTGATTGATTGATAGAGTGAAATTGAATGAATAAACAATTTGGGACGTTCACATTATCAGTATTATCACTATCCGTTAATGGTAGCATAATAATAATTGCATGGAACATATTAAAAAATAACATAAGAATCACGCTATAAATGAATGAACTTCGTTTCCAAGTTGATTAGCTACCTACTTGGTGACCTGTTTATTGTAGTTAAACATATGGTAACGGTTGTCGCTCATTTAATAAGCTCCATAAGTTCTTAATATTTGACGAGAAAATATTTAGTGACTAACGCCACTTATCTAGACGTTATCTACAATATTAGATACTTGTTTACATAACTGTATATGCCCGGCTTACACGACAACAATATTAAATAACTTCCTGTCCGCCAGTTTGATATTTGTTGTTCTTCTTCTTCTATGTTACTATCCCTATCCATAGATCTTTTATAATCTGTACTATTGAACGAATGACTTAGACCATGGCTACCAACATTGCAAAATAAAAATAAATGCCAAACCAAACGAATGAAGAAACTGTCAATAAATTTAAAAGTTCTTGAACCGTTGTTGGGTTGTTTTCGTTTTGCCATTTGTATATATGACTTTTCACTAGTGTTAAAAATATTAAAACATGTTAGAACAACGGTTTTCAGATAATAATGATGTGTCTAAACGTGATATACCTTCGTTTATTGAGCCTCGGCCGCCGCTTATACAAAATCCCTTTATGAGACCACGTCCACAGAAAGGAACTAATTTACTGGAGTTGTTTGAAGAAGACTCGGAGATAGAGGAATCCGAGTGCCCGGATCTGGTGCAAGTGTACTTGCGACTAAAGCCATGTAATGTTCCTAATACGCTGTACGAGGTGCGGTCGGACAAGTGTCTGGTTACGTCCTTGGATACTGCCACCGCCGGCCATGGGCGACGCACACAACACAATGTGTCCAAAATGTATACATTCTCTAAAATATTCGGAGCTGAATGTGATCAGAAGGTCAGTACCAAGTAAAAAAAGTCTGTATAGATACAAAACAAAGAAATAACACCATGCCTATTAGCCCCATAGGGGTCCGCAGGGATACAATGCACTGCTCTCTCATATTTTTCAGACCAAAACTCTTCATATAAAATAATGATAAGCTTCATGAACCATTAATTCCTTATTATAAAGGGGTAGTTTTATGTTTGTAGAGGGATAATCTTCACTGATAGAAAGTTACACCAACCCTGAGTGTCATAAGCTATGTTTCATCACACTGCCTGTCCATTAGGATTCATGCTGCATAGCAACATTGATGGTTCTGCAGGCAGGGCTGTGGATAAAACTAGTCTCGATTTAAAAAATATTTTCAGGAAATATTTGAAGATGTAGTCAAGGACAACCTAAAGAAACTGCCTGATGGCCACAACTTTACACTTCTCACATATGGAGCATCAGGCTCAGGCAAGACATACACTCTGATGGGCACAGTGCGAGCACCAGGTCTAGTCCCTCGCTCCCTGGAGTATGTATTCCGAATAGTAGATGCCGCACAGCAGCCGGCATTTAAACCTGCTGAAGGTGGTGCGAATAAACTCAGTTATGTTGAGCAGGAGTATGAGTTACAGGTTTGTTGTTAGCTTCAAACATTATTGACCAAAGCTGACCATTAAAGGCCAAAGGGTTGTGTGGCCATGCCAAAAAAAATATAATTTGACTTCTTTCTAGCCTTTTTTTTTCTTTATATTTGAGGCTTACCATTCAGTCTTAGGCTGTGTCCCCAGTCGGCAAACTGTCAGCGGCCGACTGAGTGAGCCGCAAATTTGTGGCGAACTGAAATTCAAATTAGCTGCAAACTCAGATCAATTTGCGTGCGTCGCAAGCAAACTGTTATGTGTTAGCCGCTTATTTAGGTCGACCAACCGACTGAATTTTCACTGTCAACTGTCCACATAACAGTTTGCGGCAAACGGACTCACTACGCTCGGCGAACAAGCATATCGCCGCCGCCGACTGGAACCGGTTTTGCTGTGAGTCGGCCGCTCACTGAATCAATCGGCGCGCGCAACACAGCAAACTGCGTAGAGTGAGCGCAAACTAACAAACTGTGAACACTCCATTTCAAATATATGGAAGGGCGTACTAAACCGATACGCCGCTAACTCAGTCGGCCGCTGACAGTTTGCCGACTGGGGACACAGCCTTACTATAATTTATCTGATTACCAATAGTCAAACTAAGCAATTGGCATCTGTCCTTGGTGAAAAAACTATTATTAGGTCTCCAGTTAGAAAATATGCTTATATTATGCACTAGCTGTTTCGCGGCACCCGCGACTTCGGCCGCGTGGTATTTAACAAAAAAGTTTTTCTAAAATAAAAGTAGCCTAAGTTACTCCTTCTTACATAAGCTATCTGTGAGTGAAAGTACCTTCAAAATCGGTCCAGCCATTTCAGAGATTAGCCGGAACAAACAGACAGACAGACAAAAATTGTAAAAAATGTTGTTTTGGTATATGTACCGTGTATACATCCAAATGAACTTAGTAAAAAGCAGTTATTTATTACAAAAGAGACACTCCAATTTTATTTATTTGTATAAATTTACTTTAATAATTTGGATGCAGTGGGTAAAGAGGCTGCGGCACGTGTCTGCGCCATTGCGTGACAAGTACCGGCGCATGAGCGCGCAGCTGCACAGCGACCTCACTGCCAGCTCCATCGACCTCACCAATAGGGTCAAGTACTATGTCTGGGTAAGTACATGCACAAGTAACATCAACTGGTCATCACAATAATTGTGGACTGTACAGGCCCCAAGTCTGCTACCACAATGGATTCATAATCGAACAGCAACCACATCGTAACTGTCACTTTTGACAGATATTGCATGGGATATCTATCAAAAGTGACAGTAACTATGCGGTTGCTGTTTGATTATGAATCCATTTTTTTAGCAGACTTGGGGCCCTGTTTTGCCTACTGTGCAGTCTTGAAGACTGCATGGTCTACTGATCTGTCCAGCCTTGACAAGTAAAGGGTCTAAATGTCTTCAGTAGCCTTTTCGCTGATAGTCAATTGGAAGAGGTTCCATTTCAGTATGGGGCAACCTTTGGACAGTAATCTTTTGATAAATTGTTGCAACCAGCCATTTGCATTGCTACCTTCTACAGGTATCATTCGTGGAGATATACAACGAAGCTATATATGATTTATTGGCGCCGCCGGATAAAAGAACCAAGTTGCGGATTCGCGAAGACAGCTCTGGCCAAGTTTATGTGAAGGTAAATTAAATACGCAAACCCATGTGTTCCTAAATATTTGTTGAATATTTTGTAACTCTCATATTGTTATGTCCTATGTTTATTCAGCTACTGTTTCGTAAAATTGCAAGGTAATGAGAGAGTGGATTGGAGAGTGGAGTGGAGTGGGTAATGAGAGAGACTCATGCTTTGTTTATGTCGTACTGTACCTATGTACAGTGGTTTAACTATTTTTTTTTAATTGGCACTTAAACTTGGTAGCGTCCACATAACATATTTGTATGACAAATTATACAGCGCCTCTAGCGGTTACGTAGAGAATCTCTAGTTTTTCAGACAAATATTTTCAAAACAAGCATGATCGGGTGTGACCGGAAATATTTTACTAGCGAGATTACGTAAGAATAACTCATGCTTGAGCTACTGTTTTAGTTTTGATCAAATCTGAAACTTGAAACATCTGTATTTTGCTATCAACTAATCTAAAATCTAATCACAAATGTGTAAACTGGCCATTAAAGAAAGTTAAATTTGAAGAAGTAATTATCAATCTCAACAAGTTGAGCAATATGCCCCAGCCTCTGTTTTTACCACAATTGGTACAACAGTGGAATTATCTATGCCAAGATACCAAACCAATACGGATAATGTGTGTTATGTGCAGGATGCAACACAAGCATTCGTCCGGTCCGGCGAGGAAGCGTACGACGTGATGGTGGCCGGCAAGCACAACCTGGTGGTGGCCGCCACCGGCGTCCACGCCAACTCGTCCAGGTCGCACTGCATATTCACCATCACCATGCTCACTGATACAGGTAAATAGTTTTTGTCAGTTTCTGTAAATTACGAATAAATTTAGTTTTTTATAAACAAATTTATTCAAGAAACTAGCTGTTGCCCGCGGCTTCGTCCGCGTGGTATTTAACAAAGACAACCGTTGACAACAGCCTGCTCGCCAATTCTGAGCCCGCGGGACGCATTGCAGGTTATTGCTATCAAACTTAATCAGGCGCTGCGCTGCAACATTGGTTTTAATTTTTTTTCGTGAGATCCTATTTTTTTTTTCTAAATAAAAGTAGCCTAAGTTACTCCTTGTTACATCAGCTATCTGCCAGTGAAAGTCCCGTCAAAATCGGTCCAGCCATTTCAGAGATTAGCCGGAACAAACAGACAGACAGACATAAAAAATGTGGTTTCGGTATAGGTAACGTGTATACATCCAAATGCAATTAGTAAAAAGCTGTTATTTTAATATTACAAACAGACACTCCAATTTTATTTATATGTAAAGACATACAAGTTACGCAGTCTGTAGTTAGGCAACGGTAATTTATGATAAAAAAAAAAATATTTTTCAATGTAAATACCTTTTTTTTATTGTGTTTAAATTAAATTTTAATTCGCGCAGATTCACTCGCGCGCGAATTTTCTTTTACTCTCGAAAAAGAAATGGGTACTCCAAGAATAATTATAGAAAATATAAACTATTGCAAATATATTATTGTTGTTTGGTGTGTTATTTCGTTGCGGATCGAAAAGAGCCAATTGAAGTATTGTTTTTTTTAATGCAGCAATGTAAGAGGAAGTGGGATAAAACTAATTTAAAATTGACATAAAAATCGTCGTGTCACGTGCGTTATAAGAAGATGTTTGTCACAGACGGTGAAGTCCGCACCTCGTGTGTCCGGCTGTGCGACCTGGCGGGCTGCGAGCGCGCGCGCGCCACGCGCAACACGGGCGCGCGCATGCAGGAGTCGCGCGCCATCAACTCGTCGCTGCACGTGCTGGAGCGCTGCCTGCACATGCTGCGCCGCAAGCAGCGCCAGCGCCACGACGCGCTCGTGCCCTACAGGTGACTGCTGTCGCACGCGCTCACTATCCGGCGTCCCGACGCTCGCTATATGGCGTCGTGACGCTCGCTATCCGGCGCAATGACGCTCACTATCCGGCGTCCCGACGCTCGCTATATGGCGTCGTGACGCTCGCTATCCGGCGCAATGACGCTCACTATCCGGCGTCCCGACGCTCGCTATATGGCGTCGTGACGCTCGCTATCCGGCGCAATGACGCTCACTATCCGGCGTCCCGACGCTCGCTATCCGGCGCAATGACGCTCACTATCCGGCGTCGATACAAACGCAATACGAGCGTCGTCGCCTAGCTCGGCACCGTGCAGTGCTAATGTGTGCGTGTTGGCGTGCAGGGAGTCGAAGCTGACGCGGCTGCTGGGCTCGGGGCTGTCGGGCGCGCGCGGCGAGGCGGTGGCGATGGTGGTGACGCTGAACCCCGCGCCGCAGCACGCGCTCGAGACGCGCCACGTGCTGGCGCTCGCCGCCGTCGCGCAGGACATACGTCAGTGCTACACATCATCACCATTACACATCACCACTAATTAGCATACACACAACTCCTGACCAAGAAGAATATGCACAATAAAACAAGCAGATGTGTGCCGTACACGCGAATTCACTAGTCTTTAAGCGTGTAATTCGCGAGTCTTTAAGCGTGTAATTCGCGAGTCTTTAAGCGTGTAATTCGCGAGTCTTTAAGCGTGTAATTCTCGAGTCTTTAAGCGTGTAATTCGCGTGTACTGCTCAAATTATTTTGGATTTTTGTGCTTCTGTCTATTTGTCTTCTTTTTGTCAAACCAACACGGATATAATAATAATAATAAATGCATGTAAATATTTTTACGCCACGATACAGGCTAGGCCTTGCGTGTAGGTCACAGTTAGTCTTATTACTAACTTTTTTTTATTCATTACATTATAGGCAAGTATTTGATCTCGATCTCACTGGATGGTGAGTGACGATGAGATCTACGATGGAGCATACTTGCCTAGAAGGTACCTGTTCACTCTCGACTTGAAAACACCCAGATTGTTGTCAACGGGGAACAAAGACGCCGGCAGCGTGTTCCATTCCGTGGCAGTTCGCACGATGAAAGTACTTATATTGTGCGAAATAAATATTTTAATTTGTATTGATTTCTTATATTTACGCGAATATTACACATTGAAATGAAACTAAATTTTAAGGATTTTATCGCGATTTTATTTCTATTTTACGTTCCCGACGTTTTTTTAATATGTTTATATATATATTTTTATTTGAATATGTTTAGAGATAAACAACACGATGCTGCTGGCGTCGACGCTGGAGAGCAGCGCGCAGGACACCACGCTCGGCTGCGGCGCCGAGGTGATGAAGCTGCGCGCCGACAACGAGAGACTGCACTTTGAACTTGTCCAGTAAGTTAGCCGACTGCATACCAGCAGGGTATCATTGATAGAACCAGGCCAGGGGTCGGCAACCTCTTGAGAGTCGAAAATTACAATTTACAACATTTCAAAGTGTTTAAAAAAACACCTTTTTTTTTCTTGCGAACCCTAAATAGTAGTTGCATATAGCTTTTTGATAAAAAAAAACTAATCTATTTATTCATAAGAAAAATATCTATTTACTCATATGTAACTAGTGTTTTTTCACAAAAAATAAGATGAATAGAATAAAAGCTAGTACAAGTGGCTGAGAGATAGAAATGGTGCCTAAACCTCGTTAATCGATTCAGAACGGTTTTTCAATGTTTTTTTTATGTATAATAAATAATATTTGCGTATGGAACTAAAGAGCCGCAGCCTCCCATCCAAATAGCCGCATGTGGCTCGCGAGCCGCAGGTTGCCGACCCCTGAACTGGGCGATACTTAGCGGAAATCCAATGTTAATCAAATGGGGGAGGAGGAACCCACCAATGACCCTCGGCTTGTCTTTTCCAATTTTAACCAAACAAGTTTGATCGATAATTAAATAAGCGAGCAACACCGAACTATACAAGACAATTACGTCTAATCTGTCGAACAGATGAATCCATAATGTCAAATTATTCTGTTCAGAGCTCAAGCCCGCAACAAGGAGCTGATGGCGGCCATGGAGGAGCGGCAGCAGGAGGTGGCCAACACCATGCGCGAGCTGGTGGAGGAGGCCAAGGACTTCACGCGCCAGTACTACGAGGCGCAACTGGACGCATTGAAATCGCAGGTAAACACTCGCCGCAATGTGGAAATTCATATCATTTTTAGCGGAAAAGTGAAGATCTTCCAGCCAGGCGGGTGGTATGCCTGGCGGGGCGGTCGCTCCTGACGGTTTTGTCGAGATCTTGATGTTACTTGCTCCGAAAACTCTTATGGCCCTTTTTGAGAATTTTAATGTTATGATAGCCACCTGCAACTGCTGAAAATGATAGCATAAACAGCGAATTGACCTCAGCGGGCGGAGGAACTATTGCAGGAATATGGAAAGATAATTGGGACTATGGACTGAGGGTTGGAGGGATATGGGATGGAAATATTGAAAGGGCTGCGGACACCTGCCATTATCAGGTATTATCTAATTACTATTGGCAGGTATATATAATAATTATCATCATCTATAATTAATTACAGATGGATGAAATGGTGGAAGAGTATGAAAGTAGGGAGCAAGCTAGAAGCGGTGATCTACAGAACGCCGATCTAATTACTGAAATAGCCGTGCTAAAGGTTTGTACACGCAAGTCTCCACAAATTCGAGCATAAAAATATAATATCGCCAGAAGAATACACCAACTAGGCGGTCCCACATAAAGCAACGCTTGTATTATGGTTACCGTACAGTGGACTGAGGGCCAACTCAGTATATAATACTTATATAGATACTAAACATCCATGACTAGGGTACAAAAATTCTTATTCAAAAATTGTCTGTACCACGATTCGAACCCGGGACCCGCGGCACAGATAACAGGGTCACTACCAACTGCGCTAATCGGGTCGTCAATCAATCAAATCAGAATACATATGTTGAGAGTGCACTAACGCTGTAGTTTAAAGATTGCTTTAAATTTCAGGAAAAACTTACAGCCGAACGTCTAGCGCGAGAGAGAGCGGAAAAGGAAGTGCAACATCTCAGAACCTGCATAGAGGAGAGAGATGGTAATTTTTTTTTACAAGGTTTGGTCTTAAAACTAAATATAAGAACTAATCCTTATTTATATCTTGCAGAGAGAGGATTCAAAGAGACCACTCCACCGAATGACGCAATGACTTTGTCAGAGAGCGATCATGACAGCGATGATCAAACCGAAGATCCGTTCAACGAAAGCCTTGAACCTATCTTCAGAAAGGAACTAAACAAATCTTTAGCTGTACAAGACACACAATCAGACAATACTAGTATACATACTGTTGATAATATTGAGGAAGAAGATGAAACAGTGGACCTAGAACAATCTAAAGATACCCTCAAAAATGATACGGGTCATTCATCTCATTCGGCAGACAGTGATTTGAGTCAGAACTGTACACACGATGTAGTTGATGATAAAACATTTGAAGATACTAAAAATGATGTTGCTGATGCGGTTGACAGCAATGATACAAATGTAGATTGTGACAATTACGAAGATGCGTGTAATGATAATCTTAATGACGAATCGATCGAATATAACAAATCAGATTTTATAAAACCTTATGTCGTGGAAAATAATGTTGAAGACGATGAAATCAATTTTACTGATAGTAAACAAAAGAAACTTAATTCGTGTCGCGGTACATATTTTGTTAAGGATTCTCTAAATGACGATGTAAGACTTTCTAAGAGTTTTGACAATAATTATAATGTCGTTAACGAAAAAAGTACTGTAGGCACAGAAAAATCTAATACTGAAATAGGTGTACCACAAAGAAATGAAAATGCTTCAGAAACATTAGTGAGTAAAATTATTCAATCTTTGAAATCAACACAAAGCAGTGACAGTTCCCTCAGACAATTTGAGCAGTTAGAAATTGCGGCAAATTCGTGTGTAGAAGACACCAAACATATCGAATCTGTATTTGGTGATACCAAAATATTTAAAGAAAAAAGAAAATACTTCGATGATAATACTATAACAATTACGGACAATATTAAACAAACTCCTGATTCTCCGATTGAAAGAGAAAAACGTTCTTATTTCGATAACATTCATGTTAATGTAGCAACGGTGTCTAAAAAAGTGAATGAAATCAAAAAGATACACGATTACAGATCGCCATCTATTGTGAAAGATGATGTTACTGATGACTTTGAACCTAGCACTATAAAGAAACTGTTCGGTGAAAGTGTCAGTAAACCAGATGTGCTATCTTCTATGCATACAACAAAATTGACTAAGAAACACGATTCAATGGACATTTTTGATGGATTAGATTCCCCGGGCCTTGTAAAAAATAAAGATAAATTTAACAATATTGAGATTGCAAGAATGTCGATAGAGAAACTTGTTTCCAACCAGCAATCCGCTAGAAAAAACTATTTACAAACTACAATCAAAGATCCAGAACCTACGCCAATAGTTAAAAAAATTAACGAGGACGAGCCCGTAATTGGACCAACTACACAATCACAGACGATTGAACTGCCTGTGCCCAAACAAATAAAAAAACCATCCACTGTGGAAGCAATTCGAGAGAACCAATTTAAAAAATATGAAACCTGTACTGATTCGGTGGAATCTGTATCTTCTATATATAAAGACGAAATGACCATAAATCCAGGTATAAAAACAGAATTTAAACATGAACCTTCGTCGTCCCTGGACGAGCCAAACACTAGTGAATCACAAAATATGACTAAAGAAAACAACACTATTGATGAATTTGACAACATTTATAAAGATTTAACGACATCAAGAGCTACCGAATTCGAGCTACTAGTATCGCATGAAAACAACGAATCTAACGTAAAATCCGATGCAGAACCAACTAAATATAACTTGCGTAATAAACATCGAACCAGAAAAGGTTCTGATAGCAAAGATGGAATTATTCTAGAAGAGTGTCTAGCTAAATCAGAGTGTAAGCCTAAAAAACGTGCTCTAAGACTACGCAGGAGGAAGAATGATGAAGATGATGACCAAGTGAAATTAAATCACCAGGCTAAATTGAAAGATATCGTAAACTTACAAAGTGAATTCTGTGACTTGACTATGGAAGTTCCCACGGCTAAGAAGGAGGTTAAAGATATACCATCTCCGGAAAAGAGCGAGGAAGAGAATCTGCCGCCGATGCTGGGGATACAAAGTTGCCCTTCTAAGAGGTCTGTACACACTATTGTAGCTAAGAAACTGGCGACTCCAGTAGTCTGAGCGTCAGGGGGTCAGACAATACCCAGTGAACTTAAAAAGTCAAGTTATGTCATTTTATTTCAATTTCCATCGCTTGTGCATGTTTATGAATACAACCTGGTTAATATTCCACCAATATTAATTTCCAAATTAAAAAAATATATATAATGGTGGGATATTACCTATATGTTGCTTTCATACATTTATCAAAGAAAATCCATAATTTCCAAAATTAACCAAAATTGAATATTTTACATTGCGTTTTTCTAGTGTGTTGCGTAGCCGTCGCAAACTGTTTACACCGCGGGCGGAGCCCCTGGAGGAGTCGCTCGGCCAGACCGGGGATAGTAGCGAGCGCGTCAGCGTCCCGCGCCCGTCCTACCACCGCCCCAGAGCCCGACGCAAGCTGTGATGTGCTTAATAGACTAGAATAAAATAAAGATAATTTAATTATAATGATAGATTACGCCTTATAATTTACTACAAATAAAATTTATTATTACGACCATTATGTGATTTTTTAATTGTTTTTTTTGGTTTTTTGAGAATCCAGAGTTTATAAAAGCATGGAATCTAATAAATAAAATCATGGTAGCATAGACTTATCTGTCTACTACGAATAATAAAGATACTGGGAGTTAAAATTCAGACATAATAAGGATCCTGGATTTGTCGTTATATTAAAAATATGCACCAAAACTGCAGGTACAAATGGTTGCAAAGATTGTGCGTGCATACAGTTCCTTTTTTATTCAACTTTGTGTTTACGGCGGAGCCTCTTCTAAATATTCAGTCAGGTTTTTTTTTGCCGTAATGTATTTCTGAACGATACTCCTTACATCATGATCCATCAATAAACTGTCAAACAATGGACGCCATTTTGCAAAAAATAACAGTTTGTCAACATTGATCACACATGCATGGTATTGTTACATATTTTCTGAGAATTATTAATAATATAGTGAGAAAACCAGATAGAGTGAACTAGCCAATATGGCAACCGGTGCAAGAGGTGCTGTGTCCCAAATATTGCGCAACAAAGATGATATTGGTGAAGAAGAGGATGAACCTAAAAAGAAGTCCAGGGAGGACTGGAGGAAGGCTAAAGAGTTAGAGGAAGCTCGAAAAGCTGGTACAGCACCCGCTGCAGTCGACGAGACAGGTAATTTCTTCAATTACATGTTATAACGTAGTCAAATTCGCAAGCAAACTCTGGGAGAACAACACACATGATCAATTAAGTTATAAGCATATTTCCAGGAACACGATAAATTCTGAGAAAATACACATATTTCAACAATATTGTTGTATTCTTCAAGGTTATTTACATAGTGTAATCATATAATACTACATTTTTCAGGCAAGGACATAAACCCCCATATCCCTCAGTACATATCATCCGCTCCATGGTACTATGGTACAAGTGGCCCCACTCTGAAGCATCAGAGGCCACAGGAGGACACGGAAGGTCAATTCACTAAGCTAGACACATATTATCCTAAGGGTGTTGATACTGTAAGTGATTATTTGTTTTTTTTTTGCATACATTGTTTGTTGTCATACTATTTTTAAGTTTTTTATATTTTACTGTTTGTAAATATTTAAGGATGTAATTATTAAAAAAATATTTTTTTTTTTGGTAAATATGGAAAAATCAATCAGGGATCTTACTAGCTACGAGCTACCAGCATGACTATTGAAAATGCTGAATTTTCTACTGAATAAACTTATGAGTTTTTTGTCTGGGGGTTAACTATAGTACTGACTACAGCCCCCATCCAATAAACTCTGAGATTATATTGATATAGGGAGTGCCCTATATCCATGTATCATTAGTATAATGAAAATGTAACTTATTATTTTATTGTAGACAAGAATATCAACAAAATACAGAAAAGGTGCCTGTGAAAACTGTGGAGCAATGACACATCAAAAGAAAGATTGCTTGGAGAGGCCTAGAAAGGTAAAATAAATAAATATTGTCATACGAACACACCAACTATACAGTCCCACATTAAGCAACGCTTGTGTTATGGGTACCGTACAATAGACTGAGGGTGAACTCAGTATATAATACTTATATACATATTAAACATCCATGACTCGGGTACAAACATTCATGCTCATCACACATAGCTGATGTTTTTTATGACATGTTTCAGATTGGTGCACGATTCACAAACGCTGGCATAGCAGCGGACGAGTTTAACCAACCCAATTTGAACCTCAGCTATGATGGCAAGAGGGACCGGTGGAACGGCTACGACCCTTTACAGCATAAGGCTATTATTGAGGAGTACCAGAAAGTGGAAGACGCTAAAAGAGAGATGAGAGCCAACAAATTGGAACAAGGTAATAAATAATCTATAACTTATCTAAAAGTGTTTAAAAAAACACTTGAAAACAAGTGAACACACATACAATAGTTTTTAACAGCCGCGATAGCAACATTTAAGCTTACCCACCCTTCCCTCCCATCAGTAGAGCAGAAAAAAACATTAATATGTACTTCACAGAACAGTTCAGAAGCTCTGTAATACCTTGAGAGCTTGAATATAGTTCTGAATACATTATTATATTGCAATCATAACACATTGCAGAATTCCTCAAACAAATCTAGTGCCACTTTGCACATTTTTCTTTGTAAACACATTCAAAAATGTATAAGATCTTTTTAAAAAGAGTAAAGTTCTTCTCCATAGGAACGGCATTCCGAACGGGCGGTAAAGTTGAAGTTTAGTATTTTGTGAATGTTTTGACAACTCATGAGTAACTGTATTATGAATAAAAAATAACTCTGATTCTTATTTTGAAATTTTCGTATCTAATACTCTGGTATTCGTAAAGAATTTGCCAACATTATTTCTCTTCTGATTCCATGGGTGTTACAACCTTTAGGTGTATGCAATGACACCATATTAGATAACAGTTGTAAAATTATCATTCCCTTATAGACCCAACAGCAACGGAGGATGATGACAATGCAGAGGAAGACGAAGACAAGTATGTAGATGAAGTTGACATGCCCGGAACCAAGGTAAGGAATTCAACTACAGATAACCAAACAATGTGTTAGAATTCCATATATATTTTTTTATAAGTTTGACTTTGCTACCTTAGCAAAGAACAAAAATAAAAAATGATGATGTTTTGAATATTTATCAGTGTCAGTTGTATATAAAATAGATTGTTTTTAATTTGTTTTATTATATCCTTATCTTTGTATTTATACTTTAATTTTGTATTAACTAAGTCATATTTTGGATAATGCTGTACACACCTATCATGTGGGATACTTGTAAGAAAACTTTGTTTGTGATTTAATTTTATATAACCAATTTATTAGTTAGTATACTTTTGGTGTTTCTATTCATATATAAATGTAGGTACATATGCAGTTATATTAATATTTATCCGACACGGCAATGCAATGTGTGGATAGCGACCGTCTGCTTAGTCAGTTACACTATCATACTCTGACGTAGGTATATGTAGTTGACATGGGAACCCGAGAGGTGTATCAAATACAATAGTTTGACCACTACCGCTGTGCCGCGCCCTAGGAATGCGGGGCGGGGTAGGAAAGAGCATAAATCGATGAGATCGACGGACTGACGGCCGATACTCCCCCCCGTCTCGCCGCGCACATACCCAAGGCGCGGTACAGCAAGAGTGGTCAAACTATACTTGTAATGTGACTTTCAGATTTTCTAAAGGGAAGCCACAAGAAATCGGTTTATATGGAGTCTTCGCCACTGCTACAATATATACATAGCGTTGTACAACAATCACTGAACATAATATTTACGTGTAAACTTTGCCCGCAGGTGGACTCCAAACAGCGTATCACAGTACGCAACTTGCGTATCAGGGAGGACACCGCCAAGTACTTGCGCAACCTGGACCCCAACTCCGCGTACTACGACCCCAAGACTCGCTCCATGAGGGACGACCCTAATCCTAGCGTCTCCGAGTGAGTAACATTTTTGGTTTTTAATATTTCGTCATTGGACCGCTCTGCTTTGTCAGCAATCATGGACTTCAAATAATCGAAATCATAATGCAATAAATAAATATAGCTACACGAACATACCAATGGTACAGTCCCAATTGAAGCAATGATTGTACTACGGGTAGATACCTCACAATAGACTAGCGTTCCCAGTATTTAATTACTTATACAGATTTTAAACATAACTCGGGTACAAACATTTGTGCTCAAGAAACAAAGCTTGCCCCTACTGGGACTCGAACTCGGGACCCTCGGTACAGAAAGCAGGGCCACAAGTAACTGTGCCAATTGGCTTGTCATGTGTATATGATTCGGGTCCACCCGGCCCCCAGGACGGACTACCAGGGCGAGAACTTCGTGCGGTTCTCGGGCGACACGCGCGCGCACGCCACGGCGCAGGTGTTCGCGTGGGAGGCGCAGGCGCGCGGCCTGGACGTGCACCTGCTGGCCGAGCCCACCAAGCTGCAGCTGCTGCAGAAGGAGTACCTCGAGAAGAAGGACGAGTTCAAGACACAGGTACCGGAGCCGCAATGCGTCACACACACCCCAGACACATCACACACGCACTCTAAAACACATTACACACACACACACACACTCACACACAGAGAGAGAGAGACCTACATACACACAGCGACCTACACACACATACACTCACCCAACACACACACACACACACACACACACACACACACACACAGACACACACATACACTCACCCAACACACACACACGCACTCATACACACAAACATAAATACATTATCGAAATAAAACTAATCTTACGGATTTTATCGCGTTATTATTAGTTTTTTACATTCCCGACGTTTCGGCTGCTTTACAGCAACCATGGTCACGGGAGGTGAGATTAGTTTTATTTCAACTTATTCAAGAAAAGGGATATGGAAGGAAAAAGACGATATTATGCAACGAACATTATATTAGCTAGGCAAACCAAAAAACCACCCCAATGACATAAAACAAAAACATGAGAGACTACGATTTAAAAAATATTAAAAATAAAGTAATTCTCAAAATAGGTCCAATCACCCACAATAAATTTGGTATGTTTTGTTTGATTGTGTATTCCAAACGTATTCGTCAGGTGAAACAATCGGTGCTGGAGAAGTATGGCGGCGAGGAGCACCTGAAGGTGCCGCCCAAGGAGCTGCTGCTGGCGCAGACCGAGGTGTTCTCGCGCTACAACCGCGACGGCTCGCTCGCGCAGGGCCCGGAGAAGCAGCTCGCCAAGTCAGTACCATTACATGAATACTACTTATATTATACTAGCGACCTCTGATGGGTTATGGGCAAAGAAGAACCAGGATTGAATGTGGTAAATGAGGTATATTGGGATATCTTCTTCTTTCTTTACGAAATGAGATGCGATGAAATAAAATGGATATGAATATGGCCTCACCCGCAACTTAGCGGGTATTTTGCCAGTGTCAAGTAATTAATAGCAATATTAAATTCAATAAATACACATTATAAATAAAATAATGGATGTGACATGATGATATGAAAATGGCGTCCCGACTATTATATACTATATTGGGATATAAAAATATAAGGAGCTTAAAAATACGATGTCAAAAAAAGTGTCAAAAAAGATGACAGGTGCAACTTTCTTCTCTTTGATATTAAAACCTTTTTGCTCTTGGGATGTGGTTTACATACTCCAACAACCTCTTCAACCTAGCCACATAGATGGCGTTGCATACGACATTCGGGACTAAAATGACGAATTTTCATACGATCCTGAAACGCGGTATGAGAGTTTTCGGAGAACGTAACGTATATACAAGATCCTGAAAATAACCGTCGGGACATAGCGGCCGCTCCGCCAGACATACCACCCGCCTGGCTGGAAGGTCTTCCCTTTTCCGCCAAATTATATTTTGTTATATCGCCAGAATTTAAGCAACGCTTGCATTATGAGTACCGTAAAATGGACTGGCGGCGAATCCAGTTCAAAATCACCTATATTGATATTAAACATCCATGACTCTAGTGACAACATTCGTGCTCATCACACAATGTTTGGCTCTACCGAGTTTCGAACCCCGGACATTCAGAACAGAAAATAGGGTCAACCACCACCACCATGCCATTCAGTTTGGTGACCACGATATTAACGTCAATATACTTTAGTTGGATTGTCCCCTTCAGCCCGAATTAAAATGTATAAAAGCTATGCCATATTTTTGTTTATACCGGTATTTGTTGTTTTTTTAAAAAAAAAAAAAAAAGACAAGCCCGCTGAGTTTCTTGCCGGATCTTCTCAGTTGAGGTCGCGTTCCGATCCGGTTGTAGACTTAAGAAAAAAAAAATGTAATGACAATTTGTAAGTGCCCCCGTAGGCCTATACGAAATAAATGATTTGACTTGACTTTGACTTTTCAGGAGTAAATACGACGAAGACGTGCTGATAAACAATCACACTACAGTGTGGGGCTCCTACTGGCGGGAAGGGCAGTGGGGGTACAAGTGTTGCCACTCGTTCATAAAGGTACATATAGACTATTTTTCTTTACTTGTCTTAAAAGGTAAGCAATTTTGATAGGCCTGTAATATATTTACACACCTGTTTTGAAATATAATACCGTAAGAAATATTGAAATAAACCTTATTTTAAGGATTTTATCGCCCTCAAGCGTCGGGAACATAAAAAACACAAAAACGCGATAACAACATTAAATTTCGGTTATTTAAATGTGTAGTATTCGCGTGAATATCAGGAAACGATAAATAAATGTAACTTAACGATATGTACGATACTTCCTATTTATTTATTACAATTATTTGAGAGACAAATTGCGTTAAAGTACACACGTGAAAAGATTGCTTAAAGAATAAGACGGGAAAGTATGAGTCAAGTTTATTTGAATAATGAAGGAAAAAAAAATACAAAAGCTGTATATTTTCATGATCTTGAAACGTGAAATATATTGGTGCCATGTTTGGCCATTACCCTTGAGACGAAGAATAAATAGTAGTAATGTGTTTGTTATAAAATATTTTTGTAAATGCCTCCCCTCAGTGCGAGAGACACCTAGGCCGTAGTTCCCCTCGTATATTTCTTATAAGCATGTTTCATATTATATTGATGTGATGTGATGATGATGTGTTTCATATATTACTCAGATGTCGTACTGCGTCGGAGAAGCCGGAAAATCTGTCATCTTAGATATACCGGAAGAAGCGAAAAGGACGGCATTATTGCAAGAACACACAGAGAAGAAAGAAAAAGGTATGACACATAGCGACTGGCTATAGAGTGAAATGTCAAAATTAGCAAAAAAACATGCAATTTGCTGTTAATTCATAGTATTTCGTTAATTATCCATTTCAAATTTGTTCCCAAGGTCCTGGGTTCGAATCCTAGTAGGGGCAAAATATACCTGAGTTATCAATGTTTAATATCTATATAAGTATTATATACTGGGATCGTTCCCAAGCCACTGTACGGTATCCATAATACAAGCATTACTTACTTTGAGACCGTACAGTGGGCGCGTTCGTCTGGTGTTATAAAATATAATGTTATATTTACAACCTCTTATGATATTTTACACTATTATTGTTACATACATTATTAATCAAGAGTCAATTCCTAGTCGAGTCGATTCATTACCTAAAAAATCCGCTACCTATGAATATATACTATCAAAATACATCCGAGAACTGGTCAATCATTCTTATGATTCGTCGGAACTCATATTAATGCACACATATATTCATAAGTATATCAAATACTCAACAGATAAATCTGAAAAGTCTTCATCATCAGACTCAAGTTCAGATAGTAGTTCATCAGACACCGAGTCGAAGGTCAGATCCAAGACAGAGAGGACAAGCAAGAAGAAAAAGAACAAGAAGAAGGCCAAGAAGAAGAAGAAGAAGGAACTCAAGAAGGAAAAACGGAAGGAAGAGGATAAACTGAAAAAGGTACATTTTCAGAACTCTTGTGGATATAATCTGGGTACACTATGCCGGGTCGTATCAGTTTATGTAACTCTATGCTTATAAAAAAATGCAGTGCTCCAGGCCTGGATTACAGTTTTTATCTATCCTTGGGGAACCTTCCCTTTGTCAGGGATAATATCTTGTATTCACTATGCAAAGTTTCATTAATATTGGCCAGTGGATTTCAGTTTGTTTGGCTATCCTTCAGGAACCCATCCATTCCTTGGGATAAGAGTTATTCTATATATTGATCCCGGTTATAAGCTATCATTTTGACAAGTTTAATAACAAACCGTCCAGAAGTTCTTCTATGATGTGCAGTCATACAGGTAGACTGAATTTTAAAATTGGCGGATTCGGCCAATGATCGTTGGTCTCCATGATATTATTTGCTTTTGGTGATAAAGGTTTTGTGACTGCCATAGATTAGAACAATGTTGCCAACACAATACGAGGCAATTTGTTACACACTAAAATACTTTTCTTTTGTGTGCGCCCTTAAATATTCTATTCTCTTAGGTTAACTCATTAGGTTATAGTCATAAAATAAACTATTATATAATACTATGTTTACCGCAGGCACTCGAAATGGAGGACAGACACCAAAAACGCGCTGAATACTTACTCTCGATAGACGAAAGGAAACGTCCATACAACAGTATGATCGAGGTGAAGGAGCCAACAGAGGAAGAACTGGAAGCATACAAAATGAAGAAACGTCGCGATGAAGATCCTATGAGCCAGTTCTTATGAATATATAATCATCCGTTAAATAAATAGGTGTATGAAATGTTTCTTTTTTTTTCACCTTCACAGATAGTATAGCATTTTATAACGAATAGAAACTGCTAAAAACAAAATGCATCAGTGATAACGTGAAAACCAATGAATCGTCTCGCGGAAAGAGCGAAAACAATATTGCATGCATGAGTCATTATTGTTTCAATACTGAATGACAATGAGGTCACAGAGTCTGAAGGAGTATTCTGTTGACAAATAATTTAAAAAACTTGATGATTTAGTGCTGCTACCTGTAATATTATAATTATATTTAGAAGACTTCGCTCAGTGTTTGGATCTAATAAAATTTCATAAAATAAATTTTAAGTATGTTATTGATTGGATGAAACTCCATACAATTATTGATTAAATTTCGTTTGTCAAGAATTGTCTTTGAAGGCTATTTCTTTTTACCTTTCTGTATATTGATATTTTTATTTTCCATGTATTAAGTCTTAATAATATTTATATTTTTTTTCATATATGTATGAAACCCTTACCCCGAGCGGCATTAAACAAATTTAGTAGCATTATTTTTGGTAGAACGGTTGGTGGTTATGTGGTATATTTTATAATGTTATAACTGGCAGCCGTATTCAAACGTCAAATCAAACTATGTTTCATTCTTGTTCTTGGCTGTCATTTTTCATTTCCTTTTTGATTAGTGGGCCGTCCTATTCTTAATTTTTGTGATTGTTGCAATAAGTAAATCGTTATGATGGCTGAAGATACGACGGCGGATGCTACAAGACGACTAAACGTAAAGAAACAGACGCTAGACGATGCCTACGCGGCGCCGGCGAACTTTTTAGAAATCGACGTTGTGAATCCAGTCACGACCATGGGAGTAGGGAAAAAACGCTATACGGATTACGAAGTTCGCATGAGGGTAAGCCGCGGCTGACGCTAATATTGTGATAAATTAAATGAACGTGGGATATCGACGTGTCGTTAATGTTCGGTGGGCGTATCAGCCGTCGGTGCGATATGCCGATGCTGTGAAGATCCCTCTAGCAAAGTGTGTTGTATGCTTGCAGACGAACCTCCCAGTGTTCAAAGTGAAGGAGTCCAGCGTGAGGCGGCGGTACAGCGACTTTGAGTGGCTCAGAAACGAACTAGAAAGAGATAGTAAGGTGAATCACTCGTACATAGTTACTAGAGATAATTAATGTGTCTGTTTTTTATTTGTTATCAGTTAAGAAAAATGTTTGTTGTTGTAAATCACAATGAACATTATTCATATTATCATATTTATGTTTTTCATATTGATTAGTGTTTAATGATTTTTATGTAGAGTAAAAATTTAATGATTTCAAATAGGCAATACTTGTATTATGGGTGACACACAATGGGGGGGAAGTGTTCACACTTGATCAGCCATTTCTCACTTGTTGGGTAATATTCACAAATATATATTATATAGAATTAAATGTTAAATAAGCTGGATTGCAAAGGATGATTATCAAAATTATTATAAAGATAAACATACTTTGATACACTATAATGTAATCTCAATAGTGTCAATGTCTGTTAGATATAGGGATTCTGCTCCCCAACTGTTTTATAACATACAATCTTGATTATTTGCAACTCTGAAAACAATAAATAGCTATCACCAGACAAACGCACCAACAATATGGTCCTAAACTAAGCATTGCATTATTGATACCCTACAATCGACTGGGTGTGAACTCGGTATATACCTAATAACTTATATCTATACTAATATTATAAATGTGAAAGTTTGGATGGATGGATGTTTGTTACTCTTTCACGCCCGAACGGCTGAACGGATCTGGATGAAATTTGGCACAGAGATAGATTATAGTCTGGAATAGCACATAGGCTACTTTTTATCCCGGTAAAATGTATGGTTCCCGTGGGATAGATGTTTTAATTTTTCATACTTCTTATCGCGGGTAACACCGCCGCCGGGCGCAGCTAGTATATATATATATTGAACATCGATAACATCTGTCCCAAGCAGGACCATCAGTACATAATCCTGGGTCATTACTAACTGTGCCAATCCGGTCATCAAAGTACTTAAATATACATAAAGTTCATTCATCTCACCGTTATCAGTTCATGTGAAGGTCATCATTGGAACTCAAGTATAAAATAGTGCCACCTTATTATAATCGCTATCTGTCATCACAAGAGTATTGTTGTTGCAGATTGTAGTTCCCCCTCTACCCGGCAAAGCGCTGAAGAGACAGCTGCCGTTCCGAGGTGACGATGGAATATTTGAAGACGAATTCATTGAAGATCGCAGGAAAGGTAATTGAGTTTTGACCTTACTTATTTATTTATAACAAATAGATAATTCCCTATATTTTTCCTAGACGGGAATGGAACTTGTGATCACCTGGTATGGTGAGGCAAGCAGCCTACTTTATTTAGACCAAGCTGTTGTCAAATAGAATTGTTTCGAATAGAGTTCATTGTGTGAAATAATGAATACACAACCTTTTATCCTTAATGTGAATGTTACTAATACCATGGGTAAAATTAATCAACATTTTATTTATATATGAGCTCAGGAAAGCCATAAACATTATATTTTACGGTAAAATAATTGCCATACAGCTATTTATTAATGTCCTTAATAAAACTTCAACACTTCTTGGTCAAGACTGACCCTGAGAAAAAATGTCCGCATTATTGGTCGAGAATTGTAACCTTATTATCTATTTTGTCCTCAGGTCTAGAAGTATTCATCAACAAGATAGCCGGCCATCCCCTGGCTCAGAACGAGCGGTGCTTACACATGTTCCTGCAGGATTCCACCATAGACAAGAGCTATGTGCCTGGCAAGATACGAAACACATAATAGACAACAACCTTATGGCATGTGAGCTTCGAACTTTACAACTGGGGGTCTACTGTATGTTTTGATATCTTACGAAACTTATTTATACAGCGACAAAGATTATGTTATTATTGATAAATCGGGTGTAACAAAAATAATGTAAAATATCTTAACAAGTTAATCAGTGGGTCAAACAAATCAGGTAAATATACAAATGGTGTTAAGATTTTTTTAGGAAGCTACCCAGTCACATTTAATTGTGGACACATATATGAGGCGTTATTGAAAAATGAACATTAATATTTTTGTTACACCTTATATTAGCTAAACTGGAGTAACATATGCATAATGCCATTTTTTTTAATATTTCTAGTAAGGGGTCACATCCAATGTTAATGGTATGATCAGGGTTGGGATAGATCCTAGAACCTCCAGTTTAAAAAGGTAATAAAGATGACTTGAATCAGTTTATTATATGGATTAATCAGATCTACAGGCAACAAAAAAATATCTCTGCATTAATTTTGGTTCTAGTTTTGTCATATTTAATTTAGTTGTAATGTTATTGATAATAAAATTTGCGTTAGGACATGATATCCTATTCTGGGCCCCGAGCCTGCTGTAAAAATTACTCATAATTGAATGGCGATTGCATCGTAATTGTAATTTGAAACCATATTCCAAAAGTAAAACCGTCAGACGTGACAATTCCGATGTGAGAGTTGAGAATCAGATAATAGAAAAGGTCACAATGCGCTTTATTGGTAAATGTATGGATACATTAAAACAACAGTTCTCATGTTGTCAATACTCATAGTAGACCCCCATACTCATATTTTTTTTATGTGAGTGTGTACTGGCCTTATTTTTGTCTATGATATGAAACGTGTATCGCGGTAGCGTGACAACATTTTGCATTGCAGAAAATAGTTACGCAAAACTTCAACATGCACTAAAGCAGATTTATAACTAAAATTGGGCCTTAGTAGAATATCTGTATATGCAGGTAATGACAGATAAATATTTTATGTAAAACCGCAGACAAAATAAAAGGTGAAAAAAAAAACAGTAAAAATCACAGGCCGGTCACCTCACTCACAAGCGAGATGTTAAAAAAAACTTTCCCGAACTGTATCGCAATTGCGACATATAGAAAAAAACATATATTGCCTGAAGGGTAAGTTAGTTAAATTAATACTTTGCCTATTAGTTGTCGAGTCGCAATTTGCAGAACTAAGTTGGTTATCAACACTGTACTGCAAAAGGAGACAACAGAGCAGCATTCCACGGAATATATTTTTTTTTAAACAAATTATCTATTTGTTTTTAAGTACTGGTGTCATTGTGACATGAGGTGCGTTCACAGATACAATAAGAACTACACTGTTTTTTAAGCAATATTTTTGGAATTGTTGAAATTATTTGTGTGTATATTTTAGATCACGCTAATCAAATTGATCCATATCACTCGTGGTTTGCCATTGTTATTATTCTGACGTTTAATACATTATAAAATCTCATTATTTTATTCATTCTTATTAATAATTTCGTTAAGGAAATTGATCGTATTTATTGTGTGTTAATCTATGGGTATAGATGTAAAAGCGTTAACGGCTTGACAGTTTTGTATTGAATTGTGATGTACCGTTAGCGCGCTATGAGAGCGAAAGTTAAAAGGTAATCTAAACAATATTAGATTATTAATTAGTTATAGATAAAATAAATGTGTTTCATTATATCATGGACCAAATAAGATAGGACTGACAATCGTCATACGAAACAGCGTAGCTTCGTCTTTTAGTGTTCAATTCCATCATAGATGTCGCTGTGAGTCTCAAATTCATGATTTTATGCACGTGAAATGTCAAACTAAATCTTAACTTATAATGCAGCCGTAAAAAGGCGCTCTAACACAATATCATGTAGCTATGGTTGCTAGAATTTATCGTTTGAAATCTATCTCTACGCGAGAAGAGCACAACCACAATATACACTTATATCGTTAATCGACATGTATGTATTAAATATTAACAAGGGCATTGACATCTCCGCCCAACCAGCACTCGGGGCTTTTCTGATATTAATATTGATAGGTGTTTCGTAAGACAACGCCATCTATTGTGTTGTCTGATAGTCAGTTACTACCTCGCGGAATATGTTTGCAACTTATAAAGAGCTTGCTACTGTGGCGCCCACTGGATTTGGAGAGCTATTTGGCGAAATATCGAGCTACGCTGTAATGTATGGAGGTTGTCAATCTTGTATTGAATTTATTCTATGATTATATACGAAGTTTGGCAATATTATTTATAGTGGAAATAAAGCTCGAGGCACACTTTGGTATAATGGTTTGGTGTACAAAAAAAATGTCCGGCGTCACATCACTAGCCGGGGCGTGTGCGTCACTAGTTGATAATGATAATCAACGGTTTAGTTTCCAAGTATAATTGGTTGGCAGTCCATGTTTCGTTGTAAACTAGATAAATTGGGATACATTGTATTAAGTATGTTTATCATAATAGGATAATAAATTTGCTATCATGTCATTGCTGGTTTTATTATTCTCTTATATGTTATCGTTGGCTCCAGAAGGTAGGTAGAAAACTAAGCGTACTTTCAATGTACGCCTCTTTTAAGGCTAAACTTTTCAGATAGGAGCTCTCTGATTCGCCACCTACTTACCAGTAGGGTATAAATAGGAAATCTTCATACCTATGTACTGTCTTTCATCCTTATTTATGAAATCTGTGGTGTGAGTGGGACGGACTTACAATAGAGGAGCAACTATTTCGCCTTGATAATTTATTGGCGCGTCACGGGTGGGACTTTATCTACGCAATTTATAAGTGGGATCTGTCTACACCACAACCCCCCTGAATTTATAGACGTTCTTTAACTATCAAACGTCATGTACTGCGCACAAGTGTCGCTTTGCGCAGTAGGTACTATATGACGTTTGATAAATTTATTGAACGCCTATAAGTTCGGCGGAGTTTTAGCGCCATGAACAGCCGATAAAAACAGACAAAATACTTATGGAGTCGAGCGCGGCTCATGCAGGAGCCACTCCATCGTTGTCCCTTAGCTTGAATTACTAGATACAATAATAAACGTAGTGTGGTTTCACAGTTGCATCATTTACTTATAAATTACCAGTAAAAATCTAGCTATAATAAACAAATGAAAGTAACAATCAATAACCCTCCTGTCTCTCTCGAACGTTGGTGTGTCATAGATAACATAAAAATGTTGCCAACACTGTTAAAAGCAATTCGCCACACACTCTTCTCGTTCTACGAATAAAACAAAATGTTCCTAATATTCAATTTATTTATTAAATTTGACTCTACTTCAATTCAAGTCCTGATCAGACTTTCCGCGCGGGGGCGCGCTGCTGGGACTCATCGCGAACCGGCTCCTGCCCAGTGCTGGGAGCGACTCTTCCTGCCGCCACAGCTTCTGCCCTCGGATCTCTATTTCCTCGTGCCAGGCCTCTTGGGTTTTTCTGGTGCGGGGAATAATTTGACAGATAAAGTCTATAACTATTGTTTTATACCATAGCACTCGGGTGCTGACTTGCTACTGAGTTCGTGAGGACAGTAGTTTCAACTGACTCCAGTGCTGACTTGCCTGGCCTCGTGTGGACAATTTCAACTGAGTCAGTGCTAAATTCGTGCTCGCAAGTCAGTCTATCTAGTGAGCGCGATGTACCTCATATATATTACTCAGACCCAACAACTTGACCCACCACTGCTAGACAGTCTAATCAGTTGGAGTCAGTCTAATCAGTAACGTCACGAGCTTGAACCCTGCGGTGTGATCACCTGCAGTTGTCAGTGAGGGGGCTGGTGTTGGGGAACACGTTCTGCAGCAGCAGCACGCACGGGAGCACCACCACAGATAGGAACTGGATCTGCTCGGCCGGCTGGTTGATGCTGCGCCTCCGGTCCATCATGCTAAGAGGCGTGTAGCCCATAGCACGCTCTCTGTCACCCTGGCAGACAATAAAAGAAAGCGTCAAATGAGAAGAAGGAAAAAACTAAGATCAAGATAGCCTGAAAGAAAGAAGATGAAGTTAGCTCAAAGAACCCAGTGGTTTGAGGGGCTGCTCTAACTATCGAGATGTTCCGGTTCCAGAAGGCACGAAGTTTCGCAGGGGACCCTACAACTATGAGTTGTGGCTTTGGACTCAGAATTGTGGGCAATGGCGACGAATTTTCACCGTGACAGTTTTCCCATATTAAAATAAAACTTTCAAAACTGACACTTACTACTAGTGTTATTCTATTGAAAGTTAATTCTGCTGGTAGATTTGATCTCAAGTAACAACACCCTACTGCCTTCTACCCAGTAAGTGGACTGCTCACATTGTAAGTGTGGCTAAGTTGTGTGCTTAAAGGCAAAATACAAACTTGATCATAGAACTCTTCGTAAACGGACTCGGCTATTGTCTTGGAAACTCCGAAAGGCTTACAACAGCCAGACAGATCGCTGGTCGTCATCAGAATACCCTGAAATGGTTTAAACGAGTCACACGAGTTCATATTGACTGTTGAGTAATACTTCTTGCATGGTTAAATTTAATGGAACGGTTTTGCTGTTACAAAACTTGTGTATTTTTGATAACACGACTCGGGCCTCCAGCTACTAGACCTGGTTCGACCTTGACCTGCAGCGTTTGGTCGGCAAAACCTCGCCCGAGCGCTGACATGTGACTTACTGTCAGCCCGCCTCGCAAGTCTGTTAGTGGCTGAATATGGCCATTGGCATACCCGTATGCTCATAGCTGCGCAAAGTTCAATCGAGACAAATCTCTCATATACGCAGGGCTAGTCGCTAACTTATCTGGCGCCGGGGTGCAAACCTAGCTCATGCGCCCTCTAGGCCTGCACCCTACACCCATGTCGTAGGTTCTTATATAGCTTTCAAAAACCCACGGCCCTTTGTGCCCTCGATCCATGCCTTGGCCCCCGCACTCGAAGGACCGGCGGAAGCCTTGATGCATTGCGCTCTCGGGTAGAGTCAGCCCTGCCACAGCCATTATACGTCCATTCTGAAGAGTTTTATAAAGAAACCACTCGTCTTTGCAATCCGGTGGAAGTAATAAAACCTTAAGCATCCTCCTATGCGAGTTGTCCGTCCAGTCGAACAGGTGGTCGGCGACCAGAGGCGTGAGCTGCGCTCGGATCTGGAAGTACACCGCCAGGTCCGTGCACAGGATGTCGTACTTCACCTCCTCCATGATCCTCTCGCGGTCCAGTTGAGGAAGCTTACCTAAGATGTTCTTGTCCTGAGGGCAATACGCATACCTATAACCTAACGACGGTCTACTTCTTTTAATGGAAGGATTCTTCTTATAAAAGGATTGGCTAATCTACAGCTTTTCATTGCCAGATTAACAGACAGACAAAAAATGGCGGTTTGGGCTTTATCGGAAATATTATATTCTGTAATATTTTCTGTGCAGAGTTGTCACGAGACCTTGCCAACGAGCCGAATAATATTATTACCATATGGGCGCTGAGTTAGCGCTGCCACAGATGCGTGTTTCTCAGAGAAACTACTTACGCCTGAAATCGTTTCAACCGAGTAATAATAGATGACTTACCTCAATAATCTTCTTAGCAAGGAAGAAGTGGTGGTTTTCGAGCATTGAGGACTTGTACATGTGCGCTAGTGGATGCTTCATCAGCGTGAGGAAGTTATTGTTGAACCCTGGATGGTCCATGTCGTGGCAGAGCCCGGACAGCATGAGCGCAACCGTCTGCGGCACATGTAAGTCTTGAACAACTAAATCTTTTATGCTGGCAGTGTCTGCAGCACCATCAAGCAAGTATCAATTCAATTTTACTCCAAACAATACAAACCCTACTAGCTTGTAAGGGGCCAATGCTGAACAGAGGCTGAATAGAGTTTTGTAGTGAGGTGGCTTTACACACGTACTGATATTAGAATAATAAAGAATAAGAATTATTTCATAAAGAGACAGTCATTCGACTTAAATTCGCTATACCAAATGATAGCATTTACGACAACAATTCTTTGATTTTCTCTGCGATTCCCACACGATTACTAGGCTATAGGCAACTTTTTTGTAAAGTTGTAAAAGTTACCTACCGCCACGCATAAAACAATAGTCCAGGCCTAATTCGATTTGCTAATACCGCTATGTCATGTTATGATCGATCAAATCAAAGAAAATTGGAATAACGGGTGTCAAAAGCGCCATTATTCGTTGCAGCGAGTATAGTGCCTAGACCAAATGTTCTCTGCCAGTTTTCTTCCAGGCAGGAAGAAGTTTACGTGATGTGTTCAAGATAGGTTTAGTGGTCATGGCTCACCTCTATAAAATCAAAGTATCCACAGTTATTAATAAGAATGAGGAACATAGTGTGAGTGAAGCAGAAGGCGTGTTCCGCATTATGGTAGGGATTGTCGCGGTAGCAGCGCAGTATGGTGAGGATGAAGTCCACCAGCTGGAAGCGCTCGAAGTTGGGGTGCGCGAAGGTCTCCGCGAACATGTAGCACACGAGGCCTGGCATGTCTTCCCTGCTGCCCTCGCTTATGTGGTAGTCGTAGCTATACGGAGGGAGATAAAATGTAGGGAAACAGAGCACTGCGGGGTTGCAGAGAAACCGGGTTTCTCATTAAGTGCGACTGAAGTATAAGGGGATAGACTGAATTAGTATAATATGCAGTTATCCTATCAAAGTGAATGACCTAAAGCTATTTGAACAAATATTCAAGGATCCGGTTCTAATGTTATGTACTGTGTACTGAGTGAGGATGCGTCCAACGATCACGAAAGCTTCGTAGGGGTTTGATCCTCTGCTCCCGCAGTTGTAAATATAATAAAATATTGAAAGACGTCATTTTCATACCTTCATATCACACCCATTATTTTATTTATAACTAGCTGCGCCCCGCGGTGTTACCCGCGATTAAAAAGTATGTCCTTTTTACCAGGATAAAAAGTAGCCTATGTGCTATTCCAGACTATAATCTATCTCTGTGCCAAATTTCATCCAGATCCGTTCAGCCGTTCTGGCGTGGATGAGTAACAAACATCCATCCAAACTTTCACATTTATAATATTAGTGTGATTTGTATTTATTGATGTGTTATTGCTATTGATTACTTGACATTGGCAAAATACCCCATATGTTGTGGGTAATGCCATATTCAAATCCATTTTATTTCATCGTATTCCATTTCGTAAAGAAAGAAGAACACTTTGAAAAGTTTTGGCTATATGAAGAAGGTTGAAGTGGAAGTAGGTTGGTTTGGTTGGATTGAAAAGTGGGTTAAACGAAAAAAAAAAGACATAATTTAAGGTAAAGCAGGAAGGACGAACTTATAAAGCATTTGTGTATGTAGTAAGAAAGTGTTTTAGTGTTGCTTTTAAATTTTGTATTACCTTCTAAAGTTATTGGGAGGTATGACAACTCCGTTAGTCTCCATCAGCTCATCTAAATCGTGTTTGCACGGTTTGAGATGCAGACTCATCAACTCCGTGTATACCTTGTTCAAGTTCTCCTAAAAACAAATGTAAATCTTAATAAGAATTCGAATCCTGTTTCAACTCTAAACGAGGCATCCTCAGTGCAATTGGGGAATGAGGGATGAAGTCAATGCCATGCAATGTGACACCTGATTTTATCAACTGAGTTAGAAGCGAGATGAGTGTAGTGACCTCTTCAACCTCGCTAGAAGAATCACCATAAGGGCATAGCGGCCGTCCCGCCAGGCATACCACCCGCCTGACTGGAGAATCTTCCCCATTCCGCTAAAAGAGTAAATCGTACATCTTTGCAAAATTTAGTTCTTTTGCATCAGAAGATTTTCAGAGCTAGTTTATTTAAAGCCTATCCTATATAAAAGAAATGAAAAAACATACGTGGTATATTTTTTTCTGTTGCATATTGTAGAAGTGCACGATCAGGGAGCAATAGCTGACGAACACGGCGAATATGAGCTCGTCCTCGTCGCTAAACGGCTGCGCGCTAATTTTATTCGTCAGCTGCACCACACCTGCACCAAGATGTTCTTACAATCGAGGGTTAGATTTTGAAAATATATACTTATCGCATTGATATCATACCAAGCGCACCATTGCAAGACCACTTTCTGTGTAGATCAGACCGCAAGCAACAACTAAATATGAGGGTACCCCAGTTCAAAGTATGACACTAGGACGTCATCTACATCAGTCCTCCCGTGACCATGGTTGCTGTAAAGCAGCCGAAACGTCAGGAACGTCAAAAAAATAATAGAAACGCGATAAAATCCTTAAAATTTGTTTTGTTTCGATGTGTAGTATTCGCGTAAATATAAAAAATCAATATGGATTTCCAGTGGCAGCAAGATAAACCATTTTGTATTTGTGATACCTGTTGCGGAGGGTTAGAAAAGTCTTACCGATAACTCCCTCTTTTCCCACGACCGGCGACGCCAGACAAGACCTCACCACAGTGCCAGTGGTGAGGTCTATTTCCTTCGCGAACCTGTGGTCTTTGTATGCGTCTCGCACGTTTAACGTCTCCCCGGTCCTGGCTACGTACCCCGCCGGTGTTTGCTCTTGAGTCAGACTGAGGAATTGAAAGAAAGAAATATATTTATTTGTGCAAATACATTTGAATGTAGGTTATGTACATTTGAACATAGGTCCCATATGGGACTACAAGTTTGGGTAATATCCAAATGTTTGACACAAATTGGAATTGGAAATGCGGGTGCATGGTTGTCTGTTAAGTCGTTCCCGCTGCGATGCATAGGTGGGGTCTTAATTTGCATAGTTAGAATATACCGTAGCTGTGTAGTACATGATGCTTAGTTGTTACTTATTGAATAATATACTAGCTGTACCGGCAGACTTCGAGCTATCCCAGAATCGAATGTATGAGAAAACTTTTGACGTTTTGACTTACAAGGAAACTTTCGCAGGAAATGTTCAACAGTAGCTTGCAAGTGTAAATTCGCAATTGCTACCCAGAAAATACATTTGCCAGCTACCGGCGGGTATTTCTCGCAGATGTTTTCTTGCAGGCAGAAACACGGCCTTACATTCCTTAAGCCTATATCGTGCTCAGCAAAGGTCGGCATTTTTTTTTTAACCAATCGAGCCTACGTTTTCCACGTCCCACTGCTGGGCCAAGTCTTTCCCTTTACGGTTCCACTGATTTCTGTCTACGACTCGTTGTGGCCACGACATCCACCCCATCTTCGCCTCAGCCTGCCGTGATAGCGACCGTCTATGTATTATTATACACAGATGGCGCTACACAGATGGCGCTGCAGACGACATTCAGAAAGAATGACGAGGCTCCACACAATCCTGAAACGCGCATAATCATAAGAGAGTTTCCGGAGCACGTAACATATAAACAAGATCCCGACAATAACCGTCGGGGCATAGCGGCCGCCCCGCCAGGCATACCACCCGCCTGGCTGGAAATTCTTCCCTTTTCCACTAATATACAGACGGTCACCCAAGAAGAATACTTACTTAACTTTAATCTTCTTCCTCGGCATCGTGGTCTTCTCGTTGGCCCAGCCGTCGTCCCACATGTCGGCGTGTATCTGGTCACCGACTCGCTCGTTGTCGATGATGAAGAAGCTACTGCGCATCGCTCCCATGAAGGATTTTACTACAGCCTTCAAAGTATAATTTTACCGATTAGCATTCTGTGCTCTGAGACGTGCGTTTGTTTTTATCAAGCAGTCCTAGCTAATGCATAGCCAATGTTTATGGCAGAAACGCACCTACAGTAGGTATTTTTACAACAAACATCGTTATTGCTAGCCAATGAATAGCAGCAGCTGATAAGACCGCTACAATCTTGCTTATGGAGTGGGAGGACGGAGATTCCATGTACCTATTTAGTTCCACTGTAATTGAAGACTAGCTTACTGCCATTATACCGACAAAACTCCCCCTCAATGTGAAGGGGATTCACTGTTCACTGGCCTAGTGCGGGTTGCCAATCATCACACGAATCAAAGAGACGTGCAGATTTCCTCTCACAATAGTTTACCTTCATCGTACTTCAAGGGGCATTCGCACATGAAATCCGGCAATCCCAAAGGTCCCAGACAGGGTTTGACCTTCACGCCTTGTTCGCAAAACGATGGACAATGTAGCTAAATAAAAATGTCATTATTGTACCAGCATATCAGTGAGCATGGTGTCAATGGACGCCAGGTCGCAGAAGTAGCTCTGCAGCAGTGTTCTGAGCTCGCTGTTCAGATGCGACGTTTTCTGGAGCATGACCCTCGCCTGCGCCTGGTGGACGGCGGCGCCCGCCCAGCAGGCCACGCTCACCACCGTGTATACTACAGTCTGCAAGTAACTTCTAGATCTATTAGCTGCTTTATTAGGTCCTCTGTATAGCTAATTTATTATCCCAATCTATATTGTTAATGCCTAATTAATACGCAATAATGTATAAAATCCTTCCAGTCCATTCTACTCCATAGCAGAGACATTTTGAAAAGGCAGAAGACCTGACCCAAGAAATACATCAATTACGGTTTTTTTTTAAGAAAGGTGATCTAAAAAGCTTGTGGGAAAAATAACCGATCGATTGCCCTTCTTCCGTCCCGCAACTTCGGCAATATTCGGGTCTATTCGGTCGGCTATATTCGGGTAACGCAAGAAGAGTCGAGATTAATACGATGCACAACACACGGAATATTACGCTTTGAACTCAAACTATTAAATTGTATTCCCACATCATTATAAGAAGTAGCATAGGTCCTGTAAAGTTCCAGTACGGCGTAACATTCTCCGTCTGGTTTTACGATGGGCATGCACAACGCGACTTTAGCGTCTATCCACTTGAGCCCCTCCGCAAATCTGCGGTCGCGTTGGACGTCGTCTAGGAGAAGGAACTCCTTGGTGGCGGCCACATGGGCTGCGGCGATTTTGCCTTCCTCTACAAACATAGATGAGTTGTTATCTCCTCTATAAAAGTTAAACATAAGTAACTTTTTGTATTAGACTAGTTGTTACACTAACCAATAGGTATATTAATCTCATGTCGTTCCGGATTTTTCGTATTTGGATGCATTAGAATTAACTCGTTCTTTAGTTTATCGACAATGTACACGAAAACGCCTGCAAGAAATACAATAGCAATAATACTTGCCCTCAATCATTTCTTTATTGCTATGACAGTACAATGTGCACTTACCAGAGCTTTCCGTAATTGTTTTTAGGACCATAGCAGTTTCGTATAGAAGGGATTCCAAGTCGACCGTATCTTCCAAGAAGACGTTAAACCTATTGATATCGAGATACCTATCAGCTTTGTCTTCCTCCTCTCTGAGACCTTTCCTTTCAATCTGTGCATACGGAGCTATGACCCTTCGAGTAACTTTGTCCAGTTTGTCCGACGGAACCAGAAAGTGTGAATGGGTTCTGGACATGGTGACATTAATTGACCGCTTATCGCTACTACCTCCCTCCTGACTTATTGTACCGAGTCTACTTTTAGTAGATTTAATGTTTCTCGGCGTCGGGTCGAACATAATTGATACTTTATTCGAATAGAGGTGACTTTTTTATGTATAATATTGTAAATATTTTTTAAAGCAATATATCTGTTAATATCCAATGACAATTCCATTTTCGAATTGATAAAATCACTATGGTTTATGTAGAGAATATAATTTGACGCTATGGTTTAGTTGTACAAGCAGTTTTATCTGAATCATCTGAATGTACTAGTACTAATTTGAAGACAGAAAAACGACGTTCGTTCTTACTTTGGAAAATAAGAAGAATCGTTATAATAATAAAATATGAACAAACATGTTTAGAAATTCATTTACTTCTAATTATATTCTGTACAAATATATTTTAGTTTTATGTACAATATTATAAATTATACTGATAGTATCACGTAAAATTAATTGTGGAAAAATTATCTCCATGATGTTGATACAATTATATACATTTCGATATTTGTGACATGAAATACCTAAGTATTTTTTGTTTTTCTAGTCGGAGATAAATATTAATTTATCTTCACAGAATTTGATATATTTGAGAGATATAATATAGTCAAGGCCATGTTATGGCTTTTTTTTCTTTTTTAGGCGGTGGACTATCAATGGCTGGAGGTACCTGCAAATAAAAAAAACTATTTATAAGCATAGTTCTATATACAGAGGAACCATGTTGATGACTCGCCTTGTATTTAAATTCAACATCTTGTATCTTAAAGACAGTTATTTATTTACACAATATCTACAATATCTGCAAATACAAATTAAAAACAGTAAAATTAAAATAACTATTATTATTGCTAATAAAAATAACTTTGCTCCTTGTATAAGGCATCAATTCTACATATATTTGGAAGAATAAAATTGTCAAAATGTACCAAGAGATTTTTTTTAATTTGAAATAAAAAAAAATACAAACCAGATATTATTTTCACTTCAAACAAAAGCTTCTTTAAGGCCACAATATGTTATGTTACTTGCCCAAAAGCAAACGAATACCTTTCATATGTATTTAATGTTGACAATATCAAGTATATGGTGAGTAAGCAGATTGCAAGATTGTTGATTAAACGCATGCACATACCACCACAGGGATTTCAGTGTCAACCAGAGCATTTATGTGTACCAAAATTAAATACGGGCTAACAGCATGTAAGCTACTATTTGCTAGCAAACTCTACTAGCATATATGTATTGTGTAACCCTTATGTAGTTTAATATGGTATACTTACAGAGTCAACAGACATCTTTCTTTTACTATTAACTACATTATCTTTATATATAGGTGCCATATTATTTTCTATTTTAATTCTCTTCATATGCCCAGATAGCAAGTCGGGTGGAGGTTTTATTCTATCACAATGTGAATGACACTGTTTTCTGTAGTGATTTGATGTTAGTTCCTGGTTATTTATCGTGTTCAGCTTTATAGGTTTAGTCTCCGGACTCATGTGTCGAGTCCTGTTGAGTATTTTGCCCCGACCAGAATCCCTGTATTTTCGTTGACCAAATGGTACACAATAGTGGTGGAAAATATCTAATAGCTCGTCCCTCCCTATTGACTCCAAGTTAGCGATATGTAAGTGCCTCTGAAAATAGTAATTTCAGTATTAATTTTGTTTATAACGTATCATAACAATGAAAAATAATTTATGAACGTGTTACCTCTTGAATGATACATAATAATTGCTCGTTGGTCAACAGTTCAGGGTGTAGAAGCATTTCACACGGCACAGACATTATTTAAGTAATTCATTAGATAGGTACAATTTACGATATATTCTAAAATAAAAAGGATTTTGTATGCTAAGTGCTATGCCGCTTTCCTTCCATTCTGTCTGTCAAGCTGTCAAGTGACACTGACGGACACTTCTGCTTCTTCTTATTTATCGATTGGCAATCAGCTACAAAATAGTGCCATTTTTGCCAGTGTGAAGTAAAACATTTTCAGAATAAGTTAAGTACTCCATTGATGATGAAATGAATACTTTACCCCTATCAGTAAAAATGTGATGTCAATTATTTTTTTGGAAATACAAAGTAATTGTCAACTTCACGGGTGAACTTCCCACCAAAAAATCCCGAAAGACACTTGTAAGGTTCGTCAGTCACTTCTCAAAACCATACTTAGACAAAAACTTAAAACCTTTGACAGTTGTTTGGTTTTTTTAACTGGTACGATCGTTTCAAAACATTTTGTATGATAATCCACTACACTCCTCTGGCAACCCAGTCAGTCAGTCCAGTCAATCAATCATCTGAGTTGATCTGAGTCTGTCTGTCATTGATATTAGATTCGTTTGTGTGCTGCTTCGGTTGTTTGCTACTGTTTCATTTCCTAACGATTTACTTTTGACTCACAGAAATATGTTTTTTCAATTTTAGGGACAAGCATATTATTAGTTACCTTTGTCAATCGGTGCATTATTTTGTTGCTAACTTCTGAGTAGCGGTGCGACATTATATTTTATGTTAAAAAAATATAACCAGCTCAATATTATTTTAATCTTTAATGTTTCCGCGCTGTACGTACGGTCTAACTGCACACGGTTGGATATAGGAATATTCAAATGCAAGTGGCTGGAGTTTCGATGACAAAGTCAGTCGGTGTGTCAGTGAGAGCGCGGTGGGAGTATGTTGTTTCTCGGTGCCTTAGCGATCGGTATGATAACTGGGCTGCAGAATGTCACTACGGAGGTGCCGGCGACGAGCAGTGACGTCGTGGAGACGTCCACCCCTGTGGAGACGGCAACCGAGATGGGCCTCGTGGAGACGACGAGGCTGGCAGGACAGACGAGCCTGAACGACTTAGTGAACGTGACAGTCCACGAGCGGCCATCGATGTGGGACCTCTACCTGAACCACTGCCCCAAGTGGCGGCCGATCAACCACATATTTTTCCAAGTAGCGAATGTGTTTTTTCTGCTGTCCTTCTTGGCGCCCCACACTCCTGGTGGATTGATCTGGCTCCGCGTGGCGCTGATGCTGGGCAGCGCGTTCTCTGGCATGTGGGCGTGGAGCATAGAGTGCTACCTGGACGCTGTGCTGTGGAACTGTGCATTCATTGTGATAAACTTCATTTACTTCTCTATCCAGTTTTATTTGATGAGACCAATTAAGTTCCACAAGAATATTGAGGAGGTATGTTATTTTTTATTAATAAAATGTTGTAGATATATAGATTATTATTGGAGGTACTTTATTGGTGCTTAATTCAATGCCAATAATGAAGGTCCTATGCTATTATTTAATTTGGCTTCTGAATCAGCATCTGGGTAGTTTTTAGTTTGCATCTGTGGTATTAATTATCTGCCTATCATCTGGGACTTAGAATTTAAAGGAACTATGATAGTCAAGTAGAATATACTTTTTATGATTTGTAATTTTGATTTTAGTATTGCCATCGCTAGTTATTGAAATTATGTCCATATTGTGTCCCAAAGCCGTCTCAAAGAGTATGGGATAGTGTACCAGAAAGCAGTATGCTCACTTTCAATTCAGGCCTAATGATTGAAACCACTTATTTTTACTTCTGATGTAGGATCAAAACACATTGACCTTCTCTCTTCTGGTGTGGTAATAACATTAACAGTTATACTAATTGGCAATAAGTGATTTGAGTCTTCAGTATTGATGATTTACATAATGTGAACCATTCAGATCACATGATATCATTTCCAGTAATTTTCTATTACTGATATGATAATATTGATTTCTTATATTTATATGAATACTTCACATTGAAATATATATTTTTTATGGATTTATTCACATTTATTTTATGTTCTTGACATTTCGGCTGCTTTTGGTCACAGGAGGACTGAGGTGTTTGATGCCCTAGTATCCTCTCCTCCCATGACCATGGTTGCTGTAAAGCAGCCAAAACTTCTGGAATACAAAACATAAAATTAACACAATAAAATCCGTTTTATTTCAAACTGATATGGTAATTTGATGCTTAAAAACCATTAATTAATTATCATAAACATACATAACATTTGTTAGTAATATATTATTTTCATTAGGTACTTGATCTAGTAATTTTATAAAAATGTATCTGTTTTACATATTCTGTCCGCAATTCCCATTAAATGTAGCTGACAAACTGTGATATGGTGTTTTGGCTGTATAATTACAGTTCAGTGTGAGAGAAGTTATTACTCACACAAACAAGGAGTGAGTGTAACTGGTAATTAGAGATCTAGGGCCATAGCAAACTTAACATCAAGATTTGCCTCATAAAATAATAATATAATTATTATTACTGTGCAATTCACATAAAGCAAACTAAAAGCTACTTAAATCACACAAATGATAATGTCGCTCTATTCGTTATCACACCTTATGTATATTAACAATCTCTCGCCGCTTTGATAGGCAAACATGTGTGTGTAATGTTGTAATTTGTCTGCGGAATTAGATGATTATTTTTCGTATATTTATGCTCCTTGTCATTGAAAGGGAGGTGTGCAGAAATTGATGATTTGGCTAGGTATTACCAAAAATTATGGAGCTGTTGGCACACAAACTAAACTTTTGTAAAGCAAGGCGGCAATATTGGGAATATTGCCGCCTTGCTTTACATGTGTGAGTCTTCGTAGACTACAGAATTGGCATCAGTATCTGACTGTTACAATTCCAAGTTGGGAAACACATTGTAAAATAATTTGAGAGCAGCTGAAGCTCAACATTGATTCATGATATATAGCGATTAGCCTCTCGCAGGCATAAACATTAATTGCAATTAAACACGATCTTATTGGCATCCGCCGCCTGTCTACCTATGTCACGGTCTCAAACAAATTGTTATGCTCCGTTTTCAAAAGGCATTGCTAACTAATAATGCAACGTTTGTTTGTCTACTTACCTATTCCATCAAATGTTCGTAGTACAGATGAAAGATTTACGTTGCAAAATAATGTCTGTAAGTATAGCTTTCATCCCACTTCCAATGTCCACGGAAAGTAGTATTCAATCATTGCATGTATTACGTTCTGCGAACAGAAATGCTTTTATCATCTCGGTCTAAAAGAAATTTAAAGTTTTCGTGCGTTGTATGTCGTGTTTATTAGATCTCAGTCTCATGATCTAGATAATTGACTTCATAAATTTGTAGACTATAAAAGGATTTACAAACCGCAAAGTCAAGGACGCGAGGAAAATATTCAACTATGGTAGGATTATTTTCGCGATGCGGCGACAGATGCAGTGATTTTGCCATTGTTATACATACATCCTAATAAACCATTTCATACAATTCTCGGAACCATTTGAAACATTTCAAAATCATTGGAGTACGAAGGCCGCGCAATGATGAAAAAAATATGCTGTTGTAGCCCTTGATGGCAGACGTGTTATTAAGTGAAGGGTATGGGTACGTAAGGCAGATAATTATCTACCTGTTTGAAGTGCCTACCGACTAAAAATACACCATTATTGATCGAGATTCAGAGGTTTTTTTTTATTATTGTACCTATACAAGCTGTCTTGCATATCCATTTAGAGATCTTCCTAGTTATTCTAAATTTTGCTTTATAAAAAGCAGTCGGCTACCTCTATGATTGCAAGTTAGAACTACCTTTAGTTTACTGTAGAAGCTTGTTGAAAATTGTTAGTAAGAAATTCAGCTATCTTATCGGTTTCCAAAGTCGACAGAGTCGATGTGGTCGGCAGCTGGCTGTGTGCAGCCGCCTCGTACGCTTATAAAATTGCCCTAGTAATGCGCGAAAAGCATTATGGCTCACCAGATTTTATTTGTTTTTTTTGCAGTACCCACTAGTAATCTGAGCTTAAAATTAACGTCATATCTCTATCAGAACAATGAGTATGTTCTGAATTCCGTCATACACAGCTCAGATCTGAGAGATTGTGACCTTTCAAATTTTCATCTGACTTCGCGTCTTTAATTCGAGGGATTAAAGTAGCTGCTTCTCTCGTTTATGCTCCAATTTTACACTGTCCACTACACAGATATCATGATCTGTGGTCCACTATCTGTTACGAATGCAACCAAACATATATGTCTTTGTTGAGTAAACCGCATACAATCTGAGAGTTTAATCTACCTTAGCAAACCTTTTGTGCCCGCAAATAGTGAACTGGAACTTATCGTAACACGAATGTCGCCACCTAATTGCATTTTATTCGAACGAATTTGATAATCGTTTGCATTATTATCGACAATATATCATAATAGCATTGATTCAGAGTAAAATTTCATTTGTGATAGGTATATTATGCATAGAAGAAGCACATAACTTATGCATACAGCACTCAATATGTATAGAGTTATACTCGTCCGTAGGAAGTCTCTGAATTGAATAAATCTTTCATATACTGTGTCAGATTTCATTTCTGCGGCGGTAACTTTAATGCAAATCTCTACGACGATATTCTACATGAAATTTTATCGTTATGGGACAAAAGATACGCTAATATACAACTTATCTACAATCATAGAAGTTGCGCGTGAATGACGAAAGATCATACAACCAATTCAATTGCTTTGATCAGGTTCCTAATTTCATATTATAATCTCGAGATAATTTAGCCATTATATCAATATAAATACAGTCGCCGTATGATAAACGGCTCAGATTTGAATTTAAAATCTCTGTTAACCGCATTTAGACGGGGTTTAGTTGGGCCGATGGTTCTTTCAGTGGGTGCAGGTCAGTGGGCCAAGACGGAGTGAACGCCCTTTGGGGCTGTGACGTCAACCCCTCGCTACCCATTGAGGGCTAAACGCGCTTAAAGTTCTACTATTGAGAAACTTTTAAAAGCACAATTTCCAGGCCATCAATAAAGTAGGATACTAGGGGCGGCTACCCTACTTGAAACATGTTTTATGACCACGTCTTTTCGGTAGACAATGTTAACAAACAACCCCTTGGTGTTTTTTCAATAATAATGTGCCAATAAACAACAACTCAAGGGGTAAGAGGTCATTCCTAAGGCCTCCGGGAACCTGATACTTGTTTTACGTCATAGTATCAAATCAACTATGCACTTTCTCTATTTGCATAATATCGTGCAGTTGCCCCAATAGTATACACACATAATACGCCCGCTGTTCAATCGTTTCTGTAATATGATCCAGTAGGCGAAAATGGGATCCAGGTTTTATGTATAGCGCTCTTTTGGTTAGATACTCCTCCTTTTTAACGTTCATATTTTGAACTCTCAAATTATGTTTAGTATTACAAATCTCAAATTTCGAACCAAAAGTTTCGGGATATTCTTGACATATTTGGTTATAAATGGTATTGTGATTTTATAAGGTGTCCGTATGTAAAATCTTTTTATCATGACTTTTTTACTCTTAAACTTCAAATCGTTCAGAGCTCCATAAAACATAATTTCTTCCCTAATGAGAGCACGTCGTTCGCCGTAAATCACGCCATGGCCAGGTGTTTTCTAACGAACTATTGATTTTATACAACGGTTTATTGCACCCTAAACCCGCTGCCAATATTGCATTTCTAGAACCCAGTGTAGGTTCCAATTCACATCGTGATTGGTATATTGCCTCACCCAAATACGGCGCCTGTCGTCTGAAACAACCAATAACAGCTCCAAAGTTTTGGTGTTACCCAATCTAGCCAGCTTCCAAAATGGGAGCGCTATAGCTGACTCAATTTGCACAACATTCATCAAAACAAATTGGAACAAAGTCAATATACTTAAGCAATCAGCATCGTTTGTAGGTAATACAAAGTATACAATGTCGTAATTGAGTGTACTTAATTCCATCATGAGATGTTCTTTTTACGACTGTTAAATAAGTAACTGATACTATACAAATTATATTGCTACGACTGACAATTTATCTTCAAGGTTATTACTTTATTGAAGGAATATATTCTATATGATCCCTTTTCTTTACTCCCTACTTGTGTCAAATTTACGTAATATTTGAAAGAGTACAAAATTGGATATGGATGTCAGTAAGAAACTTACCTACACGGTCGTATATTCATAACTCTTGTTTGTCATATGCAGTGTGCAAGCTTTTGAATAATAATAACCGTAGCGACGTCTGTGAAATATCACCTCGCGAACCTGCCATATCTTCCGCATTTTTTACTTCTAATGTCAGCGTTTGTTGCTACGTGTCGGGATTTTGCTGTTTTTGTTTTTTTGCTCTTAGGGTCTCTACCTGTTCAAATTTTAATAGCCATGATAACGTCGTCAAAAAAAAGGGTTTGGCTGGGGGCTCGGACCGTCTCATTCCAACCTTTTGAAAAATGGCAACAGTTACTGGTTTGTGAGAGAATTAGCCATATAGGTTCTAATTGTAATAAGTGGCGCTGTATGAAATAGCTAATGGGATTCATTACCGGATCACGACCAATTTACGACATTCAACTATCTCGGTAACCCAAAAATCGCCGATAAAGCTAGGTGACTTTGATCATATTACTTGTAGACAAACATAGCCGCATTCTGAAGTGCGAACGTATTATTTTTTTGTACGTAAACATGAGACAGAAACCGTTCCAGTTATGTAATTATAAATCAACCGGTAGCAAGTACCGTTCACCTTACTACCGTAGAACAAAAAAATATGCTTCAAATTCCCATCAAAGGGAAATACATAATTACGATGAACTCAATATGAAACGGTACATAGCCGGTTCACGGCATTCTCACCCGTCATTGGTTATTGTTCTCCAGCCCTGAATGTCTTGCAACTTTTTGTTAATGCTGATTACGATGCAATTGAGTACAGTAGCCAATATCAGTTTGATTCGATTATCATGGGGAAAAGCCACGTCTTTGGTCAATACCTTTCAACTTAAGAGTAATTATTTTTGCTTTTTTTACTGTGATATTTAAAGGATCTCGAAGATTTCCCTTATTTTTTAAACCGTATATGCTCTTATCGGCTTGTAAATGTAAAATAAATGTGTGTGAATTGCAATTACTTCGGTCGGTACGTTAGTATCGTAATTAATGCCATCGCCGTGTTCATTTCTGCGTGAAAACTGGTTTTCATTCTCAAATATTGATTAAGCAGTTAAAAAGGCGGCGTGTGTTAGCCTTGCCACAATTGGTAAAGTCATAAGATGATGACCTTATTAGTGATGAACATTTAAGACTTAACACAGTGTTGGTATGCCGTTTGAGTACGCTTTTACTAAATAACAACGATACACTGGGCATAGTATAAAGACTGCGGAACAACTAGCAGCATTTCGAAAAACCACGGCCCAAGTCTGCTAACACAATCGATTCATAATCAAACAGCAACCGCATAGTAACTGTCACTTTTGACAGATATTGTATGGGATATCTGTCAAAGGTGGTATGCGGTTGCTGTTCGATTATGAATCGATTGTGTTAGCAGGCTTGGGGCCCTGTGTGTTCACTAAAGTCCTTTTAAAGGATGCAGAAAGGACTCGCTCAAACGATAAAGGCAATACATATGTAGTTCTCAGGGCCAATAACTAAATTAAAAAGTTATTACAAGAGTTTAGCTATCTTACTTTCACTGATGATTGCTGGCATATGGTCATTAAACTTGATGCTAGCTGGATACCGACCTCTCTGTTCGCTTGTGTTTGCCCTGCCTGGCCGATATACTCTCCGTTGTAATGTTTACATTTAATTTGTATTCCGATACCACGTCCGGTCGCATCGTTCAAATGTCACGTTCTATATTAACCCCCGAATTTATAGATGCTTTATAACTTTATTAAACGTCATATAGTACTGCGTAAAGCAAAATTATTTTGCTCAGTAGTACATGATGTTTGATAAAGTAAAACGTCTATAAATTTAGGGGTTACTGTTTAGAGTAGCAAACTGTCAATATTCCACTCAATGCCTTCCTCGATATGCTACCTTTGCCATCCGTTAACGAGATGCCGTTTACTCGTATTATAACTGTGAATACGAAATTAAAATCAAGTACTTTAATTTTAGCATTCAAGTGTCACTGTTGTTGAAGCGACTGGCTGGAATGTTCCCAAAAGAAATAAAATAATTCGCAGTTTTGCGTGTGTGTGAAATATTATTAAAGGTTCATTTCGACATTCTGCAAAGCCTTCTGGGATATCATGTATTTTTTACGTGAAATTACTTTAGGTTGCTTGGCAGAAAGGCGATCTTGCTAGGACATGCGGCTTGTAAATGATATCTAAAGTTATAACTATTAAAGAAGATGAAAAAGAAGTCTGTCATCAAAGTCTTAAATTTGACACAAAACTCTTCACAACAGGAACCCTACTACTGTTTCCTGTTGTGTAGATTTTTGTTTAATTTGGAGACTTTGAGGACAGAAACAGGAACTCCTAATTTAATCTTAACATCGTTGAGAAAATAAGCTGTCACTGTCATACGAATGTATACAATATGTCGTATGAGAGGGATGGACGACCGAAACGCTACGTAATAAGGATTGAGGTACTGCTAGATAACATTGACATAGCAATTCACGTTTTATGGTCCTTTAACCTTTTATATAAATCAGTTGATAAATAGTGATGTTTGCCGCAATACTTCGCGTCTATCTCTCCAACTAAGGATTTCTTCACTCTATATTATTAGTAGCTAGCTAGGTATGTTCCTTGAAAGGAAACTAATGATGTTAGTCAAAAGTATTTAGAAATAACGTCACGTATGACAGCGACAGAGATGAACAGCCAAGTATATTAAATTATACTTATCCATCAAATACTTTCTGTTATCAACATCTCTTCAAACGTACAAAACATTTATTTGTTTAGTGATTTCTGGCTCGTCGAAGGCGTCGACGAAAATTTCCGAGAAGCGAATTAATAAGCAAGAAGCAACTCTGGAAAGACTATAAATAGATTTGAATTTGCGACCAACGGCTAACATGTGCCCGCTGCTCAATTTAAAATGTTAAATGACTTACCATTTATGCGTACTGAAATGGCACAGGATTCTAGTCTAGTACCTACTTATGTACTATATATGCGTATCACTAAAAAGAAGATTGTCAGAATGATAATTTGACTTGCTGTTCCTTACATTCCGTATGAAATTAGTACAGGATGCGAGACAAAATGGCATCCTGAGAGTCCAATTCTTATTTTAAATAATGTGACCATAGTTCCCGTTTCAAACACCTACCCCATCCTGCTGTTGATAAGGGAAGCTTCGCGTTAGCACTATCGGACAACATACATTTGCAATACTGCTTGTGTAGATGCGCATAACGGATCATTGTGTAATTATTTTGAACTGATTGGAAGTCTATAACTTGAGTCATCAACTTCGAGGAATAGATACTCCTTCTCAAGTCGGTAATAAACAGATAACAATAGACATTTCATATGTTTGTAATCGCTCTAAAACGACAAAAGTGCACGCTGCATGCAGCTCACCTCCCACGTTTAAGGTGAAACAATAGAGCCTTTTTAAAGCACGGCCAATTCCGGACGCCATATTGTTCGCCGCTATTGTATCTGCTGAGAGCGCACGTAGGAAAATATTCATCTGGAGAGCCCTGCACGTCTGATGTTTACCCGACTCCCGGAGGAAATATTGGTTAAAAACCATAACCAATATATTCTCCTGGAGTCGAGTAAACATGAGACGTGCAGCGCTATGGAAGTTATTTCATTACACCAGATAATGTTTCATCGTTCTAGTTCCAGCGAGATTATCCGCTCGAACCTTATTTATTAAATATGTGTTATTATTTATGTTCCATAATCATAAACCTGTTCATAACGATAACGACCACGTTAACTAATTAGTGCGCACTTTGTTTGTCTCAAATTATATTTAATCATCATATTTATTTTTGTTGTTACAAATTTGCTTGTTGATTTTAATGAACGTCTGTAATTACAATCATTATTGCTGATTACTTTTCGTTAATTTTACTTGTAGGAGTTTTGTTTTTAACTATGGCAATGGCATTACAAAATTAAATTTATTTTAGCAGCTCATCTATCCATGATTTAGTACAGAATTTTAAAATTTTCCACTTCATAAATAACTTGAACTACATTACCAACACTGAAACAGTATTGTAAATAGCTTTCTTGATTTTCAAGTCGAAACTTATGCAATTTAGTAGTTCTAGTAATAAAAACGCTTCAAAGCTTCCTACGCTAATAGGGAGTTCTTCGTTTTGAAGACAAAACTAGTTCGCTGCACGTTATTACGTTAATTCTTGCATCATAAAAAACAAACCGTTTAAGGTATGCAAATCTTATAAACCTTATTTCATTGCAGAAAAGGTACCGTAACAATTGTCCATTTTTTCCAAATAAAGATATGTACCTAAAATTCGCGGTCGAAACTTCTGCTATTAATCATTCAGTACATAATTTACCATCCTTATTAACTGGAAACGGTCTATCGGACAACAACGATTGGTTGATTCGTTCCCTTCTTCTTCTCCCTAATCTTCTAGTCTGCTTTTGTCCTCAGGTCTACGTGGCTCTCTTCAAGCCTCTGCGGGTCTCCCGGCGCCAGTTCCGACGCGTGCTGATGTGCATGCGCAACGTGAGGCATCTCAAGTGCCACGAGCTATACGCGCACGAGAAGGTCACCAAGGTCGACAGCCTCTCCCTGGTGCTGTCTGGCAAGTCAGTCAATGATGAAAACAATATATTCGAGTCACAAAAAACACAAACCCATTATCAATGTGCAAATGAGTATTATGATTCTGGTGGGTCTGAAGAAAAGCCTATTCCAATGTTACGTAGGAGACCTTAAATTTCTGTTATCCCTCCCTCAGTCCTGTCATCAGTCAAGTCCCTCCAATCAGTGTCATAAACTGGATTCTGCTTTGTTCAATTAGTTTTGTAGGTTTCTGTCTCGGAACAAAATATTAATTGCGGTACTATAACAATATTTAATTGCGGTACTATAACAATATTTAATTGCGGTACTATAATAATATTTAATTGCGGTACAATAACAATATTTAATTGCGGTACTATAACAATATTTAATTGCGGTACAATAACAATATTTAATTGCGGTACTATAACAATATTTAATTGCGGTACAATAACAATATTTAATTGCGGTACAATAACAATATTTAATTGCGGTACTATAACAATATTTAATTGCGGTACTATAACAATATTTAATTGCGGTACAATAACAATATTTAATTGCGGTACTATAACAATATTTAATTGCGGTACAATAACAATATTTAATTGCGGTACAATAACAATATTTAATTGCGGTACAATAACAATATTTAATTGCGGTACAATAACAATATTTAATTGCGGTACAATAACAATATTTAATTGCGGTACAATAACAATATTTATTTGTAAAACGTTTCTCATCTACCAAATAACGTAAGAAATATGGTAAATTCGGTGAAGGTTACGGAATTTAAAAGATTAGTAATGAAATTAAGAATTATGCAAGTCGCATCTATAATATATTTCAAATTTTTCGGGTATTATTCATCTGTAGCCAACTTCTAGTAGTTATGTTAGAATCACAAATAAATAATAAACTTATAACAACTTGCCTAGGTTTGAATGCTATTTATTTATTCATTACCTTGAATAGCTTTTCGTGTTTGTAAGACGCACGTACCTATATTGTTCTTATAAAAAATAATTGATTGATTTTGATTAAGTAAGTTTCAGTTCACATCTAGTGAATGAGTTGGTATTGCAAAATACTTTTTATTGAGACCTTCAACAAACGACTTAGCATTATTTAGAAGTAACTTAAAATCTGTTTTCAAACTTGTGATACGCTGATAATTGCAGTTACATTTACGTAATACATTTCAACTTTTAAATTAGTACCTGGAACTCATATTACATTCAAGTATGTTTCTAAAACAAATGACATCAAATCACGACTTTGACATTGTACAACGTATTACCTCACTTTATCCTCAGCTAAAGGCAAACATGTTCCCGAAAACACTTTGAAAAGCCTTCAGCAAATATTTGACTCACTAATATCATTCTCTCTCAGAACTGCTGTAATATATAACAGTTGTTTCGTTCGCATGGCGATATCAGAGTCAAGATTAGCAACTTAAGATAAGCTCGGATGCATCGAGAGTTTAATTGAACGAGTTTTTTTTATATAAAAGTAACAAAATATCATGCTTCAATGTTAGTCGGTTCTTATGTAATAGTTCAATGCTACTCAGAAAAATGACGTTATTGTTTATTGAGATCGTTTGAATTGACTCATTGACTATAAGTTGAGCGAGCATATGGTACATGCAACTTAATCCTATGTATGATTGCTTATTTTATATTTGAGCCTTTAGATTTTAAGTAAATCAGCACTTTCAATAATTCATCTAGCTTTCATATCATTTGTGTTTCAAGTTTTAGCATCAGCATTTGGTATTAGACTAGAGTTCATTTTATTTAATTTTGAGTTAATTTTATTTCATTTGAGTGTCATGTGTGTGCTGTCAAGTACCTTCACGAACAGGATTTTATTCCAAGTAATATAATTGTCAGCATTGTTGATTGCAATTCGAATTTACGTCATTTCATGAGCCAAATAAGTAACCAATACGATCTTAACGCTCTTGTGAATGAACCGTTCATTGAAAACAAAAGTGACCATACGCGGTCGCCGGCGCATTGCGCAACGCGTAAAACCTTGCACAAACCGACCTCTTTACGAATTTCGCTCGTAGGTATTATGTACGAATGAATATTTCACCCGAAACTACAGTGTTTGCGGGATTTGGGTCTGAACTGAATGCGCTTTGATATTTTATTCATGCTGTTTATATTTTAAATGCTGGCACGAGAGGAAGCATGGTGGTAGATAGAGTAGACTTGTTTGTGGTGAGAATACCAAGACTGACTGACGTGGATTTCGATGGGAAAATAAAGTTGACATAAAAGAATATAGAGTATAATGTAGCTTATCTAAATTAAATAATATCAGACTAAGTTAACCATATAGTTAACCATGAAATAAAAATATGTACTACCCAAACATGTCAGCTCGGTACTAGACGTAGACACAGCTTTATTTTCGGGATAAGTTTTTTTTTTCAGTTGGGGTGAATGTCGCTTAAATGTTTCTTCGTGGTTAATATTGCAATGCAACAACAGCTGCAAATACAAATAATTTGTTTTCTAGGAAAAAAAAACTATATATTTTACCTAAAATACCAACAGGCTCTTTAAAAATATCATCGTAAAATAGACCAGGTGTCAAAATCATATGTGCAATACATCAAAATCTGCCTAATAGATACTGCATTGGGTGTCCTCAGCCTTGATTGATACCTGTTTTGGTTAATGATAACCTAGTAGCCAGTCACTCCTTTTTCATTTTTGAGGTCGGTCACTATAAGCATGCTGTTGTTACTCCCATCCAATGTCGACCCTATGTCATTTATAATAGAGCTTACTTTGTCGATGACGAGTGATTGGTCTACAGACTGCGCCAAGCATATTCAATACCGCACACAGCTAATAAATCTTTAAGACTTTTGCGGCCGATATGACTCACATGGTTTGGAATTAAAAAATAAACAGGCCAGCTGGACCTTAAATCCAGTTACACAATCGACTCGTTATTGATTGCTAACACAATTCTAAATTGTCAAAAGCGACAATTACAATATATCATTTCGTAAAGAAATAAGAAGTTTGTATATCAGAAGCTGACAATCCGTTAGCAGAAATGCTCTGGCCAGATTAAATGTTTAGTTTGCGAAGTTAACATCTAACTTTTGTCGAATGGCCGCAAATCATTCTTAAAGGTTTTTCGTGTCCCTAATATAACATCTACAACATCCTCAGTAGATAGCTAGCTAGCCTGTAACAGTGACGTTATTTGTTAGAAATGGATACTATGGCAGAAGAATAGACAATATTTTGCGAGCACATATTTTATGAATGACAATTTTATTGACTTTAAACACAAACTTATATCAGGAGTGGATCACAAATGTGTGGCAGCAGGCTATTGAAAGGTTCTATTAAATAAGATGCAACGTTACAAGTCTTCCATTATAATTGGAAATTCTTATGTAAAACTAGAACTACAATAAGTACATTTGAATTGAAAAAAAACTGTCTAGCCCGCTTTTTGGTATAACTCGTTAGCATTGCATTCCAGTTCTACAACATTGAGATATTTATTAACTTTCAGCTTTTAACTTTAATTAAAAATCTGTTATACTTCGTTTGGGGAAAACTGGTTGACCGGTCGGTTTGTGCTTTTGCAGCCATTTTATTTCATTCGTGTAGGTAACATCAATCTGAAACAACTTTTAATATAAGATAAAAAAATATCAAATTACGATATAATATAACTTATCAACGAAGAAGGACTTGGCAGTCGTTTTTAATAGTTATATATCATTATAGAGAACTTTAAGCACGTGCAACTTGGAAAATAACAATTACAGACTCTTGAAAACTGATTAAAGTCTTCATTGAATGCTTGAGCAAGAGTAACTTAAACGCTAAAGGTAAAGGAAAGAATAAACGGCAGTGGCTTCGTTCCTGGCATCCATAGTACAGACAGACACAAATATAGACGGTCACAGACATAAAGTTTAACAGCTCGTCTCAGCGTTAGTGACGGAGCAATAAAAATCGTCGGTCGCAGCTGCACATGAGACGCAAGTAATTGCACCGCTTTGAGTTTACGAAGGCACGGTTAATGTTGCCAGATGTGTGTAATTCGCGGAATATGTAAAACATCTACAACTAATTGAGACATCTTCTGAACTACATATCGAATCCACTGTAAGCTCATAAAATAGTGTAGCTTAAAGTCTTGGATTGGCTTATACGCCACAATAGTTGTCAAGTCATATTTACTTGTGTTGGTTGTTGCCTCTGGGTGCTTGCAAATAAATAATTCTCCGAAATGCTTGCAGACTTTTCGTACTGCTTTTTTTGCGTCAAGTTTGCATTAATATCCTGTGCAATACTTGGCAACTCTCTCAGTCAACACAGCTGGCTCGCGATATCCAAGCACTTAAACGGCCCCACTAGCCGGGCTTACGCACTTTCAACGTCAACCTATATTTGCAGAGCTTTATAACGAATGCTGCGTACTGTTTGTGTTGATGCGAATGGTTCTAAACGAACCCACGTAATGTTTGGCTGATTCTGTAATAGTTCCTCCCATGCAGATCAATGACCTGATGTGGGTGATCGATGATTCGAGATGTTAGCACAACGACTGTTTTAATAAGCCGCCTGGGACTGATCGCTCAAATATCAATATGTATAATGTTAAAGTGTAGCGTGTGTGCGCCTCGCATGGCATACATACTGGAGCTTACTTTTTTATTTTATTTTGTAAGAATAATGAATTTCCAAAAAAAAAGACAAGCCCTTTGAGTTTCTCGCCGGATCTTCTCAGTTGAGTCGCGTTCTGATCCGGTTGTAGATATAGAAAAAAAATGTAATGACAATTTGTAAGTGCCCCCGTAGGCCTATACGAAATAAATGATTTGACTTTGCCTTTGACATTAATCAAATGCTTATTTATGATTATTAAATGTACAGACAAACTTGTAGTGACACAAACCATTTATGCGTCGCCGGCTTGTTTTATTGATCGTATCTTGTAACTGTTTAATTCAAATACCGTAAATTAATCATATAATATGTTGTGTTATTTATTACACGTTAATATATCACGTTATAAGTCTAACGGTATGCTTCATTACAATGATGGATAAAAGTCTGATTCAATAAGTGTCATAACACCTGTAGTCTGACCTGTCTACAGGCTAATCGGCCACGTTCGGTTGAATGAAGTGTGTAATTAAATTTTCACGGTGTTCCAGGTTAGTTGTGTCGCAGAACCAGCGCGCGCTGCACATAGTGTTCCCTCACCACTTCCTCGACTCGCCGGAATGGTTCGGAGTGTCCACAGACGAATTCTTTCAGGTAATCAACATTTGTTTAAATACTACAACGTTACTGCAACATTACTCTACTCCATAAATAACGTCGTCTACTGCTACTTGACTGCATAAGTAATATTCGCATGCAGTCGGTAGAACTAAAACAAATTTACTTTTCAAGTATATTCACTTATATAAGTATGGTTAGTTGAAATCCTTCAAAGACAAAGAAGACTGGAGAATCTATTTCAGATACGTATAGCTGGAAGCTAAAACGATTATCGTGAATCACCGTACTTGTATGTAGGAGATTATTTAGTCTGTTTAAGGCATTCACCGAGTTTCGTCCGTCACTGACTCAAACAGTTACGTGGGCGTCACTCGCCCCAACAATCTGTTTATGTGTTATTCAATGTAGTTGTGATTTCACTCTCGTTCAATTGCGAAGTGCCCTATTACCATAATGCGAGCGAGTGGGCCTCTGTTTCCATTCGGTGCGGTAAAAGTAAATCATTATAAATAATTAGCCATGTTTGTGACCGTTTCTATTATGTATTTCTTGTAAGTTATTATATTTTTTTTGGATAATGAATTACATAATTACTGGAACTACGTTGTAGCAGCGTTTTAGTGAGGGGTCGTAGTTATACTCGAGCCAACGAAGCGTGGCACTTATATGACAGCTGATAATTATTTTTTATGAATTTCACTTCGGTTTTCTCAATCATAAATAATAATATATACATAAAGTGGTACATTTTATATTGATTTTTGTATTAAAATGTATGGTTGTGGACTTCGAAATAGTGTGAAAGGCGGAGAGAATAGAAAATTGCTGCCACAAGTGCCATTATTCGTTGCCGCACGTTTAGTGGGGTGAATAGGAGAGATCGGCGTGGCTCACTTACGGATTTATACAATATTGGATTGTGACACTTGTGACATATTTGAGGAGTGTGTTGAGGACGAAATGACAAAAGAAGAGCCTCCTATGCCATAGAGACATCAAAACGCCACAAAAAAGGCTTTTGTTCCATAATTCCTTCTAACTTGGCGTTCACTGATCCTTTTCGATTTAAAGATCGTCCTTTGGCATATGTTATGTACTACATGTACCGTTACCGTTCAGTAAATGTTCGCTTACAGGTGTCAATAATGGCGATGGAGGAGTCCCGCGTGCTGGTGTGGCATCGCGACAAGCTGAAGCTGTCGATCATGTCGGACGCCTTCTTGCAAGCCGTGTTCGACCACATACTCGGTCGCGATGTGGTGCATAAGCTCATGCAGGTGGGTACCATTACTTCGTTGCAGTAACTGCGTGACAAAACTATACCTACTCCGTACGTTTTGTGATAGATATATAGTGTTTGGTGCGCCGCTTCAAAAAGTACCACAGCGAATGACAACGATGGTTCTTGGTTACCAGGCGCGAATACATGATTTCGTTTAGGGGGTAATTTTTCCGTGATTTTACCTCTTTCAGAAAAGATATATTAAATTGGTATAAAATTAAGTTCTTCAGTCCTAAGTCGGGGAGGGGGGCATTAGCATCCATCTCGCCCTGCATCTGCGCCTGGAGATAAAACAAACGTCTCTCGGTTTAACAGCTTTCTGCGCCTGGAGATAATACGAACATCTCGCGGTTTAACAGCTTCCCGGGCGGATATATTCACCTCACCTTACCGCTTGAACTGTGAACAAACTCGAGTTCGTAACGATCACAGTTCAAGCGGTTCCGAAAGCGAATGCTCTTTACTTTTTGCGTCGAGCTGAAACAGTATTCTAACACTCAAAATCTAATCTTGCATTCGTAACGTATGGGTTTATAGCGCCCGCGCAATCAGCAGACGATCAACATCGTATCCATTCCGCAACATGGATCGTAGAAGAACTCTGCACGCTCTTGTGTCTACATCCAAATTGTCAACTCTCCAGGTGAGCGAAACGATGGCGGTGAGCAACGGTCACCTGCCCAACAGTTACGAGGAGGGGGAGGACAAGCCGATGCTGGTGGTGAAGAAGGCGGGCGACGGGCCCGGCATCACCGCGCTGCTCAACAGACAGCTGCAAGGTAATGGAACACGTCAATACTCTTCAATATTGACGACGGTTTGAGCATTTGTTTTGGAGCGTTTTCTTTAATCAGCTACTCAAGCCTGCCTTAGCCGTTCCTACAATGTGCTGCTCACAAAATGAATAAGAAGCTTTTAAAAAGAGCAACCATGGAGATTTTTGCCCTTTCTTCTCCAGAGAAACGGCAGGACGGGTGGTTAAGTCATAGCTAAGCATTTTGTGATATTTTTGCCGAGTCATAAGTACTGTACCCAATAGTTAACATGTATTAAAATCTGATTCTGAACTAGGCTATACTTAAGGGCGCAGAGGCTCTACAAAGGGGTACAAGCTCTTTTCTATTGTTTAATTTCTCTTAAGCGAAGAATTAATTTTCTCATAAATTTGATTCGAAGGCGCGACGAAGTTCGGCGGGACAGCTATTTTCATAATACATTTAATTTGATTTTCAAAATCGTTAAATACGTGAGAACGTCATGATTAATATATTTTTTTTTGGGTTTATGGTAAGGAGATAGCTAAACTTTCCGAGTGCTGGCTAAACAAATGCTCAAAATATTGGAAATTGTCTGTAAAATTTGCATGGATTTAGCATCATGTATAAGTTACGAGTTTTATTAAAACTAGAATTTATTTTTGAATCTATATCGTATAAGGAGCCTTTATGCAGCATTGACTGAATTGCGCATAAAAAAAAACGCAGCCAAATTATTGTTTTAAATATTTAAATCGTATGATGGATTGTAGTAAAAGTTGCCAGTTCTAAAAAAAAGTATTCTTGGAAAAAGAAATACCTGTATATTTAGTCAATGGTGCAGTTTAGATTGTTGGACCCCCCGTGACCCCATTCGGCCTTGGATTTCGTAATGTTGACTTTATTTAACTAATAACTTTGGTATGTCTGCTACTGCATTTTTACCACTATGCGCTTTGTAATAGCTTCCATAATATCGTAAGCGGTAAGCTTCATTGCCTATTGAAATTATATTATTATATTTTTCGAGTATCTCCCGATATTTTATTTTTATTTATCTCAGCAGACATACTCTAGTGTATCATTGATGTTAGCTAATCTAGGCTTACGTAGAGTCCCTTCAAATTATTTTTTAAATATATTTTGAGATTGATTGTGATTCGCTTCGTTCGAGGCTGCCTTGCGAGGCATTCGTACTATTACCCGTTGACTCAGATCTTTAGTTATCTAAATACCTCAGTTAACGGGCAATAGTACGTACCTTTAATAGTTTGTAATGTTAAAGGTTAAATCTTATTAAAAATATTATTAAACATTATTGCTGCGAACAAAATGCCTACAAACAAATGAACTGCCTCACCGTAGCTAGCCTCTCGCAAAGCGAATCCCCTTAGGGACTTTATGTAACGCGTACGTATGGTGTTGTGTTGTGTGCCGTGTCGATGACGTGTCGGTGTCGTCACGTCGCGTCGCGTCGGTGTCGTGTCGGTGTCGCGTCGGCAGGCGAACACGCGCCGCTGCTGCGCGCCGCGCCGCACGCTCACAACTGCTGAACGTCGAGACTTATCCTCATCTGCCCTCTGGCCTGACCTATGCGACTTTTATATTTCACGATACGACTACGATTATTATTATTAAATAACACGAGTAGAGCAAAAGTTATAGCGTTACCTAAGCTAAATCTCAGATGATTTGTGGGAATTGCCAGGAATCATTATTTGAGATAAAAAGATAATATTTTAAGTACAAACGAAATAAACAAGTATTTTCTTTTGATTAGCGATTTCAATCAATTTCAATATGTATATTGTTTCAATTGCTATAAAATATCGTGAGACGTAAAACACTCCTATCCTATCTCCTACACACGGTCATTGTTCTTGGGCTATGTTATAATATGGAAACGTATGCGTGGCAGATGAAAATTATGCTAAAAAATATATATACAGCGTGATTCAGAAAGGGGTATACAAACCTTTAAACTTGCGCTCCTTTAGCTCATCTGTAATCATCTGTAATTATTATGTGAAGTCAGTCAAAATTTCGAAATCACTTTTTTTTTCACAAAATATCGAAATTCGGAGGTCCCATAATGATAACTCAAATTCGCTAAAAATACGCCAGTTTTAAAGTATATATACCCGTTCTGAATCACCTGTATATTGTTATACTTCAACTGCCTAATGGCTGTAATTGTACAAAACGGAAAAATACAATGGCAGTCGTTAGGCAGTACGCATGCAGTCAAGCGGCAGTTATTGAAATTTAAATTCGAAATTATCGAGATTATTTCATTTCGCCACTACTTACAACATTATTATAACATTTTTTTACATATGGGAATATTACATCATCATTTACCTATACCATATATCTGGGACGTCATATGATCTAAACACTACTCTATCATGGTTACCGATGTTTTTTTCTATGATCACATGCATGATCCTAGATATATGTCATACATATATGATAATGCAATTAACCCAATATGCTACTTGGTCATTGTCTGTCATCATATCATTAATTACATACATCCGCTTTATACTTACACACATATACCCCCAAATTTATAGACGTTTTGTAACTTTATCAAACGTCATATAGTACTGCGCAAAGCAAAACTCTTGTGCGCAGTACTAGGTATATTATGACGTTTGATAAATTTATTAAACGTCTATAAATTTGGTGGATATAATATTTAAGAAAATTATTATATTTGCGAGCTATGGTGGGGGAATAAATAAGGATACGGATGGCATTTAACTTTTTTGTAGTCATGGGAATGTTATGTGCTTTCGGGTTTTAGTACGGGGCCCCAAGCCTGCTAACATAATCGATTCATAATCGAATAGCAACCGCATAGTAACTGTCACTTTTGACAGATATTGAAGGGTTTATCTGCAAAAGTGACCGTTAGTATGCGGTTGTTGTCCGATTATGAATAGATTGTGTTAGCAGACTTGGGGCCCAGGAATGAACCCACAATTTTAACGATTTACCTCTATACACCCCGGGCCAGGGATTCCTCCTGAATAATAAATATCCTGAAATATTCACTTTAATATTGATGAAAATAATATACATATCTCTTGCTATTTCTTAGTAACATAGTATCTACTTTTTAGGCTGTCGTTATTATACTATACAGGATAATCAGAAAGGGCATACAAACCTTTGAACACATTTTAAAAAAAAACTATGTTTGGATATTCTGGCTTCACATATTGATTACATATGCGACCAACAAGCGCAGGTTCAAAGGTTAGTATACCTTCTCTGAATTACTCTGTATATTGGATATATTGACGTTTTATTTTAACATTGACACATGACATTATAATATGTTTATTTACATAAAAGTATATATATAATTAATTATATTGCGGCAAGAGTATAGTGTGTTAATGATTATGAAGTTGGGATGGGATATACTTGTAAATTGAATACCAGGCCTTACAAGTGCGAGTATTCGAAAACCAGCGTGAATACGTCTCATCCCTAGTATGAAGTGTGTGTTGCTAGTCTCGTACTCGTACTCTCGTATCGTATCTATATCGCTATTAATACGTACCGTGCATGATATTATACTGTTGGGGATTAATAAACAATGTGATGGAGAATCTCATTCATTTTTATATTAAAAATAAATAACATATTATACATAAAAAAATAGACCCCCAAAATTTTAAGAATCTCTTAATCCATTTACAATAATATTATAAGGCATGTATCGTAGAAAAGTGTTTTGTAAATGAACGACAATTCCTCCTTAATTTTGGGGGTAAGCCTTTGGATGTATTTTCTTTAGTCTTAAGTCACTTGCATAACGCGAGCAATAAGTAATGTTTATTAGTCCTAGAAGTTACAGTGTATGCTTTAATACTAGTTGTTACCTTTGCCCGCTAAGTATATGGTATATTATTTAAATCATAAGCTTTTTATGTAAGCAATAACAATCCCGCAATCCCATCCAATGTCCGAACTCCGAGCATGTTTGGAAGAACGACAGTTAAAGGTAATATGATTTTTGTTTTTGTTTTTAATTATTTGTTTCATCCTCATTTCATAACCGATGATGTGAAATAATGTGGTCTTCAGATAAAACAGAGTACTGGGCCCCAAGTCTGCTAACACAATCGATTCATAATCGAACAGCAACGGCATAGTAACTGTCACTTTTGACAGATATTGTATGGGATATCTGTCACCCTGGTGAGTTCAATACAATTGGAATAAACAACTAGTATATATTTTAATCAGTGGCGGTCTTAAATAAATATCTATGTGGTGGGAGATTTCCTGGGGCGATGATACGCCATAATTTATATCTTGATATACATACAGCCTTTATGGGCAAAGAAAGGCCAGGAGTAATGGCGGTAAATGCGATATATATAAAGGAATAAATATAACGCCCATAAAAGTTCAACGTCAAAAATATTTTAACCGTTTTGATATGGGTACGTAGTTTACAAACTCCAACGCTATATTCAGGACAGACCAGAGACAGCTTTTCGACTTTATCATAGTAATTGAAGGGAGAGAGTTTGTCCCAACCAGGATTCGAACTCGGGACCCTCAGCACAAAGTTACTCCTTGTTGCATCAGTTATCTGCCAGTGAAAGTCCCGTCAAAATCGGTCCAGCCATTTCAGAGATTAGCCCAAACAAACAGACAGACAGACAAAAATTGTAAAAAATGTTGTTTTGGTATATGTACCGTGTATACATCCAAATGCACTCAGTAAAAAGCGGTTATTTTAATATTACCAACAGACACTACAATTTTATTTATTTGTATACATTTATCCGAAGGCCACATGATATCAATTTGGGTCCCATGAAATTAACTGAATCGACACCCATTTCGTGTTCACAACTTAATTAAGCACTTGGACGAACAAATATTACACATGGAGTGTCGCGAATAACAAATATATTAAAGAACAAAAAAAAACATGCTGTTTTACGTAGGACACGCGAATTTCGTCTTTCCGTACACCCAAATTTGAATGTATAGTAATTCGTTCTTCAATAATTTGTTCGCAACACTCCATCTATATTATTTCTCCGTCTGAGATATTGTTGCGCTCTTTTTTTTTTAAGTTATCACGCAGTCGAAGCCTCATATTTGAATTTAGAATATCCTTGAAATCCGTCGACGTTTTAAAATAAAAAAATGTAAGTAACATTTATGATTATAACTCCTTTCGTTCTTAATTTAAAATATTGCGGCTTTGATTGTGACTTATAAAATTTTCTAGTCCACATCCACACACAGATACACCGCATTTTGTGCTTACAAACACAATTTTTAGGCTTAGTTTTAGTTAATAGTTTAATATGAAAGCGATATTATTACTACTCATATTACGCTACCAGTCTGAACATCATCGCTCGACCTAAATTATAAATTGTGTGTTGGTTAAATTATTAAATCAATAATTCACATAGAAATGTGTTTAAAGCAATAAATTATCCTTTATATTTGCAGAGATGTGTTGTGAAAAATGAATTTAATCAGCTTGTGTTGATGACGTAATACTTTAAAGTGATTTCAGACTGTCCGTTGGATTGCTTTAGTTTTTTTTTTTAGCTTTTCGAACTCATATAAAATAGTTTTTTTTTATCATAAATGTGTTTAATTTGAAATAATGTTTGATAATTCATCGACACGTGCACAATGCAATGGGTATACACGTGATGTTTGCTTGTGTGTGTGTTGGCTAGTCGTGTAAAGTATACAGGTGTTTTTTTTGTGGTCAGAATATTGATTTCCTATAATAGGATACAGGAAACTTGTTTACATGAAACCATGGACTCCCATTTTGAATAATAATTTATCTCTAATTTTAGATTTAGAGAATGCTACACAGAATCGACACCAAGCAAACAGTCCACGCAGATAGTCCAATACTTATTTCATAGTTTATTTATTTTTATTCACCAGCGACTGACCCCAACGCGTGGCGGCTGGGGCGAATAGAAGAAGCCGACCACGAGACGCCCGTGTGAGGGCGCGCGTTGCACGTGGCGGTGCGGCCGCGTGCCAAGCGCGCGCGCCGCTAGTGCAAAACACACCTTAACTGTCTACGTGTAAGGCTCATTCTGATATCAACGGTGGTCTCCTGAAGACTGTTACTCGCGTTGGACGTTCATATCGTATGTAGATATTATTACAGGAAATAAGTTGTGGGGCATGCTATAGGCTATGGCTTGTACTCGTTTAAGAATGTTGTCTATGGTGCGCATCTGTTTGATTGGATAGTCTGTGGTTATTTTTTTCTGAAACACGCTTTCACTGACGGATTATTGGTGTAATTCGGAGTAGTGACAAGCATAATAGTACAGCATTATAGATAGTATAATTATTAACCTATTATAAATAAAATCGATTGAACGATTCCGTAATCGACTAAGAAGTGACTATTGTATAGTTTATTATGCTAGTAATGTACGCAATCGACTAAAATATACTTACTATTCAGTCAGATGGAAATGTTGCCAGCTATAGTAATATTTTTTACATGGCATCGTATCGTTGTCGGATTTAAATGCTTTAATTTCATATTTTTTTTCGTAAAAAGTGTCACTTGTAATGAATGTTGTTGTGTAAAAAATATTTTGTTATAATGATGTATGGCTTAATAATAATTCTAAAACGACAAGAGCACTCACTTAAAAGACTAGAAATTATTTTGTGTACCATTTATGTAGATAGAGTAAATGAATATCGGATCGGTACGGTACCCTTCGTGTCACAAATAACGATGAGTTATATATTTAAATAAATGTTTTGTGTAAATATATAAATTTTATCTTCCATATATCTGAAACAAAGTCGTGTGTTAGTTACACCTATTACAAATCAAAAACCTGTGGGCCGATTTTAAGATCTTTGTTTTTTTTTTTAATTTGTCTCCGCCCTGAATAGCAGAATTAAAACATGAGACAAATCATAAAGAAAAAGATAATTCATTTTCCCATACATTATGAGGCGGTACGAAGTTCGCCGGGACAGCTAGTATTGCATAAAGCGGAAAATAGAAAACGAGTATTCTATTCAATTTATAAGGCGTAGGAGAATACTCTTGTAAAATATTTCAAGAGGTACATCGGTAGATTATGATAACATTCCCAAAAAAAATATAATCGATTAAAAAAAAAATAACAGCATTTACTAAGGGCGCGGTGAAAAGTAACTGGTTCGCTTGGTCTTTAAAAAAACAATTACCTATTATACAGGGTGATTCAGAAGGAGTATAGAGTGATCAGAAGGAGTATAGAGAGTATATTCTTTAGCGCATTTATAATCATTATGTGAAGTCTCAAAGAACTTCTATATGTCGATTTAAAAAAAAAAAATTGTTTCCAACAAATTGACAAATTGTGATATTTTGCGGAAAAAAAATTTAAGACGAAATTCGAACTTCAAATAGTGATTACAAATATGATAACGAAGCACAGGGGGTTCTAAGGTTAGTATACCATTTCTGAATCATTATGTATATTGCTATTATACCTACATACACCTACTCGGTATGATCCACCCGTTAATCTCTTAAAATATTTTACAGTATTTTTGTTACATATATAAATGGTATTATGTTACGAAAGTTAAATACTCAAAGCTCATAGTTTAGCTCATTGATTTTTTTTTATAAAACTAATAGATGGTCGAACTTGGTACGCGCCAGACCACTGATTTTTCCCGCTCGATCGACGGCAGACTATTGCGCGCGAGCTATGTATGCTGCACACCAATATGGTACTTATATCCTCTGGTAAAATTAGTTCCGTTTTTCGCCGCAAACAGCTAACTATTTTGGGCAAGAGACCTTTTTTCCAAAATGAACTGATACCTCAGATAGCCAAATTACTTTAAAAATCCTATTTCTAGTTTTTTTTCCTATTGATACAAAATAATCATTTCATCTTGTACGAACTTGTGCACGCTTATCGACTTGTTGAGTTTTTTAATAGTACAACAATTATACTTCCTACTAAAATATTAGTCATTCTTATAACAAGTTGGTCCTCGTAACACAACCTTATCTTGCAACAGTATCTTGAAAGTTTCAAATAAGGACTTGTGTTAATTAATAGGGGTCGATTTTTAGACCGCGTCGCCTCCATAATCAGTTTTCGTTTATGTCGACGACCCCTGGGAAACCGATATCGACCACTTTGGGAATACCTGATCTAAACGAACAGACTCAGTAAGGAGCGGACCAATTCCGTAGTCCGCTCCGTACCAAGTTCGATCGTCTGTTATAAGAGCTATAGTCATCGGTGTAGAAGAGCCCGCAAGAATATAACAGCAATTTTGTAAGATAATATCAATATGAATGGTCACGGTAAATTTTATATTTTTATGAATTTGAACGCTTACTTATCGTCAGAAGCAGGCGTAATCTTAGGTCAGACTTTATCACACCACTTCTATTTATCATACTCAAGTTATTTGATCGGCAGCTTATAATAATTATTAATCGATGCATTAAACTATGAGAATTTAAGATTAGGATACTGGTACATAATAATAAACTCTTTTACCCTGTTATCGAATGCAACAATTATCAAGTATCGTAAGGTTTAAACACAACATAATTGTATGTACCTGATAGTGATGTTCTAAGTTTATCGAAGCGTAATTAAGCATTCGGATTTGTTCAGCGGATTTTAAAACTTTTATGTTCAATTATTATGTTATGTGTTGAAAGTCCTTTGGTGATTTTAGCGTCTTTATAAGTGCTATCCTCTTGATAGATACAAATGATTTAATGATTATTTACGTTCGTTCTGTTGGTACTTTAAGTGCGGTATTGAAGCTCGATAGTTAATTTTAATTGTACATAATGGCAGCATTAAAAATAAGTGTTGCTATCCCTTTTCATAATACTAGAGTTATAATTACTTATTTAAAATATCAAATACTATTTATGGCAATATTGTCCCAACAAAATGGACGACTATTAGTTTCACATAAAATAAAAAAGCAGGCCTTAATGCAATAGAATAATGTTACCATAGTTAAATCTTAGACATATAAGTACTAAATGTTGAAAAGATTTTCAATCTTATTGCTAGACCAATAAGGCTGAAAATACAACCGTAAAGATATTGACATTTAGTATATTACCGAGTAAAAGTACCTAAGTATTACATTTAATCAATCAATAGAGAACGACCACGTTAATTATGAATAACTTTAATTGTACAAATTGTTGGTGATAATCTGACAATGCACGTTGTAATAAGATGTCTGGACACGTCATTTAGTCGTATATTATTTAAAAACCAATAAGTACAGTGCGTGCTACTAAAGTATGTACAGTCTATTACAGAAGTACTTACTTATATAGACTGAGCTTACAAACAGATGAGGTTTATTATTTGATATATGACTGTTCATTTCCCCACCAAAGTTGGGATTAGACTTCAGGCTACTTATTCCCTCGATCATTGAAAATAGTGCTCCAATGTATTGCATAATGTTTCATCATTGCACTTCTGTTCACGATTGTACTTGTTACAGCATCAAATCTTATCGGGTGCAATAAGGTGTGTTTTTTTTCACAAAACCTCCGTCGGTTTACGAAGAAATCCAATTATTCGCAACACCCCGGCAACGTTGCCCAACGTTTTTTCATTACTTTCGCTATTTTGTTATCACAATCACGTATTTCGGTAGGTAGTGATGCGAAGCCTTTCTTAGTTTGACAACCAGTCTTGTGTTTATTAGAATTTAGCCTTTATTTCTATTATAACAGAGTACCAGTCCAGTTGGTATCGATTCATAGTTTAGTAATTGAACTGTGTTGATTTTGCTCGCTCGCTACGATTACGACAGTTTTTAACTTATATTGGTACACTGATATTTCTCATCCCTGATCTATTGTAACATTATATTTTAATCTGAAATGTGTTTTGTTTCTAAACCAAAAAATGGTTCAGTCGGGAGTATTTGTTGGAGAGCGATTAATTGATCACATATCGAACCGTTGGAAACAAAGGTGCCCTATTCTTGTACGTGTAATAATATTAGATGTCGGCTGCATGATTGTGTATATTTCTGTATAAAGCATTCCAAATTATTCCTCGACTATTAATGTTTGAAATTAATTGTTAGTGTCTGTAGCACTGCCATTGCAATCTGATTGCTTTTTATGGACACAATGTTAATTTATATAGGATCTCATTGTGTAAATGATTTTTCTTGATGATTGAGAAATATTTGTTTTTCGGTGCAGCTATTTTGTTATGATTGTATCAAGACAAATGTGATTGTTCATGTTACTTGCCTTGTATGTATGATTAAAGAGCACCCGGTGTGTTAGTATGCCTTAACGAATTGCCATTTGTGATGATTGTAAATGTGTTGTATGATTAATTGTATTGAAATCATATTAGTACCTTCATGTTGAGACAAATAGAGAATAAAGAAATAAAGTAACAAATTGTGTAATAAAAATGTTTTTATTTTTGTTTAAGTAGTGCATATTTTTTACTGCCGTATATATTTGTTTAAATAATTTATAGGAAATATATGTAACAGATCAAACAGCCAATCCAATGCCACACATTGATTGATACTTAATTTGCTATAAATAAGTTAATCACAACTTTTATGTGGTATCATGAGTCATCGAATGTCATGCGCCCCACACCGTGGCTCTTGATGTATCTCCTATATTGTTTGTATTTATTATTCTCGGCTAATGCCTTCTTAGCTTCCTCATCTTTAATCTCTTTCCAGTGTATAAAGTTCTCTTTTATCCACAGTTCATCATCTAAGAACTCCTGTTTTTCTGAATCTTCTAGAGCATTAAACTGGTGCTGCCCAAGTTTCATGTGTTTCCTAATTAAATGAAACTTTTCCTCTTCACCAAATGGCTGTTTCAATAACGTGAACTTCCAAAGCCATCTAAGATACCAGTAAATGTAATATGCAATAGTGTATGGTAGGATAATTAGTTGTACCCACAGTATGTCAACAATTTCTGGCTTTGCATAGGCACCCTTAATGTCCATGTTCTCCTCAATGACCCTCCTTATTATTCTGTCTTGCTCCTCTTTCTGTTCCGCTTTACTTTTCTTAACACCTTTAACTTTCGTGTGCAGTTCCTTCACTTCAGCTTTGCCAATTTCCAAAGCTTTATTCCTATACTTAGGCACTGTCATAAAGTACTTTATCGCTGTGTCGTATTTTGACCACGCACTGTAGTATTGTATTATAGATATAATGGTTATCGTGACGGCGAGCACTATTCGCACATCGACTTTCGGCGCCATGCGGCGTCTGTAGTACCTGTAGTAATGAGCGTAGTACTCTTGAGGGTTGTCCAACATGTAATCGTAGTCCGATCTCTCTTCTTCATCGCGAAGAATCTCGTACGCTGTTGCGATCTGCTTAAATTTTTCTTCGGCTACCTTTTTGGCATCGGCCGACCTGTGCATATCCGGGTGGAACCTTTTCGCCAGCTGTCGGTAACTTTTTCCAATCTCATTTTTTGTAGCTTCTCTGGAGACTCCTAGAACTTCGTAACAATTCTCTTTCCCACAGTAAATACCTTCGAGGAGGTGATCGTGAGACGTGACTACCGCTATCTGCCATGTTACACAGATAAATATGAGATTGTATTTTAAATCCATTTTAATATTAACACATATTATAGTTTATGTTATAAATGCTGTAATTTTATAAATAGCGATAACGTAATTTAAAATAAAATTTTGGGATTTACTACTGTACGACACTCCGTCCACCACGGCTAGCTTGCTAGTTGTCAAATTGACAATTGATTGCATGGAGTTAAGTTAAATGTCAATCAACATTCAACGTCACGACAACGTCAGCTAATTTTAGATCCATAAACAATTATAGCTAAACTATGCTACGCCCGTATACCTAAGAGCAAGAAGGACTTACAGGGACAGGTTGCATTCCTTTTCCACACAATACGAAAATTATATGAAAGAGGCGACCGATAGCATCGGTGTTGCGATGAATTATTGAAATATCGCAAAAGAGAAATTGGTTGCTGGAAGTCCAACCACTTGCTTTATACAACTTGGAACCAAAAAGTTTTAACCTAGATCAGCTTATGTATATATTTTTTACAATGCAATGAGGTTAGAAATGGGTTAGTTTTTTTATTTTAATAATGTAATTTTCTTTATATCTTAAGTTATTTTCATTGTAATTATTGTGTATAATAAACTTTCCGCTCGCTGGGTGAAGAACACACTTGAATGCACACACGTCTGTTTTCTGAGTCTATGGTTGGCTGCATCTCTTTAATTTTGTTCGTCTGTGGTCAATACCAACAACAAACACACGTTTTTGTTTTACTTTTGTGAATTAATTGTCTAAAAATGTTACAAAATGCGTTACAAGCTTTCTCGGACAATATATATTTATATTTAGTTGGCGAATCAGAGTGTATAAAAGGATTATTAGTAAAGAAACACAGTGAAAACTTGCGCACACATGGTGATTTTAGTTTTCCAAATTCCGCGAGATCTTGGCACGACTTCTTGAACTGTGATCAAATCTATAAATCAGCAGATTTATTAGAAATAGTTGGTAGAAAGGCAGAAGACATTGTTGAAGAGTCTAAAAAATGGATTTTAAGTGTAAGCAAAGTGAAGGAGGAGAAAGGTCGAGTGTGTTTGTTTTTAGAACGACCGCGAGCTATTGGCGTCTGTTTGTTGGAATCATTAAAGAATAACACATTTATATTACAAAGATTATTTGAAGCAGCATCAGTGGTTGAATTAGATTCACTTATTCAAGGTAAATGTGACCTAACCTCATTGCGCGCGAATTACTTTTCTAAAGCAGTGAACAATTTATGTGCTATTTTCAAAGTGGACTGTCCCGTATTTGTTACGTCTAAATCTTCGAGCAAAAGTGCCGATAGAAGATTGCTACTCAGTGGAACTGTGCTCAACGCTAAAAGTGGAGCAAAGGAGACAAATATAAATGCTGAGCAATTCATAAGGTGTGTATAAGTCTATATTCTTAACTGAAAATAAAATTATTATATTTCAGCTGTATTTCATAAAAACTATGAACATTCCATAGGGTCATTTTAACTTATTGTTGTACACATATTTAAGACAGATCTAAGATTTCTTATGTATGTGAAGCAAGATATAATTGTTCCCATCTGTGATCATAGTTTCTGATAGCTTTAGACATTTTTCCCATGGATGTTTACATATATTATGATCCCAAATCTATGTTTTATACAGTCTACCTATTTTCTACATTTTACTTTTCCTGTATTCACACTTTATTCAATGAAAAATATAACATTTTCAGAATAAGACAAGATGAAATGACACTAATAGCGCAACACAAGTATGGAGTGAGAGTATCGACAGATTCAAAATGGAAGGAGTACATAGCACATCTGGGAGAGTCGGCCGTTGTTTTTGAGTTATTACAAACCAAACCAAGTGGTGCAATGAAGATTAACTTTGACTGTTCATCAGCTGGCTCTAGTAAAGGTAAACATATGATTACACTTGATTTCATTTAAGAAATTATATGAAAAAAGAAATTCTTCAGATTTGGCAAGGCATGTTAATTGTCCCAGTGGTCATTTCATCAGGCCGTCGGAAGTCTAGAAATTTTGGCAAAGGTCTCATCCTTGGGTTACCGGATTGCTCATTATATGGGTATTGGAAGGAATGTGGCCCACACTCTGTATATACATTGGTATCCAGGCATATATGAAAAGAATGGTAGAAATTATTTTGTATCCCTTTTATTGCAGGTGCTTCATTTGTTTTGTACAATTGTGCTCGATTGGAGACTATAATCAGGACATACCATGAGAAAGTCAGTGAAGGAACATACCCCCAGTTGCCAGATTTACAAAATACTGATTTCACATTACTCACACAAGAAGTAAGTGGTATTATGCTATACCGTTTTAAGTATATGATGTTTCAATAATATTGACAAGATATTTTTTAGACTAAATAATTATTCAGGAGGCTCAAGTAACATATAGAGCATTATAGGCAAGTATGCTGCATCATAGATCTCATTGTCACTTACCATCAGGTGAGATTGAGATCAAATACTTGCTTATAACGTAATAAAAAAAGAATAAAAAAATATATTATCAGTATCAGTATTGGATATATATAAAATTTGGCTAGTGACAAATTGAAGCGGAAATTTTAATTCATTTTTAAACGCGGTGAAATTAAGTTTTGAATTCTGACGGCGTTTTATTCGCTCACATTTGGCGCTTGCCGTTTAGCGTATTTTTGCATCTGTGGTGGAGCTGAAATTATATTATTAGATTTGTCCGTGGCCTTATTCTCACTCTCATGTGTGTTAAAAATCACAATAGTTAATTATTGAGTGTCGTACTTGCAAAACTACGAATTTCGGAATTACACATTGGCAAATATATAAATATGTTTTAATTGGGATCGTATTAATCCAATTCCCCTTATTTCAGGATGAATGGTGTTTAGTTTTCAATTACATACTCGGCCTGCCGTCGCTTCTAACCAACTGTGTGGAAATAAACGAGAGGACTTGTGAGTTTAGGCCACACCAACTGTGCAGTTTCCTCAATTCAATGGTGCGAGTGTTCAGCCAGTACTACAGGAGAGTTAGAATATTAACTGTAAGTACTAGCTTGTAAGCAAATAATTCAAAATGTATGTGTCAACAAACAATCAGGATGTTCAGGATGTTATATGATCACCTTAAAACTCGTAAATCTTTTCATTCTGTATCTTTTCATCTTCTCATTTTTTATTTGTTGTCGTATCGATTTCTTATATTTACGCGAATACTACACATTCATAATTTTTTTTTTACAAATTTCATTTCTATTATTTTATGTTTTTCCGAAACGTCGGAAACGTAAAAACAGAAAATTAACACCATAAAATCTATAAAATAAGCTTTATTTCAATTTATTGTCGTATTTTTGTGAAGAAACGGATATCATTCCATATCACTAAGCAGACACATGTTGAGAATTATTATCTTGTTGGATTCCAATTGGATTGTATTAAGTATTGAATTAGAATTTAACCCACCAATTTGCCACTCAAATGTAATCCACTGTCTGTTCAGTACTAATGCTCAGATTGTATCTTCTATTACTCTTATCTTGCGGTTAGTAGGTATTATACCTACTGTTCTTCTTTCCAGGAACCCAGAAAACATCTGCTGCCGGTAATGTTCGCTAGGATTCACTTGTTGAAGGCGCTCAATGACACACTCAAGATTTGTCTAAAAATATTAAACATTAAAAGTGTTTCCCAAATGTGAATCGGAATCTTTTATTGCTCGGTTATCTAAACAATTCAAATTAACCATTGAATGGTTAGGTAACACGTTAATACATTACGATTTCGAGATTCAATATTACGACGCATTTTGTTAGTTCGAGAAGTGTAGGTATTTATTCAAAATCTACTTGCCTGTTTGCTCCAGGCTCAGACGCTGAAATATTATTTCTTCGAGGCTCCAGGTCAACATTATATTACACGAGAAAGTTTTAAGTCCAGCGTTAAAATTGATTTATTGTTTATTCTCATTCGTTGCCGTGAGTGCACTAAGTCCGTACGAAGCCGACATGCATTACATACAAATTATTCAAGAAAGGTTCCTCATAATGCAACCGTACTACAAAAGAGTGCATATAAAAAAAATGTTTTGTTTGGAAACACTAAGTTCACGTGATTGACCCAGGTATTTTATTGTGGGCATTGCCGCATCGCGATTGGCTCACCGAGCGGGGCACGAGCGGCGCCGACAAATCACGAACCGCCGTACACGGCTGAGCGTCCCGAACTCGCAGTGTGTTTTTGACATCGGTAAACGCAGTCGTGAACTTCGGAGCGCGTATACATTATTTATTTATAGTTTTAATCGAATAAAGTCGCTTTGCGTTCGTAAATACCTGTGCTCAACCGGGATACAATAAATATGAGTATTGCTGCTCTGATCCAAGCCGCTGAATACATCGAAAGGCGCGACAGAGGTGATTTGGATTTTCTTTGTTTGAATTGTCAATGGAGTGCAACTACACGCACACGTCAACATGGCTCCCGTCTATTTTTGCCGTGCTATAATCAGCTGATTTTGACGGAATGGCAGTGTACTTTGTTGCAGAGGCGGAGCACGGATACGCGTCGAGTTTGCCGGCGTACGAGGAGTCTCGCTCGGGCGGCAGACGGCCGAAGACGAAGAAATCGCAGGGCAGCAGGTGAGTGCGCGGCCGGTGCAGTGTAGTGCCAGTGCAGTGTTCCGTGATTGCCTATCGGTAGTGCGTACGTGCTGTGTGATGTGCTACAAATGTCTCTTTTCTGTTCCAGGACGACTCATAACGAGTTGGAAAAGAACAGGTGAGTGTTGTTGTGTTATTATTGATAAGAGTGGTGCGAGCACGGGCGCGCGTTGCCGGGTGCCGGTTATCGCACGGCGCAGTGACCTTGGCAGTTCTAGGCAAGGGAAAGAGTGCATGATTGGGCCGGGCCGGGCGGGGCGGTGACGCTGCTAACCCATTTGGCAGCGGCGAGCGCTGGGCTTACGTCACGTACTTGAGTGATCTTCCTCCGCCGTCATTACCTGTAGGCCGCGACGTGTTTACGATGTTTTAGTCACGCTGTCATGCAAAGGTCGTTTTGCGAAATTAACGGTTCAATGTGTGCCTTAGATCATCTATATTATTATGAACTGGTAGTCAAGTCAACTAATTAGCTGTAACGTTCCTTCTCAATAAAAAACAGAAATTAGGTAGGAATTTGCATTAATTAATACTTATGTTCCCTGAAGAATATTTTGGGTACATTTCAACTATCGTTTATTGTCCATTCTATTATGTCTGATCAATAATTAGAATTACGAGACCACTTACCCACCGACTCCAAATTGGGTCCTCAAATACCTAACGAAAATGGTGCGGTACATTCGGCCTGCCTAATAACATTTTAACCTATTCATCGTCTCTTAATGGAGAGGGAATCAGCTATTAGTCTGTTGAAGGTCGCTTTCACTGAATTCGTTATCAGCGAGACTTAATGGGGGTTGAGTGATAATCAAACTTGATAGCTTGTTCCAAAATAGTAAATTAGCTACAATCAGCTAATTTATTCAGGCTAGGTTGGTAAGCCTACGTGAATAATTGTATTCAGGAGTTCCAACTACATTTATTACCTATGAATTTAACAATTATGACATGTTATGGTGTAAGCCCTCATCAATTTCATCCAATATATTGGATATTAGGTACCTACAGATTCATAAAATCAATTGACGTATGTCTGTCACAAGCAAAAAAGCACATAAACATGTTAATTATAAAATAATATTCAATTTTCCGCTTCAGATTTTTTTGACGCGTCGTACGAATAATAGATTTCTTCCTATTGGACAAGTCGTCGTCGATCAACCGAATAACACCTGGTAGGGCCTACTAGTAATCACTTGTGTAGTTAGTGTCTTTTGTTTGATTACTTTTTTTAAAAAAGTAGTTGTTGTTGGCCTCCTAGCTCTATGGTAGCAGTTGAGTAAACATTGACTTGTTTTTTAATGACTTAATAGGGTAATTCAGTAGGTACGGTACCTAAATGATAATGATCTAACAACGATATTGATAATCATCGACGTACGTACTACCGCGTCGTTTGCGTTACAAATTCGATAACTATTATATTTTTTAGGTTTACTCCGTAGTTTGGTAGAACTCCCTTCTTTGCTTAGCCTACTTTGAAAACTTCACTAGAACTGTGTGCAAATTTAACGATCGTCTGTTATTGATTATGCTATCTCTACATTGATTTATTATTTGGCAGAATAGGTATCTAGATATATTTATAATAATACCAGCCCTTTTTAATGTCCCACTGCTGGGCACGGTCCTCCCCTGCGATGCGAGGAGGATTAGGCCATAGTCCACCACGCTGGCCCAGTGCGAGTTGGCGGACTTCACACATATTTCGAGGGGTTCTCTCAGACATGCAGGTTTCCTCGCGATACTTTCCTTCACCGTCACTAGATATATTTAATGTGGTGTTATTAAAAATATCCACGTGGTCAGGTTCGTGTGCTAACCAAACTGTGGAAAACTGAAAAAGATGATCTAAATTAATTTTCCCATACGTTTTAAAATTTACATTTGCACTAGCCACAGTTTTTAACACAGTTGTTATGTAGCTTAGTCATAACAGTATAGCGATTCCATACCTCGAGTACTGAGCTGAAATGACTATTATGTATAATGAATACATTATACCTATCTACGTATTACAAAAAGTCCAATTAAGAGTTCAAATTGTCTCAATGTTGAGGATCGCCAATGTTATTCTAGAGTTATTACATTACTTGTGCGAATTGAGAAATGAGCAGTGATAGCCAAGTTGGTAGAACGCTTGCCTCGGTACGAGGATCGCAGGTTAAAACCCCGGCTCGCAACTCTTAGATTTCTGGATGTCATGTGCGAATCTCATTCAACCTTGATTATCACTTGCAAAACGGTTAAGGAAAACATCGCGAGGAAACCTGCATGTCTGAGAGAACCCTTCAAAGACGTGTGAAGTCTGCCAACCCGCACTGGGCCAGCGTGGTGGACTATGGCCTAATCCCCCTTGCACTGAGGGGATGCCCAACAGTGGGACATTAAAAAGGGCTGGTATTATTATTATTTGGGCGATTTATTAGATGATTTAGGCCGCTGTACGAAATATTGTATTGTCATGTATATGCAGTGCTATCTCTTACACGCCGCTAGTGGTAGGTTTATTGAGTGCGACCATTGTTCTAATTCTAATAATAGGTTGGTCGCAGTGACGTGCCCACTGATTTACTGCCTAGATACCCGTCTGTGTTCTAGGTACTGCCGCTAATGACGTATTATTAAGGTTCACATATAATCACTGTTTGGTAGCGAACCGCCATTTTTCATATGCTGCCATTTGAATTGGATTAGCGCATTTGTAACGACGTAATAATTATTGTTCTGTAGTTACGTCATTCACCGCCTCGCGTACGTACCACCGTCACGTACATAATGACTGAATAACGTTCCTATTACAAGAACAAGTGCATATACTTTTTTTTGTTCTTACTAAAGCGATCGACACAATTAGTATTCCTTATTTTATGGGCTAATATAAATAGGTTGAGAGTACATTGGATATGCCCTCAGAATCTGAGATTGTTTTACCAGTGGGGGCATAATGTATCAGAATTTGATCATTCACTAGCGATAACATCACCCTTACTTAAGTAGTCTCGTAGGGCACTATATTAGGTCCCACACTCTAATCCCCTTTGCATACTCGTGCTCTATTCTCATCTACACACCTGAAAACGTTCTTTGGTGGTGAAGTCAAGGGCTTAAGTTTGTCTAATACCTACTACTATTAACTATATACTGATTCAATTATTTTCCAGTACCTACTTGAAAGGATTAAATATTATTAATCAGACTGTACAAGCACACGTACATTCTGATTTTCAAATAATGTATAAGAAATAATGGAAAAGAAAAATGCTCGTTACTTATCCAGTTAGATTTAATCTAAGTCTATATGATTATTCGCTCGAAAAGTGCCTATTTTATCCACGTAATGTTAGCAATAATCGTAAGTAATTCCATGTTGGTTTTGCTGCGTTGGCGTGTGATATACGAGGAAGAAAGAGGGGTGGTAGCCACGAAAGAATTTCTTACAAGATTCCTTCTTACACGTATCCAACGTGGGCGGGTAAAGTACCATTAAGAAAAAATAGTGCTGTATGTCAATTTTATTTGTAACCTTTGTACTACCTTAGAATTTATAAGAGTTTGTTAATTTAACGTGCCGTGCGTAATTGTGCAGAACATTATCGTTCCAAATTAAGAAAAAAATTTAATCCATTTTAAATGCTATTACAAAGATTTTATGCCTTTGTAATAAAAGAAAATGCTGAGGGTATAGATGATATGATTACGTATTTTCGAAATGACCTATGAAGATAATACGGACTTATATCAACATCCAATAACATAAACAGCAAAGAAGTAATAAAACTTTAGAGAATATGAAATTATTCATACCGTAGACGTAGCGTTTTGCTGGGAATCAATATTGAACGTCGTTGCATCATCGTATGCATAGCTATTTAATGCACTTTGCTGTGAGCGACGTCGATTTACCTGTCTCTTTTCATTGATCTATCATTCAAATGATTAAAAAGAAGGTAGAATGGCTTTCTGCTTTCATAATCCGGGATACGTGTTATAATCGCCCTATCTTTTTTTTTATGAAGACTTAGAAATACGTAAATGAATTCTTATCTTTACGAGTTGATCAGCAAAAAAATGTTTAATATCTGGACAACTTTATAGAGCTACTTTCTATGTTAGCTCCTGTCTAGATTCTAGACATTAGAGTATGCATATCTAGCTAGATGAACAGTTATGATTAGCGTACAACTAAATACGCAGAAAATTATCATGAATATAAAGAAACGAGATTCCGCTTTTGTTTGCTTGCCTACTTTAAAATGCTGTCGAGACTTATCAGATATTAAAATCTTTTTTGTTAACTCCGTATTTATAAGACTAAAAAATATGCTTTGTGATTGATGCCCAAATACTCATTGTGACTATTTTTAAAAAGCGGTTATTTTGATATTACAAACAGACACTCCAATTTTATTTATTTGTATGTATAGATGTCCCTACGACGCATAGGTACGTCGGGCGAGGTAATGTAACGTCCCTATTAAACAGGTTTTTTAGGGCGGATCTATAAGAATTTTCTTATAACGCTTTACGTGAGATGCGTGATTGATAGACAGTTAGATTACATGAGCGCGGCATTGTATGAAAAAAGCTTTTTTTATATACCAAAGGAGGGTTGTGTGTAGAGCCTTTTTAGGTTACTTTCTCTACAAATAGGCACTTGGTGTTCAGTGTAGGAAATTGCCTTCACTGCGTTGGTATTTATGTTCATTGCTTGTTTGGGTTGTTAAGTGTATACTCTCATATTATCTCGGAGTGTGGTCTATGGTCTGAGGGTCTGAGGGCAAATTTTTGAAGATTGTGATCTTTGATGTGGGGAACTGACTATCTCATGCTTGTTTTCTTTAAGACTGGGAACCTGAGAGGTACTTTAACTAAACTTTAATATTATCGAGATATTTTCGCTTCCATTTTGCCCATCAATCGACGCACGCGCACGCATAAAACGATCGTAAATCTCGCGCACATTTCAGATTACATCGTATCCATCGCGTTGTACCGTACACACTTGCAAACTCGTTCTATAACATAATTATGATACTTTTTGGAACGTCGCCGGACATGGTACCTTACTCAATCAAATGGCGTTACTTGGAGATTCTCCTGCCATGTACTCTGTGTACCCCCATCGTTTCGTGTCACAAAAATGCAAAAAGGTCGTTTCTGAAGAGTTGGGCAGACCACTTTGGGAGACTTAGAAATGCACGCCTTTTTTCAAGCTCAATTTTTGTCGACTGTAACCTCCGACGATACATTACCGTGCGAGTTTGGGACCAATCAACGTTAGCTACATAAAGCAAACTGACAGGCTGAAATGGATCGATTGCAACTCGAATTTGAGGCGTCATTGGCGACTGTTTCTGTTATATGCATTGAGCGCAATTTATAACAACAAAGGTAGGTACTTACATTATTTACATTTATACCCAACGATGTGTGAATCGGACAAGGATAATTCCGCCAGGAGTAGTTCCCTTTGAATGAAGTCCAAAGAGACGAAGGTTACGGTGTGGTTAGCGTATTGTTGCATAACTACTTAGATGTAGTTACCACATGATATATGTGGAACTACTGTAGTATACCTACATAATACGCGTTTACATAATGTGTTGTGGTGACGTGGCATATGGCGGAGACAGCGATGCGCCTGCGCAGCCCGCGGTACCCCCCGCGCCTACCCGCACCCCGCATGTGCCCCGGCGCGGGTAATTTTCCAATAAACCGGAGTTAGCTGTAGTTTGTCATGTCATGTGTTTTGAACACACAAATTGCAAAACGTTTGTTGCTAGCCGGAGGTAAATGGATGGTATCAATTTGTCCTTTTTAGGATTCGGTTTTATTTCTTGGCTACGCCATGTTTCTTTTTTAATCTGTAACCCGACTTTAATAAATATATGCATTGCATTGTGGTTGAGGAACAAAGCCATGTCCGTGCCAATACAGCATATTTTGTTAGAAATCTTATAAAATTATCTAATATCAAACTCGTACTTTCCATAATTAGGATATCATACATATTCTGGACCTCATCCTCCCACTCGGTCACCGAATCCTCCGTTGTACTGACCTCACGTGTAATCCTCTAGATAACTCAAAAGTCTTTACTAGTTCGTATGCAAATCACGTGCAAACCTCAAACCGTAGCGAGGTGCCGGCTACATGACTCACCATACCCATGCTTACACGTGTAACATTTTTTTACTGCCATTTGTCGAAACGAAAAACTGCTTATTATATTTCTCACTAGACAGACAGACACACAAAAATTGTAAAAATATTTTTTTAATATTACAAACTGACACTCCAATTTTATTTATTTGTATAGATATACGATTGTGCGATACGAATACTTTTACTGTCTTATTCATTGCTCCATATTTAACCTTGAGCACAAACCTTCCTTCTATTAAGACTATTAAGAGTAATCAAAAACTAAATTTCCCTCGTATTCATGCCAATTAACAACATAGTGGACAGCAATGCTGATTCGTGGCCAGACTTAATAAAAAATATTCACTAGAACACTAGTTTTTTTTATAATTCCTATGGAGAAAAAGGCAAGAAGCTTAGGTGACATTGTCATCTGCTCTATAATATTTTTCCGTCTACATCGATCTCAGATCTGCTCATTTGTACGTGTAGTGCTAAGGCAGTTCGTGAACACACATTTCTAGTTTTGGCTACTTTCCCAGCATGGATTTCATGTGTGATGTCATCGAACGATCACACAAGGATCACTTCTGCCACTTCTCACGTAGCATATCAAGAAACTAAACACCCCAATCTCTCTCTTCTCAAATCACCGACACACACATCAGCTATACTGATAAGCGCATAACGCGTGCACTTCCACGTGACAGCTGTTACCTGAGAATCAATCCGCTGATTCATAACGTGACCCACAAACGTTTGTATACATTGTACCCTCTTTGTGTATAGATCTCTTCCCCTGGCCCCATTCGGACTAAAATTGACATCTTAATTTGTTCAGTGACCCCTATGCTGTGTTCTTTCAATACTAGCATTGGAACGTCTTGTTGTGCTTTGGTTATAGTGAGTGCTATTCTGGTTAAGTGGAGGTTGTCTATTGTAGAAACTGCGACCTAATCTCTTATCGAGCGGATTCGTTGTTTTACGGCGTGTTTTTTGGTTGCCAGTAGTTATGTTACTTTTTTTATTGCAATACACGTTGGTTTGGGAGACGATCGTTAATAATGTTAAAAGTTATGGTATGTTATCTGTACATTTAAAATGCGGTAAATAAATTAAAATTAAAAATTGATTGCAGAGCAACATTGCCGCTAGTTCAATCCCGAAATCAAGAAGGGAGAAAAATCATTGCTGCCAACTTACATATAAAAAAAAATGTTGCTTACTAAACTAAATAAAAATTATATGTTTAGTTTGTTCTAAACATCTCTTCTAAAATCACTTTCATGATTAGTGCACATAAGATAAAGTACAACCTCAATTTCGTGTGATTATACTGCGAAGTAATGACGTCGTCGCTACGCAGTGTGTTTCGTTAGGCAACTATATTTTGTTGATGGTCGCCTTTCGTTATCACTCCATCTAAATGTAGTTATTATAAGTAAGTTTTCATGTCACGTTACCAATCATTAGTTCAAAAATACAGGATAACAATCATAGAATCCGTAGGTAACTTCGTTTTTATTCATTGTCAATCTTAGAAATATGTAAATCATTATACTAATGGCAGTATGGTTCAATACTGCCTTTAAATGTGTTCTTGGTTCTAGGTCTCTTACCTAGTATTGAGTGTTTATCAATAAGTCTCTCTTATCATCTTCTCATGTGTAATCTTTCTTGAATGAAGTATCCAAATGGCTCATTCCTTGTCAATCTGTTGTATTTCGTTTTGCCCTTGATAGATGTACATGTAGTTACATCAGATGTTTATGAATGGTGTTGCCCGATATAGAGGTTCGATATTATCACTCTTCATACATAGAAAACCAGGCCTTGGTGATTAATTTTAGGCGTGTTTCAAATTCACGTAACCACACGATAAGATCTAAAACGTGGTACACATTGATTATGCCCACCTTTTCGTGGTAGAATTAATGTGCACATCGCTTGTAGGCCAGCAGGCATTGTGCCATTATAGGATGCCCATTAAGATGACACACATGTATCAACCATGTCTGTGATCGAAATAGATTAATTCTCGGAACTATTAGTTCGATCGTAAATTTTGGATATATCACAAGCGAGTATCGTACTAATGATCTTCTATTTTGCGTGGTAAATTTAGTGGAATTTGTCCACGGAAATCAATAATCGGAGCCTCTAAATCGCTCTCGCCCCCTTCACCATTTCCACCGTCTCTAGAAGCTCCAAAAATGTAGAGCAATAAAAGCTAAAGCCCTATCGTAAGGGCGTACGATGCTATCTAAGTAGGCCCGCCTCTTTAAATCCTTCTCGTGAAACTTGGAAGATTCCTCGCCGATACTGGCGTTTCCACTATATTGTTCATCATCTCCCGCCAAATTTAACGACCCCGTGTACTCTGCTATCTTGTTGCGTTTTACAGCTTTTTCTGTTACGATTTTGCCTGTTTGCCTCTCTCATTGGCGCTGTTGATTGTATTGAATTATTTGCTGACTATTGATTTTGCGATCGCCATTTAGATCAACGTATTCCACTGAGTTTTAAATGGTAAATTGATGTTAAAATTACGAATTAGTTTCTTAAATTTGTCTCAAAAGAACATAAAGTTACTTATGTTAATTTTCAAATTGCGATAGCAAGTCAATTGTCTGCGAAGGGTGATCTATATTAACGTATAATATTGTTCGAGAATACTCTTGAAAATTCCTCTAACGAATCCAGATAAAAATATCGTTTATTTTTTGCTTCCAACGAAATAATAGCACAAAATATTATACGTAGTTAATGGAAGCATTAGGTGACTTTTTTTCTTATTAGTTAAAGTAACTAGTCTGGGGTGCTTCCCTATTAAGTGCCGAGTTACGTCAGCTAATATATTGAGGCCATTATTTTAATTTAACCTAAGTATTAGGAGGGATGTTTTCTATAACGTTCATATCGAAAGTATATATATATATATATATATATGTTGTTTGTTGCTTTTGTGTATTAGTCAGCCATCTCTGAGATTATCATCAACTCGTTTCTATTATTGATGTTAACAATTAAACTATATGCTGCATGTTACGCAGTTCTGATTAAACAATGGGATGCTGTGATTTGTTAGAGGTGATCTATTAAAGTATCTTATATCTCGTGCTAGCATGCCTCCCAAACACTGGAAGCCTTCGTAGGACATAGATACTTTCTATAATATGTGAAGAAATACACTACACAGCCTCGTTGGCTACTCAATGATAATTATCTTACTTTGAAATTATGATATATCTCTAACGTTATCGAGCAGCTTACTAGTTATTTATCTGCACAGATTTATCTTAATGAATGTTATTCTAAAGCCATTCAAAATGGTGGAGACATTGTATGAAAGTGTCTCGTGGGCTGCTCTGCTTATACTGAGAAGAACGATACAGACGGCACTCGCAAATTTTCTAAAGGAGTTCTGAGTTTTGTAAAGCTTGTATAAATTTAATAATGTTTTGTCAACGACGGTGTTGGATTATATATTTTATTTTTGATAATGAATCAAAATACGTCTGACGTTTTCGTCTGCCAAATAATGACTATTAGAATATGGAGAAAAAAAACAGTATCGGTTATATCTCAATTTGCATAATTTAATCACTGATAAGACATAGTCGTAGTGTGTGAACAATGTAACAATTATTGTTGTTCATATACTGCAAGATAATCTTAATAACGTCTTGTAGGTTGCTCGTAGTTTTTATAAAGTTAATTTTTATCAATATTTCTTATTTTAAATACTGGTGTCGACAAATTCTTGAGACATCAACATTTTTTAACCTGCATGTCTGAGAGAACCGCTCGAAAGACGTGTGAAGTCCGCCAACCCGCACCGGGCCGGCGTGGTGGACTATGGCCTAAAGACAGACTTTATAACCAGGTGTTACATACGATTTTAGTCGACATTTCAAGATAATTGTCGTGTGACTCATCATTCGTTTACAGTACCGATTTATGGTACCAAAAATGTAACATTATATATGAAGTTCTAATCTGTTATTCTATATGGACATGCACTAATGTGGCAGGGTAGTTGCTATGCTACAGCGGCCGCAGATAGTATCTGGTACCGCCGCACTGTCTATCTGTCTCATCGTGTCATCTACATGCGTATTGCGTGTGTGTGTGTAGGCTTGTTAGTTGTTATGCAACACGATACATTTAGATCAGTGGCGTGGTTTCATCTCCCAGTAGATGTATAGTTGGTAGGTACCTTACACGAAGAAACAGTACAGGCGGACAGTCGCGCACAACATAGTGAAGCACATTAAAAGCAAACCTTTTGTAAGGTTTTAAGTAGAATACTATTAGAGATATTCAAATCGGTGCTCTATCTGGAATGTTTACTTTGTATGACTAATACGCTTTTTACCATTTTCCCTGAAATGATTTATCCTGATATGTTTCCCTATGTTATCTGAACATTTATCCGGCTTTGGTTAATCCATTAATTTGGTTTATTTGTTCTTAATCTATCCTATGAAAAACTTACACCACTGAAAATAACTACTGACTTTACATTTATTGAATACGGTAGGTATACAATGTTCAGTTTTTTTACGCATAATTCAACTACATAGGTAGGCTAGGTGTATTTGTATACAAATTCTATGTTAAATTATTAATCAAAAAATAATGAAGTACTTAATACATAAAAAAGATAAATGCTTAATTAATAATTAGTTATTTATTGGAAACGATTATAATTGCCTTTGTAGGTAATCGAATAATCGGATTTTTATTTTTCATAACGTCCTCATACAAACTTGCAAATTGCTTGCAAGCCAATTGCGACCTAATTCTCTTTTATTAGTTGTCACAGTTGTCTAGTCGTAATTTAGCACAACAACGCGGTATCAGTTTCATAAACATGTCGTAGGTACCTACATGTCTTGTTTATCTATGGTCGCTGAAATTTGCATTCGGTGTCAGTGAAAAAGATAAAAATGTTAAAACGATGGGCTTCAGGCTGTCGGTATTGCCTGTTTGAGCACTACGAGTGATAAGAACAAGGGTGCGTTCACGCATGCCTTTTTTTATATTACACAATCGTATACCAAGTGTTGTAGTTTGACATTGCGCGCTCAAAAATTACAGCATTTTTAATCGATGACTTCGAGAACAAATCATTTCTGTAATTAGGTATTTTATTGATGTTCAGTGTAACTTTTACTCGATGTTTTCTTTAACATTCCACTTACAGCAAGTAAGATGTTGGAACGTCAATTTATGATGGCTAGATTCTAGATCCGCCCTTAAGTAAGTTAACTTGCAATAAAATAAAACAGCAAAGGTGTACAAATTACATAATTTACATAAGTACATTACTCATAATTTGCATATGAAGCGCTTTTTTACTTCAGTTCTATGCTAATGTCGCTAAAAGGTTTTGTATTAAGCCCTTGTAATGACCCATTGTTGGGACATTAACTTCGTCCGAGACATTAAACAGTTCATTACTGGTACCAAGCCACATAACTACCTAATAATTGTTATCCTGTTAATATTTATGTAGATGATATATGAATGTTTAATCCCACTACTTTTGTCACTCGATCACGCCAGAACGGCTGAACGAGTCTGGATAAAATTTGGCACAGAGATAGATTATAGTCTGGAATAGCACATAGGCTACCTTTTATCCCGGTAAAATGTATGGTTCCCGTGGGATGGATTTGTTTTAATTTTTCATAGAGCAAAGGATCGACATTATTTTTTGCATAGGTAGTGGTCGTTTAGGGATCAGAAAATGACGGGCATACTTATTAATCGCGGGTAACACCGCGGGGCGCAGCTAGTATCTATATAAGTATTTATATACTGAGTTCGCCCTCAGTCCATTGTACGGTACTCATAAAACAAGCGTTGCTTAGTGTGGGACCGTATAGTTGGTGTTTATTATTAAATACTAGCTGTTGCCCGCGACTTCGTCCGCGTGGTATTTAACAAAGACAACCGTTGACAACAGCCTGCTCGCCCATTCTGAGCCCGCGGCACGCATTGCAGGTTGTTGCTATCAAAATTAATTCAGGCGCTGCGCTGCAACATTGGTTTTAATTATTTTTCGTGAGATCCTATTTTTTTTTCTAAAATAAAAGTAGCCTAAGTTACTCCTTGTTACATCAGCTATATGCCAGTGAAAGTCCCGTCAAAATCGGTCCAGCCATTTCAGAGATTAGCCGGAACAAACAGACAGACAGACAGACAGACAAAAATTGTAAAAAATGTTGTTTCGGTATAGGTAACGTGTATACATCCAAATGCACTTAGTAAAAAGCGGTTATTTTAATATTACAAACAGACACTCCAATTTTATTTATATGTATAGATTGGCTTCTGTGCCTCAAGACGGGGGTCAAGGAGGTTACCCGTTGCACTTAGCTCCACACTTCTAATATTAAAGGTTATGAATACTAAGCCCACGCCCACGGTACGCCTGCCTACGCGATGTGTGGCCTTCTAGGTACATGTATAACCATGGCAACTGCAACAAATAATAAACTCAAAATTAAAACCATTAAATTTGTTTTTCTGATGTGTGTTTTTTTTTTTTTTTATTACTTTATAGGCAAGTATTTGATCTTGATCTCACCTGATGGTAAGTGACGATGAGATCTACGATGGAGCATACTTGCCTAGGTAGGAAGGCGGCAGTAGATAGAGACGCTACATTCACTAGGCACATGCAGCGCAACTGATCTGACCCGCCATCCATGAATGGCAGCACCGAACATCATGCCGGAACACGGCTAGGCCGCTTGGCGACATGGCTTTGTTCAGTGGGTGGTGACTAGCCACGGCCGAAGCCTACCACCAGTAGAGTTGTCACCTGGTTGGCACCACCCAGGGTCACGTGTAGGGTATCTCGAGGGTACTTAATTCTCCTACGGACGAAGGTGACTCGTGTTTTGGTATTTCACACTTTTTTTATACCCGGTGAAGGGAAATATAGTGAAGGGCTTGGTTATAGCAATATCCATCTGTTCTTATATTATGAGCATGTCATGCATTGGAGAAATCATAATTTTTTGCTAATACTATATTCGTGCCTCTGCTGCCACAGAATAACCAAGACTTGACTTGGAATTGAAATCCAGTGTTGTGGATTTTAGGTTGCATTGATAACTTTCACCGTCGGATGCTAATTGACTAGCGTAAGATGTGCTTGGATGCTTAGATACTTTGTAGTCGATCCACTCGCTCAGTACGTCAAGTGCGATATTATTCGTAAGCGAATTGTATACTTTATAGTTTACGTATTTGGACACATTGTATGGTAAATTGAACAGCGCCTCTAACAGACAGTATTTAAAACTTTCAATTCTCCATACAATGTATCTACATGCGTAGACTGAAGTATGCGGTTGGCTTACTGATTAGTCTCAAGAATAAAAAAGCTGAACGCGATACAAATACCATTTTAATACAATTTACAATGGATACACTTACCCCCGAATTTGTAGACGTTTTATAACTTTGTCAAACGTCATATAGGAATGCGCAAAGCAAAACTCTTGTGCGCAGTACTAAATGACGTTTGATGAAGTTATGAAATGTCAATAAAATTGGCGCTTAGTATTTATTACGTCATATTTTTTATCAGAAAAAGGTGTCATTGAAATATCGAGACAACACTTTTAGCACGACTCCGCCAGCTCTTCAGTCTCGATGAAGCAACAGACCTGTCGACGGACAATTCATTACGTTACGACACAGCTTCGTTACAATTCGATAACGACGTTCCTGATCGAATGAAATACGATGACGTATAAAAGTGCTAAATCATTTTTAATAACTTGTTTATTCAAACTAACACCACTCGGTATGTGCATTTGTGGAAATATAATTTTCTTTCTCTATTCACTTCAACATTTTCGCAATGGACTTTTGAGCGTATGAGATACATAACAATATGAGTGACCTCAGGAGAGTGATACTTAGCAGTTTTGTTGTTAAGGGTGAGTTCAAACGACCGTAGGTGTGAGGTATGTCATACAAAGTTTGGCACTCACTTTGTAATCTCGTGTGACACAAACCGAATTGTTATATAAAACTGTACGCAGCTTAAATTACGCAAATCGTTTCTCGCAACCGAAATTATGCTCGTATGGCCACTGCATAATAGAACCTAATACATTTTTTTGTTTAAACAATATTATCAGGTAAGTCATTTCACGGCACCACGCGTGCATATCGACCTGAATATTCCTATTTTAAAAAAAAATGGATCCCATGAGGAAAAGCCCCAAGATATTCCGTCGGTGCGCTTCGCCCGGACTTACAGCTCACTGCGGAGGGTATAAACTCAAGATAGGCCTATAAAATAAATGCCTACTCAACTAACAATATTTTTTATACCGCATCGCAAGAGGTCGGAACAAACTTTTCTATATTACAGAAATCACCAAGCTGCGTCGTAAATAGGACCTTTTTATGATCCCGAATCATAGGGAGGTTATTGTTACATCCAATGGGAGATTTGTCATATATTTGTTGCACGAACTGGTCAAGATACTATCAATTCTGGGACGACAGAGGCAATGTTTGAACAAAATGTTTTTGTGAATCAATAAGTAATTGGTTATTTCTGTAGTCATTTCATCAACCTGAATATTATTATCAAACAGTATTTTTCTTTAAGAAAAGTGTTTTATATGTATAGCTTATATCTTTGAGACAAAGAAATATCACAGTATATAAGATACTTTTCGGGGTCGAGTCACCTTCGTCCGTAGGAGAATTAAGTACCCTCGAGATACCCTACACGTGACCCTGGGTGGTGCCAACTAGGTGACAACTCTACTGGTGGTAGGCTTCGGCCGTGGCTAGTCACCACCCACTGAACAAAACCATGTCGCCAAGCGGCCTAGCCGTGTTCCGGCATGATGTTCAGTGTTGCCATTCATGGATGGCGGGTCAGATCAGTTGCGCTGCATGTGCCTAGTGAATGTAGCGTCTCGATCTACTGCCGCCTTCCTACCTAGGCAAGTATGCTCCATCGTAGATATCATCGTCACTTACCATCAGGTGAGATCGAGATCAAATACTTGCCTATAATGTATAAAAAAAAAAAAAAAAAAATACTATAATATCTACATTATTCAATATCCTTTGTAGGACGTATAACATCGTAAGTGAAATAACCCAACACGCGTTTGTGAAGTTTAATAAAGACTTCTAACCTTACCTCTCGTGTACGTCGACGAAACTATTTTCCATTATCTTTAATATTATGTCTGAATATAGAGCGCTTGTTCAAAGTAAATATCTTTCAATAACCCACCACTGCTCTAACGCGAATTGGAATAAAAACCATGTATGTTGCGCACCTATGTTTAGAGATGGCCTTTTACCGAATACTTGTAGTGAAAAAAAATCCACCTCTGGTAGTATTTTTTTTTGTTTTTTATTACGTTATAGGCAAGTATTTGATCTCGATCTCACCTGATGGTAAGCGACGATGAGATCTACGATGGAGCATACTTGCCTAGAAGGTACCTGTTCACTCTCGAGTTGAAAACACCCAGATTGTAGTCAACGGGGAACAAAGACGCCGCAGTTCGTACGATGAAAGTAGAAGCAAAACGTATCTTATAAGTGCCATAGAGCAGAAAACAGTCTAGCTATGGAACTCACTCTAGAATGCCATCGCTCTGTGTATACGGTTGCTGTGTTCGAAATCGATGAGGATTGCGAGATATAATGTGCTGTGTAACAGTAAATTAACAGTACCAGTGAGCAATGAGTGTGTGTAAACATAGTCAGATTGCTTATAGTACACGAGGTACAGACAAACAAAGCGACGTTTATCGCAACAGCCAATTGGTTGTAGTAAATGAGTAATTAGGTCCAACAAGAGTAGATCGCGGTGTAGGCGGCGCGCGCGGCGCGATGACTGATATCTGAGGATAACAGCGTACTGCATTCATAAATGTTTGATGTTCCCGTTTGTACTGGAATAGTTATGTTGTGCCTTCTTTGCAATCCTAGGATTTATGTAATAGCCTGCTAATTTTCTTTTCTTACATGTCCAGGGATTTTGTTACAAGACATATTTTTTCAATTGTACGACCTACACCTATAAAATTTGAGGAGTTCTCTCAATTCCTCATGGATCCCATGATCAAAATATTTTTTTGAAAAAAATGGGACCAATCTGTAAGCATATCCTTTCATATAAAAAAATAATTTTCCAAATCGGTTCATAAATGACGGAGATCTGAGGTAATAAACATAAAAAAAAATACAACCGAATTGAGAACCTCCTCCTTTTTGAAGTCGGTTAAAAATAGTCTTTTTTAATGTTCGGTGTCAAAAAATCATGAGTGATTTCTAGATTTGCTTACGAATCACAAATTAATCAAACATTTGTATGAAAAGAATCTAAACTTTCTAAACATCAGTTTCTATCATCAATCTCATCCAGTCCTTGGATGGAGCAGCCATGTTTACATTATTATTTCCTTATTTGTCTAAGTCTCTAAGTATGCGAGTCAACTTTCGAGATGATACTTAACCTAGAAATGTACACGTACATACTTTGCGTTGCCTGGCACTCGTGCTCAGTGTTGCCATGGAGAAAACTTGAATATATCGTGAGTCCACTTCCATTATTACATTAATGTGTCAAGCGTAATTTGTCTTCAATATGTCTGATTCTATCTCTGAGTGTTAGACCGTCCAACACTGAAATTATTACTTTTAATACACGTCATTGAATCTATTTATAACCACTAGTTTATAGTCATTAGAATAATAGTAGAAAAAAAATACACGTACGAATTAGAATAAATCACGAGTAACTGCAACACTGATGTGTGATGTAACAACACACGCACACGCAGCGGACATTTAGAAACGGTTCCCTTATTCGGTGAACGAGCGACGAACGCGGGTGTGTGGTTCACCACATTAATTGCATTCGCCGTGGTGCGGTCGGCTTATTGTCGACTCGCACTATTGTTGTGAAAACCCAGCACAATAGACAGCTGTCTGCTCGCTGCGAAGAAAAGTGCGCCGCACAGTTTCAACGACCTCGTTTGTGCACGTGAAAACGGATCGAATCGTCATAGTCCGTGTTTCGATGCGAATGGCTGCGCGGGTGCGACCTAACTGACGTATCGATCTCAAGGGAAGAGGAAGGCTCCGTTTAGCGTCGGGAACGGCGAAATGCTTTTCCCCTTAAGCCGCGGGTCCCGTCTCTGCAAACAGAACCGGTTTACCTTGACTTTTGGCTTCGGCGGCAGCGGCACGCCGCCGCACAACAGCCTGGCATAATCCACGATCTATTTATATCACCATTCCAATTCACCGGACGAAATCGCAAGTAAACGGACTGCACCCATCGGCGGCCTTGGTGCCTTTTTTCTCGTTACATTATTTGGCGGCCAAATGACGTAATTCGCTTAGACGACTGTAAATTGATTCTATCTTTGCCGCTGGGGAAGATTTGCAAATTGAATTTGGCCCATGTATCGAATTTTTTTCGCACGATCTGATCATCGCCGACGAGAAGGGACATCGAGTTCTGTTTTGTGGTAAATGCGAAATCTTTTGCGAATTAAGTTCGGACTTTAAATTCAATCGTCGGAGTCGCATGAGAACTGTCCGCGGCGTACAAGTGTAGAATAATTTGAGCTAGTATTTATCTTTTCTGATACTTACTGTCTTAATTAAGTGTACTTAAGTGAAAGGTCCAAAAATCTTGAGCATCGGTACTGTTTGACATACGTTTTAATTTGTATGCATGATGTGTAAAGGTTGTTTATCTTAAGCTTATACATTGTAGCGGGGGTGAGGGGCTAGCGGGGGCGCGGCCGGCGCGGTAATCACGCTGCCTTGATTACTACCATTGTCTTCAGGAAATCCTCGCTCCTTCGCCACCGCTTTTGTCCCGACTCTTGTCTTTCTATTAATTCCGAGGCACCTAAAAAAGGTTTTATTACGTGTCGTTACATTATTCATAGTTTGGAATCAGCGCTTGCTTTATTGAATTTCCGAGCCCTTTCCCTTGTGTTGAATTCAATTCTGATTGAATCGGCAATCGGAGCCCCTTAAATTCTGTAGGGCGATGTAGTGAGCGCGATGCTCTGATACGCGCCGCACTCTACGGTAATCTCCGGTCGCTGTGTAGGATATTAATTGACTATCCGATGAGATGTACTTACTGATTACTTACGGTTCGCTGTCGAGTAACTATTACACGCTTCAACATCAATTTTCAACTTAACATCGTCAGAGATAATCATTGTTTGCTGTATCTCATACATTTTAGTTACAATGAGTATGTCGTCTATATAGGTTTTCGAGTACATGTTTTTCAGCGGTAACCCTGCTTCACGTGTTGGGCCATCAATCAATACACGGGCCGACCCCGCCCGCCCGCCTCCCGTCACTAACTAAATAACAAGCAGATAAAGCCAAACGCATTCGCTACTTAAATTTGATGTAACTTATCGGCTTCCAGGGGATCCGATTCTCGCTTCCTGTTTCCTTCCAAGCCGCTTTTATGGCCGCGTGTTTTGTTTTATTGTCTAGAGAAAAACTTTTAATTAGGGACATGGTTACAAGCACGCCTTCACATACAGCTTTGTTTACTTCAACAACAGTGTTTTATTTATCTTAATTGGAAATGAGTCATCGATAAAACATTAAAATGTCACTTTGCATGTTATTTTCTGCTCGGAGCGATAACAAGATACACAAAAAACATTGGCATTAACATTCTGAACAACAAATTAAATGTCACTTGTTGGATCATTACGGCTGCCACCCAAAAGAAAATAAACGAAATTCTATTAAACTCAACCGGTCCCTAGATGATTGAATATAAAACGAGTTTATTGATGTTGGCCTCGATCTGTAGAGTTTATCATTCAATCTCAATTGTTTCTCTCCTTTGACAATATAGAGTCTATAAAGAAAATATGTCTATCCATGATATTAAACCGTTTCTTTTAACGCATCTCTAAACAATTCCGTTCAATCTCTAAATCTGTTTTTATTCCCGCGTCGGCTGTATAAGGTAAAGTCGTTGTCAAAAGGCGTCGTGTTCAAAGGCCTTTGTTCGATGGCAATTTGTTTCACGAACGTATGTTTTGTGTCGTATCGCGTCGCGTGGGTAGTCTTCGTGCGAGCTGGCTCCGAGCTAGGCTTGGAAGGCCGTCTGCACATTGACAGGTAAGTGACGGGACGCATGTTGCCAACATGCGAGGTCACAGATACAAATTTTGATAGGCTTTAGTTACTGAACGTGGATACGAATAAAATGCTAGCACTAGATGTTAGGCGGCATATATCATTATTTCTAGACTAGCTGCACCCGTAATGTTGGTCTTGAGTTTTTTGACTGTACTGGGAGATCCTTTTCGTTTTCAGGTATAAAAAGTATCGTATACTTTGTATTATTACCAGGTATTATTTATTATATTACCTTGCCATTTCAGTAGAATCAACAGAGTGGATTTGGAGAGTAGTTATTTGGCTCCAAATGAATGGGTAATAGTATTGTAGATTATGTTGTCCTGGGTTTTAGATCACTTTTAAAGTACAAAAAATGGCTGACGGCCTCTGTACCAAAAAGTTCCACACATTTTAATTACCAATTTATAGTTATATTCGGGGGTAAGCCCCCGATTTAATAGACGTTCAATGTGCGAATCTCATTTTCAACTATGATTATCATTTGCTAAACGGTGAAGGAAAACATAATGAGGAGACCTGCACGTCTGAGAGAGCCCCTCGAGACATGTGTGTAGTCCGTCAACCTGCACTGTGCCAGCGTGGTGGACTATGGCCTAATCCCCCTCGCATTGAGGCGAGGCCCGTGCCCAGCAGTGGGACATTAAAAGGGCTATTATATATTTTTATTATCTGGCCTAACTTGGTTCTTATACCTAGTGTCAGATTCTTACGTAATACTGAATAATGTTTTAACTTTAACTCTTAATTCCACGAGTGTGATAAAGCCCGTGTTGCCGACGTGTTTTGTGGTACATAATGGACGCGTACCATTTTGTGTCGTTTTGTTAACTCCATAGGTACCCCTTTTGTTTTGTACGTGTACCGTATTGTGTGGTTTTACAATGTCATAGGCCTACGGATGTCACGTATATATCTTTTTTGAAGGGTCGTGATGATGAAATATTGTACCGTTTGTTTATCAGTTGTTCTTCATCTATGGGTTGACGGAAACGTTTCGAATGTTGTGTAGGAATGTTTTTTTTAATTGCGAGCTGATTTGGAGGATACCTCATAGTTTGTTTAATAATTACTGACTACTTGGTAAAGCTTGTAAATTGTGTTAACGAATTCTTTTTGTCGTCTATTAACGTCTTATTTAAGATTTGTATTTTGGTTTCTCCTTTCTGCGCCGAAGTAAATTCATTTCGGTACAAACCTAATTATTTCTCTTTGCGTAGTACTATATGGCGGTTGATAAAGTTATAAAACGTCTATAAATTCAGGGATAAGTCGATTGTTGTAGTACCTACTCGCGATTTTGTCTGAAGCTTTATCTTAATAGCTCGTTGCCTAATTCGGACTATTCCTAAAATGTTAAACCAAAAATTAGGCAAATCGGTTCGGCGGCTATCATATTTATTCAGTATCAGTGATAATTTTTATGTAGATTCTATTATAATTGTATCTCTCTTTACACGGGCTATACCCGGATTTTTGGAAGGCTTGCGTGGGGACATTGGTCCAACACGTAGAGGCCCTCATTGAGAATTTTAATGTTATGTTAGCCACCTGCTGGGGTCAATTATTGCTGAAAATGATAGCATAAACAGCGAATTGACCTCAGCAGGCGGAGGAACTATTGCAGGAATATGGAATGATAATTGAGTCTATGGATTGAGGTTTGGATGGACATGAGATAGGGCTATTGAAAGGGTAGCAGACACCTGCCATAATCAGCTTTTATCCAATTATTATTATTTTTTGTGACGCAATTTTCACACGGTGTTAATTTATTTAAGTGCAATATCGCCAACCTCCTCACCTCACACACTGTGTTTGCGCAATTAATATGTATATATATTGAAACAATCCTCGGTGTTTACTCATTTAATGTTCTTGATGCGTTGACCCCGCGTCTGTTATGTGCATATTGGCAATCGGCTAGTATTTGCGAGCCGCTTGTTACTATCATATTATATTAATTAAGATCATAATTGAAATAAAACTTAATTTAACGGATTTTATCGCGTTTATTTTATGTTTTCACGTTCCCGACGTTTCGGCTGCTTTACAGCAACCATGGTCACGGGAGGACTGAGGTGTTTGACGTCCTAGTGTCATAGTTTGAACTGGGTTACCCTCATATTTAGTTGTTGTTTGCGGTCCGATTTACGCAGAAAGTTTTATTTCAATGTGTATTCCCGTAAATATAAGAAATCAATATAAAATTATAATTGTCAAAAATAACAATTGCCGCTCGATAGAACGATTTTTTCCATGAGCAGCGAAAGTATTTACTATTATAAACTTTTTTTTTAAGTTGCCAAATGGCTACAAAATAGAAAAATGTTTGCCAGTGTCGAGTATTTTGTAGATAATTGTTATAAAATTACGAGTACCCCTGATGAGAATGATGATGTAGATGCTGATGATAAAATGAATGCTCCTCTCCTATTCGTAAAGCTGTGAATAGTCTTCTGAAAATTTCCGGGACATGTTAGTTGAACATGAAAAGTCGAGTTTTTTTTTTAATTTATTTTATTAACATATTTTATTGTAATATTCTCCTTTTGTGAACACGCAATGGTTAACATCCAACCAATATTACACATTATTTATCAAAGAAAATAAAACAAAGTTGATAACTTCAATGTTTAACTTCCCGCCAAAAAATCCCCTCTTATAAACTCATTATATAAATGTTACAACTGTTTATTTTTTAAGAACGATTCTAAATTTAGTTTTATTGCCTAAGTTTCGTAACTGTCGCAAAGTTATCTCAAAAACCTTTGAATAATAATAAAAAATACACAAACATAAGGCTTCATAAAGTCAAATCTAACAGTGAAGTAACTGTCTCCAGTTACGGGCGATGTCGATGTCGATGTCGATGATGACCCAACAATGTTTCAGACAATGGTAACACGGTTATTCTAAAATAGACCGAACTTTCTTGTGTGTTGAGTATAAAATCGTAATGTTGCATGGGCTAAGTTTATACACATTGTCGCGTATATCTTGTGGTGTTATGGGAAATCGGAATAAGCACTATTATTGATGGGTGTCCTTTGAATATTTAAACCACCTATGTGTATTTGGGATATAAACGATTCAAACGCGACGCGTGTAAATGCTTCGCTGATTTGGTACTTACTCAATTGGATTAAGTAGCTTAATCATACACTAGCCAAGACATTTAGAGGAATTGTAATCCGTTTATAATGGGTTTACAACTATTTTTTCGATTTAAACGTGCTTTATAGTACCATTTAATCGTCTATGAATGGGGGTAGGTGTTATGCAATTTGCACCAGAAATTTATTATTTTGAAAAACTCTTTCGACTAATTGTAGTTGTGTATTGACTCGAATGACACATTTAATTTTGATTTAGTATTTTTTTACGATACACAATATTTTCCACAATAACAATTAATATTCATATTACCAAAACGATCAACACAAGACATCGAATTACAACAATGAACCAGTCTCAAAGAATACCTTTTATGACTTTTTTTAGACCAGAGGACCAGAGATAAGATAATACTATATTATAATCAACTGTAATGGCTCGTTCACATCGTACGAAGGTTCACGAACAAGACTGTCACGACGAAACCAAACTATATGAACATTTACAACGTAACGAGCATGAATTGCTTAATTGAAAAGATAAATCCTATTATGTGTTATGGAAAACAGTTACTCTCTTCACTGACTTCTATGTACGCTATATCTTGGCTTTATCGTTGAAGCACATAATATTTAGTACAGGTACAGTATAGGATCATTCCGCGAAGAGATTTAAATGAATAGCGAAACTTGTTGCGACGCAATAAAATACAATTCTGCTTGCACAGCACTGCAAGCCTAAAATTATATTCACATACAAAGCGCTTCCTATCGCGTTCCTCTTTTGACGCACGGAAGCTCATTGACCCGCCGATGTACTTATAGCTTCGTACCTGAAATGCAGAGTACCTAAGGCTTGATTGAGGTGGACGAGCATAGCACTCGCTATAATGTCCGGCCATTCCCGTAAGTTTTTCTGGGCACCTTACCTACAAGTTGCAGGACCTAGACAGACAAAATTACTCCATAAATACAGTGCAGCTATGGTTCCATTTGAAATATCTGCCTTCGTCTGCGCGCTGTCTGTACCAAGCTTAATAAAAACTTCGAGATAATATCCACTATCTTAATTGTGGTAATAATTAGTCGCTGGTTTTAATAACACGGCCGTGAGGCTATTAAGACACGTGACTGAGACCAGCGGACGACGAGATTATAATATTTATGAAAGAACTAGCTGCGCCCCGCGGTGTTACCCGCGATTAAAAAATATGAAAAATTAAAACATCTATCCCATGGGAACCATACATTTTACCGGGATAAAAAGTAGCCTATGTGCTATTCCGGATTATAGTCTATCTCTGTGCCCAATTTCATCCAGATCCGTTCTGGCGTGAAAGAGTAACAATCATCCATCCATCCATCCACCCAAACTTTCACATTTATAATTACGAAGGAATAAATATGAGACGTTATTCTGCGGACTTTATCCTTATATCGATGTCCATTCTGTACGCCTGGTATAAGTACTTAAGTATAATATGTTCCTCTATTTATGACATTAAAAATCATTTATGCACCCAATTTGTTTCCATTTGCCCAACACAACACCCTTTGTCGTCGAAAGCACAGGCTAACGAATAGTTAGACAGACGAACCGATTAACAGTTAAGTGAATTAATAATAAGTTCCAATATTGCTTAGGCGATGTGTGGTTAGGCAGGCTTACTGCGAGGGTGGTAATTTCGAATACGCCTAAGTGAACTAAGTTGGCCGTAGCTCTCAAATTACTGTCTGTCGCTAAACAAACTTGCGTTCAGAATAACTGGGCTCTGATGTGTGTTAATTGCGACGACTGGTTCTGAATACTATGCGTCCATTAAGTAATTTGAATATACAAAAGCCATTAGTTTGTTGCTGAAAAATATTTTAGTTATAAATCTATTTGAGACTTTTAAATAGAGGAACGAAAAACATTTGACCCATTTAATGCCAGGCCTTTTTAATGTCCCACTGCGGGCCAGGAACATCAATGAAGGGGAATTAAGGCCATAGTCCACCACGCTGGCCCAGTGCGGGTTGGCGGTCTTCACACGTCTTATGAGGAGGTGCTATCTGAAATGCAGGTTTCCTCACGATGTTTTCCTTTACCGTTTAGCAAGTGATAATCATGGTTTAAAATGAGATTCGCACATGAAATCCAGAAAACTCAGAGATGAGTGGGACTTAAACATACTAATTGAGACCCTATGCCATCCTATATGGTGCCCCGAGCTATACCTTGTAAAAATATGCTACGTACTCACTACACATTTTAGGTACAGCACGACTATGTTAAGTCTTATTATATCTATGTATAAATTATAAGTACATATAGATTACCGGGTCGGGTAGTAAAATGGATTTCCCTTTCATTTTTCATTTCTCCATGTAATATTGTGCGCGACATTTCGTTGAATTAAGTTATCTTTACGATTTTGATGCTGCATCTTTATTCCAATAATGTTTTACATAAAATCCACAAACAGTCGTCGCAATTTGTTTCACAATGCAAATCGTTGTTCAATACATAATTCATTGCAAGCAAAACGCAGACTTCTGTCGCTAAGGAACCATTCCACAAGATCTCGACGCATCTCGCTGAGGCAACAAAAACCGTCTGCGATACCGAGAGCCAGACACCCTCGAGATGCATCAAAATAGTGGCTCGCTTTCAAAGGCACGAAGCGCGCGACGCGAGCCGACTAAGTTCCTTGAATTTATAATTGTTACCGGGTGCCTCCGGCGTGCCGATCTTGCTCCCGCGCAAACTTGCCGTGTAATTAGGCTTCTCTTCTCCTCCAACTATTCTATGACTGGCAAATTTCTCTAAAGAGTTCCCCAGTATCGAGTCACTGGCGATTTTTTTTTCTCACTTATTTAACCTATGTCTATTTGGAAAAAGTACTTCGCGCTAATAAAAGAAGTTTGAGTTTTCTAATCGATCCACTTCGTATAAAAGTTCAGTTGCTACGGCCTCTGTTAGTGTGATTTTACAGCTAAGCCGGGGAAAGATTGTTAGGTAGATAACGTTTTTATATCCACGCGAACACTATCATTGAAACTAATTTGATGTTAGATCCGCACTGTTGCAACGTATACGATCATAATAAGTTAGTAATTAGCAACGTTTAACACTGTAACCCAATTTTTCGTTAATTAGTCCGGCGAAATTATACATAGTTACATCTACTGTAAAATAATAATGTAATGTGTCTCTCCAAATGCGGTTCCATGTCGGATATAAAACTGTTAATATTACAGCTATAGGTACATTGTGTAATGTCGAGGTAGAGCGGAACAGCCGAGCGAAAATGATTCGCGACGGTTGGCAACCGAATTTGGTCAGAAACAGGCGGGCTCAGCAATTGTTTTTGCATTGAAATAAAACTATTTTTTAAGGATTTTATCGCGTTTATTTTATGTTTTTACGTTCCCGACGCTTCGGCTGCATTACAGCAACCATGGTCACGGGAGGACTGAGGTGGTTGACGTCCTAGTGTCATAGTTTGAACTGTGGTACCCTCATATTTAGTTGTTGCTTGCGGTCCGATCTACGTAGAAAGTGCTCAGTGTCTTGAGGTCTTGCAATGGTGCGCTTGGTTTTGGATTGAATTATCCATCTTTCCTATTGAAATTAGGATGTTTTTCAATTTCGCTAAAATGTCACGAACGTAATAAAATAAAATAAAAGCGATAAAATAGTTTTATTTCAACATTAGGACATAGAATAAAACGCAGTGTTGCTACCTATGACGTGATAATAATGCGGAAAAATCGCCCTCAATTAGAAGTCAGAATTCATTATACTATACTTAAGACTATTTGTTCGTTTGTGATTGACGTCAGACGAAACGTGGCTCAGGGCTGATATAATTAAAAAAAAACTTCCTTGGGCGTGTCCCATTGATGGATGGTGCGAAATACAAAGTAGTTTAGCACGTCGCGTCGTTACAACAAACTGGAGTAATTGAGTACTGGAGTAAGTGACTACAGAGTTTTTGTTTCATGCGTGTAATGTTTTCCAACTTGATTACGGGCGGCGCGAGGCGTGTTCGTATTGCCGCGTGTAGAGACAGTCTAAAACCAACCTTGGGAACCAAAGATATGCTTGGAGCTAGCAGTTAATATTCTTACAATTTTGGAGAATATTTGAACATTATAATTCTGTTTCACGTACTAGTTATATTGAAGTCGTCTTTAAATTCTTATTGAGTACATATTCCATTGGCAAAAATACATTTAGGTGTACTAAAAAATCCAAATGGCAGAATTAGTGTGGCATTAAACATTTTTGTGGATATTTCTACTTACATTACTGTTAAAGCATTAATTATGTTAGTCCCTTATTGTTCGGTCGCCAAAAACAAACAAAACTACAGCAATTATCGTGCCAAACAACCACCGATCGTAGATGGTAAAGTATGAATTGTCTTGTTCTCAAGAACGGTAATTTGATCACTATTGATAGGATAAGCCTAACCAAACGCCTGCAAATGCTTGAAGCATTGATTTATAAAAGCTATTTTTTATCCTTATTAAGATGGTGAGGTTATTTTTTTAACCAAGAAGAAGGAATTCTATCTTTTGAGTGAACTTCTCTAGTCCTTGGCACATTCCACATCCTTTTTCGTCTTCCAAGTTTGATACATCGGAAATACATTTCACCATTATTTTCCAATGCTCGTGCCGTATTATTTTTACTGCCTCGGCTGCCAACTCATCTTGGCTATCAGTTCGTTACCGCGCGAGTCTCTAAGCCAAGTGTCCCGCCCACCGCGCGCCTGTCCTCATATTTCTCAACGTACTTCAACATATATTTAATCCTTATTTAATGCTCCACGTCGTCGTCCGATTCAATGGTACGTGTACGACAAAAAAACAATACACGCTCGGAGCTCCTTAACATTGTATCACGAACGGGCGTTCCTAGCTTCGGCCCGAGCATATTTTACACAGAGCAGCGGGTGTGCCCGATCTGGGCTAGCGACGAAATTCTCTGCACCGTCTCGCGGCGAGCTGCGAGAGTCACGCTCGATAAATCCAACGAATCCAGTCCCGGTTAAGTGACAAAGAAATTTGTGGTAGCAATAATGTTCTAATGATATCACGCGATACGCCTCGGAATAACTAAGCCGCTAAATGCCCATTCTCACGATACGAGCACAAAAACTCCCCACCGGCATCGGCCGCCCTTCCCCGATTACATTGTTCCTACAATTTGGTGTTAATTTTCTACCGTGATTACTAAAGTTTTTATGGGCGCGTGTGCTATGTGTCGGTGGCTTTATTATGGGCGGTGGCGGGCGGTGCGTCCAGGGCCCGCGAGGTCGCAGCGCTGCGGAGTTCACTCTAACGGTACGTACCGGTACCGCCGCCGCCGCCAGCGCGCCTCCTGCCCTTCTTTGGATAAGCCACACTTCGCCTAACTCTAAAACGTCGATCCGGCCCGCATCGTCGCGAAATTAATACGTCTGGTACGCGCGCATCGCAAGTCTGTAGAAAGTTCAAGACCGTCGCGTATAAAATACGTGTCTTTATCGTTCCCCTAATTACCTCGTTCAAACAATCGTCTGGAAAGCGGTAAAAATTCTAACGCTGTCGACGTGAAAGTCAATTCTGGTGAATTTGCATAAAGCTCGAGTCGAGCTTTGACGTTTCGATTTTCGCTTAATTAACGCTCGTCGGGGGCCGGGGCTCGTCGGAAGAAAGAGTTGGATTTTCCTCTCGCTCCCGTCGCCTTCTACATTTTGAATTTTAGGTCGGACTTTATTCGGCGGCAATAAATTGATGTCGCCGAAGTTTCGCCCGTCTTTTGATAGTCGAATAATTTTATCTTCATCAAGCATGGCTCCATTTTACTATAGTCGTGTATTGTAGATTTTTCATCTTTATTTTTTGTGGTCGGTTACGGGGTGGTGGCTGGTGGGATGGCGTGCGTGGTGCGATATGTTCTCGATTGCGATTACTGGATGGTGCGCGTCGGGACTGTAAACAGTGACATGTGGCTGCACGGGCGGGCGGTGCAGGCCGAGGGCGATGTACGTGCCGGCAAGATGACCGAGGAGACCGTCGACTATTTGCATAATAAGCCCGTTCGCCGCTCCGGGAGATTAAACTTTGGCGTATGACGTCCTGGCTGGAGCTCTCGTATAATTCAATAGTGGCAAACTGATTTCCAACTCCCTATCCAGACCCGGCGCTCCGCCGTTCCGTGATTGGATGCACCGATTTATTTTACGTATACGTAGGGAGACGGCGGCCACTCGCTATGTAACGGACTCCATCTTTGTTGACTGCATGCAAATATTGGAATCTGATATAATTATACAATCTTTTCTGGTGCCGGCGCCGTGTTTGTTTGTAGTAGTTAATAGTCGATATTCAATTATTTATACGACGTACGGGTTGTAGGACGGTGGATGCACGTTTAAAAGGCCATTAAAATGTCACAGACTTGATGTGGGTAAACAGCGCGTCCCTCGAGGCGGTGCGGCTAATTAATTATTTATAGTTCTTGTAAACGAGGCGAGCTCGGGCCCGGCGCGGCTGCTGCAACGTCGTCTGCTCCAGACTAGGAGCGATAAGGCGGACAAGGCGCTGTCACGTTCAGTCTTTATAAGTTCAGTTATTAATTCCGAACCAACGAGCGCGAGTTCGGTGGATTGTTACTGTCTACCAGTGGTCGGTCCGTCTTCGTTTTTCTAGCTGTTGTTCTCTCTCTGATGTATCGGTGCGTCCTGCTCCGCGCTATGGCTTTGTCTGGATCCGGCCCGCAATAAATGCCCCATCCAGCTGGGTCCACCATAGCACTTTTCTCAATTTCGTTGACCCCATTAACAGAGACGCGGTCCGTTAGACGCAACCCTCTCGCGTGCCGTGACGTTGTCACTCCCGTTGTCTCTTCTTTCGTTTGATAATTAGTATTTTCGCGTTCATCGTGATATCACGTCAAAATCAATTGTTCTAATGGCCCTTGATGAAGGGGTAAGGGGAGACGCTACATCATTCTCGAACCACTCATAACGCAATACCACGCGGACTCACGAATCGCGTCAACGTCTAGACGGGATAAGGGTTACACGTAGATATCGATTATGCAGTTAAGAGAAATTATGTAAGTGGGGAGAGGCGCGGAGAGCTCCTCGAGTCCCGGGGGAGCCGGGACAAAGCGTGGCTCGCTTCTTAATTACTTGTGACGCTAGAGATATCTTCCCTCGAATGCGGTAAAGGGTGACATGACATCTGACGGGCGGAGTTCGTGTGCGAATTTCTTAGCGCTTCCCTTCGAAACTTACATGCCCGCTCTCCGCACCGGGGCCGTCGTTACAGGCATAATATGCGCGGAGTTATGAAAACATTATGATGCGTGGGTCGTGCTCTGTTAATTACGCTGGAATGCGATGTGTATATTATCTCAAATGAGCGAACACTTCGCTGATATCGGCTTACATTACCGCTCCCTATATTTATTTTTAATGAAGGCGCGGACGTCATGACGCTTTCGATTCGTAATTTTGGTTTAATACCGTCTCGAAGTTATCGCCAGGCGAGTACGGCTCTGCTGTAAATTAAAGGTTCCGTCCGCAATCGGAACTTTTACAATTCAATTCGAGCGCTCCCGTTATGTAGTTTGAATATATTGTTTTGTTGACTAATAATAATGATTTATATCGGACTGAGGTCGGCTACGGAATTCATTTTGAATTGAATAGGAATGACAGAACGAATTTACATGGAAGCAATCAAAATAAGGGGTAGAGCAGCGTCGCTCATTGCGGAGTTTGATTTAATTAGTCCTTGCATAATGGCGCTCGGCAAGTGCTCTCTTTGTTTTTTGATCGCCGCATCTGGTTCGGTTCATTTCACTGCGGGCTTCGTCTGTCTCGCTCGGCTTTTCTCGTCAATCATTCCCCGAGATGTCATTTCTTTATTTCCGAATTCGTACGGTAATACATGTCAATGCCTATCGACATTAGCATACGCGACGACTGTGGAGGACGCGACTTGTTTGCCGCCATTAAGTCGTATTGTTGCACACACGTGCACGGCTCTTTGTGATACATTTCACTTTGTGCCGTCTCGTCCTCTGTCTATTGTGTATGCTAAATTTTTCCTAACGGTGCTACGTCACCGTGCAATACAATATTGTCGAGATAAGAACTCGTAGAACGTGTTTTACTTGGTTTTCTAGTGTTTTAGAAGTGAGCGGTTGTTGTAATCTTCTTTAGAGAGATAATGAATTTGTTTGGCTTGCGGACAGAAGATGTGGCGGAAATTTTCAGTATGTTTTTTTCTATGAAATTTAGGCTGGGGTGCTGGACAGTGGGCTGAAAACAAAATCGTGATTTGGTGCCTAGGTCTTGTAGCTACTATTAATTAAAATAAATAGTATATTCATTATTGGTATACTTATATAGTAATCATTATATCGTTAGGTCGCGCTCGGACGAACCCTAAAGAAGGCTTTTTCTTATGTGGTATAAACAGTAAAAATATAGTTATGGCAAAGTTCAAAACATCTGGCTCCATGGCTAGTGTAGACGTTTCTCCCGCTGTTAAACAGTAGCTATAAATATCATCAGTGTCAGTGAGCTTGTTCCGATGGCGTTCACGTCAAAAGGCCTGATAAAATCTAATGAAGTTTCGGTGGAACGCAAGCTTCTTTTGGCATTATTAGGATTGCAGTTTAGATGACCCGACGGTAGTTGAAGTCAGTCGGGGTGCAGAGCAAATGCTAGTCTATACATACAAATAAATAAAATTGGAGTGTCTGTTTGTAATATTAAAATAACCGCTTTTTACTAAGTGCATTTGGATGTATGGTACACGGTGCACATATCAAAACAAAATTTCTTAAATTTTTTGTATGTCTGTCTGTCTGTTTGTTCCGGCTAATCTCTGAAATGGCTGGACCGATTTTGACGGGACTTTCACTGGCAGATAGCTGATGTAACAAGGATTAATTTAGGCTTTTATTTTAGGCTAGCTGTTACCCGCGACTTCGTCCGCTTTTTTTGTTAAATACCACGCAGACGAAGTCGCGGGTTACAGCTAGTTTTAAATAATTTCGCTGTTTGAAATTCATTTAAATTTAACCATTGAAATTTTGTTCCATGTCACCGTGAGCCAATCACCCACAGGGGATCTCACGTGCCAACTATCACATTTTTTTTTCTCAAATTGGAACGATGCTCTGCTACGTGACGTCACGCAGGCTGCCAACATAACAAAACGGTCCATCTGTGCCCCGTTCCTGTATGATAAGGACGTGACTTGATACTATACAGATACGGCCACGTTTACGACAGTACACTATTGCTAGTATAACTAAACTGTAACTAGTAGTAAACTGAGTAAACAAAATTTCTTGGAAACTTAAGTTAAAAAAATCTAGGCCGGTAAGTTTCTTTTTTTATCTGCCGAACATTGCTAATTAAAATTGTAGACTAGGAACTTTTTTCTTTTGCAAGGAAAGCCTTATCTGCACATAGACGTTTCCAAGAGTTAGTTTATGATCATTTGGATTGACCATAGATCAATACGTTGTGTTAAGCGTCCATTACACTATCCAATTTGCAGAGCGCTAGATTTAGTGTCGTAGTGCGATATAAAAAGAGCTCACTCATTACACTAGACTAGCTAGCGAAGCTAGTTAGTTTAACTTCCTTTCATTTTGGTAGTGATCGTCGGCCGAACCGCATCTTTCGAAGAGCGCTAAACGATGGCACCATCAAAGTCAGAAAGTTGGCATTGCTTTAGCAATGGTGTCGAGTTCGAGTTTAATGATAATAAATAAAAAAGACGCAGAAAATGTTGGGTCAAAAAATATTGTATTTTGTTTTTATTATGTTTTTTATCCCAAAGAAATGGCTTGTGTTTGTATAATTCTATTATATTTAAGAGAATTTCCCTTTCCTTAATCGATGGTTGCGTCATTTTGATTTAAATCCAAAAATACGTCCTCCTGTTCGAAGGCACGCCGACTGACTGACCGAGCCCAGCTAGTGTTTAGCACGCTAATCCGCTTTACACCATGCAATTTGGTGCGCTAGCTAGTGTACGGGATGAGCTAGTGCGGCAGAGTCCATGCAATCGCACTAGATTGGATCACTACCTGTCTAACTGCCTTTACACAATACAAATTTAGCACGCTAACTCATCTAGCGCTCTGCAAATTGGATAATGTAATGGCCGCTTTAATGTACTGTGGGACTAACTAAACAAGATTTTGTTTTTATTTACAGTGATTGATCTAGTTCAATTTGTTTTAAGTAATTGACAGTCGTTCTGAGAATAATTTAGAAGTGCTTTCAAATATAGAAATAACATTATTTAAAGAAACCCAAAACCCAAAGTTGGTTCGTGGATTAGTGGTGCTCCCTGCTCCCTATAAACTGGAATGAATTGGCCGTCCAAAAGCTAGGTGAGGGTGTAATTCACCAAAGTTAGTAGCTGCTGTCTGACATAGAGCACATTTATACCTTCAGTACGTTGAGTGCGAGTTTATTCGTAAACTTCAAAGTTTACGTATTTCTCATCCCATTACTTGCATAGAGACTTGAAAGTTTTAGATACCGTTCTATGAGGTGTAACAAAAATTGTGTAAAACATTTTAACAGATGAATCAGTAAGTTATATGGATCGCGTTGATGTATAAAATAATTGTGTAAATGATGTTTTTTTAAACAAGGCGAATCAGTAGCGTTTGGCCGTGCGCTCAGTACAGAAAGTCATTTTTAAATGACTAATAATTTAATTTATTTCTTTTTGAATGTCATGTTTAGAAACTACTTTTGGCCCTGTTAAGATATTTTACACTGTTTTTATTACACCTTATATAGATGCGCTGTTCAATTTGCCATACAACATAACAAATACGTAGACAATGCAGTAAACGTTTTGCTTACGAATAAACTCGCACTCGCAGCTCTGATTTGAGACGAATTATTGAATTTACTTACTAACGATTGTTGCAAAGCTTTTATATTTTGAACTTTCTTGTGCTCAGAAACTCCTGAAGTATTTTTCCCCTGCACTTTTTTTCTTGGGATTTTGGTATCTTAAAAAAACTACAAAATTAATTTCATTAGGGTTTTATTAATAAGCCAACAACAACACAGATTATAAAAGGATCAAACGTCTGAATACTGTAATGTCATAGACGACAGTATCACACAGGGGTCATCAGCGATGAGTCCTAGAACTATGAGTGAGTTAGTAGATGGTTGCCATCGCAGTGAGTGTGCACTCCATTGAGGGCACTACTCATATTCCAAAGAAGCTGCACTTGTTGAATATTGTTTCATTATTAGTACGTCAAGAACTCCTGCCAATTCCGTGATAAATTTTCTCAACACTCCTGAATGCGGCGCCTCCCCGGGAGCCTTATATAATATGTAGATATCCTAATAAACCGGGAGTGGATTTGAGGAGCTCGTGTTGTCTATCACATCGCTATTACCGAGGGAGCGTCGCAGCGGTTGTTCGAAAGTTATAGCCGAACAGCGATTTCTATTCATGACGCGCTCACGCATAGGCACATCGCCACATATTGCGTACACTTTCTAGCAACGCAGACGGGACACAAATCAAATTTGTTAGAGTAAGCGCGAAATATGCGATTTATGTTCCGTCTTCATTTGAACATTATCAATTTAATCACAATTATCTCTTTGTTATTTATCTTGGTGTTGATGTAGCTGAGATCGCATCTAGTTCGTTGTATGGTACCAGCGTTGCTTATTTTGGGACCATGCAGTTAGCGTGTTGGTCTGGCGATATTTCTCAGCTTTTTCATTATGTCGCTGCTGTACTGATGAACTAGAGTTAATAGTATCGTTTAGTTTGGTTTATGGGCCAATTATGACGCTAACTAGCTACCTAGCGCCAATAGTAAATAATTATAACAGCAATTATATTCAATGTCACCATTAATGCATACTTGATTGTAACCTGTTTTGTGTTAAATAAATAAAATAAAATTATCAAGTAAATGCCCTGGTACGATAATAATGTAGATTTTGCCAGTAAAGGTTGTAATAGTGAAATACAAGAACCTAATTCTGAATGTGCAGTTTTGGGATAGTATTAAAGGTCGTTGAAAATCTGAATGTAAACACGAGAAGTGACTTAAAAATGTTATCTAATAACTACATAAAACTCCCCCTCCCCCTAAATCCCCCTCGCATTGAGGGGAGGCCCGTGCCCAGCTGTGGGACATTAAAAAGGGCTGGTATTATTATACATATAACTACTTTTTGGCGGGAAGATGAACCGTGCAGTTGTCAATTTTGTTCTATTTACAAAAATGTGTTTCCTTGATAAATAATGTGTTATATTCGTGGGATATTAGCCATTGTGTGTTCATAAACCTGCACGAGTGATGGAAATTGAAATAAAATTGTATAACTTGACTTTTCAGGTTCTCACTAGATGTCCGGTATTTTTTAGTTAAGTATCCCCTGCTTTACTATTAGGGGTAGGGGATTTATTTCATCACCGTCATCGACCTCATCAGTGGTACTTATAATTATCAATAAATACTCGACACTGGCTAAATGGCACTACTTTGAAGCCGATTGACAACCTAAAAAAAAGAACTACATATAACTTCACAGAATCCACAGAGCATTCAAATACATAGCTTTAATGCAATGAACGCGACGTTTAAGACGGGAAGTTTAAGTCGAACATAAAGGAAAATTCAATAAAAATTCATAGACTACTGATACAATACGATTTATTTTTATGGAGTTATTTTTTTTATCTATGTAGTTCACGGTTACTACCGCCTTCATAATATTGTTTGTTATATTTGAAATATGTAATCTCTTGGTATTTATAGTCACCTCATAAGCACGTAAATATGGACATACCATTGTTGTATGTATGTAAAAGTATCCCGTTAAAATAAAAGTATTTTTTAGGATTTTATCGCGTTTATATTTTGATTTTTACGTTCCCGACGTTTCGGCTGCTTTACAGCAACCATGGTCACGGGAGGACTGAGGTGGTTGACGTCCTGGTGTCATAGTTAGAAACGGGGTACCCTCATATTTAAGTGTTGTCTGTGGTCCGATCTACGCAGAATGTGCTCACAGTGTCTTGAGGTCTTGCAATGGTACGCTTGGTCTTGGATTTAATAATATTAATTACTGGATCCCAACGGGATACGGGAACGTAAAACTCAAACGGGAACGTAAAAATCATAATATAAACGCGATAAAATCGTAAAAAATAGTTTTATTTCAATATCCCGTTAAAGTTAACCTTCGCGACAAAATATTGTAGCGTGTTAAGATGACACGTCAGTTTTACTGCTGCACCTAAAAACAAATTTTTAGTTGTGATTAATTTCCTAGTACGAATGCTTGGTTATGAATATTTAAGACCTCTTTGGTCTGATCAATTCTGTAAGAAAATGTTAATATAGGTAAGGCAAACTCTAGGCGTGTTAACGTAAAAGAAACAACAATAGTTATTCTCGATTTTCTCAGGCAAGACGAATTAATAATGTCGCCAGACAAACACACAAACTGTACGGTCCCAAACTATAATCAATGCTTGTTTTATGGGTACCGTACAATGGACGGACGGCGGTCCCAGTATATAATACTTATCCCACTAATATTATAAATGTCAAAGTTTGGATGGATGGATGTTTGTTACTTAATCACGCCCGAACGGCAGAACGGATCTGGATGAAATTTGGCACAGAGATAGATTATAGTCTGGAATAGCACATAGACTTTTTATTCCAGTAAAATGTAAACGCGGGTAACACCGCGGGGCGCAGCTAGTATAGATATAAAACATCCATGACTTGGGTACAACCATTCGTGTTAGACACACAAAGTTTGCGCCTACTAAAGGATTCGTGCCCGGGACCCTCGGATTAAAAAGCGGGGTCACTACCAACTGAGCTAATTATAATGTGTTCGTAAAGATGGTTAGTTTCGACAGTGCCAAGGGATCGGTGCAGGCCGTGGCTCGCTTACATGACCTTTCGATATCTGAGGCATTACCGATCCTGTCTGTAATGAAGCCGAGATCTGCACGAACCATGAAGAAATGCGGTTTCGTGGTCGCGTAGAAACCCTTATTAGACTTGATTTTGTACCTCGCTTTAGTACTTTTAGTTCTGTTAAAAATATACTATGTCTCTTTATTGCAAACATTTTAATCCTTGTTACGTTTGGTTTCAGGTATGTCGACATTCTTGCCGAATAAAAATATATTTGGATATTCAGTAAGTTTTTATTCGTCGCATCTAATCTGCGATCGCGTCAAACGTCGTGGCATTACATCCGATACATTTCGCTCTCGCTGTGTATCTCGTCTGCCCGGGCCCCAAATTTTGGAAAGGACCCGCAATTTACTTACCCTCGGTGCGTAAATGGGTCTGTAGTTGTGGGTATTATCGGTGCAGGAACTATCGCCGGCTGTATCGGGGTCCGCGCAGTTTTCCTCTTTCTCCGCGTCCGACGATTCTGATATATTGACGAGTTTCCGACGGCATTTTGTCCGGGATAAAACAGTGGCACGCGCCCCCCCGCCTTTCACGCCCACCCTACGGATAGCTGGCGTCGTTTGGTACCATCAAAAAAGTAGGATATACTCTTTCAAGATTTTAGAACGCTCCCATTCGCCGAGACAACATTTAATATGAAGCGGGCCCAATGATAAATGAAAAACCTTTCACATCGCGCGTTTCTGACCTCGCGTGATTAGATATGTTTTTTTTTAAATAGCAAACTGTACCGTAAAATTGAAAGTGCCACCTGGCGGTTATGTAACGATGTGTATCTTAGATTAAAATATTGTTTTTGCTGGTTCATGTGATGTCCGCGGAGCACGGTGGTCGGTGAGGTGAATCACGTATTTCGCATGCAAATGGGGTATCGGCGCGAGCGGCGGCGGCGGGTCGTCGGCGCATGCGTGGCGGCGGGTGCGCACGAGTCGCGCGGTTTGGTAATACCTACCGCGCGGGCGGGGTCATCGACCGCGCTAACAATGCTATCGTAATTGTTTACTTTGGCCCGGCTGACCCGTTAGCTGTTTCTTCGCACGCGTCCGATAGCGCGGCACGCATCCTATGCACGCACGCGCGTTTGCGCAAATCGTTGCAACCTAAATACGCAAAAAACGGTCCGTTGAACCCCAATAAGGCCTCAGCGTGGAATTTAGCGGGCAGCGGGGCGGCGGCGGCGGCGGCGCGGGAGCGGGGCTCGTTGGTCGCCCCGCGCCGCTGCCACGCCGCTGTTTTCGAGAACCGGTCCATTTGATTTTACGCATAAGATCCTGCCGCTCCCGCGCCGCCGCCGCCGCCGCGCGCCGCCCCGCTGCCCGCTAAATTCGAGGCTGAGGCCTAACGAGTTGCCCAACCGTGTTCTCGCGATGTGTTATGATCAACTATACGATTCGCGGTTTCAAAACCGAATTACGTGAAGGTAATTTATAATGTTAGAGAAACAAAATAGTCGTCTGTTATTATAACAGGGTTGATGACCTTGCTTGTTTTATTAGAAAAATAATTTTATTAATTATAAAATTATTTTTTTGTTAACGATTAATAACAATGGTACAAAAGTCGCATTGTCCATAAAAATAGAAACGTTTAATGTATCCGATAAGATAAATCATAATTGGAAGAACCGAAGACATGTGACGTCATAGCTACACGAAAGTGAATGTGCGACCGAGAAAGAGCGACTCTCCTTCTCTATCCTTCTAGCTGCTTTTATCAAACAGCACATCATGTTATACAAGTACTTTATCCCACTAATATTATAAATGTGAAAGTTTGGATGGATGGATATAGGTTACTTTTTATCCCGGTGAAATGTATGGTGACCGTGGGTTTAGATTTGTTTTAATTTTTCATAGCGCAAAGGATCGACATGATTTACAGAAAAGGACATAGAGGAAAAGGGCATACTTTTTAATCGCTGGTAACACCGCGGGGCGCAGCTAGTGGTTTAATATTATCCGTCAAATGTCAAGCACGACTATCTTGCCCACTTAAATATACCTATCTCTCTATTAGTCATCGACCAAACGAATGACAAACATGAATAAGTTAATCTATTAGTATAATTTTTATGGGCCCAGTGTCAACGCTCTTTTAATGGCCCCACCTGTCGTTCCTCCACAGAGTTGTGACGGATTATATAATAAACATCTATTAATTAAATTGTTTATAACGCTGTAATAGTCCAGGCCTAGAATCAGTACATTCTCTAACACGCCAGCATTGTTTTATAATAAATTCCGTGTGCGGTTACTCCTCGCAATTTATTCTCAACACCTTTATTAATAATAATACTAGCTAACATAACATTAAAATTGTAAAAAAGGGCCTCTACGTGTTGAACCCATGTCCCCGCGCAAGCCTTCCAAATATCCGGGTATAGCCCGTGTGGAGAGAGACATACTAGCCCGTTCTTTTTTAATGTTCCACTGTTGGGCACTGGCCTCCCTTCAATGCTAGGGGGATTAGGCCATAGTCGATCACGCTGTCACAGTACAGGTTGGCGGCCTTCACGTCTTTCGAGGGGTTCTCTCAGATATCCAAATTCTAACTTCACATAATGATCACAAATGCGCTTAAAACTTGTTACTACTCGTACTAACTAAAATTGGATGGATTGATGGATGTTTGTTACTCAATCACGCCAGAACGGCTGAACGAATCTGGATGAAATTTGGCACAGAGATAGATTATTGTCTGGAATAGTACATAGGCTACTTTTTATCCCGGTAAAATGTATGGTTCCCGTGGGATAGATTTTTATTATATTGCATAGATATTTTGCATACAAGGGGTGCAGAAAAGGACAGAGAAAAAGGACATACTTTTTAATCGCGGGTGACACCGCGGGGCGGACCAATGTACCTATAATTCTGTTAACACGCCTGTCTTCCTAGTTACTGCAACGAAAACTACCTAGCACCTAACCGGAATCTGAAATATGCAAACATACGTCGGCTTTGCTCGATCGAACCTATAACCCTCCGTCCGAATACCGATCCTTCAGCCACGCTAGCACCACGGCGCCACCGCGAACACGACGTAGACAGAGATGGGTGACTTATGCAACGGCGTCTGTTAATTAAACAGCCGGTTTCACAAGCAGAGACGTATGTAATTGATTGTGCTACTTTTTTTACTGCGACCGTCGGCACACGTTCAATATGTTTGTAATTGGCTTAGCCAGTAGGGTTGGCGAGTGAAGACGCGAGCGTGTGAATAAACAGCCTTTATATGATATTTCCTTAGAACTAGCTGACTCGATAAACGTTGTCGTGTTCCGAATTTTCCGGGTAACCTTTTCAATTTTTCTTCGGGCTGATACGAACATTTAAAAACAATAACCAATTCGGTCCAGCCGTTCTCGAGTGATACGCTTCCTAACAAACAGCATTTAATTATTATCTTTAGAGATCTTTATGAAAAAAGTTAAATGATTTAACGGATGCAACTTTTTGAAAATCTATCGTTTGGCTCTAAAAGGAGACATATATTTTTGAACTGTAAATGGACAGTATCTGAAACATAAATTTATAATAATACTAAGGCTGTCATACATCGTAAGTTCGAAATCACCGGAACCATGTTCCCGCTCATGAAATAAAAAAGTGCGATATTGGTTTAGTATCTCAAAACAGAGCGCAAATAAAACACTCTGAAACCCACAACCCTGCTCCGCTAAGGGTCTCACACAATACGCGTTGTGAATCAGCGATTCTGTTGCACGCAGCTTGCATACCATATCGCCGCACGATATCCACCCTGGGCCGTTCAAGTGCGTCTATTTATAAGCTTTTAATGATATTAGCAAGTGTGTGCCCGCGTTACGAATGCTCGGGACGTCTTGTGTGTCCTTAAACGTGGGGATTACGGTTTTCGAACGCAACTGTAATGTTTTATTATCTCGTAAATCGCGTTCATTTCGTATTTGATAGTGTTTAACGGGTTTGTGTGCATATTTGTGTGTTATTCTTGTTGATTATGATGTAATGAACTGTTTAGATAACCGTTTTTAGATACGATTTAATGTCCCACTTGTGTTGTGTACGCTTGCGGCAATGTTAATTGCAGTTTATTATTCTTATTCGCGATTTGACTTAAGTGCTTAACTGCGTTTACTTAAAGCACTATCAAATTGACATTTACTGTTCAATAATCACTGCATCAGACGTACGTATTACTCGTAATCGATCAATGAGATCGGCAACCGAGGGAAAATAAAAAAAAAGAATTTTTCGTACCAAGTCGCAATGTCGCGTCACGTAACACCCATTTGTCGGCCAGTGAATATACAGCTTTAGCGATCAAGTGTTTATACGATTTGTGTTGAACGCGTAGACGCGACTATGAATTCAATTGTGGTGGCTAAAGTTCCCTTTAGTGGATGCCGCTCCGCGCGGGGCGTAGGATTCGTCTACCCGTGGCACTACGTTAAGCCAGAGCAAGTTGGTGGTAGCACCCAACAATCTTCCCTATTGAAATTACGATGTTTTTTAATTTCAATGGCCTCACGTATCGTCCGTGGTCGGAATCGGTTTGTTTTTGCGAGGATCTGTGGTTGATCATATCTGATATAATGGTGGGTGCGATCCTGTACGTGTTCGGAGATTGCAGACTTCGTGGAGCGCCGGTGTTTCACGTTAGCGAACGTAAAAAACATAAAATAAACGCGATAAAATCCGCAAAATTAGTTTTATTTCAAAGGTAACATTTAATTAGTCGGTACTTATTCAAAAACTTGTTAACCAATCTACCTAGCCTTTATCTTCATCATTAATGTTGATTTACAGCTCGGCCCAATTTTGTTGTAGCGTGATTGTATATGTATGTACTCTATCTATATCCTTTGAGTATAACCATAGCCTATCCAAAAGTGAAAATTGCGTTGAAATTGGGCTGGTACTTTGGCGTGATGCCTGAACAATCAAACAGACAGATAATTGACTAGCTTATTTAGCCGCGCGTCACTTCGCAATCCACCAGGGCCCCAAGTCTGCTAACACAATCGATTCACAATTGAACAGCAACCGCATAGTAAGTGTAACTTTTGACAGACATCCCATATAATATCTGTCAAAAGTGACAGTTACTATGCGATTGCTGTTCTATTGTGAATCGATTGTGTTAGCAGACTTGGGGCCCAGTGTCGATACAACAAGTGTTTCTTATCAGATGGTCGAGTGGCCCGAGTGCCTTATTCTTTTTTGTGGGCGGCAAAAAGCGCGGCACGAGACCGTGGACTCGTGAATATTGATTACTGACACTTCTAAGCGGGAGTATGCATCTGCTTTACCAGTGATGTAGTTCAACTTTACGAGTGATATAGGAATTTAATAATTTCTCAATCTGTATTTATAAAAGTACCTATTGGTACTATGGGTGTTAGATATGGTGGTAAGCTCGCGGTGTCATAATAGGACCGGTCATATAAATCCTTCCAGGAACTTATCGAAAAAGACGTCCGCAAAAAAACTAACTTATCATGTAATTAGACGTGTATAATTTGTTTAACAATTAAATTGCGAACAATTCAACAGATCTCGAGGTGATTACACAACCAAAGTAAAACGAGCTTTTTAATTTACTCGTTAATATAACAATAACCGAGATTAACATGGGAAATGTATTTTTTTTAATAAAGCCGGTGGCACAGGTCGTTTATAAAAAATGAGAAGGTCACAGACTCCGGCAGTCTCGGCCTCGCCGCGGCGCGACGAGTAGAAACGCCCTAATTTAAGTTGAAAATTAAATGACGTCATTAACCCCTCAACCGGCCAAACGGAGTGTCGCCACGTGAGGGTTAAGCCGAGCATTTCGGGGTTTTGGTGTGAACCGAGGAAAATAATATTAAAAAAAAAAGTTAAGGATAATATTCTGTGGTACTTACATAAGCCTTGGGCTAAAAAAAATTGGACAAGTAACAGACTTGCGTATCAGACTTGCATAATATTGAGGGTTTCGAACGGTGCCGTTTATAACAGCGCACAGTAGTTGAATTGTAAATGTTAGTCTAGAAAATAATTCTCACCGTACTGACGGACACTGTTGGCTCAGTTCAGTTTGGATCTCAGTTCGGCTCAGTTCAGTTTTGGCTCAGGTCAGTATAGAACTCTAAAGATTACGATCCAGTTGTTGATTTCCAGTTGCGATGCGATGTAAAAAAAGTTTGATGTGATGCCACATAAATTGGTAATGATCATTAAGGTGTTGAAGAGACGATTTTGCCTCAACGATTGCTGAGTTAATAAGTTTTTGTGCTGTATGTAGAAGAATACAATAACTTGCGAATGCCACATATTACGTCATTGAGGCGTTCTGAAACTATACACTCAAGAGCAGTATATATATATTCGTGTTGATTTATAACTCAAGAACGGTTGAGCTGACTTTTATGATCTTAGATTTGTTGAATTTCTCCATCCCCAATAGCAGAATAACTATTAAAACATGAAAAAAAACACAAACAAGTATGTAATAAAGATCCATAATTTTCTCATACATTTGATTCTGAGGCGCTACGAAGTTTGCTGGGACTGCTAGTTTGAGATGAATTATCTGTAATCCGTCAACCCTCAAATGTCTATTGCATTTGGCGCTCGTGACTCGAGTCGTCTCGAGTCGAGTGTACACTCGTAAATCATTTACTCGTGATTTTACTGCACGTCAAATGACGTGTAATTTGTGACTCGTGTAAAAAATTAAATTAATTTGCACGTGAATTATATTTGATTTACTGTTGATACGCTACATTTATGCATTGATTTATTGCGTGTTCTCTTATTTAATTCGATAATGATTGTATTGATTTGATTCATATAATTATAAATACTTACTCGTTCATGCATAATTAGTTTAGATTGTCGAGCTAGGAATAATAAAAAGGTTTTAATCACTATAATGCGACTGCATGTGAATACAGCACTGACCTCTATATAGCGTACTTGTATATATAGACGTCAGTGGAATACTGCCATTAGTTGTTTAATTCCGTCGGCTTTGCCTTTACATTTTGCTTGTGAATTTCTAGTATAATATTATAATTCAATTATGCAATTGTCAGGAAATATTCCGCGCCGGTCGGTACTTGCATTGTGAACGTTAATTGTTGGATTCCGTGAAGTTGCAGCAAATATTCACTCGCTGTGAATTTACCATTTGTGTGTCATGTCAGTTACAAGTTCTCCAATTGCTGCTTGGATCTGTGAACTGCACAGTGTTAAGTTGAAAAGGGATTGTATCCCAACGTTTTGTTAAATGGGATCATTATAGAGGTGATTCTAAAAGGATATACTAAACCTCGAAGCTGTGCTTCTTAAGCATTTGTAAACAATATGGGATATGAAAATTTCGATATGTCGATTTAAAACAAATGCCCCCAACAAAATGACAATTGTGATTTTTGCGAACACAGTTTTTAGTATTGTGAATTGACGTATCGAAATTCTGACTTCAGATAATGATTGCAATTTCGATTAAGAAGCGTCTGTTCAAGGCTTAGACCCATTCAGTATCACCTGTATTTACAGTTGCATAGTTAAACAATACACACAAAGTGTTTACACGTTTACAAAGTCACAATTTAGTAGTAAAAAAAGTCAGGCATATGGTTTTTTTTATTTGTAATTACTGCGAGTTTAACTTATTTTATGATTAAAATCAAATTAACAAGAACTGAAAAATGCGTAAAATTCATGAAAAGAGTGAATTCCAACTTTGGAGATTCATGATCATGACTTGAATCCATGGTATCAGATTTCATTACGAGGCCACTTACACCCAGTACTCAGCGAAAATATTAAGTTCAATGAGCTGTAGGTGCTTTTCTAAATGGGGATTGGAGATTTTTCCTGTTCGCAATAAAATTTTATGGTTCTGTTTATTTTTCCTTAACCTAAGTCGAAAATATGGCAGTTAGCGACTCAAATATACTCAAGAACACACCGTTAGATTTAATAATTTACCACAACAGATAGGAGTTTTGATAAATAAACATAATTAATTCGTTATCAATAAAGTAGTAGGAAGCAGTGATAGCGAAGTTGGTAGAACGCATGCCTCGGCAACGAGGATCGCAGTGTCAAACCCCGGCTTGCAGCTCTGGGATTTCTGGATTTCATGTGCGAATCTTTCATTTTCAACCATGATTATCACTTGCTAAACGGTGAAGGAGAACATCGTGAGGAAACCTGCATGTCTGAGAGAATCCCTCGAAAGATGTGTGAATAGCGCCAACCCGCACGGGGCCAGCGTGGTGGACTATGGCCTAATCCCCCTCGCATTGAGGGGAGGCCTGTGCCCAGCAGTGTGACATTAAAAAAGGGCAAGTGGAGTGGAATCAATAAACTAAGTTCATCGTGATTTCTATCACACGTCTTCCTTTTTAAGCCATCGTTCCGTGAATAATTAAATATTAAAACGTCCCAGAATAGAGCTCTTAATTTCAGTGCCAAGCCCGTCCGATGTTTGAAGTGTGTACTCTGTAATAACAGCTGAAATTCAGTCTTTCACTCATTACCATATCTCAGACCCCGACCTAGAAACTTGGAGTTTCGTAAGACTCTTGATAAGAACCAAAGAGGTTCAAATTTACGCTTCAAATTTGAATTAGTCGCATCACTTGTTGTGTGTCTAGTGGGGTTTCGATATTCAAGTCTTGTCATAATGGAATGTGAATATGCTGACAATTGGTTTATAACTTTGGAGTTCATGATCTGTGGTGTCGTGTCAGTAATTTACTGCGAATCTTTAATGTCAGACATTCTTGTTTGAATATATTGGAACTCGTATGCTATTGTCCTAATTTACAGTCACTACGAACTGTCACGAAGCAGAAATTATAATTTATTTATAATAACGATTTTTAGATATTTTTTTTATCATGATCCAATCTATGGACCAATTAAAATATAGGCTTCATTAGTCTAGTGGTATATTATTATTTGTTAACAATTACCTCTTGCATAGATTTTTATTTTCTTTACTTTTACCAAATCCTTCAACTAAAATTATAATTCGCGATCAGAACCACCTGTGCAGCTGTAACCTGTCTATTACGCTGTAAAAACTTGGTCACCCTCGCTAAAACCTTAATTAGTTATACCGCTAATCCTGTCTCCGCGTGCACACCGAGTTCCGCGTTAGACGCGTTCGGGCCAGCTGATTTGCGGGTCGTCGACCGCTGGGCTCGTGACGTCACGGGGCCCTGCCGCGCCTACCCCCCCACCTCTCCGCCAACCCCTCGGAGGCTCGGTGGCTCGGCCCCGCCCTTCGCACCGAAGGACAATTATTTGCAGGATGCCATTCATCATTGTTACTGGCTTACAACATCTCTTTGTTCTTAACATTTTAGTCCTTGGGATGTAAATCTAAACGGGATTAGGACGCGTTTGTCGTAATAGTGGGCCCGAAAATGTGTCGCAATATGCGACGGCCGACGGAAGGCGAATGTTTACTGACACCGTCTTTGTTGTTCTAATTTACAGTATTACAGACCTTTTGTTGAAGGCTTAGATGGTTTCAGTTAAGCCAACTAGCCGGGATCTAATTAAGAGGGATTATGTACTTTATTTCTTTGTATATATAAATTTATACTCATGGAGTAGCATCTACAGCACATATAAAAAGTTAGTTACTTTATAGAAACCTTACACTGGTTAAAAATAGACAAAGGTTTGAAACGAATTTTTGCTCCAGTCATTTATTGCGAGCAATCAAAAACTGATACGCAGAGCAAGGCAAAAGGTTACTCAATGCATCCTCCTCACTCTAACACCAATGTCTATGCATGCATTTCGCTACGGCAGCTGTCATTAATGTCAATGTGAAATCTTCTCCGTTCGAATTTGTCATGCTCTATTTTAAAATTTTGACTAACATTCGAAATTTAAATATGGAACGTGAATTAAATCATGTTCCATAGTACTAATAAAAAAAATATCGCCACCCGTTCGGAAACTATCAGCATAGTTACCGTCCCACATAACATGCGTGCACAAGCACATTTTATCGCTGACATTATGAAAGTTATCAATAAACCTTGATAAGTGACCTACAACTACTGCAGGCGAGTGACGTCAATTATGCGCTAGCTGTACCGCTAAGCTGCCGGGAAGGTTATGCGCAGTTAGTTGTATAGTGTGAAGGGAGCCAGTAAGTAATGACTTGACATGAATGAGTTTTAGAAGCAGGTTCTGGGAGGAAACTAATGTCTAGAAGTTTTAACGAGGAATTCCAGATAGAACCGATTTAAATATCAACTATGTATAGTATTCCAATAAAAAAAAAACTATTACATTTAGCGTACCAACGGTCATAATTCATATAGAGAGGAATATTACCGAATAAAGATCTCTAATGCATTATGTTGGTGCGCTAAGTGGAATAAAAATATATTTTTTTATTTTTTTTATTGGCGCATCAGTCGGTGCGCCGGGTGGTCTAAGTGGAATACTATTGGTGACATTCAAATAAATGCTCCAACTGGAATGTTAACGGCGCGGTTATTGTTCAAAAAATCGTGCTAATAACCCAGAATTGGCCCCTACCGGGATTCGAACCTGGGGCCCTTTATACAGAAAGCATCGTCCCAGTCCATTATACGGTACCCATAATACAGGCGTTGCTTAGTTTGGGGCTGCAAAGCTGGTGTGTTCGTCTGGCGATATTATTATTATCTGGACATTACCAATGACGGTATGGAAGTTATGTTTTGTCACAATTGTATCAGATGACGATCGCTGGCCGTGTCCCCTGTATTTAAGGGCAGGTATGCATTAGCCGCAAAACAATCGATAATGGCCGCCATGGCCATACATTAACCGATCAGTTATCAAATTCGATGCCGCGTCACATACGATTCGTACGAGTTCATTGCACACAGCCCGTCTATGCTACCGACTGAATCCATTATGCAACAAACTACCTACTGTATTCCACCACGTAGTTTAATTCAGACTTGCGGACTCACAGTTAGGGTTCATATTGCGGTGTTACAAGCAATATATTTAACATGTTATTGCAAAACCGTATACAAAATGGTTTACTTACACGTGGGTTCAGACCACTATCGCGAAAACGTACACTGGCCACCAAAAATATTGCACGATGTTGAGAGGTCAACGAAATAGGATTTCTAGGTTGCACGCGTAATAAGATAACGCTTCACTAGAGTAACATTAAATATTATATAAAATATGATAACATATCCCTATCTTAATAGAGCGTAATTAATTAAAAACCCATTAAGACCCAAAAATAATTACGTCATAATGTCAAGAGGTCAACTGTCATTGGTCTGCTTGTATAACCGTGCTACATTTAAAAAAAGTGTTCTATATTCAAAACGAGTCATAGACTAACCTTCGACTACGCACACACATAATATGTGTCTACCTTTGTCACAGATTAACTAATAGTTAGACTTTTTGCCGGGAAGTTAAATTGTGAAGTGGACAATTTGGTTTCATTTTCCAAAAAACATATGTTTTTTTTTATATACAATGTGTAATATTAAGCATTGTGTGTTGATTCAAGTGTACGATTGGAGGAAATTAAAATAAAATAGTATAACTTAACTTTTTAAGTTGGCCCAAGATATCCGGTAAATTTTCAGGGCTACTTATAATTTTAAAACAACGACGAAGATGTTTTACTCGACACTGGCAAAAATGCCACTATTTTTTATTACCAACCTAAAATGAACTATTAGCGGCCTATGTATTTAATAAATACGAAAATGTAATTATGTTTTTCTGCTACCATTGGAAACACTTTTAGCCCACCGCCTGGGTCTGCCATTACGAAATTTTGTTACAATTTTAAATATCACATGAAATAATGCGTAATGTTATGATGTTGTATGTCAACGGCTTGTCATTCCTCACTAGTAAGAGCTGTTGATCGCTAGAAGTGGGTTACTAAGCCAGACGGAGACGCCTTGTAACGCGTGTCATTTACAATGTAATTACAATACATTGTATATAATATTACAAAATACGCACTATCAAATAATGTAAAAATGTAAAAGATCTATTTTTAAAAAAGAGCTACCATGGAGTTTCTTGCCCGTTCTTCTCGATAGGAACGGCATTCCGAACGGGTGGTAAAGCAGTAGCATAATATTTTTGTAACTTTTGAAGATTTATAAGTACTGTACATAATGGTCTACGTGAATAAAAAATATTCTGATTCTAAATAAGAGGTTATTTGTCATAAGTTACGTCATTAGCTTTCTATGACGTAATTAGTGAGTCATCTATAATGTGCATGCCGAACAGTGGATTTTACATCGATAATACATTATGGAGGTTTACGACGCCTAAGACCTATAGAGAAACTCCTAATGTAATCGTAACGTCATCGAGAAAACAAGCTGTCAGTGTCATACTATTTTATATAATCTGTGGCTTGAGAAAGATAGACGACGCTTACGTAAAAAGGATTGTGCTTGAGGTACTGAACGATAGCAAAAATACTTAGTCGATGTCAAAATCAGAAAACATCAAGGGCGCCATACAATTTCGTTATTCTAAAACAAAAAATACTTAGAGATATCTGTTTAACAATATTTTCTCGTGCAAATAATAACTCGCGATTACACGTGTTTGGTGTGGTGCGTTGACACCGGCACGATATCGCACGATTATTTTAATAGAACTAAAATAAAAATATTTTATTTAAAATAGGATTCTTTTTGTGACTTGCGAGATAAATAATGTTATTCCATTTTTAAAAAACGAGACTTCTTTTGAATTCAGAAATGGGTTCGGTTTTTTTTTGAGTTTTTGGTGGGAAAGTTAAGAATTATGTCGTCAGTCATGTTTTTAATTTATAAAACATCTGTGTCTTTGAATTCTGGTGTGTGACATTGGTGGAGTTTTAACCATTAGCTGTTCAATAAAGTGCACGAGTGTAGGAATTAAAGTTTACCCCAACAAGAAGTGTTTGAAGGCTCGCTAAAAAAGCTGTATTATTCATGTTCAATACCTATAAGTAAAAGTGCCTACCCCACGAGGGGTAATTGCGATTGGATCTTCAGAGAAGGGACGCAACTTGTTTGATGCTCTTGTCAATAACATAATACATGTTACATTTGACAGCTGTCAGTTTAAACGCGAGATACGGCGCGGCGTATGTGCGATATGTTATGTCTGGTCCAAATAAGAAATATTATTTGAGTTTAGTTTTCCAGTATCGAGTCGAGTTCAGTTTTTAAAAATATCGTGGAAACCCTTTAACTTACCGAGATAATTATTATCATAGATTTTCATCGCGTTATAAGCTATCACCATGGCAAGTTTGATCAAAATCCGTTCTGTAGATTTACCGCGAAGCGTTAACAGAGAAACAGACCGAGAATGGTTTAAAAATTTCGGATTTGGCTTCATGTGAAGTAACAGAATTATTAGGTAAGTATGTGAAAAAAAAAGAAAGAAAAAAGAAAATGAAAAAAAAATTATCTCTAGTCTCTAGATGATACTGGCTGTTTTGTAAATAGGTCACTTTAATCAAGTAAACAAAATCCGATTATAATTATGAAAGTATAAGTTAGTGCGTAACTATAAATTATCAATGTTACTAAGCATCGCCGTGTTTCCATGGTGATGCAAATTAAGAATTGAATAGCTAGCTAATCACAATTCTCGACAATCAGAACATCCAACATCATACTGCACGCATCCATATATTTATAGTGGACAAATGATACGGGGTCAACGACCTCGTCCCCGCGCTGTACCGAATCATCGGTCGCTTGTTTCACAGATTAATGGCGACTATTCATATCAGTTCGCCATTCGCTGTCCCCGGCGTCTGGCGAGTTGTCCATGGAACTAGTTTTTACATCAGAATTCGTAGGTAATTGGCGCCCGTCGGTAAAGTTACATAGGAATTTGGCGCCCGTCGGTAAAGTTACATAGGTATGGAACGATTTAAAAATATTTGATTTGACATCTGTGTGTTCCAAATTTAAAATCCTCGGAGATTCGCTGTAAGGCCCGCCGTCCATGACGCAGATTTAATGCCCTAATCACGCACGAAATAAACATACGTAGTGTGTACATTATGCGAAGCGGAGCTTTCAAGCCCCGGCCATTATCGTAATCAATTTCCTTCGCCCGATTCATACAAATTGAGTGAGTAAGCAAACATCATTATGTTTTTTTTCCTTTATCATTTTATCAACGTAGTAAAGTACAAAGAACAAGGAAAACATTATTACTCATAAAAAAGTCTAACATGAGACTTCAAAGAAAGAGCAATTTACGTAATTGTATCGCGCAGTAAGAACAATACCGAACACTAACAAAATGAAATATTAAGACACTTATCTAGTGAGACGTTAACAAAACTTAGTTACACTGTAGATAACTTTAGCGGCGGCTTTTTGGACGGAATTTGAATAGCGAAGTGGAAAATGTAAATAATGTGTGTGATATAAGTGCAAAAATTGAATAGTATAGCTTGACTTTTCAAGTTCACCCAAGATGTCCGGTAAATTTCAGAAATGAATCCCCTACCCCTTAGGGGATTCATTTCATCATCATTATCTTCATTGAAATCATCATTATCATCAGGGATACATATAATTTTATAACAATTATCAAGAACTACTCGACACTGGCAAAAATGGCTCTATTTTGTAGTCGATTGCCAACCTTAAAAAAAAAGAAGAATCTTAGGGGTCGTGATATACGGGTGCCTTTGTGCCAGTGGATCTCGGAGCAAAATGAGAATATCCTAACTCCCGCCAAATTGAAAACGTTCGCGGCTCCGTGAAACGGTAGTCGGTACCGAACGTCGGATCGCATTAACGGGCCCTTTGTCGGTGTCGGTGGACGCGTATCGCCCTTTCACTACGGTTTACAGACATAGCTGTGCGCTCAGATAACGTTGGACAAAGCGTTCCCGACTGGCGAATGCCAATTCGGAAAATGCTCAGTCACCCTTGCGAGCAACTGTCGACGCTCCCGTGCACTCGACGGCGCGGGCCTGTGTTCGACTCGACGTAATTCCGATTTTGATATTCGAATTTTGAATTGTGTCGAGGTGGCTAGTGTTGAGACTTGAGAGGTGTCGATTGCACAAAGTCCACAAACCTTAAAAGGCACATACTCACCTCAGCTTTTATATTTTTTAAGAATGAATTGTTATTTTTTGGAATAGTTGTTTTATATTTTAAAATAGTCGTCCCGGCGAACTTAGTACCGCCTCCGAATCAAATGTATGAGGAAATAAATTACATATCTCTATTCTTATTTTTTTTGGTGAAAATTTCCCTAGGTTTTAATAATGATTCTGCTATTGAGAGCGGAGATAAATTAAAAAAAATCAATGTAGTACGGTGAATCTTTACACAAATAGGTACAATCAAGACAATTTTGTTACAAATACCTTTTGTATGTTTGTGATCAACTCACTGCGCATTAAAATAATGTCTTTCATTTCAAACCGAGCAGGTAATAATTTTCTAAAATTGTCCGATTCAAACGCGGGAAGTAGGTAAACATGTTGCCGGTAATCGTAGGCGAGGGGTGAACGACCTGAACCAACTATTTAATACTACTATTGCTTAATGTATCTACACATCTTCGCTCTATAAGGTTACAACATTAAAGTGGGTAAATCGTGGATTGCAAAATTTTGCCTTTCTACAGACCCCCTGCGCTTGCAATCTTAGTAATGTGGATGGTTACACAAGATATGTTTCATACTGGACTATAATCCGTAAATGTGTTTAAGCGTTAAATTGAGACGAAAAACAAACTAAGCTATCAACGCCCTACTTTAAATCAAATTTGGTCATAGATAAAATGATTAGTGATGTTACATAAACATTATATTCTGTGGTTTTATTAAATCTTATCTTGAATTGCTCTTCATTTGTCTTCAATAAGTTATTTTCTTAGTGTTATTTGTTTGGCTCGATGCAGCCTGTTCGGCGAGTCGATATTGCATCTCTGTTATCCCAAGTTTCTATAACAACAGCTCTCCGCAAGCCTTTTCAATTTTACTCAACCGTCCATTTTCTCAGCGGAATAATATTTCTCCGAATTCCTTGCACTAAAAATGTTGGTAAATTCGTGTTTGATTCACACGAAAAGGTCTGAAACGCGGCGTTCGGAAACCTCTGTCGGAAAAACTGCGGTCGGTAAATGAACGCGCTTCTCGGCTAACTTAATTAGATTTTGCAGTCCGCCGCCATAAAGGGACGGCCCTGGCCCACGAGGCCGATACAGTCTTTATATAACCGTAGCGATCGTTCGAAATCATCGTTCGCGGACTGAGCGTATCGTTCGCGGACTTTCAGATACGCGTAGGGCGTTGACCTCGGCGCACGCGCATGTTCGCACGCCGCTCTCGGCGCAAACATGGTTATAAATAGCGGATGACGTCACTTGTTTATCAGTGTTCGCAAGGTTACGAGAGAGTGGCACGTACGGGCAGGCCGCGCCGCGGGCGAGCACTAGTGCGGCAAAGGCCTGAAGAACCGCGGTTGGCAATAGTGCACGGTCATGACAAATGGCGTGATCATGGCGTGACATAGCCTCTTACAAGCCTCGCCACTCTCAGGTTTTACATTTACGTTCAAGAGTTTGCTTTTCGCACGTGTAACAAAATAAATCCAATGTCAAGGGTAAACTACCGCGCACGCATTCTTGAATATATTATGCACATAATTCATTCAAAACATATTATATTATTTCGTTCACAACTAACGTGGTATCATTAATTATTTATTAATGTATGATAACCAAGTGAAAATTGAAATGAATACCTACTCAATAAAATACATATTATTCTAAGAGCACCAGGGGGACCCAATGAGTAAAAATTTATTAGGTGTACTTGGTACAAGCTTCTTTGGCGATAGCAGCCGCTGGAGCCATAGCACCAGTCTGATGGGACTCCCCTGCGTCTAAATTTTGTTAAATGTGAACAATTCATATATACGTGTTACAATTCTGTATCCAGCCTATCTCGCAACACATAATAATAATACCAGCCCCTTTTTAATGTCCCATTGCTGGGCACGGGCCTCCCCTCAATGCGAGGGGGATTAGGCCATAGTCCACCACGCTGGCCCAGTACGGGTTGGCGGACTTCATACGTCTTTCCAGGGGTTCTCTCAGACATGCAGGTTTCCTCACGATGTTTTCCTTCATATCTGTAATCCCAGAGGTGCGAGCCGGGGTTTGATCCTGCGATCATCTCTTCTCTCATTCTCGCAACATACTTAGCGTGAAATGCAAATACTTGTGAGCGGTATCCATTGTACATTGTTAATCGCTGTATAAATACAGTTGTAATGTGTAATTGCGTACACGCAAGATTAAGATTTCGTGTTTGAATAACAAGATACTTGGCCTAGCTTAGTTTCGCAAGCCAACACACTTGTAATTTAGGTTGTCGGAGAGAATTTAAATTGTTGCTTTATCCGTGTAAAGTCAATGTGGATGTGGATAACGTTCCTAACGCATGGCAACAAACTGGAGCTTATTTTTTGTAAAAAAACATGGCTGTTAAAAAAGTAAATAAAAAGACAAGTCCGCTGAGTTTCTCGCCGGATCTTCTCAGTTGGGAAAAAGAAAAAAAAATGTAAATGACAATTTGTAAGCCCCGTAGGCCTATACGAAATAAATGATTGACTTTGACTTAACTAACTCGTCCTATTTTTGTTATTTCATTTTGTCGTGGGTTCCAAGACCTCAACATATTTCCACCGACCAACGAAGATTTTGTGTGTCATCGCTGTGGATCCTGGCTTATTGAAGTAACAATGTTGGGAGTATGTGTCAGGCCTAGTCCCTTTGAATCCACCAAAAAGACTGGAGGTTTGTTAAACAATGACCCCCACATTTTTTTTTATTTTTTTTTACTCAAATGCCGTAAGCGATCTTCAGATGCTCGGCGAATCAGTAACTAACTCCTCCTACATACATACGACAGTATTTATCCCGTATATGTGTACCTATAAACTTAACGGTGCTATGCCAGGACCTATTGGGAGTCTTGTTTCTATTAACAAGGTCGTTAAGGCTGAGTTGTGGCCTTATACCGTTCGCACTGATGAATATTTACTATGTCTCAACTTTTTTCTTCTCTTGTTCATGGACTTTTTGGATGTTTATTTTGATGGGATAGTGTATTCTATTACTTCGTTTTTTTTTATGGTAAAAAAATCTACTCATACGGGTTGGTGAAGCTAAAGAATTCACGTAGAATTTTAGAGACAACTATGGTTTTTTTTTGTGCAAATTCCAAGGTTTTCATTTATTGCCAGTGGTACATTAAAGCACCAATAAAGTATTATTAATTAAAACACTGATATCTTTAAAGTTTTTTTTTCATCACATTTTCACATTTTCTTTTTAATCAAATCTATCCGTAGACCATCCCTATTGTAGCGCACGACTTTCACTCATATCGCAGAGGTGAAACGAATGACGTTCTAATTTTAAACTATTATGTTTTCTTAAGAATCTTCTAGATCCGACCGTACAGACCGACGGTTAAAGTGCTTTCACTAAAATAACTGTCGACCTTCGTTCAGTTAATTTATTTGGTAGTTATATGTTGTCATTTGTTTGTCGTTTGTCTGTGCGATATGTCAACATGGTATGTGTGTGGGGAGCTCGTGGCGGGAAAAATATGTATCGCGAGATATATGATCGACCGAGATTTTTTGACTGATACACTTATCTTCCCAGGCACGTGTATGCAATTTTGTTGAAAGAGGAAGGAAGATATTTATCATTTTTTAATCTCATTTTTTCCAAGCTACGCCAGATTAGTTATCACATGATTTCAATAATCAAGACAGTAGTGGGTCAAAGTCGAACAAGTTGTGACGTTGGACTGTAGTTTATCTATAAAGTTAGGTACTCTGTGACACATTGAATGCCTACCAAGTTACGCGCATTTAAAACCATACTTCAACAGCCAAGTTTAGTGTCAACGAATCAATGCAATAAGTGTCTTTTCAATTTCTGTTATTGGCAAATTCATCGACAAAAAGCGATGGAAGCCATAATGTTTAAAAAAGTTAAGTGATCTATGGTTGACATAGAAACGCTTTTCATAGACGGGCACAATATTTTCGTGATTTGAAGATCTTTGTCTCATGGAGTTTTTCGTTGGTTGTACAATCTACTATTGTGGTCCACCCGCAAATATTGTTATGTTTAAGTGTTACTCGTTTAGTGATTACCCGAAAACAAAATGCTCAATTCCGAACGATGAAGTAAATATCTTAATAATAGTGATGTTATAGGGTGCTCCATAAATAGACGGCTGAAGAAGGGTGCTCCGATATTGAAATACCCATCCCGGTTCCCAGCTTTGACCTTTTCGAATTTAGATCTATTTCATTGCCCAAGATGTGATATTACCAAGCGTTTTTCTGAATTACATTCAGGGTGCATAAAAATCATGATTTATTATAAATTAAAATTCATGTCTTATATTTATTTGTTTTTTTTTATCATGTATGATTTTTTTTTATTTTTGGCCGTCAATGAATGTCTCATTCCGACAAGTCCTAGGTTGATTAAAATCGTCATTTATTTAATTTCTGACAGATTTTGTACTTATTAAAAAAAACAAATAAATTATGTTTTTTTCTCTTTCGATTGATTCCAGCAAAGAAAGAAAAAGAAGCAAAGAAAATTACAGACTAAAGCAAACTGACACACAAACGTTAAAAAAATCACCTACTGCACCAATTTCTTTTAAAATATCCTCATAACTCTATAATTGAAACACCGTATATTCACGAAATTGACTGAAACTACAGAGGTAAGAACGCAACTAACTCGAGAATAACCTTTCAAAACGTTCACTACATCGAGATCGTTACGAACCGAAACTCCATCAAACTCGGCGGGGATTTCCTTCGCACTCTCGCTCGTTCGTGTCTCACGAAAGATAGTTCACACTATATCCAACCCTTCCGCTGCACACGGCCGAAACAAAAGCCATCCGTCATCTATTACGCGACGCGACGTGGACAAACATTGGCGCACAAGTTTCGTCGTTAACCCTCCTCGAGTCATTAGTCACCGGGATTACATCCGCTGTCCACGCGTCGTATTGATTGGCACACCGGTCATATTGACCGGCCAGTGTTTATGTACGGTTATTTTGTAATCATGCATTCGGGGGGTTACGTTAGATTAGGGGTGGATGACTTCTGTAATTAAGGAGCTAATAATCCCACTAATATTATAAATGTGAAAGTTTGGATGGATGGGTGTTTGTTACTCAATCACACCAGAACGGCTGAACGGATCTGGATGATATTTCGCACAGTGATAGATTATAGTCTGGAATAGCACATAGGCTACTTTTTATCCCGGTAAAATGTATGGTTCCGGTGGGATAGATTTGTTTTAATTTTTCATATAGCAAAGGATCGACATGATGTTTTGCATAGGTAGTAGTAGTTTAGGGGTCAGAAAATGACATAGGGACATACTTTTTAATCGCGGGTAACACTGCGGGGCGCCGCTAGTATTTCCATATATCTATGATATATGCCTATGATCATAGAGAAATAAATGTATTGGTGCACTGGTCATGTTGACTGGCCAGTGTTTATGTACGGTTATTTTGTAATTATGTTTTAGAAGAATACATTAGGATTAGGGATGGCACTTGTGTGATTAAGAAGCTAATAACATGATCATATAAATTACCATTGATAAATTACATTTATTAATTTTCTCCCAGGTAACATTTACTCGTGGCTGATAGTATATCTTTTAGCTGACGATTCGTTAGTAAGTCGTATAACTTCGTGAGATATCGTCAAATTAGAAAGGTACCTTCTTTTTTTGAAAATAAAAATAAAGAATGTCGTTTTTCTTTCTTCAAACGGCCTCACCCACCCAACGGTAGGTATTCTGCCAATGTTAAGTATTAGTAGATTGTAGCAAAAATCAAATAATAAGTTGGTTTGGTTTCCATATTTTTTAGGTCCGTATCAGCCAACAAGTTTGACAACAAACAAATCACGAGTGTAACTTAATATGCATTCGAAATTAAAAAATATATGTCACGGTCCCATACTACACGCACTCGATACTGACATGAAACAGATGCGAGTTGTAATCGATTGTGAAATCGATTCGAATATAGATAGAATATAAAATATTCCATCTCGATTATTGAGCAATCACGCGACACATTTACTTCTTTGCTGGCAGCAGGATTACTTTTGCTCGGCGCTTTTGATTCGTCGTAAAATACCGTTGAAATATAAATCGCTTTAATATTATAAATAGATCAAAGCGAGCAAAGTTATTTAGTTTTATGTGAATATCTAACAGTGGAAGGGCATAAATAAGAAGTTCTATTGATATTGTCGCCCTTAATAATTAAAATTGTATTCAAGAGAATCGCGGTCAAGGTTCGACCATAAAATATGGGACAATTTAAAGCCCCTACTAACGGCTCAACTGGGCTCCCAAACAGTCGGGCCGATTTGCAAAGGATCATCGCATCACAGCAAACATACAGTCAGTGTTGTTAGATATGTACATTATGCGATTACTGTATGGGCGGAAGCGGCAAATCGCTGTCCATGTTCTAGGTATTTATGATATTTATGTAATCCATTACGCTTCTGCACTATCTTCAATAAACATGTAAAGGGAATTCCCGTAATTCTCTACCTATTGGCTGTTACTGGGATCGCCTCATCCTTTGTGCGGTACTCATAAAACAAACGTTGTATAGATTTGGGCATAACTATACGAGTATATTAGTATGATGGTCTGGTAATATTCCTCCAACATGAAAAGGATTCGATGTATAAACCATAATTCCCACTTCACACTCAGGTAGGTTCTCAAGCTTCACAATAGTGGTCATCCCGAGCTCAAACAAAGGGGAGGGAGGGGCGAAGACAAGTGCCGACTCACCGTGACTGGCACTTGCTCCTTGTTTTTAGCTGACCCCCCCAGAGGTACAGATGATTTGAACTTGTTGCGTAAACGAGACACGAAGGCTTTTTTTAATGGGACTAGGCCCGCCACACACTCCCACCACTGCTACTCCTGCAGGCCAGGATCTACAGCGGTGTCCAATGATGACAGCGAGGTTTGACCCGCGGCGAGTCCCGGGATAAAGTTAGTTATCTTTTGATTAAATTCGTGCAATTTAATCAAAAGATAAAAATAGGAGGAGCTGGAAGAAAATTATCCACCCTCCATTGCAAAGCGGGAGACAAAAAAGATCTGGTAGACAAATTTCCACAGAAACAGGATTCTTACAGCTGGACTAAGTCCAGGTGTAAGGCACCACAGAGTTTATATACTAGTTGGTCCTAAACGTGACTTGAAATTGTCCCTGGTTTCCACAAGGTCTGTGTAGTATACTACTCCAAATACGAAGGCTATGTCACATATGCAGAGCGAGGAGACAAATGTTAGCTACTTGCTGCTACTTTAATTAGCGCATAATTATGCAGATTACATGGTGGCTACTGGCAATCGTGGATAGTGCTACAGGAATTATATTATGTTTCCAATGGGTTATTAGACTGACACAAACAGGGCTAAATATTCATATAATTATAGTATTGATTAATCTAAATTACTTGATTAATAAAAGATAATTGAAAATTCTCAACTCGACCATTCGCCCGTAGATTGCCATTTAAAAAGGTCGCGCACCATTTTCTTGGTCCAAAAACTTTCAGCTCCTTAATTGTTTTATTACACTGTCTGTCGCTCGCATTGCATTGCACGGTAGGTAATAAAAGGCCGGTGGACACGTTGGCAGAACAAAGAATTGGCCCGGCTCATGTGGAGCACGTGAACGGTATCGATTGGGCGCGGCCCTGCGCTCTGCGCGCCTCGCACAAACCACCATTACATCCTGGCCACGAAACAAGCGGTGATCAGTAAGCAGAAAGAGACGTGGGGATGAGCTGCCACCACTTGCAGAGCCAATCTGTGAAATAATTTAGCAGATCTTACTATTTATGAATTTGTTTTGAAATGAACAAAAATACAGGCGATTAAAATTTCAGTTACAAAAAAAACATTATAAAGCTGCGGTGATGTGACGTCACTGTCATTAATCATTGCGTGCGCATCAGAATAAATGCACGCTAACCTCTAACCCGCTAACTTAACCTAACCTAACTAAATAGGGAATATTTTGAAATGAATTTTTATACTCCGCATTTTTTTTTCACTGTTTGCCATAAAAGAATCAGTACTTACGATTAAATAAAACAATTTTATTATAAACATTCAATAATAGTTTACTATACAATTACACGCGTGCCATTTATTCAATCCAGCAACAAAAGACAAGCACGCACACAAACGCAATTTATTTGTTTTAATTTATTTGTTTGCCCGCTTGTCTAGCGGGCGCAATACCCAACTGTGCACTGTTGTTTACATTAGTGCATTTCGCGCCTACCGCCGCCCGCTCAACAAAGGCCAGCCGCTGGTTGCACTACAATGGCAGCACGATATATAGCGCATTGTTTGATAGCTCCAAGCGCTAGTTGCCATTTAAAGCACTGGACTTGAAATTGACGGATGTCAGTTTATTTTTTTGGAATGACGTTATTACGTCATTCCTTAAAAATAAACTGACATCCGTCAATTACTACTATTAATACTACAATAGTAGTATTAGTAGTAGCATATCGTGGTTGTGGTGGTGGCGAAATTGATACTTGTTATCACGTAGCGTGACGTCACACCCACGCAAATTTGACATTTAATCTTCAGTCTTCATGTGTTATGTATGTTTTATATTGATGGTGGCCTCTTTTTGGCGTCATGACAGTACAACAGAAGAAAATCAGCGTAATTCAGCATGATGTAATTTTTTTTTGTATTTTGTAACATACAAAATTACGTAAAAAGTATTTCCAAAAATGTGTATACCGCCTTATTCAAGACTGAGTTGCAATAAAACTACATTATACTCCCCAACCGCACTCCAAGATTCATTGTACACATTGCTATAAACAATTCCATTTAACTTGATACTTCTGTTCAAAGCTCACTGTATTGTTGCAGGTAATTCGTAGCAAGCGTAGTACGGTGATGCATAGCGCGATGGTAAATATTGCACGAATGCTACGGCTAGCTACGGCCTACGCCGCTACGGGGCTGCAGCCTCCCGGTGATATTTTATTTAGGGCGGTGCATGCAAAGGGTGGCTGTTATCCTTTAGAATGGATTTATAGCACGCCTCGGGATACCAGTTTTCTTTAACATTTTTAAAGTCTCATTTTTCACCTACGACGCAAAACAAGGGATGTTATGAGTTTCATGTGTTTGTCTGTATGTCTGCTTGTGGAATCTTTGCCCACAAATATGTAGGTGCATTTCTAAATGGCTTTTAATTCGGAATTTATGTAAATCGGTTCAGCGGTTCCAAAATTCTGCCATATCACAGCATAGGCTGGTGTAGTAATCTCAGCGTACACAGTATTGTGTTGATAACCGCTCGCAAAAACTGATATCTGAATCTCATCATTGCATCGATCCTAAACTATGTTTTAGGCTTGAAAAAGGCGTGAAAGAAAAAAAATATTACAAAATATTCATAAATATTATTTTAAATTTCAACGTAAGCAGGTGCATATCCACGGAAGCTTTTAAGTATATCGTATAATACAAAGAAAAGTATCATAAGATTGTAAGGACAGCTCATGGGCCCCGGGAATCCGATGAAGGCAGGTGACGTGGGAAGTGTTGAACACTCGTACGCTATGGAATATATACGGCTTAGTTACTGGAGAACATTTTATATATTGCGAAGTTCTAAACGTTCCTTAAGATTCACAGTACCTATACATTGAGGATCAATAATCATTTGAAAACGAGTAAACAGATATTATTTTTGACATTTTAATCTTTTGTAGCGTAATACATTTTAATACTTGATTTTTAGTCGCAAATTAATGTTATATATAATAAATTAAAAATAAATTAAGATTAGGCAGGTTTCAAATATGTTGTCGATTGATATATTCAAAAGGTTTCCCTTTCCTAACATCTGAGGTCACTTAAAGTGACCTCGCGTGTAACTTAAGGGGCTACGAAATCCCGAGGTGACGCGACCCCGACCCCGCCTTACGGAGACATCACTGTTATACAGAGCAGTTCCGCTGGAGTTGGACTGTTCAGATGTCTGAACTAAGTAATTTATCTCGGTGCTTCCCAGCCGGCTCACGTGTGAGAAGTGTTCTGTGAAACATACGGGCAGTGGTATTCGTACTGGCACGCTGTAAACCGCTGTGTCTTATACTAAAATGAAACAAAAGAGGTTGTAGCGAACAATCAATCTTTACTTCGGACTTTTTGGCGGGAAACTGAAAAGTCATGGCGTCAGTTATGATTTAATTTCTAAAACTAGTGTTCCTGCGAGTTATAATGAGTGATATAAGTGGAATATTAACCATTATGGGTTCGGTAAAGTGCACGAGTGTAGGTAATTGAAAGAGAGTGACGAAACATGGCTTCTCAGTTACTCACAAAAATCCATAAAAAATCTCTCAGTAAAGTATCCATCAGTTTACTGATTACTTAGTCATTTTATCATCATTATCAAACCGCTATGCAGTCGACACGAGATGGATTATTATTTTATTAACTACTAGCTGCGCCCGGCGGTGTTACCCGCGATAAAAAGTATGAAAAATTAAAACATCTATCCCACGGGAACCATAAATTTTACCGGGATAAAAAGTAGCCTATGTGCTATTCCAGACTATAATCTATCTCTGTGCCAAATTTCATCCAGATCCGTTCAGCCGTTCGGGCGTGAAAGAGTAACAAACATCCATCCATCCATCCATCCAAACTTTCACATTTATAATATTAGTATAGATAATAATGTACTCAACATTTTTGAAAGACAATTTTCGTGTGGGATGAAAAAGAAAAGTTTTATCACACAGGCTATTCAAATAATATAATTATCACAGACTACAGAATGTGATATCCATTGTTGATAAGACCAAACATCACATCTTCTTCTTCGGTAGAACGACGCGCTCGTCCCGACCGCTTGTTCCGTGTGTTTCCACACTAAAGGTGGAGTTTTCAGCGGTGCCGGTTGTAAATCAGCCGCGGCTGAACCGAATGATATTAATGTACGGACGGACGCGACCGCCGACGGCAAATACATTTTATTGCAAGAAATGCGCCGCCCAAGGTACTTTAGACCGAGGGTCGGATGTGTAATGTTAAGTTAGACTTATTGTAGAACCATGCTGTTCAGTTATAAATGAATTAGTATGTTATTTATGCTTGAGTGCATGGTTGTGGATAATGGGACCAAGATTTAGGAATAGATAGTTAAAATAGGGACAAATGTCTTAATACAGGTGCCATGAAAATATACCTAGTATTTTTTTTTTGTAATAAATAATACTAATACACATATATACATAATATAAAACCGCTAAGTATAGACATCATTTATATATTATTAAAAGTACATTGTAAATAGACTAGTCTACACGCGACCCGTCTAGTATTTTCATAGGAACATCCAATAATCTATACTATCTATACTATCTATACTAATATTATAAATGTGAAAGTTTGGATGGATGTTTGTTACTCTTTCACGCCCGACCGGCTGAACGGATCTGGATGAAATTTGGCACAGAGATAGATTATAGTCTGGAATAGCACATAGGCTACTTTTTATCCCGGTAAAATGTATGGTTCCCGTGGGATACATTTTTTCTCATACATTTGATTCTGAGGCGGTACGAAGTTCGCCGGGACAGCTAGTTCTTCTATATATATAACTCGCTGTCCCGGCGAACTTCGGACCGCCTAAGAATCAAATGTATGAGCAAAATCAAATGTATGAGCAAAATCAAATGTATGAGCAAAATCAAATGTATGAGCAAAATCTAAAATGTTTCTCATGTTTTAATAGTTATTTTTCTATTCGGGGCGATAACAAATTAAAAAAATCAAATATCATTAATATCGGCCCACCTGTTCTTGACTTATAAATAATATTTTCGAGCTTAATATCTTTTTAAAGGCATCGATAGGTCTAGACATTATAAGGATCCTTCAGAGAACTACAATATAAATAGACTGGTCTAATCTGTACTTAGTCTCGGCGCGTCTAGTATTTTCATGGGAACAACACAGATGTTTCTATAGTCTGTGTACCAAGATTTCATTAATATAATTAAAAAAAAAAATCTTAGTATTTTAGAAGCAGAACAATATTTCAAAGGTATTCCGATCTAACTAACAAGGATTCCGTGAACTGTGAATACTTAGTAATGAAAATGACGACACGGCTCAACGCATTCCCGGGAACTATGAAATAAACAACAATATTCCTGGGAAATATTATCTTAAAATTAGTAAAAAGCAAACTATAACGTATTGTTTCCAGGGAACCGTGAAGTAGTAGTATTAACTGTTAACGGGTGCTTCGGAGAAATAGAGATTTAGAAATACATTTTCTATTTGTGTATCTACTTTTAGATCCTTGACGAAAAACGATGTTAAGGATGGCTTATATTGTACCAAATTGAGTGATCCTCGTAACTTTCTCAAGGACCCTCGAGACCGATTTCGATGAAAACGTAAACCTGCTTCATTGGATTTTTTTTAAATAATTTCACTAGCCAAGCATTTTTCGATATTCCCTATAGTATCGGATTGCGCCATCCACGCACACTTGAAAAATCCACCCTGTATATAAACTATACATAACAAATATCGCAATGTCAACACTCCCGATACCACCGTTGTCGGTGACAACGTCGCGATACAAAAATAACCAATACATCAATAACCCTCTTACGTCGCTCGGGTACATTTTACCCCACATCCCAAGATTTGTGTCTGACATACACAAATACGCGATCGCCCATGTTGTGTAGATTGTTTGCCGATATCAGGGAAGCGATATGTTCGCGACGCGACGCGACGCGACGCGAGGCGCGCAAGCACGACGAGTGCCGCACCAAGAGGCTCGGCCCATTTTACAAGAGGCCCCACACGTATGTGCATACAACTTGTGTATTTACAGGTTCTATCGCATCGACGCATCTTGAATGACGCAGCGTTATATATTTCAATGAGCACGGGAGGAGAAATCAGAATTCGATGAACATATTCAAATTTGATGTCAGTTTAATATAGCTGATAAATAGGTTAGTAGGTAGTTAGGTAGGTAGTTCTGTGTTTGATTTCAGATCAGTAGGGTAAGCAGGAGCTGCTAATGTTATCGTAACGTCATCGAGAATATATGCTGTCACACATTTATGAAATCTGTGGTATGAGTGGGATGGGAGACGTTACGTTACCGAAACGGTGCGTAAAAAGGATTGTGTTTGAGGTACGGGGGCGCATTACCAGTTCTTGTTTCCAGACAGTTCCCTTTCCGCCATAATACTTGTCATCTGTATAAGCACTTTGTCTCAATTTATAAATGCAATTTTGATTCACAACTTTCGAATAGAAAATAGTTTATAATTAGGATAAATAATGCCAGACACTTCTTGAAAATAACAGTTTATAATACGCCTCATGTGGTTTAACCTAAAATATTTTTACGTAATGTTACGGTAACGTACCCTTCTACCGTCTCGCTCACACCACAGGTTTCATGAATAAGAACGACAGTGACGCATGCTTTGATGACATCACGATCACATGAAGACTTTTTTATCACCCCACAGAATAGAAAATATCTTCCATGTTCGACGCATGTTTAAAAGATTTTTTTGTCTATACCTCCGACTGCAAAGTGCTAAATCGTAAAGGCAAACACGTGGGAACACATTCACGGTAACGCATAAACAATTTTATGTACCCAAATAAATCTAGCTCCATTCGAGCGATACCATAGACTATAATCCGATATCACTGACCTGTAGTACTACTGGACTGGCGGTAGACTATTCGATTTTCGACATTTTAGCGGTGCTTATAATGATAGCATGGAATGAGTGTTCACGGAACTAATTATAGATATTTGAGGACAACAATTAATTAATTTATTACTTTACTTGATATCATAACAATAATATATATGGTATAAAAATGTTATCTATAAGTGTTTTTTTTCACTGAAATACACTGATAAATACAGATTCGCTTCAAACAACGCGACGGCCGTGGGCATTCAATGTCGAATTTAAACCCGTAGATGCTCGTATATTCACTTTCAATCTCCACAAAAATTTGATATAATTTTGTACTGTAAACCAAGTCCAGCAGTACTACAAGTCAGCGCCTGATACAAATGTATCTACATGACTTAACTTCTCGGAAATGAATTACACGGCAGCCGAGTTCTAGTCGACATAAAAATAAAATTATTTGACGATGACTTATTGATGGGTGAATTAAACGAGCTGATATGATAAGTCGTTCGTTGGCAGGGCTGCGCTGCGTAATTTCGCCGGGGTTGATGGTAGCGCAAAATGTCTACGTTAAATATTACGTCACGATTCAATTTGCGGCGAGCGGAGCGTGGTGCGGGCGCGGTAGCGTGTTTGCGTTGCGATCGAGCGTGATGCTTCCCCGCTTAAACTGGAGCATTCCAGTTAGAGCATCGATTTGAATATCACCAATAGCATCCTACTTAGAGCACCCGACGTGTGCGCTAACAATAAAAAATACTTGATAATATTTTTATTCTATTCCATCACAGGTATAGGGAGTTTTATTCGGTAGGTAGTATCCCCTCTTTATATGCATTAGGGCCGTTAGTGCGCTGAGTGGAATATAAAAATAATATCGCCAGACGAACACACTACACGGTCCCACACTAAGCAACGCTTCTATTATGGGTACCGTACAATAGACTGAGGGCGAACCCAGTATATAGATATTAAGCATCTATGACTCGGGTATAAAAATTAATGCTCTTCACATAAAGATTGTCCCTACCAGGATTCGAAGCCGGACCTTCGGCGCAGAGAGCAGGGCTACCAACTGCGAAAATCAGGTCGAATCTGAAATTCGTTTTGCTGTGTACACATGTATAAATAACGAATGAGTTGTGGAGTTGCAATGACAAGTTGTTGATTTAGTTAACAGCGGTGGTTGAACAGGGTGCGGCACTGTTGTACAGGCTGTGAACAACAATTCACATTCGCTGTGTTTTCGATCCATGTCACGTGATAGTTTCAATCATTAGTATTTTCCCCGGCGCGGCTAAATAAAGGGTGTTGACTTTTAAAACACTTTTCGTTGAATATAAGAAATATTAGGTGTATATTGTAATACTCGTACATTTCAATAATGGCGTAGAATATTTTTTATGTGTTACATTCTTAACTGTGATCCTGCTTTCGGCGCGCAGGGTTCCGGATTCGAATCCTGGTAGGGACAAACATTGTGTGAGGAGCATGAATGTTTGTACCTGAGTCATGGATATTTATTATCTATATAAGTATTATATACTGAGTTCGCCCTCAGCCCATTGTACGGTACACATAATACAAGCGTTGCTTAGCGTGGGACTGTATAGTTGGTGTGTTTGTCTGTCGTTATTTTTATTATTAGTTAAGTTTTGAAAATTTTACAATAACACCCCACACTAAGTGCTCGGGTAACTTTACTACCATTTACAAAAAAGCCATTAAATGTTATTGCTAAAATAAAATGTTAGAAAAAGACATTACATGGAAAATATTACGTAACGCTACACAAATCGTGATTACAAAGAACAAAGTGACTAGGTACGCAAGAAGGTTGCGTTATGTAAAATAAAAATGCCTCCACGAATCATCCCTCGGTGCTCTACAGCAATTCACGTCACCGCTCCTCGTATCCGCCGTCTCGCTCGCACCACCGCTTAAAGCCACATTTACGTTCAAAAATATATCTCACCCCTTCCCAAGCCCGAGTTGAATTAAGCAAGTTTATAGTTCAATTTAAAATTTTGATATGAACTACGTAGTAACTCGCAAGTTTCGCGCTCCACTGTTTATATGCTTCATAATTCAGTGGCAATCGTGCCTGATGTTGTGAACTCGCTAAGATAGGACAAATACAAGGCCCCAAGCCTGCTAACACAATCGATTCGTAATCAAACAGCGACCGCATAGTAACAGTCACTTTTCACAGATATTGTATTGGGATATCTGTCAAAAGTGACTCTTACTATGCGGTTGCTGTTCGATTATGAATCGATTGTGTTAGCCGGCTTGGGGCCCAGATTATTTGATTTCGCACTTTTCATCCACAGACTTGTTTAGAAGTTCAGACGTAACGTTGACACTGGTAAAGTGAAGCCACTTCTTCTTTTTTTAGGCTGGCAATCGGCTACATAATGGTGCCATTTGCCAGTGTCGAGGATTCCTTGATAATTATTGTTATAAAATTATATGTTCCTCTGATGATAATGATGATGTCGATGACGATGCTTGTGATGAAACGGTGATATGGGTGGGGGATTCCCCACCCGTATCAGAAAAGCTGTGGATGTCAGCCACTTTTTCAATGTATTTGTATTGGTAAATGTTACCACATACAAAACTTTTTGTCTGTCAAAAGACTAGGAAGTACTGGATATTTGTTTATATGCTGGACCTGAGTTTTTTTTTGGGCTGCACTTGTAGCGCATGCCGCAAGTCTAGATATTCTAACAAGTCTGTGTGTCCAGCAGAAAGGTATTCTATGCCTTGAACCTGCACTGTCTAGCACATTTGTAATCATTACGGTGAATCAGAATTTCGATATGCCGAAATTGTGAGTTTTGTGAGCTATTTTTTTAAATTGATGTTCCGAAATTCTGACTTCACATAATAATTACAACTGGGCTAAAAGAAGCGCAGCTTTAAGGTTAGGTATAATCGTTTTGAACCACTCTGTATAGTCCAAATATAACATCGCTCGTAATATAACGTGCGGAGATACTCGCTCACTCAATGTTGGGTTAGGTTAGCATACTTCGCAAAAAGTTATTACGCGGCCGTACCCAAACTGAGTTTGCTCAAGTCCTCTACGGATATGGGCTCCTCTGCGAACGGAGGATTTGCGGATAATTACACGCTTCTTATTAAGCCGTCCGCAAATACTTTTGGGATGGGTAATTTTGTCCCTCGCCGGCGTTTTGAGGGTTAAGTATTTTTCTTTAGTTTCTACGAGGGGTATCGTATACTCTCCATTTTGCTGTAAATATATTTTTTCATTGATTATTTACCTATTTTATTGGATAGTTTATTTATATGAGAATCGTTATGATTATCATCAGGGGTACTTATATTTAAAACTAGATGCGCCCGGCGGTGTTACCCGCGATAAAAAGTATGAAAAATTAAAACATCTATCCCACGGGAACCATACATTTTACCGGGATAAAAAGTAGCCTATGTGCTATTCCAGACTATAATCTATCTCTGTGCCAAATTTCATCCAGATCCGTTCAGCCGTTCGGGCGTGAAAGAGTAACAAACATACATACATCCATCCATCTATCCATGCATCCATCCATCCATCCAAACTTTCACATTTATAATATTAGTATAGAAGTATAGATGACGCTAAAGATGTTTTACTCGACACTGGCAAAATGGTACGATTTTCTAACCGATTGCCAACCAAGAAGAAAAAACCTACCGAAGGACCTCCCAATTTGTTTATACACTATTATTATTACATGTTATAATGTAGTTCAGTCGGGATTAACAGTTCATAATCTTGGTAGATATAGCCAGCGAGACTTGATACCGAATGCCGTATTATAAAATTCGTTTATAAACGTAATTTGCGTACTGGCTTTTACAATGAAAAATAAAGACTTGGGCCTCGCAGCGAAGCAATCAAGGGAATTTGGCGAAGTAATTTCAGATTATAGCCAAGAAAAACAAGCTATTCGTGCGTAATATAGGTAAAGATAAGGCAGCTACTCCCTCCCTCCGCCTCCGCTCCCCTCCGCGCGCGTATAAATCTCACTTTGCATAATTATTTTTGCGCCAGGTTAAAGGTGTTGGTGCCGTCGGTACATAAGAAACGGTCCATACAGCTCGAGCCTCGTTTGTCATTCACTTCAAGACCACATTTAATTTTCGTCGCCCTGCGGGTCCTTCCTAAAGTCCCTTTACGCGTTTGAGGGCTACGGGTAGATGGAATGTTGCGTAATGAAACCAAGTATATTCCCAAATGGATTTATTTCATATAGGCAAGATAGTTCCTGAACATTAAAATGTTGTATTTTTTTCTTTTGTTTCTGGTATCTAAACAATGAAAGATATACTAAGATATTTTTTTTGATTTACTGCATATGAAGAACCTATTATGGCGAAAGCGCTGTCAGGGCGCGAAATTAAAAATTCGTTGCTGTTTAATTTTTTAAGAAAAAATCTATCTCATCTTCACGATGTAATTTATTTTTGGCGACATTGGCAAGTTCGCTCAAAAATTACCCAAACCATTGTAAAAACCACAATTTTACTGACTTGGCTTTTTTTGTTAGCATATTTAATGGATAAATAAATGCATTAAAATATGCCGTAGTAGCAAACAAAAGAATTACGACCTTATATAGGTCGTAAGTCTTGTGTTATCATTTTTCGTAAAAAAAATGAATACCGTCGATTTTTTTTCATTTCGCGCCATGACCTGGCGTTATGCAATAGTCTATTTTTTAACCGACTTCAAAAAGAAGGAGGCTCTCAATTCGGTTGTATTTATTCATTTAGCGCCCTGACCTGGCGCTTTCAGCTTAAGTTTTCTATGCAATAGTCTATTAATTTAATCTACATGAAGCTTTTTGAACTCCGTCAGTACAGGTAGTTCATAATCAAATGAGTGTTATAAAACTCACATAAACACGAATCGTGCTAACTCGTAATACTAAATGCGTGGCGCTAACTATATTATTTCCTTTTCAACAATGAATCCTTTTCACCTCGCTCAACCAAACATTTTATTCGAGCTTTCCGCATAACAATTTTTTAAGATTATGTACTCTTTGCAAAATAAACTATTTTTCAATTTTCAATTTTTCAACAATACATATATAATAAAACTAACAATTTATAACAGCAATAAAGTTAAACTTCAGGCCAGCCCCGCCTTGTTTGCACCCAGCCTTATACCACCCATAATACACTACTAAAACCGATAATTAACTTACCGGTTGTCTATAAAATTTTCAAAACCGGTACCTTTAAGTTTGGACATTTGACTACTTGTAAAATTTCGTTGTTTTGACTCTTAATATAACGTTATTAAGGATTATTTGAGGGGCGGCAAGTTTGTAAATATTTTAAAGAAAGTTATTTACATTTTTGATGAATATATACGTGGTTACGTATATATTTAAGTCTTGTTTTGGTATAGGAACTGGCCGGTTATAAATGGCGAAAAAGTCTAACGACTGACGTCAAGGCATTCAATATACTGTAAAAAAAATTCGCGGCGTCGGACAAAATTAAAATAAAACGCTTTAATATAATTAGCAAAAATGAAATCCCCCCCCCTCCCCTTTGCACCCTAATGCTAATTTTTATGTAATCATTTTGGCGCTAGCCTATACTGAGACGTAAAAAAAACTGTAAAAAGCCGAACGAATTTCCGAATGTTTAAGATTCTTGTCAAGGTTTTATGTTGACAGACATATTTATAAGTCTCACACACTCAGTCGATGGAATTTGTTGCTAAATATAGGTGAAAGGCAGTGATAGCCAAGTGGGTAGAACGCTTGCCTCGGTAACGAGGTACGCAGGTTCAAACCCCGAATGAATGATGATGAACCCCGAAATGATTTCAACCATGATTATGACTTGCTAAACGGTGAAGGAAAACGTCTGAGAGAACCCCTCGAAAGTCGTGTGAAGTCCGCCTACCCGCACTGGGCCAGCGTGGTGGACTATGGCCTAATCCCCCTCGCATTGAGGGGAGGCCCGTGCTGAACAGTGGGACATTAAAAAAGGGCTGGTATTATTATTATATACGTATCCACATCAAGTTTATTTTGACCGCAAAGACCACTCGCAAATATACGATACGATACGATAGTTAAACGACACGTTTTACTATCATTTTACAGAAACTATTCAGACAACGTCATCAAGGAATCTTATTACACAACTTTATAACAAGATGTTAAAATCCTTTTATAGTTGTCCTCGGATGAGATGTTATCGACGGATCTCCATTTGTGATTGGCGAACGCTATCGGGTTCCTTGGAATAGGACGGAGCGCCTCCGCCATCCGAGGGCACCGGCACTGAGAAACCCACCCTTGTTATAAAAAGCTTATCACAAATCCACCCGGCATAGTTACTGAACAAAATTGGATCCGATAAAAAGTTTCTGCCATTTTTTTGTGACTCATAAAAAGATATCGCAAGTATTCGCCCCCGGGCGAATGTCATTGAATTTTCAACAACGATTTGAGAAGATTGTTGTAGCGTCTCAAGGGTGCCAGCGACGCAATCTATTTACCATGAGTTAGGTACCGTACCGACCCTTGTACGTACTAATTTTTACGGTATTGTGCCCGGGAGTGAACTGAATACGCGTTCGATTGCGATTTACGAAAGGCGCAGGTGCTTCCATTCAAACGACGTTTTGATTCCATCTCAGTCAAGTATTCCTCTAAAAACGTGTAGGTATGTATAAGAACCAGTGTAAAGAGAGCTATCGGGTGAGTTACATAGGTGTAATTACTGACAAATCATTCTAAATTTAAAAATTCAAAAAAATCCATCCAACCAATCATTTTATTATTATCTAACACATATCATCCAATCATGTTACACATTTATGTTATACATAAACCTAATCAATCGAGATGATTAATCTCTCAAATTATTTTACCCCGGGTACCAATTTGTGTTACAAACTAACAGAGTAATAATGAAGATATCACATATTATAAGCTTTATAAATCACGATTTTGCGTATTCGTTATATAAGGAGAAATTTTTATGTCATTATAAAGGGATTATAATTTCTATAAATTTGACCGTATTTAACACTTTTCAACCATACCTAGGTGAGTAATTGTAGGCCTAATAAATTTATTAACTTATCAGCAAAGAATATTAATGGCGTCATTATTTATTCCGTTAGTTGTTACGCGCCGTGTCAAACCGCAGAAGCCCTAGCCTAAACAATGAGCAAACATCACTGAACCTCGCGTATTTACCAAAGGTGAATGACACCAGCCATTATTATTACACACGCGATTCTCTGGGATCGTAAAATCGCCACCAACCGCCGCCTCCCGACGAGACGAATAGAGAGTAAATAAAAAAAAAACAAGATTTATTCTTATCGCGGACCCGTTCCCGCCATTATCATAAGTTAGGAAAGTGATTCTCGCATCTCATTCGAGACATATTGTTGGCGTTATGTCTCGTCTCGCGGAAGCCAACAGTAATTTGCTAATGGCGATTCATGAAGGCGCATAATCTTGGCGATTCGTATCTCGAAAGAAGCTGGAGACTACTTTTTTTATCAATAGTCATACATCCTACGATCATTTTTACATGGACTTTGTAATAGTACTACAATGCCCGTAGGCCGTTATATTAATATAATAATATCGCCAGACGAACACATCAACTATACGGTCCCATGCTATTGCTTAGCTTGTATTAAGGGTACCGCACAATGGACTGAGGGCGAACTCAGAATATGATATTTATATAGATATCAAACATCCATAACTTGGATACAAACATTCATGCTCATCACACAAAGCTTGTCCCTACCAGGATTCGAACCCGGGACCCTCGGACCTTATCAGGTCGCCATTCGATATTATTATGATTGGCATTTTTCTGACTGGACTTTTTCAACGTTAGATCAGTCATGCAAACCAATATTGATTTCATTTCTGTATTGTGTTATAAACAAGTCATTGTAATGTAGCGAACGTAATGTTGGATGCGTGATCATTTGATTGTGCCGCGACCTTGATCGTGATTTAATCAAAATGTGGCTGTAATTTTAGATTATTTTGTTTTTTTTTTTTTACTTTATAGGCAAGTATTTGATCTCGATCTCACCTGATGGTAAGTGATGATGAGATCTACGATGGAGCATACTTGCCTAGGTAGGAAGGCGGCAGTAGATCGAGACGCTACATTCACTAGGCACATGCAGCGCAACTGATCTGACCCGCCATCCATGATTACAATGTAAACCAATTTTATTGTGTAAATTATAGCGTAAACTGAGTTCTTATTTTTTTGTTTATTTCTACACGTGTAAGGCACTCGTTGAGTGTTGAAAATTTTCGTAAAAATACTTTGTACGTTAACCTTTTTTCGTCTCTAATTAGCACTTAAATGTTTGGAGTGTTGCTTAAGCGCTGTTCCAATTTGTAGAGATACGAGTTACGTTATTTACGGAGGATCTATACTTAATGCTCTCTATCGTGTGTGTACAAATTAAAATTTGTTTTATATCAAAACTATCTATGTTGGTACAAATACATAAATAAAAAATGTTCCAATTCTGATTCTGAATTAATCACAGACCCTTCATAAGTAGCTAGGTATTTGTTCATTACGCAGCTCGGAATTTCGGTAAAATATTTGCGCAATATAACGAACGGAATTGGTGTTGCATAAATATTAATGGTGTTTTGGCGAAGGAATGAGCTTAATTAAACAACGCCATTTAATACTATGATAATAAGATGGCGGCCGGTGCAATCCCTTCCCCTTCGCGTCCCCATTCAATGTTGGTATATTATTATTATATTACAAGAAACATCGCAAGTAGCGGATTTTATTATTGTACTTTCTCAATGTTTCATGAACATTAAATGATTCGGTAAAAGATTTATTGCATTTAATTTACCCGCCCAATAAGTTGTGTGTTTTGTTTCGGTGTTAACATTTTGGTCCATTATTCTATTTAGATTGAGGGTGTTGTACGAATAATCATTTCGATTTAACTTGTCGAATAAAAAACAATTTCGCTCAATGTTGACGATGAGGTGTTATAAATAATGTGTCACTCTATGACCGGTTCAGAGTGGTTGGTACTATTGTTAACAGCCTCTCTTATAAACAGGGGGCATCATGAGAAAAAGCTTGATGTCTATTCAAACAAGGGTACATAGACGAGACGACAGTTGCTAAGGAAAAGTATCTCATTTACATACAATAATTCTTCTCATTTCTTTGCTATTGCTATTCTATTAGCTACCGTCATTAAAAATAGTTACGTAACCTATGTTGCTACCGTTTTACAAGACGACTCCTCTGCTAGTCCAGTTTTTTTTTCATTCCAACCAGGTACATAAATTTCGTTCAAAAACAGCATGTGTAGAAAGCCAAACGTTATCAATAAATCTTAGCCATCGTCACGCTATAACACACAATTAGATTGAAACTCTTAAAGCTGGGATCGCAAAAAGAAATATTCGCCTTCTTAAAAGAAATTAGACATTATTCCACAAGTTAAATCGAAATATGATATTTCTTTCAACAAAACCACAGCTTGATCTCATATATTTACGCGAATACTGCACATTGAAATACATCTTAATTTAAGGATTTTATCGCGTTTATTTTATGGTTTTACGTTCCTGACGCTTCGGCTGCTTTTCAGCTACTATCGTCACAGAAGGACTGAGGTATTTCACATCCTAGTGTCATAGTTTGTACTGGGGTACCCTCATATTTTCGTTGTTGCCTGCGATAAAATCCTTAAAATAAATTTTATTTTATAATCCCAGCTTATAAAATAACTAAATATAAGCAATTAAACACATTGCTAAGTGTCCTGGTATCAGGTTATCTTCAGTAAAATCAGTAGTGTTAACGTATCGAGACAAAAGCAAACAGATAACATTTTCTGCGGCGCGCGAGTGGCCCCATGATGTGTGCTTACACTCGAACTGGGACCAACACTATTTGTTCACTTAACTATAATGTTATATAAAATGTAGACATATAACGCCGTTCGAGGCGTTTGTGTTCGTAATGAAAAAGCACCAGCGCAACAGATCTATTGACATCCTTCTCTATTAGCAACCAAATTTGTGCACTCTCTGAAGTCGAATAAAGGTATTTTTTATTGAAGCAAATTTTGCCGACTGTTCCATTTTACACGTCATTCAATTCGTCTAGCTTTGAATGAAGTGATTGCGAAACGTGACATTGCCCCACATTTGATGTTTCACGCTGGGAGACTATAGTATATTACATATCTCACTGTTTAATGAATACCAAACATCAACTGACTCCCACTGATTCCTGTGCGTGGTTGGTTGGCAGATATTATATGGATGCAAAAAATGCATATTTACTCAATCATTCGGTAAAAACTGTCTAATGTGTATCTTTTCTGTAATTCAGTTTTTGCAGAAAAAGGTTTGAAAGTCACATTCTCAGATAATAATCGTTAAACGTTCGTTATCAATTGACTTATTTTATCACGCTACTAACGCCGGTGTCGTATCAATCGTCAAGAAATTATCTTCTATTCAAGTCGAATTCCAATTTGTGGTGCCGAGCGCTACCTACCGCTGCCATTTTTTTTTCTTGTCATGTCATGCTGAAAAAAACATTGTTCTTTTTTAATTCGGTCATTATCCAGTCGGAGTTAATGCGATTCTGCCATTGTAAACCACTGTAATGGCTTAAAGACCGTGAAAGATTCTGTATCGTTGTTACCTAAAGATTACTAGAGATACAACGTTGTGCAATGTTGCAGAATTAATTTTACGTCGTTTTTAACCTGTTTTATGGCAACTTGTTGGGTGTTTTAGATTTTTATTAACATTGTTTTTTTTGGTGCAGGTAAATTGATATGAGCGGTGTAATGAGAGCATTACATAATGGGTAAGATATAGACCTAACCAAGACACAATAACTTAGTCCAACCTTATTCTCCGAAGACAGTAAGATCTGCTAGAATGTCATCGATATAATTCAACAGTTTCCTTGTAGCTTTGTGTGATTTAAGTTTAATGTTTGAGTTTGATTCAACATTGACGAACGCTTGGTATAATGGTTGGAACGTAGGCTACTCCGGTTCCTTCACCGGGTGCTTGCATTTCCGATTCCCCCTTCGGAAATGATTTCGTATTTCTTCTTGATCTGTGTGCTGCTGGGAACCCCACCCAGGCCATTGTACGGTCCGATAATACAAGTGTTGCTTGGTTCGGTACCAAACAGATCTGGCGATGTTTATTATATTATTTACAATCTAAAGCGATATATGGAAGTATCATAATTTCTATCTCACAGACGTAAAGATTGTCTGGCATAGACAAAAATAAAACTATCGGAAACAAGTTTTGGTCGCAAAGAAACGTCTTCTCCGGTGCCGATCTAAATGTTATTTATTTGTGATAACTTATTTTATGGTACTGTCCCAAACGCGATGGTGGTTATCGAAATACTGTAGTTTCAGAATAACGGCCGATCTGATGTCAAAACTTTCGTTTGTGGCGAATAATTTTATGCCTTCGATAACTTTGCGTGAAGTCCATAATGCTGGCTTTGATTATGATACAAGAAGCGCTTACATTTATGGATCGGAATTCATTCCTGTAGCGAATGAGTGAATTAGTGATAGACTGATCTTCCAGAAGCTTGCAAAAAAGGTGCAGGCATTTTACATGTGCTAGTTGCTTGCTTATTAAATTTCTTACCTACTCGAATTTTTAAATACAAACATCAATCCTAAATATAAACTCGGTATATACCATTTTGAGGCATCTGAGATTCCGGCATTAGTATGCCACCGAGCTTAGAGCAACCATGTAAATATTCCCTTGTTGTTTCGTACACTTATTTCTGGTTATGCTCATTTTATCTTCATGTTTTTGGCATTTGTAGACAGATATGGAGCGCTAAATTGTATTTGCGAGAGAGTAATAATGGATCTGACTCCTTTACGCATATTTAGGGTATCATTTGATAAATTTATATGACAACCAAGTCAAACGCCTGCTATTGAAACAAGAACCTTAGAGATATAGTTTTACTCGCAACTCGGAGCGGATATCGATTGCGTTTAGTTCAAGGAAATATTGTGAGGAAACAAGCGAGAGGAATTCAATTTTACAGACGGCTCACGATTTTTTTGGATTAGTGTAGTGTGTGGCCACTAGAGTATCCATGGGGCTCAAGTCTTCCGCTTGTACCCAATATTCCTCCTGACCGAATTTCGGTCACGGCAGCCAAAGTGACTACGCAGGAGTTATTGCACTCTCTCTTTCCTCACTCTCATAGTCTGATGGTGTCCCATCCGACAACCGACGATGGTGCAATCCGACACGACTGAAGAGAGATCAGGCGCTGACCCGACGGCTTTACGTGCTCTCTCTACCCAATAGTGACACATTTAATGTGCTAATATAAACATATATGTACAAATATGAGTTCTCTCATGTCTCTGCGTTCGAACGATATTCATTAGGTGCCAACTCACGCGCAGGATGTTGTGACGTAAAACAAATAAACTGCCATAGTAGTCTTCGGTGGGACGTTGAACGTTGGTAGTAAAAGCGAGCACGTGGTGGCGTACCACGGTGGCGCGGGTGAGTGGCCTGTTCATCGCGCCGACCGTTATTACGGTACGACGGTACCGCGGTACGGTGCAAGGTATAGAAGATGGCGCCTAACCGAACCGTACCGCCGCAAACCGGTTCCCGATCGCAATCGTCTCGATTGCGGATTAGTTTCTTATATCGTACAAGTAATTCGTGCCTGGTTAGTTTCATTAGCCTTTTGTGGTTGGTGGTCGGTTGTAAGAGTTAAGCTTCGTTGTCTGGTTAATGTAAATTTGAATTGTTTATAGATAAGATTGGCGATTAGGTTTGTTTAAAATTATATTTATTTATGTTTATTAACTTCATCAGTTTGTTTTTAAAAATAGTCTGTCATAGATTAAATGGAGGTGCAATATATAAATTTGCTTTGGTTGATTGTTGATACTAAGAATCATATTAACAATTTTTTTGTAATGTTTTTTTTATTATGAACAGTTAACTTATCACGATTTTAACAATTAATATAAATATGATTTTGTTTCTAATACATCTACTACAATAGATTGAAGCTTCTAGTACCTTTTTGATTTCTACCAATGATATAACTTGTGGGTCCAAATATTATCCCTGTGGTACACCCAACGATAATTTGTATTCCATTATTTATAGTAGATAAACTGGTCTAGATTCTTTCCTGCTTCGTAAATATAAAATGGAAACTATTGTATTCGTGAATCCTCCGCGTTATTTTTCCAATCTTCTCTCATATTTCTAAGACTTGCGCCAAACACCTTGCCGGTATTAGCTCTAGATAACAACAGCTCTATGGATTATCCACAAGTCGGGGCGTGTGTACGCTCCTTTGTAACTGTAATTACTATGGCTTTACCAGCGCGTTCTTAGCGTCTTCGCGAAATTAGACAGCGCGGTATTTGATGTTCCAAATTAATGTTCTTTGTTTTAATGACATAGTATGGAGTTTGGGGTATCTCGGTAAGTATGTTCTTAGAATTATAAAGATTTCACCATCAGTGCCTAATGTCAGTACTAATTCTCCTTGCATTCATCCTGAAACCATACCCATAGGTGTAAATTGTCATTGCGTGTGAGACGTGTCATAGGACACTTTTTTACCCGAGAAATGGATGGGTTCCCGTGGGATAGCCAAAAAAAACTATCTCATAATCCTTGCCAATTATGTTTGTTGTGCACGGTCTACCAAAATAAACTTCCATCTATTTCTTTCGCAAGTTGACACAAACAATTAACGAGCAGCAATTTTAAACAATCACCAATCCATGGCGGTTTAATTGGCAGTGGCGTTTACGACATCCCTTCCCCAACGTTCAATCGTGCTGTATCAACGCAATAACGTTTTTACAGCACCGTTACCGAACACAATATCCTAGCGCCACGCAAAATTACAGATCGAGATCACATAACAATCCTGGAACGGTATAAAATGTTTTATGGCCCAATGAAATTGTCATTATGCGTGAGTAGTAAATAACAAGTTTGTGGGTTATGGGCCGTGGAAGCGGCTGTGGTCGAGCGTAGTTGGAGTGGTAAGGTAAGCGTAGTTGCTGTTCGATTTTTAAAAAAATAACAGCTAGAGTATTCGATATTAGCTAGAGTATACCTCAAACAATTTCAAAGTTGAAGTAGCAGTGGGCGGGATACATAGTTCGAAGAACCGATGGCCGTAGGGGCGGAAAGGTTCTAGAATGGTGACCACAATCCAGACGACGTAGTGTAGGACGGCCCCCCACAAGGTGGACTGATGAAATATTGTCACACGCGTCGCAGAGAACCGGTGAATGTGGCTGAAGGAGGACTGTGATGTATTAAAGTCATTGGGGAGGCAGTAGACGTCTTTCAGTTGATGCATGATTAAAACAATAAATTTCTATAGATTCGATTGTTAATTCCATGTTATATTTTCTCCGTTTTGTTGTGTCTTCTTCAACAATAGTCAATGTATAGACACGACCAAATTGCAGTCTTATTAAACGTATAGATACACTAGAAAATAAAATCATCTCTCTATATCTTTGGCCTAAAGTAGGTGATTTTATTGATATATCTGTTTCTGTTCAACAGGCCACTTCTAGCGAATGCAAGCTTCTACAGCAGAAACTAAATGCGCCCGTAGATAGTATCGCGATGTCAGCCGAGGTGACGGAACTAATAAAACATTCGCCTGTCTTGTATTACTATTGTTACATTGATTCGATTTTGATAGTATAGTATAGATGGCTTATAAGAGACTGTGTGTGTGTGTGTGTTTGTGTGCGTCTGTGAAATGTCTGAAAAAAAATCCTTATTAACAACCGACAATCTGAACAGTTTTGATGAAGAAAAATTATTTTAGGAATTTAAATATTTGTTTTTAATTCAACAAAACGTTCACGTATAATAAACCTGCAAAACAAAATCAACATTTCCATTTCTGCACGTAATAATGTAACAAACATGGGGTTAATCAAATTTAGAACTTGAATGCTCATCACGAAGCTGTTAATTTCATTAGCAACTTTAACGAAAAAAGTGCCACCACTCACAGGAACAGATAAAGTTGTGATTGTAATAAAAATCAGGGACACATCCGGGATGTTATATCGGACACGGGCTACTTATATTTGGACAAGCCGTTTCTATTTTGCCGAATACGGAGTCTCTATTTTACGATCGGCCATAGACCTCTCACGCACGGTAGAGTCAATACGCTCAAATGTAGGGTCATCGTTTACTAGGATTGTGTTCGGTGATCATATTTTATATTGTTAATCTTGAGAGATATTCCGTTGTTGCAATGCGATTAATAATTTTTGTAGCTTTTGAGTAAAATAAAATGTCATATGTGCATACCAACTCTTTTTTAAAAAGGTTTTTTTAATATTGATAGATTGGTATGTGCTTGTCATTGCCATCTACTAAACCCAAGAGAGCGCATCCTAAAAATGAATGAAGCTTGTAATACGTCTAGAGATGACACTGAACCGACCAAAGCAACAATATGATCGTGTCCTTGTCTATGCAGCTAAGATTTTTGCGACAGGAGAATGACCCGAGCTGTTGATTTATGCATATGAACGAAAGAGGATTGTCTGGAGCTTGCCACACTGGCTGAAAAAAAAAAACATGTCCGCTGACACTTTGTCATTACTCTTGTCCATTCATTTGTAAAGTGGTAGCTTTAGGTAACTCTACGTATCATAACATTATAGTTTTATCTTGTCTATGATTTAATTTAAGTCTATTGATTTCTTATATTTACGCGAATACTACACAATGAAATAAAACTTAAAGTATTTTATCGCGTTTATTTTCTGATTTTACGTTCCCGACGTTTCGACTGCTTTAGAGCAACCATGGTCACGCGAGGACTGAGATGTTCCAGTCGTCAGACGTCCCAGTGTCAAAGTTTGAACTTGGGTACCCTCATATTATGTTGTTGTTAGCGGTCCGATCTCTGCAGAAAGTCCTCACTGTCCAAATTCAAAACCAAGCGCACCATTGCCCTCAAGACACACCGAGTTTTATTTCAATTACAAGTCTAAATAGAGTCCTATTCAAGTGCTTCCCAAATAAAATTGTGGATTGAATGCCAGGAAGATAAGCTGCTTGCTAAGCTGCTTTTTTATTACCATGGTAACCCTAACCACAATAGTCCACGCACTTATTCACACATCTTCCCTAGCGACCGCTGAGCGTGGGCGCTGAGCGTTGTTGCTCTGCAAATATTGGTCCACTTTTATGCGTCCAGCCTCTCACTTAGCTGTGTGTTCAGTGCTATTGACTGCTGGTTTTCTGGGTCGAGGCTTCGGTTCTCGTACAAAGGTCCAGTGTTACTCCCACTTCGAGTTGTATCAATAGTAAAATTTCAATTCCGACAGCTTTACATGGAAATATATCAATTAATGCTGATAAAAGGTTACATGTATTCACATGGAATACTAGCGTCAAATTAGTCAGATCGTATTATAAGCACATTGATGTTACATTGTCTTTACATATTAGATTAAAACCTTATTTGAACACATAAAACACACACGTTGTGATAGAGGTATTTACATTTGACATTAAAATAGTAGAAAACATTGAAATAAAGCAACCATGGCCACGGGAGGAATGAGGTGGTTGACGTCCTATTGTCATAGCAAGCAACAACTAAATATGAGGATACCCCGGTTCAAACTATGACACTAGGACGTCAACCAGCTCAGTCCTCCCGTGACCATGGTTGCTGTAAAGCAGCCGAAACGTCGGGAACGTAAAAAAGTATAATGAACGCGATAAAAATCCGTAAGATTAGTTTTATTTCAATGTGTAGTATTCGCGTTAATATAACAAATCGATAGTAGAAAACAGTAACTCACATGGGCAATATTGACTGCCTTCAAAACTACTAACAGATCATGATGTTGATGATAAGACAAAACCGACTTAAAAAAAACAATATGAATAGCCAGTTCAACATTAGCAAAACCGGATTTTTTATCTCGATGTGTGAACAAAACGAAGAGAGTGTGGCGCTAGAAATACCAACAGCGAGCTTTTTTATTGGCGCTTTTTTTTGTTCCGCTTACAATCTGTAATTGAGTCGGTAAAAAATTGTAGCGGTATGCGTGAGGCTACGTTGTACCAGAAGATTTGGTTCCAGCCAGCTTCATGGTTAATGGGGCAGCTGTTACATTTTTATAGACGGGAAGCACAAATCATACATGACTTAATTTGATTTGAGATCGCTGCTGATTTATAGTTAATAATGAGTAACAATAGGACTTTTTGGGGTAAGTCGAAGAGAAAGGTTATCAATTTTGTTTTACCCTGTGAAAAATGTGTTTCTTTGTAATATAATGTGTAATTTTGATGGAATATTAACCATTATGTGTTCACAAAACATGACTTTTCCAGTTCTCTCAAAAAATTCAATAATTTGTCATTTTTTTTTGGGACTAGGCCCGCCACACACTCCCACCACTGCTTCTCCTGTAAGCCAGGATCTACAGTGGTGTCCAATGAAGACACCGAGGTTTGACCCTCGGCGAGTCCCGGGATAAAGTTAATTGTCTTGGAACCCGCACGAAATTAATCGAAAGATAAATAGGAGGAGTTGGAAGAAAATTATCCACTTCCCTCCATTGCAAAGCGGGAGACAAAAAGATCTGGTAGACAAATCTATCAATAATTTGTCAGTAAAGTATGCTCAACTTTATTGATAGGGTTAGGGGGGTTTATTAGGCCTATTATACGGATTAGGCCTACACAGAATCTCCCATGTTTGATATTAAAAACAAACATTCCACTTGACGTTACCCACCGAAAGGTGGTTGAGGCCATTGTCAAAAAAATAATAGTAACAAATATTCCTAAACATGGGTATAACACATGTTTTGTTTTTGGCATTAATATTTGGCACACATCCTTTCGAAGCCATTACATCATTGAAGACTGTTACTATCGTGCACACAAAATGTAAATGGTGCTATAAATACACCTCATAACAGACTAAACGAAATGTTACCACACCTTAAATATACGATGTACACTAAGTGTTGCAATAAATTTTCCTTTGATTGCAATTCTGTGTGTAAATATCGCATTTATCGCTGCAACTGCTGAGCTGATCTGAAGGTTAAGTGCTTATTTGCTAAACATCGCGTCAACATTGTGACATGACGCAACGGACGACATTGCGCGACTCTAATTGCACATTGAACGTGCTGTGCACATATTATAAAGAGTAAACGAGGCGTGTCTGTGCATTGAAGATATTTAAAATTGTTGGTGTAGGTTATTTCATACAACATTTCTGCCACGTTTTTATTTGAGAGTCCACACACAAATGGATTTGGACACTAGCATAAAATAGTGTTGAAAGAATACTTATTTTGCGGATTTTATCGATCGCAGTGTCTTGAGTCACCAAGGCCTCGAGACACTGTAAGCACTTTCTGCGTAAATCGGACCCCAAGCAACAACTAAATATGAGGGTACCCCAGTTCAAACTATGACACTAGGACGTCAACCACATCAGTCCTCCCGTTACCAAGGTTGCTGTAAAGCAGCCGAAACGACGGGAACGTAACAACATAAAATCCGAAAAATTTGTTTTATTTCAATGTGTAGTATTCGCGTAAATATAAGAAATCAATATAAATTAGTGTGTTTATCTACACCATTACACCTGTAATCCCCGAAGGGGTAGGCAGAGAGCACTGCAGTGTACCCTCATTTCGCTGATAGTATTGTGGTCCCAATGTAAAATGAACTAAGTATCCTATGCAAAAAAATCGAGAAAGTGTTAGCACATTTTTAAAGCATTGATTTCCCTAGCATACTAGGATATGTTTCGGGACTATCCTGACTTTGCTTACCTCATTGTCTACCTACGGATCCCACCCAACACCCAAGGGGTTGAGACAATAATAAAGTAAGTCCGATAGTTGTATGATAAGCATTGTGAATAATAACCAAATCAACATTCTAAAAGCCGCCGAGGGAATATGAAAATTAATTGGCCTCACCTTCAGTGGCGTGTCAATTTACGTAGTACATTGACTTGAAAATATGGTATTATTTTTAATTTCATAATTTCAATTATCTAATTTACTTATTACTATATACGTACGTGAATAGGCACGTATAAATTGTAATGTAGATTCCTATTATGCGTTTTTATTTAGAAGAGGATTCGGGCGAACTAAAAGATCAATAAAATACTGGGTAAAAGAACACCATTTAGCTATTTTGCTAGTGTTAAAGAATAAGGCATACTTACGTAACTATTCAAATCAACGCTTCAATAATGCCGAGGCATATATTCCCTTCCCTTTACACATTCAGTGAAGCAGGTTTAATTACTACAAACCGTCGTGTCACAATATTGGGTCAAGTTTTGCACGTCGTATACTGTCACAAGCTGATGCATAACAAATGACATCTGTCAACCATCACAGGTTAAAAATAAAAAAGATTTATTGGCTCTGCGAATATGTAAGTGATTCATTTCTTCATGTCACATCCATTATTTTATTTATAATGTGTATTTATTGAATTTAATATTGCTATTAATTACTTGACACTGGCAAAATACCCGCTAAGTTGCGGGTGAGGCCATATTCATATCCATTTTATTTCATCGCATTTCATTTCGTAAAGAAAGAAGAAGAAGATATGTAAGTACGTTTATTTTCAGAGCGCGAAAATTGCGAGCATAATTACGCTTTATTACGCGCGCCCGTCCGCGATTTTACGTAACCGCTGACGCATTTTCAAGTGCATTTTGCTCTCATTACATAATTAATGATTACTTGACAGGAACGGATCGTTTTTCATTTTCGTGTACAGTGCCAAGTCCCGTGTGCGGGAAATAGGATGTGATGTATGTTATGCACACTGCTGAAAATAATTGCATTTAGGTTGAGCGAGGGTGTCATCAAATTATGAGCTGTGCTATTTAAGTAGCTGCACAGCGCTTAAGCTTAAACTATGTTAATGAGTTCCCTGAACTGAGCTTAACGTGTCCACTAATCCTTGCATGACAGCTACTTCACAGTAGAGCGAGGTAGTGTCATCATTGCTTGTTAATTTTGAATGTCTAGTCATGCTTGACTACTTAACCAAAGGGACGTTTAATTATTATTTACCAATAAGCTGGAAAAGTCGCCTGTAATTATGCTCAGCAGTTTGTATAACTCGATATTTAAAATTTACCGACACTCTTTAATTGAAATAAATTGAAATAAAACTATTTTTTAAGGATTTTATCGTGTTTATTTTTCGTTTTACTCTTTAATTACTGAAACTCTGATTCAAATTTAAAGTCTTAGTTAAATTATTTAAAAACTATATCTACGAGAGAATTACCTGCACAAAATTAATGCCATGTTTTATATGGGACCGTCCTAGTCTTACCAAGATTTCTGGCGACAGCAACTAACCTACGCTAATTCTCCGCACCGTGAGCAACATATTTAAAAAAATCATATAAAATGAAAAATGTTGTTAGTGACATCGAAAAGAAACCGCTTGATATTATGTGACAGCTTGTTTACCGCGATTCTGAGCAATGCCACATGTTAAGCTTAGTCTGATGGCCTAATTAAAATTCTATTTCTAAAACATACTGTCGTATTTGTTACGTATGACCTAGAGCGCTCTCACGTTTTTGGAACGAAGTTCCTTATCGCGCGTTGCGAAAGGGGGCTAGACGGAAAAAAATATCACGAAAAGTTGTAACGACACTTTTTGCTATCTTTGTCGTTTGCATTTACATAATGGTCAGTATTTTCGAGACATTGCACAAGTGCATCCGTGGCGCGATTGGCTAGCGCGTTCGGCTGTTAACCGAAAGGTTGGTGGTTCGAGCCCACCCAGGGGCGATATATTTTTGTTTCCCAAAATTATTGATTTTTTGTACATAATAAATAATAAAGGAACTTCGTTCCATCCGGGTGTCCGTTGACACCTCTCAAGTTTTTTTTTATTAAGTGCCACGGGGAACGAAGATGAACGATGATCACATGCATTTTAAACGCTTACAACGTGCTGTGTCTAGAATTAAACAAAAAGTGATAGATGCATGGGTGAAATAATCAATCAAAGTAATGCACCCGCGTTTGGTAATTTAGATAAGTTATCCGTCGCCTTGGAAGAAAGTGTGCCAAATGCAGTAGAGGTCCTACTGAAACGATTAATATGTCATGACATAATTCCGATCCCATACATGGCTTGCGTGGATACATGAGTCAAACTAGAGGTTATATGTGTTAAAATATGGAACTGCTGAAAATTATTTTATCAACAACAGTGAATTGATAAGAACTAATGTATGACAACAATGTAAAGTGATTGTCTAACGTCTTAATTTTGCCAGCGTGTGGCATGCAAGCATAACGATTTATATCAAGCTCAAGTCCGATCGTGCATGGAATACTGCAGCCATCTCTGGGATGGGTCTGCTAAGTATCAGCTGGAGGCTTTGGACTCCATAGACAGGCGGGCTAGAAAGCTCATTGGCAATGAGACCCTAGTGCAGGCCAAGCTACAGAGCCTAGAACACCGACGTAGGGTTGCCAGCCTATCAGTTTTCTACAGAATACATTTCGGAGAGTGTGCGACGGAATTACACGAGTTAATTCCCCCATCTCCATTCTATCATCGGTCAACAAGACGCACGGACAAGTGTCATCCGTACACTGTGGACATTCCTTCGGTACGTACTAAGCGGTTTGCTTCTACTTTCATCCTGCGAACTGCCAAGGAATGGAACACGCTACCGGCGTCTTTGTTCCCCGTCGACTATAATCTGGGTGTTTTCAAGTCGAGAGTGAACAGGTACCTTCTAGGCAAGTATGCTACATCGTAGATCTCATCGTCACTTACCATCAGGTGAGATCGAGATCAAATACTTGCCTATATCGTAATAAAAAAAAAAGTCTGTCTTTGTGGTCGTACGGTAATAAGTTATTTCATTTTGTTTACTGCTCTAAAGTCCTTCTTATTTTGTCGTGCAAGTCTCCAGTTTAAAACTCAATCCCCCCCTCCTTCCTATAAACCGTATAAATCCCTCATATAAAGTAGTAGTATGTAGAATACTCTACGGAGTAATTTAGGTTAAGCAAAAACGACCTATTTATCCCCGTTTATTTCTAATCGACATTCGATTTCTTAACCTAGAACTAGAAAACCTATACTATTTGGGCTCCGTGCGAACGTTGAACGAATTTAGCTACTATTTCCGTCGAGTATTTTTGTGCGCTATTTCGGTAGAGTTAGTGCGTCCTTGACATTGCCGGCGAGCGACTCCGGCGCACCTCTCTCTCTCTCTCCTCTTAGCAAAGCTAAATGAAATAAAGAACGTTCATTTGGTTTAATACTGCAGGTTACCGTTAATCTCTTGTAGAGTTGTTATAATTTAAGTCTTTTTGAATGCCCCATAAAATATTCGTCCTTTACTTTGCCCTACAAATAAAAAAAACATTACACGAATCATTGATATTTGCGAATAAAATTCAGATAAGCCCGGAGTTTCTTGCCGGTTTGTCTCATTCGGGGGTAGCGTTCCATTACGGTTGTAGAGTTAAGAAAAAAAATACAGCAAGGCCGGCCCTACCATAGGGCACACAGAGCCCGGCCGGTCCAGGCGCCAGTTCTCAGTACTAGGACCAAAACAAGCGTTCTAGATATCTGCCGATTGACCTGGAATAAGTCAGGCAACGTTTATAGCCTTCAGTCTATTGGGACTGTCAGGATGTCATACTAACAATACAGCGTAAATGTTAGGATCGCAAGGCCAACTGGGCTACCACGACCTCTCTCTCCCACAGATGTTAATCAACTGATTACAATATTTACAGCGGTGCACTGTCGCTTTCGTAATTTACACATGTCCAGATAAAAATGTATTCAATGTTTTTTTTTGGGGTTCCGCATCATGTCTTTTTAAGGTTTTTTATTGTTAGCCGACACTCTTATGTTACGTTACCTATTCTAGTTTTGGTAATTGTTTGATTTCGTTATTTATTTATCTTTTCACATAGGCTTAGTGATAGTGTTGCTTGAATGTAAAGGTCATAACAATAATATTTGTGAGGGACTGTAGGATGGAACCCTCGTTACATAAAGCAAGCATCCATTTTACATGATAACAAAAAATATTTTTATATTAAATTTGGCGTATTTTTTTAATTTAGATACGAATATATTTTGTTTGGAGTGATGCCGAAGTACAGAGTTGGCGATATTTTAATCCATCCCACAATATGTTTCTTTTTCTGTTTTTTTTTTTTTAATATTAATCGTTTCAATAGCGGTATAAAATGATTTCTAAATTCTTGTTTGAAAATCTACAGAACCATCTGAAGGGCTGCTCACTCGCACACTTGTCGATTTTTTATAATTTAAACTAGGCCCAGTGTGACCCGACGGTCACGCCACGGTCCCAAAATAAAGGGCCGTCCCCACAGTATCGCGATCTATAAATTACCCCAACACTATTGTTCTGGCGCTCATATTTTTCCAACGAGTCATTTGATACACTGGGTGACGCAAATATTTTGTTATACCTACCTGTGTAGGGGACAGATTTAATAGGGTGCGTTTGTTAATGTAGCTTTTTTATATAAAAAGGGGCATTCTAGTTAGAACACCGATTTGAATATCACCAACCGATTAAAAATCCCTAGTCTATACATGTATTATGACCGTTTGTGCGCTACGTGGAACAGAATAAAAATATTGTTCATTTTTATTACCAGCGCACCCGTCGGATGCTCTAAGTGGAATAGTATTGGTGGCATTAAAATAATTGGAATGGAAAGTTTTTTATCGTATGTAAGTTCATGTAGATCAAAAGGAATAAATCAAACCACAATAGCTTTCATCTATAAGACTACATTTGGTGATGTTTAACAATAATATTATTTAAAGCAATGTTGTTCAATAATGTTTACATATACCGTATGATCATCTCACTAAACATCACAAGAATATATGATATTAATGACCATTATTTATGTTTATTCGATAATAACTCTTATTATACTATTGAATAAATATCATAATATAAAGGAACTCGCATGTTCACTACACGCTATTCAAATGTAGCGCTAGCGCATACCAAATAACAGTTATTAATACATTTAATCGCAACATCGGCGCGAGCGCTCCATTGCACCCATAAACGTACATTTATATTATTACCTATTACTGGGAATATCGCAAACCGACAATAGGAACGCGCCGTTTGTAGGAAAATGATAAACAACACTTCGCTGTATAGGGTTGCCACGAACTAAATTAATTCATTAAATTCAGATACCTTTCGCAATGTACGTACGAGTATATAATACACCCTGGGCCCCAAGTCTGCTACAATCGATTCATAATCGAACAGTAACCGAATAGTAACTGTCACTTGTGACAGTTAATTAACCCATACAATATCTGTCAAAAGTACAGTTAATATGCGGTTGCTGTTCGATTATTAATCGATTGTGTTAGCAGACTTGGGGCCCTGTTCTTGAGCATGGCAACTTAAAGATACTGTGTCATCTCATGTTAGTATACTTCTTCCAATTGCAATTTAATGGTACCGCAATATATTCGTTGGTCACACATTTTATCACAAATTAATATAGCACCCATATTCATCCAAGATTCAAATGAATATAAGTCCGCCGAGAGAAAGTTATCATTAGCACAAGGATTAAGTCACTATAGTGTTCTGTCCATAATCGATTCAACAGACGCAGCCCTACTCTCACTGTTGCATTGAAACCGAATAAAATAACGATCATTGCTCGCCGCCAATAATAAATGTGAAGTAATAATGTCGATCTCAGTTCATATCATACGATCCCAGATTCCGTAGTCCTCATAGTAGGCGCGAGACTGAATCATGCGAGGCCAGATACTTATTATTAAAAATTAGGTACGAATAAGGAACGTGTGTGTGTGTGTGTGTAAGTATGTGTATGTGTGTGTGTATGTAAACATAGCTACTATATCGATTGTAGTCGATTCTGAATACTGTAACACAAACGAATGTTTTATGTAATTTACTACTTGTCATAAAAATGTATTAAGAACGCTCTTCTACGTATACTAGATAGTATCCGTGAAAAAATGTTTCTTAGAACTTCCGTATCGCATTAGCTATAAATCTGGTTTCTACATTTTGCTTATCCTTGTAAGTATTTCTAAATATTAGGTAAGTAAATCACAAATATCCAGAATTAGCAACATTTACTCATATATTTTTTCGGTACATTCCCAAACAACATTATTTATAACGTTAACGACCCAATTTCCTTCAGCTTTTATTAATTTACGGCCTCAGAGTCGCTTAATAAAATAATTAGCTACTTAAGCACTCACTTTTTTTATTAATATCTATTCTTTTAAGTCCCAGTAAGTCTGTTATAATGCTTTCAGTATGAATTGCCGGCGTATTACGCGCAATTACGCGAAGCGATATTGCAAAGCAGTACTATTATCATATTTTATACGCGCGTAAATTACGCAGTTTAGCAATTTGAGCCTGTAGTGAGGAAGCTGGCGCTTATTTATAAAGCTTTTTGTAACGTCTCTATACGATTCACTTAACAAGTTTCATGGAAATATGTAGGTATATATTTGTTTTTTATTAAAATACCTAATGTGCAATGTTATTAAGATAAAACAGAAATATAGAAAGCAATAATTTTCGAAATGACTTGAAGATTCTGATCAGTAAAAACTCGCAGTGTAACGTGACGTCACCACTATAAGTGATCACATGTACGAAGGAGATAAAGCTCGGCCCCACCTTCTCCCCACTACGTAATAACCAAACTCGAATGGCAAAATTATGTTCTTATGATTAAATATAAAATTTAAATAATAGGCATACACTGTATTGTCAACCTTATTCTCAAGCACAGTGGTTAGTCTATGCTACTCTAGTTGCGGCTGAGCCGGCTATATTTATACCTTCTGCTCTCACAAAACAAACAATTTCACTAACAAAATACCTCCAGTTCACATTCAATACCCTGCCGTTATTGCGCACCCCTTAAACACAATAGCGTAGCAACCGCCAGCCGAATTAAGTGCATCGCAAACATTTCATTGCCATTTAACTTGGGCTTCGTACAACAATGGGCCGCACATGCCCAGCAATGCAAATCATTTTGTATAATGAAGCGGTTTGTATAGCTATCGAAATAATGGTGGGCTTATTACAATTTCAATAATATGTTCGGTTGTTGACGTTCGGATTGTTCCATTCTAATCAATAAGGATATTTTAAGCTTATTTAATTAATTACCTTTATTATTGTTTTCTTAGTAAATTTCTGATATATTTTAATAGTTATGATATTTGGGGCGAGTCACGTTAAAAAAACCAAACATCATAAAAATCGGCCCACCCGTTCTCGAGTTATAAATGGTGTAACTAACACGACTTTGTTTAATACCTATGTATAGATTTTGTAATAATAGGTACATTCTCAATTAATTTAAGGTAAATAAATACCTGGGCCCCAGTTTTGTTGCCACTGCCTTACTTTTATGTCATAACTAGCTGTTGCCCGCGACTTCGTCCGCGTGGTATTTATCAAAGACAACCGTTGACAACAGCCTGCTCGCCCATTCTGAGCCCGCGGGACGCATTGCAGGTTGTTGTTCTCAAACTTAATCAGGCGCTGCGCTGCAACATTGGTTTTCATTTTTTTCGTGAGATCCTATTTTTTTTTCTAAAATAAAAGTAGCCTAAGTTACTCCTTGTTACATCAGCTATCTGCAAGTGAAAGTCCCGTCAAAATCGGTCCAGCCATTTCAGAGATTAGCCGGAACAAACAGACAGACAGACAGACAGACGGACAGACAGACAAAAATTGTAAAAAATGTTGTTTCGGTATAGGTAACGTGTATACATCCAAATGCACTTAGTAAAAAGCGGGTATTTTAATATTACAAACAGACACTCCAATTTTATTTATATGTATAGATCACGAGTATGTGTTTCCAAGTCATGGATGTACAATATCTAGATGAGTAAATTATATACTAGGATCTCCCCCGGTCCATTGTACGGTACCAACACTATATTGGGACCGTACAGTTGGTATGTTTTTTCGTGGCGGTACTATATTTAATATAAAATTATTATTATTTTATAAATTGAATTCTTAACTAAATATAGGTACTTATGTAAATTTTACACGAAAAAATTTATAAAGTTAAATATATACAATACAAATAAAAATAAATAGGAAAACGAAAAATAAGTATGAAAACAAATTATGTATCAAAAATACCTTATTACGTATATGTCACTCATATTCTACTTAAGGTCTATTTAAAAACACAATGAATAGTGTAACCAAATTACCATACGGATTAGAATATCAATTGGCCTGTGCCTCCAGGCCGGTAAGGGTTAACTGCCATGTTTAATTAACTACACGCCATATTTTCCATGTTGTAATTAAGTGTATTGTCCATTGTTGAATTAATTGTAGTTATAGGCTTTTGGCACGCTAGGGGGTGTGAAATACCCATCCAACGAATCCAGCCAACTGTCACCTAACAATGGTTAATAATTATAATACTAACATAACATTAACATTCAACACAATTATCCTTCCATATTCCTGCAATTGTTCCTCCGCCTGATGAGGTCAATTCGCTGTTTATGCTATCATTTTCAGCTATTGACCCCAGCAGGTGGCTAACTTAACATTAACATCCTTAAAAAGGGCCTCTACGTGTTGGACCCATGTCCCCGCGCAAGCCTTCCAAAGATCCGGGTATAGCCTGTGTGGTGAGAGACATTATAATAATATCGCCAGACCAACAAACCAACTGTATGTTCCCAAACTATGCAACGCTTGTATTATGAGGACAGTGCTACAGACTGTGGCGCTCCCGGTGTATGAGGTGTAACACTAATAGTGTAAAATATTTTAACAACGCCACCAGTAGGTCATAAGATAAACATTCCCAAGGAAATAAATCAAATTATTAGACATTTAAAAAAATACATCCCGTACTGAGCGGACGGCCAAACGCTTCTTGTTCGTCTCGTACAATAATTATTTATACAATTATTTATATACATCAACGTGATCCGTACAACTCACTGATTCATCGGTTATTTTTTTTTACACTATTTTAGTTACACCTTATATAATTCATATAGACATTGCATTTTCACTGAGAAGAGCCAGCAAGAATCTCATTGGCAACTCTATTTTAAAAGAGTAGAAAGAGTTGATATACATTCCCAGTATCAACAACGCTATGTCACCAGGCAACACTGTTTAGAGACAGACTTAGATAGAGATAGATAACTTACTTCAAATAGGTATTTATTTACAGCGTGTTCTCTATAAGTTTGACAACGCCTCTTTGTTAGTTGTTGATCACTGAATACTTAAACGTAACTCAAATTTAAGTGCTGCTAATCACGCTACAAACTTGTTCGAAATGTTGATGTACTAATCAATCGAAATGTGGTCATTAATGGTCAACATTTTAATTCCATTTTAATTCAATCTAAATTAATAAAGCGAACGTAATGGGGCCCTACAAATCCGTTAGGCTGTACTCCTGCCCGCTCCATGTGGGGTCCAATGTGATGTTTACGTAAAACCGGATTTGTGATTTAAATGAATTCCGGACAACCCTATTAAATCACCCGATGTAATAAAACACATTATCCATTTGGATGGTCAATTACACGAAAGGTTATCTTAAAATTGTATACCTAACATATTCGTTAATAACGTGAAGAGAATAACTCAACTGTTACTCAACGTTACAAAGAAATAAAAAAAAGTATTATTTCAGATGAACGGACAGAAATAATTGAGTGAGCTCTCCGAGGGAAACAATGGAAACTTGTGGGGGCGCGGGGGGAAGGGGGGATTACTCCACGCGTGGCCGACCTCTCTTATAAGATGTATCAAATCCGATACTCTGATACTTAAAAGGAATATTAAAATTATGAATGTAGAGTCTTATATTACTGGGCGTCTGCCGGATCGATATTGAAGCCTGCATCTCACTTTTTCTTGTCGATCGTAAAATTTATTTGGCTTACCCTCAGATGAAGTAAGCCGATTCGTGTGGTATACGTGAATTCGCTCGTACTACACTAATTGGCTTAGTTTTTTGTGCTTCGTGAAACACATTCTATATTATTTCTTCGTCTAAAGTCTCACCCAGAACTGGGCTATGCGTATTGAATTGTCAGCGGCACCCATAACTTCCTCACGCGAACTGGATTAAAAAAATTATGGACAATGGACTATTGTCTATGGGGATCCGAGATCTGAACTGTCTACAAATCCCCATTTAAAGAGCTTACCTTTTACCCTTTACTTGGAGCTCGAAGTCTGAACCAAGACTTCCAAGTCAATCACGGTAGCTCATGTGCTAATGGGCGGCTCTATGAACGTTAAAGGTTGCTTAGAAGGTTAGATTATGTGGTTTAATTATCCCAACCAAACTCACCCAAACTATAAATGCTGTAGAGTGGATTTTGTGTATTGCAAGGCGTTAAATTTGGCAATACATTTACCTAAAATGGCAATCAATGTTCCACGCAGAATCTCAGAATATATTTTAGCCAATCAGAGATAGTATTTATGTTATGACATCCAATATTACACGTTTAATATTATTTACAAATACAATACAATTTTCACGATGTTTCGTTATTGTGAAATCTGATATTTTATCCACGGGCTTTAACTACAATAAGGGTAGGTTGATGAATGTTGTCAAAACAATCGCAATAATATCGGTGACATGTTTTTATTTATAAAACAAAACGGGAACCTACACATTTTTTCTCAACTTTAAGTCCTTTGGTTTTCAGCTGACTATATTATTTAGCGCCTAATAGTTAGAGGTGCGGTAGATCTTTGTCTCCCACATATCTTCGTCTGAAAGCTGTAATTATTATAAACATTTGCCTCACATCACTGCCAGAGTCCTAGCTCTTGCGTTCTGCACCGCAGTTCAAATCCGTCAGAAGCTTTTCGGCAACACTATTTTTCGGCCTTCAGCCAGTTCTTATACGACTGCTGCCCCATTTTAAGAGTATTTAAGCCGACTGCTGGCTTTACTTTCGCTATCTTAATCATGATCATAGATAATCCCACTAATATTATAAATGTGAAAGTTTGGATGGATGGATGCATGTTTGTTACTCAATCACGCCAGAACGGCTGAACGGATCAGGAAGAAATCTGGCGCAGAGATAGATTATAGTGTGGAATAGCACATAGGCTACTTTTTATCCCGGTAAAATGTATGGTTCCCGTGGGATAGATGTTTTAATTTTTCATAGAGCAAAGGATCGACATGATTTACAGAAAAGGACATACTTTTTAATCGCGGGTAACACTGCGGGGCGCAGCTAGTGTATGATATTTTGAGTATTATATTTCAATTTCATGTAGTACCGACTTGCCGCAATGCGCGTTCAACAGTGCATAGCAATTCCAGTCGATGTCAACGTCCACACCAGGTCGCCGGGCAGACTACACGGCGCACCGCGACGCTCCAATTATGATTCGTCGACATGTAGGCATACCGCCTACGCTTGCTATATTATAGTTGGGTTTATTGCTATGGATTGACAGTAACAAGCTGGTAGTACGCTAGCCTTAGAAACGAGTGTTCCGGATGCAAAGTTGCAACTTCGAGATTTCAGAATTGCATGTGGGAAGCTAATTGTTAAGTATGATTATAACATGCTCGTGCCTCGGAGAGCAAGAGCCTAACAAATTGGTGCCTACCTACGGTTTAGTAGGGTATAGGACGGCAAAGAAAATCATGAAATTAGATTAGTAGATAGTAACATCTTTTTATTTACTTTTCAGGTAAGCGGTGGGTGTTAACAGTTGAGGGGTAAGCCTTACATAAGAAGTGCAGGGTAACATATTCATAAACAGACAAAAAGATCTCCAACATTGCTGGAAATTCAAAATCATAGTCAAATCATCCATTTCGTTTAGGCCTAGTGGCACTTATAAATTGTTACTTTTTTCTTAACGCGACAGACGGGTCGTAACGCGACCTCAACTGAGAACAAGTAGGAAACTCAGCGGGCTTGTCTTTTTTAATATTTTAATTAATATCATAATGTTGGCAGAACTAGCACAAACGCTGAAATATTAGGTACTGTAACTTTTTCTAGCGTAAAAGTTTTAAAAGCTATCTTTTGTTGTAGCTCGCGTGATTGATAAAATGTCGATCGGTTCGTTTTCCTTAAATAAATTCGGTACTTTATATATACAAGATAAAGATTACTTATGAGTATAACACAAATATAATGTCTCGTATCCTAGACCTCCAAGGATTTATGTTATTACTTAATTAGGATAGAATCCTTAAATGCGAGCCAAATGATATCAACCTTATAACAATATCGTGTAGGTACTCAGATTAATTACATATCTCTGGAAGCTAAGCGTTTCATATAATAATAAGTTCTAAGAAATGACCCGAGCCGAGCGATCACTAGAATTTCTTCTATATTCTTTTATGTTTTAGGGATGGTTTTTGCTTAGCAATAGTTACTTAAATAGCAACATACATAGATAGTTATGATATTGCGCGACCGAAAAGGCCCTAAATTTGTTTGAATTGACCTTTCTGTTAGTACATGTCGGGATTTTGTATATATATTACGTTCTCCGAAAACTCTGATAGCGCGTTTCAGGATTGTATGGAGACTCGTCATTTGCTCTGAATGTCGTCTGCAACGCCACCTGTGTAGCTTGTGGCATGGTTGAAGAGGTGGCTACACACATAATGTAGGCTAGTGAACCTTCTGCACATATTCATGTTACGTAAAAGAGGTTGGCGCCCTCAATTTCTGTGAAAGCGTTATTTGATTCCCATTAGTCTTTGTAATAAGTATCATGAAACTGAGACCTAATTACGTTGGTTTTTGTAGCCGAATATCCTCCCGTTTCATTGAAATTAAGCGAGCAAAATATAACTTGAATAATTTTGGGCGGAATTATATTATGTATTTCATTTCAAAATCTTATAAGCGCTAATTTTACAGCTTTTAGGTCAGGTTTTATTGCTGACGGATTCTAAATGCGACTTGACCATATATACCCCATGATCCCTTATACACTTCTAACTGACAACATACTTGCGTATTTATACATTATATTAGTATAGATACATTTTATGCAAATACCTTCAAATTTATCGACGTTCTATCACTTTATCAAACGTCATATACCTTGTACTGAGCACAAGAGTTTTGCTTTGGGCAGTGCTATTTAACGTCTGATAAAGATATTGAACGTCTAAAAATTCGGGGAATATTACACAACTAGCTGCGCCCGGCGGTGTTACCCGCGATAAAAAGTATGAAAAATTAAAACATCTATCCCACGGGAACCATACATTTTACCGGGATAAAAAGTAGCCTATGTGCTATTCCAGACTATAATCTATCTCTGTGCCAAATTTCATCCAGATCCGTTCAGCCGTTCGGGCGTGAAAGAGTAACAAACATCCATCCATCCATCCATCCATCCATCCATCCAAACTTTCACATTTATAATATTATAGTATAGTATAGTATAGATGGAAAGGTAGAATCCGCTATTGTATCTTCTATACTCAGACGAAGAAATAAAAAAACTAAGCCGATAATTGTAATAACGCGAATTACGGAACATATTTTATTAATTTGACTAAATTTAGATGTACAATCACAAGGAATTCGCAGTTAGGTAGTGTACTTGTTGAGTATGCGTGTGCAATTATACCAACCAAAACAGCTGTTTTTTTATCATTCAATATGTTCACGACACTGTCAGTATTCAAGTCAAGTCAAGGCCAATCATTTATTTCGTATACGGGGGCACATACAAATTCTCATTTACATTTTTTTTCTTAACTCTACAACCAGATCGGAACACGACCTCAACTGAGAAAGATCCGGCGAGAAACTCAGCGAGATTGTCTTTTATTTTTTTTACTAGCCATGTTTTTAAACAAAAAATTAATAAAAGTAAGCTCCAGTGTGTTGCCATGCGAGGCGCACACTCGCTACACTTTGAGATCATAAATCTTAATTGATCTAGATATTATATCTTCGCCTGAGCGGCTATACTGTCAGCATTCAGTTGCTAGGCGTGGAAAGCTTACCGTGTGCAGCGGCCAAGTGCAGCGTGACCGGTGACGTCACGCGGCGGCCTTGCGCGGGCGACGCCTTGTTGTCTCGCACTAGCAGCCCGTATGCACCGCCTACTAGCGATTCTTCTTCCCTCTTAATCTTTTTTTTTGGGATTAGGCCCGCCACCCACCCGATTTTCTTGGAACCCGCACGAATTTCATCGAAAGATAAAAATAGGAGGAGTTGGAAGAAAATTATCCACCCCCCCCCCCCCCCCCCCCCTTCATAAAAGCTTACCTATGTTTTGATACCACATATTAGATTTGGCTTGATGTTCACTGGTATTGGCGAGATGTTTTCTATTTAAATTTGGTGTGCCGATTACAAAATAAATAAACTTTAAGATTTGTGGGATTTTCAGATTTCATTTTCAATAATGCTCTGCCTTTTACTTTGCATTTCCCTACCGGAATTAGAGCCCGGGACCCTCGGTACAAAAAGTATGGTCCCACCTAACCGACTGATTCAATCTGGTTGTTGCAATAATAATTGTAACAAGTATGTGATAAATTATGAAAGGAAAGTTAATAATTGTAGATTTGCAACTATTATCAGTTTATGATGAAAGCATTGTAAATGTTATCTTAATTGTCCATTTGACCTCCATATGTTATCATATGATGTTGACACAACAACTTTATCACGCTAGGGACTGTGTAGAGGGACCATTATTTAACGAAACATTTCGAGACCTATGTATAAATGTTATTTTTACTTAAACATGTACGACCTGATCACTTGATATTGGTTTCGTCCGAAGAAGCATCCAACTGAAACGCGCAAATACAAATTTATTTGATCAAGTCCAAAAATATGCTCTATATGTATGTATTGTATAGCTCGGAATCCTATTCTTCGACGCGAATATATGGTAGAGTCACCCAAATGTTGGATCTGCGATGCATCAACAACCTTTTTACGCGACTTTTCTTTGTAAACTCCTACCAAGTATAGCGTCTTTGCAGGCAATCTTAAATTATCACAAAGCGGTATACAATATTAATAAAAAAATATACTTCCAGCCATCACACACAGATAAAGAGATATTGGGTCCTACCCTCCTCGGGTGGAATGAAGAAAAACATTCATTTTCCGAGATACAATTATTTCTTCTTGTTCGGATTTCACGGTTGTTTCGAGACGAAATAGATACAGCAACAATGCGAGGTCTAATTAATTTTAATATATTCTTACTTTCACATACATAGTACCAACGAATAATGGACTTTATGTACTCTTAACAGGATTATTTTTAAAGTCCCATAGCATGTCGCTATTTTTAGCTGCCCAGGATATTAACACCATTAATATCCCTTGAAATTGATTGACTTTACACGCGCTGAAACATGTATTTCAGTCAACAACGAACGTCATAAGATGACAAGCGGGCCCTTTAGCACAATATTTCACTGCCAATCCAGAGTTATTTTGAGACTTGAGAGAATTGTAGGGAATTTTATAAACTCGCATTTACGCACCAGTTTTCATTATATACGGCTTTTGGCTGCGACACTGCGCGCGAGTAACAAGAAAATAATTACTAGGTCTGAAATACGGGATTTTCAAACTTCGAACCGGCTAGCTATCTATAGGAGAGGTGTATGGTGTCCGGGATGTGTATAATCCTTCGACCAAGGGTGCTTTCTGAATCTTGGTCACGAAAAGAAACTAGGAAGTTAGAATCCAGGATAGTAGTATCTAGTGTTTGCTCTTTAGTACCGTGAGTAACGCCAATAGCAGCACACTCGCCAAATTTGAACTTTTTTTTTTACTTAATTTAAAGTTTATAAATGAATCGAATCACTTGTTTTTTTTGGGGATTGTTTGATTGAAAAAATAAATATCGTTTTTACTAGTTTAACATATAAGGCTTAACAAAAAATATTGTAATATATTTTAAGGGGTCAACAAGTAGATGATAATTATCACGTTTATGAATATACAGTGTTTGATTTTTCTTTGAAAATCCGAGATTGATCTGAATGAAATAATTTGATTATTTTTATCGGAACATCTTTATAGCCTATATCGACCCCTTAAAATATTATACACTATTGTTGTCAAGCCTTATATGTTAAACTAGTAAAAACGATATTTATTTTTTCAATCAAACAATCCCCAAAAAAAATAATATCTTCTTTTTTTACGAAATGAAATGTGATGAAATAAAATGGATATGAATATGGCCTCGCCCACAACTTTGCGATAAAACATTCAATAAATACAAATTATAAATAAAATAATGGATGTGACATGATGATATGAAAATGGCGTCCAAAAAAACAATATAAATAAACGTAAACTTTTATATAACAGTGGGCGTAAGCGTCAATGTCAATGCCAAATAATAAAAAAACAAATGACATCGTAATCTGCTGTCAAATATTATCAAGCCTACAATCGTCATTCTATAAAACGTTACATAAATAAAGTGCCGGTACTCGCTTGCAATTTTCTTATCAAGTGCGTACGTGGGCCGCCGATAATAATGTTTATTATCAGTATACACTTTTGGTGCCTAATGACATCTGTGCAAATATATATCATAAATTCGTGCAATGATGACTCATTACTGGATGTATGTCTGTATGTTGATAAAATTTAAAGGCACACTAACACTATGCGTCAATAATGTTTCCCATTTACTCTAAAATGTCGTGAAAATTATTGCTGGTAGTAGGACATTCATACCTCTGAACGTGCGAGTATTATGGATGAACGTCTTTTCTTGTAAAGATGTGAATTCAGGGGCTCTGTCGGAGCAGTAAACACTTGTGTGTAATACCTATTTGGAGTATTACATATATATTTTTGAATAGGGACGGATAGGTAACAGAGTCTAAGCACAAATAATTCGTAGAGCCGACGAATGTTTAACTCGGCAGAAGCCGCGTGCAAACCTAGTTTATTGTTACACAAAAACATATGGCAGGCGCACTGAACGTTCTTGACATTGACATTGAGACCGGTACTACGAGACCAACTCATGATATACTCGCCCCATTGCGTCACACGTTTATTTTCGGTATAGTTACGTAAAGGTTGCGCGCGAGTTTTCGGCCGATAGTCATTCGCGATTAGCTACCAGCGTATCAGTTGATATGGATGTTTCAAGTTCTATTATTTGACCTTTGATTTGGTGGTCGAGGATGTTTTTTTTATCATATAATAAATCAAAATGACTGCATACTGGATTCTTAATGGTTTTCGTTGATTAGTATTATTTATTGCGTTTTAATATTACCTTTATTTTCTGCCAGTTTTTAAATACCCATGTTGCTTCGTTCTTGCTTAGGTATTCGGAACTGTGTTGTATTAATGAACTAGTTGTTGCTCGCGACTGCGTCCGCGTAGAAAAGTAGAACATTATAATTATCCATAGCTTAACATTTTCCATACAAATTTTGACCCTGATAAATAATAACCTATGTGCTATTCCAGACTATAATCTATCTCTGTGCAAATTTCATCCAGATGCGTTAAGCCGTGCTGGCGTGATTTAGTAACAAACATCCATCCATCCATCCAAACTTTCACATTTATAATATGAGTGGGATGGCCCCCAGTCTGTTATACGGTATACATCATGGCTTAGTTTGGGACCGTACGGTTGGTGATATAATTAGTACTTAAGTATTATTTATTTATGTGCGCCTTGTCCGCCATAATACCTCGATGCCTTGGCACCGCGGGCTGCACGTGGCCGACACCAGTGCACCATGTGACTCACTCAACCCGCATACCTGCTGCGGAAAAACAATATCTATAAAAAATACTATTGCTGTTCAATGCTACGTAGTTTGTCCGTGACATATTTGTAATGACAATAATTTCCATTTTCTTTTACACTTTGTCAAGTCAAGAGTAAACTTAAGCAATGACATAGTAAAATTATATGACAGTTTTATAAGTGAAATCTGTGCATGAAAAATAAAACTAAACAAGTCTCCTCTTTAGTTTTTTCTACTTCTTCTTTAAATTCTTTAGATTCTAGCTTTAAACACTCACTAGGCGTGGCAGAGACACGGAGATGAATCTTTGAAAGAATCCAAATTATGAAAAAATATATCAAAATGAATCCTAGACTATCTATTTGAGAGGAGCCCAATACCTGGGTGGAAATTATTCCAAATAGCTCGCAGATGGCGTGACCAATTTTCAGGACAGTTATCGTCGTGCGGCAAGTCACGTTCGCCGCGCCCTGTAATCGGATAGGTGACCGCTTACGTGCGACGCTAGACCGTGACATTCAAATCACGGCGCTTCAGAGAGCACTGGCATGACGTGTCCTAACCGCAGAATGTACTGCATGATACTGCTAGAGCGATCTAGCGGTCGGTAGACAGAACTAAGAAGTTATAACATACCCCTAACAATGCACTGCACAAAAATGGTTGACTACCTTATTATAGAAGCTACCTATTTCTTGCCCCGTCTTCTCCATAGGAACGGCATTCCGAACGGCCGGTAAAATCGTGGCATATCATTGTGACATTTTGATGATTCATAATTACTGTAATGGTTTACATGAATAAACAATATTCTGATTCTGATTAAATATATATAGACTTGATGATGTAGATAATGCTAATGGTGAGGTTTCGACACAACACTAACAGACAGACCGGTTGATGAGAAGATAAATCTTATAATAGGTGTCGACTCTATTGACAAAATTAATGCCAAGATGCCAACATGGCCGTAAAGGTGCATGTCAATGTTATTTTTATTTTTTTCCTTATTATATATGAGATCGGGCCGGCAATAAATTAACGGTTTTAAAATTTTCTGACTTTCCTTACTCTATTTTGTCTGTCAACTGAATCAACAGCACCCTTTATAAAAAAGATATAGAAAATAATGCGATGAGAAAAACAGCATAAGCGACGTCATCGATGATAATAAAATGGGTTGGTACGTGCGTGCGAACACGTGCGCGGCCTTGCGAGGATGCAGCCCGCGCGGCGTGCGCCTGCGCAGCCTGCGCATGCGACCTTGCGCCGTGCCCTGTAGCGACCCGAGCTCTCATTGGTCGCAAATATTACGATCTAGGTGGCTGTTCGTTATCTATTATATTAACAATTTGCTAGAGAGTTCTATATAATTGTTATCTTTAAGGGTTCAAAATATTTTAGTTTATTGCTTCGGTTTAGTATAGTGGGGCTAGATCTAATTTTCATCCTTATTTCATATCGGTTATGGCAGTGGAGAGACTTGGGTTACAAGGGATCGCTGAGATCTATTAAGCCGTAGGGTAACAACAATTATAAATAAGGCCCTGTATTTTTTATTTCACTCGTTACCTTGGCGTGCACAACTAGGGTTGCCACCTATTTTTGGAAGAAAAGTATTAAAAAGAAAAATATAGTACTTTTGTGAAAGTCACGAAAAAAGTCCACATTTATTTATTTTTCTCGTTAGAGAAAAACGACCTCTTCTAATTCTTCTTTCTTTACGAAATTAAATGCGTTGAAATAAAATGGATATGAAGATGGCTTCGCCCACAGCGATTACACATTTTTTTATATCGCCAGACGAACACACCAACTATACGGTCCCACACTATATAATACTTATATGTATATTAAACATCCATGACTCGGGTACACACATTCATGCTTGTCACACAAAGCTTGTCCCTACCTAGTTTCGAACCCGGGACCATCGCCGTAGAAAGCAGGGTCACTACCAACAGCGCTAATCAGGTTGTCATTATAACATAATAAATAAAATAATGGACGTGACATGAAGATATGAAAATTGGTTCAAAACACTATACAACTACTACAAATACTAAAAAATACGTACAGTTTAATATACTACGGGTGGCAACCCTATACAAAATCCATAGCAACAAGTAAACACCAGATTTCTTATGTATCCTTGTACAGACGCTGTCAGCGGTGTGCGTTCGCACACTCGGCCTTGCTCGTTGCCCTCGATTGACCCGCGCACCGAGTCGGCGCAGAAAAACTTGCGAATGGCCTATGCGATCGTGTTGCTATAGGAAAATGTGGAACGAAGATTTTTAATTGAAAATGGAAACATAATTTTTCTGGCCAGTGAGATGCCGGGGTCTCCTCAGTGGAAACATTTTTAATTGAAAATGGAATCAATTTTACTAGCCAGGGAGATGCCGGCTCTTCTCAGTGGAAACAAACATTCTGAGACGGTAGGGGTCGATCAACCGGTCGACTATTTAACAGTGATTTATTGGTTTTGATGAACTAGCTGTGTTATTATATACCATTCTAGAATCAGCTCTTTTAAACCGCCGCTAAAGTCTGCTTAGCAGCTCCTACATTGTTCTCACATACCTATAACAATGTAATGCTCAAAAATTTAAAAGATCTTTTTAAAAAAAGAGCAACCATGGAGTTACTTGCCCGTTCTTCTCTATAGGAACGGCATTCTGAACGGGTGGTAAAGTTGTAGCATAGTATTTTGTAACTTTTGACGATTCATAAGTACTGTACTTAATGGTCTACGTGAATAAAAAATATTCTGATTCTGATTACAAAACGGCTAGGCTATTCACAAAACGCCTCAGTTAGGTTTAGGCGGATTGTAATACGGCTGGACATTTTGTAATAGCGTTTTGAGTTCTACAATGCGGCTGGTTGCAGTGCGCTTTTTGACGTTTATCCGAATTGTAATACGACGTCCTAATCATTTACGGGCTCGGACTGCTCAGCGGCACGACTGAGCGAGCGATACGAGGTCAGGATTTCGGGGCATCCCGCCTTGGCTGGTTTAGGTCCAAACGGAATATATCCTTCTTTAGTGAGGAGTCGTTGAGATTCGCACCGGCAATGCAGCTGTAATTACTCCTGAGGATTATTTCGTCCACACTTAGCTTCCCGTGATCCTATTACGGGTTTTTGCAGCCACTAGGTCGCATCATCCCGCAAAATATCGCATAGATTTAGTCGGCATAATAAGGTGGATTCGAAGTTCATACAATATTTTACATGTTCATCATATGAGGTTGGTGTTTCTGTTGCATTCAAATGCGCGCTTCGTGCTAGCTATTTTCCTCTCTTAGAAATATTGGAATGAGGACGGATACCAGCTGCGGAGGATATCCCGAGGATAATGATACGAGGCGATGATATGCATACATTCAGCTGATTAAAACGTTTGTGTTATTTTTTACTTTTTCATTTATTCAAATAGTGTTCATGTAGGTATTCAAAATTGTAATAGTGAATCTAAATGCTATTAAAATCCGAATGCACATGAATTCCGCTCGGAGTCAAGACCAGTGTCAAGGCCCATGGGGTTCAAGCGCCATGGATTTTATACAAAATCTATCAGGAATGGTCGACGCAACCGGCGATCCAAGGGCCGGCCATTTCATCGCTCAACGATTAGCTCTAGCTATTCAGCGAGGAAATGAAGCCAGCATCTTAGGTACGCTACCGCATGGGCCATTTTTTACTTTATAAATATTAAGTAGATAAGTTTTCTATTCTCTTTTTAATTTATATTTGCGTTGTACACACTGTGCAAATAAATATTACCCATATATCATACAAATAAATAAATAATGTTGCCTCATAAAACAATGTAATATTAATAATATCGCCAGACGAATACACCAACTATACGGTCCTACACTTAGCATCGCTTGCAATATGTATATACATTTACACTGTGAAGATACAGAGGGTAATGTAGACATTATTATCATTCGGAACTGTCGCCTTCATAAAGCGAATACTTGAGGATAACATTTCGCATAATGACCAGATTCAGTCTACACCTACTACATACGAAGGTCTCCGTTTATTTGCTAGTGTTGGTCACATGCCAGCCCCACTGGTGGGCCAATTTAGGTAAAAGGTTGCGCGACTGTGAGTTTATGTAAAGGACTGCATCCACAGCTACGGTCGGTATTGAGAAGGGTAATGTAATTAAAGAAACAATGAATACGAGGCCTTAACGATTATTTTGGTGTACGATTCAGTTATATGAAATGATTCGCCATGGCAACAATTAACAATTTTGGTTGAATAAATTAGGAGTTAAGTTTTTATTACATAATTCAAAAACATAGTTCATGAATTCAATTTTCTCCGTAACGAACTAAAATCTAATTTGCTTATATTTAATATAGCTGCGACCCGCGGCGTTGCCCGCGGTTAAAAAGTATGTCCTTTTCTGCAAATCATGTCGATCCTTTGCTCTATGTATAAAAATTAAAACAAATCTATCCCACGGTAACCATACATTTGACCGGGATAAAAAGTTCAGCCGTTCTGGCGTGATTGAGTAACAAAATATCGTTCTTTAGTATTTGTAATTGTAGACTTTGTTACAAATAAGACACGATCAAGTGCATCGACACCTTTAGTCGAGTCGCGATGTCTGGGAAGCGACATCATATGGTAATGGGTTGCTCAAGGGACGTGCACATAAACTAAAGGGTTTTTGGCAAGCCTTCGTTGCGGGGCCATGCAGTCAGGTCCCTCGTGGAACTTGGATCCGTGCTGTCTAGATTGCTAACCATAGTCTATGTCGGCTTTATACTCTAAAATACCTTTTTTTTTTCAATCGCTAGACAAACACCAACTGCACGGTAGCAAACTAAGCAACGATTGTATTATGGGCACTGCGTGTACAATGGACAGTATATAATTATTTACATAAATATGAAATAATACAACAACCGACCCTGCTTTCTGTGCCGTGAGTTCTGGATTCGAATCGCGGTAGTGGTAAACTTTGTATGATGAATACAATGTTTGCACCTTGTCATAGATGTTTAATATTTACATATATAAGTAACCAGCTGTCCGGGCGAACTCCGTAACGCCTGAAAATTACATGTATGAGGAAATTAATTACCTGTATTATATTTTTTTTTATTTTTTCCCATGTTTTAATAGTTATTCTGCTATTCGGGTCGGAGACAAATTCAAAAAATCAAAGATCTTAAAAACGGGTCCACCCGCGTTCTTGAGTTATATATGGTGTAACTAACACGACTTTGTTTTATATGTATAATAGATACTGGGGTCACCGCCAGTCCATTGTACGGTAGCCAGGGGTACACAGCGTAAAAAAAATAGCACGTTTTTCGTTTGTTCATAAATTCTTACAAGACACAAAAAACAAAAGCAACAGAGGATCGTCAAAAATAAAACAGAACCATTTCCCCAACGGCCCAGATGTCTGGACGCTAGTAAATTGATTTTTTTACGGCGAGACGTAATCACACAATAAACTGACGGTATTAGACACTTGTAGTTATGGCCTGTCTCGCTCCTGGCTTTATGTTCTATTAATTAATTATATTGCCGAACTTAATGAGCAGCGATGGCCTTAGTAGAACTCACCTTGGAAACAAGAGAATGGTAGACAAGTATAACTAGCTTGGAAACTCTTAAAACCTCCAAAGGTACCGGTAAGACGAGTAACCATCCTTCCTACTGAGCTGGTACCTTTTTAGCTTACATTTAAGTTATCATTTGTCCCAAGCCTTATCGCATTGCATAGAGAATGACGTGTGCACTAAATTACAGATGTCGTGATGAAGATATCGGTACCTGATGAGACTGTTGTCTCCAAGACCCAAAAACGCTTGAGGGGACCGACGATAAAACGTTCAGTTTAGCCTCCTGTAGCGGCCTCTTCAACCTCGCAACAAGCTACACAGATGGCACTGCAGACGTCACTACAGAACAAATGACGATTCTCTATAAAATACTGAATCGCGCTATGAAAGTTTTCGGTGCACGTAACATATATACACCCGACAACAACCATCGGGGCATTGCGGCCGCCCCGCCAGGCGTACCATCAGCCTGGCGTGAAGATCATCCCTTTTTCGCTACACTCCAAATCCATAAAACTTTTCATGATGACAAATAATAATCATGAACATTATGATTCTCATCATGCACAATTTCATCACTTCACACACTAGTTCACTTGTCACCTCATTTCTCAACTTCAACCTATTTTCTTCGGCCCCGAACGGTTTTAACATCAATATTATAAAGCGTCCTAGGAGTGGTGCGCAGATGTGCTTGGATTATGGGGCACGCCCCGCCAAATTAATTTTGCCGCAATAAATTCACTGGCTGTGTGAGAATTATGAAAGCGATATAAATTACTGTCTGGCGCTGCTATTGTGGTGGACTTGTTTCTCGATCAGTGGGTTGGCAGACTTTAGGGGGGAAGGAGGAAATATATGGACTATTGTTGAAGTAAAACTCAAGTGAATTCTATAGGAGGCAAATTATTGCTCAAATAGAAAATTATATCCTGGAAGATCAATACATGGAATGAAATCGTGTTTTAAATAAACAAGTAATATTCTTGAAATATAACTAATTTGAAGATTTTATCGCGTTTATTTTGCTGTTTATACGTTCCCGACGTTTCGGCTGCTTTACAGCAACCATGGGCGCGTCATGTAAAGCAGACAGACCCGAAACGTCGGGAACGTAAAAAACATAATAGAAACGCGATAAAATCCTTAAAATTAGTTATATTTCAATGTGTAGTATCCGCGTAAATATAAGAAATCAATAGCTTTAACTTTCTATTAATTTAGTCATATGCCTCAGTGTTTTTGCTATGCAATACCCCCAACAGGTGTAACTCTACAATGTAGAGTCAGGCGCACGTTTTGGAGCAATCTTAGCAGTCACGTAGCAGAATAAAATGTTTTACGATCTACGCTCATTGCCGTCGTACGGATGCAATCCTCACGACGCGACGGCAGGTTGAACAAAGTGGAGGATTGGTAAGGCTAATGTCGTATATGTTGCCTTATATCAGGCAGTTAGCTGGGATTGTATTTTGAGTATGTTGTTAAGGCTGTCTTTATCCTATTGCAGGCCCTGATCATATTACAATAATGGGGCCCTATGACTATGACAGAGGACTATTTTATTAACAACAGACGAAATTGTGATTTATGTGACCCCCTAATTCCTACTTCTTTGGTTGGGGGGGGGGGGGGGCATAGATTGCTGGGCCCTGGGCACTAGTGAGGGGCCTGTGTAAAGTTGGATACATGATGGCTGAGATAAGACAAGGTGCGACGAGCAAACAAAGAATAACCACATTGATCCCTCATCTCGTCTATTTTCCATTTGCTCTCTCACTTCACTTAGCATAATTTTCTTCGTATTTCTATCTCTCCACCCCGCTCGCACATAGGTTAACTTCCACCAAATCTTTCGCTCGTACATTTTCCATTGACATCGCATCCCGCCTTTATATGTTTCTCCCAAATTGATTTCCTATAACGGCATACGTGTACCACAGAAAGACAAATGAGGCCATCTCCCCTGGCCAGAAACAATCAGGCTTTGAGAAAAACAATATAGAGTAGAGTTTGAGTTGTCGATTTGTCTCTGTCCCTAAGATTGAGGATTTGAGGTGGGTATTACGGAAATTGTTATTTCGTCGTTTAGTTTTTATTTTCCGCGGACATTAATGTTAGTTTTACTCACGACCGAGTCTCTCAGAGCAGCTTCTGATATAAAATTACATTTCATTCAAAGCCTCTTAGTTGAAGGTTTACCAAATACGTAGTAAATTGTATTTTTTTTTATAAACAGAACTTATGCTCGCTTTTTAGCGGGAACCGTGACGCGAAACGCTTTGAACCGTGAAGTTGTTAATTTTATTTTATTTTACAAAAAATGTGTCTTTGATCCATAATGTGTAATATTAGTGGGATAGTTAATATCCCATTGTGTGTTAATAAACGTGCAGGAGTGAAGGAAATTTAAATAAAATAGTATAACTTGACTTTTAAGTTCTTCCAAAATATCCGGTAAATTTTCAGTAACGTATCCACAGCTTTACTGATAGGGGTAAGGGATTCATTACATCACCATTATCGTCACTAACATTATCATTATCATCACGGGTAATTATATAACAATAACAATTATCAAGATTACTCGACACTGGCAAAAAATACACTATTTTGAAGCCGATTGCTAACCTAAAAAACAAAAGAAGAAAGAACCTATGCTCAAAATGTTGGGTTTATATGTTTTTTCTATTAAATTGCTAGGCACCTTGGATTTTAAAAAAATGTGTTCCATTTTCAAATGACCTCGTTAAGTTTATTATGTTTTTTTTTCTATTAAATTATTAGGCATCTTGGATTTAAAAAATGTGTTCCATTTTCAATTCGTACTGTCTAGCCAAAGTTACGCCCATCAACCTTGATACAGCTGACACTTGAGACAAGACGAAAAGACTTTTCTACTCGAATATACCGCGTCTAACTTAGACAATGTTTCCAAATGTACAAACAGTGTTTCATTATTTCCACTTATCTGATAAAAGATACGATGAAAATAATTTCAGCTAGACATTGACATATAGGCCTTTCCACATCACATTTTTCTTAATGCTAAAAATATCCATTTATCTGTTTTTTTAGTAGGCAGAGCCTTTGTTAGCAACTCTGTTCCAATGGGAGAAGAATTAAATGTACCTACCTATTATATTAAGAAAATAAAAGTGTTCCGTGTAATATCTGAAATATAAATGCCCACTGTAACTTTACAAAAGCAAATTCATAGTACGCTTTCAGTACGTTTTAACAAAGAAAATTTCCTGGAGAAATAAAAGATTTCTTTTCAAATCTGTCCTAGGCGCAAACCGAGGCGTTGTTGACGCAAGCATTACTTGTGCAAACATGTCGGACGGCGGTGGTGTGTCCAGATCACACGGTTTGCACGGACGCGTCCCAATTTTACAGGGTGTCGAGTTACCTCCGTCCCGAGGGTGACGATTTTCGCTGATGCGGCTTTGAGATTCTGTAACATCGATTTTAAGTTCACAGATGATTATCAGGTGGATAGTATAATCTAACCCCCAATTTTAGACGTTTTATAATTTTATCAAACGTCATATAGTACTGCGCACAAGAGTTTTGCTTTGCGCAGTGCTATATGACGTTTGATAAAGTTATAAAAGGTCTATAAATTTCGGTGTAATTCTATATAAGACCAGTCAAACACTTTATATGCACAACATTTAGGCGAATAAAATTAAATGGCGACTCCGCTAAATGATGGATCATAGCTTACAAGAATCCAGGTGTGTAGTTGACAAAGTCCAATAAGAAGTACCATCCCATCAGCCGTAAAATGCTAAAATGTAGATGTCATTGGGAGACTATAAAAAGCTATTAGCAAATCAATCTGATTTTATAGTTTTTATTCATGTCCCTAATTTTATGACACTGATCATGGGGCCACTACTGGATAGATGTTTTTTTTTAACACGAGCTGTTGTCGCATCCGACATCGTGAGACCTCTCGTCGCGAGCGCTGCTGTCGCTTTTTACTTGTTTGGTTCACCTATAGCCTTATGCTTAGGCTCTTAAGAATCTGAGGTGTTCGTTAATTCGTGTTCTTCATTTTCTGTCTAGACTACTATTTATGTGCTGGACTATACCGGGAATATTATATATAATGACAATGGGTATTTAGCTTGCAAATAAACATGTAGCGGCGTCTTCAATCTCGCCACAAGATACACAGATGGCATTGCAGACGGACATTCAGAACAATTGACAATTCTCCATACAATCCTGAAACGCGCTATGAGAGTTCTCGTAGCACGTAACATATATACAAGATCCCACAATAACCGTTGGGGCATAGCGACCGCCTATTTATATTTAACTCTTGACCTGTTTTTAGATGCAATTGGTCTGTCGTTATGTTGCGTAAGATTTGTCTCCCTCTGCTAGTGGATACAGAGAATAGTGACAGTTACTATCAGTCGTGCACTGGGTAACACCTACCTGACTAAAATTCTAAAAAAATTTCTGGTCAATAGTTTAACAGGTCATGGGTTAATAACATCCCGTTGCTTGTAACATTGCCTCGTAACTACAACCTGCGGGAAAGCGTGCAGCGGCCGCTGTTGTTGTTCAGGGCTGTCAACGTCACAATCGTTCAACAAACGGAGTGTTTTCTTTTAACTGCTGGTTGGATATGCGAGAGGGTTGTGTAAAGTTATTTTTGACCATTTGTAACGTTAGTTTTGGTAAAATTAAGATGGAAGGATAGTAGTATAATAATATTGGTCGAGTCCGCCATTGAAAGTCTACTGACAAATTAGTTAACCGCTTGGTGTGCACGTGGGTTGCGTGGTTGGTGTGTTTGTATAACGAATATATTTTATTTTTAACCGACTTCAAAAATGGAGGAGTTTCCCTATTCGATTGTATTTTTTTTTAGGAAAAATAGAGTAAAATATTTTAACAGGGCCAACAGTAGGTTATAAAGATAACATTCCCAAAGAAATAAATCTAATTATTAGACATTTAATAAATGACACCCTGCACTGAACGCACGGCCAAGCTTACTGGGTCGCCTTGTTTAAAAAAAGCAAACATTATTTACACAATTATTTTGTACATCAACGTGATCCATATAACTTACTGATTCATCTGTTATAATATTTTATACGATTTTTGTTACACCTTATTTATATTTTCAACTAGCTGTTGCCCGCGACTTCGTACGCGTGGTATTTAACAAAGACAACCGTTGACAACAGCCGGCTCGCGCGTTCTGAGCCCGCGGGACGCATTGCAGGTTGTTGCTATCAAACTTAATCAGGCGCTGCGCTGCAACATTGGTTTTAATTTTTTTTTCGTGAGATCCAATTTTTTTTCTAAAATAAAAGTAGCCTAAGTTACTCCTTGTTACATCAGCTATCTGCCAGTGAAAGTCCCGTCAAAATCGGTCTAGCCATTTCAGAGATAAGCTGGAACAAACAGACAGACAGACAGACAGACAGACAAAAATTGTACAAAATGTTGTTTCGGTATAGGTAACGTGTATACATCCAAATGCACTTAGTAAAAAGCGGTTATTTTAATATTACAAACAGACACTCCAATTTTATTTATATGTATAGATAGGGATACTGGCTAAAAAATATATTTTCTTATCGAAAACACGACATCCATAATTCGGTACCGGCGGCGTACGTTTGATATCCAACATTCTTTCACCAAACAAAACGCAGTTATAAATCCCAAACATCGAAACATCTAAAAGTGTCAGCCCTATTCACGTGTAATAAATTAACTGCGAACAGTAAAAACGGAACAAAGGAAACTTGTACATCGTGGAAGTTACGGACAGGGGGGTTGGGGGGGGGGGGGGGGCTGCCGGGGATTTGTAAATTGGACACAGTAAAAAGGGCGAGCGGTAATACGTCCCGACTATTCGTGTTAGTGTGCAAGACTTTTATTCGCTAATAAAAAGTTGGTATATTGCAGTTGCCCGGTTGTGAGTTGAAGGTCAGGCGAGGTGAAGTTGGCCGATGCTATATATGTAGTTGTCAGTTACCTTGCTCTTGTTGTAGTTGCAAAAGGTGGAGCTCTGTTTCATTATCGCAAAAAAATAATATACGAATTATTATTTATTGATTTGGCAAATTTTAATTTTTCGTCTGCTCCTTCGCTTCGCGTACTATATGCCAATAGTATTTATATCTCGATGGTGGCAGTTATGAGTTCCTTGCTTGCACAGGACATGTGATACATAATATATCCCCAACGAACACACCAACTATACGGTCCCACACTAAGCAACGCTTGTATTATGGGTACCGTACAGGACTAAGGCGAACTCAGTATATAATACTTATATCGATATTAAACTTCCATGACTCGGGTACAAACATTCATGCTCATCACACAATGTTGATCCCTACAAGGATTCGAACCCGGGACATCCCCGGAACCCCGGACAGCACACAGAGTAGGGTCAGTACCCACTGAGCTAATCAGCTCGTTAAATTGTGTCCGTACTCTTACCAAATGTATCTCAGATTTAGTTCAAAGTTAGAATAAATAAGGATTACAACGAATAGCGTGTAATGTTCCCACTGAGACCTTGAATCTAAAAGCCTTTCAACGCTCAACAGATTTTTCCCACAGAGCATTACCATTTTTGGGAATTTGAACGCGGCTAAATAAGTCGTTGCTATGCGAAAAATATAGAAGTAAAGACGTTTCTTTCGGGTTTCGGGTTCGAATACTGGTAGGAACTTGTGTGATGAGCATGAATGTTTTTACCTGAGTTATGGATATTTAATATCTTATATACAAGTATTATATATTGCGCTCCAGTTCAGTTGGTGTGTATATTATATATTTAAAAATTCAAGAACCCAAAAGCCCTGTTTAAATGTTATCTCCGTACAGCTCGCCAAGTATAAAATTGCAATAGTCAATAATACTGATAACCACGATACTAGCTACTGGACCGGGAGTGTAGTGTTTATGTTAATAATTTGGCAGTGCGCGCCGCCCGCCCTGCCATTGACAACACAAGCGCGCCGCCCGCCCGGCCGGGGACAACACCATCGCGCCGCTATCAAGATTTGGACGAGTGTCATGATAGTGTAATTGGAATTTATATGGCATGAAAGGCATGCGGATTAAAAGTGGGAAGCATATATCGGTCATTCTCGTTTAGTTAATGCATGCGGTCTAGTGATTATTACACTGCAATACATGTTTATGATTGTCTCAAGATTGGAAATTTTTAAAGAATAAGATGCTAAGTATAGTGCAAATATTGATTTTATTAAATGACTGTATAATTTTAAGATTTTTATAATATTCCCAAAAGCTCTTCCTCGTAAGAGGTTGTATTTGGAAAGCCACGGGGGACTTAATCTTGATTATTAAATTAACTTTACAATATGTTCTATGTTTTCTCTAGCTAATCGATGCTATAATAAAAGCGTTAAAAACTATAACACACATTGTATCAGAACCAGAATCAAAATATTTTTCATTCATGTAAACCATTAAGCATTATGATTGTCAAAATTATTACAAAATGCGAAGCTATTACTTTACCGCTCGGTCGAAATACCGTTCCTATAGATAAGAAGGGCTAAGAAACTCCATGGTTGCTCTTCTTAAGAACATATTGAGCAGTACATTGTTATGGGTGTGGTATGTCAGATGTAATATGGGTATGTACATATTTACGTATACCTAAAATATATAATAACAATATACCATGTCAGCGGAAATTAGCTGCTGATTCCATTAACTTAAAGCAACATTTAGTTTGCTGAAAGATAAATAGGTATTGTTTGGCTATAACTAACTGTTCCGCTGTTACGACCCGTAGGTAAACAAACACCGACCAGCAACAAAGGTACAATCGACTCAGCAGTCTTTCCATTAGCTTTCGCAACTGTTCAAATAAATTGTTCAATTTGTAATTGTGTGAGTGGCGTAGCGGTGTAGTTGAAGAAAAGTAAAGAAATTTTTATTTTAGCCATTGATGTGGTAGGATAAGTTTCGGTTCCAAACTAGGTGAAAGCCTCTATCTCTATGTATTAGATACTTGATAAATATATAGTAGAGTTGATACATACATACAGCTCATAAAGTTTAAGACCATTTTTATTTCAGAATAGAGAGATGATTTGAATGTTTTTGTTGCTAGTTTTTTGGTGGCATCAAATCAAATTATATTAAAAAAATATTCATGAAGGCCAAAAATCTGTCACGAATACCCAATATCCACCGCAGGTGCGGATCGTTGTTTTCACTAAAAATTGTTTGCCAGAATAGCCTGCCAGCCAGTGTACAAACTTGTTATAATAATAACTAATATCTTAGTAGGCAGTATAATTTTGGACCTTTAAGAAACTCAATAAGTCGATAAGCATGCACAAGTTCGTACAAGATGAAATTATAGTTTTACAATTATTTTGTAAAAATAGGAAAAAAACTAAATATATAATTTTAAAGTAATTTGGCTATGGGGGTCTGAGGTATCAGTTCATTTTGGAAAAGGGGTCTCTTGCCCAAAATATTTTGGGGATCCCTGATCTAGACTTTGTCATATCTCAGTAGACTTTGGTTGACATTTTCCCCTCAGAAAACGTCGATCCGCATTTTGATTGTAATAGGTTAGTAGCGTTTTGTCTTATAATTTATTCGTTGTTTTGCAAATCCTCCTGGTTCAAGCAAAACACGTTTATTTTGACTACCATTAACTAAATGTTTACAACTATCTATGTTTGTTTTCAGCGCTTCCATTTTATTGAATAGGTAGTAATTGAATCAGAGTAATGTGTTTGTGTAAAAACGATTCGGATTTTGATTACATTTGCCAAGGGGGTAGACATTTTCTAAAAAACTAAATATGTAATCCTTCTAAATCCTTAGTAGGAATAGCGATTAATTTTAACGTGGGAATTATAATTTTAAAATAAGCTAACAGGTAGTATTCTAACTTGTCTAACAATTAAAAAGAAATCATTGAAATCAAAGCCCTGTAGATGTATGAAACTTATTATTTTCCTATATAATAGGACCGACTAGAACTTTAGCTTGTTTGTAAAAAAAATCCTAGGGTGTATTATTTCGTTACAAATGCAAATCCTTAATTTATTAGATTTCGACGAAACCTAGCATGATGATAGCTAATAACCATGGTCAAAATTGTTGATTATACTTTCGTCCCGCCGAATGGATTGTCCCCCAGGACAGTTAACTGTCCAAGCGTTCGATGTGGCAGACAGAGATGGTCCAAAATATTTGTTTACCTACTCATTTTAAAATCAGGGTCATTGTAAAACGCTTGATTGATAAACGACAACAAAATATAAAAACCTGGTTCCGTCCCTTTTATGAAATTAAATTCTTGCGATCGATTCCATTGTAAAGATTGATTAAAATCTTTTGATACTACGCTGAACAAAAAATGCGTATTAAATTGCAGTTGCACCGGTGCAGTATTGCAATGAAAATAAGATTGTTTAAGTTATTTGGACAATGACGTCTTACAACATAGCAAACACTTTGGAAAGGGTATTAAAATAGGTACGTATAGTAGTAGTAGGTAAGTAATAACATCTTATTTCTACGGACAAGTTAAGTGGAAGCTCACACAATTACCCAATTTGAATCATTTCAACTGAAAATAATGACTTTTTTCTTATTTGTTTTTGTTTTCCTGACTTATGATTCGATTTGACGATCACTTAAACCATTATAGTTATGTACTGTTTCCAACACAGAATCAAAGCTCGTTAGTCACTTTGCCTGGCCAGTGAATTATTTCTATCTTATTGCAGCACCATATCTCACATGTCTCCAATCTTTTCCTCTGCAAGTTTCTGCAAGTGTCCACGACTCTGTCCTATACAATACTTTGACTTAAAAGAAAGGTTTAATAGAGTCTTCTCTTGTGTATTTAGAACAGTGATAGCCAAGTTGGTAGAACGCTTGTCTCGGTAACGAGAGCCGCAAGTTTAAGCCCCGGCTCGCAACACTCGGATTTCTAGTTTTCATGTGCGAATATGACATTTTTAACCATGACAATCACTTGATTGGAAAACATTGTTAGGAAAACTGCATGTCTGAAAGAACCCCTCGACAGTCGTGTGAAGTCTGCCAACCTACACTGGGCCAGCGGGATGGACTATGGCCTAATCCCTCTCGCATTGAGAGGTGGGCCGTGCCCAAGAGTTGAGGGTGCCCATCATTAAAAAAAGGTCTAATATTATTATTTTTTTCATCCATCTATCATATATTACATTACAATAGCTAGACGAGAAATGAAACGATAAACAAAATCAGCTTAAGGAATTCATTGCGACTTCTCTCATGTTACTACTTTATGCTGAATCAGTTTCGTTCATCTCCATCCATAGCTTATGAGATAAATTTAGCACAAATCATATAACACTCCATTACGCATTCATCTCGAAGCTCAGTCTCACGTTTCACGCGACCGTCTCATTAGTTCACATTGCACATTCAAAGCCGTTCGTTACCCGCGCTTCTTGAGCTATACACACACACTTTAACGCAATTTGTGTCTTGTTTCAGGTATGTTTACGTTATAGAATCGTATGCGATCGAAATGCTGACGAGAACTATTTTCAGCGAAAGCAGTTAGGTAAGTGTGTGATAGCTAACGCTACGTTCTGAATACGGATTTATAATAGCATATTCCGCTCCTGGTTCATAAAGCTTAAAGACATACTAGTTGTCTACAAACTAGAACCTCAACCTTGTAGCAACCACTTCAACCGCACTACAAGCTACACATGGCACTGCAGTCGCAGAACAATAGACAATTCTCCTCACAATCCTGAATAGCGCTATAAGAGTTTTCGGAGCAATTAACATATATACAAGATCCCGACAGTAACCATCGGGACATAGCGGCCGCCTGGCTGGAAGATCTTCCCTTTTGCGCTAAAACCTATTTCAGTCCACTGCTAAAACTCTACACTTGCTACGTGCCTAGCTCTACTCAGGGTTCTACTTGCCATACTAGAAGAGACAATGACCAATATACGTGGATAATAACTTAAAGAACTCTCTCCAGTAACTCTATGCAGCTCCGTTTGTCACCCTATTAGCACAGTTGGTGTTGTACCGAGGGACCTGTATATCTTAACCCATAACATATATAAATCTCACATCGCAAAACCATAGAGATAAACAGCATCCTCTCGATACCAGATAACAAACAACACCCCCAGGCATGCGTTAACAGATTATAGTGAGTTAAACACAGCGAGATATCCACTGACACGTGGATTCCCTCGGAGGCTGTATTAATCTCGAGATTAAGGTTTTAAGATGGAGTACTACCCTGTCATGGTTTGAGATAAACGTAGATTAACCTAGTTCAGGATTAAGGCGCAGGTAGTAAATTATTGTAGACAGTGTTAGAAGTTGTCAAAAGGATTATGAGGTATTTATCATCTATTTGAAGTGTTGTAATCTATGAAAATTAATTCATTCTCTCTATATATAAGGTACTCTGTGTTTTCTCTACCTTATGTCTCTTCTCTATGGCATCTTGTTGAAAACGTATTTTTTTAAATGTGCTAAGTATTTTAATTAAATAAGAATTTGAATAAATAAAATGAGTTTGTAATTTTACCCCCAGTGCTCTCTGTATGCTTACCAACGCTTAAACAGCATGGCACCAGTGATATGCAGGTAGCAAATTCGTTATTAAAACCCAATTAGTCCATACATTGCCTCCTTGTATTCAGTGCTCCTATCTAGATTCACGGCGCATGGCAAGTAGCGTATGCCACTTGCTGTATTCTTCGCGGAATTAATTCTCAGAACTTAGCAAGCCCTAAAAATGATAATCTGAGAATTAAGTCAGTCATAAATTCTCGTAATCTAATATTATCGTGATTCCTCTGAATGTTGACAATTTTATACGTAATAAAGACCTCAATACGGATTCTTAAATGTAATACAGAAAAAGAATCGTCTTCATTTGTATATTTTTCGCATAGCAACGACTTATTTAGTCGCGTTCGAACTTCCAAAAAAAGTAATGCTCTGTGGGAAAAATCTGTTGAGCGTTGAAAGGCTTTCAGATTCAAGGTCTCAGTTGACATTAAACGCTATTTGTTAGAATCCTTATTTATTCTAACTTTGATTTAAAACTGAGATAAATTTGGTTGGAGTACGGAGCCAATTTAATTAGCTGATTAGCTCAGTGAGTAGTGAGCCTGCTCTGTGTATTTGCCGGGGTCCCCGGGATGTCCCGGGTTTGAATCCTGGTTGGGATAAACTTTGTGTGATGAGCATGAATGTTTGTACCCGAGTCATGGATATTTAGAATCTATATAGGTAGTATACAACTGGGTTCGTCCCTAGTCCATTGTACGGTTCCCATAATACAAGCGTTTGCTCAGTGTGGGCTGTATTTTTGGTGTGGTCGTCTGGCGATATTATTATTATTATTTTGCTTACAAAGTTAAAGAATAACTGCGAGAGTTTCGTGCTGGTTCTTCTCGGCAGAATCTGCTGTCTGAACGAGCGGTAGTAAAATGAAAACTTAAATAAACTATAAATAAACTTCGTTTTGACTTTGACTTAAATTTACCGCTGTCCAAGATTCAAAGCGTAGTAGCTTACCGATTTTGAATTCTTGGGATGCTTTAAGGGGCTCGGAAAAAGTATTTAGATTATATGCGAATCCACACTAACAGTTCATTTTGTAACACACTTGTCTAGTTAAATATATATTTTAGGGAATAAAAAGCGAATACATAAAAAGACAATTTCATTTTTTTATATAACTCAGGTCGCTCTATATACATATTTTAATATCCGAACAAGAGAGAATCTCTTTGTGAAGCATAAAAGATTGTAATTTGCCTAATACATGCGCCTGGCGAAGCTGTATCACAGATATTTTATAAAGAATCTAATCTGTCTCTTCCATGCTTAGGGGATGAATAGATTTTATGTAAGCTTTCTTATACTTGTAGTATGAATAATAAAATACTTATATTGGATACCTAGAGATTATAATAATGGTAACTACAATGATAAGGTTTTAGCATCTAAAGCAAGCGTCGCAAATTCAAATTTCAGGTTTGAAGATTTGTAATAACATGTTTGAATCTCATTTTATTTGATGATCTATATCATCACTTGATAAACTTAGAGAACTCAACCAAATCTCGAAATACGTTTGAAGTCGGCCATCGGGCCAGTGTAATGGTAGCCTAAATCCGCCTCGCATAGGCCCGTGCCCAAATGTCGAACATAATAGAGCAATTACTTTTTTTAATCCAGCCCTAGACTCATTAATTAATATTCAAAGTTCCTTAACCACATTCCCAATCAGGGCTAGCACCAATGGCCGCGGTATAAAAACTGTGGAGGCAACCTGGTTTGTAATAAATCTTCTCATCGCACTGCCTCCAGTGGCGCTATTCGGACGTATCGATACCTGTGTAGGGTGGTCAGTTGGGTATTTTTAAATGTAATATTGCATATACGTCAGACAAAGAGAACTTACAGTAAAATACAATACAATCGAACTAATGGTATTCACTAAGACAGTAGGGTTTATGCTTTTTACATATTTTATTGACTACGCGATTGAATTACGGGTTACACAATGTTGTACTATAAGCGTTCAGTATATATTATATTACTTAGACGTGGATATAGAACGAGAGTACAAATATTTTATTAATAATATTGTACACTGTAGCTAGAGATATTACTTCGCAAAATCCTTTTTTAGTAAAGTTCCCACATTTACAAAAGTGATTTGTAAATGTCGGAACCGTTTAGCCATTAAACTCGTAATCATATACTTAGAGTAAGTATTTTTTTGATCAGCTGCTAAAGTCTGCCTAGCCGTTCCTAAATTGTTCACACACACCCATAACAATGTACTGCTCAAATATGTAAAAGATCTTTTTTAAAAGAGCAACCATGGAGTTTCTTGGCCGTTCTTCTCCATAGGAACGGCATTCCGAACGGGTGGTAAAGTTGTAGCTTAGCATTTTGTAACTATTTTGACGATTCATAATTACTGTACTTTATGGTTTACATGAATAAAAAATATTCTGATTCAGATTCAGAAAAATGTAAGTTTTCGGAGAAGATCATTATTATATTTTTCACGTTGACAACCCTATCAATATCTAAAATGTATCTCGTCCGCACCATTTGACGATTCGGCTCGTCCCACGGTCGCCTTTTTACAATTTATGTCCCACTGATTCTTCAGCCTACTCGAAAAATTTATAGATACTCTCATTTCAGTTCATTCACCTTTTCAAATATTACCTTTGCGACGAGTTGGGATTGCGCCGATTGTGAATCTGTTCTGAATTAATAATTGAAGTGTATGGATGCAGTTGAGGACTGGTTCAATTTAGTTTTGTTACCTGTTATCAAAAAGATCGATCGATAAGATGCCAAAGCTGACCGACTGATTAGTATCATACCTATTGTTTGAATCAAGTATGAATTGGTCACAAGATTAGGACCTACTAGTTTCGAAGCATCGGTCTTGGATCTTGGCATTGTTCAGTTCCTAAGTAAAATGACAGATTTATTTGTAACAGCAACACTTTATAACTCCCGAAAATATAAGGCTAAGTTCAGATGATAACGCATTATCGTGCTCATGATTCTACGAGTGAATATAGATTCAAACGTCCATCCGTCACACTAAACTCAGCCTAATTCCTGTAAAAAAAAGTATTATTATACATACGCATTATTTAAAAATATAGTTCTTGTGTTTATAGTCGAATAAATATAGTTCTTGTGTTTATAGTCGAATAAATGTGTGTATTACGGCAGAGACTGGCTACTAATAGTAACCGTCGGTTCACTCCGATATCGAGTGGAAGCCACCGCGTTGGACATTAATCATGTCTGAATCGCGTAAATTTATCTGAGAAAGTCAGGGCTGCGGTGAACGTGAGTTCATCGTCTTTAATTTTCTATCCTCTCGATATTTGGATCCATCGATTGTAATCATTCGAGCTTATGTTCCTGTGAGCTTTGGTAACCCTAGCAAACGCCGTTCGATTTCACGCGATATATCGCGAATATTATCTAAAAATAAATCATAAAATATTAAATTGAGTCAGCATACAATTTTCGGACCGCTAATGTTGAATAAATGATATATATTTATTGATGTCTTATATTATGCGAATACTACACATTGAAATAAAACTAATTATACGGATTTTATCTCGTTTATTTCATGTGTTTTTTACGTTACCGACGTTTCGGCTGTTTCACAGCAACCATGGTCCCGGGAGGACTGAGGCGTTAGACGTACTAACGTCATAGTTAGAACTAGGGTACCCTCATATTTTGTTGTTAAAATGAACGCGATAAAATCCGTATAATTCGTTTTATATCTTCTATATAATAAAAATCAATTGCTGTTCGTTTGTCTCGCTAAAACTCGAGAACGGCTGGGCCGATTTAGCTGATTTTGGTTTTGAAATGTTTGTCGTAGTCCAGGGAAGACACGGTGAGAAAATATGGAAAAGATGCGAGGACGAAAAATAAGTATTTATCGTGCTTTATTTTTTCTGACTTTCAGTTGGTTTGTCGAACGTCAGTTTTAATGTCGTTAGGATAGGTGATACGAAGTACAGCGGGTCAACTAGTCAATGATATATATCTTATATCCTTGCTTTTTTCCCTTGCTTTTTTTTTTGCTAAACTATGAACGAATAATTTGAAAGTGGCACCCCTACTGCGGGCGGGTGTGCCAACGCGGTCGCGCCCACCCGACCACGTAATCTGCCCATCTCTGATATTTGGCAGTTAGAGCGCACAGATACCGCAGATCTGCGTTATCCTCACAATTATCTCGCTAATGACCCGTGCTCTTACGGATGACTTCTTGTAGCCGCGGTTTTATTGTGAAATATTATGATAGCTTCAGATTTGTGGTATGACGTTATGATGGGTTTGGTTTTTGCAATTTATTATGTGGATCTATAGTAGAGTAGTATATTACTAGCCTTTGTTAATACTAGACGCATTTGAGAAACTCTCCCGGAGGCTGCGATTTGAGATTTTAATGTTATTTATACAGGTTGATTCAGTAAAGGTATATTAAGTCTCAAACCTGCACTTGTTTAGCGCATCTGTAATCATTTTGTAAAGTCTGAACATCTATGTCAAATTTTCAATAATAAATATTGTTCCCAACCAAACTCAACTGTGATTTTTCTGAGCAAATGTTTTTTTTGAAATTATATATCGAAATTCTGAGTTCACATAATTCGTTTAAACAACCAATAATCTTATTAAAATGGTTTGTACAATGAAAACAAAGCTTACAATAAAAAAAAAAACATTAAGTTCGAATAAATACAACATTGTCCTTTCAGCCCTGGGACTATTTGCGCACTTTTAAAAATTCCTTTTTAGCTCCCGGGTAGCGACTTAAGTGCGCTGTGTGGGCAGCGGGCACCGATAAATCCCAACGATGTCGTCGCTCTATCGCGATCGGCCGGACCGCCCGGTCACCTAACAGCTGCAGTTTTCTTTTAAGTCGGACTTTTTATTCTGCGGCTGACTTTGACCACAGAGGGCTCGGGAGGGTTTAAATGTTTGATGGCTTTGGAAGTAACATTTTGTGTAAACTGCGTTTGTGAGAGCTTTTATTTAGCTTTTTACGGTAAATGGTAATCGTTAAAGGTACCGTAGAATACCGTGTTTTGTTTAAAAAATAAATACCCTTATTACAACACACTGACAAAGACATCAAGTTATTTTTATAAAACTAGCTGCGCCCTGCGGTGTTACCCGCGATTGAAAAGTATGTCCTTTTTACCGGGATAAAAAGTAGCCTATGTGCTATTCCAGACTATAATCTATCTCTGTGCCAAATTGCGTTCAGATCCGTGCAGCCGTTCTGACGTGATTGAGTAACAAACATCCATCCATCCATCCAAACTTTCACATTTATAATATTAGTGTGATAGCTGACCAATAGCTACTATATGGCATTCATCTCTGCAGCTTCACAGCGGAGTGGTTGCCGGAGCCGGTGTGCCCAAATTACGTGCCCATCTTCGTCCACTTGCCCGTGCGTCTTGTCGAAAAAGTAGAACATATAAATCGGATCTCCAGTGATTACATAAAAATAAAACCTCAGCACTTCTGAGTAACAAACAAACACCCGAACACAATATCATTTATTACCCTCATAAGTATAATCCATCAAAATTTATTCATTCCCGTTACGACCCTCGAAAATCGGGTAACTTGCAAAAATTTTACTTTTCACATAAAACCAATGGGACGCGATAACAAATATGTACTCGCTAATAATAAAGAACGATTGATGTCGTGAAAAGTTTCTTATAAGAGCCATATTTAGGATACACAGAGAATATTATGCTCAGTATACACAAGTGGCGATATCTTTTTTTAAGACCTAAAGATATTTTGTGTTGTGTTTATTTATTATTATACATTGTGTTTTCAAGTCGAGAGTGAACAGGTACCTTCTAGGCAAGTATGCTCCATCGTAGATCTCATCGTCACTTACTATCAGGTGAGATCGAGATCAAATACTTGCCTATAATGTAATAAATTAAAAAAAAAGATATTATGTCGTGCATTACAAAAGACGCGTTTTGCGAAGAATTGCATATTAATTGGGATCCCTCGCGACGGATAGTTTTTCGACTGACATCTTAGAAGAGTTCGGTTTTGTTAACTTCTTTAGTTATCGATCAACTTGTTTGGTTTAAAATTGGAAAAGTTGACAAGCCAAGGGTCAGGGGTAACTGTGCCCCCATTTGCATTACAAAAGAATAATTTTGACTGTTGAAATTAAGTGTAACAAGCCTTCCTAGTTTACAAAAAAGTCTCTTGCTCTTGTTTTATTTAGGACTAGCTATTAACCGCGACTTCGTCCGCGTGGTATATAACAAAAAAGTTTTTCTAAAATAAAAGTAGCCTATGTTACTCCTTGTTTCATCAGCTATCTGCCAGTGAAAGTCTGCCATATCTGCCAGTGCCCGTCAAAATAGGTCCAGCCATTTCAGAGATTAGCCGAAACAAACACACAGACAGACAGACTAAAATTGTAAAAAAAAATGTTTTGGTATATGTACCGTGTATACATCCAAATGCACTTAGTAAAAAGCGGTTATTTTAATATTACAAACAGACACTCCAATTTTATTAATTTGTATAGATTTAAAAAGAATCCCGGCTCACATGTCACAGAAGCAATGTGCACCTACCAAATCTTTTATCTAACAAGACTTGGGCTAATAAATCTTGTCGGCTTTATCCTATTGGCTTAATAAGTGTGTACTAAGCATTTCTACCAACGATTTGATTAACGCAGAGCGGCGTTCGCGTCAACACGAACCATATTTTGTGAGTCCGACCCATAAATAACGTATCTCTTTATTGTTCCAGTGATTCCGATGCGAATAGATTTATTCATAGTGGCACAGTTGACGTATAGGGTTGTCTGTGCCTTAAACCAGCTAACCCAATCTGTTCAATTATAACAATGATGTAATTATTTTGACTAGTTTATTTGCAAATTTCGCAAATTCGTTACATTATTCTTCGGGTACAAAATCAAGAGAGAATAATTTTAGGTTACATACATAGACAATAGTTATTTTTTTTTATAAAGCAAAGACAATATCAAAAATCAATGCAACATCTACTAAATCATTCGAAACACTATCTCTACACATTTTAATTGTGTGGCAACTATGTGTACAGACAAAGGACCTTGTGTTATTGTCGAGATTGTTACAGTAAGATAGTTTCATTCGTTCGAGAATTCTCAAAATAACAGTCAGACAAACACTCTGTACGGCCCCAAACCAAGCAATGGTTATGATTATGGGTAGAGAACATTGGTCTGGAGGTAATCTTGGTATAATAATTCCAGCCATTTTTAATGTCCCACTGCTGGGCACGGGTCTCCCCTCAATGCGAGGAGGATTAGGCCATAGTCCACCACGCTGGCCCAGTGCGGATTGGCGGACGAATCTTGGTATATAATACTTATATAGACATTAAACATTCATGAATCGGGTACAAAAATTTGCGGTCATCGCACAAAGCTTGTCCTTACCAGGCACAGAAAGCACGGTCACTACTAACTGCGCTAATCAGGTCGTCATTATTGGTGACCAAGATAGATAAAAGTGTAACCAGCCCTGGTGTGGCGACAGTAAACTCATGAAACCGCCGTCTGGCGATTGCCTCTACACATTCCCTGATATATGATTGCTACATATTTATGAGACTGCTGATGGACCAGTACATAATAGCGGAGTTCAATGAAACTGAAATAAAAAGAGTGGACTTTAGAAAACGTGGAAGCGACGGCCCCATTTGACTCGGTTGGTACGGACCCGGCTTTATGTTAAGTCCCGGGAACGAATACCGATAGTGGCAAACCTTATGCGATGATATTTTTTTTAAACAAAACAAAACTGTCTTCATAAAACTAAAAAGCTAAATATATACACTGGTAGCTAGATACAGTATCATCAAATAAGATCTTGTGTTAATTAATAGGGGTCGATTTTTAGACCTCGTCGACTCCAAAATCAGTTTTGTTTATGTCGACCCCTGAGAAAACCATATTGACCCCAAGGGGTCGATATCGACCACTTTAGGAAATCCATGGTCTACACCATCCGGCAATGCAGGGATATTAATACTTATTTTAGTATTGTTATATATCTTTCGCGGTGAGGTCGGTGTTGTTGGTTGCTTAATATTTATGAGACAATTGATCGGCGGTTCTGCCGGCCGCTAGTCGGCTTCATTATTCAACGGTGCGGTGTTATCATGTGGGTACCGGTGATAAACGTGCATATAACTATTACTAGATAACGCATGAAATAGTATACTTTATAAACGACGCTAAACTCGTCCTGTATTCCTTTGTAATTATAGCTTTTTTGGCAATGCATTTACAAATTGCCATTTTTTTTAACTCTACATTCAAATCGGAAAGCAAGCTAACTGACAAGATCCGAAAAGAAACTTAGGTTTGGACATTATAAAGAAATTCCAAGTCGCATCATAGGAACATGGTTGAGAAGTATGACAATAACTTAACCAATGGCCTTAACCATAGTGTCGAGAGCAGCTTAGAAAAGCTCATTGTGGTGGGAAACGTGGAAGGGGAACGTTCACGAGGCCGGTCCGCGACCAGGTGGTCTGACCAACTTAAAGAAACACCAACGTCCCGCTTCTACGCCGCTGTGAAGATGGCCACAGGCCGGAGCCGATGGAGACAGTTCGTCCGATCCAAAGCGCTGCCGTGATGATCACTATCCTCAGTCATGAGGGAACGACCGAAGAGAGATACAATGGCCTGAACCCACGCCTCGTGCCTTTGAAATACATACCTCCAAGTTCACATTACCCAGTACCCAGTCCAAGGTCGACATGCCAATTGTAACGGCATGAAAGGCGCAGTTTCATTGTGAGTAGACCTTGCGACACTCAGTCATGCAAATTATGCTTTACAATAACCGAAATGTATTGTCCTGATGGTTATCGATCACCGATAGAGTCGATTTTATATTTTTGTCGTTTAAAAAGTTTCCACAATTCGTAGGCATACTTTCTTGGATATATTATTTACTTGGTGTTTTCTATAACCATTATATAATATGATGAAGCAGTCATAGCCATGTTGGTAGATCGCTCGCCTCTGTAACGAGAGTCGCAGGTTCAAACCCCGGCTCGTACCTCTGGATTTCATGTGTGAATCTCATTTTCAACCATGATTATCACTCGCTCGTGCCGCGGAGAGCACGTAAAACCGTCGGTCCTGCGTCTGATCTCACCGGTCGTGTCGGATTGCCATCCCATCGGACGACAATCATGAAAATTCTCTATAGAAGGGAGTAAGTTGACTAACTTACTCCTTTAGAATTTTCTCTAGTAACTTAAGAGATGACTCAGCATCCGCACTCCTTGTTATTCGAAGCCTGTATTAGGGAGCGTTTTGGCTTCGCCTGAGTTAATACCCGTTTCACTTTCGAACAAATGCCGCTCGTTCGCAAGTCATTCGCGGAAAAATGATACCGCTCTGCCGGTGTTGTGAGCGATTAGATTAATTTTAATGTTAATTAATTTGTCGTGAAGCGAATGTGTGTGGACTGTGGTATATATACCATGGGCCCTGGTGTGGAAATTATAGACTTCTTGAGGTTTATATAATTATAATTTAATTAAATACTCAGAGCACTTTTCAAAGATTATTGTCTAGACTGTATACTAATGAAACACTTCGATGATCATGAAATAATATAATATTAGTATTTTGAGAAAATCAAAACCTGAGAAGACAATCTGACACACAATATTTTAAATACACTTCAAAAATATAGAAAAAGAATAACATCATAAAAAGAAATAGAGTAGTAGCAAAAAGTCGGCAACATGTTCGTTTGATTCAAACAACGTTCCCGAATAATCATAAGACATGGTTTTTGGTAAATAATTTCCAAGACATGAAGAACCGTTTACCTTCGGTCCCCTACTTAAAAATATGGCCGTCTGTACAATTTAGTTTAAATTACCGAAACGTGAGTTACTTTAATTATCTTTTCCACTGCCCACTCAACATATACCACATAACTGCTACCTCATTCAAACTTCATTGCGCAATTCGTGTTTAAATAAAAATCTACCCTTAAATTATTCCCGACAGGCCACCCCAGTCACGTAAATACGTTAGGGTCGCTCGAATAATTATCGATAATAAACCCCTTCTCTGGGATAGCTTCTCAAGGCTTTGAAGTCACGTAATTGGGCAGTCTTTACTTTAAATGCGTTTTTGAGATATGAACTTTGTGTGGGATTCATAAAAGTGCTATTGACGTTGTGTGTGGGATTAATGAGCCTTTTGAAAATTGAGGACATGTAAAGGTTTTATAAGGTTGGCAGCAATGTGTGCTATTTAGTCTTATTGCGTTGGTACCTTCACCCAATTATTGCTGAAATGAAAATGTTGTGACCTCATCAAACCTCGATACAAGATACACAGATGGCGCTGACGATTCTCCATACAATCTTGAAACGCGCTTTTAGTGTTTTCGGAGCACAACATATATTCAAAACCCCGACAATAACTGACTGGAAGATCTTCCCTTTTTCGCTAAAGATTTAATTTAATTGTTAAATAGTTTATTTATGCAAACAAATTTGCCCGGAGCGCATCCATTACTTTATATTGAAATAACATTTTTTATAGAGTTCTGTATCTTCTCATAGGATCTTACGAATACCGACAAAATCAATACCACAGACAGACTAACGACAACTATTTACTAGATCAACGTCCGTAAACATTCTTTCAAACTAAAGTGACTAGAGTATCTTCTCACATAGTCCAGTTATATAGGGGCACATAGAGCTCGCGATAAAGGTCGGCGCGTGTAAATAATTGATTGTAATCGTCCGGGGAAAGTTTTCGAAGAGTTCCACTCGACGGTAGCTGCAACTGATGACCGGGACTCTACCTACGGACATTAGTAGTAGCGGCTGGTGTTTGGTACAAGAGGTAGCGGGAGCGAGTTCATCAAGTCAAATTAATATCTTAGAACTTTTTTTCTGTCCATATGGTTTGCCATCCGAGAACCAGCTATTGTGAGTGAGTCAGATTAGTTTTCTGGCTCCTGGCTGCCCTGTATTACCTGTTATGGATGTAAGAATAAAAAGCGTTAGATAAACCTGCGCTCTGACACACGGAGGAGATCATGCCAACCCATTTAAGACGGGCCGGGCTAAGATGGTCGCCTCAAGGCGCTCAAGACTCTCGATGACTCTTCTTGACATTAGCACGCGTTGACAAAATCCTTTTTACTCAATGACGATGTGGGTCTTGTGCCACCAGTCGTGCAATATCAATATCAATACTTTTGGAAATGTTTAGTATCTTATAACTTGTACCACGCAGTTGAACCCGAGTCGATCCGCAGCACAGAGCCATCGCATACTCGTTAACTTGCAATTTGCCAAACATAACGCTCCACTACCGAGCACGGGTGTCCGATAATAATTCATGGGAATAGTTCTTCAACTTTCGCTATAAAATATCGTTGCTCGACCCGTGAATCGTGCGGTGCTTAAGATGCGTTTCTGTGTACCTATTTATTACATACTTATAGTTGGAAGAAAAATACTTATGAAATTCAATAATAAAGTAATTTTAATACAAATAGTCTACTCCATCCAATTTCTCAATTCTCTACAATTGAAATAAAGCATGGCATTATTTCAACAATATTAAATCCTTGCTCTAAAATGAATTAAAAGATCACGTGACTGAATGTTTGCTTAACTACTAGTGACTAGTCTAGTCAAATAAATGTGTGAAATAAGTGTCAGCCAATAGTACTAGTCTTAGTACTATTGGCTGACACTTATTTCACACACACACACATATTATCTGCGATACAAGCTTGTGCTTAGTGCAGTGAACACAGACAAGTTCCAATATTGTACATGTTTTTTGTTGAATAAATGTTTATATCTTTTTTATATCAATTATGTGGCTGCACCTCAAACGGCCATAGTGCACCGCGCCACAGTAAAACCAACTTGAATCGGTTAAAATCACGGCTCGGGCCGAACCATTGTGTCCATTTGACATTTATGGCGCAATTTATATTTACGTTGGGGAACAAAGCGACCCCTTACCCACGACATATATGGACCAGGGCTGGTAGCTCACCAGTTTGAATTAAGAGTATTTTTACTCACACACACAGTTAAGACCAAGGCCGTGTCTTTTTTTTTTGTTTATTAAAAGTGAGACTTAATTTTAGTGAATGTTAAAGATAATAATTTGCTATAGATAAGAATGAATAGCCCCATAGAGCTGTTAATGAAAATATAGACCTAATATGTTAAAATGATTGTGGAGTAAGTGAATACATACATAATACTCACTTAATATAAAGTAGAGAATGCCTGGTTCGCAAATTAATTTAGGAGCTTACGTGCCTTTTCATGCCTCTATTAAAGAAAACAACCTTTCCAGACCTTGTTTGACCTGAAATTTTCACACGAATTACGAAGTATTATTATCTTCGCACTAATAGCACAGTATCATAGTCACATTCAGCTGATAACCCTACGTGCACGCGCTCATCCCAATGCACGCGGCACACAGTAAATCAACTTCGTATTGTTCCTCAAATAAATTGGCTTGGAGGCAGTTCCATTAGAGGTTTTCCGCAGCGCGAAGGATGCTGTTGTACATACCCCTATCTAATGGCTAGCTATCAGACAGACTCATCTATGATACCATAATGTTCTCAAGATTCTGCAAGAGCTGGTTTGCACAAGTACAACATTTTCGAAGGTCACAATATCTAGGGTAGGCTGCCTCTTAGGTAGGGTAAGCAGAAACTTCTATCGTAATCATAACGTCACCGAGAGAGCAAGCTATCACTGTCATACTTATATTTATGAAACCTGTGGCGTGAGAGGGATGGATATCTCCGCTTATGTTGCTGATACGCTACGTAAAAGGAGACGTGTTTGGGCTACTGATTTTGTTTGCCATAATAAAAATTCTAAACCTTCTGATTTTCGTCCACATTCAGACACATTATTTAAACCCCGTTTCTAACTACACACGCCCGCTGTAATTACAGCCTACGTTATTTCCTCAAAAGGCTTTTATGTCGCGCGGCAAAGTCTTGTCGCGTGTCCCCGCGACCGTCAAATGCGGCGTTGTCGCGTTTATTATCTACTAAAGAATATAATTCGTTCAGAAATGACTTCGCACTGGTGGCCCCTCGGCCTCTTTATTTTTCATTCGCGAAGAAATGAGAGTGGCAAATGCTTTTTGGTTTGTATTGTAACGAGGTCATTTTTATGCCTTTGTTGCGTTTTTAAGGCGGCCCGTGTCGGTATTGGGGGTTTAATTGAAATTCCAAGTATCCTATTTCAAATTTTATGAGATGAAAATGTTTAGGGAAGTATTTTCATTTCATACGCAATACGTATTGCCTTCTTTCGACCTTCCTTCGAAATGGTCACTTGGATTCTTCTTTGGTGAATCGTGCAGTGAAATGAATGGAGATAAACATCAGGTACCTCAAGCGCAAACCCTTTTACGTACCGTTTCGGTAACGTACCGTCTTCCATCCCTCTCACACCACTGATTTTATAAATAAGTATGACAGTGACGGCATGTTTTCTCGATGACGTTGCGATTACATTAGAAGTTCCTGCCAACTCTACTGATAGCGAAATCATCATCAATGATAAAATATGATCAATAAGATTGATAAGGTAGTCGACACACGTCGTTACTGTACCCGGTTAACTACTTGAGTAACTGCATCATCCAAGTTACTCAAGTTTCTACTTATTAAGCTTTACATATTGAATTACCGGTGGATCGATGAAGTCGCAACGGTGACCAAAAGTTTACATTTCGGCGGACCCCGCGTTTTAATGTGAATTAGAAAATATATGAAGGTTCGGGCAAAAACGTGCAATGAAGGCATTATGTACGTTGGTTTTTACTGACATTACTTGTGGAGTTACGCTCCGAATGTTGGGTTAAGTGAAAGAAAATTTATCACGGAATTTTATTTCATATATCAAACTAAATTCAACACGCGGTACTTATAGCCACATAATCTATACATATAAATAAAATTGGAGTGTCTGTTTGTAATATTAAAATAACCGCTTTTTACTACGTGCATTTGGATGTATACACGGTACCTATATCAAAACAATTTTTTTTACAATTTTTGTCTGTCTGTCTGTCTGTCTGTTTTTTCCGGGTAATCTCTGAAATGGCTGAACCGATTTTGACGGGACTTTCACTGGCAGATAGCTGATGTAACAAGTAGTAACTTAGGCTACTTTTATTTTAGAAAAAAACATAGGATCTCACGAAAAAAAATTAAAACCAATGCTGCAGCGTTGCGCCCGATTAAGTTTGATAGCAACAACCTGAAATGCGTCCCGCGGGCTCAGAACGCGCGAGCAGGCTGTTGCCAACGGTTGTCTTTGTTAAATACCACGCGAACGAAGTCGCGGGTAACAGCTAGTATTCTATATGATTAGATGATACTACCTACACGTGACGTTCTGTGATCAAATCAAACATAATTTATTCATACCGTCGCATTTGATGTTCAAGTATTTTTCTTATACTTACACGAAAAATAACATTTCACGACATACGCTTACACATTTACATGAAAATATGTATACATCATAAAGAAATTAATGCGGGCACTGGGATAAATATGTACATATTTATATCCATAAAAATATGTGATGAGTTCACGCGATGTGTCGTCGTCTACGCACATCAATGCTCGTAAATTTAATGGTATTTTTTTTTATATCGCGTTATTTATACAGCCAGAACGTAGAGGAATGTCCGGATTTTTTGAATACGAATATTTTTATTATGGTTACCCTTTATATTCTTGCTTTTTGTAAAAGGATGCCAAGAGTTCATTTACCTCTGTATTTCTTGATTGATTCAATTGTTTGTGTCTCTTACACCGATTTTCTACTTTTTTGGTGGAAAGGTAAAAAGATAAGTCCTGGCTTTTCTCGTATATTGTTGTTACCACAGAAAAATATGCAGTGTTGATTTAAAATGTAACAATCTGATATCTTTATTAGGGTTGCCACCTTTTCCTGGAAGAAAAATGGTTTCGTTTTTAAAATTGCAACAAATATAGTAGTTACTTCTGGGATATTCAGTCATTCAATTAAGTTACAAATTTTTTTAACGTCTTAGAATCAGAACCGGCAGTGTTGCAATTTCAAATTATTTCATTTATTTCTTCGAGAATGTGGCCTTTATAGCCTACCAATGAAACCTTTAACATATTTTACACCATTATTCTTCAGCCTTATATAGTATATTTAACTAAAATATAGTACGGGTGGCAGTCCTCGTCTTTATTCTTCCAGATTCCAGACCTATAACAACATATATGCATACAATAATACACCTTCTCCACATTAGTTTAAGCTGGTTTTTACAACCGATATCACCCCACACACACGAAGCATCAACACCCGTTGGCAATGTTTTAGCGACCGACGCTCTCTCGTCCCCTCCGCGACATTTTCGGACGCATTAGACCGATCACCATAAAACGTTATTTACGATCTCCATGTGAATGCGCTTCCCTTTTTATCATGTTAATTCTGCGGTGCTTATTGTGTACGGCGTTAATTTATGACAACCGATACCCTATCCAACAGATATGTCTTAGCCACTGTGCGCAATTGTCATAAATATACGTAGCATGATGCACGCAAGTCAGTGATCTGTCGTTTGGGACAAATAAACGGTAGGCTTAGGTTGGTATTGTAATGCAGTTAAGGCTGATTTTTGTACGTAATCTTGACTGTGTTACGATCAGAGGGATAGTCCGATAAAAAGGTTGAAATTCTTGTAATTTGCTCTCGTACATTTTTAAAATTGACCTCCATTGCAAATGTGTGCCTACAGACTTGGTTAAGGTGACATAATATTCTAATTGAGGTCCTGTTTTGAGTTGCATTATTAGTCACATATTTGGGGACTTAATTCGGGAGGGCTAGCCAGGTACTTGCCACCATATCATACGACTTTAATCTGGGTGTTGTTGTTTAAGTAAAGTTCGCAATCACTCCAAGGAATCCATCAAACTTCCACATAACTTACCTACTGTCAATCGGAATGAGGAAAAGAGCGTCGGATAATAACAGCAGTCATTAAGGTCTATCCCGATTACTCTGATTGTTAGGAGGGAAGGAAATCGGCAGTCTTGTCCCTGAGGGATAGCCTGGCGTGTCCGGAGACTATCTTATATGATGCGAGCGTCAGCTATACAGGGCCCCAAGTCGGCTAACACAATCGATGCATAATCGTACAGCAACCGCATAGTAACTGTCACTTTTGACAGATATTGTATGGGATATCTGTCAAAAGTGACAGATCCTATGCTGTTGCTGTTCGATTATGAATCGATTGTGTTAGCAGACTTGGGGCCCCGGGTGTAAGGGGCATGGTAACGAACACTTTGCGTAATGGTTATTCTTAATGCTTATAATAAAATTACCTACAGAAATTATTTATGTTGAAAGTCATTGGTTACATGTATAATTTTGAGCGCGCAATGTGTTGAAAACCACGCGATCACAATACATCGCTCCGCGCGATACCCGACTCGTGTAAGTCACTAGTGCGCTCGAGCGTATCGAGTTTTAATTTACATTGCAGTTTTAGGTTTCAACCAGAAGCGGGGGTTTACAATATATAAATAATTTATCCTACCATCGCGCTGAGATGCGGACGTGCATTTTATTTATGTATTGTAAACGGCAAAATTAAAAAAAATATAATTACATCAGCACGTCAGCATTATTTTAAAATTAAAACCCTCGCTTCTGGTGAGTATGCATGTATGATATGTCGGTAATTACCGCTCGGGTAACGATACGGGTCAATTTAATTATACAACATACCTCTAGTTTATATTTTTAACCCTTCGAAAAAGGGGTGTGCCAATCCGAGGCGGAGACTGTCTTGTAATCCATTTCTTCCCCATGGCAAAAACGTGAAAATCCAATAATAATCCAATGTATTTTTTTTAGAAAACAGCCCCTTCGTGGCTCCCGTTGACTTGTAATCAAACAAATTTTATAGCACATTAGTAGCTGGCGAGAGTGGAATTATTCGCAATTGCGCCCTAAACTAGCCGCGTGCTGTGCAAACAATTCCAAATTTAATAATAGAGATAAATATATCATACCGAACTGACTCTACATATAACAATACTCAGGTATTTTTGAATAATCTCAACTCTAAAAGAGATCTTCAGTAAACTCTTAAATTTCATTCTATTAGAAAATTAAATCTCTCGCGCTCACTTAGATAGTTCTCAGAGGTCAAAACTCTACTATAGGAAAAATGCCTTCCAAAATGAAACATGTACTTACTGAATGACATTTTTTATTGACTCTATAAGTATCCATCTCGAATGTGCTCCCTGCTTTTAGTTATAATAAAAACTTTTGCCAAAAATCATAAAACAGCAGGACGTCTCTACATTGCCTTATAAAATGTACCACTTCAGTGTTATAGAGTTTTTAAGTGTGTCTATCCACGCTCTACTAAATGTGTGCAGCGAACTGGAATGGCTGTTAGGCACTTCAAAGGACCAGTAGAGCTGCCAAATTAGTGTATAAATAATCTTAGGCTGATTTTATAGTGACGCTTACGGCGGACGGTTAGTAGCATAACAATGAAACGGAAGTAGAGACTAAACACATTTGCGCCCGCGCTGCTTACCGCACGCGCGTCTACAAGGGAGACTGTAAAACCAACCTTATTTTGCCCATACATGGGCAATTTGGCCCATACATGGTACCAAATTGTCTTATGCATTAATATGGTTTTTTTAGGGTTTCGAATAGAGAATATTATTTTAGTTATAAAAATTGATCAGATAGTCCCTTTAGCCTTTTTGTAGCGTTGGAAATCCTATTCCTAATGCATTAAGGTTGATTTTAATTGTTTTGCTTGTATATCAATAAACTGACGATTGCGGCTAAAACTTTATCTAGTTAACTTTATCTATCTATCCATACTTAGACCAATAGACTCAAATATATAAGGTACGACCTCATTAGCTCAGTGGGTAGTGACCCTGCTTTCTGTGCTGCGGGTCCCGGGTTCGAATCCTGTAGGGACAAACTTTGTGTGATTAGCACGAATGTTTGTGCCCGAGTCATTAATGTTTATTATCTATATATGTATTATTTACTGAGTTCACCCTCAGTCTATTGTACGGTACTTATAATACAAGCGTTGCTTAGTGTGGGACCGTATAGTTGGTGTGTTCGTCTGGCGATATTTATTATTTATTATATACCCCCACGCATACATAACAAAAATCGATTTCGACAAATGTAATTCAGCCCATCACTACACGAGCGCCGCTCACGTAACGAACCCGCCTGTTTCCAGCCCATAGCGCCAGAATAGAATTTAGTTACATATTTTCTGTTTAGTAAAACGAGAATGCCCCTGGGGTGGCGCTTCGATGAGCACTCCGTTGTATATTGATGTTACGCTGTGTGTTTTTGGCGTAAAACGGGGGTGAGTTTTTATTAGATTTTACAGTTTGCTTGTTTTCGCCCACCGCTCTGCCCGCGGTACCTCAATGAAGCCTTATCACTCGGGATAATAAAGCTTTCTATTAGTGAAAGAATTTTCAGAATCAGATCAGTAGTTCCCGAGGTTAACCTCTAAATCTAAATTCACAAAGTTTACCTCAATATGATATAGAGTTCATTGTTTATAGACCACCCAATCAGTGTAGTTTCAGAGTGCCTGTTACCGAATTAAGAGTCTGTAGTACGAGTTTTGGATATTCAAATGTTTTCATTAATTTTATCGTAAAGCTGGGCGTTAACATTAACCGTAGGTCGTAACTAATAATAATAATAATATCGCCAGACGAACACAACAACTTTACGGTCCCAAACTAAGCAGCACTAGTATTATGGGTACCGTACAATGGACTGTGGGCGAACTCAGTATATAATACTTATATTGATATTACACATCCATGACTCGGGTACAAATATTCGTGCTTATCACACAAAGATTGTCCCCGCTAGGATTCGAACCCGGGACCCTGGGCACAGAAACCAGAGTCACTACCAACTGCGCTTATCAGGTCGTCGAACTGTAGGTTCAATTATACCATACTTCACTGAATTTAACTGAAGTCTTATTTTATCCGTGAATAATATGTGCAAACGGTCACCTTTTATGAAAAAAATATATCTAGAGATAGTCGTCTATAAAGTTTATGAATGGCCGGTCGATTTGCGACCAAAAGTTTATTCGTTACGACAGGTACAAGACCCAAAACTATTTGGGGCTGTCATCTTTACACAAGTACCTACTAGCTGTCCCGGCGAACTTCGTACCGCCTCAGAATCAAATATAATATTTGAAAATGAACTATCATTATTATTATTACATCTTTATTATAATTTAAGTGTTTTTTTCCCATGTTTCAATAGTTATTCTGCTATTCGGGGCGGAGACAAATTCAAAAAATGAAACATCATAAAAATCGGCCCAGCCGATCTTGAGTTGTAAATGGTGTAACTAACACGACTTTGTTTTATATCTATGGCTTTTATAATCGAAGAAGAAATAACAAAATTTTACTTTTATACTTAGGTGCAAAATCCGGTACTTACTTATTTATAGCTAAAATAGTATATTTTAAATTTATAGCTAAAATAATATATGTTAAATTGTTCACTATTAGTTAGATATAGTTTGAATCCGATTTAAAATGGCATCGAAATATTTTTTCAGGAGGAAAGTGTTTTGTAATTTAACGTGTACTTAAATGCTAAAGACTTTCTATGAAATTGACGCTTGCATGTTGGTACCCAGGCTTGGAACCGGTAATGAAAAATGTTTGCTCCATTTAAAATTTGAAGGTCATTACCAACCCTCCGCGTGCAGCCCTGCGGGTCGATCCGACCGGCCGTGCGTCCGTCCGGGCGCGTCCGCGTCGCCGCCCGTAACTCACAAACTGGTGTAATTGTGAACGCGAACAACTAATGGCCGACCGACCGCCTGTTTAATGGCCCGTGCGGGTTTCATCACCCACCGCTTTCCCCGAAGCCAAAATTTTAATCTGAAAAAGTACTCGAGAAAACTCCCCGCCTCAACCGAACGTGGAGTCCCGTACTCCTTAAGTGCCTCGGCATTTTCGTTCATAATGGGCCTTAAACAGCTTTCGGGGAGATCGTTTAGTGGTTCATTCGTCGGCGGCGTTAACGATGCAGAAACGATAAGTTTTAGACGTAATAAACATGATATCGCGTCGTTACCGGGTGTAGACAGCGGGCTGCACTCATGACCCTTGATATGGAGAGTCGTCGAAGCCCCGCCCTCTTCGCAAATATTTTTAAAAAGAATATTTAAAAGGGATTCTACGCGATCGGAATAACCTCCCAACAGAGCGAGAGAGAGCTCAAAAAAATCATCATCCGAGGTTTTAACTACACGGCTTTGTGGATATAATCTAGTTCGGATTTTATTTTTACAGCGCACCGCAGTCATATTCGCGTTTGAAGCGATTCTCGATAATTGTGTTTGCAGTGATTTGATTTCAAAAGTTTACTACAACCATGTTTGAGAGGAATATCGAATTTCATCCACGCGATCGTTTCATGAATTTTCATACGAAACTCAAACAATTATAAGTACCAGACAAGCTTAATTTTCGAAAGCGCTTCCACTATTCATATATTCTTAATCGCCAAACTTAAGTTTCGCTCAGCAAACAAACTATTATCGCGATTAAAAGTCACGAATGAATGGATTTCGGCGCGCTCGTACCTTTACGACGTCGTTCGACAAACACCACATCCCACTCCCTCTCACTCCACTGCACTCCTCCGCACTCTTTTGCACTTCTCCTCCGCGAGTGTTGTTCGCAACGAGTGGAGTGTTGTTTGTATAGTGATGCCTGCGTGTTCAGAAACTCGGTACTTGAGGCCCCCGGACGCAGCATATACCCCGATATTATGTACCGCGGTGGATGAAGGGTTAGTAAACATAAATACGTGTTGTTTTAAACATATTTTATCGTGAGTAGTTTCAGTCAGCAATAGATCGTAATTGAAACTGATGGGAAAAAATATTAAATAAATATTCAAGCCACGACACATCTGTCGCCATGACAACCGGTAAAAAGCGGTTCTAGTTGATTTACCGAAAGAACTGAGTCAAGTCAAATAATTTATTTCGTACTCAGGGGGCACAACATGCAAGTTTTTCTAATTAAAAGTTATTTAGCCGTGTCTTAAACATCAATTTTATGTCAGCGACTCGTTGGTCTGTACGTCAAGTTCGAGATTATCCGTAAGCTAACCATATATATACTTCATAGTCGACGTTTTAGACAATTTGTATGGAGAATTGAACAGCGCCTCTAGCGGGCGGTATTTATAACTTTCAATGTTAAGTATACGGTTAAGTTGTAAAGTATACGGTTAGCCCACGGATAATATCGCACTTGATGCTTTGGTTTTCGACTTTCGTCATATCATATGAAGATTCACAATATATTTTATAATGTTTTCTTCATGTACCAACGTCTAAAAACCCCGCCAACCATGGCCACCCATCAAACTTAAATGATAAAGATTCCGCGAACTTTGCTAATTGCTCGGGATTCTCTGTCTAACCGCGTAGTGACAGAGAGGGACGGGTGAGACCTATCAGGTTTCCACGTCATTACCATCTGTGTTGTTTGTTTTTACATGAAGATTCGTTTTGATATTGGTAAATAGATCATCAGTTTACATCTTGATGGTATATATCTTGGTAATCAAGCAAGCATTTAAATCAATTTTAAAGAGTTGCTCAGAAAAAACACAAATGTCAATTTGTTAAGAACAAGAATCAACATATCCAAAATCTTACTTTGCATAATGATTACTACAAACGTGTTATTGTCGGGATCTTGTATATATATATTCTCTCCGAAAACTCATAGCGCGATTCAGGATCGCATGAAGAATCGTCATGTTTGTTCTGAAAGTCGTCTACAACGCCATCTGTGTAGCGGATTGAAAAGGTCGCTGGAACATTATCGGGATCTTTAATTTTGTTTGTAACCTACTCGATTCGATAAAAGGTAATACTTCTATGTAATTTAACTCGTTACCGTCCCACAAACACAATTCTGTAATTCCACTTTGCACCCACTACAATTACATAATAGCATTTCTAAATTTCCAATTGCGCTCTTATCACAATTTCCACTCAAGTGTTTCTTATATCGCGGACGTTATCGTCGTACTTCGTTGATATTTGACGTTGAGCATGACAAATGGTGTTAGCAGGTCGTTCACCTCGGGTTGCATAACAGCTGTTTTGTTTTGCCAATCTCGTATCTGCAAGATAAGATGGCAATGGCCATGAGTTTGTGTTTTATAGGACACCGTCCTGTATTAGAGCCAAAAAGGTCATGTTGAAAATTACAGTGGAGTTTATTGGGTATGCTCCCGGCTCACCATATATATTGTGGTGCAGCTTGAACTCTATTTCTCATAGCAATAACTAACCATTTAAAACTATTAAAAATTCTATTCCGATCTCAATAGGGAAGATGGCTGGGCTACCATCTACTTCGGATCAGTAATTAACATAATTAAATCCAAAAATGCACAATTCGACCCCTAAGCGGGTCAAATGCGGTCAAAGTTTCTGAAGAAATAATAATGGTGTCGTTTTTCTATTTGTACGTCACTGAATAAAAATGTATGTTCAAAATTCGTGGCTCTTTGTGCCAGCGTCACGGAAAACTCCTGGCCCAATTTCAACTAGGCTTTCATCAATGAAAAGTCTATGGATAGGCTACATATCATCACGCTATGAAATATTCCTGACCTTCCGTGCCCACCCTGGAATATAGTTTATATAATAGTAAATAATAATAATACCAACCATTTTTAATGTCCCATTGCAGGGCACGGGCCTCCCCTCGATGTGAGGGGGGATTAGGCCATAGTCCACCACGCTAGCCCAGTGCGGGTTGGCGTATAACTTAAAGGACATACACAAATGAACACTTACATCTAAATGTACAACTCCAAGGGAAATATGATTATCTACGTAAACGCCCTCGCCCACGTGACCTTTACACAAATCCATTAAGCCCCGTCATGATATATGGCCCGAAACTGTCACAATTGAATTATCTTCCAGTGTAAATTGTACAGAAATTGGGCCATCTATATCAGCTTGGGCGGTTTTTGTATGGCAATATTTGTGAACGGGTAAATTATATCACCTCGGGACTGGGTGGGGTTGGTAAAGTGTATGGTCTTCTGTAATGGCAAGGGGTCATTCCACTAGTATTGTGCAACTAGAAGTTTATTTATCCCACTATCCCACTAATATTATAAATGTGAAAGTTTGGAATGATGGATGGATAGATGTTTGTTTGTTACTCAATCACGCCAGAACGGCTGAACGGATCTGGATGAAATTTGGCACGGAGATAGATTATAGTCTGGAATAGCACATAGGCTACTTTTTATCCCGGTAGAATGTATGGTTCCCTTGGGTACTTTTTAATCGCGGGTAACACCGCGGGGCGCTGCTAGTTGTTAATAAAACTTCTTGCAGACCGTTATGCGGTGAGCTAACGCCCAAAGGACAGAGCCCAAACTTGGTACCAATTTGTCACAATTATACGAGTAAGTCACAAATAATAATACTTAGTTTTTTATGTCCATTAGCAAAAGGTTTGTGGGTTTCAAATATGGAATTTGATTTCAGATATAGAAAATTGATCAATTAGGCTGCTTTGTTACGTTTGAAGTCTTATTCCTAAGACATTAAAGTTGATCATAGTGTTGATTTGGTTTTCTCTCTGGCTCTCACTCACAGCTTGAGGATTATTCATAAGATATGGCAGTTTTTTTCTTAATTCGTCACCCGACTTTGGTCTTTAAAAGAAAAACACGCTGGTGTATTTGATACAAATCCATAGACCATAATTCCTTGGACATTGTTCTTTACTGAATGTTTCGTCCATTTAAAATTACGTTAAAAACACGTTTACTTTGAACATTGATTTATTTTAATCTTAAAATATATTAATATAGGAGGAAGAATGTCCACTATTAAAAGCAATGTATGGTCATTGAGTTATCTGTCTCACCTTGACTGACTTACTTTTTTATGCGCAAAATTGCAATTACTGCAAGCGACGTGTCACGACTGCATTTACTTAATACACCCCTTTAGTACCGCGACCGCGACTACGTTGCAACCGTAAAATTAACGTACTAAACGTAACCGAAACAATTTCTACTCACAATGTATTATAGTTTAGTATGACTAACCATATACTCACAATGTATTATGAATTTCAATAAAGTAAAGTAAATTTTATTTCAGTTTAGACATAACACATGGTAGGTTAAGTTGGGGTTCCAAACTAGGCGGAAGCCTGTATCTTGGAAACCTGATTAGTTTACTTTATAGTTAAGCACATTATTATATAAAACAATAAAGCGTACGAATTAAATAAAGAAACAAGACAAGAATGAAATTCAAATATAACATTATTCGTTAAAAATAAGATAAAATTAAACGTAGAACATGATTCGTTCTGAATTAAATGAAATAAAGATTGAAAGTGCAATAAGTGTACCTGTTCTTTAAAAGTGAAAAAAGTGTACCTGTTCCTTGTTTAAAAAAAGACCCAGCACATTTGAAACCACCGCGTTGTGTCGTCACAATGTCGTGTCGGATCCGACAATAATTTAACGTTTAATAGCGCCAATCTAAACCGACCTTTTCCAGTTTATTGCCTGTCGTACGAAACTGCGTCGTAAATCTGAGTGACAGACGGAACGGCCGATATTATCATATGCACACGCCACAATCCGATGCGGGGTAAGCAGGAAACATTGATACGAAAATTATATTCTGGTATGTTGGAGTATATCCCACTAATATTATAAATGTGAAAGTTTGGATGGATGGATGTTTGTTACTCAATCACGCCAGAAAGGCTGAACGGATCTGGATGAAATTTGGCACCGAGATAGATTATAGTCTGGAATAGCACATAGGCTACTTTTTATCCCGGTAAAATGTATGGTTCCCGTGGGATAGATATGTTTTATTTTTTTATAGAGCAAAAGATCGACATGATTTACAGAAAAGGACATACTATTTAATCGCGGGTAATACTGCGGGGCGCAGCTAGTACTATATATCTTTGGTTAATAATATTTACGACAGGAGAAAAATTATAATCGAATCGGTTCGATCATTAATCGAAATGATTTCAATCGATCCGCAGGTTCCTCATACACCGATGTTGGCAAGGCATTGTTCGAGTAACATATTCCTTCCACTGCCGGTTACACACGTATTGATATACACTGAACTATTAAAACGCCTACATTGTAACAAGCTAGCTTGTATCAACTGTCGTTACAGATACAGATTTTATGAATGCAACTCAGTCGTGACTCCGTCAATGGTGGTCGCAGGAAGCGAAGCTTTGTACACTGACGGATTTATTATCCTCTCCCTTGACAGTTCACAGAGATCCAAGATTTAATTGGTTCGAATGTACCATAGAGTAGTACTGCATTAAGATTGGACACTCCGTATTTGAGATGTTAACGAGACTTTTTGTAAGCGAAACTAATCATAAGGCAACATAACTCTGTAGTTCCTTATATCGGATGCATGCATGGCCATACATAGTATATCTGTACGCATAAAAATCCCAGAAAAAAATTATTTAATACAATTAAATCCAAAACCAAGCGCACCATTGCAACACCTCAAGACACTGTAAGCACTTTCTGCGTAGATCGGACCGCAAGCAACAACTAAATTGGGTACCCCTATGGGTACCGGAGTTCTAACTATGACACCGGGACGTCAAACACCTCAGTCCTTCCGAGACCGTGGTTACTGTAAAGCAGCCGAAACGGCGGGTACGTAAAACATGTTCGATTATGAATCGATTGCGTTAGCAGACTTGGAGCCCAGATCATGTGACCATTCTATAAACATATTCTCTGTCACCGATCTCCATTCATACAACTATCAATTGCATTCATAAAGTCTACTACAGATTTAATGTTATGACTAATCATTCAAATAGCTACAATGTCAGCTGGCACCGCATCTGTTGGTCGAGGAATGCTTTACGGTGCCTTGACGAATGCGGCAATGATTTTCATTGATTTATTTAACGTTACATTGTATTGCAGCAGTATAGCAGTGATAGCCAAGTTGGTAGAACGCTTGCCTCGATAACGAGGATCGCAGGTTCAAACTCCGGCTCGCACCTCTGGGATTTCTGGATTTCATGTGCGAATCTCATTTTCAACCATGATTATCACTTGCTAAACGGTGAAGGAAAACATCGTGAGGAAACCTGCATGTCTGAGAGAACCCCTCGAGAGATGTGTGAAGTCCGCCAACCCGCTCTGGGCCAGCGTGGTGGCCTAATCCCCCTCGCATTGAGGGGAGGCCCGTGCCTAGCAGTGGGACTTTAAAAAGGGCTGGTATTATTGTTTATTATTATTATTATACATTGTATTGAAATGTTCATTGAGGTGCTCGACACATTACCACAACAACACATCACAATCACGACATTGTCACACTGACACATCTCTATATTATACTAGCTTCTGCCCGCGTCTCCGCCCGCGGTACCACGCTGAAACAATTGAAGTAGCTGAAAGATTTTTTAAAAGCAGCTCCGTAGATCCAGAGATTAATTTCTAAATTCAAATTCACACACATAACCTCTCTAAAATATTTGTATAGTTAATTTCCTCTGAGAAACGAGGATGACGAAAATTTTGCCACTTTAAATTGTAGACCAATTTACAAGGACACGGCTTACAGGCCTACAGTGGATCAATTCCAGCCTAGACACGTTCAAAGCCCAGAAATATTCAAAAATCGACCTACATAAAAGTCCCTAGGCGATAAGCGAACTCACGGGATGCTGTCTACCAACCCTGCGGACAGGGTTGTCACCAGGCCGTATCTTACGCAGACAATTTATTCAAGAAGGTCTCAGCCTCGAATTTAGCGGGCAGGCGGGCGGCGGCGGCGCGGGAACGGCGTTCGTTGGTCGCCCCGCGCCGCTGCCGCGCCGCTGTTTTCGAGAACCGGTCCATTTGATTATACGCATAAGATCCTGCCGCTCCCGCGCCGCCGCCGCCTCCGCCCCGCTGCCCGCTAAATTCGAGGCTGAGGCCGAAGAGTTACAAGTACCTACATGATCTTTGCGAACTTATAAAAATTAACTAGACTAAAAATGCTGAAATAAAACATGTATTGAAATAAAACTATTTTTAAGGATTTTATCGCGTTTATTTTTCGTTTTTACGTTCCCGACGTTTCGGCTGCTTTACAGCAACCATGGTCACGGGAACGAAAACGCGATAAAATCCTTAAAAATAGTTTTATTTCAATGTGTAGTGTTCGCGTAAATATACGAAATCAATATAAAACATGTATTTATGAAATTACGTTTTCAGATTCGTTGGGTGTTTTAAGTACTTAATTTATCAATATATCTTATTGCTTATTACTGTCTGATCTCTAGTTTCGTAACCGGTATTATTCCAGAAATATCTAGCAACCCTATGCCTCGGATCTGAATATGTAAATTCCTGGCGCATTAGACAAACGTCACAGTTGGCGGGGTAAACGCTCCCAAATGTATGAAACTCTTTTTAATGTACCAACTTTCGTTGGAACTGAGCTTGCGTCGATTTTCGGGCGATACGTTCACAATTCGTTGTCCAATTTTCTGTATTAAAAAAAAATAAAAAATTGTATTTTTTTTCAAATTTTTATTCCGATATATTATTTCTGACTATCAAATGACTTCTGTGTGTACACTAGCAGCGATATGTCTCTACATAGTAGTCTTAAAAGTATCTAAAACAAGCTTCTTTGTATTTACAAGATTAGGTAATCCTTCGCTTGGTAGAGTGGATTGATAATCTTCTCTACGTTATATATGCTTCCTTAGACTAGACGATGATTAATAAAGAAACTATAGAGATCGAGGATTGTATAAAATTTGTAAATTCGTACTTCAGTTATGACGACAGTTTGCAAAGACAGTCGTTACACAAACTATAACAAGCCTGAAAAATAAAACTGATATTTTTCGACAAAGAAATAAAAACTTTTTTGAATTGAAGCCTTCTGGAGTTGTTTCTAACTTGTTACTACTCGTCTAGAAATGAATTGTTCTCTCAAAGGGACCATATTATATTCAGTGTTTGACCTTTCTTTCGCTCAGCGTTTAATGTCTCTCAAAGGAATAAATTTGTATTCATTGGTTTAACATGTTCAAATGGCAGCCCGGTAATTTTAAAGTATTTATACGATTTGCTCTTTCAAAAATCTTATGAACTATTTTAGCTGGGTCACAACAGATTACTGACTGTCTAAAACGCCCGGAGCTGGGGTGTTAAGATTTATTTCAAGAAGAACTAAATTGTTGTGTAGAACATAATAATAAACTCAATTTGTTTTTAATTGATATAAAACTTATTTTAATGATTTTATCACGTTTATATTCTGTGTTTACGTTCCCGACGTTTCGGCTGCTTTACAACAACGCAATGGTCACGGAAGACTGAGGTGTTTGACGTCCTAGTGGCAAAGTTTAAACTGGGGTACCCTTATATTTAGTTGCTGTTTGAAAACGTAAAAACAGAAAATAAACGCGATAAAATCCTTAAAGTAAGTTTTGTTTTTAATATTTAAAGACTTATATTCAGTTTCAGCCTGCCACTAAGGTGTACCACTATAGCCACTATAGCGTAGCCACATCCCATAATTATGAAAATTATTGTGAAAATTACAAGCGGACAGTTTAATTTCACTCTATGATTAGACACTTGGCGACGGGCCTCTAATTAGTTATGTTCTACCAGTAGGTCATTATATTATTCAGTTAATTTAACGTTTAAACTTGACAGTTGTATTATAAGTCCGGATAATGACATTGTCCATAAATGCTGTCTTTTTTTAATGTTATCTTGACAACCTAACAATAGACCGCTTTAAATATTTTACACTATTTTTATTGTACTTTTCATGGGATAAAACTTACATGCGCGCATAGACTTTCAAAAACGAAATTGCTAGCGAACGAACCCGCGGGTGCAACTATATACTAATTCATATAGTCAATGCTAAACTTCTCAAACCAGTGGTTGTGTTACCAAGTTAAGTTATAAGTCCACGGCAGCGGACATCTGATACGACCAGATCTCGGGCCACAGAAGCTCACAACCGCATTATACCCGTTGAATTTTGTACGAAACTGCCCCCAAGTTAACGGAACATGAACTGAGGATTGGACTCGCTATTTCAATTTCCAAAGAAAACTGGTGGGTTGTTAGTGATAGCGAAGATGATAGCGGAGCGGGCATGAGAGCAGGCATAGCATATTTTGGTGTTTACTTATAAACAGAGATAGAGAGAGGAGAGAGAGGGAGAGGCGAGATACAGAGAGGGAGAGGGGGGGAGAGAGAGAGAGAGAGAGAGCGGCTCTCCTCTCGTGGGACAATCGTGGGACAATTATTGATACATAGTGGTATACCCCAGTCTGTTTACCACTGAATGATTCAGAAAGGGCGTACTAACCTTTGAACCTGAGCTGGCGCAGCGCGCTGCTAGCGCAGTTTTAATCTTTTTTTAAAGTCAAAAATTTCGATATAACAATTTGAAAAAAAAAATATCTATTGCAATTATCATTGTTACTTCACATGTAATTATTAAAATGCACTAAAGAAGCGCAGGTTCAAAGGTTAGTATACCCTTTCTAAATCACGCTGCATATCGAGAACGCTCCGCTCTCAATGCAGCCACGCCTCAGTCCGCCGCGCGGTCCGCGTTGTTGTGGCTTCCCGAACCGAAATTAAACCTAATCGTCCGCTGGTACACAGCAAAGACTGCTGAAGGATGTATACAATAAACAAAGCACAGTCGCGTTGGCGATTAGCGATCGATAAAGCTGTGATGTGGAACGCTTGCCTCGGTAACGACAATCGCAGGTTCAAACCCAGGATCGTACCTCCGAGATTTCTGGATTTCATGTGTGAATCCCATTTTCTGCCATGATTATCACTTGCTAAACGGTGAAGGAAAACATCGCTAGGAAACCTGCATGTCTGAGAGAACCCCTCGAAAGACGTGTGAAGTCCGCCAACCTGCACTGGGCCAGCGTGGACTATGGCCTTATCCGCCTCGCATTGAGGGGAGGCCTGTGCCCAGCAGTGGGACAATAAAAAAAGGGCTGGAATAATTATTATTATATCTATAGTACTAGCACTTATACTTTGAGTTAGTAGCGGCTGCAGATTTAGTTTGCCAGCAAAGGTTTCCAATTCGTTAAAACCATTTCAATAAACAAGTTCTCAAATTACAAGAGTTTGTCTATACTTTATAAATTAAGCTAATTTCTTGCGAAACAGATAAGACTGTCTGTCTGTTGTTGTGTGTTTCATTAACACCGTCGCTTAACCGCGTTCCATTAATCCTGTTAATGGTTGATAGTTACAAAAATAGGTATAATTTTCCGTCTGACAAACCAAGCTCGCGAGCGTTCACTGAGTAAGTTGAGTGACGTCGCGTGACTTAACAGCTATCGAGGGAACACCGTTAAGTGATTGACTCAAACATGATTTATTGTGTTTAAAAAATCAATTTTTATTTATCCGTACGATTATTGTATTAAAAATATTAAAATCTTAACACATGTGTCTTAGAACACAGCAAATAATTTTAGAATACCAATTTAGCGGAAAAGGGAAGATCTTCCAGCCAGGCGGGTGGTATGGGTGGCCGACGGTTATTGTCGGGATCTTGTATATATGTTACTTGCTCCGAAAACTCTTATAGCGCGATTCAGGATTGTCATGAGCATTGTCTATTGATCAGAATGCGTCTGCAGTGCCATCTGTGTAGCTTGTGGTGCGGTTCGAGTGGTCGCTACAGCACGGCCTTAAGTTGGAGTTACGAATCGATCGTTAGCAGACTTGGGGCTCAACTATGAAACAGAAAAATTGCAATGAAACTAGCTGAGTCGTTCTGAAGCTACGTTGTCTCATAGAAGTAACAATCAACTATTTGCTTTATGTCGGAAGTTAAAGCAAAATAACTTGCGCTTGCGCTGTAACTAACCAATCGGTGTTTCCGGCTGGCGAGTAGGGCTTCGTTTTTTGCGGAAGGTGCGGTTGTCGATGAGTTTTTGCGTATCGCTGCGTTCCGGTGTGGGTTACGAGATCTACCGATTTGCCGATTCTCACAATATATATTGGCTTAGTTAGGAGTTTATGAGTTCCCAATAAGAGCTTCAAAAGAAAGACTGGAGAAATACAAAGAGGTACGCTCATATTTTTGCGTAGATCGGACCGCAAGCAACAACTAAATATGAGAGTACCCCGGTTCAAACTATGACACTAGGACGTCATCCACCTCAGTCCTCCCGTGACCATGGTTGCTGTAAAGCAGCCGAAACGTCGGAAACATAAAAAAAACATTATATAAATCCGTAAAATTAGTTTTATTTCAATGTGTGGTATTCGCGTAAATATAAGAAATCAATAAGTACTTACACAGATGACGAAGAATATCGCCGCTTTAATTCATAGACTTTAAAATAGTTTTAAATGAACACTGAATTAATATCCCTTCTTTTATTTTCAGGTACTTACAACTATCTTACCAGATGTAGGGTAAGGCGATCCAATTAACATGGAATGCGATCTCAGATTAATCGCATTTATCCCTTTCAAGTTCCACTACTGGACACATGCCTCCCCCCGAGGCGAGGAGGATTAATTGATAGTCAAGTGACCACCCCACTTCGCTGTATAGCAATCGGACACTTTGACGAGTCAAATATGTATAGGAAATGATTGGAATGATTGTTGAGTTCTACCTAGTGTAAGGAGCAACTCTTTGGTTTTTGACGCTGATGATGAAGAAAATATGGTATTGATTTGAGATTTCATGTTATCACTCATCTCTGTCTGTTTGGGTAAAACATTCCAAATTGTGTCCATAGAACATTTTTGGATTATTTTATACGATCTTCTTTTTTTTTTTAGGTTGGCAATCAGCTACCAAATAGTGCAATTTTTGCCAGTGTCGAGTAATTCTTGATAATTGTTATTGAATTTTATGTACCCCAGATGATAATGATAAGTGTGATGACGATGATGATGATGAAATTAACCCCCTACTCCTATCAGTAAACCTGTGACTACTTTACTGAAATTTTACCGGACATCTTGGGAGAACTTAAAAAGTCAAGCTATACTATTTTATTTTAATTTATGTCACTCGTGCACGTGTATGAACACATGATATTTAATATCCCGCTAATATTAAGCATTATTTAAAAAAACACATTGTTTGGAAAATAAATCCAAATATACAACTTCACGGTTAAACTTCCCGCCAAAAGGCTATCTTTATAAACATACTCTCTTTATAAATCAAGGGCTAGTAATAAAAAAGTTTGTAGCTCTCAAATATTCAACAACGACCAACTCCTATTTGCCGAACAGATACCGCGGACACAGGAGCGCGATGCCCCAGACACTAAGCACGAACCGTTCAGCTAACACTAAGCCCAGTGCACACACCACGCCCAGGATACTAAGCCCATCTTGGCCAAAACAAACGGTGTCGCAGGCTTGCTATTTGCGTTCGTGACTACGTTACAAGGAGACGGTAGAACAACACAAGATTTGGATACGAATTGCTTTGTATTAGGATAACCCTCCTTTGTAACTTTATATAAATAAATATCGGTACTCGAGCACTCCAATTGTACGGTCCCAAACTAAGCAGCGCTTGCAAACGTGTACCATACAATAGACGGGAGGCGATTCCGGTATATACATCACACTAATATTATAAATGTGAAAGTTTGGATGGATGGATGTTTGTTACTCAATCACGCTAGAACAGCTGAACGGATCTGGATGAAATTTGGCACAGAGTAGATTATAGTCTGGAATAGGGCATAGGCTACTTTTATCTTGTATCTTGCTTGAAGATAAGAGTCCATAATACTCCCCCAGGTCATTATTTTAAACAATCCACAATGAATAATGCGAACCCAATACCCCTACCGCATCAAAACCAGTCTTCGCAGGCAACTACTCGCAACTACGACATGCCGGATATCCTCGCGTTAATTACAACGGTGCCAAATACCAGGGGTGGAATGTCCTTTGTTATATGTCAAACGTTATGGTCCCTGTGCGGATAATGGGGATGATAAGAGCCGGCTAGTAGATGGGTATTAATTTTCAGGGAATTGGACGTGTTCGCACGTGAGGATGCTGTGTCTAATACACATGTATCCGGCTTTTCTAGCTTGTTTTGTATAGTTATAATCAGAGTCAGAATATTTTTTATTCACGTAGACCATTAATAATGAATTATCTTATGAATCGTCTTTTTTTTATTTTTTATTACATTATAGGCAAGTATTTGATCTCGATCTCACCTGATGGTAAGTGACGATGAGATCTACGATGGAGCATACTTGTCTAGGTAGGAAGGCGGCAGTAGATAAGAGACGCTACATTCACTAGGCACATGCAGCGCAACTGATCTGACCCGCCATCCATGAATGGCAACACCGAACATCATGCCGGAACACGGCTAGGCCGCTTGGCGACATGGCTTTGTTCAGTGGGTGGTGACTAGCCACGGCCGAAGCCTACCACCAGTAGAGTTGTCACCTGGTTGGCACCACCCAGGGTCACGTGTAGGGTCAAAAGTTACAAAATATTATGCTACTACTTTACCACCCGAATGGAATGCCGTTCCTAATGTCGGCCTGATTAGTGCAGTTGGTAGTGACCCTGCTTTCTGTACCGAGGTTCCCGGGTTCGAATCGTGGTAGGCACAAACTTTGTGTGATGAGCTCGAATGTTTGTTCAAATAAATCATGGAGGTTTAATATCTATAAAAGTAATATATACTGGGTGCGACCCCATTGTACGGTACCAATTATGCAATATGCATACAAGCCTTACTTAGTGTGGGACCGTATAGTTGGTGTGTTCGTCTGGTGATATTTATTTTAATTATTTATTTATGTATAAAACAAAGTCGTGTTAGTATTACCATTACATTATTATTTACAGCCTGTAATATGGTTATTGCGGCCCAAACAAAGCAATGTTAACGTGTTAAAATACCAAAGGGCGTGTACCCAAATTCATATTTTTTTTTCTATACATCTGTCATTATTGTCTTTACCTCGTACTACTTACTAACTGCGATGTAGTAGCATAATGGTCATAGACCTCGACCCGCTCATTATTTATTATTTCTTTGACAACAAACAAAACCTGTCCACAAACAAAAATAAAACAGCTTTACACTATTTGGGAGGTATTATTATTTGATTATATTTTTATAAAAAAAAAGGTAAATTATACCATTTTTCACTACTTACCAAAAATACAACGCCAAGGAGGACACACCCGTGCGATGCGAAGCGATTCGTCAGTTAGCACTATTCAGTATCCACATTCAAGTTGCCAGCAAAATATTCCAGGACACAGTCCCTGTAAATAATTAACTATCCTCGCTCCCCACACGCGCGCCGTGTCCCCGGTGTCGGCGGTGTCGGCGACACTCGAGAGCTATGCAAATCATTAGCCGTGTCGGCTCGCGAGCGGGATGCGGGGTGTGTGAATAGTACTCGTATAAATATGGATGGTAAATAGACACGTATGGAGTAAATATTAGATTTTACGGGTACAGTAATAAGGGGCATTTTTTATTATTTGTGTGTTATAGACATTTCAACTTGGTATACCTTTATCGTCCATAAGAGTGCGTTCCAGGCACAATGAATATAAAAAAGCGCGACAGTTGACTTACCGATAAAAATATAGTATTTATCGTAAAATGTTATTTCTCTATATAGTACTTTAGCGGAAAGGAGATGATCTTCCTGCCAGGCGGGTGGTATGCCGCTACCCCGCGACGGTTTTTGTCGGGATCTAGGTAGTATATATGTTACGTGTTCCGAAAACTCTCATAGCGCGCTTCAGGATTGTATGGAGAATTGTCCATTATTCTGAATGCTTCTGCAGCGCCATCTGCATAGCATGTGGCGAAGTCGAAGAGGTCGTTACAGTACAATTTACCAAAATATAGTAAAATACTATATAATAAGTACGGGTGGCAACCCTAACTGTAGTCCAAACACTAAGTTAATTTTCGGTAGGTATGAAATTTTTCGTAGGTATTGTGTCTACCTTACAAAAGTTTATCCCACTCGATTTACACAACAGATTTATCATACAGAAATAAATCTATACTAATATTATAAATGTGAAAGTTTGGATGGATGGATAGATGGATGGATGTTTGTTACTCTCACGCCCGAACGGCTGAACGGATCTGGATGAAATTTGGCACAGATATAGATTATAGTCTGGAATAGCACATAGGCTACTTTTTATCCCGGTAAAATGTATGGTTCCCGCGTGTTTTAATTTTTCATACTTTTTATCGCGGGTAACACCGCCGGGCGCAGCTAGTATAATATACTTATAATGCGGTCTGACCTAATTCACCGTAAAAACCGTCATAATCCCCTCGTAAAAAAACCGGAAAAACCAATAAAAAGCGGGCGCTCCTTCAGTTCCATTTACGGTTTTTAATTGATAGCCCAGGTCCTCGATCATTCTGCGCTGAGCCTGACACGAGAATAATAAGCCCCAGTTTGAATTTAAACCCAGTTTATTGGTGGCTAAGCTTTTCATCCCGATTCGGCTGGAGTACGGGCTTAATAATAAGCGCTTCGAAAGCAAAACTTTCCATTCTACTTTGTACATTTTTATCGTATCTTACTCTGCCACCGCTATTGTATCATTTCGCCGAACGATAGGCTTATAAAAATAGAATATAAAAAGAAAAAAATCGCGTTGCTTTTAATGCGTACATGCGATTTTAAAGCAAATTTTGAACGATCTTACGACTTAGACGAAGAAATTTTACAGACGGGTTGTCGCCGACAACATTTTGAAGCACAAAAAACTAAACTGATTTGTGTAAAGCACGTGGATTCGCGGTACTACTCGAATCATAGTCGAATCATAATAGCACAGCAACCGCATAGTAATAAATCCTATATCTGTCAAAAGTGACAGTTACTATGCGGTTGCTGTTCGATTATGAATCGATTGTGTTAGCAGACTTGGGGCCGTGTTGTATCGCCGAAATGTTGGTGACAGACACTTCAATCTAACTATGGATTATGACTTTCGGTCGTTTATTTGGAGAGGCAACAAGGAGGCGCTAGAGTCGGTCTTAAGTGATTAAAGTCGCGAGCACCGCGCTCGAACAAAGGCCAGCAATGTGCGGATGAATTTAAATGGAGCTGGGAACAAAACGGGAGAGACTGTAGAGCAAGCCCGTCACTGCCAGTGCCGAACACCCGAAATACAGATTAACAATGGATTGTACTACTTGCTTAGATACTATGTACAAAAATATGTAAAAACTCTCATTGTGCAATGGATTTGGTAGAAGCTTGTTGGCTCTACTAAAATGAAAGGAATAACATGGTCTACAGACGACAGCTTAGTCTAGTAGTTTAAGTGTAGGCCCCTTGGCATGGCCGTGGGTTCGATTCGGATGTTATATTTAAGTAAGTAATTTGCCCTGGTCTGGTGTTTTGGGAATCGCCCGAGTCCATTGTGTGGTACCTATACCCATGATACAAACATTGCTTACTTTTAGCCTATACGGTTATTGTATTTGTCTGGCGATATTTGTTATTTCCATATCTAAGGTCCTCTGCACTACGAAGGCCACGTTAGGCTGATCTGTGACAGACTAAAAAATGTTAGGCTACTCAATGCTTAAACAAAGTGACTATAGCTATATTTACGCGAATACTACACATTTAAATAAAACTAATTTTAACGGATTTTATAATTAGTTTTATTTCAGTGTTAATCAAAATAATAAAAAAAAACGTCCTCGATAAGCCCCCGATATGCGTTCGGCATCGGCTGATGTGAGAATCGCGTTACAATATTATGCATGCACACTGCCGACGGTGCACACGGTTTTATAAAACGCTAATGGAAAAAACGAGCAGTGTAATTTAATTTCCTGTAATGTTTTTATTAAGTGGTGGCACGCGAGGTTACTGAGTAAAGGGCGGTTCAATGAAAATTCAGTTGAAGCAATTTTAAACTAACTTGCGTCGGTATTGAAAAAAAAAACAGAATCCAAGGTCTCGCAATTGAATGAATGCCTGATTGATCGTTTAATGGATGTCTTATATATATGATCTTCAGAAGTAATAAGTACCTAAATTGAGTATTTAATTCATGTATGTATTGGTAATGTTGTAATTCTTTTGCTAAAATATCTTAAATATTTTATACGTTGAATCATGTTATCGAAGTCCCAGAACGATAAAAGCGTCATCTTTACTTTTTAAGGGTTTGAATACAATAGGTATTCACCATCGGGCAGATGATGATTATGTACCTAGCAAGAGACTAACGATAGCAATGCGACAGAAAATCGCATTTTCTTTTACGTCGCAGTGCAATACGAATTTGCGATTTGAAAGAAACTATTGTGCGATGATTGCTATCGCTAGTGTATTGCTAGATACGCAATTAGGGGAGCGGTTCTATCGGTTAACCAAAACCATGTAAACCAAACCAAAACAAAACCATGTCTGCCGCGAAGTGCCCCGTCCTATGACGTTATTTTAAATCAATCGAAATTCGAAACTATAACCACTAACATAAACGCATAAACACTACATAAACGCGAACCATTTCGTTTCGCGGAGAATTGCATTTTATATGGGTTCCCGTCACTCGTGATAGATAGTTTCTCGACTAACATCTTAGAGGAGTTCCGTGTTGCTGGCTTATTTAATTATCGATCAACTTGTTTGGTTTATAATTGGATAAGTTGACAAGCCGAGGGTCAGTGGTGAGTTTCTCTTACTCCATTAGTTTAACAATGAATATCCGTCAAGTATCGCCTAGTGCTATCAATTTCGACACTTAAGGGTTCAAAGTTTGTATGAAGAAACTTTTTTTTTCAAGTTACGATGGGCACATGGCTAGTTTTCGCATAGTTCGTGTGTAGAGTGTATAGTAATTTTTGTTTCGTGCTCAAGCCGCCAGCTTGCATAATTTAGTCGTCTCCGTGATTTATGTGGTTCGCGCCCGCGCGGGCGGCCATGCTATCGTAATTCGTACCTATATTTATTCATGTTATATACACGAGCCTCTGTTGCATACGTAGAACGATTTAATGGATTTTTTTTATTTGTTTTAACGTCTCTTAATTGCTTGAGCTATTAGTCATATGACCATATACTTTGTGCACACAATATATATGTTTTTAAATTACGTCCAAGGAGTACCTATTCAAGTAGAAGTCAGGAACCTCAAACGAAGGGATTAAGACTTATAAATGAGAGTCTTATTGCCCGTCGATATTGATCGTTATATTCCCTGCGTAGCAACGCAACATGCAATCTATACTAATATTATAAATATGAAAGTTTGGATGGATGGATGTTTATTACTCAATCATGCCATAACGGCTGAATGGATCTGGATGAAATTTGGCACAGAGATAGATTATAGTCTGGAATAGCATATAGGCTACTTTTTATCCTGGTGAAATGTATGGTTTAGATTTGTTTTAATTTTTCATAGCGCAAGGGATGGACATGATTTTTTGCGCAGCTGGATAAAACGCTTTGTGCGCCATCATAGTTAATTCAAGCTAATCGCTCACCGCTTGGCGAAAATTGCATGCTGCCTGTGAACTGGCAGGTGGTGGTCGGATCGCTTTTGATTTACCTCCAAATTTTATAAGCAATTTTCATCAATTACCAACGACAATACACAACGTTTCTCTAAAGACAAACCCAATGTAATTCCATTACGATTGGACGAAATTATTCTTTAAAAAAGTGTCTGGAATGAAGTTCTCTGTTTAGTTGTGAAGTTCTCCAACACGCACCGGGCTGAGTGGTGAACGATACTTAAAAAAAAAATGTTAGTGAAGACTTAAAATTGAACATAATTCTACGTTAAAATATTACCATTACGTTCTTCTGACAAAGTCCGCAACACAGAGACAACTCACAATACCATAGACTTTCAATAAATAAGCGACCCTATTAATTAAATCGATCACTATTCAAACTAATACATAATACTCGCGCCGTGGGCGTATCGTTAACAAATAGGGGTAGAATTGAGATAGATTCATAAGAATTTAGCTCGAGACTACAATAAATCGCGAACGAAAACTATATATATCATCGTAGTGATTAATCAAACGAGGTATTTGATAGTTTGCGAGTAAAAAGCTGCAGACTGTTTGGCGAAGCCTTGAGTTAGTGGAACGTCATCAATAACATGGAGTTGTAAACGAAAAGACGTGGGAAAGACGACACTGAGGGGACAAAGGAAACCAACAAACTCGGATAACCTAGATGGCTAAGTTACACAAAAGGATATGCATCACTTCTGTTTAATTTTGAAATCCATTTCTGGATTACATTGGTCGTCTGTGTCAAGTGTACATGTGTTGATTTCTTATATTTACGCGAATACTACACATTGAAATAAAATTAATTTAAGGATTTAATCTATAAGATAAGGTTTCTATTATGTTGTTACGTTCCCGACGTTTCGGCTGCTTTACAGCAACCATGGTCAGTGGTCACGGGAGGACTGAGGTGGATGACGCCCTAGTGTGATAATTTGAACTGGGGTACCCTCATATTAATTTGTTGCTTGGGGTCCCATCTATATATATATATTAAATTTAGTTTATATATAATAAAATAAAGTCGTGTATGTTACACCACTTATAACTCCAGAACGGGTGAGGCAATTTTTATGATTTCTGTGTTTTCAATTTGTGTCCTCTTCTAATAGCAGATTAACTATTGAAAGCTGGGAAAAAAATAAGATTTTCTCATACAACTAAGGCGATACGAAGTTTGCCGGGAGAGCTAGTATTAGTATAGATTTACCCTTCATTCTATTATCGTCCGTGTGTCAATATTAGTTGTCCGCTGACCCGCGTCTACTTATTCACACCGCACTTTGATCATTTTAAGGTTCAATTTTTTTTAACAACAGCTGGCCTTTGCGCGGCCCTTCATTAGATGTTACTGTACCGTGCAGTGGGCGCCATTGGCTAAATTAAAATAGCAGAATTAACTTAATACGAAAATCTTAGCTTGAACTATAGCCTCAATTTTCTAGCATAGATTATTTAGCTGCACTAGTTTTTAATGGAACATTTAATAGAATAATCTACCTGACTGTACTTCAGCGGCGAAGGATGAATATTCGCACAAGGTAAGCTGGAAAAAATACCTTACCTGCGAGTGCACAAAAAACTTAAAAAAACCCTCTTATATTGATTTCTTATATTTACGCGAATACTACACATTGAAATAAAACTATTTTTAAGGATTTTATCGCGTTTATTTTTCGTTTTTACGTTCCCGACGTTTCCGCTGCTTTACAGCAACCATGGTTACGGGAGGACTGAGGTGGTTGACGTCCTGGTGTCATAGTTAGAAACGGGCTACCCTCATATTTAATTGTTGATTGTGGTCCGATCTACGCAGAAAGTGCTCACAGTATCTTGAGGTCTTGCAATGGTACGCTTGGTTTTCGACCACCACCACCACCACCTCAGTCCTCCCGTGACCATGGTTGCTGTAAAGCAGCGGAAACGTCGGGAACGTAAAAACGAAAAATTAACGCGATAAAATCCTTAAAAATAGTTTTATTTCAAAACCCTCTTACTCAATGTGTTCTTGATCACCCATCGATACATATAATAATATTGGGGGCTCTATCAACGGAGTAGAACCCAAAACAATGATTGTTAGAATGTTTGTCTCTTTGTCTGTCCGTTTGTGCGTGCTAATCTCAGATACGGCTTAACCGATTTGGATGCGGTTTCCACTTAATGTATTTTAGTAAGCTTCACTCAAAATTAAGTCTAATATAATAATAACAGCCGCGCATTTTAGGTACATTTCTCGTGTGACGGTACATTTAAGTGCAAATTGTGCCAGTAATTCAACGCGTGCCGATTTAGGCGGCCTAACTCGTCGTATTATCATAATCGTCATTGAAGTCATTCTCCTTCGGCCCATTACTCTTGTTTATCGCTCGGAACTGCCAATTGAATCGTTAACAGCGCTTTCTAATTAATAATTTGATTTATTCATGTTTGTTTTAACGTTTCAAACAATTTTGATAATTTATTAAATTTGTTCGAAGGTTTGGGTAAGTGGCCGATCTTCGGTGGTACTTTCGCAGTTTATTTCGTTTATTCCGCGCATTTTTAATAATAATATAATAATACCAGCCCTTTTTAATGTCGCACTGTTGGGCACGGGCCTCCCCTCAATGCTAGGGGGATTAGGCCATAGTCCACCACGCTGGCCCAGTGTGAGTTGGCAGACTTCACACATCTTTAGAGGGGTTCTCTCAGACATGCAGGTTTCCTCACGATGTTTCCTTCACCGCTTAGCAAGTGATAATCGTTCGCACATGAAATCCAGAAATCCCAGAGGTGCGAGCCGGGGTTTGAACCTGCGATCCTCGTTACCGAGGCAAGCGTTCTACCAACTTGGCTATCACTGATATTCTCTGAAAAAGTACTTGTCGTAGGTATTTTTATTATCACCAGAAATATGTCACGGCTTAAAATGTCAAGTATTTCTAGTACCGAAAGAAATATTTCGCTACGCTATTTGTAAATCAATTCGCGCACTAAATATAGCAAATCAAAATAATGTGATTCCACTCGAAGCCGGAATCAATAAAATTCAATCATTTTATTCATTATGGTTACATTTTACCATTTACCGGGGCAGATGTTTGGTAAAACTGTATTATCTCATGCTATGTTTGTTATTTTTAGACTTAGGCCGAATGTAATGAGTAATATTCATCTACTTAAGTCAAATTCAAGTATTTAGTATGACGGCCTGATTAGCGCAGTTGGTAGTGACTCTGCTTTCTGCGCCGAGGTTCCCGAATCCTGGTAGGAACTAGCTTTGTGTGATGAGCACGAATGTTTGTACCCGAGTCATGGATGTATAATATGTATATAAGTATTATATACTGAGTTCGCTCTCAGTCCATTGTACGGTACCCATAACACAAGCGTTGCTTAATGTGGGACCGTATAGTTGGTGTGTTCGTATGGCGATATTTATTTATTTATATCAGGCGTTGTATGGCCGCTGCTAAATGCAACCAATACATACACCATTCATCTTATGGCCGCCTACATCCCGGGCAATCCATGCAATTACAACCACTGCGACATACCAACATCCATATATTCCAACATTCTCACATTCCAGTCGCCAGTAACCACGCTACGTGCCGTTGTTCGGAAGTGGTCGTTACTCAGGGCGGTACGTGTCCCGACGGGCCGCAGGTTCGACGCCGGGTGGTCACGTGTGACGAGACCGACTAATGTTTGCATTCTAGTTTATATATCTCTATCTACCTACTTTGTAGTGGATCATTTTCTCTCCAACTCCTAGTTTCCATTCGATTAATTTCGTTGTGGACTTATTAGAAGAAATTTTACAAACGCCAACAACATTTTGAAGCCCAAATAACCAAACTGATTTGTGTAGAACATGTGGATTCGCGGTACTACAGGGATCGACTTAGTTTCTTGGGCTTCAATAAGTTGTGTGTGGTACTCGGTATGTATTATTTCTTCGTCGCAGCTTGCGGGTTCTAGACATTTCTCTTTTCCCCAGGACTAGCCGAGGGTCAAACCTAACAACCTCGGCGCCTTCGTTGGTAACTCCTGTGGATCCTTGTGTACAGGAGTAACATAGTTTTATACAGCGTGATGCAGACTAGATATACTAACCTTTAAATTCCTGTGGAGGCAGAATTTCGATACGTAGACTTAAAAAAATGCTTTTTTTCCAGTTTAAATCGAATTGTTTGATTACAAATGAAGCGTGGGTTCCACGGCTAGTATACCCTTTCTGTAACATCTGTAGAATTGTTGTAGACGTATGCCCCGAAAGGATTGGCAGAGATACTCTTATCTTACACCAAATAGTATTACTATTAATGTAATAAATACTGAAATTATTACAAATGCTTAGTCACTAATTGATACCGTCTCAAGTAACTCTAAAAGCTCCCAATATTTCTTTTATCCAACCCCAAAAGGCAAGTAAATACACATTTAGGGCCGGCGTTCACTGGCGGCACGTGATTTAGTTGATGGATTTAATATGACATATTATTAGTATATACAAATTAAAAAAAATCATTGATAATGATCATAGGTACATAAACAAAGCTGACATGGATGTCTCCTAAGGAAACCCCAGTATAGTTATATAATGAATAACGCCAGACAAATTCACAAATTGTACGGTCCGTAACCAAGCGACGCTTGTATTATGTGTACCGTACAATGAACTGGGGGCGATTCCAGTATATAATGCATAACAAAAATAGTGTATAATATTATAACAGATGAATCAGTGCGTTATATGAATCACTAGTAAATAATTGTGTAAATGATGTTTTTTTAAGCAAGGCGAACCAGTAGCGTTTGGCCGTGCGCTCAGATCTGGGTGTAATTTTTTAAATGTCTAATTATTTGATTTATTTAATTGGGAATGTTATCTCTATAACCTACTGTTGGCCTTGTTTAAATATTTTACACTACAATTGTTACATCTTATATAATACTTATATACCTACTTAGATATTAAACGTCTATAACTCGGGTACACATTGTAGTAGGGTGCAAAAAGTAATTGTGTTTTTGATGTCGAAAGACCCCATGCCGTGCCCTCCCGCCAGTGGGCGCCGGGCTTTAGTGCGAATCAGTTCCCATCATTCGCAACATTAATTCGACACTAACAAGATACCGATGGAAGTGGCTGGCACTGTGCCACGCCGATGAGAGCTATAAAACAACTTTCAAATACATATTTTATCCTTACTGTGTTGTAGAGAAATTCGAGCTTCATATTTAATGGTTCTGTATTTGAATTAAAAATATACTGCTGTTAAGCGATAAGCAGTTATCATGGCACCACTCGTTGGTATGGGACGGTTCGGACTTGGCAAATCAATGACGTAAGAGCTGTCAGCTGTCAAGCGAACTGATAAGCGAGTAATGAGAATGTGGTCGGACTTTGAGATTGGAATTCATCTCAGGATCTTGATTTTTTCTACAATCTATGAATACTAGACATTGGCCGAATACCTACCGTTTCGTGGGTGAGGACCTTTTAAGAAAAAAAAGTCGACGTTCTTTCTTTGAAAAAAAAGAAGAAGCAGACAATGCGGTCGGCAGTATTGTCCATGAGGACAGAGCCACAAACAAAAAAAATGCGGTATTGGATTGGTGGATTGTCTGTGGGCTTGATAGGCTTAGCGAGGCATTGCATTATCATGTCATAAGTCAACTGTATTATTTAAAAGCATTAATAATTAGCAAAATTAGTAATCCTGACGCTGATTCCAAAAATATAAAAAAATCACGTCTCTTCTCTGTTACGACCAAAAATATTTAATAAAAAAATTTCGTTGCACTTCGATATCATAATCTAAAAACCCGGCAAGTAGACAAGGAGGGAAGTGCCCGATACTTCTGTTAACAACGACGTTATGTTATAGATTTTTCTAATCTCCACTTATCCCATCTACCTCATAGTTAGCTTCGGTAATCGAGTCACATATAATCGATTACTATTCGATTCGACAAATCGAGATGTAAATAATCATTGCACCATCCACCATTTAACCTCACTAACTATTCTGGCGCGAGTCTTTGTAGCTTTCTAATGAAATGGGAATGTAAAAATAAAGCTCAGACGCCGCCGGCAAGCCTCCCCTTCTACAGGGAGGGGGTGTGGGAGAATCGTCGCGAAGGCATGCTCTTGATTAATTACTGTCGTAATCCGCGTCAGGCTTTTAATGTACTTTCCCGTTATGAATGCCATTTTTTTTTGGGGTCGAGTCACCTTCGTCCGTCGGAGAATTAAGTACCCTCGAGATACCCTACACGTGACCCTGGGTGGTGCCAACCGGGTGACAACTTTACTGGTGGTAGGCTTCGGCCGTGGCTAGTCACCACCCACTGAACAAAGCCATGTCGCCAAGCGGCCTAGCCGTGTTCCGGCATGATGTTCGGTGCTGCCATTCATGGATGGCGGGTCAGATCAGTTGCGCTGCATGTGCCTAGTGAATGTAGCGTCTCTATCTACTGCCGCCTTCCTACCTAGGCAAGTATGCTCCATCGTCCTCCAAAAAAAGATATTAATGCGCAAGTATCTTTCTTTGATAGCCAAGATATACAAGCAGTGATAGCCAAGTTGGTAGAACGCTTGCCTCAGTAACGAGGATTGCAGTTTCAAATCCCGGCTGGCACCTCTGGGATTTCATGTGCGAATCTAATTTTCAACCAAGATTATCACTTGCTAAACGATTAAGGAAAACATCGTGAGGAAACCTGCATGTCTAAGAGAACCCCTCGAAAGATGTGTGAGGTCCGCCAACCCGCACTGGGCCAGCGTGGTGGACTATGGCCTAATCCCCCTCGCATTGAGGGGAGGCCCGTGCCCAGCAGTGGGACATTAAAAAAGGGCTGGAATTATTATATATTTTTCTTTGCGATACATTGAGCGCTCTTAAATTTTACCACATCTGTAACTCATGAACATGATTTTTGACATTAATGATTTCTATAATTTTATTAAAGGCGTTATAGGCATTTTGAAGGCCTGATTAGCGCAGTTGGTAGTGACCCTATTTTCCATGCCGAGGGTCGCGAGTTCGAATCCTGGTAGGGGCAAACTTTGTGTGATGAGCACGAAAGTTTGTACCCAAGTTCATGAATGTTTAATATCTATATAAGTATTATAAACTGGGTTCGCCCTCAGTCAATTGTACAGTACTCATAACACAAGCGTTGCTTAGTGTGAGACCGTATAGTTGGTGTGTTCGTCTGGCAATATTTATTATTTACTAGCTGCGTCCCGCCGTGTTAACAGTGATTTAAAAGTATGTCATTTTTACCGGGATAAAAAGTAGCCTATGTGCTAATCCAGACTATGATCCATCTTTGTGCCAAATTTCATCCAGATCCGTTCAGCCGTTCTGGCGTGATTGAGTAACAAACATCCATCCATCCAAACTTTCACATTTATAATATTAGTGGGAAGTGGGATTATGTGCAGCCTTTGCCCAAAGTTTTCGTTGCCCCATACACCCTGTATATATGGGTTTACTCACAGCAGCTCCTGGCCGGTACGTGAAGGCACTTGAAGATTTAATGATACACTTACGTTTTACGAGATGATGTGGTTAACATAAAACTGGTAGATGTACACCCTAACCGCTAATATTGTTGCTGGGGCATGTGAAATAGATTTTATGTTGATCGTAACTAAATTTAAACTTTGTTGATGACGATATAAGGTTTCTTATATTCACGCGAATATAACACACATCAAAATAAAACTAATATATATTACTAGCTGACCCGGCAAACGTTGTTTTGCCATATACATTATTTCTAGGAAATATTTTTATAGTTAAATATTTGCGATATAAACTATCCTATCTTTGAAATTGGATAAAACTGCACACAGTGGGCATAATTTTATTTAAATCGGTTTAGTAGTTTAGGAGTCCATAGCGGAAAAACACCGTGATACGTAATGTATATATATTAAGATTATATATATATATACGCTTAGCAATGTTTGTTAGCAATGTCTTTTTTCAGCGGCGCGGACCGGATAACTCCCAGGAGGCGCATTCGTCGTCGGCTCGTTAAACTCGCGCTAATTTATTAAATGTAGATACTTACATATTACATTTATTAAAAACCTCAATGACAAAAAAATGCTTTAGCAAAATGACGATTGAGATGTTTTGTGAGAAATAAACTCATTCTAATTGTAAATTCAAAAATAAATTTAAAAAAGGAACAATCAAATTATAAATCAAAAATTAACATTAGAAAAAGGTGCAGTAATCAAAATAGCTATTGGATATTAGTCCACGCGGACTGCGTGATTGGCTGACTATTTTTTTTTCGTTACAAAGAAATAAATATGAAGATTACAAATAGGAAAACTGAAATACTGGCTGTTGCAAAACTAAAATAATTGTTTTTGATTTTCGAATCACTTATATTATTTGCAGTTGACTGGACACATTTTAAATTGCCTAGGATTCTTTATATCGGAATGGTGCCGCCCCGTTGTTAGAATATGAACACATCACCGTGAATATTATATAAGAACGCTTTCAGTCCATAAAAGGTCTTCTAGCCGCATATACATAAATACCCACATGGAAATTTACTGTTTGCGAAATAAACAAGAATATTATTACGTTGGCACATACATTAGGTAGGTCTAATGTTATGTATCGAGGCATGAATAAAACGGCTCCGTCAATGCCTCATGTCGCCATTATTATGATTGACATATGCGATAAAACTTCTCTCTCCCAAAGTAACATGTCTTTTGTTATGTCGGAGTATAATAATTGTGCAGATACCAAGTTTAGATGTAGGTATTCGTATAGAGTTGGTAAAGTTATTACATATATTATGACGTCATAGTGGGGAAATAATAATATCAGCCCTTTTTAAAGGTTCCACTGTTGGGCACGGGAAAAACAAAGTCGTGTTAGTTATACCATTTCTAACTCAAAAACGAGTGGGCCGATCTTTATGATCTTGCAATTTTTGTAATTTGTCTCTGGTTCGAATAGCAGAATAACTATTAAAAATAAAAAGTAAAAACATAGAAAAATAAATTGTAAAGATAATTAATTTTCTCATACATTTGATTCTAAGGCGGTACGGAGTTCGCCGGGACAGCTAGTTACATATATATTATACATCCATGAGACCAGTACATATAGGTGTCAATTGCTTTATCCTAAAATCTTTAAGTTTGCTACCTTATTGATTCCTTATATTTACGCGAATGTGTAGACATTGAAATAAAAATAATTTCGGATTTTATCGCGTTTATTTTATATTTTTACGTTCACGACGTTTCGGCTGCTTTACAGCAATTATGGCCACTGGAGGACTTGCTTGCTACTTTACTGCCAACCCAAGTAACCAAACTCGAACTTCTGTATTTAAAATATACCTTCGCTCATTCATCCATTCATTCACTTTCCATTCAATTGATCGGATATATCATTGTGCCATAGATGATATAGAGCAAGAAATGTCAACTGTCATGTGTCACTCTGCGTTATAATATCTGTCTTCGAGTGTCTCAGCGATGCGGGGTGTCTGACATTAGTGTCCCGCCTCGGCATTTGTTATATGACACGTTTCACTTTGAAGATATGTTTCGAGTGAGGCATAGAGGGGAGGGCGGAAAGGTGGGGAAATAAGTGATTGGTATATTTTTGTTATCAGAAATAATTGAATGATGTGTTGAAATAAAAACCATTGTTGCGTCTGGCTTGAAAAGAAAAGTCTGTAATAGTTTGATACGAAACAAAAATAACACTCCGAGAAATAAACTCCGGCTGTATTTTTTCACCGTCTGGGGTAATAATATAAAGAAACCTAATATGAAGTAAGGTGTGGTAATATGAACAATATTGTCCAGTATTACAGCGAGGTCAAGCTTTTTATGAACCACTCCAATAGCGTCGATAAATTAATATTAAACAATATATATTATTCACACCCTATTTTACAGATTTACTGTAATAAACTAAAATATTCATTTTCATAAAATACCAGCAATATTATATTATATAAGGTATAACAATGATAGTGTAAAATGTCTGAACAGGGCCAACAGTAGGTTATCAAGATAACATTCCCAAAGAAATAAATCAAATATTACACATGTAAAATTACATCCTTTACTGATCGCCGCATGACCAAAGACTACTAGTTCGCCTTGTTTAAAAAAAATCAAACATCATTAACACAATAATGTTTACATCAACGTGATCCATATAACTTACTGAATAATCAGTTAAACTATTTTACACTATTTTTGTTAAACGAGTAGAAAGTCCGTAAATACATGCAAAACATCAAACCTTCAATCTCATAAAACTCAGCTGCTTGGAACGCCGCCCACTGGTTAAAGCCGTCTCGCGGTCCGGAAAAAAAAGAGAACATCAACAAAATTCTTTTGAAAAATGTCCAAAGAACTCCTAATTGAAAACAATTTCAGGCATTCATACCATTCACCGTTTCTCTACGAACAAATACTGAAAACGGAATAGGTACCGCGGAGCTACGAGCCCTTCACCGCTCTGCAGAATTTGAAAAATAAATGCGCCAGCGCGTTGACAGATATCGAACTACTCAGCGACTGAGTGCATTGGTCCATCTAACCCAGTCTTTCCCAAAGTGGTTGATAATGCCCCCTTGTGGGCTCTGCAGGCCTAAAGGGGGGCGGTAAGAGACCCAGAAAAAAAATGGGGGCGTTGTGTAGAGGCTTACAATAATTAATTGAATTTGAAGTTATAGTGGTTTTTAAGGAGGTGAAAAAATGGGGGCGCTCAAAAAATAAAACATTCTCAAAGTGGGCACTAGACAAAATAAGTTTGGGAAACCCTGAATTCTAAACAATAAAATCGTGTGGTATTAGTGGATGATTGTGGCTTGGAGTAGTAGTCATAAATTGGATGACTCCGTGCAAATATTTTTTTTTATGTTACTTTAGCGGAAAAGGGAAGATCTTCCAGCCAGGCGGGTGGTATGCCTGGCGGGGCGGCCGCTATGCCCCGACGGTTATTGTCGGGATCTTGTATATATGTTACTTGCTCCGAAAACTCTTATAGCGCGATTCAGGATTGTGACGTCAATTGTCATTGTTCTGAATGCGTCTGCAGTGCCATCTGCGTAGCTTGTAGTGCAGTTGAAGTGGTCGCTACATTACAAAAGAAATATTTAAAAAAATCTACATCTCATAGACACTTCAATACTTCATTCAATTAACAGAATTATTTACAGCTATTTACGTATTTCTTAAACAAATAATATACTATTGTACTTTTAATTATCACAGTTTGAATATAATCCTGGGACCCATTACTAGGATTTCTAAAATCCTTGAAAGAAAGAGAGAGAAAAACGACGCGGTCTAACCGTGTTTGTTTGCTGAGAATTTTCTAACTGGTAGATTGAATTTAAAAGTTGCCGTACCGCGGCCGGGGCAGTCACCGTATTACCTCAACTAGACTTCAGATGCCGAAAGTTAAGCGAACACTCAGGACTTTCTAGACTGCACTTTTTTTTTCAAGTTACATCGACGCTCGTCTCAGTGGGCGAATTTTATTGAGTGAGAAATATAGGGAATGGACTTTGTTCAATGGAAAAGTTGAGGGCCGTTCTTTCATGTGTGTGCTTTATTTTTTTAATGTTAACATTTATGCGCGTTTTATGCTCCTGTAGTTAACGGAAAGTAAAACAAAAAGATTTTGGTTACTTGCCAAACAAATTAGCGTAAGTAATGTTATAAACGAGGTTTATAATACAGTACTGTACATATTTGTAATATATTTGATTAGTAATACTTAGATACCTTCAAACGCGTATAAAATACCTAAACTTTCTATTCTTATTAAAAAAAAATATGTAAATAAGGAAAAAAAACTAGGAAGCTCCAATATATATATGTATAAAACAAAGTCGTGTTAGTTACACCAATTGTAACTCATGAACGGATGAACCGATTTTTATGAACTTTAATTTTTTTAATTTGTCTCCGCCTGGAATAGCAGAATAACTATTAAAACATGGGAAAATTTCACTAAATTAATAATAATGAATAATTCATTTTCTCGTACATTTGATACTATACATCTCTGTACATGTACATACTGCACATCTCGTACGAAGATCGCCGGGACAGTCAGCAGTATCTCACAAAAGTATTAATTAATTAAATCGCAAAACGTATTCGCTCAAATATTTGCGATGCATTTTTTACGACGGCTCAGCGCAGGCTGTTGTAAAGAGAAATTGATTTGGACAAAGTGGGCGAGAACGGGCGTTGGGGCGGGCGGATATCGAAAGCTCATTTCCGGCGAGCGGGGCGCTTCCGCCCCCGCCCTTGCCGGCGGATCCGCGCGTTCCTCTAATATAGTGTAAATAATACCAGAGGAACCGTTCAAGTAAATTTGTGATCGAGTATTTTATGGCTAAGTGAGTTGTATTTTTTATAGGCGGATACATTAATCAAATTTGTTTCGTTTGAGGAACTAAAGCATGAATTCCGACCATTGACGATTGAGCCAAATACTCGTACCATGAATAATTTTATTAAGTGCTTTATGATAATGTCGCGTTTAGTTTATTGATTTGAATTAAGGAAACTTTTTGTTTACAAAAAATAATTGGTTTGTTTCAGGTAATTTTGGACGCTATCGCTACATTAAAGATACGAACGTGCACCAATCAGGTAAACAGAATTTAGTAGAGACTTCGCAGAAGATCATTTGTAGGATAGATAGAGGGTGGCAATGCGTTTTGGTAAATAAAGAAATAATTACTATCACGCCTGTATTTCCCGAAATGGACGGCAAAGGTGTACATTTTGCCATCATATGGACACATTTCTTGAATGTGAGCTGGTACCAAAATTTTCTAACAAAAAAAAAGTAACGACCCTGAAATCTAACCAAGGATCCGGCACACGACTGGAACATTACATCCAATGAGACAGTGAGAGCGAAATTATACTCGCAACTGAATCCGAAACCCTTTTTTCCCCCAAATTGCGATTGGTTAATTAATTAGCCTGCTGCGTATCCCTACTCTGTGGCGAAAGACCGGCGGCCTTTCGAGCCCGGTGCATACTCGGCGTAGTCGCTCGGAACCAGCGTATTACCTTTGTGTGTCGGTACGCGATGCAACACGACAAATATGACAACGTTACACGGCTACATAGCGAATAAATGGAAAATAGGGTGCCGGAGGGACGTTTTTTCTGTTCAATTAAAAGTAAATATTTTGTTTTCTGTGCTTTGACAGTCTTTAACTAAAGAAAAACGTTACGGCGCGTTACATGGGGGGAGGGGGGGGGGTCAAAAATCTCCAAAAATTGCGAACGCTGCCTTTGCGTTTATAGACAGATATCTGCTCTTCTATTGGTCCCTTTCAAGATCTTATTACTTCCATAAACAATTGAAAAACACTCTGGTTTCCAATGTAATTGAACGAACGCTCGGCACTCAATACTCAGTGGCAGATGCACGGACTCGGTTCGACGATGGCACATCTCTCGCAAGCTATTGTCCTGTCGCAGGAGTAATTGAGCTATTGTACGTTATTAAAGTATTTGTACTAGGTAACTATTTACAGACCCTATAAACTACATATAGCTACATATATGTCACCCTGCGCTAATTATCAAACACTATTAAAAAAAACATTAAAACAAGGCACCGTTGATACCATTTTTAGTTATATTTTGTGTCTTACATCTTCTATATATGTAAAACAAAGTGGTGTTAGTTACACTGTTTATAAATCAAGAACGGGTGGGCCGATTTTTATGTCATTTGATATTTTTAATTTGTCTCCGCCCCAAATAGCAGAGTAACTATTAAAACATCGGAAAAATTCACATTTTTTTTTTAAATTTCAATGTGTAGTATTCGCGTAAATATAAGAAATCAATATTAAAGATAATTCTTTTACTCATACCTTTTATTCTGGGACGATACAAAGTTCACCGGGACAGCTAGTTACATAAACAATTTTGTGTAATAGTGTCGACAATATCGCGCCCAGTCCATTGTACGGTACCGATAATACCCAACCGATACCTACTTAGTTTGGGACCGCACGGTTGGATTCCCAACTTAAACCACCACTCGACAAAAAAATATCAATAATGCTGATGGAAGGAGGCTTATCGATTGAAACTTTCGTTAGACGAAGGAATAGTAGAAATTATGACCCCGGGGTTAAATTAAACGTGGCATATTAGCACAGAAACTTTGTGGACTTAACTTGCCAACCAATTCACGGCGTTTCGTACGGCACGATCAAGAATTCTAATTGACGTTAATAGGTATAGTTCTTTTTAAATTACTGTTATATAATGATAGCTTTTGGTATATTATATCTGGTGTGAAATATATTTAATATTTATATGATATAAAGAGACCAAGTCGATCGACTGATTATCGGATTAAAACAATAAATTGTTTCACTAAAAAGTAGTCACGTACGATTACGTGTATGTAGCACAATGTCACTATTTTGTTATGAGTCAATTCCCTAAAAGTATGATGGAAATAAGGCATTATGTTGTAACAAAGATAGCTCAAAATAGCCTGTCAGTATAATAGAGAAATGGACTTCCATTCTACGGCGAGCGAGGGGTCACAATGGAGATATAAAAAAATAAATCAAAGCTAAGTCAGGCGTGCAAAAATGTTAAGATATGCTTAACCCTAACGTGACGAACCAGCGGACGAGTAGGGTTGGCAAAATCGGACATAAAAAAAACAAACTTGCATCATGCAGACTTTAAAAAAAACCATACTCAGCCTTTAAATATTTATTCAGATTATAACCTGTAGGTTTCCCTGCATTGTACCCATGAGACCTTGCCTAGTTAGTTGTTTGTTAACCGTCTAAAATAAAGGTGGGGTTCCTCAACTCGCCGCGTATTTCTTTTTATCGAAGCGACAAGAATGTAATCACGTACGCTTTTGTATAGATTGCTGTTACCCTAACATTGGCTTGCATCCCGATTTCATCACAACAATATACTATATGTATGCCAAGTAATGGAACATAAAAAGTTAGGACTAATCAAACTGCACATATCATTGTCAACATGACTATCAACTGTCAACCCTACAATATTTTCTTCTTCCTTTACGAAATGAAATGCGATGAAATAAAATGAATATGAATATTGTCTCACCCACAACTTAGTGGGTATTTTGCCAATGTTAAGTAATTAATAGCAATAACACATTATGCAAGCCACCCAGGTACCCATAATACAAGCGTTGCTTAGTGTGGCACCGTATAGTTGGTGTGTTCGTCTGGCGATATTATTATTATTATATAAATTAAATGACATGAAGAATTTGAAATAGCGTGTCTCTCAACCCTAAAATCGCTTTGGTGCGAATTTCTTTCAAATTCATCCATCTTTTGACAGGCACGGGGGTGGGTCAGCGGTGGGTTGAAGGGGGTAGGAAATGAGATCCCCGCCCTCGGGACGTTTTGCATACAGATTGGGTCGGAGGAGATATGTGGACATACGTGTTTCCCTAGCAGACACGCAGTGAAGCGTGAACAGTAACTCAATTCAGAGTTGACTTTTTGTTTTTTTTATTTTTGATAATGGATGATTATGGTTAAGAGTGTCAGAATCAGAATATTTTTTTATCATGTTAACCATTAAGTACAGTACTTATGAATCGTCATAAAAGTTACAAAATGCTAAGCTACAACTTTACCACCCGTTCGGAATGCCGTTCCTACGGAGAAGAACGGACAAGAAACTTTTTAAAAAGATCTTTTAAATTTTTGACCAATACATTGTTATAGGTATGTGAGAACGATGTAGGAACTGCGAGGCAGTGGCAAAAAAGGACTAACTCTAAGTATATAATTGTGTTAGGTTAGTTAGAATACCAAGTGTAAATGTTTAACTTAGAATGTTAAAATAATATAATGTGTAGCCCTATCCAGGGCTGTTTTAATCAGTAAACAATGTAATGAGGTCTGTTTTCTGAGCATTCAATAACCACGTCATCATTCTTCATCTTAAAACACGAATTAATAGCTGATGGACGTAATAAAGATAAAGATCATATATTTGTGAAAGCATGAAAAATGTAATGAAATTGATAACTTTGGTATACCGTGGTCTATCTATCTATCAGCCGATAGACGTCCACTGCTGGACATAGGCCTCTCCCAACGACTTCCACACATCCCGGTCCTCCGCCACTCGCATCCACCGGCTTCCTGCGACGCGTGTGATGTCATCGGTCCACCTTGTGGGGGGCCGTCCTACACTTCGTTTTCCGATTCGTGGTCGCCATTCTAGAACCTGGTAATTAAACCGTGGTATTCTTAGCAAATAGAATTGCATAGATTTTTTTATTTGGAAAGTCGCTGTATATAGCTGTTGCATGCGCGGACACGCTATGATTTTATCTACGGGTTTTATAATCGGAGGTTTGAAAATACCTTCCTATAGCCATAATTGTACGTGTTTATTGATTTGTACATAAGCTAAAATCTCGCTTTGACGAACATACTTTACTTACTGTACCCTACGTGACTACGGCCTCAGATATCCCGGGATGGAGTTTAAAAGAGACTGGTGGTCATTTGTGTGCCATTACCGTTTGACCCTCGCCCGGGACTGGCTTTTGTTGTTCCCAAAATTGACTATTTGCCTGGATACATAATTCAGTCATGAACTGCGACGCGAAACCTCGCTGTTTGCTTTTTTTATATTTTTTCGTCAAAAAAAGGAGAACAGCCAGTGATTTGAAGGGTGAACTCTTTGGTTACCTACATCTTTATTAAATGCTCGCCTGTCACGCGGGGAGCCGGGTTAGATTCCCCGCCGATACATAATCGGCTTATTACTAACTAGCTGCGCCCCGCGGTGTTACCCGCGATTAAAAAGTATGTCCTTTATCCCACGGGAACCATACATTTTACCGGGATGAAAAATAGCCTATGTGCTATTCCAGACTATAATCTATCTTTGTGCCAAATTTCATCCAGATCAGTTCAGCCGTTTTGGCGTGTTTGAGTAACAAACATCCATCCATCCAAACTTTCACATTTATAATATTAGTGGGATAGTGGGATTCAAGCTTCCCCACCCAATAATTTGTTATTTTATAATCTATCGAATAGAATCTCTACAATGGTAAATGAAAGCAAGGAAGGTATGTCAGTGGTTAAAACAACGAAAATAGACCAAGCGCAGGCTTAAAAATATTACATGGAAAAGGCTGGAAAGCCTTAACCAAAAAGACGTCCCAATAATTTTTAGGTTCCGTAACAATATGGAGAAATCGAGAGTGAACAGGTACCTTCTAGGCAAGTATGCTCCATCGTAGATCTAATCGTCACTTACCATCAGGTGAGATCGAGATCAAATACGTGCCTATAACATAATAAAAACAATGGTAAATACTGAAATTGCACCCCCTGTATCTGCCCCTGTATGTTCCTACGTACGAAATCTAAGAGGACCATGTCACAGTGATGTTGCAACATGAAACTAAAGCCTACACAATGTCTCAAGTCAAAGAGCCTTTTAAAAATCACTTAAGTTTGATAATACGGCTCGAGGCGATTATTCAAAGCGCCGACGTTATCGCCGGAGCGCGAGCATGATTGATCGAACATTGATTCCGGCGATGTAAAGCCTCGTGCACACTATGTGTTTATAACCACAAGTGTTGTGTGATGATACGTCATTTTTTAAGCAGTAGGAATTTTAAAGACAATACAAATTCGTAAATCCTCTTTCAGCTCTGAAAACATAAAATTGAATTGGACTACACCGTAAACATTGTATTCGCAACGCCCGACATTTCAATTTGCTACGTACGTAGCTCGTAGCTGGTAGCCGCGTAGCGCTACACCACATAGCCCGCTACGCGCGGGAATAATGTGATAGCCGGAGAGACGATGACCGAAGCGTACGCCAGATTTAATATTATTTTATATTTTTTAAAACACCTGTAATTTAACAAAAAAATAAAAAAATATTGACAAAATCAAACTGATTATTAGAAATAATTAAAATGTTTCGCTTGTCACTATAACAAATCCTCTAAACTTACAGTACAGGCTTGATGAGCCTCTATCCATAATCCCACTTTTTCTCCGGCCGAGTACTTTATTATAGATTCTTTTTCTTCTTTGTAGGTTGGCAATCAGCTACAAAATAGTGCCATATTTGCCAGTGTCGAGTAATTCTTGATAATTTTTATTGAACTATATGTACCCCTGCTGATAATGATAATGTTGATGACGATAATGATAATGAAAGAAATCCCATACCCCTATCAGTAAAGTTGTGGATACTATACTGAATATTTACCGGTCATCTTTGGAGAGCTTGAAAAGTCAAGTTGCACTATTTTATTTCAATTTCCTTCACTCGTGCACGTTTATGAACATACAATGGTTAATATCCCACTAATATTACACATTATTTACTAAAGAAAAACATATTTTTGAAAATAAAACGAAATTGACAACTTCACGGTTCAACTTCCTGCCAAAAAGTATTATTATACTTTATTCCTAGATATTCACTGCCGACTCTCTGCCTATAATTGAATATATACGGTCGGCTACGGCGCGCTACGAACATCACGATCGTAGCGATAAGCGCGGTAACAAAGTTAGTAGTAGCAAGCACAGGGCTTTCGCGAAGTTAATAATTACTAGAGTGGTTTGCCGGCTCGCTTGGATTTAGAAACTGTCTTCATTTGTATTGATTTATTCGGCTTAAAATTTAGTTGAGTATCTTTGCCTAATTTAGATTGTACAGTTTGGTTTGTATGAAAATGGTTGTTAATTTTTTTTTTTAAAAGACAAGCCCACTGAATTTCTCGCCGGATCTTCTCAGTTGAGGTCGCGAGCCGATCCGGTTGTAGAGTTAAGGAAAAAAAATGTTAATGACAATTTGTATATGCCCCCGTAGGCCTTTACGAAATAAATGATTTGACTTTGACTTGACTTTGACTTAGTATTAATAAAACACAGAAGAGTGTCTAACACTATGTTATAAATGGAGTCTTTACACAGAGCCCGACAATGTCCTATTTAAGTTTCAGACGTTACAATATACCCTCGTCACAAGTTTATTATTATACGGAATGTAGATAAAAGTTATGTTCTTAACTTAGAACCAAGACAGCCTGCCTAGGAGCTATATATATTCTTCTTAAAAAGGTTACATTAAATACCGTATTGGACTGGATTTATTTTAATAGTTAGAGATAATTAAACATGAAAAGTATGTAAGTAACACCGCCCAGCGAATTCTGCAATCTGTGAACATGTGCAGAATCGCACCCGCCATTATATCGGATTAGATCGACCACAAATATTCGCAAAAGAACACCGATTCCGACCATGGACGATAAGTGATGTCATTGAAATTAAAACATCGTCCTAATTTCAATAGGGAAGATGGCTGGGTGCTACCACCGACTTGGGATCCAGTAATTAATATAATTAAATCCAAAACCAAGCGCACCATTGCAAGACCTCAAGACACTGTGAGCACTTTCTGCGTAGATCGGACAGCAAGCAACAACCAAATCTGACGGTACCCCAGTTCAAACTATGACACTAGGATGGAAAGTATTAATTAAATGTATGTTAACATAGAGACGACGACGGTTTGACGACCTGACAACTCAGTGGGTAGTAACCCTGCCTTCTGCGCTGAGGGTCCCGGGATCGAATCCCGATTGAGACATACTTTGTGTGGTGAGCACGAATGTTTGTACCCGAGTCGTGTATGTTTAATATCTATTTAAGTATTTATATTGTATTTGTATTTATTTTGGGGTCGAGTCACCTTCGTCCGTAGGAGAATTAAGTACCCTCGAGATACCCTACACGTGACCCTGGGTGGTGCCAACCCGGTGACAACTCTACTGGTGGTAGGCTTCGGCCGTGGCTAGTCACCACCCACTGAACAAAGCCATGTCGCCAAGCGCCTAGCCGTGTTCCGGCATGATGTTCGGTGTTGCCATTCATGGATGGCGGGTCAGATCAGCTGCGCGGCATGTGCCTAGTGAATGTAGCGTCTCGATCTACTGCCGCCTTCCTACCTAGGCAAGTATGCTCCATCGTAGATCTCATCGTCCATTACCATCAGGTGAGATCGAGATCAAATACTTGCCTATAATGTAATAAAAAAAAAAAAATACTGGGTTCGCCCCCAGTCTATTGTACGGTACCTATAATAGAAGTGTGGGACCGTATAGTAGGTGTGTTCGTCGGTCGATATAAAAAAAGACGGATTGAATATTTTTATCAACATCTTTGGGGATGATGTATGTGTTTAGATTGACCGGTATCACTCAATCAACTAGAGACGGGAGCGTCCGACAATCGGTGTAGTTTCACCCCATTTCAACCCTCCCCAGTAGGGCCCACAATTAAACCGATCAACATTATCGTAGTGGAGTCCAATTTCGAGTTGACGAGTTTTTTTTTTTACGAGATTTCGACCGTCACGTAATTTACGGGGTCGTAAAACCGCTCGAGCGCACCTCGCGCCGCCCGGTCACAGTGTACGGCGATATATCACCGTATCGCCAAATGCTCGGTCGGTTTACGAGCTTCTGCCTATCAGGGACCCAAGACCGCTAACATATTTGACTCATAATCGATGGGAAATGGCATGGTGAGTATCACATTTGACAGATTTCTCATAGAAACCAGGTGTTCCTACGCGCAACTTGTCTTTAAAAAAAATGGATCTTTTTAAAGGCCCACTGTTGGGCACGAGCCTCCCCTCAACCTGAGTGAATTAGCCCATTACACGTATTTCGGGGGATTTTCTCAGACATACAGATTTCCTCACGATGTTTTCCATCACCGTTGAGCAAGGGACAGTTATGGTGGCGAATGAGATTAGCACACGAAATACAGAAATCTCAGAGTTGCGAGCCGGAGTTTCAAATCGCGACGTGTGTTCTACCAAAATGGCTGTCACTGATTATTTCAGTTGCGCATCGAAAGGCGTGACACATCTATGTCTTTTTAAGTGCAACTTAAGACATAGAGAACGGTACATAAAATCGACACCTATATATTGGTTTCTCTGCCTACCCCCTCACTCAAGGACTACATATAATGCCGGTAATATAAAACGAAATAGGTATACATTTGAAAACCACAATATTTTCACCTGAAACCGTTAATGCTTTTCCAATAACCAGCGCGAGAAAACATTTTTCTTTACCAAGTCAAACGAAGCAATTATTTTCACATGCCCCCAACCTTTGGCGATACATTCGAAGATTATTTTTGTTCAGTTAGTCTAATGTATTTTTAATATGGCAACAGCGCTCGGTGGATTTTGTTTGTTTATTTTAGTGGAGTTTGCTATAGACCGCATGGCGCGGTGAGACTTATCTTTGCTGAATTAGTGTTTTTTTTCTGCTTGTGGTTCAGGGTTGCCTTTCGTGTCGCAATATTTAATGGATTCTTTATTTGAATAGAATGACGTTTTTACAATGATGTTCCATTGCGATATCATATTTCTATATTTCTAGTAGGTGTGTAATTGTAACATTCTTGGTACATTTCTCCAAACTTTACATTATTTTCATACTTTTACAATGGTGCGTCTTATCTACATCAAGGGTAATTATATATTACGTGTATTTCAGTATAAAACTGTAAAAGTTTTAAAGCTTAGGGTGGGACGGACGAGGCTGGACCGGACAATCTTAAAAAGGTTCCTTGTACCATACATTGCACCATACAAAAAAAAAACATTTTTCCTGGATTATGACCAAAAGCTTTGCACATATCTTCAAATGGAAATTAAGACCTTGTTTTCCACACCCACGCCAGCCCTAGCCATATTATTCTATCCCCCATTTTGCCCCCTTAACGAATAACACGGTAATAAATTAACAATTTTCTAAGAAAATATACTCTCCGAGGTTTTACGGGCGCAGATAGTGTGGATTACCGCACACCGAACTATTATTATACGTATACCTACAGTATGATGGGGGCACTATCTAAGGTACCTAGCGACAGACAGAATTAATGGTACCACACTCTTTGTTGGCGATGTGATACTTATATTCGACGACATGATTAGCTTAGTTGATAGTGACCCTGCCGTGTAAGATGAGGGTCCTGGGTTTGAATAGTAGGAGACAAACTTGGTGTGATAAGCACGATTGTTTGTACTCGAGTCATGGATGTTTAATATCTATATAAGTATTATATACTGAGTTCGAACCCAGTCCATTGCACGGTGCCCATAATACAAGCGTTGCTTAGTGTGGGACTGCATAGTTGGTGTGTTCGACTATTATTATTATGTTATTATTATTTTACTATCTCACGGGGTCTATAACCAAAAAGAAATCACGTTTTATAATCGCCAAATACTTTCGACTAACAAACGGCAACGCCTCTCGCTAGTGCCGAATAGCGATAACGCTCGTAACCGCAATGTAATACGATGTTGGCGGTTGAATTATAACCGGCATTGTATGCAGCGTTACATAAGTGGCGCATTAAACTCGTGTTTGGGACGAGTTATATGTTGCGAGAGACTTTCGAGTGAACAAAGTTTGTTTATTAATACCTTTTTGGGTTTAACAATGTTGTTTATTGAAATAAAATGAATTTAACGGATTTGATCGCGTTTATTTTATGTGTTTACGTTCCCGACGTTTCGGCTGCTTTACAGTAACCATGGTCACGGAAGGACTCAGGTGTTTGACGTCCTGGTGTCATAGTTTAATGTGGGGTACCCGCATATTTAGTTGTTGTTTGCGGTCCGATCTATGCAGAAAGTGCTTGCAGTGTCTGGAGGTCTTGCAAAGGTGCGCTTATAAAATTCGTTTTATTTCAATGTGTAGTATTCGCGTGAATATAAGAAATTAAAATGTTGTTTATGTTATCTGTACCGTATAAAAAGAGGAATACATTGTGATTCAAATAGTATACTATGGTCTGGAACCTACGAGTCGATTCAGAAGGTTTCGACAAGTATCCCAATCGATTTGATTAGATTTTTTCTCGTTTCAACAACGATCTTTCATAGCCTGTGCTGATGACCGAATCGTAGATTCGACACGACTACGCAACAGAAAGGTTCGATTCGACCTTTGGCTGTGTTTATATAGAACATTTCATAGTGCATGTTTGAATTAATAACCGAATCAGGCAATACAAAACTTATCGTAAGATTGTGAATTAAGGGGTTGGGCTACGTAAACTCATGTGTCAACACTTTGTGAAGTCAGAATTTTGATATGTGAATATAAAAAAAAAAATTCGTTTCCGCCAAACTAAACAAAATGACAATTGTGATTTTTTGCTTTTTTTTATTGTCATAGCCAAATTCTGACAACACAATGATTAAAAGATGCGCTAAAGAAACGAAGGTTCAAGACTTAGCCTTTCTGGATCACCCTGCATCCAGCGAACCACCGAAAAGATAAAGAACATTTTGTGAAAGTAAATATCACAGTTGTACAGCCACCGCTAATAGATGGCGCGATATATCATAAGTGGAAAGTTGTTATTACCCTAAGTGGTCGTTATTTATGTGTTTGCGAGTTACCTCTTTATCTTGTATTTAGCTCATATAATTAGCGGGGATATCTTTTTTGGGGCAATATTTGGTTTGTTTATACCTTGAGGGGGGGGGGGGGGGGGGGGGGGTGAACTAGTGTGACTACCGGTAACCTTCGAGGTCCTCTGATCACGATCTAGTGGGACTACCGGTAACCATAGAGGTCCTCTGAGAACGGACTATTGGGACTATCGGTAATCTTAGAAGTCATCTGAGAATGAACTAGTGGGACTACCGGTCACCTTAGAGGTCCTCTGCGAACAAACTATTGGGACTACCGGTAACCTAAACTACCGGTAAACCGGTAACCGGGACTACCGGTAAACCGGTAACCGGGACTACCGGTAAATAAAACATTTGCTAGAATAATTCAGGCTTATTGCGCATGTGTTCAAATGTCAACCAAGCCCTTATTATGTATCTTGCAATAAATTAACGATAGCAATACTCTCCGAATATAGGTAGCGCTGCGACGAATACGAATTTCAGATTTTAAGCAAAGGTTTCGCAGTTATTGTTGTCGCATTGCTATTGCATGATACGTAGTCAGCCTTCCTCGTGCCTTCCGAAGCACGGAACAGATAAACGTACTAACACGACTATATCTGTTTGTTGCAGGAGAGCACACCTCAGAACTTGCTTGGAGAAACTAAAGGACATGGTACCACTAGGACCGGAGGCGTCACGACATACCACATTAGGATTATTAACAAAAGCCAAAAGATTTATAAAGGTAAGTCGTTCAAGTGAAATTGGGTTCGTGGTCCCAGTTAATAGTGGTCCGAGTTGACTAAAGAGCCAAGCGATGCGACATATCTCGTACCGCGTTTTTTAAATGTACTTTTAAAATGTCAGGGACTTCTTAACAGTAACTGACAAATGATAATTAGTTCTGACACTCGTTACCAAGTTATAATTTTCTAATTACTCCGGAAAGCCTTTGGTCGGCTGTGCTGGGACTCATAATTAGTATCTGTGAAATATAATGTGAAACTGTGTGGAAATAGATTTTAAAATGTATATACTTCTGACCTGACCTAGACGTTTTGGCAAGTGTTCATATATAAAAAGCATTATTAGCCAAGTTGCTAGAACGCTTGCCTCGGCAACGAGGATTGCAGGTTCAAACCCCGGCTCGCACCTCTGGGATTTCATGTGCGAATCTCATTTTCAACCATGATTATCACTTGCTAAACGGTGAAGGAAAACATCGTGAGGAAACCTGCATGTCTGAGAGAACCCCTCGAAAGATGTGTAAAGTCCGCCAACCCGCACTGGGCCAGCGTGGTGGACTATGGCCTAATCCCCCTCGCATTGAGGGGAGGCCCGTGCCCAGCAGTGGGACATTAAAAAAGGGCTGGAATGATTATTATTATTATTATCATATACAGTATGGATAAAGTTAGCTCTAGACTGGCCTTTTCCATTTATTATAGACTGGCCTTTTCTATTTATTAATTCGCGTCGTTTCTGTACAAACATTGTTGACGAGATTACACGGATTCCGTAAATAAAATATCAAGTCTGGAAGCTTTCAGGCATTTCGGAATGTCTTAAAATTATCACGATCGGAAGGCGAACAATGCACCGCTCCCTAAGGTCCAATATTGCTTGGCATTTTCCAAATAAAGTATGAGTGTATCATCCCGGTTATTACGTGCTTCCAAAACTTTTAGGCGATGTTAATATTAAATGTTCAAAAATGAGTGCTTTAAAGGAATTTTCTTTTGTCAACTTTTTTCATTAGGAGAGTAACGAGAGGACCGAGCTTTCAGAGTCGTTTGGCATCCTTTAAACGCCAAAGTCGCGTTCGTCGCGTCGCACGAATGACATCCGTTTCCTGTTTTGCGTAATAGTTGTGTGAAAAACCTTTGTTGTGGATAATATATAGGCAGTATGTCATGTAGGACGGTGTGACAATAAACACAAAAAATAAACGGTCCGTCTTTATGTTTATGACTTTTAGGGCTAGTTTTACGGGCAATACTGAAATGAAATGCTGTTCGTTGGTTAGCGCATACCTGAGAACGGCTGAACCGATTGGTGTAACATTTATTTTTTTCAAAATGTACATCTTAGTCCGAATCAGGGTTGTATGGAATGAAACATTTAAAAAAGTGGTCGAGAAAATTGGAAAATACGATTGAAAAAAACTGAATCCGCAAAATAATTTTTATCTCAATGTGTAGTATTCGCGTAAATATAAGAAATCAATATGAAAGCGCTTTTTTCGATGCTGTTTGGACAGGACAACGACTGTCGGGTCAGCTGACTGCTGTATTTTTATTGATTTTCTACGGATGTCAATAAACCTATTTCTTACTTTCAATCAAAACATAAGGATGTCATAATCATTTCAATGCTATACGATTGCATACAACTAATCCAGATAATAATTTCGTAAAACTCTACATAAGATAACCTATGCATATTTAATAAAGCACGGGGCAAGCTATACTAATTATTTAAAACGCAATCAACCCCCAGCTCATTATCTGAAGGGCATCGCTGACTTCGCCCACTGCGCGCCACTACACCGCTGCCTCGATAAACAAAGGGCGAGGCAAAGGGTTCCCGCGCTTCCGCCCGACGCCGTTTCCGGCCCGGCACTTCCTTCCCCTCCCCACTCCGCCCCCTCCGCCCCCTCCGCCGGAGGATCCCCGGAGGATCCCACGGAGATGTATTTTTCTTACGTATGCCTCCCGTAGTAATGTTAAGTGCTCTGTCATTGAAAGTTGTATGATATGAAATATTATGATGTTTCCGTTCGGTTGTGCTATGAAACAAGCTCTTATGTTTGTTTTGGGCTAATAGTTTGGTGTTGAAAATGGAAATATTATTTACTAGGAAAATATATTTACAACTACGCCGTTCAGTACCGCTGGAAATATTACTATAACTATCAAAAGATCAGAATGAGAATATTTTTCATTCATGTAAACCATCAAGTACAGTACTTATGAATCGACAAAATAGTTAAAAAATGCTAAGCTACAACTTTACCACCCGTTCGGAATGCCGTTCCTATGGAGAAGAACGGGCAAGAAACTCCATGGCTGCTTCTTTTAAAATATATTTAAAATTTTTGAATCTTTTAAATTTGATTATTGTTATGGGTATGGTGGTAGTTCTTGAACTTGTGGGGTAGTTTTGAGCACGGGGGTAGTTCTAGAATTTGGGGGTAGTTCTTGAATTATATTTCGCTTCCAATAGTAACGTTTTAAAACATGACAGCGAGCCGACTCTTAAATGGGTTTTATATAATTTATGAAGTTAAATTAAAGTTCGCCAAATTGTTAGTTAATTGAATTTTGAACTTCAGTTCACTTTCGCATTCAATTTGCGAGAAAAGTAAGTTTAAATTGTGCAAAATGTAAAACATGCCGATGGGCCGCTAAATGTTTCAGGGTATGAGATGATACTTCTATAAATATAAATAATCCATGACTCGGGTACAAACATTCGTGCTCATCACACAAAATAAGTACTAGGATTCGAACCCGGGACCCTCAACACAGAATGCATGATCACTACCAACTGAGCTAAGCAAGTAGTGACATTGATTTATTACGTCACGGTTAAACAAATATGGCTACCGAAGTAACCATTGCCTTACGTATCTTCTCATAACAGGAACGCATAGAAAACTAATCCAAATATCTTTTAAATCTTCGATAATAAACCCTTTGGAATATCATAATACTTAAATCGTTCCAACATGATCGATGATCGCACAGAGCGTCCAACACTGGCGCATAAATATCGTATATTGTCCGGACGGCGTTTGGCGCGGCCGTCCGGCCCGTCCGGAACGCGACCGGACGGCCGTGAGCGATGGCCGGACACCGGACACTGTGCGCATTCGTCACCGAGCCATTGTCGAGAGGGGGATACTATTGGTGTTGAAATACTCTCGATAATATAACTAGAATGCGGCGCCCCAAGTCTGCTAACACAATCGATTTATAATCGAACAGCAACCGCATAGTAACTGTAGCTTTTGACAGATATTTATGACAGATATTGTATGGGGTATCTGTCAAAAGTGACAGTTGCTGCGGTTGCTGTTCGATTATAAATCGATTGTGTTAGCAGACTTGGGGCCCGGATTCGACGCTTCTTTGTCATCGTAAGCTTCGCTTTGAAAAAGTGTGATTCAAATCGCAAAGATAATAAACGCAGTAGGTTCTCACGGAAACTATAGTATTATGTAAAGGAAATATGGCAGCATAAATTGCCGTATCCAAATTAGGCGGATGCCTGTATTTTTGATACGACAGTGGTTCGTTGTGGAGTCGTTGATCATATTTTGTGATGTCACTACACGACGGAAAGTCTGCTAATACTAATTATTGATAATTAAAAAGCAAACGACGTAGTTAATGACACTTTTGGCAGATTTCCAAAATCTCTCAAACGTGATATTTAGTGCTGGTGTTGGTTTATGAGTCGATTGTGTTCAGTGTATCATTATACCTTTAATATTAATAGAACTCACTCACCACTTGTTCTATATTAATAGAACTCACTCACTACTTGTTCTATATTAATAGAACTCACTCACTACTCACTATTTTACCGCTCTGAATTCACCAAACAAATAGTAGTAGCCCTCCGCTGTCGCCCCCCGCTCCCCTCGCGACACTATTCGTTTTATACGTCACATTAAACATGACACCGTTGCTGACCGTACTGTGGCGATATGACGGTCCACACACATGGGCTTTTTGAGTGACGATAAAAGCATTTTTTCCCTGTCAGAGCTTTTGTGATAAAAAGTAGATCGAGAAACAGTTTTTTTTAATATTCCTAGTAACGCGCGACAAGCAAAGTAATTCGACGGTTAAAATATCACTTTTCAATAGGAATAGAATAAAAAAAACATTTTAACAAAAAAAAAAACCGTCTGCAAAAATCTAAAAAGCAAAAAATTATCCAATCTTAAAATCTAACTTGTCTAACTAAATCAAATATTTAACGAATGTGAAGTCGGTGCCAAACAAACAATTGAGTCGAGTATTGCCGGTCCGCGCCAAAGACTATGCGCATCTGATTACTAAGTATACTTTTATTATTCTTCGCCGGTTGTGTGTGAGTCTCCCGTGCACGCTCATCTACCAGTACTTTGACTTCAACATAAATGGGGAAAAGGATTAGGAAGAAGACTCCATCAAATAGTTATAATTTCAAATCAAAATACCAATTCCATACCCATTAACTCCCCGCACCACACACATGTATTCCAACACATAAGCCGTAACACGTTGCACAGCGCTGTTGACGTCACTGCAATCGACCCCCAACGTAGTTTGTCCGAGGATATGTCGCTCCCAATTAGAACTGGAATCGTATAGTGCTGTGACATGCACGCCGGGATGTTATATAATCCGGGACGTTATATAAACCGGGATGTTGTATAATCCGGGATGTTATATAATCTGGGATATTATATAATCCGGTATGTTATATAATCCGGGAACTGGGATTGGGACTTGGGACTGGGACTGGGAACTCTATACCATAGTATTGTTTAACTAATAAATTCAAATTTATAGAAGTTTTAATCAATGTTATTACTAAGTATTATTCAAAAGAAATTAATGTACGAAAACTTTCTATAAATTTGGGTATGTTTGCTTATATTAATGAGATAGCAACACTAAACTTCTTATAGAAATAACCTTAAATAGTTTTGATTTCGATACGAAAGTGTGGATTTTAATACGCTATAATATATTTGATAATTATAAAAGTGTATAATACAAGATTAACACTGCAAACACCAAATAGAAAATTAACAGCGAAACAAGCTATTCAACAAAAACTCGTTCTATTTTCAAAGTCTTGCTAATCCCGTAGTCCGGGATTTACGAACATCATCGGACAACACTAGTCGGTCCACGCAATGACATATTGGATTTGAAGCTGAAAATTGAAGCCACGGACAGACGTCCTCTGTGCAACTCTATTAGTTTCGATAGAGTTCATACCTGCAGATATAAAATATAATTTTCTGATGTAGACAGCCGTATCTACTCTATTTTGTGATGTCGATATAACGAGTATCTATATTGAAAATCATAACTAGATCGTCGACAGCTGCTTTGTTAGAAAACAAAGAGAAAGTAACCCGTAGGGCAGTCGCTTGTAAATGGCAACTATAGAATACTGTCTCTACATATTGTCTTCTTGTATTTACGCAAATATTACACACTGAAATAAAACTAATTATTCGGGTTTTATCGCGTTTATTTTATGTTTTTACGTTCACAACGTTTCGCCTGCTTTACAGCAACCGTGGTGGCTTTACAGTAACCCAAAGAACCAAACTCGAACTTCTGTATTTAAAATATTCCCTTTGCTCATTCATCCACACAAGTTCTCCGTTCACTTTCCATTCAATTGATCGGATATATCATTGTACTATAGATGACATATAGCAAGATTTTATCGCGTTTATTTTCTCAAGACACTGTGAGCACTTTCTGCGTAGATCAGATCTCAAGCAACAACTTAATATGAGGGTATCCCAGTTTAAACTATGACATTAGGACGTCAAACACCTCAGTCCTCCCGTGACCATGGTTGCTGTAAAGCAGCCGTAACTTTGGAAACGTAAAAACATAAAACAAATGCGACAAAATATGTAATAATAAGTTTTAACTCTAACTGTCTTAGCATCTTTTCGTGGACATTTATGTTGCAATAATTCATTGTTTTTTTATGAATTCGACAGATTATCATTTTAATAGACACAAGAAACTACCCTGTTTATTAAAAAACGTGTAATTAGTACTCGAAATGAGACCAATTCCATGCAACAGCTGTCTAACTATACGTAATAAGCGACTAAAATAAATTCTACAAATATACGTACACCATATTTTCCTACAACTACAGACGCGAGATTATCAATTTTCCTGTATTAATTAACATAACGGTAATAAATTTCTGGGAAAGGCAACACCGAGATTTACAATTTCCGCGGTTCAAGAAAGGGGGGGAGGTGAGGAATGGGGAGCGCCGGACGTAGAGGGGGGCCAGTGCTAATAGGAAAACTTATGGAATCTCGCAGCCTCACCCGTTCGTAATACGTAAGACAACATCAAGGTGTTGAAAATAGAGTTGTAAGGTCATTTTAAGATCTATAGCAGTGGTACTCAACGTTTTTTTCATAGGGCACACAAACACGTGTTAGTAGAGGTGTCACAAGCCCAAAAAAAAAATTGGTAAAGAGATCTTAGGTTTTCGCTATTGTTACAATATGAATTAAACAACTATGAACGGATTCATCGCGGTGCGGTAATGTTATATAGAACCTATTTACTCAGCGCGCTCTTAATTTTTTTTATGGGCGCGAAATTCAAAATGGTTTAAAATAAAGTAACAGCAGATGCGGCAACCACAAAAGCGCAGCGGGCCGCAGGTTGAGTATACCTGGTCTAAAGGCTTTTCCACTTTTTTATGTATCATTGTACCGATCGGCCCCCTGATAACGCATCTTACGTAGCTTAGTGATAGCAAAGCGACCGCAATAATCGCGCAATATTTGCTTTCAAATCACAGATTTGAATGACGTCGCAGCGCGATGTAATACGAATTAGCGATTTGAAAGCAAATATTGCGCGGATATTGCTATCGCTAGGCTTTTGCATGTTACGTAATCAGGGGGCCGGTCGTTAACGTATCGCTGTCGTATGGTGTGACTGCATGTCTCGATACACCGTCCCGATATGACCCGATCATCAATGAAGATACGGATAATGATCAGCGTCCAACGATGACAAGGCCAATCAGCGATACGATACGGTTGTGCCATACGATTTTAGACCTTTTCTTATTAATCATAGAGTGCATAGAGTGGGTGCACTCGGGGCAAGGTTTTAAGTGCTTTATTTTTATTTAAACCATGCGATTAACATGCCTTTAATCGTGGTTTTAATTATTTACACTAGCGTATTTAGGGTTGTCAGAATTTACAAATGAAATAATTGTTGAATAATTATTTATCTCTTTTTTTTAAGATTTATTTATTTACATAAAAATAAGACCACGATTTTGTACTAAATTCTTTGTTTCTGTGCTCAATACTTTGTCATGCAAAAATATGCGTTAACTACCTTTTATTGTATATAGTCAATGCCTATTTTCGATTACACCATCCATATAATGTCACATCGACTTCCCGACTGAAGAATAAGTTATTTATTCGTCGTCGATTCAGTCGGACGTGGATTGATCATGGCTATTCACCCGGTAAGGTACACGACGGAGACAGCGATAGGCCGGTGACGGGAGCTTGTATCCGAATATACGTGATTTAGTGGCCGCTTTCAACATTTTGTATAGCGAGTCCATAAATAGATAGAGTTATATAAAAACCTTCGTATTTATGTAAGCTTCCTGTACGGAAAAGGCCATTCAGGCCATGTTTCACCCACGGACTTGGAAACATCATCAGATGTACGTACAAGGTTACTAGATTACTCTGTAAATCTTATAGACAGCGTCTTCATTATCAGGACATCACCACCCTGGGAGGCTTAGAAAGAGACAGTTTCGTTGACGATTTGGAAACAACATAAATTATGTTGTGGCCTCTACGGTGGCTAACACAACATTAAAATTCTCAAAAAGGGCCTCTAAGTGTTGGACCGATGTCCCGGCGCTAGCCTTCCAAAGATCCGGGCATAGCCCGTGTGGAAAGAGACATAATAATGTTACGTACCTACGCGATACGTGTAATATCACACATCGATAACCCAATAAAGAATTAAGTTATTTTAACAAAGATGAGTAACACAATAGTTTGAATAGATTAAACAGTTTCAATTCACTTTCAAACCTAATCAAAGTTCGCTCCGAAAATGTTAGATCGAGACAATGAGATCACAATATTATCTACCAAAACTTACCGACTACTTCGAATACCAAAACATTCGCCTTTAAGTTCAATCTCGTTGCTAAAACATCCTGAAAAACAAGAAAAAAAACTACTTACCGTCCCGCCGCCCTTATTTTCCACGCCAACTCAATTTAGTTGCGTGAAATGAGTCTGTCAGTGTCAATTTAGTGGCAACCCCGGTATGACGTCACAGGCAATTTTCCAGAGCGTCGTCCCCTTCACGAAGAAGGTAGCCCTAGGTATTACCTGCTACTGAACTTATTTTCTTGCCAAGTTTTTTTCTATCTCATTTTATAGGTAGGCACGTGAATATTGCGGATAGTATTTCAGGTCTAAGCAGGTGTCTTTTATGATTGTTGCATATCAGTTTATTGCAGTTGCATTAATGATGAGCGGTCAGTAACTGCTTGCCTGGACACTCGTATACTACATTTTCTTCCATATAAGGCTCTCTCAGACATTCAGGTTTCCTCGCGAAATTTCCCTTCACCATTCAGGATGTGTTAATCATAGCTGAGAATTAGACTCGCACAAGGAATTTGGCGATACCGAAGTTGCGAATCTGCGACCCTTGTTCCCCAAGACGAGCGTTCTACCAACTTAGCTATACATGTTTCTCACCAATAACCATGCCCAAGAGTTAACAGCAGCCTATAGATATAACGAAAAGCACTTACGACCGCAACGAATGGCCGAACAGCGGATCCCCAGCCATTAATAAAATCTCCATTGCGAGCCGCATCCTAATCCAAAGGGCTCCGGTATTAATCACTAGTATAATTAACCTTCGCGGCGCGCCCGGCGCAGGAGTACGGTTACATAATTATGATTATACACGATCACGCCTACATTTACTGAACGGGTAGGCAGGAGAGCTATGCACGGCGCACATACTTCGGTGATAATCTTGGTGCTAGTATAAAAGGGGGGGGGCTAGCGACATTATACCGGAGTCATGTACCAAGCAGGGGGGATAATTATACGAACTATTAGGTATATTTTTAAAGGCATTTTTTTATTACTATCTATATTCTCCCCAGTTACCTAAACCGGACCCAAATGTTTCAAATAACTATGCCCCGAAATTTATGTAAAATTATTTTCGAAATATTATCCTAGAGAATAAAAATAATCCTTTGTTCTTTGTATGGCATGTATAGTATATTGTATTGCACCAATTATTTACAGTGAGCTACTGAAAGAATGGAGGGAACTGAATGCTATGCCATTTAAAAAGAAACATACAAAACTTTAATTTAATTAATAATTATAGTGATATTAGTGATAAGTACCTGCTTAATTTAAATAATATATTTGTACGCTGTAAAGGCTAAACTTGTATGCACATATGTACAATTCTCCATATTGCATACTATATGTAAGTATACTTATGTTTTTTTCCAAATAAATATATCTTTATCTTTATCTTTGCTCGTTGACTAATTACTACTATTAGAGAGTATAATCAATGTCTTTGCCACTCACAATATAAGAAAAATAAATCAAATCTTATCATCTATTGTAATAAAATAGGATTCAGAAAGATTTATTACACAAACTAAAGTAACTAAGTTAAATTCTATGCAAACATGTACCCATTTCAATATGAAGTTGTGATAGTGTCCGAACTTCGACTGTCCCTTTGTACTCATCAATAACAAGTGCTGTTATTTTATTATCTACTCAATCATTGCCCGTTCAAAAAATATAAAAAAAAGCAGCAAGAAATAATAAATGTCCCGCGCCTCCTCCACGGACTTAATGATACGACGACGTAATTCCCAAAGTTTCTCGCTTGTTGTTTGCAATAGGACAAAGGAATGTCTATTCGCCCATATTCTGACGCTTCGAAATTATTCGAACTTATTTCTAGTTACTTTGAAAAGTTTACGACAATGGTACCGAACATTGATGGGGCGTGTTTGGGTAGACTGTACTAGTGGACACTAATTCTGTATATACACTAGAGAGATATATAGACTTTGAATTCGGGGGTTTGATCCATATTATACCATATATACTTAGAGTTAGTACTTTTTTTTGACCAGCTGCTCAAGTCTGCCTAGCCGTTCCTACATTCTACATACCTATAACAATGTGGTCCTCAAAAACGTAAAAGATCTTTCTAAAAAGGGCAACCATGGAGTTGCTTCACTGTTTTTCTCCATAGGAACGGCATTACAAACGGGTAGTAAAGTTGCAGCTTAGCATTTTGTAACCTTTTTGACGATTCATATGTACTGTACTTAATGTTTTACATGAATAAAAAATATTCTGATTCTGATTCTATTTTTTTTTAATGATTCCATACATTACCAACCAGTGATACCGCACGTTTCCGCTAGATGCGCCACTGGTGAATGTATTAAAAGGGCTTATTATCGACTGACATTTACAGTTTACTGTCACAACACATATTACCTCCAGGACCCCAAGTCTGCTAACACAATCGATTCATAATCGAACAGCAACCGCATAGTAACTGTCACTTTTGACAGATATCCCATACAATATCTGTCAAAAGTGACAGTTACTATGCGGTTGCTGTTCGATTATGAATCGATTGTGTTAGCAGACTTGGGGCCCAGAATAGGTCCTCAAAGGTCGTTTCGCACGTGCGGGATGTGTTTATGATGTTGCTGGATACCGATCAATGTTATTTATGAGTTATAAACGGCACATCATCTTGACGCCTCCCCAAACGTGAATGAATGTGAATTTGACGGGTTTATATTATTTTTAGACGATTGACACACGTGGCTTTTCTGATATTGATATTGATCGTTGTTTTGTAAGACAACGCCATCTATTGTATGCTCTGATAGTCAGTTACTACCAGCGCCTCGCGGAATATTTTTACAACTTATAAGGAGCTTGCACTGTGGCGCACACTGGATTTGGAGAGCTATTTGGCGAAATATCGAGCTACGATGTCATGTATGGAGGTTGTCAATCTTGTATATACTTGAATATATGGGTTATAACCCGTTTACATTATAATCGGTATATTTGAAAGAAACCTGTCAAATCGATAATCGTGCTGAATTTCACTCGACTTGAAAGCTCAAATGCCAATGAAAGGTAGGGACCTATCCTACCTACTAATATTGCGATCCAATATTTAATCCGGCATCTCTCAGTCGGCAGAACCAATAACCGCATTCGATCGAATTTGCTCTTTGAAAATAAACCAACGTCTTCTTGGTAACAGGGAAAATGCACCTTCGCAATCCATATAATTAAGATTTAATATCGATTGGAAAACAATATACTGCGTGACTATTGCCTACTTCATAATATCTTCAATGTCCCGATTCCAATTCCTGGCTACGGCCTTCTCTACAACTGTTTTCTGAATTACATCCCGCGAGCTTCGTGCGCGCATAAATTATTGTAATTCCACCGCTCTGGGCCACACCGGGTCCCCTACACATATTAATTTAGCCACAATGCTAACACGGCGGCAAACGGCGGCCCAGGGTCCCCCACCGGCCGTATCTTTACTTTATAGCCCAAATTTTCTTTATTACGCAACTTGTGAATGATAGCGAAGAAGCCGACCCCCGTCGTTTGCCAGTAAAAAAGTATGATAATTAAATGTTTGTACGTCATATTGTTTGGATTCATCTTTCTGTTGTGTAATTTGATAGATGTAGGTAGTGTTACCGGGGATGGTTCACTCGCTGTGCAGCGGGACATCACTAGCGGCGCAACTCGTATGATGACGGGAGAGTAGTTTGACAGTTCGTGTATAAAAAAGTTTTGCCGCGTTGAATAAAAGTATTTATTAAGTATTCCCGTATTTATTATTCTATTTAACAGTAGGTAGATAACATCAAAGTAAGAATATATTCTTTTCTCCGTCGTAATCCTTCTTTTGTCAAAGGTCTTATGTCAATCTCGTTAAATTCGATTATTCGCTTTGATGCCTTTTAACTTCAGGGATATATCGCCTTGTGTCCGGTCGCTTAGCCCGTATTCACTTTCTTTATTTATGTAAGTGCGTACATCTGAAATAGACGCACATTTATTGATGAATTTCTCTTTCCTTTAGATATTATCTGTATCTTGTAATAACTTCTGCCCACGGTCCCTCCATGAAACCTAGCCTATAGAGCTCAGGTATAATATACTAGCTTTCTATCAGTGAAAGAACTTTCAGAATACAATCACTACAGTTCCTGAGATACTCCCTTCATCCACACTTTACGTCTTCTTAAGTAGGCCGAAGTCTCAGTACAAAACGGCAAAAAAAAAATTCCATAATATTTATCCCAATTATAAAAGGCACTTTAAACAGAACTCAATATCGTTGACAGCAAAGCTGACAACGCTATGAATGACGTAACGCGAAGTCGGCGTGAAAGTCGAGAGCTCTGATTGGCGGTCCACTCGATCTGACGATGACGCGCGCTTAGATATAACAGTACTGTGACGTCGGTATCTGTTAGGTATCCAACCTATGGATCTCACGACGCCCAAACAGACCGAGCAAATGCGAGTGTGCACATGGAGCTTCGTGACATTCCCAGGGTGGACTATAAAAAGTATTATTGATATGTTTAGTGTGGAGTCTACGTTATTGTTAGATTAGAATGTATGGTAGAGTTTTAGCTTTAACTGGTGGTAGGCTTCGGCCGTGGCTAGTCACCACCCACTGAACAAAGCCATGTCGCCAAGCGGCCTAGCCGTGTTCCGGCATGATGTTCGGTGTTGCCATTCATGGATGGCGGGTGAGATCAGTTGCGCTGCATGTGCCTAGTGAATGTAGCGTCTCGATCTACTGCCGCCTTCCTACCTAGGCAAGTATGCTCCATAGAAATAAGCAAATTGCGGTCCTCTAACAAGACCAATAAGCCAATGATAATGTAACAACATTTCCCTAAAACGATTTCTTTTGATCATCCCATAAACAATTCTAAGAAGCAATTAGGAGGCTCATAATTAAAGGATTCACGCTACAGCCGCTACCTTCAAAGGCCTTACGAATACGGCTCCCAAAAATTGTATTATTGGTCGTTAGCCAAGAAGAAACAAAAAATATATTTCGCTTCAATGATCACATGTAACGAGTGCTTAGGCCTCAGCCTCGAATTTAGCGGGCAGCGGGGCGGCAGCGGCGGCGGCGCGGGAGCGGCAGGATCTTATGCGTATAATCAAATGGACCCGTTCTCTTCTCTCTTTCTTTATTATTAAGAATTACTTATTCTCTTCTCTTCTCGAAAACAGCGGTGCGGCAGCGGGGCGGGGGCGGGCAACGAGCGGTGCACTCCAGTCAAGCGGTCGCCCGCGCCGCGCTGCGCGTCTGCATTTGTTTTTGTGACGTGTCAAAATATATCGAGCGTTAGGAATCAATTTGAATCAAAAATATGTTGTCGCCGTTTTTCAGACATTTCGTTCGCGAATAAAAACAAATAATTTGACAACACAACCACGAACACAACACTATGCCGCTATAGTGCCGCGCGATCTGCCCGCTGGTTTGGAGAACGGGTCTGCGTTGCCCGCCCCGCTCCCGCGCCGCCGCCGCTGCCGCCCCGCTGCCCGCAAAATTCGAGGCCGAGGCTTATTGTTTGTTCGGATACCTTCATATTTCATCCGCCGTAGATGCTGTGACGTCGCAGACAGAAGGTCGAAGTGATCGTCTAAATTGGATGACTACTTACGATAGCAAAATGGGAATATATTTGAAGAGACGTACCCGTTCAAAGCACTTTGTTTGCATTTTATTTGTTGCGAAACTAAAAATTGTGATTGGATTTAAAATCTCGTCATTTAAATTGTGTTATTGGTGGAGAATATGATCATATAAACCGTTATAGCACTCATTAATCAGCAAACATGTCACGAAATGATGTTCGGAATGTGATTCCTATGGATATGAAGGAGCAAGAAACGCGATGATTATTCCATTAAGGATGTTATAAGTTTTTTTTTTGTGTATAAAACTAATAAGAGCTACACGTTACATTAATTTGATCAACATAATAATAATAATACCATAATTATTTTATGTATTTATAATAATACTAGCTGTTACCCGCGACTTCGTCCGCGTGGTATTTAACAAAAAGCGGACGAAGTTGCGGGTAACAGCTAGTCTAAAATAAAAGTTGCCTAAGTTACTCCTTGTTACATCAGCTATCTGCCAGTGAAAGTCCCGTCAAAATCGGTCCAGCCATTTCAGAGATTAGCCGGAACAAACAGACAGTACAGACAGACAAAAAATATTGTAAAAAATGTTGTTTTGGTATATGTGTATACATCCAAATGCACTTAGTAAAAAGCGGTTATTTTAATATTACAAACAGACACACCAATTTTATTTATTTGTAGTATAGATAAAATAATTATTATATGATATATAAATACACGTAGGTATCGCAAATCGAATGACATCAATACTGTTTCAAAAGTCTCCTGATTACCAAGTCGAAACAGCTTCATCCGAATTCAACGCGAACTCTGACCCGATGGCGTTCCACCAAACATCGAGTTTTCATCAACTACGTTACAGCGCCACGTATCTGCTACGTACGTTCGATTTACGTTACATTTTCCTGCTCCCCCTGCGATCATTCCCTCCCCGATATCGATGCCGTGATTTATTTTTGTTTTCACGTAGTTGAGTAAGTCGGAATTATAAGGTTGGGACCGCGTTATGGCCCATAAAACCTATAATGACTCGGCCGTGCGCCGCGGTGGGTAGTATTTATTTATAAAATTACCGACACAAAAAAGCGAGGAATAATTGTTTCTGTGTGTAGATGTAACGTCGAAAATGCTCGTTCGAACGTCCAATAGCTCGAATATTTGGAATTTGCAACATTATGTGTGTTCATTGAAAGAATGTTGGTGCTTCGAAACTGACGTAGTAGCGTGGCTTGCTTTTATGAGGACACTTTGATTTGATTTTGTGAAATATTCGGTTAGTAGTTTCATGGTAAAATGTTTTAAAATATTCCTCTACATTTTATCTATTTTGAAAAATAGGTACGCAGACGACGGGTCCTAAAATAATTCACCCTAACTCACAAGAGTTTAGGTATTGTATTTAAACATTACATTGTTGTTAAAAGTCTACTAATTGCATCACCACAGAAAATAAAGCTTGCTCTAGGGATTTATCTCAAAAATAAAATATTTCCATTTGATAAAGGTAAATCAATAGCAGCCCCGGTCCCGGTTGCCGTTTTGTCGGAACGTGACCGAGTGTTAGATGTGTTATCAGCAGACGAATCTCCCCAATTACAACGAGCGACCTAATCTCAACGTATTTATAATTCACAGTAAAAGCGCCAATGAGTTGCCTGTTAGTAGTCACGTTTCGGTTCTCCCTGATTTCGTTTAGATATATTCAAAGCGTTTAGTTATTATTGTATTTTAGATGTATCAAGCAGTGATAGCCAAGTTGGTAGAACGCTTGCCTCGGTAACGAGGATTGCAGGTTCAAACCCCGGCTCGCACCTCTGGGATTTTTCAAGTGCGAATCTCATTTTCAACCATGATTATCACTTGCTAAAAAACGGTGAAGGAAAACATCGTGAGGAAACCTGCATGTCTGAGAGATCCCCTCGAAAGGCGTGTGAAGTCCGCCAACCCGCACTGGGCCAGCGTGGTGGACTATGGCACTAAGGACGGCAATATATTTCTGTTGAAGTCCAAATCATCTATTAAGTGCTCACTTAAGTGTCACTGCTCCTATGGACATTACCTATCTCAATGCTTTTTATATCTCCCTTGAAAACTCCTAGCCATTTATACATCGGATATCACAACAACACGAGCGAGAGACTTGTATATAGATAGCTAAGTCTACAAGCTAATGGCTGCACCGAAGCCCTAACTTCCGGCTATTACACACCTTCGTACCTACCACCGGATTGAGATAACAGAGGCGCATTCATAAAAGGGAACGGCAGGTGCCTTTCGACAGTAGCTGTATAGTGAAACAAAGCGAAAATGGGGCTCTGCGAGATGTAAACCCGTTGAGAATGGTATATCAGTGTGCTTCGACCGGTGTCTCGGGTGTAACTTCGCTTTATTGCGTTATCAGCGGCTGTTAGCACGTTAGATGCGGGGTGTACCGCAAGGAGCGGTGTTGGGACCGTCGCTTTATATACGCTAATACTTGATGAAATGTTCAGTGAATACATTAGTTTGTGTGAGTACATTTACTATCAAGATTAATTGTTTATTAATGAACGTGAAAATCACAACTATGAGACGATAGCTCCATTAGATCAAAAGTAACACAGAGCTTCTAATTTGTTTATTAATAAGTACTACGTACTTTTGCATCATTTTAATTATACCCGTCAATAAATCAATTTAATTATAACATTTTGCATCAATTTAATTATACCCGTCACTAAATTAAGGGGGTTTTTAAGAATGTGGGAGTCCCCGCAACGACCTCAGATACTCCAGTCGCTCCAATAATTGATCACAAAGTAAACCGCGAAGCGATGCTTCATTACACAGTACCAACTCCATTATGTGTTAGAATCGATATTTCAATAAGCATTACAATTACAACTTTATCACATGAGACATATGGATCGTTTTTAATTAAATTTCGAACAAACAACATGTTTTACTGTGCTGAAATAGATATCTAGTTTAGAATATTTCATGATAAAGTACTTACCAAATGTTTAATTGGTTTAAGATGATTTATTGTAGATATAACAGAAACTTTGTCCCGAATCAGAATAAAATTTCAATTAAGTTAGTTCTCTAACTTAATTAGATTTCATCTGTGTTCATTGTTATAGAACGTAGAATCAATATCAGACAGACTTTTGATTTTATAAATTCTAGTTCAAAAATGTCAACGTCGAATAGTATAGATAAGTACTCACAGGTTTGATGTCCTCATAAAACTTCATCTTACTCTAGGAGTAACCAGGTATTAAGCTCAGATAGAAGAATAACGACATATTGATATTAGTATTAAAACCGAGAGACAGATAACCTTTGCCATGCTTCATAATCTAGTAAATGAACGCTTACAACCTATATGGTATTCATTAGAAGCTTTTAAACCAACACTCATTAAATTGAGTAATAAAACAGAACCACCAGAACCTTCTCGGCTGAAGGAATATAATATGTTAATAGCCGAACAGTTTGTTTAGTTTAGCAGATTTATTGTTCGTGCGAAAACATATGGAGGCAGCTCAGCGGTTGGTGTGCCTCACTTGCGGTGTATTTTTTTTTCTCTTCTCTGTATATGCTTACCGATGCTAGAATACATTCAATTAATACATATGTCTTTATAATTAGATAGAAGCTATTTATTGGGCTAGCATTTCATAGTTCATAGTTCAACAAAGAACTAAGGAAGATTTTAATTACCCAATGCATTTATCTAGATTAAAGTACCTCTTATTTGAGTTAACCCTAAATTATCTCCTCTGTGTGTTTCCAAACTATAGATCGTTATTCTGATTAATATGCAGGAGGATTAAAAGACTTATTCGTTAACAGGCACTTTCGTACCGCCGGGGCGCGCCGCTTTTCGTTTACCTTCAAAAGAAAACATTCGCATGGCTTAAGGGTTATTTTCAAAAGGTTGTTACGACGATTTGGGAATGTCGTGGCTATTTTACCACTTCAAATTGAACTTATAATTATTTTGTTTGACCTTATCTTTCTGATTTCTTTTAAATACGCATTGTCTTGTATATCTTTTATGGAAATCTGTTTAAATAGAACTTCTTTTGCTCTAATATTAAGACGTTGCAGTTTACTTGCCGGTGATATGACATTATTATCATCATTCGTAATTCGTAATTTTTATCTCTAAAATCATGTTTATCAATATTCACCCAATCCACACGTGGTAAAACTACCCTACACAACCATAATTTGCCACTATCTTCACGCAACTTAAGAGAGTAATACCAATCTCAGGGCCATCGCACACCAACAGATCATCTACAGGGTTGTCACTTCGTATATTACCCTCTAAAATTAAACCTCCGGGGCTTGCTGGGCCAAATAATTAAGATAAATTTGATAGAGTGTGGATACCACCAGTGGTGTGGAGACGGCAGTCGCGCTGACTCGTAAATCCACGATTACGTGCTCTGTGCGAACGTTTTAATGAGCTGCGGGGCGGATTAGGGTTGTCAGTTAGTGGAAATATTATAAACTGTAATAATGATAGTGTTACCAGTGTTCGTAAGCTGTCATTTTCCCAAATGTATTGCGATTGCTACGTGCCTGTTAATTTATGCATCAAACTTACTGAGGGTCAGAATTTTTCATCCTATACCGCTCACGATGACTGTCATAGATGTTAAGCTTTTTCCGACTAAAGACGTTTGATCTTACCAACTCACGCACATTAACCTCATTAGAATATTTTTTATGGCGTCTTTGCCAGCCCTACCGCCTTTTCCCATGTGAGCCGATAAGCCCGCTGAATTGCCGGCAACTTGAGAGGCGACACACTTGCTACTCATCGAGCGGCGATACTACTTAGAGAGCTTACAAGTTCGCGGCATGCATGGCGCTGTGCGAAACGATCGAGTCGCACTCTCATTCTTAATTCATGAGTGAAATGATACATGAGATAGTCTTGTTATATCACCGTCGGTCGCAATATATACTCTGTTCTTTTTAGAATCTGGTTCCCACTCGCATCGAGGTGATTCAGAATCATATTATTCCACGAATTTATCAATTTCTAGTCTTGACTCTTCGGGCGATTCGAAGTCTATCTGCCTGAATAAACAATGTGGACTGTCGCAAAAAGTCCTGCCTCCAGGCTACTTCCCATGCAGATTGGAAAAGTTCTTTGATAACCAATTAAATTGTAACCGATACAGCGCTTGGAATATTCGGTTTAAAATTCATTGCCCACTTAATTCGATTGCTAATGCTTTGTTTTACGACTAGTTTATCTTGACGGCTTTTTTGTTGGATACCTCCTGTTGTTGATGATTCAATTACAAAATAACATTTGTATTTAAATTATAACGTATATTTATTAACACATAAAAAACTCATCAATAACGTAAGATCACCATTCTGAGAATGCAGAGTGCAGAGATCATTTATTGCCCCAAAATAAAGTCATCAGAATCAGAAGGCCATTCTGTGCATGCAGAGTGCAGAGATTATTTATTGCCCTCAATTTCGTCACACGAGTAGATTATTTGGAGAGGCACCCGAATCCCATATTAAACTGAGCTGTGCTCGTAAAAAATAAATAACGAGCAATAATACGAGGGTAGGAAGTCAGTAGTCCATAATACATAAGTATAGGAATATGACATAATTCCAAATCGCTCGCACGCTCGAATGCTCTGACAGTTAATCAATAAAGCAAAGGTACTGGTTCATGTGCTATCTAGTCTCTTAAATTTAGTATATTAGTCTAGTTCAGTGCTTGCTAACATATACATTTACCTTAAATTTATAGAGGTTTTAATTAATTTGCAAGGACATACCAACCATTTCTCAGTAGGGTATATATCGAGATATTAATGAATTGGAACTGTATGAATAGGTAGGTAGAACTTATAACATCTCTCTTCACCGACATAAATAACTAAAGCGTCTATTAACTAACCTAAAAAAAAAATACAACCGAATTGAGACCTCCTCCTTTTTGAAGTCGATTCATAATAAGTTCCCTCAAACCTCCTCTGAATAAATACTAGTTACTGTAAACACGTAAATATTCACGGCTATATAATTCTGTTAATTTACCAACTGAATAAGAACAATGCCGTTCGTGTTCCTATCACACCTAAAATACATTCGGCAAACTATATATCGGTTCCGAAAGAGATTAATAGTACCAATAACAAGAAACTAGTGGGTAATTAGAGGCATATAATGTTTGGAAGCGAAGCACATTTATCACTTGACTGGTGATTTAGTAACTTGCCTTCTGATGTGGACCGCCGGTTATACATAATATGAACTTGGCAGGTGATAAAACAGAAATCGGCGCTTTTATGCTTACTTATTATTACTGGGTCATATCTCTATATAAAGCTATTACTAAGTCAAGTCTCTGGGTAATACTTCATGGTATACGGTTCATTGGAAACACACTAATTACTTCTTTACATCACACTTAATAAATTTTGTTCTAGGTATGACTTTAAGTAATAAGTATTTACCTATTACTTGAAATAAAAATAATTTTGCGGATTTTATCGCGTTTATTTTATGTTTTTTTCGTTCCCTACGTTTCGGCTGCTTTTCGTCGGGAACGTAAATAACATGAAATAAACGCGATAAAATCCGCAAAATTCGTTTAGTTAAAATGTGTTCTATTCGCGTAAATATATAAAAATCACTATTTTTTTGTTTTTCTATCAGGTATGTTTTGCATAATATCGCAGACTTTAAGTTGTTGATTATAAAAATAAGTCATTTAAGTAGTTCTATGTGTTTATTTATTAGTATTTTTCAATCAACTTTGTATTAATATGTATGGATAACTGACCGGCCTGCTTATCCCAGGAAGAACGTAATAAATATGTCATATTTAATTACATAAATGTACACAATTGTATTATTTATTATAAAACAAAGCCTTTAAACAGGTTTGTCCGTCGTACCGTCCTCAAAAATTACTAAGCAAATTTTATGACAGATTTTAACTCTGTAAACTACCCATTAAATCCGTGGTTTGCCGGGCGGGCTACTAGTGAAGCAGATATACATGCTGAATGTGTGTTTAAAATATGTCACATCATCACCCCACACTCATAAGGTGAATAATATAACTGAAAAATGCATGTGTTACACCAAATATTATTAAACTAGCTGCGCTCCGCCGTGTGACCTGCGATTAAAAAGTTTGTCCTTTTTACCGGAATTAAAAGTAGCCTATGTGCTATTCCAGACTCTAATCTATCTCTGTGCCAAATTTCATCCAAATCCGTTCAGCCGTTTTGGCGTGATTGAGTAACAAACATCCATCCATCCCAACTTTCACATTTATAATATTAGTGTGAAGTGTGATTCTATTAAGATATGCGTACAATATTGAAAGATCATAATTCTTAAGGCGAATCAAGATATCGCCTGCGCTCTCTCGAGCCCCTGCAGTGGCTCCCCACGTCACTGTTCCAAAACACAGCGCTTTTTTGTAAGACTCTTTGGAAAATGGATTTTTCTAGAGCCCTACACACTAGGGACCGACCCGCGGGAAAAAAATGAGGATTATGTAAGTTCGTCGAAGTTCCGCGCTCGGCTCGGTTTACTCCATGAATTTTCCGGCTTTTTGTTTTGCTCTCATTGTGTCTGTGAATTTATAGGGTAGGTAGGTACACGTGGAATGTAAGGTGAAATATTTTAGCTATTCCAGTATTCACATTGGACGTGCCAGAAACATTTGCATTTTCGCGTTATATTACATATTTTAGGGTCTACTGAGTTTATTCTCAACTCCGCTTAGTTTACATATGTGAGTTTGTTATGACTTTTATTTATGAGTACATCGAAATCTGACTAACTTTTATTTCTAGCCGATGAAAAAAAGAAGGATTCTTACTCGACACGTTAATTTTGTATTTCTAAGCTGAATACAGCAATATATCAATACAAATATAAGGTATTGATTGGCTTTTTCAAACCGAACTTAACAATCTTGGTCTCAAAACTCGTCAATATGAAAACCACAACAAAGTAAATATTAATAATCTTGGTATTACAGTTTTTCTCTGTTCGTGGCGTTGTGGATGCAGGGCAGGGGGCTAGATCATATCACGCCAACACTGGGGCTCTGATGATATATATCCTCCATAAATCTGCCGAAGTCAGCGCCCGAACGCTACTGCGTGTTGTCTTATTGGGATTGAAACGTTAAATATGTAGAGCTTTGCTTTAAGATAGTTTGGTGTGAGTTCGATGTTTGTTATATCTTTATAGTTAGTTACCTACATAAGGTTATCACTGAGAGAAGCAACGAGGCAAAGTTTAGAATCAACTAACATTATCGTTTTGAAAATCAAACACATTCTGATATTGCAGAGTTTTCCAACATACCGTTCGGATATTGCAGAGTTTTCCAACATGCCATTCTCACATTGCAGAGTTTGGAGGAACGAGAAAAACGACACGTAAGCCACAAGGAGCAGTTAGCGCGGGAGCAGCGCTACCTCCGGCGGCGGCTGACGCAGCTGTGCGCTGCGCCGCGTGACGTCACGACGCGCACGATATCGGAGAGCTCGATGACGCACGCGCACACGACGCGCGCGGACTCACTGTCGTCGCTAGAGTCGTCGTCCGGCGTGTCGACTGCGGAGCGGTCGCCATCGTCAGTCTCTGAAAGTGGTGAGTCACTCTGCAATATTAGAATTTTTCGTATATTATTTATAAATAGGGTTTTAAACTGGTATAAAACAAAGAAAGTGTACCTTGAAAAAAATACTAAGCTTACGGATTTTATCGCGTTTATTGCATGTTTTTTATTTACGCTCCCGACGTTTCGGCTGCTTTTCAGCAACCATGGTTACGGGAGGACTGAGGTGTTTGACGTCCCAGTATCAAAGTTTGAACTGGGGTACCCTCATATTTAGTTGTTGTTTGTGGTCCGATCTATGCAGAATGTGCTCACTGTGTCTCGAGGTCTTGTTTACCTATTAATATTGGCAAGCGTCGCTATCTAGCAATAAAATAAATACCCAACGCAAATAAAAATCTTCCAATGACCGTATAAAACTACATACGATGTTTTCAATATATCGTAAAGACGTTATAGATCATAATAAAAATTAACATATATAAAGCAAATTGAGCTACGTAATGGCCTAATGAGACGGTTAATCGCCTCTAAAGAACTATTTATCCCATACATAAACCGTGGTATTGTTAAGCATATCAATTGTAGGGAAATAAATATGTAATAAATAGAATGATGGGGGAATCGAATGGCTTAGTTTAATTCGGTGTTGGAAGCATCAGTCGTTTGATTTTTAAACGCACGTTCAAGCATAAAAGAACGCTCCAATAAAAAAGAACTAATGTCTCGGACACTGGCAGCATTGTGTGGGAGAATCACATTGAGCCTGACTCAATATAAAAAGGCTATTAAGAAAAATAAAACACATTAAAACGCTCTTCTGTGTGTTTTGGTTCTTAGCGCTCAATTTTGAAAATCGAATAACTTCTTACGGTTTGGAGATATTTTTTAAAGGGAATACCTACAGTACTATATTTACCATCACATCTACATATATTTGTCATAAATTGGATCTATATTTGAGTATAATATTATCATATAAATATGACGTCCCAGCTTCATGTCATAGATACATGATGATCTACCCATATCGCACGATGACAGTAATAAGCGCGTAAATTTACCACCCAAGGTCTATCGTCGTAACAAACAAACTTCATTTTTAAATATGAGTACTTTTAAAATTCAAAATTAAATAAACCCTAACATTAATTAAGGGCTCGCGCACACCGCCGCGGGCCGGGAATCGCATTAACTTAATCGTGTATGCGCTGTGACGTGTGGACGCGCCGACACGCGATGTGCGTCCACCGTGAATGATTGCTTTAACCTCTACTATTTAGTCTTGTAATATGATATACTCACCTCATAAAACTTACAGTAAAGGAGTCCAAACACACAAGTACTGCGTTCCCCGTCCTAAGTAATGTATGACTTGCGCTCACACAGACAGTAGGCCGCCAGCAACGCATACATAACAACAAATTTTGAATGAGGAACGTCGAACGATGACTGTTTGGGGTCTAAGATTTTATTCGTACTTATAAAAAATAATAGGCATATTTATTGAAATATTTCTACCGCGTTTTTTCGTGTGTTCGTTTTTTATTATTCAGTATTCTTGTTTATTTTGTAAGCTCATATTTGCATTGCTGGCAAGCAATTAAAATGATGTGAATAAAAAAATGTTGAATAAAAAGCAATTCCTGACGTGTTTAAAAAAAAACTATGAAAACTTGCCTAGAAATATGAAAATAAATCTACATTGAAAACCAATGATGCATAACTCAATGCGAACGATTTATGAATAGAATGGTGTATTCAAGCTGCACTATGAAGTACGCGTCGAGAGTTCTTTGTTTGTTTGCTAGCCTTTTTAACCCCCGACGCGACACAAAAATGGGTGTTATAAGTTTCACCCCTAAATCTATCTGTGTTATTTTTCTTTCCATATTCAAAATCTGAAAACCAATACCTGGAAAAGAAAATTAAAAAAAAAACAAAATACCCGACTCCGACCGGTCCCGATCGATCAAAAACCGAACCGTTTAAGTCGCCACTGGACTTCATTTATTTACGCATTTTCAGATTTTCCTGAAATTTCCAATGTTCCGGACATAAACCGTATGATTTGGACCGAAACCGTATTATTACGAACATAAACAAGAATAAAACAGCCAAATCGGTTCAGCCGTTCTCAGGTGATGATGCGCCTACCAACGAATAGCATTTCATTCAATCTGATTTGACGTCTCAAACTTCATAGTTGCGTTTTTTGTGTACGACATTGTTAAAATATAATAAATATCGCCAGACGAACACACCAACTGTATGGCCCCATACTAAGCAACGCTTGTGTTATAGGTACCATACAATGGACTGGGGGCGATCCCAGTAACACCCAGACCAGGGCAAATTACGAAAAGACCGTTTCCGAAATTTTCCCAGGCAGGAATTGAACCCGCAACTAGCTGGTGCGGTGACCCGACCGGCCTACGCTCAAACCACTAGACCAAGCTGTCGTCGTGTGTTATGGGTGTGTGCGTTAAATGTAGGTCATAGGTGAGCTGTTAATGAAGAATACATGGATTCCCGCAACCACGTCCTCTATTTCTAAGGCCCCGCATCCATGTACCCGGTGGCATCATTACCGCGAGTGATTTACGAGAGGCGCGCGCGGCTTATCGCACTCTCTTGCCGCCTCTCGCTTATTAATTACACGAGCAACGCACACGCACGGGGCCCGGCGTTGTTAAAACTTCACACATGAATATCTGAGGGAGCCGTGAATAAATATTGATGAGGCCGGATGGGAATCGGTTGTTGGAATTGTCATTTTTCGTGGGACAGTTTGAGGTGACGTATTATTATGAGAGTAGTTTTTTTTATTTTTTATTACGATATACGCAAGTATCTGATCTCGATCTCACCTGATAGTAAGTGACGATGAGATCTACGATGTAGCATACTTGCCTATATTTGTGAGTCGTGTTTATACAATGTTTGGATTTGTTTTGAGTCAGCGTGTTGCATAAACCCAGACTTGAGACTTAAGCCTAAATTAAGCGACTGCTGAGGGCTGAGGGCTGAGGGACTGAGGGCTAACAAGTAGGTCATAACGATCATGTTTATACATAAAATGTATGTGTAAACAATATTTGTTTTTTCTCTGAGAAAGCGAGCCAGCACATCACCGCACACTTAGTATGTAGTGTTTTTTTTTAATTTCAAATAATATGAGTTTTTTTTTTCTGGAATGTGACCTTTGTGGCTTACGATGGACCTGTTAATATATTTTACAATATTATTGTTACTCCTTATATTACAAGCGACTCTAGTAAATCGAGAATAAAAAATACGGCCGTATCTCACAGTAACAGCCGCATAGATAATAACTATTGGTGCGTATATCAGCATCAGAGAGGGATAGAATATGCTTTAACTTACGCCAAAGAGAGACAAAAGAGGAAGCCCGTAAACGGGAAATTGGTTTATTTCCTTTTTATGAACATAATATATCAAATATAATGAAACTAGCGGGGCCTTTTGTTTTGAATAAACAAATTCGGCGAATATACGACCGCCATACATATAAATTTATTGCGCCGTATAAATCAACGCGACTCAGTTTTGAGACGACCGACCGGCTTGCCAGCGGCTCCATTGATTTTTCTCTGCAGCTTAACTCCCAATGGACATAGCGTGATGATATGTACCCCGTATTTTTATTGCAACCATGGGCTGTCGAATAGCGAAGACCCTGTTGGAATTGATTCAGTAGTTTTTCGGTTATGCTCGTTATTTACTCGTAGATGTATCACAGAAGCGTATTAGATAATCAAGAACTATTCAAATGACGATGGCTTAAATACGAGGCTGTTACTATAATGTTGCTACTTACGCTGCTTCCGCTATCTCCATTCCAAAGCTACCATTTGTCTCCAAATCAGGTCAACGATGTTCTCTCTCAAACAATCGTTCCGTTGTAAATAATCAATGATGCTGAAAATAGGAGATTTTCATAACACTCCCCACCCTTGTCAATGTCCATCTTAATTGTCTCGGCTTTCTGATTCCGAGTGGGGTCGAATCAGGTTAAAAGGGATTCGGTTGTATAAGGACCGGAGTAGTGCATGGTGGTACTTGTTCACCTCCGACACAGGACATAAAAAGGTGTTATAAGGGAGTTATAAGCCGAATGTTTTAACTAATTGCGATGGGTTTTTTTTAATTCAAAAGCTGCTAAATTTAAAATGGCTTTTTCACAAGTCAAAGGAATGGTTCAAATTATACACATTATCAGTGGTTTATGTGAGGTGTAACAAAAATGGTGTAAAATATTTTAACAGATGAATCATTAGTTGTATGGTTCACGTTGATGTATGAAATGATTGCGCAATTTGTTGGATTTTTTTTACCAAGGCGATCCAGTTGCGTTTGGCCATACGCTCAGTGCGAGGTGTAATCTACGAGTATACTAATATTATAAATGTGAAAGTTTGGATGGATGGATGTTTGTTATTCAATCACGCCAGAACGGCTCAACGGATCTGGATGAAATTTGGCACAGAGATAGATTATAGTCTGGAATAGCACATAGGCTACGTTATATCCCGGTAAAATGTATGGTTCCCGTGGGATAGATTTGTTTCAATTTTTCATAGAGCAAAGGATCAACATGATTTTTTGCGCGGGTAACACCGCAGGGCTCAGCTAGTTTTTTATATGTTTAATAATGTGATTTATATTTATGGAATGTTATTTTTATAACCTACTTTTGGCCCTGTTAAAATATTTTACACTATTATTGTTACACCTTATATATTAAGGAAACCTTGTACATAATCTTATGAGCGAACTGAATAAAACACAGCTACTCATAGAACGTTCCTGCAATCTGGTGATGTTATCTTACATACATATAAATAAAATTGGAGTGTCTGTTTGTAATGTTAAAATAACCGCTTTTTACTAAGTGCATTTGGATGTATACACGGTACCTATACCAAAACAATTTTTTTTACAATTTTTGTCTGTCTGTCTGTTTGTTCCGGCTAATCTCTGAAATGGCTCACCCGATTTTGACGGGACTTTCACTGGCAGATAGCTGATGTAACAAGGAGTAACTTAGTCTACTTTTATTTTTGGAAAAAAAAAATAGGATCTCCCGAAAAAAAATTAAAACCAATGTTGCAGCGCAGCGCCTGATTAAGTTTGATAGCAACAACCTGAAATGCGTCCCGCGGGCTCAGAACGCGCGAGCAGGCTGTTGCCAACGGTTGTGTTTTTGTTAAATACCACGCGAACGAAGTCGCGGGTAACAGCTAGTAAAAAATAAAATCACTATTGACATATTTGTATCCTACCCTCTTAACCGGATTTCGTTATAAATTAGTTTTTCCAACGCGTAACTAGTCCATCCCGGGCGTTAGGATGAAACGGCCTTAACCCGGGTAAACTAGTTTACCGTGGAGTGGGGTCCGATAAAATGTTTGCTTGTTACTGTACAAAATGGTCGGCTTGATTATAAGTAAATACTTATAAAAAATATAACTTCATTTTACAAATAGCAACCATGATGTTTCTTGCCAGAGGCATTAAAATGGAATCGTTTTTTTGTGTAATTTTTGACGATTCATAAGTAGTATTGGTTTACCATCATTTCTACGAAATGTTCCGTCTCTAGGGGGTCCAGAATCATGAGTTGAATCCATCGTATCAGTTTTCGTTATGAAGCCACCAACACCCAGTATAGGTAACATTATATAAAGTTATCAAAGATGGCGGCTCTACGCATGCCGTATTCATACTATGAAGGCATCAGGCATGCGCAGTCGCCATCATTGCTCATCTTATTTGATTCGGATTGTATGGAGGAACTTCTAGTGTAATCGCAACGCCATCGAGAAAACTATTGTCACTTCCATTACTTACTTATTTGCGGAATGTGTGGTGTGAGCGAAACAAAACCTAAGCTCGGTGTACACGGCAACACTAGTTGGTATGGAACGGTTCGGACTTCACCAATCAATAACATAAGGGCTGTCATATTTCCAGTGAACTGACAATGCGGTTGTTGTCTATTGGATTGTCTGTGGCTTGATAGGTTTGGCGGCGACGCATTACATTACAATAGGTATATCGGTCATGTAAAAAGGTAGCAATATTGTTTGAAAGCATAATAAATTTAACTGATATAGCAGTCCCGATTCCTAAAAATATAATTATTATTATCTAAGATCTCGCCTCGTGATAGATATTCCATTACTCTACCCAGAGTCAAAACAACGATAAAGCCAACACTTCGCGTGTTCAGATACCGTGCGCAGGCCCTCCTCCCGATAAGCCTTCCGTGTTCCGGCGTTATCAGTGCCTCTACAGTGCAGGGGCCGAGTGGGGGAGAGGGGGTGAAGGCACTAATTACCGCAACTATCCAAGTTTAATTAGGTCGCAACCCGCTTGTTTATGTAACGGCGGATGTCGAGGACAGAGGAAATTAGGTGGGATATTTTCATCATCATCTTGGTGTTCTGGTTTGTGAGATAAAATGATAGAGATTTGACGGCCTGATTAGCGCAGTTGGTAGTGACCCTGCTTTCGGTATCGAGGGCCCCGGGTTCGAATCTTGCTATGGACTTGATATGACTTGACTTCAATCTGGGTGTTTTCAAGTCGAGAGTGAACAGGTACCTTCTAGGCAAGTATGCTGCATCGTAGATCTCATCGTCACTTACCATCAGGTGAGATCGAGATCAAATAATTGCCTATAATGTAATAAAAATCAAAAAACTAAACTATGTGTGATGAGCACGAATGTTCGGACCCGAGTCGTGGATGTTTAATATCTATATACGTATTATATACTCAGTTCGCACTCAGTCCATTGTGCGGTACCTATAACACAAGCGTTGCTTAGTGTGAGACCGTATAGTTGGTGTGTTTTCGCCTGGCGATATTATTATTTTATTTATTTACCTGCCAAGCAATATCTACGTAATTTTCCCTTCAATTTCTGTGGAATTGAATTTCCTCACGCGTCAACTGTGTCTTATGAGATCCTAATTTTACGCAAATAGCCTGTTGTGTGTGTATTTTCCTCTCATCTCGACCTTTTTCGTGAGATTGGGAGGATTCTCGGATGTATTGAAGTATACTTGTAGAGCTACTCACATTAATTTATGAAATAGGTTTTGCTCTTGAACTCGAGAACCGATTCATAAATTTATTTCGACGTTCAATTGCTGTATGTCTGAAAGAACCTGATAAATTATCAAAAGGCCGGTCTGCCTGCTCCCTCTAAGCTAACAAGGTAACACATCCATGCCTAAAGTATCTGGATTATTAAAAAAAAATTGACAAAAAAAAACCGTCTTCAAAAACCAAAAACTAATCAAATCTTGAAATCTACCTTATTCCTAAATCAAATATTTTTTCGGCTTCCCTTGTACGAATAATTATCTTCGCGACTGCTAGATATGTTCTCTATTATATCCCGCGTCGCTCTGCAAAACAAATAAATCTCGTCACTCCAAGCTGCAGAGGTGCCGGGCAGGGTCCATGGCTAGTGACGTCACACGCCCTGGAGTGGACATCGTGGATTTATGGCGCACAGACAAACAATCGGTAAATTATCGGGGAGATATTTATCGGTTTCTCCCGATGTGAGGACAGGTGTGGAGCGTATAGAACAACTACCTATAAATATACCTACCCCCGTTTCACATGGTAGCCGGGTTCGTTTAGTGCAGGGATTCCCAAACTATTTGGGGCAAGAGACCCCTTTTTCAAAATGAACCCATACCTCAGACCTCCATAGCCAAATTACTTTAAAAATACTATCTCTAATTTTTTTTCCTATTGATACAAAATAAGAATTTCATCTTGTACGAACTTACGAACTGTACGAACAATAATACTTCCTACTAAAATATTAGTCATTCTTATAACAAGTTGGTACACGTAACACAAACTATGGCCATAGGGGTCAAGCTCCAGGGCCCCAAGTCTGCTAACACAATCGATTCATAATCGAACAGCAACCGCATCGTAACTGTCACTTTTGACAGATATCCCATACAATATCTGTCAAAAGTGACAGTACTATGCGCTTGCTGTTCGATTATGAATCGCTTGTGTTAGCAGACTTGGGGCCCAGATCGTTGAGCGAGAAGAGCCGCGGTCAAAAGGTAGTGTTAAATAATAGCCCAAGCTTTCAAATATAATGGGCAAATACGCCCTTTAATGGGTTGATGTTAAACGAACCATTACATGTTAATACGCCCACAAAGATGGCGTATACGCCCCGTTTAATGGCCTCAAAGTGTACAGAATTTGAGTGATCTATTTGAACGCATTGTGATATATTAATGTACATATACCGTCCCGCAAATTTGTAGGTTTTGTCCATAGTAGGTCCTACAGTAACATAGCCTATATAGCCTTTATAAATAGTGAACACTATTATTTCATAGTGTTTCACTTTCACATTTCATTTTATTTTATGTTCTAGTTTTAAGAAATTGAAATTATATACCTATTAACATTTTAATTGTACGTTAAATAATGTACCGAGCTCCAAGATACAGACTTTGTCTAGTTTGGAGCTCACCAATACTTTGTTCTTGTTAATGTTAATTGAAATAAACTATTCTTATTACAGAATAGTAATAAAAAAAAAAAAAAAAAAAGAGTATTTTTAAGAAGAAAAGACGGGCTATATCCATAGCGCCGCAGATAGCTGCGCATAAAAGTGAAACGTAATTCGTGTCTTTGTAACGTCTCGAGAAGTTTGCGGCGATGTATTTTTTTTAATATAAGTAGGTACTTAAAGAAACAGTTTTCGGTACTTAGGCCAAGGACGGAGAACCAATGGACAAGCTCCGTATTACGTTAATGCATTCAGAATAAAACACTTTGTTATAATTATTTAGTACTTATGTTTAAATATACTTTATAATAATAATAATATCGCCAGACGATAACATCCACTATACGGCCCACACTAATCATCGCATGTACAATGGACTCGGGGCGAACACATTATATAGATACTTAACATCCATGACGCGGGTACAAACATTCATGCTCGTCACACAAATATTGTCCCTACCAGGATTCAAACCCGGGACCCTCAGCACAAAAAGCAGGATCACTATCCACTGAGCTAATCAGGTCGTCATAAGAACTTTAAGTGTTGATAATATCACATTTTTTAAAACATTACAATACGTAACATATACTCGTGAGATGGTACACACATTAATAACAGCAATTTATCATCCATGTTGTATATTCTCTGGCAGATTGAAATACATAATGTAACATGCATGCACTTGAATCTGCCAGCGAATGTACCAGAAAATGCACATTCCCATCACATGTCCACACACATTACAAATTGTATTCGTCTGAGTAATACGTTAACGCAGTCGTAACTATACTAGTGATGCGACGAACATACCACTCGAGTGAATACTAGGTACGGCGGATACTTATATTACTTGATATACTGATACTTATATTTCTGGCCGATCTTCTCCATCGGAACGGCATTCCGTACAGGTGGTAAAGTTGTAGCTTAGCATTTTGTAACTATTCTGACGATTCATAAGTACTGTACTTATGGTTTACATGAACATATTCTGATTCTATTTATTATTATATTGTTAACAGTTTTGGTAAATATTTATCTGCTTATCAATATTTATCCAATATCACGAGAATAGAAATAGAAACGATTCTTTTTAACCATTATAGAACTTATAAATCGGCACAGGACACTGGTAACCTTTCGGAACGTAATAAAATATTTGATTTAAAATAAAATACTCGTTTTCAGTCAGTTCTGAATTTGAATTAGGTTATTCAAATCGACTATATTGTATTTTAACGAAGAATCCAAATTTCTGCATTGCTAAAAAAACTCGATATTTTCACAAAACTCGAGTACAATTGGTCGCATCACTATTCCGTAGCGAGGCGGGGCTTTCCTATTCAATTTCTGTCGGAAATAAATTCCGTGACGAAATATTGCGATGCAGGCTATACAAGCTATACATGCTGTCCCTGTTTGCCTACCGAGTACATTGCATCTATATACTAGTAAAGTGTAATTATAGTGAATATTAAATCCAAAAAACGTTTGCACGACACGGAATTCTAGCCCAGTACTTTACTGATAAGGGGAATATTAGATTAAGCTTAGCCAAAGGATTTTATAGCCGTAATAATAGCTCGACCGCACGAGCGCTTTTAACGCGAGCTCAAAAAGCGCTTTAATATATCAAATGGTAATTAGAAAAACGCTTGCTAGTGTGTTACGCTACCAAACGATGTTAGTGTTGTAGAAGTCACGGATAAGTCAAATGAAAAAAAATGAAAATTTATCGATATTTTAAATGTGATGTTGTTCATTTTGCAATTACTTTAAACATTTTATTAAAAGAGATAATTGACTTTCAGGAAATACACTTAACAGTAGCAAAATACCTAGAGGTGGCAACGCCATATTTTTCTAAAAAAGTTTCGAATAGATTTTAAATCCGTCCAATCCATCGCACTCATCGTATCTGGTTTACGTTCAGACTTAACATCTCTGATAATTACAACTATTCACAACATATCGGTCGCCATTCGCTTTGTGGTACCGAACTATTTCAATACCAATTCAACACGGTTCACGATCAAAGGTACAGAATTCCTGGTATTAAAGCTTTACATATTGCATTGCAATAGTGTTTTGGGTGCGTTTTAATTGCGTATCACAGATGTGTTCGTGGATGGTATTACTTGTTTGTAGAACATACAAAGGGCATGTACCTTACCTACCTAGTCGTTCCTACATTATTGTCACATACCTATAACAATGTACTGTTCAAAAATGTATAAAATCTTTTTAAAAAGAGCAACCATGGAGTTTCTTGCCCTTTCTTCTCCATAGGAATGGCATTCCGTACGTGTGGTAAAGTTGTAGCTTAGGATTTTGTAACTTTTTGACGATTCATAAGTACTTTACTTACATGATTAAAACATATTCTGATTCTAACTTTGATACATTCAAACTAACAACATGTGACGAGAATACATACATGAACAACATGTAATTGAAAAGATGCAATAAACCTAGATTATATAAAACATTCTTTATTATCTATTTTTAGTGCGGTCTTTTGACGAATAAATAATATATATTGCAACTCTACTCAAATCGGCTATTGTTTGTTTTTCAATGTTTTTCGCGACACTCCATCTATGTAATTTCTTCCTCTGTGGTGCGGTCTTGAACATTTTCCCGCGCAACGTGGCATTGTTTATCAAAAATATCGAATGTGCCTACCTACAAGGTTAATTCTACCAACATAACATACAGACAGATGGAAATCCGCTATCACGTTTTCCTTTCCGTTCGGAAATTACGACAAAAAAAATACCGTTTTATACCCACAATATAATATTTGGTATCTTTCGGTGAGGTCGGAATAAATTTACGCCCTTTAAAACACAAATTATATCCTTTCTGACGGTCAAAGGCTTCGAGGCAAAGAGAATCGGATGGTTTTTGCCGACCCTTCTTAGTAGGAAGGTTTTAACTTTCTTTTTCAATATATTTTTTGTATAAAACATTTTTTTCCAAATGAAATATGTTTGCTCCCACAAGGAAATGTTATTCTGCTTGTTTTGAAGGGGCACTAGGCGATGTTATAATTGTGAAAGTAACCTATTGAAGACAGGTGTACGGGATCGAATTCATTAAAATTGTTTTATGCTGTGGCAATCGAAATAAAACTTATCATTCAATGACAATTGCATCGTAATTGTTACATATTGCTATTTTGACATTTAGTCTGTCCAGTGTTGGGTCCGGACCTCCATTCAATACGAGGGAGATTAGGCCATCTACCACGGGTTGGTGGACATCACGTCTTTCGAGGGGTTCTTTAGGACAGTTTTCCTTCACTATTTAGCAAGTGATAATCATGGTTGAGACTTAAGATTCGCACAGGAAATCCAGATATCCTGAAGATGGGAGCCGCGGCTTAAGCCTGCGAACCTCGTTACCGTCTAAAGTCAACCTTATTGCGATTACAGTAAAACGTATTTTTTTTAAAGAATTTAATAAGTTATGGAGCTGACGGTTTTAGATACATTTGAAACCTTCGCATAATAAAGATACCGTCAAATAGATACGATTTTCGTTTCGCTTCCACGAAAAACAATTCGGGTGGGGAATAAAAACGAAAAAAACTGCTTGGATGTCTTGCGTTCGCGAAACGAACGGGAAAAATGGGCTCCTCCTATTTCGTGTATAGTATTCGGAATTCGTGGAAGCGTTGATTAGACAATGAAGCTAGTTCTTCGGGAATTAGGTGGAGGTACGTATATAGGTACTTATCGTGCTTTTTTATGAATGAAATCACTGATTAAATATTACGGATTTATTATATTACATTTGGATTTTTCTGAATACACACACACACCGTGTCGTCCGACCGCCATCTTTTCTGAAAAAGTGTTGACAGATAATAAAACATAAATAAAATTAAAAATATGACAGATAAAACAACGTCAAAATAGAAAGAGACATACCTTTTAATCGCGGATAACACCACGGGGCGCAGCTAGTAATATTATAATTATAATAATAATATAATAATAATTCCAGCCCTTTGATTATGTCCCACTGCTGGGCACGAGCCTCCCCTCAATGCGAGGGGGGATTAGGCCATAGTCCACCACGCTGGCCCAGTGCGGGTTGGCAGACTTCACACATCTTTCGAGGGGTTCTCTCAGACATGCAGGTTTCCTCACGATGTTTTCCTTCACCGTTTAGCAAGTGATAATCTTGGTTGAAAATGAGATTCGCACGTGAAAAATCCCAGAGGTGCGAGCCGGGGTTTGAACCTGCAATCCTCGTTATCGAGGCAAGCGTTCTACCAACTTGGCTATCACTGCTTTTATATTATAATTAATAATATATATTCATAATGATTTTTTCAGACGAGGTGGACGTGATTGGCTACACATCGAACCAGAGCGACAGCGAGTCGCTGGTGTCGGGGCACAGCGGCGACAGCGGCGTGGGCGTGGCGGTGCGGCGCGGGCGCAGCTCGCGCGCGCCGCGACAATCCCGCGACGAGCGTGCGCACAGCGCGCGCGCCTGCAGATCCACGAGGGTCTAGGTGAGGTATCTCTACACCGGGCTTTTGGTATGATTACGTGGAGTCTGGTACCTATCAATACGTACTAGGTGATATTGTTATAAACAGGTATTTCGACGCGACGTATCGTATCGGAACTCAAAGCAAGTTATGGGGTTTAAAAAACTAAACGTCCAAATTTACGATCGCATATTTACATACTGACGACTTATACGTCTAATATATATGAAAAATCTTAACAATAATTAACACAGATTTAATATCTATCTATCAGCATAGATTTCAGTTAATATTTTTTTAAAGTACAAAAATAGAACTTCACTATGGACCACGAGTAATTTTTCTTTTTTTTATTCAGGTGGGCGGTGCGCGGCGCGGGGCGAACACTGGACCGGCATCGGCTCGCCAAAACGTTATAACTCAATAACGTATAAAAACCAAACGTAGAACATTTTGTTGATACATGTACCTACTAAGGCGAATGTTGTTTCTGTGACTGAATGGTGAACCGAACGCCGAACGGCGGTTCCTTGTGACAGTGACTCGGCGACCGACGCAGCCGCCCGCGCCCGCGCACACATACTACACGACACGACACACACACACACACACACTGCGTTATGTGAACACACTACACTCTGCGAACCATCACTAAGTACAAAATTGCCAAAAAATATATATTCAAAGTTTTATTTTTCAATTTCGAAAGGATTTATGTAATTTGTTTATATGAGCTCAGCTCTTTAGAACAGTGCCCCAACTCTGCTAACACAGTCGATTCATAATCGAACAGCACCCGCACAGTTAAGTGTCACTTTTGACAGATATTGTATTCCCATACAATATCCGTCAAAAGTGACAGTTACTATGCGGTTGCTGTTCGATTGTGTTAGCAGACTTGGGGCCCAGTTGCTACGATACCTAGGCTCGATGTGTATTCCATTGTTATTCAAACGTCGACGTCTTGTTCCAATATTGAAAATGTGTGAAATTCAACTCGAATTCTGTTACGATCGAGATTTAATGCGAATTTATTGCTGTCTTTTTCGTATGTTCAGTGTATGACAAGGATAGGGATAGCGTCTCATTATTATTTTTTTGCGAAGTTGGTATGACAGAACGAGGGTTGTCTGATGACATCATTTTAATAAATATTTTTGATTTTAGGTCGCTTATTTTGTAATGTACGCTTCCGGGGGCCAATACTCAGGCTTCTAACGTACAAAATGTATACTGGGCCTATGACCCTATCAAATGACCACGTTATTTTTGTATTTATTATTAAATTTTTGCTATTGGAAATATTTGAACACTTATAAATTACTTTTAGAAAATCGTTTTAAAAAAAAACTCTCTAGGTACTTATTGTTATTGATTCCCACGAAATAAAAAAGCAAGTCGCTAATGTAGCGAATGTTGCATAGATATATCAATTTTATATTTTGTATATAATTTGTTTTCTTGTATAAATTAATCAAATAGAATTAGATCTGTGAATGTTCGACGGCCGTCGGTGCCGATTTGGAATTATGTTTCTTTTTTTTAAATTGGGTTCAACACCAAACAAAAAACAACAGCAAACCCACCAAAAATGATTTTAGGTAATATCTAACGAGAATTCGACATTAATAAATTCAGGTTCATAGTAATAGATATCGCGGCTATGATTTTATACTTACTAGGTATATATCGAGCGACATAAGCGTAGCACGAATTTCTTTTTGCGATAATAAGCACGTATTTTTTATTCTATGTACAATAAAAATATTATTTTTTATTTTTATAAATTGCCACTTTTTTCACATTCGATATTTGAAATAAAATTTGTCTTGCCGCCATAATTTTGATTTTTCACAGACTAGTTCTCACCCATCGTCTACGTGAATGTCGTTCGTTTCATTTATTGACTCGCATGTAGTTTATTTACTTTTTATTTTATTATTTTAAACACACGCAGTGGTTGTACACAATACGATTTATAGAGTAACAAGAATTATGTTGAATTAATTACTCGCTTAATGAAAATTTATGATCCAATAATAATTAATGGAAATTTATGATAAAATCATTTTCATAATTACCGCATTTGATAGTTAGATGTTTGCACCACCAGAGTTATGGTTCGATCAAATTTATTGGGTCGCCGTTATACGTTTTTAAATAATTTAAAAAGTTAATTAAAAAAGTTTCATCAACACTAATATTTTATTCGTGTCGCTGTATGATCGATATGTGTACACACTACTGGCCCCGACATCACCCACTAACCATCGTATTAAGTATTAAATATTTGAATTATTAATGATCTCATTTTGTTGTCACACAACTACTGAGTAAATGTGTCATAACGTAATGACAGAACTAACTTTGAAATGATTACAAAACAACCAAAAATCAATCGCAAGTCATTTGTTTGTGATTATTTTAGCCAGCACCAGCGCCATGTTATTAGGTAATTGTTTATTTAATTTACAAAATGTATCTGCATATTTGTTCTGCTAGAACAGCCTGGAACGTTTTGCAATGTTGACAATTCCGCAATGTCATGGTATAAAAATATGCTACGCAAGTATTCTCTTCCGTGACAGTCCGTGACAGCTAGATCCGTGATTGGCTCAAGACCATCGACCATCTTCGACCAATGAGAGGTGTTAATTTTATTGAAGATGGCAATGAATCGCTACGCTGATTGTATGTGACGTAGTCTTAAGCCATCATCGGAAGAGAATACCTGGCATAATTGTGGCCATTGGCAATGTCAAATCATAAGTAAATTACTAACGCAGCAGAAACATTAGCGTAATGACACAATTATTCAGTTGATTATTGATTTATGTGGACATTCATGTACCAAAAAATATATGTGTCTACATGGAATGCTGGACGATTACATTATGTAAATAAAAAAATACATAGTTTACAAACACCTAGTACACGGTTCCGAAACCGCGCGGATGTAGAATACGCACAATTGTGAATTGCGCGGGAAGTATCACTCAACCGACGAGAGTGAGTGAGGAGCGAGCGATCTTTTACAAAATGGTGTGAGCGAGCGAGCGAGCGAGCATGTGCCAGCTAGCGTGACCGACGCGAGCGTATTGGTCGCGGGATTTGGAACCCCGTAGATACTTATACAAAATGGTGTGAGCGAGCGAGCGAGCGAGCATGTGCCAGCTAGCGTGACCGACGCGAGCGTATTGGTCGCGGGATTTGGAACCCCGTAGATACTTATACAAAATGGTGTGAGCGAGCGAGCGAGCGAGCATGTGCCAGCTAGCGTGACCGACGCGAGCGTATTGGTCGCGGGATTTGGAACCCCGTAGATACTTTTACAAAATGGTGTGAGCGAGCGAGCGAGCGAGCATGTGCCAGCTAGCGTGACCGACGCGAGCGTATTGGTCGCGGGATTTGGAACCCCGTAGATACTTATACAGCGTAAAACTGAAAGGGTATACTACTATTTGAGCGTGCGCTTCTTTCGATGTGTGTAGTAGGTAGGTGGGTAGGTAGTAAACCCTTCCTGAATCACGCTGTGGATCTACTCTCAAATTTATTTAAGTTTTCATCCATTTACAGTGGTATAACAAAGCAATTATGAAAAATGCTTTATAGTGCCAATGTAGATTGATTAAAAAGTCTATAAATTCGGTGGTCATGGTTTACACATGAGAGTAACATCTAGATATCAGTACACTCTATTTTTATTAAATCTATTATATCTTGTAATGAATTGTTGATTCATTTTATGGTGAACGACTGAATTTTATTTGTATAATTAATTATTATTTTATAGAACGCAAATTAAGCTTTCAACCAACATTTTAAATTAAAAAAATCTCGGGTACAACATTCAATTGGGTGTAGTAGATAGCGCCGGACAAGATTACACATAAAATATTTAAATGAAAAAAAAAAAACATAATTATGAATGTGTCAGTTGGACTTTTTGGCGGGAAGTTGAACAGTGGAGCTGTCAATTTTGTTATATTTTCGAAAAAAATGTGTTTCTTTGATAAATAATGTGTTATATTAGTGGGATATTATGTGTTATGTTATGTTATGTGTGCACAAGTGAAATAAATTAAAATGAAATAGTATAGCTTGACTTTTCAAGTTCATCCAAGATGTGCGGTAAATTTTCTGTTAAGTATCCATAGCTTCACGGATAAGGGGAGGGGATTTGTGTCATCTTTATCATCAGGGTACTTATAATTTTATAAAAATTATCTAAGTATAAATACTCGACACTGGCAAAAATGGCTCTATTTTGTAGCCGACCTTAAAAAATAACGCTGAATGTGTCAGTTCGCTCCAGTACACCGAACATAATCAGTCTTTATTACGTTGATTGAAAGTCGAATTTCGTCTACGTTAACATCAAATATATATCTATTGGGCCTCACTCGAGTCAATATCTTCATTTCCTCCGGCCAGGCTGGATCTGTTTAATTTGCATTGTAAATTGTTTTATGTAGGTATGGATGTTTATAGTAAGGATAGTTGTTAACGTATTATCATTTGTAAGTATAACGTTTTGTTTTAATGACAGTTTGATCTCTTATGGTACCTAATATATGCGTGTTGGCGGGAAGCCGCGTGGCTCGTCGGGCGCCATTTTGTTGTCCACTTGCACTCGAGCGCGCGAAACGCGAGATGTCACGCGCCTGGCGGTCGCTCGCTTATTGCGCTCGCGTCGGTTTGTGTTATAAAATAAATCGCCTACAGACCATGGTACAATGCTATGGCTATGCTATGCTATGCCAACCGTGAAAAATTTGATGATGTGATTGGCCCACGACTACGTCATCGGCCATCATCGACCAATGAGCGTCGTTGATACAATTGAAAATGACGTGTCGGCTGTGATATAGTCTTGGGCCATCGTCCGAGGAGAATAGCTAGCGTAGCATATTATTGTACCACGCTACAGACAATGGAATGACTGAGAGTGACAGACCTATAGGAAAAAAAGGAAGGGGGGCTGTTGTTGTCTTATTCTTTATAGGACTGTCCCTCTCTCTCTAAGGCGTCATGTCGTATATGAATGAAAACCGTTTATCTCAAAATACTGTGTCACATAGGTAGTACAATTGTTGAAACTTAGCTTTAATTTGCTTCGACTTACTAACTGTGAAGTAGGATCCAAAATTTATCTGCATCCCCAATTGTTTTAATTATTTTTTTTAATCTACTTACATCACAATGTTTTAATCCAATCAATATGAATATGAAATGAGTACCTACTTACCCATCCTCTAGGTACAGCCTGTACAGTCAATATCAAAATAAATTGATGAATAAACTTGCACTATTAAGTAATTAAATACTTTTGAAGTTGACTGTACCTATTTTATCGATTTAATTATGTACCTGCTAACTGTATAGACGTACCCCTATATTTATAGAAAGTTTAATCCATTTATGACGACTTCACAAAGCAGTTTATAAAAGTAAAGTGTTTTTAAGTTAGGTTTAATGTATAATGAACGGAATAAGAAATTGTTGCAAGCTGTAATTATTTTACTATTTAATTATTCAATTTTATTTATTATCAATCAATGATGTTACTACAAGACACGTTGCTTTTGAAAATGTCTTAAATGTACCCATAGACGAAGACTTTCTATAAATTTGAGGGCAGAATTTACATTTGGTCGCAATACGCGAACGTCGCTAGGTTTAGTGCTGATAACCATACGCCTTCTCTGTCAGACAGAATTATTATCAATAGACAATCTATTTATATCATTCATTCGGTTATTTATTATTTATGTATCACAAAAAAAAAGTTTAATTTATTTTTGGAACAGTGCTATGTCCTTCATTATCGTACCACCAGTGTGTCGCTTCGATCCATAGATCAACCACGCACGCCTTGTCGTACACGTGTGCAATTATTTTGCAATTGTGTGTCAAACGGGTGCAAGCGGCGACGGGACGCTTTAAGAGTACAAATTCTGTATAAGCCCCTTAAACTTGAATGTTGAGGTGACAGCGCTAGGTCACGGCGCGAAATTCCAAATTTCGAACTTTTATTTTTTTACGAAAAATTGGTAATTTTTCTTTTTTGTGACAGCGGCATCTTGCATTGAACGTTTCGATGTATTATGCTTGCTTCAAAGTAAGCTAAAGCGACACAAAAATCCAAAGTTCGTTGAAACCGCAAATTAAAAAAAAAAAATACATTTGAAGCAAACCTAATTGATTAATGAATGAATATGAATAATTCGTAAAAAAATAAAAACCGTCCAAATTTCGAATTTCGCGCCTTGACCTAGCGCATTTACCTAACTAAATGTTAATTTTAATAAACACGAAACAGGGAGAAGCTATCGTCAGAATATAAATATAGTCAGTAGCGTGGGTACGTTCTCGCCAAACGGAACCGCAGCCTTCGGTGTTGTCTCTTCTACTACGTTTATCTGTATCCTATTGCTACAGTGAGTTTGTGTTGCTTCAACTTTCGATTCTATTTTGTCGTAGTTAGCGCCCAGCGCGTCGTGTCACTGTATCGATAGGGTATTAGAAATGTACGCGCACTGTACGCGCGCACTTCTTATTAGATAAGAAATGTGTTATTAGAAAAATGAAAATTGCAATAAAAAATCTCCCGCCAAACCGCGGGCGTGCACCGCGCCTCCGCGACTTTTTACCCAACTTAGTCGCTGTAAAATTTAGTCCGGCGTTGTAAAAAAAATATCAGTGCGTTTGTAAATATTGGAGCCAAAATTTTTATATAAATTATTTCATAAAATATATTCTTGGACCAAGTTGTGCGCGGAGGCGCGGCGCTCGCTCTCTGGCGGCGCGTTAGCTGCCGCGAGATGCACTCGGGTTTCGAACGTAAATGTCAAAGTCAATCATAATTTAAAAATCGAAATCGTTATCGCAAAAGCATAAATTTAAAAAGCTAGGAACATAACTAAGATGGTGACGCTCTATTTATTTTAAAAAAAATAATAATCAAAAACATAATGGCAACAACATCTATCGAAAACGAATTCGATTTATCGATCCGAGTGTATCGAGCCTTCGAAGGCAGCCGTTCGTTGTCTGACCATAGAGGCAAACATTAGGTACTATGTGACTATTGCTGAAGTGACATGATAGCATTATTCAATGTAATTGACGAAACGTGGCACATATTTACTATATGTAAAAAGTTATAGAATTAATTAATTTAATAAAATTATAAATAAATCCTTTGTATTATTTATATCCCCGTAGTACAAATGATTGCTTTAGGAGAATAAAGCAGGTAAGTATGTGTTTTGTAGGTACTTAATGACATCGTCGAATGACTTACGGCCTGGCCACGGGACATTCGCTGTAGCGAAAAATCGCCCGGCGCGATACGGCGAGTGCGAGTGGCGGGGCAGCAATTCGCGCGGCATCTTTTGCAGGCCACGGGGCACGGCGGCAGTCGCGATCGCCGCCGCGATCAGTAAGGACGTCCGAGAGCGAAATGTTGCTATCAAAGTTATCTCGATATTGCTATTAATAGTATTTTTGTTCAAGACATCACATTTGGAAGAGATTGTGGAGTACATGTTTTTTTTTATTACATTTGAATTTGAATTGATTTGAATAGGAATCGAGGTATAGATGAAGAATTCCACAAGAAGTATGAGAAATACAGAATGTACCCAGAAAAAAATTTAAGAAATAATTTTAAAGACTACTTTGTAACCTACTAACTAATTATTTGTACCTATAAATAAAAAAAAATCTACCTTCAGAACCTGGGATTTTTTTTTTAATTTCTTCCCACAATATCTTCTCTACATGCTTATATTTATGATGTGGGTGGCCAGACTTCCAAATAGGCGGCCTGGCTAATATTTCGGCAATAAACAGCTCCGTGTTCATAATTCGCGGCGAAAACGACTAAACAAATTTAATCGCTGCCGAGTCGCCGCGACTACCGCCCGACGCCGTACTGATTCATGTATTTATTTCACTCGCCGGTCGCGCTGTCCGCCGCCCGCGCGATTCGCCCGGTACAAGCCGCCGGCCGCGCTGGCGATCGCCGTGCCCCGTGGCTTGCTCAGTACATTTCTATACGTTTGTTTCAATCGCAAGACGCGCCGCCGTGTCGCGCCAGGCGATTTTTCGCTATGGCGATTGTCCCGTGGCCAGGCCGTTATATAATCTGTAGTCAACGTCAACATATGTTGCACCTAATGCCCGATAGATGCCACTATTTTAAAGTACTTGCTTACCGTCTATGGTTTCAACTAACTTCAATATTTAGATATATTATGAAGACTTAGCAGCTACTTCGGTTGGCGACAAGTAAAAACAACAAATCAGAATCAAATATTTCTTTATTACACTACATATCGACAGTATCTGGATATATCGACCAGCGACCGACCAGAATTACAATTGTATCATACAAAAACATAACCACAAAAGTACATATAAACATTGGCTTACTCATTGGTTGAGGTACAGTCGACGCCAAAGTTATGCATTAACAATGTAGCCAGCACCCTTATGTACAGGCAACTGGGTAGCAATTGAGACAGAATGTTTAAATTTGGGAGCGTTCAAGTATTACGTAACGAAATTGGGGGGGGGGGGGGGGGGCTTCTGAAAAGTTACGATGCGTTACATCGGGGGCGGTTAGGGTTAGGGGGCGGGGGGGGGGTTGAACTACGCGTTATATAACATTGTTTTAACCCTTCAGAACGGTCGCGTAGAGACTACGTTTTACTAGGGTGGGGGGACCAGTAAAGATACACGTTACGGCGCGTTACATGGGGGGAGGGGGGGACAAAAATTTCGTTACGTAATACTTGAACGCTCCCTTTTCCCACACTGTTGATCGTCATACAAGGCGTAATGACCACAGATGACTTTTATAATGACTTAGTTATAACAGATAAATGGCACGAACAAAACTGCAACGCTTACGGATACATAATCAATTGACATACTTAAGTTACACACGAGTATTTAATATGGGAATGTCTAATTATGTGTCAACGAATAACGAACCTAATGAAAACAAGTAAAAACGATAAGTATAACAAATATCTGGTTTATTTTGGGTATTTTTTAAACGTAATCATACATATTAACATTGATATACTAAATTTAACAAAAGGTGGGTAATTCTACCACATTATAAGCTCATGATAGGGGCACTCAATAAAACTAGGGATCTCTTCGTCAAGTGCGAGATTATTCGTAAGCTAACCGTACACTTTATAGTCTACCGTATTTAAACACATTGCATGGCAAATTGAACAGCGCCTCTAGCGGAAGGTATTACAAACTCAGAATTCTCCATATAATGTGTTACTAAATACGTATACGATAAAGTATAGCGTTAGCTTACGAATAATCTCGCACTTGATGTACTGATAACGATACTACAACATGTAACTGACACTGTAAACCAACAAATACCTAATGGATACTTCTTCATATTTGACTTTTAATACTGTCCAGCGAGAAAAACAATATTATCAACAGTCCCCAAAATTAAAACTAAATTAACAGAATAGCTGGCAATATACACAGACGTGTGATGCCAAAAAAGAAAGAAAAAAAAACAGAATAGCTTTTTATGTTTTTAAATGTTAACTTTGATTTTTTTTATAATATCATAATGCCTTTAGCTAGTATTCAACGCTTGTGACACGTCAAATACAACTGTAGCACGCAATTAAAACAATGGATCTCGGAGACCATTTAATCAGGTAACCTATAACATTGAATTTCGACAAAATAATCATCTACATTATATCAATTCCGGTGAAATATTTACATGTTTAATTAATTACATAAGTGCTTAATTATATTTTAAGATATACATGATATATTACAATCAAAACATAATGGTCCAAAATATTTTCACCTCTCCAGGTGGTTAAATCATTCGGAATCGACATCGGAAACGGATTTGAAACTTTCCGATGTTGGTGTCCTCCCGACAAGCTTTCCGACGGAAACTATTTGAAAAAACGATTTGGTATTGCCATCAAGATACATCGAAGATAATCAAATTCGGAAATTTTAGTAGCGATTGCGGTAATCCAGTACGGAAGTTTTCGATTCGGTTTCCGACATCGATGTCGAATGGTTTAAAATAACCCCGCTGGTGAATACAGTGGACAAATAAATTGATATTTCATAACACAATCAGGTACTTATTGTTTTTGGTACATTTTCCTTGAGGCAAATTTTGGACTGTGAATTTTCTATCAATTCTGTCAAAAGTTTCACAGGGTTGTAAGCGGCATCGTAACGATAACTGATCCCATAGATCTTTTCATGAATATACGCATATTTATTCAGTATAATTAAATTGATTTTACCATGAAATCATAGTAGAAGTCTATCTCGACGTGATATTAGATGAAATAAAATAACAAAATTACCAATTTCTGACCTAAAACTGCAATGTAAATTAAAACTCGATACGCTCGAGCGCGCTCGTCTCATGCGCGAGTCGGGTATCGCGCGGAGCGTTGTGTTGTGATCGCATGTTTACGATACATTGCTCGCTCAAAAATTACTAAATTTGGTATTCGACATAAATGATTTCTATAATTTTATTATAGGCATTCAGTGTAACTTTTACCTAGCCTATACCCAAAGTTTTCGTTACCCCTGTAGATAAGCCCCTTACACCTGTAGATAATGTTATATTATTATGTCAAATATTATTAATAATATTGCCAACCACAAAATACCACCTAAAAGTATTATGTCTAAGTAGTAATAGAGAGTTGACCAGTGATAGCTAAGTTGGTAGAACGCTTGCCTCGGTAACGAGGACCGCAGGTTCAAACGCCGACTCGCACCTCTGGGATTTCTGGATTTTATGTGCGAACCTCATTTTCAACCATGATTATCACTTACCAAACAATGAAGGAAAACATCGTGAGGAAACCTGCATGTCGGAGAGAGCCCCGAGAAAGATGTGTGAAGTCCGCCAACCCGCACTGGACCCTCGCATTGATGAGAACCCCACGCCCAACAGTGGGACATTAAAATGGTTGGTATTCTTATTATGATTATTATTTTAATAGGGAGGCATCGTGACCGTATAATAATATTTACTTATGTACTCCTAGAAATTATTAACAAACATTTACAATTCGACCATTGACCTTATATTACCATATTCACTACTAATTTGATAGTTTAAAATAATTGTATACAAATAACATCAAATATAAACTGATATCGTATTAAATACTCATCAAGAATAATATCCAAAATAAAATAAATATTAACCCCTGAATTTATAGACGTCCTATAACTTTATCAAACGTCATATAGTACTGCGCAAAGCAAAACTCTTGTGCGCAGTACTATATGACGTTTGATAGAGTTATAAAACGTCTATAAATTCGGGGTTTACTCAATAATGTATATAAGTTATAAATATTAACTACAATGTGTTTAAGCACCTATGTATAATGTTGGCTGTAAGAAGACAGTGAGATATATTTGAACTAGGATTAATAACTAATAATAATAATATCGCCACACGAACACACCAAATATACGCCCACATTAAGCAACGCTTGTATTACGGGTACCGTACAATGGACCGAGGGCGAACTCAGTATATAATACTTATATACATATTAAACATCCATGACTTGGGTACAAACATTCGTGCTCATCACACAAATTTTGTCTTGACTTAAAAACCCGTTCTTGACTTATAAATGGTGTAACTAAACACGACTTTGTTTTATATGTAATAGATTTGTTATCGCTATTATTTCACATTGGTAAAATACCCACTAAGTTGGGAGTGAGGCCATATTCATATCCATTTTATTTCATCGCTTCTCTCTCAATCTCATTTCGTAAAGAAAGAAAGAAGAAGAAGATATTAATAATTTAATTTTACGTATTTAATAGTTACGGTCTCATTTCTAAACATGACAATGGCGGTAAAAGTGGCTGCTTAAGGATTGGTGAAATAAACTAAGTCCATACTTAGTTACTAAGTCCATACTTAGTTTATTTATATAGCTTTAAACCTCGCTAATACTAATTAAGACGCAACTTATTATTAAGTTAATTCTCGCGTGCAACGAAGCGTAATTTCTTTATTAAGGCCGCGTTCACACGGCATGAGTACGCTTGAACCGAATGAACTCTGATGACTACTTGGACCGCGACTTAATTGCATCTTAGTACATATGAATGAGTCATAAAATTTAACAATATACATTAAATATATGTTATCGCTTTCTTACAGCTTAATCAGCGTTTTAATAAAATCTAAATTGTTATTTTGATCTAACAAAGCTTATTTCATACTTGTAACAATAATACTATGTGAACCTACTAAGTGCCCTACTCTAAACCATCTTGGTATCTAATAAGACTGAGCGTTTCTTTAGGAATGTACACTACGAACAACGAGTCGTGAACCCGCGGAAGTTAGCGCCAAGTGGCTGCGCAGAACATAATTTACGAACCAAATGGCATCAATGGCGTTCTGCGCAGCCACTTGGCGCTAACTTCCGCGGGCTCACGACTCGTTGTTCGTAGTGTACTTGTGTGTTTTTTTGTTTTAGGCTAGGCAGTACTAGTTACTACGAATTTGCGGTAAAAATGTGACGTCACGTCGAGAACATAACGTCAAATAATTAAATTCGCCTATACTTATAATTGTATTTAATTTAGATAGCATATGTTCTTATTTTCTTGTAGGAAGGTAGTGATTTTGATTGTTATTTTTGAACCACTGGGTAATTAGGTACATTAAATGAGTTTGGATATTTGTGTATGTAATTAGATGCAAACGGTACTTAGGTATGTTTTTGAAACTCGAAGTTCATTCATGATTAAAACATTATATATTATACCAGTAAAAAAAACTCTCTTAATATTTAAATTCAATAGCTAGACAACTAAGATAATTTAAATATATCTTTGTTTTATCGACACAGACAATTTTTCATTATATTTAAATTCTCATAATAAACTTTTCAATATTGTTCAACGTACTTTTTTAAGTTTTTGCGATTTGCGATGTTTCTACTGATTAACAAAAAAAAAATTGATAAATCTTAAACGAATTTGACAGTTGTCTTGATACCCTAGTATGGGTTATCGCCAAACCGATCTCAATGACCATGACCTTGACCTAACCGGTAGCAAGTTCAAGGTCACCGAAACATTTAAAATGTTTATTCGCAAACGAATGTTTTTTTTATAACATTGGTGAAATATTTTGCCTTACCCGTAACCAAAGTATTTTCAAGGTTACTTATCGCAATCTGGAACAAGTTGCACGCTGTCCTCGTCCCGCCTGCTGCAGTGTGGCCTCCGCAGAGGGCGCGGATGTTGCAGTAGCGAGAACCTTTCACTTTGCTGACCGCTAGGCTTTTTACTCAACGCGGTCCGAAGATGACTTTCTCCTGTAACATTATAAATTCATTTTTAATTTCCAGTTTGTTTATTTTGTTTATTTCAACGATATGAACTGGTTCATTTCAACAATATAAACCGGTTGATAGAAGCAGAATTATTGGCCCGACTTAAAAACAAATGAATTAACGTCGCTGATATTAATAAATAAAAATATTGGTAAAAAAAATAGGTGTGGAAGTGGGGTCATTCAAATTTACCGGCAAATTTAAGCTTTATAAACAGTTACATAGAAATAATTACATAAAATAATACACAAAACAGTTACATAAAATAATACACCGGTTTCACAAAACCACCGGTAATTAATATCATTTTGGTTATTGAAGTTCCTTACGTTAATCGATACATGAATAAACAATTAACTAATATATGAGAGCGATATTAGCTGGTAGTCGTTAACTGGTTCGGAACCCTGGCAGACAACTGTAGGAGAAAGAGATCACTTCCCCTTAAACTCAATTTGTAGAACGTTTTTTTAAATTTCAATGTTGTTCTAAATATATCTAAAAATAGCGTCTGTCCACCGCTTCACCCACGGTACCTCAATGAAAAATAGCACTGAGGAATAATTGTATCTTCTATTCTATCTGTTAAAGAATTTTCAGAATCGGATTAGTCGTTCCGGATACGAACCCCAAAATTCAAACTCATAGACTTTACTTCTTTATGATATAGTTTAGATTAAGAGTACTTATATATTCTATAATTTAGGGTGTTATCTGTAGTATTATATAAGTTACCTGGAAGGGACAGCGGTCGGCCGCTCAGCGTGAGGTCGTGCGAGCGCGGCGAGGCCGAGCGCGAGGAGCGCGGCCGGCCCGCACCGCCGCCGCCGCCGCTGCTGCTGCGGGACTCCTCGCGCCGCGGGGACCTACCCACCAGCTCCTGTGATTAACTTTCACGTGTATATCTTTACATATATTTGTACACGAATGTCTAGGACCGATGACATCACACGGGTAGCAGCCAACCGGTGGATGGAAGTGGTAGACCAACGTTAAATGTGAGAGTCTACGGGAGTGGCCTATATCCTGCAGTGGACATCTTTCAGGTAATGGATGAATTTAGATTATAAAGGTATATTGTAAAATGAATGAAGTGACATCAGAAAAATATAAAAAAACTGATCAAATTAAAAAATGTTACCAATTCTGAACATGGGACTATAATGGTTATAACTTGAAAAATATTATATGAAAAAGTCAAGGTTATCATAGGAAAACAAAAATATTTGTAATCCATAAATCTATGCAACGTTAAGAAGTGCGATAAGGTTGTCGCACACGTATCTGCCTGGCACCAGATTAGCATCGCCTCAGCTGAAGCGCTCAGAATTCATAGAATGAAACTTTAAGCATATCTTAACGGTATCGCGTTATGAACGGATAGCGGTAAGGGGTCAACCCGCCTCCGCGCTGGTGTCTCGCTGTAGCCGAACTAACATATTTCCACCATCGGCAAAACAGCGTTTGAAATCTCTGGTCCCCACGCTTAGGTCTTGTCGCCCAAGACGTAAGCGTGGGGACGAGAGGTTTTGCTTGCCTCTCCCTCCCGGTCGCTCACCAATGCATAAACAAAGCGACTGCCTGCCGATGGTACATTGAATGTGCCGTAAAGGAGCTGAGTTGCCTCGGTATATGTCGGTGTTGTGTTGCAACTAGTAGACGGCGAGACAATGCGGTGCCAATCAGGCTGATATATCTGCGACAACCTTTAATAGCGAGTGCGACACATACAAAAAGGACGTCACGCAAAATTGTATGAATGTTAGTAACCTTCTCATGTGAATTGACCGAGAAAGCGCTGTACGACACAGGGCTGTCGGCGGCGAAGTCGAACGCGCTAGCCGCGCGATACGACAGTGTGTCTTCATCCGTGCGAGCAAGCAAACACATATCAGAATTGTTATATACGTAAAGGGTTCCTTAACTTATTTTATTATATTTGATGATCGCATCATCCAAGCTAGAACATAGGTTACGCCCGGTTCCTGAATGTAAGACCCTGGTATATATTTTAAAATCTGACAGAATCTTGCAGGGCTATAATTCTGGTAACAAATAAAGATAAGTATAATAGTTAATTCACTGTTTTTCAGGAACAGTTCTACAATATTTAAAATATCATCGTTTACGGGTCACTAAGTAAAACCGGTTCATTATCTTATTAACCAGTTAATCTGAGCGTCTCTGCAACTGCTTTACTACTTTTCTACCTTTCATTAAGCGGTATCATTTGGAATTTCATTTAAACAGTTAAATATTACCCTCATTAATTAATCAGCATCGTTCAAATTAATCGTTTGGTTAGGGTAATCAATTCAGAAACTGGTAGTAAGTTTATGTTAGATGTTAATAATTGAAATAGGCAAGGACATGTATTGTTAGTACAGTGGACATATTATTTTTGTCAAAAGTAGCTCCAAGCAACTGTAAAAGAAATATAATAGGTATAGAGAATATATTTGCAGGTATAATGTTAAGCCTTTGTTTGTTATAACTTGAAATTAAAAAACATGGTAGTGGCAAGATACGTTAGTTAGATATAGTGGTTTTTTATCTATAGACACAGTTAATTCTCATAGATAAATTGGGTAGCTATCGCCTTCCTGGGTAGAAAGACGATAGATTTCTCTTTTTGAATTCGGTTCACTATTTATAACAAAAATAATGTCAATCTTGTGATGCTGAACCAAAATAATATATTTAATAATAGCTTATCAGTCATTTGCTTACATCATTTGTATTAAAAATATAAATAACGCTAGGCTTCAAGTAGTTATCAACATTATGATCCTAAATTATAGTCCTTATTGATCTTTAATAAACAATAAATGTATAAAAAGAATATAATATTTATTACAAAAAATGTCAGCACAGTATCATCTGTTAGTGTGAAAAGTTAACCTTTTAAATAGCTTAAGCAGATATTTAATCTGTGAATGTGGTCTTTTACCGTGAGGCCAGCAGCTCATAGGTGGTGGTGATCGTATCATGTGTTCGTGCACTTCTTTTAGCGTTAAAGGATCATCTTCGATGAAGTCTAAGGCTGTGCTTCCAAATTCCTAAAAAATAAATATATTTAAATTAACTCAAGGTCAAGGTCAAATGAATTACACATTTCATTGTGATCACTAAAAATGTTTGACAACAACTTGGTATAGAGGTTTGGATATAGGCTTGGTTGACTGCATTGCATGGCATGGCACGGCACTGGATGGTTGCGGGTTTGATTCCTGCCTGGGAAAATATTGGAAAAGGACTTTTCATAATATGCCCTGGCCTGTTTGTTACTGGGATCACCCCCAGTCGAATACTTGTAAACTAATTTATTACATACCTGTGACATTAGTATTGTATCATCTGATTCACATTCCTCATGTTGACTCTCAATCAGACTCTCTCGGCTAGCCATTACTTGCTGAAAAGTTATAGAAAAAATATTTATTAATATTATTATAACATTTCAGATTATGCTAGCTACCAAATAAATACCATAGGTGAAGTTTTGTAATGTCAAATAAAAGGCTACTTATTATATGACAACCAGACTAGCTGGTTGTCATATAATGAGATAATCAAGTGATGAGCATGAATGTTTTTACACAAGTCATGGATGTTTAATATCTATATAAGTGTTACATACTGGGTTTGCCCCCAGTTTATTATATAGTACCCATAATAGTAAGTGTTGCTTAGTGTTGGTATGTTCGTCTCGACGTAAAATGGCCTAACAAGACTATGGCCTAAATCCTCCTCACATTTGAGGTGAGGCATGTCCATGTCCATGCCAACTTTGAGACTTTATAGGACTTAAATTATTATAACATTAATTTTATTTCTCAAGCCACACATTCACATAAAACATTGAAAATAGAATCATCACAAAATAAACCATTCCAGTAGGTATCATTACCATGCATATACTTCTCCAATATAATGTTTAGCAAGGAAATAGCACGTAATAGCGGAAAGCTTCCGCGTTTCACTTTAATCTTCAAATGTTACATAAGTGGTACCTACCTGAAGGTATGGGTTGTCCTGTCGTGACAGTCTCAGCGCCTCCATGTCCTGGGCTATGTTCCTCGTCCGTCCAGGAGTCAGCAATACCGCGGCAGAGCCAGTCGTAGGAGCAGTCAACACTGAACCAATATAACACATGTTTCACTGTTACCGTATTTATATGAGGAATTTTGACGGAATCCGTGAACTTACCGTACAAGGAATCATTACTGGCTTCCATTTTTACACTAAATACACCTTTCATTAATTAATATTACACCAGTTTCAAGAAACTGTATACAATATTATTGCAATGAATATTTTGGTAGTGAAAAAAGATCACGTTTCGATTAAAACAAAACAAGCTGACCCTATAATTAAGACGACAAAAATACTGCAAGTAACTATATACTTATATTTTTTTATATTTAGATTGTTTATTTGCTATTTCTAAGCATTTTTAGTGAATTTCAGGAAATAAGCGAACGAAGAAACTGGTGCTGATTGAGACAAGTTGTCATTTTTGTAATCGTTCGGAAATCAAAAATTGAACAGAGTGTGGCAACTGGAATTCGGTTCGGAAACATAAAATGTTAGCTAGGGATAGAGAGCAAGACTGACGAGCAAGCCATAGACAAGAACTAGCACCTAAGACAGACTCCACACCTTTCTTGATAGGGGTAGGGTATAAATTTCATTGATCAAAGTGCATATCATTCAATAACGATGATCAAGAATTACTCGACACTTGCAAAAAATGGCACTATTTTGTAGCTGATTGCCAACCTAAAAAAAGAAGATCGTGGTCTGGGATGGATAGGTCCACCCCGGATAGTAATGGGTACACTATCGACATAGTTCCGATCTGTAACGGAGCTTGACAAAGTACGTTGTATGGGATCATGAATAGTATGATCAAGACGGCGTTTGAGACGTAGTTTAATTGCACGCGTGGGAGTTACTTTTCACTGGTATGTAAATCGTAACTTACAGCTACCATTTTCACCATTAGGAGACTTTCTGCATTGGCTATAGTAGGGTCGACACCCGATTTAAATAGCATCACTCACTACATTTCACTTGGAGGTAACACAAAAAATAAACAACGAACATTTCGGAACACAATATATGAATTTATTAATGTGAACAAAAACACTACCTTATCTATGAAGGCACCTCCCTGCAGATATTGTTCTAATAAAGCGACAACATTGTAAATAACTTTAGCGTCCATCATTTCAACCAATTTGTAAAAGCAAACATTATTTACAGTATAATTTATGTGATCCACTGTCATGTCAGATTTATAGCGATATAATAACTCCATTGTTAAGACTAGTATGTATATTACATATGAGAAAAATTATTTTTCGTGGTCAGTTAGCACGAACAGGGCCGCGCTGCCGTAGCCGAGGATCCGGTCCTTGATACCTTTCAGCTTGTCAATGTATTGCTTATGTATTTTGGTGTTGATCCTCTTGTAGCGGAGGGCCGTTATCATTTTATCAACAGTGTAATGCAGCCAGAGAATGTTTGTGTAGGGCTCGAAGTTCTTCCAATCATTTCTGTAATGCAAAACAAAATGTTATTGATTTTGATGGTATGCAATCGCTAGTGCTATTGCAAGATACGTATCGTCGCATGTCTGTTGCGGTATATCGCACCTCAGGCGGCAAGTTAAACAGTGAAATTGACAATTTTGTAGCCGATTGCCAACCTCAAAAAAAATCAATACACACATACGCTCCAAAAAAACGCGACGAATATTTCCATTAAATTTCAAATTTATTTCCGGAGACGCTAGTGGATATGCTTCAAATCGGCACCAAAGTTAGTTATTTTGTACTTTACATCCTCCAGTCTAGTGGTAATATGATGACAATGGTTGCAACTGACCCCAGCTTCTCTCTCATGAGGCGGTACACCTCGAACTGGTAGTCGCCGACGGCGTCGAACAGCGCGTCGTCAGCGGCCAGGTCGTTGTACAGCGCCGCGCACTCGGCGCCCAGCGGCAGCGACACGCGCGACAGCGAGTAGTCGATGATGGTGGCCGCCACGCCGCAGCGGGCCACGCGGTGCGACCGCCCGCGGACCACGAACGTCGTGAACTGGGGACGAGGAACGACAACGTTTGGTTAAAAATCATTCAGGCACCGGACCAGTCGTTCAAAGGGTACACCATTCATCGGGATTCCCGAACATTTGACGACGACAGCAGTTCGAAATAAATGTTTTTTTCATACATAGTTAAGGGGTCAAAGCCCCAATTTGAACCCTGTAGGTGTTGAGTATCCAAAAAATCATCCTTAGCCTTCCACCAGTTGATGGTAATTGTTAGAATTCTGTTTAGTAGATATTAATTGGTACAAAAAGTATTATTGCAATTATTAAGTGTCATCATCACATTTGGTACCTTTCGGTATAAATTATTATAACAAAATTAATCATAAATGGAATACATGAAATAAAATGTCACCCTAAATAAAGTGTATCGATTAAATATTGTTTGTTGCTTCAATGGTGAGTGGTCTACAAACATGGCCACCACTGCTCACACAACTTACAATTAATCTTAAAAACATCGGTAATCTTTTACGCGGGTAAAACTTCTAGAAAGGATATCTCTAGTTATAAAGACAGAAACAATTGTGGCAGATTTTTTGACTAAGAAATTCCCCTGAAGCAAACCCTACACTACCTACACCCATGTAGAGCTGTGAATATTGAACATAAAAATGTTTGGGCGGTATCAATGACCGATAGCTTAGCGCCGTCTGACATTCCCAAATGTCAATGACAAACCAAATTGAAAACCGTTCACTACACGATCCGACCAAGATTAACCTACGAGACGGGTTGACGGGTTAACGGCCTCGCCCAAATACATACACTGTTGTAGAGGGCGAATCTAGATCAATTGAGAAACGCTAATTTTCTGCGCGTAAATGGGCCTCGACTTCCTGTTAGTATAATATATGTTATATATAAACATATAAATGGAAATTCTGACTTTACATAATGATTAGAAATGCTAGTTTAACGGATTTATTTTTGTGTTTTTACGTTCTCGACGTTTCGACTGCTTTACACGTCCTCCCGTGACCACGGTTGCTGTAAAGCAGCCGAAACGTCGGGAACGTAAAAACATAAAAATAAACGCGATAAAATCCGTGAAATTAGTTTTATTAATATGATTACAAATGCGCTACAGAAGTGCCAGTTCAAAGTTTAATTAACCCTCTCTGAATCACGCTGAATAATACAGATACAATCGATAAATTAAGCTCAAAACTTATATGTGTCATACTCATTAATCTACATTAAATATAAACAGTACATAAATCAACTAGATATTATATTGCGGAAGTTTTAAATGTACGGACTGTTATGTTATCTTATCGCTTATCACAATTAGCGTACCGCTAATATTATGTGTCACGTTTTCTTTAGTCATTGTTTATTGAAACATATTAAACGTAAAATGTTGGAAATGTAAACGCACCTATGCTTTGGTGAGTTCAAAGATTGACATAATATGAGAATCGTGAAGATGATTTGAGCTGATTAATGTTATTTTCTAGAACGGTGTGTAAATACATTGAATATAAACTTTCTTGTTATTATACTGTGAGCGGAATTGAAGAAAATAATATTGATTGAACAAATTATTTAACCTACCCTTGAAGTGATTGAGTATGAAGATACATATACTTTGTAGACAACTATGAATCATTTACGTTTGTTTTTGTCGCAACTATAAAATAATATCGATATTTAAATCCACTCTGGGCCTTCTTAGGAAATACGTGGGTTTTTTCTATCAGTTTTGTTTATGGCTTAAATAGTAGTTGTTTTATGAATAGAAATTCATTAATAAATGTATAATTCTCATCTATACTAATATTATAAAGACAGGTTCTCAGTATGTGAGAATGAATTATGAGGTTATCTTCGGAACTACTTATCCGTTTCTAGAATATATTTTACTAATAGGAAGCTCACTTATCCCTGATTGCTATAAGGCTATGTTTCATCGAGGTACCTCGGACAGAACCTCGGGCAGAAGCTAGTTCTCAATCATTTCGAAAGCCGTGTGAAGTTCGACAACATATATATGGCCAAAATGGTGCACTCGGGACCAATAACCACTGGCGAAATGTGGTTGAACTCCAGTGCATCTCTGCCTATCCCATCGGGGATTACCGGCGTGAATATTAACTCGACGCCGGCTGAATCATCATATCGGAGACGCAATTAATTTTATATTCTAATTATTGGGTCCAGACGAGCGTATCTAAGCAAATATTTGTAACGTCGGGTCACGTCCAATTTCGTCGTGGTTGTTGAAACGTTATCGGCACCATTTCGCGCGTTATCGCGGGGGCAATACACCTTCGAACGGCCGCCTTCAATCGCCGTCTGGCTGCCTCGCGTTTACGCATAGCGGAATGTCGCAGACCTGAGGGTCGCGGTAGAACTATTAGCAACTCTTATTTCCAGGCAGGATACTGAACTACCTGGCAATTTGATTAACTCAATAATACATATGTGGCATAAAAAAAACCTTTTTTTTTGCTATCGTATCTCTATCTAGCGGGAAATTATGTCGTCAACATGATACAGATGACAATTTGCAGCCTATAACACGGACCCTGAAGGTTTTTGAATACAAATTGGAGTATTACCTTCTCCTCAGTGGGCGCTATCAGCACGTTGCCCCAGTGGAGGTCGCGATGCTCGAACTGGAACGCTTCCTCTCCCACGGCGAGACCGTACGCCACCTGTATACGCGAAAAAAAAGTATTACAAAAAAGCAACTAGCCAAAATGTTTGTACATACGTACATACCAATCGTACGGTCCCAAACTCAACAACGCTTGTTATGGGTACCGTACAATGGACTAGGGGCGATTCCAGAATATAATATATGTAGGTATTAAACATACACGACTCGGGTACAAATATTCGTGCTTACCACACAATGTTTGCCCCTATCAGGATTTGAACCTGGGACTCTCGGCTGTGATTATTCTATCTGTATTTTTCGAGGATACAACACAAGACAAGAAGGATTCAAGCTTATAATCCATGGCTTTTGATTTTCACAAAAATATAGTACAAAATTTAGTACACAATAAAACATGCCACATTTAACAAATAAATGTTAATAAAATTAAATAATATCCACACGCCGTCGGACATGAAAAGCGAGCGGAACCAACGCAGAGGATAAGTGATAATCTAGTCAAGATAGTAGCGAGCAACTTGAACTAGAACATCACTTATCGTCCGTGAAGGTCTACTGTGCATGCGGTCGAGTGCCACTGAAAATAAATAAAACACAAAAAAAAAAACACTGAATCGGCTAAACATTGACAACTTGTACAGATATGAATTAAGAAAAAAATATCATAACAATTCCACAAAAAATAGTTATCAAATACAGGTATCTAATGCTACACGAGGAGAAAATACAAATATCAAGAGTCAAATGTCATGTGGAAGTATGCGTGTACTCGCCAACTTGCCATACGACGACACTTGCTACAAATTTAATGTCCTCGTGTAAGCCAAGCATTCATAACAAAATAATATTGACAGCTTAAAAAATATAATGCTGCATCCACAGTGCCAGCCTAGGCTACATTAAATCGAAACAGCACATTTATTTAATACCTACGTGGTGAAAAGGCCAGGTGACACAAACACTGTGGTCACACATTGACGCTTGCCTTTGTGGCCCATGTGGATGCAGCATAACAAAAAAACATTATTCAAAATTAGAACAAAAACAAATTATCATACAAAGGTGGGTACACAAAAAAAGTTAATTAAAAAACTAACAGGCACAAGCGTCATTACCTGCAGGAACAAGGCATGCGCCTGCTCAGCGTTGTTGAACTGGTAGCTCTCCAAGTCCTGACCGGCGTTGGCTAGCTCCAGCACTATAAAGTGCTGGTCAATCGGCAGTATCGCGGGGTTGTCGTTCTCGGAGCCTTTACACTCGTCGTACAAGTCCCATAAGTCGAGGAGGCGGGACGGGTAACTGCCGTAGACACACCTTACTGCCAATACCTGATGAGGACCAAGGAGTCTTTGAATATTCCTTCAATCTCTAACAAAGCACCAGATCTGACCAGCTCTGAAAGCTGACTAAAAGGGACAAGGATATGTGTAATACAGGCAGCTGAATGTCCTATTTCATTGTATAACTCTCATAGAGGGTCTATACCAAGCTTTATGTCAGGGCTCTACGTCTGCTAAAACAATAAAGTCATAATATTTCTTTTTAAAAGATTTTTTTTATGTCCAGGCACAATACTGTTAACTCGAGGTAATTTGGCAAAAAAAATATATTTGAGGCAATCGTGAAAATGTGTTCATTTTTGTCTATTTGATTTAGATATCTATAGCTTTTATAATAAAATAAAAAAAATGGTAATACAAGGATGATTTGTTTTTCTGAAGAACCGAATACACTTATATCAGATCAACCTTGTTACAAGACCTATCGTTGTCTGTAATTTGAATTAAATACCTAGGAAGTGAATTAACAGTATCACCAAAGGTCGCAATAAAGTAATGCGTATATATATCGCAAGTACTGATTTTATCAGTACGAAGTAATGTAATACAAAGTGTTTCTGAGGTAAATGCGTGGTGCGGATAAAGCGACTTATAGCCAAACATTTTCGAATTCCGATCATAAACAACCAAAGCATCCATTGCTGTGTCGAGTGACGTCACCGCCATAAGTGTGTACGGGTGCGACAGAGACAGCACAGCTCCACTCTCCCCAATAGTTGCTTTTAACACACTATAACCAATAAATAATACGCAAATACCCTATTAAGACAGGATTATCTAGTGCTTCGAGAATTTCTTTAAAAATAAGGTCACATCTGGCTCAAGGGAGATGTAGGTGTGATTGGACTGACGTAATCTGCTCTGAACTGAATTAGGGCAGTAAGTAATATTTTTATAGCTAGCAGCACTGTAGTACTATCATTCCATGATAACACGCCCCGTTGTTGATCGTCCGTTATCATTTATTGTTTTAGCGAGCTCTCTATTTTTGGATGTGACAGCTCATTATTATAATCTTAAGGCATTTTTGTCGCAACTAAATATACGCATTCTTTAATAAATACCGTTCTATCTCAGTACCCCATTTATGAGTTGCCTATTTCCTTATTAAAACAAATACGTTATGGAAAGGTAATAGGGTGTTTGACTGTATGAAAAGTAAGCTGTAAATTGTGGCCATCCTAAAACATTATAGCTTTATATTAGTCTTCATTTTTCTGCAAAAATAAGGATAATTTTCTTTAAAATCATTAAATAAAATAATGTTTTTTTTTGTTTAGTCACGTGATCAAAACGCTCTGGATTGTTGATTGATGCGTTGTGACGTCACACCGTCGTAATCAGCGTCAGTTTGTCAATACGAGTTTGGCAATATTTGGGATTTTACTGTGTATTCAGCCTTCTGAAACACAAGGGTCACGTGACACGGAGGTCGCGTTTCGGCGGTATTTTTATTGATTTATCATATTAAACTTATGAACAATTTAAGATAGATTATCAAACACAGTCAAATAGTCTATTGTCTCGATAAACTTACACCTTTGGAGCAGGTCTTTCAAGATATGAGTCTGTAATACCTACCGCAGTTCTCGCAATGAATGGACCACTCAATGAATAAACGTAAAGAAACGGTATTCAACACAGCATCGTTAATTAAACCAATTACAATTATAATGCAGCTGTGTAAAGATAATATTGTCTTGTAGCGATAGCTGTGGCCTATTTAGCTTATCAAAGACGGCAATGCGGCGCGATGATAATTATCACTATTCGGAAATACGAACTTTAATAGTATGAATACAACGATTAAATTCGTATGGAGAGATTTTTTTAATTACTCGTGTGCGATGATCAGTAAAGCGGTTTATTATTTTTGTAATGATTACATCAATAATATGATTCATATTGGGAGTTGTTCGAAGCAACGTGTTCAATGCGCAGGTGATTCATATTCCTAGAATCGTTTCGCTCACACGGCACGTAATGTTTTGGTGGTGACCTCATTTTCTCAGCAATTATGGCGTTTGTGATGTAAATGACATTATTATGATGAAGGTGGAATTCATACATAGATTACTGAATGATTTTGAAAACATTGGCCATAATTAAAACTATGCGCCCAACTAAAATTCAGATTAGTATGGATGGTAGATTTTGTTGTTTGCTGAGAAGATCCGGTAAGAAACAGCAAGCTTGCATTTCTTACAGTACAATACTCGTACCTCACGTGACCATTCATTTACCTCGTATTCTACACGTGTGTATTTGCATATTTATGACGCATTGACAACACTCGGCTTCACAAGGTTTTTTTTTAAGTACCGGCAAAGGTCATGCACATTCGTGCTTCCGCAAAATGCTGAGATTCGGTACAGTCTTCAAAATGCACTATTAATCTCAACTCTTCCTAGGTTATAACGCATTCGGGTAAAATAGAATGGAGTCACGGTCAACTGTAATTTATATAATTCTTCTGCCAACTGGCAACATGCGACTATGCGTGTATCAGAGGAAAAAAAAGAACATCATTTTAAATTTCGAATTGTCATGCAATAAAAGCAGTAGGTAGGAGTCGACGGCTATTGTCCATTGTACTAGGATCTTAGCAGGTAGAAATTTAGAACACAAATGCTGTGAAACAAATTTATAAGCAATTCACTAAAAACCAGTTTTTTTTTTGTAAACCGGCGAAAGCTTTCTGTCATTCGCTCCTATTTATTAATCCCATATTCCGTAAGGGTGTAAATTTTATTTTGGACTTAGACGACGTAGTGTCACGAAGTCAGAAACAACATATTGGACTACAAAAACCAAGCCGAATTGGTTAATACACGCGAATTGCGTCCTTGCGTACACGGGAATTCGCGTATACTACACAAATCGACTAGATGTTTGTCCGCGACATTTCGTCTATATTATTTCTTAGTCGGAGCTTTTACATGAATGTCTGATTTAGCATCTAGCGTGACGTGCACAATGCTAATTTATAAACAACCCATGCATTTACATAATCAGACACCTTTGCGCAAGCAGGAATGTCGTCATTCGCGACGACTATATACTATTGACCTCATTATCCTAAAACGAGTATCTAATGTTATAAAATGTAACGCAATGTTTATTAACTTTTTAATTTTCAAAGGATAGGTTGAATATATTATTTACTAGACTATTATCGATCAATAAGAAATAGTGCAAATAGTTTATGAGGTCAATCGGTAGTTGATTTAACATTAACAAAACACTAACCCCCGAATTTATAGACGCTTTATAAATTTATCAAACGTCATATAGCACTGCACTATATTCAATCTATCGAAAACCTCGATGTTTTTACTTTCGAAGTACTAGGATATTATAACATAGAAAGATATATCATCATAGTAAAATAAAGGTTCCATAGGGATATTGTAGAATGTTTTGTTTGTGTTATGTGGGTCGCACAATTTGTGTGACCCACATCACATACGTAATGCCTGGACTATGGGAAAGATAATAATTAATTATATTACCATTGCATAATAATAATCCTTTGCTAGACAATAACACACGATTCAATACGATAGTTACGCAATGCCCTATTGTTTTGGCACATCGTTCTCACACGATTCATTTGCACCTATAACCTGATGTCATGTCATCGTGTACAAAATGTTTTGGTCACCTGAACTCGTGACCGATCGTTTACAGAATGTTTTGGTCAGTCACCTCGTTGAGGAAGACGTCATTTATGTACTACACTTGGGTGTTTGTAGAGGATAGAAGGTCGGAGCATAGTTGGAAAAAAACACTTGATGGATCGGCACGTGGGTCTCACGAAACAAGTTATCATGCGTATCTTTAAGTAGAGCAGCATAAGCCCTAAATTTTTTAGTAAATTACTGGTCTAGTTGGGTCTGGACAAGAAAAGCATCATCAGAAAGGTTACATGTTTGAGACAATCTAATCAAATTCTCGAAAGCCGTGTGAATTCCGACAACCAGCACTGCCCAACAGTGAAACATTAAAAGGGCAAATTTACTTTTTTAAGGGCTTAAATGAATTCAGTTTTTAAGATTTTTACTAATGGGCAATGGTCATCATTTTGGCAGCATAAAACCTTAGTCGAAGAAATAATACAGATAAGTATAGTGTTGGGAACAACATATTGGAGCACAAGAAATCGAGCCGATTTGTGTAGTACACGCGAATTACGTCCTTACGTACACGCGAATTCGAAATACCACACAAAAAATCAGCTTGTTACTACTTTTTATGCTACAATATTTTTTCTCGACACTCAATTTCATGGTTACCATGGTTACAAAAGACTCACCTCATTGAACACATCACTGGCATTCTCTATAGTGTGCAGGTCCAGTGCTTCGACTTCCTTGCCCTCATCAAAGTGACGTTGTATCTCTGCTATGGGAGCGCGGAGTCCGCTCAATTCCCTGCCAACACAACAAGCACATCAATCAAATCTATACGAATAAATAAAATTGGAGTGTCTGTTTGTAATATTAAAATAACCGCTTTTTACTAAGTGCATTTGGATGTATACACGGTACCTATACCAAAAACCTTTTTTTACAATTTTTGTCTGTCTGTTTGTTTGTTCCGGCTAATCTCTGAAATGGCTGAACACGGGTTACAGCTAGTTGATACATACAACACGTTACATGGATAGCGACGCATTGATTGATTTCTTATATTAACGCGAATACTACACATTGAAATAAAACTAATTTTAAGGATTTTGTCGCGTTTGTTTTTTGTTTTTTCGTTCCCTACATTTCGGCTGCTTTACAGCAACCACGGTCACGAGAGGACCGAGGTAGATGACGTCCTAGTGTCATAGCTGGAACTGGGGTACCCTCATACATATTTAGTTGTTACTTGCGGTCCGATCTCCGCAGAAAGAGCTCAATGTGTCTTGAGGTCTTGCAATGGTAAAGCGAAAAAAATAAACGCGATAAAATACTTAAAAATAGTTTTATTTCAATAGCGACGCATTTTCAAGTTATAGTTGTAATAACTCACATCAATCTCCGGGTGGTTATTTAGAACAGAGTTTTTCATGATAAAAACGTTCTTTGAGTTTTGTATCGCCTGTAGCAACGCCGGCAAAGGCATAGTAGTGTTCCTACTGCGTACTAGAATATAATTAGTTAACACACACAGGCAGTGATAGCCAAGTTGGTAGAACGCTTGCTTCGGTAACGAGGATCGCAGCTTCAAACCCATTTCTGAATCACCCCTGTATGTGAGGAGTTCACGGGCTAACGCGAGTCGGCATGTATGTCAGTAGGCGTATGGGATAAAGACATAGACAATAAGCGGTCGCCTACGTTCGGCCAAAAACTATAGACTAATATTAATGTTTGCGGCAAAGTCACTACCACCTTCCATGTAAACTAATTATCTATTTATTTGTGTTGTTTGTTTGTTTGCTATTGTATTTATCATTAACATACACATGATAAAGTAACAAAACAACATAGTATTAGAATTTATATTATTAACTATATGTTGCCCGCGACATCGTCCGCGTCATAAAAAATAATAAGTAACTTGTATTTTTGAAACACAAAATTTCAAGTGAAGCTTACCACAATACATTAGTGAAAACCGCACCCAAAATCGGTTGAACCGTTTCTGAGATTAGCGCGCACAAACAAACAGACATAAATTCTAACAATCATTGTTTTGGGTTCTATTGGGTTGATAAAGGCCCCCAATAATAGTTTTTCTCATACATCTTCTATCTACAGACAGCGATCAGGTCCAGTTTTATTATATGTATAGATCGTTAGTGGACTAATTAGTTGTTTAATGTGTACAGCGATTAGTTTGATGTAGGAAGTATTTTCGCGAACACAAATACCCCAATGTCGATAAATATATCGTAGTACGATAACTTTTGACATGGCTCGTCGATAGCCCGACAAAAGTAGAACATTCAAATAGGTAAATAGTAACTTGTTTTTATAAATATATTTGTAATATAGCTGAATAATATTGAGGGCCGCGTGTAAATACAAGGTGTAACTATGCTAGTGTAAAATACTTTAAACTGGGCCAAAAGTAGTTTATAAGGATAACATTCCCAAAGAAATAAATCAAATTGAATAGACATTTAAAAAAAATAACACGGTACCGAGCGGACGGCCAAACGCTACTGTTTGGCAATGTTTGAAAAAATCAAACATCACATAGACAATTATTTTATACATCAACATGATCCATATAGCTTACTGATTCATCTATTATGCGGGTACGGGTATGCGACCCAGAGGGAAAGTACTTTAAATATTGTAGACATGATAATTTGCTTCATGGAGACATGATTTGATTATTAAAAGTAAGTAATACAAAGATATTTTTAAAGTAGCTTGCCTCAACTGTGCAACGAACCAACCAAATGCGGAGAAAAAGCAATCTGTATTTTTTATAATTTAGATCGAAAGGTTCAATAAACAAAGGTTAATTCCTTGCAGTTAACATAGTATCTTGAATTATAGGAGCGCAATACACTGAAGGTGACACTCGACGAAATCAACTGCACATCAGACGGGCGACGCTCACGTTACCATAACGCTACGTAAGAAGATTGTGCTTGGGACACTCTAACCACCCGGGGCGCAGCGACCGCTAGCCGAAGCATACTTACATAGCAATCACAATCTCGGAGATGATCTCGTGGTAGTCCTTCTGACACTCCCCATTGACCTTGACGTTGCCGGCGATCGGTACAATCTTCAGAACGCGCGCGCGGCCATCCCGTGCACGCCACAGGAACACCTCGCCGTACACACCCTCGCCAATCTTGTGGCAGTTCTTCAAAACCCTACGACACGACCAGCACGTTAGGAAGGTACAATTGCTAGGAGTAGGGGAAATAATCTATCTATTATTATGGGGCCCGTAAGTAAACTGGCTATAATTATTTCATCTAGCTGAGCACTATATAATATATATGTAGGAACGGAACGTAAGATGTATGCGAAGTAACAATGGTTAGCAAGATGATGAACGTGAAATGAAACGTTAGGAGTGAAAGGGACGGATGGATGGTGAGAGAGAGGGATGGGATGGGAAGACGAACGACGAGACGAACAAGACGTTACGTTTAAGAAAAAGGTGAATTAAATAAAATCAAGAAGTTATCAAGCAATCAGAGCTTAATTTCAAGACGCCACCTCGACCCCGGCCCCACATTTATATCAAACTACAAATAAAACAAAAGATATAAAATCAACATTAGCACAAGCTGCAAAAAATTGTACTGCACTTTTTAACATAAAATAGGTAATCTCTTAATTTTGCTCGGGCAATCAGAATGATTTTAAATTAAAAACAAACACATAAGACAAACAAACGCATTCATTGTTCGTATTGAACGAAAAGAAAAACATTGTAATTATTGTTTTTTTATAATTCTTTACACAATGCATTTTTGTTTGATCACGCATCATATTGATTTCTTATATTCACGCGAATACTACACATTGAAATGAAACTAATTTTAAGGATTTTATCGCGTTTATATTATGTTATTTATGTGGTTTACGTTCCTAACGTTTCGGATGCTTTACAGCAACCATGTTCACGGGAAGACTGAGGTGGTTGTCGTCCTAGTGTCATAGTTTGAAACGGGGTACCCTGATATTTAATTGTTGCTTGCGGTAAAGAACATAATATAAACGCGTTGAAATCGTTAAAATTGTTTTGATTTCAATGATCAAGCATCAATGACGGGGGTTCCACTATTGGATACACATTATGGATAAACTACTTTTTCGATTTAAACGAAACATGGCATGGTGATAGATTATAACCTAGGCCAATATTTAGCAATTATTGTCTCGCGAAATTGAATGTTGTGCAGTCCAAAGGCTTATAATGTCCGCGTAAGAAGTTGCGTAAACCATTAGTTATATAACAGTGCATATTCATAAATTAAATAATCTAACAAAAACATTTCATAATTCAACTTTCCAGAATCATTAAAAACCATTAGCGGCTAATGTAATATTACGACAAATGACGCCGTCATGCATCCATCAAATCGCTCATGCATACTCTCACATTTCATGACATACATTTGCTTTCTATTAGAAAATGTTTTTGATTACTATTCAGTATGTCTTTAAGACTTTCTCATAACACACATGAAGAGTCATAGAGGGAATCATGGATTACTATGTTCTAGTAGTCAAAGGGTGCTTAGAATGAGTTAGATACATCAAATATTCAATTCAAATAGTAAATTATGAAATTGTTCCATACATTTCCCAACCCTAGTGGGAATGCAGAGATTTATTGGTATATGACCACAGATCACAGAAGTGATTACATTTGCTGTTGAAAGATGTTCTAACACCAAGTACCAATAAATCTCTCACTCTCTCTTTGCCTTTACAAAATTCAAATGCCAACTGAGAAATGTAGGTTGGTATACAAACAATGAACCTCTGCTTACTGCAAAAATAAAGATGCTAAACTGTATAAATATCCTATATAAATAATGTAAACAAAAATAATTTTATTCATGGCGGCCCATAATATTCCTTGTCAAACCCGCTCATAGCATAGTTGTTTATTTGTTCAGTGTAAAAATGTATTGATGCTAAAAGAAACGTCATATTCAATGCTAAGCAGACAAGGTTATGTCTTAAGGACACAAGTAACCTCCAGCGAGTCAATTAGTCATGTTGAAAATACAATAATATGAATCATAATAATATTTCTGGGTAATCTGAAAAGCGTGAAATTGAGCTAAGGAAGGTTTACTTAGTAATATAAGATGCCTGTCTTTTTGAACAAAGCTTTTATTTTGGTGATGTTTTCATCTGAAGTTTATGCAAATAATATAAGGAAAACAATAAAAATGCATTCAGTGAAGCAAGGGTAATGTTTATGGGTATTACTGCCACCACAATGACAGTTTAATAATTATGAGTAAATATTATGACCACATTTAATGAAAAAACATACAATCTTCAATAAACAATGTTGAAGAAAGTAAATAGTTCTGTAAATTTTTTGTAACATCAATACAGGCATTTGAAGCAAGACCTATTACTAACATTTGAGAATAGCCAATGCATTGTAAGAAAAACATGCATTTTTTGTACTTGAATGGAAATCAGTTGAAACTGCCGGTTTTTTTTAACATTTAAAATTAACCAACCATGACAATGAGTAAGCTAGTCATTATGTAAACACTTTGTAACCAACTCATATTCTAAAATTGCTTTTATTTGATTTCATTTCGTAATTGTCTAAAAGTTGACCAATTCCACACTCATTACTTATATTGGTATGTCATTGAATAATGTAGGGCACATGCATTCATAAAGCTTATCTGTCACGACGCCAAACTACCTAGACAAGACAGATGTTTAACAACAAAACCACCATTTTGTATTTGCGTGACCTATTTACCCGCACAATTTCGTTATTTATATTTTAAATTTCCAGACAAAGTTAACAAAAATACAAATACTCACGTATCTGGATAACATTCATCAAATAGTATCGCGTCCGTTTGATTGCATCGACGCAAGACGTAATCCCGCGCTGTAGCTAAACGGCCCGAAGTATCATGGAAGTTATCTATTACAGTGACCTCGTGCGTCTGATCAGCGATCGACAACTTAGATAAGTCGACAATAGTATCATCACACTCCTCGTTCAAAAATCCTGGAATAAAATATGCATCATAATTCCCAATATTCACATGACATCACGACACACAGTAGGAAGCGCCTCGCTCGGGCGTACTTTCCCCCCGTGCGTGCGTAATTACGTTGCGTCAACGAAATCACGCCATGGCTAAATATTGAAGACATATTTTTAACCACGTTTTCATTCAACTAACCTGTGTATTGCAGGGAAAGATGCATGCACTTGGCTGTGAAACACTTTATTCGGAACAAAGGGCGTAGAACCAAGCTATTATCCCGTTACGGAATAGAGTAATGGCAGACACTGAGATTTTGTTTCAGTTCAAACACTATAACACCTGTTACAAAGTTTATTTCTACTAATAACTTGTAACAGTAATAACTACTAATTTCACTATGAAACTTGAATCACTGAGTTATTTAAATAAAAAATAAAATAAAAATTGTGGACAAAGACCACGCAGCGTCTTCTTCCACGAAATGGCACGGAATGACCAGAGACAAAAATGAAATGTTTTTTTTTATGTTCATTTGGAGTGCTGCCATAGTAATAAAAAAAGTCTACCCCTTCCAAAGACAAACTTATCGTCTCTTTACCATGGTAGTATAGTTGAACCTGGATAACTTATTTGAGCTAAAAATTCCTTCGAGTAAACCTTCAAGGTCGTAAAAAAATATCATCAAATCATACCTTGGAGATCATCAAATACAGTTGAGTTGCAAAGACTAAGTCTTGAACTGTTAGCATCCTGAAAAGAAAAGTAAAGATAAGAATCTAACAAATTCACCCATTGTTATATTTTTCTTCCATCAAAACCAAACTTTAAAATGCTTACTTTTACAATTCTAATTGTTGATCGACTAGGCTTTGATATAAAGGTGCTCCTGCGACTATTGATGGATTCATTATGAAAGGAACCTGGAATGGTTAAAATGATTATAAAATACAATTCATAAGCAAATTTACAAAACAATATTTTTTCAAAAATAAAATAAGTAACCTGACATTACACTGAAACTTTGGATGGAAGTGTCAGATGGATATCTTTTCTTATTTTCAGTAAAAAAATACATGCCAGCACTCATGGATCAAAAAGATTTAATTAAGTATTTCGAAATAATATTATACTTTTCCCATGCATTTTATAAAAACATTAAAATAAAAATCAGTAGCATAGGCTTAATTTTTTACAAACCTAATGTACCTTGAGTTATAAAACTTACCATGCAAATCCTGCATTTCCATCGTGCTAATTACACTCTGCCTGTATTTTCTGCCCTTCATCTCCAAGGCTTCATCTTCTAAAATCGACTGGTCAAAGTGATCAGCCGTCATTGTCATTCTCCTGTATATGCTCAAAGATCTCTCCCATTTCTTGCCTGGCTGAAGTACAATGCCTTGTTTTATATCAAAAGTGGACTTTCTAGCACCTTTTGGGCTTGGACTTCTAGAATCTCGTAAAATCGTTTTTCTAGTCTTAATAGAACTCTTTCTGCTTGCAATGGAGGTTTTTCTGGTTGTTATAAATGACATTCTTGATTCATCCTCTGCAAATTCGGTATCTTTATCAGATTTATGCATTTTATTTATGCAGCTCGTATTTTCGATGACTTTATTATTTGTACCATCTACTGGCTCCTGTGCCCTCAAAGTCAATTTATCATTATCATCAAAATGTGAAAAAGTCCTACGAACTTCAATAGTTTTACTAGGCTTAATAGAACTCTTTCTGGCTGCAAAGGAACTTTCTTTAGTTGTTTTAAATGACGTTCTTGTATCTTCTTCTATAAAATCTGTATCTTGGTCTTTTTTAGGAATCATATCTTTGTACACGATTTCATCACTAGATTTATTTGTGTCAATATTTTCTAATGTATTGTGACTTTCTAAAGTATTATTATATGAATTAATACTTTTTTCCACATAGGTATTACTTAGTACAGTCTTATCACATTCAGTGCTTGAAGAACCATATGAATTATCAAATATGGACATTATAGAGTTATTTGTCAGTTCATTCCTTCTTCTTGTTGTTACAAAACTGACACATCTTTCACCCGAATCGCTATTTGATGCTAACTCATCGTCATTTGATGAAACACTATCACTACAACTATAAACATCAGCCTCATTTTCTAATAAATTATTTTCTATTGCTTCTAAAGATTGGTCTTTGTCCGAACTATTACTATTTTTTAAACTGGCAAACTCTTCACTATCTTCTGTTAAACTATAATTGCTTTCACTATCATTTTCTTCATCAGATCCATATACAGGCATTTTCTCATAATATCTAAGAAAAGCTGAATCATTCATCCTTTCAACCTGAATGATAGGTTCTCTTATTGTATTTTTTTCATTTATAGAACTCCTGTCACTGCTGCATGTATCATAAAAAGATTCCTTATCTGAAGAATCTAATGATGAATAATTAGCATCAGTATTTTCACTAACTATACTATTAGTGCTACTACTAATACTGTTTTCATGTATGCCATTATTATCAGGTACTGCAATTTCATCACAAATAATTTCATTATTTTCTTTACAAATACCTTCATTTACTTCTTTAATAACATCATTGTAAGGTACAGCATCTTCTTCATTCATATTTTCATTATTTCTTTCAAAATCACTTCTATTACCTTCAATGTCTATAGCATAATTTTCGGGTATTGTATTTACAGCATCCATTGCTAAATAATTTTTAAAATAATCTAGTTCATTTATTTCAGAATTAGAAAAGCCAATGAATGGTTCTATTTCAGTTGTTTGTGATGAAGTAATTTCTTCACTAAATATGGTCTTACTGTCCTGAAATTCTTTTTTATTCATATCATAATTATCATTTTCAAAATTAGGTGTTTTATTACTTTCAAGATTACTATCAGCACATTCTAATACACTATTATTAGTGGCATTATTGGCAGTACTCTGAGAATTTTTCTCCATTATTTTAGGATTCATATCTTTACTTGAAAGTATCATACTAGAGTCACCATCATCTTCATCTATAGGTGTACATTTAGGAATTCTCTCATCAAATGTTACAGATATTGGTGAAAATTTATAAATTGAATCACCTCTGTATTTTGCTCGGAAGGGAGTGCTACATAATGGAGACTTTTGCAGTATAGGTGATTGAATATGCTTAGTTAATCTATTCCTATTATATCTAAAATTATTTTTTACAGACTCATCAAAACTATTTTTAAGTTGTAATCTGTTCAATAATGATATATTCTTGACTATTTTGTTTATGGAATCATCAATTTGTTTTGGACTATATTTTGCCACTTGCTCCACAAGCAATTCGTGAGTTTTGATATCAGACATATTTTGTGTAATATTTATTTGTTCATCTGAGTTTTCTTTATCAGTGTCTGTAACAGAAATTTGTTTTTATTTTAGTACTAAATTAATTTAATTTTCACCTTGCATTAAGGGTAGGCTCATGCTCAACAGTGGGACCCTAACCACCAAATACTCAAACATAGCTCACATTTGAAGGCTGCGTAATTTTTATGAACCATAAAGATATGAAATAACACAAGATCTTATTTTAAAGTAGGACTTATTTTATGACTTACCAGTATCGCTGCTTGAGTAATAATATTTTTTTCCTTTTACTGGCTTCTTTCTTCTGTAAGTTTTACTTTCTCTAAAATAACAAGCATTCAAATTATACCCATGTAAGGTGTTGATAAATTTTACATACTATTACACCATGTGCAATTATTATTTAGTGGAATCTATAAAACTATACGAAAAAACTGGGTAAAAAGGCTTAAGTATTGTATAAGCTTAAGTATAGGCTTTGAGTTGAAGTATCTGGTTACCTAGAGTCTTTGTAGAACTCTTCATGTGTGGAATATAGGTACCCTTATAGATTTTGTAATAAAATAATGTATAATAAAATAATATTAATATCAGTACATTTGGTACTTACTTCGTAACTACAATCTCATCAAACAAATCAACTTGTCTGCTCTTAATTCGACACTTATCACCGGATGCGTCAACGGGGCACGCAGGTGATGAATTCAACAGCATATCAAATGGATCTAAAGGCTTATTAACCCGCAAGGACTTATCAGGGGTCAAATACGCAGATTTGGACAAACTTTCTCTAGGTCGACTTTCCACCTCTTTTATTATTCTTCTCACATATTTTCTCTTGCGAACTTTATTAGAAGCAACACTGTAAGGATTCGAGGAACCAACACATGACAATTCACGCTTGGTTTGCTTGATATTTTGTATATAAAACGCATCGAAAGCGGAGCTTTTCTCGTCTAAGTTTTGGATCAAATCTTTGCGGTCTAAACCACCGCCAGTCTCCTTCTTAGATCTATATGTTCGTATCATATTGAAGCAAAACTTATTTGGCCACTGATGCAGATGCCTACATACGTTTCATAATAACAGTTTTTATAACATCAAACTGCTAACATAGGGCAATGCGAATTATTTTTGAAATTTCGGCTGTTTGACTTTTGAATTAATTAGAATGTCAGTCACTCCGCCAAAAACAAACAAATGTCAGTTTTTTTCATAAAGCAACGGATTCTTGGGGTTGCCTTCTTTTTAGGTTGGCAATCAGCTACAATATAGTGCTTTTTTTGCCAGTGTCCAGTATGTATTGATGATTGTTATAAAATTATAAATACCCCAGGTGGTGATGATGAAATGAATAACCCACCCTAGAGCGCTGATACTTGACTGGAAATTTACCGGACGTCTTGGGAGAGCGTGAAAAGTCAAGTTATACTATTTTATTTCAATTTCCTTCACTTCTGCACGTTGAAGGCAACGTGAACTTCGAGGACAATGCCCTTACCACACTATTTCTATCATTTTGTAGACAGAGCAAATCATTTTGAAGATTGATAGGTAAAAAAGACATTCGTAGTCATCGGCACCATGCACACCGTCAATCCAAAGTAACTCGTGATCCTTGCCAAATCATCCAGGCTACAGATGAAAGGGTTTCCTGTATGGAATCGAAAAACGTGTTTTTTTGGAATCCAAAGATAATCCAAGTGAATGGGCCATAAGCTAAATCTGACAGCAGCTAAGTCGCTCAAAAACCGTTCATAGACATACCGGAATCCGGGCTGGATGTGATCCACAGTCCATCAAAGTGAAAATGAGATTCCCACATAATATCGGGAGGTGTGTACCCGGGTCTGAACCGTTAGCTTTTCTAAAGAGAGCTATCGACTAACTTGGCTATTGCGTCGTTGCTGCACTTTAAATAAAATAACTAGAATATACCATTCTCCATCCCACAGCTTTTTATTGACGTATATAATATAATAGTTAGGTACGGATTACACAGTGATTATGAATAAACATTTTAATATCACCACTAAACTGGACAAAGATCAAAATCTTTGGCTGAGTTTCGTTCATACTATCGCCTCTTGATAATTCTTCGTTGAAGTAGCCTGCATTACAACTTACACCCTTAGACGAAGAAATAAAACAGACGGAGTGTCAGTACTACACAAATCGGCTTATTTATTTATGCTTTAATGTGTATTTAGCGGAACTCCGCCTGTTTTATTTCTTCGTCTGAGCCTAAACCACAGAAAACATATAAATGGTACTAGATGGGAAATATCCTTATACACCTCATTGAACATTTCAAACATTGTTTTAAATAACATACGCTAGTTAGGTTACGTAGTTCAAGAGGCCTTGATTATCTGTAATTAAATGCCGTGTCTCACAATGTCGGTTTATTATAATATTAACTAAAAATATATACAGATAATTAAAACTACTTACGCAGAAGTACTTTACAGATTTACTTATAAAATTTACAATAGCATTTACATAGTTACAAAGTATTTAGTAGAAGAATGTGCACTGTAATACCATTGTAAATGGACGAAAACATTTTATAAATTTAGGAGCATGCGAACCTATTATTATAACGAGTGTCCAAACTAGGATCCAAATCGGAATAGAAATGTTCAAAACCTATAATGGGCTCTAGACATGGTTTAATCCGTTTTGATCGTTTACACCACTTGCTTGACAGTTATGTCCTCGTGTTTGAAGAATGTTTGATGGAAATGTACCTATAACTTCGTAAATAGTTACGCGAACGAATTGTTTATTCACGTAATGTCCGAGTTGACCAATGCCCTTAAATAAAATTATAATCCCTGATTTACCACAGATGGGTCAACCACCAGGCCAGTACCTTCGTAAGTACCTATTTCTTAAAAAGTAAATAACAATAAGTCGTCTCTTGGTTGAAAAAACTATTCAATATACACATTTTGTTATTGCATGATTAACCTACAGAAATATATGATTACTTTAATTATTTTTAATCGAGATTAGGGGGAATACAAAATACTTACATAACTAATCGTATAAGTAAATATGACGGCCTATAATATGACATTATAATATCCCCCTATTATATTGCCTTAAATTACAAAAATATTTTTACATTCGACTACCAAGAGACACTAAACTAGATAGACACTAAAACTCAGACGAAGAATCATACAGACCGAGTGTCGCAAACATCGTATTGAAGCACGAAAATCCTAGCCTATTCGTGTACGCGTAAGGTTGTAATCGGCTTGGTTTTTTTGACTAAAATCTTGGTTTGTGACACTCCATCTGAAGTTTTACTTCGTCTAAGAAATAAAAGGAATGGCTAAAGTGTGAAAAAGCCGCGTCCACAGCAATGTTACTTAATTTGCGTTCAGCGCATAATATTTAAAATTTTCCCCCAATAATGAATAAGCATATGATAAAATATTAAGTTGAACCTAGCATTGTATATAGGTAATATTCATTGCAAAAACATAACATTTAAAAAAATCTAGAGTTTACAACAAATAATGTTGTCATCGCCAAAACATACCATTGACAAAAATATGTTTACTACCTAGGTTGGTAGGCTTCAATATGTTTTTGTCGACAATTTCTATATTATTTCTTAGTCAAACCAAACTCTGTCGAAAGGATTACTTCAGAATTTCGGATTATTTAGATGATGACCGCTCATATATTTCGCGTCAATTACATGACAAAGTGTAGCGTTTGTGCGCCTCGATAGGCAACACACTGGGGCTGAGGAAAATAAATAAAATTTTGTATTTTGTACCATATTAAGTGGCGATAAAGAATAATATACTGCAAATCGATAAGCCTGCTGTGTTTCTTGCCGCATCTTCTCAGCTTAGGTTGCGTTCCGATCCCATAGTAGAGTAAAGAAAAAAAATGACAATTTGTGCCCCCATAGGCTCACTTTTTTCTTCAACCACTTATATACTTACTAAGAGAATTGGTGTTAATTAATAATCATAAATATCACATGAATTTCTATAAATTCGAATGCACCTTACGTTTATGAGAACACATCTATGGGTCGAGGCGACGATGTGACGAGTTGTGTGGGGCTTGCCAGTGGGTCGCTCATGGGAGATTCTTTCTTCTTTGCTTCAATGGTTGCTTGTTTTACAGCCTCTTTGTATGGACCAGTCATTTTCTTGTTGAAGTATATCTGGAATGTGTAATGATAATTTTATTTAAAATAATGTTGCCTTTATGGTATTATTATTTAATTTTGTGCTATGTGTTTGTAGGTTTTACTGCACATCACACAAAAGCAGCATTGGATGAAATTTTGTAATTATTATTAACTGAAAATGGTATGTGTGTTGTACTCTGGAGTATAGGCTACTTATATCCATGAGTGTGGTGGAGCCAAGGGCAAAGCTATTATGTTATAAGTCAAACATAAATTCTGTTGTGTAAGAATGCTATGATCAAAGTAACTTTGAAAATAACACATGCCAGTTAGTCATTGCCAGCAAGTCATAACAACCTGGCAGCAAAAATACTGTATCTTTGAATGTAGGTGTTTTAATTGAAGACAATAAAGTTGGCTCACATAATTGACGTCCTGCAAGATTTATTTCTACTCTGTAAATTACTCAACACATTAATCAATAATACAACAGCACTTATGAAAATATCTATACAATTTTGTACAAATTATCCTGTTAAATATTATGAATTATAATTTACCTTATAATCCTCTAGGAATGGGCTCAAGCTATCACATGGCATTAATGATGATGAGGTTGAAGCATACCATGCAATATGAGCCCTGGATGTGGGCGTCACACTTATGACTCTTCCTGGCCACCAGGGTAACCCTACCACCTTCCCCCAAACAATGTCCCCAGGAGATACACATATTAACCTACCCCCAGCCCCCTCAGACCCATTTGCAGGGAAATCTGGCACTATTTCACAATCCCATTCCTCTGTACCGCTTTTGTGGGCATCATTCTCACTCTGTTTTTCACAGGAATTACTGCTCAGCCTTCGCAAGCTTATAGAAAGGTTCTGACTCATACAATGTTCTTTAATATCACTAAAATAATCTACCAAGTCACTCTCTGTACATTTACTCATATTTTCATCTCTATTCTTTTGTGTTTTGTATTTCTTTTTGTGTTTTACTTTATGTTTGTGTTTCTTTTCTAATGGGTCTAATGTTGGACTGCTTGGTAGATTATTATGTGGAGACAGGGCACCAACATGTTTAGGTGACTGCCCGTTAAGCTCCACCTTACCAGAGTAGCCTTTTTTTGCCTGTTTTTTGGCTTTCTTCAATGCCTTTTTAGCTGCTTTAGATTCACCTTTAGAGGGCTTACCCATATCACAAGATACACCTGAATCTTCATTGAAGTCTCCTGTAAGCGGTGGTATTTTAACAACTGTTCCCTCACCTTCCCCAAAACAAATCTTTAATGTCCTTGCATTTGAAAACATGGAACTGAATGAAACATCATTATCATCTTTCAGGTCATGTTGATCATCATCCATATCGTCAGAGACACTGACGAACGCCATTTCCTGCGTCACACTATCGGTACTACTAGATGTCTCACATTTAATTGATTTTTCACTAGCCTTATTGGAATCTTTAGGTGTACCTTTAGTGGCGGTTGTTATCTCGCTCGGTTGTAGCCTGGACAACTTGGGAATGAGCATACTACTCATCAGATAATTCTTTTCAACACGCGATGATCCACCGTCTTGGGGCATACTCTCGTCAGATTCGAGTTTCCGTTTTTTGGACACGTCCACATTTTCATTGTTCTCATTACATATCCCCTTGCAATTTGAGCACAATACCTTCCGGGGTCGCAGTCTGACTGTCATCTTTTGTGCCGGCTTAGCCTTCGAGGCTGGCTTCTTATTTCTTTGCGAGTTTTCACTCTGATACTGAGGTTCCTGATATGTAAACCTCTGACTAACGGAATGTAATTTATCTTTCTCATCTGTGGACGGAGCTTGCTTAGCGAATGCTGGATGGAGGCTATACACTCCAAAAGGCAAATTACTGTAAAAATAAGTCGATGAAGCGTAAATAAAAGATTATTTTCCCAAAAATCGATACGACGTTTGAATCATGTCTATCAATACCTACCCTTTGTTGGAGTCCAGAAGAACTCCTTGGAACTTTTTATCATCAGCACTATATGAAACAATTATTAAATCAGCTAGAGCTTCCTCTACATTTACTAAAATCTGCGAATTCTTCTGAATCGTCATATCGGCTGTTGCTACGACAGCCGCCATATTTAATTGAGTCATAGACAGTAGACAATTTATTTGTTAAGGTTTTTTTATGGCAGCGGCGTAATTTTGTTAGCTGAGAGTTGAAACCCGTCCATGATATTTTCTGTCCACGTTGCCAGTTTTATTTATTTGGCAGGTAGGCTAGTGCAATAGAATTTTTTTTTATGGACTTATTACAACGGCACATAGTAAGGCTTAACCAAACACACACTAACTGCGCTAAGCGCACACACATACATAGATAATAACAGGCCAAAATCAGACAGCTGACAGACAAACTAGTATATAAAGTTACTTTATGCAGCTGACAGATCACTGACAGTCAGTCAGTGTGCCTAGTGGTTGTTGATTGGTTTTTCAAGTGGTGATACGCACTTGATAATAATAATTTTATTTTTTATTAAACTATAAGAAAGAATATCTCTCGCTCCCACGACGAACAGAGAACTCGGTGAGTAAAACCTGGATATTTTATATTTTACAAATGGAGTGTTTTTACACAATAATTTGGACTTACATAATCTATTTAGTAATAATAACGTTCAGTTTAGTTGAATGAACAACTTTTTTACCGTGCTATTTATTGTTATTGAAAATATTTTAAAGTTATATAGAATATTACATGCTTAATGGATAGATATTCTCAAAGTATATTCTGGCGAAAAAATTATAGCGAAGTATACAGTAATACGCTATTTATTTCTCGATGCCTATGTATGTATAATACATAAATTTAATAAGACCTACCTAAAATGTGTGTAAGTAAAGGCCAGCGCAAACTTGGGCGGGCTGTGGTGCCAATACATATGGAAGAATGGTAGTTCATAGTTGGAATCTATACTTCTATACTAATATTATAAATGTGAAAGTTTGGATGGATGGATGTTTGTTACTCTTTCACGCCAGAACGGCTGAACGGATCTGGATGAAATTTGGCACAGAGATAGATTATGGTCTGGAACAGCATATATGCTACTTTTTATCCCGGTTAAATGTATGGTTCCCGTGGGATAGATTTGTTAAAATTTTCATAGAATACCAATAAATCCATTTTCTCATACATTTGATTCTGAGGCGGTACGAAGTTCGCCAGGACAGCTAGTAATACATAAATTCACTTGTAGTGTCCTTCAGTATACTACAATAAAATGTCAGATCTCTACAAGCAAATTCATGTTTTACTTAGATTAAGTAGGTTCCATAGAATTAAGAAGATCTAAATTCTTTGGCAAGTTAAGTCAGCCATGAACTTGGTTTATCAGTTTTGATCACAACTAATTAATTAATTACATTTCACTAAAGCTGAAATTTAGAATGTTCTTGGTTCACATTGATAAGAAATTACCAAAATAGACCCTACCATCCTATAATGTGCACACAATATTTGAGTGCTAAAAGAATTTCTTGGCCGAATTTACATATATTGTTGAAGGATTGCAAAAATGTTTGTAAATAAGTACACACTTACCTATGCAATACCTATCTAAGTGTGTGCTAGCCTAAAAGGCTAAAGGTAAATTAAATTTTGTAAGTGTCAAATAAAAAAAACATATTTTAGCGTCTACTGTCACATTAAAAAGCACTAATTCCACAGACAATGGCTACATTCACTACAGAGAAGAGGATCGACATCACCCAACCTCTTTGGGACCAGAGTACATTTTTGGGGAGGTTCAAGCACTTTGCCTTCATCTCAAATCCATTGTTGTCACTGACCTCTGAAAAGGAATTGCATGAGGCAAAGGATTTGTACATAAAGTACAAGTAAGTTAAAATCATAAAAAAAACATTGCTTTTGTTAAAACAAATATGTAAATTAAAATATTGGTGCTAACAACAATTTCACACACCCAAAATTGTTCCTGTTTTTGGCTTCCACAACAAATATTTAAAAATGTTGACAGACCTAATTTAAGACCATTGCCAGAATACTATATACATACTCTGAGCTGTGTATAAATGTACTAATGAAGTCATTATATACTATTAAGGCTGTATTCCCCATTGGGTTCCACATTTCCCTGATGGTATTTGGTTCCAATATATTTAATGCCATTATATTGTGCACCTTAATGCATAGGCGATTTGGGCCATAGTTCACAACCCTGACCCAGTGTGTGCTCATTTCACGTCTTTGAAAGATGTTCAGGCTTTCTCACAATGTTTAACTTCATTCACTGCACAACAAGTAAAAACCATGATTGATGATTCCCTAGGTGATAGCCACATTTTAATCTACACCTATTTGTGCCAAGGCAAGTTCTACCAACTTGTTACTACCTACCCTTGTTTTCCCTTTTTCATCAGGAAAAAATAAATTTGCTATCCCTGACATAAGGTGCATGTACAAATAATACCCAACATTGCATTAATTGGAATTATTCTCTTGTTCCAAGTTTTTTTGCCTAATTTATTCAGGGTATGTTCCTAGTCTCAGTAGTTAAGCAGTGATAGCCAAGTTGGTAGACCGCTTGCCTCGGTAACGAGGATCGCAGGTTCAAATCCCGGCTCGCACCTCTGGGATTTCTGGATTTCATGTGCAAATCTCATTTTCAACCATGATTATCACTTGCTAAACGGTGAAGGAAAACATCGTGAGGAAACCTGCATATCTGAGAGAACCCCTCGAAAGATGTGTGAAGTCCGCCAACCCGCACTGGGCCAGCGTGGTGGACTATGGCCTAATCCCCCCTCGCGTTGAGGGGAGGCTCGTGCCCAGCAGTGGGACATTAAAAAAAAGGGCTGGAATTATATGTTCCTAGTCAACCCTACCCTGTTTAGGTACTTATATTTAGGTACATGTGTTGATTATAGCCAACTCCAAGACACTAGTGGTACTACCACTACAGTAACCTATTTGGTTCACAGAATAGGTCAGGAGCCTCCGGGCACGAAGTTCGAGCAAGTGGTGAGAGCTAAACAGCTGTACGAGTCTGCATTCCACCCCGACAGCGGGGAGCTCCAGAATGTGTTTGGCAGAATGTCCTTCCAAATGCCCGGAGGCTGTCTCATCACGGGAGCTATGCTGCAGTGGTACAGGTATGTTGAACTTTCTAAATACTTATTGGTTAAATAAGAGTTTTAATGGACATTTACAGATACCCTGCACAAGCCCAACTTGTGTAGAAGTGTGTGACGGTAATATTGTACTTTATTGTAGATTTTAATGATATGAACTTTAATGTAATATGAAATTCTTTCGGAAGAGATGTGAATTGATAGAATATATGCTGGATTTATGCAGCCATGCCATTTTTATCAATATCAATTATACCTAGTAGGCAGCTACTTACTTATTTTAGAAAAGACACTAAATTGAGAGTACTCTACTTTTTCTGCAAAAATATAGTAGGAGTAAAATTGTTGCCATTTTTTAAAAGTAAGTAAATTTTTACTTTTTTTTGAGTGGGTATAGTTATCGAGGTATAATATGAGAGAAATCCAGAGAGCATAATAAAATGAATACAGCAGGTATTTAGCATGTGTGATAGTAAACCACTCACAGAAATAACTCTACATTTAAATTCCAAAATTATTTGGAGCAGTCCTGATGGCAAGATTCCAACAGTTTATACATAAAATGCAGTTGCATTGTTGCTCTAGCTCCTTACGTATTTTATAAACTATAGGCTTGGATGAAGTCTCACAATGTCGTGTAAAAACAAGAAAGTACATTGTATAAATAACTATGTATGTACCGATAAAAACTATTTCTAACTGGATCTTATTCGAAGGGCAGGCAACCCAAAATACATCGAAATTAAAAACATTCAATACTTACCTACCTAATGGCAATTAAAAACAATAACATTTTATAATGAAGGCTGAGGGAGACAGCCTCTAGTGCGAGTGTGTCCTTGTCACTCTCGGGCTCTTCCTTTCTCACCCCACACCCTACTAGAAAGGGAGACGTCTAATAGGAGCCTCTCGCTCGGCCCTTTCTTAGTGCAACTGTGATCAATCCTAAGAAGAACGTCTGTGGGGACAACCACCAAAAAGTCCGATATGTTTTAATCACAGAAAAGCTTCCATACTGTCTCCACAGAACCCCAGTGGCGGTTGTATTCTGGCAATGGGTGAACCAGTCGTTCAACGCACTAGTAAACTATACAAACCGCAACGCGAACTCGCCGCTAACCACGACGCAGATGGGAGTCGCGTACGTATCCGCGACCTCCGCGGCCATGACAACAGCGCTACTCTTCAAGTTTAGCGTTCAGAAACGTGCGAAGAATCCGATTTTAGCGGTAAGTTGCCACGGAGTACATACAGGGATGTCTTAACCAACTGTGCACTGTAATTCTCAATTAAGCCCTGACGTCATCACTGGGGGCGTGGCCTCAGTCATTCTTTGAACAGCACGATCGCATTTGTACCCTAGTTTATCGCTTTTAGTTGTAATGCTAGTCAAAAGATGTCGCTACATTGTACACGCATCCTACACTGGCGGCGCTAGAGACATCTTGTATCATATAGCTAAACCACGTAATAGCATAGACAAATACGACGCGTATAGTTTAGTTTTTGCTATTCACCGCTAGATGGAAAATATAGAAGTGGGCGGGGGTCCAACGTCCCCTCCCCACGCGCAGTGTCACGCATCATTTTATGGGGAAATCCTATGACAACGTCTATTGATAATAGCTTCATGGCTTAAACAATCTATAGGATCCCAGTAATAGCAAAATTAGTAGAGTGCTCGCCTTGTAAGCAATGGTCGCATCTCACACGTGTCGGATTTACGGATTTCATGTGCGAATCTCATTTCAACCATGATCACATGCTAAACGGTGAAGGAATAATCTTGAGGAAATATGCTTGTGTGAGAGCCTAACCCGTTCCCGAAGGATGTGTGAAGTCAGCCAACCCGCGCTGAGCCGGCCTGATGGACTATGGCCGAATCTCCCTGGCATTGAAAGAAGGCCCGTGCCCCACAGTGAGAAATAAAAGGAGTATTTTTTTATGAATTACCTACATAAAGGTAGAAATAGGTAGCGAAATTTATTTATTTTAGGAGTTATTCACGAAAAACAGATTATGCAGGGATCACATTACCGCAGTAACATATTTTTTCTTTTAGGCCTAGCCAGATATAAAGTATACAGAAATGTAGCTTATGATATCGGATAAAAGTTTGGTGTAAAAATAAAATTTGTGTACATACTTATCAGTAATCATACCTTCGTATTACCGTCAGGAATTTACGATGTATGTAAGACACTCATGAAATTCTAAAAATTGTATATACAGTCATTCTCGCCGCCGAATGAAGTAATCGTTTTACCCACAATAATGCATTACTGTTTGTCGATAAGATAAAGAATGTCGCTCTATGTAATTTTTTCCCCAGTATTACGATGGATCATTTAGATGATACAAATCGATTCAGTAAGTATCAGTATACGATTGTTAATATGACATTTATGTATACCAACATGTCTAGGCTGGTTTAAGTCGATCTCGACTACACTAGAAATAAAACACTTCTCGTCAAAATTTTAAACATGTCCCTAGATTTTAAACCCTAAAGCTAGATATTTTTTTTGTTAATTAGATTTATGTAACACAAAAGAATTGAGAAGTCTTCATACTTACTGAGTTCGCATAACAAAACAACACACTTATACGTGTCATTTGACTTCGTTAGAGTAAAACGACCTTCAGTCACTTTCAGTGGCCTTCAGCATTCATTCGTCGTATTTTTCATGTTCCATCCTATTTACCATTATTGGATACTATTAAGAGGGATGGCAAACCATTATGTCGGCATGTATTTTGCGAAAGCAGGTATGCAAGAATGTCCTATTGAATGACTGCGTGCCCGCCCCGGTCGCTTTCTGACTTGTATTGCTGACGATATTTTGGGGTTTCGGGGTAGATTTTTTTTTATAATAAATAACGTGTGATGCGTGTTCCACTTTTTTTTTGGCATCACACGTTTGTGTATATTGCCAGTGTCATGTTTAAAGTGTACACTTTCCTATATTATTCAGTGTATTACTTATTGCCAACTAAATATCTGTGGTAAGTACGGCCTATGCATTGGCGTTTATGCAATCGATTAGCATAAGGATCGGTATTTATTATTGGCAGCGCCATCTAGTGATTCCAGCTTAAATTGTGAAATGTACGGAGTACACTAGATGGAGTTAACGCAGACCAACTTTATGCTAGTTATTATAATTGGTGTAATGCCTTTTTAACTCACTATAGATGAATAAATAAATTACCATTAAATAATGCGTCATCCTTAGGTTATCAGTACGATATTTATCAAGATCCATCAAGTCAATACCTATCAATAATGTTCTTAGGATTGCAGTCATTGCTGCATTGATGATTAATAAACCCAGATGATATCATCCATTTACTAGTAGAATGGATAATACAGTCCATTTTAGAATTAAAAACTGCAAAGCTCGTGTGTGAAGTTAGCTACAACATCCTTCCCGACACACTTTGAAGGCTCCTGACAACAAAAATAATGTTCGGCGGAGCGTCTCGTACGAATTTCACAGATGCAGACTTTTTTTAAATTAGATATTCATTTATATTAATGGTGATCAGGTTACAAGGAACATAGTATGTCACCCTCGTATTAACCATTATTTTTTGTTTTTATTTATACAGTCTGTGGACTAGTTGTCCGGACAAACTTCGTACCGCCTCAGAATCAAATGTATGAGAAAATGAATTTATCTTTATGGGTTTTTTTTTCATGTCTTAAAGGTAACAAAAATCTGCCCACCCGTTCTTGAGTTATAAATGGTGTAACTAACATGACATTGTATTATATCAATTTATAACTATCCTATACAACGTGATTCAGAAAGCAGCAGCGTTATTCCGGTTTCGCGCATATTATGACAGGTGTGTTTTCAGAGCTTACGGATCTCTGACTTCACATAATGATTATAAATGAGCTAAAGAAGCACAGGTTGAAGGGCTACCCGCTATAATATTTCTGTATCACACTGTATACAAATAATATTTATCTTCTGCATGTCACTCCGGATCGGTCCTGCTTGATACTGTACGTACAGGGCCCCAAGTCTGCTAACACAATCGATTCATAATCGAACAGCAACCGCATAGTAACTGTCACTTTTGGCATATATTGTATGGGATATCTGTCAAAAGTTACTATGCGGTTGCTGTTCGATTATGAATCGATTGTGTTAGCAGACTTGGGGCCCAGTAGGTAACAACCCTGGCACCGTCCGAGTAAGCACGTGTCAAGACACTGATATACCATTAATTTTAACATTAGCGAATGCAATTTAGGTTAGGTTAGGTTTGCATTGTAGTTCACGGATGTGTGCGAAAGCGTTTCTCTGCCCCCCCTCCCTCCCTCCACTCCCCCCAACAAGGCGGGAGAAGGACCACCGTGGGGTTTTAGTCGGTAAGAGTCCGACATAAGCCGCTTGTTTCCCTCGGGGCTTGCGGGTATCCATGAGGATTTCCCCACGCAAAAAAAAATGTTTGCATTGTAGTGAATATAATTATGTTCTGTTTCCAGAGGTTCGTGCCTTTTGTAGCCGTAGCCGCCGCCAACTGGGTCAACATTCCGCTGATGAGGCAAAACGAGATTTTACTGGGTAGGTATCTGTTTTTTTATTATTATTATTATAGGCAAGTATTTTATTATTAGGCCATAGTCCACCACGCTGGTTCAGTGCGGGTTGGCGGACTGCACACGTATTTCGAGGGGTTCTCTCAGACATTTAGGTTTCCACACGATGTTTTCGATCACCGTTTAGCAAGTGATAGTCGTGGTTGAAAATGAGATTCGCCCATGAAATCCAGAAGTTCCAGAGGTGCGAGCTAGGGTGAATCTGCACACCTTGTTGCCGAGGCGAGCGTTCTACCAACTTAGCTATTACTGCTACTCTGACAACTGCTGATGTCAAGAATTTTGTCACATATAGATTATAGAATCAGAATATTTTTTATTCATGTAAAACATTAAGTACAGTACTTATGAATCGTCAAAATAGTCACAGAATGCTAAGCTACAACTTTACCACCCGTACGGAATGCCGTTCCTATGGAGAAGAATGGGCAAGAAACTCCATGGTTGCTCTTTTTAAAAGATCCGATTCTTTTTATATTAGTAAACATGTTTTCATAAGTAAGATATATTCAAGTCATAAAACTCAACAAACGAACTAAGTCAAATCATATTAAACAAGTGTTTACTATGATGTTAAAATTGACATCTTTTCGTTCCAGGCTTGGATGTCACTGATGAGAATGGAAATGTGATTGGCAAGTCGCAGATCGCGCCCGCTAAGGGTATATCGCAAGTTGTTACATCAAGGTAAGCATTTATATAAAACTAATTTTACGAATTTTATCGCGATTATTAATGTTTTTTACGTTCCCGACGTTTCGGCTGCTTTACAGCAACCATGGTCACCGGAGGACTGAGGTGTTTGACGTCCTAGTGTCATAGTTTGAACTGGGGTACCCTTATATTTAGTTGTTGTTTGCGGTCCCATCTAAAAATGGTGTAAAATATTTAAACCAATCAATCAGTAAGTTATATGGATCACGTGGATGTATAAAATCATTTTGTAAATGATGTTTGTTTTTTAAACAAGCCGCACCGGTAGCGTTTAGCCGTGCGCTCAGTACAGGGTGGCATTTTATAAATGTCTAATAATTTGATTTATTCCTTGGGAAATGTTATCTTTATAACCTACTATTAGCCCTGTTAAAATATATTTTACTCTCTTATTGTTACACTGTATATACAAGGTTCGCCCGCATTCCATTGTACGGTACCCATAATACAAGCGTTGTTATATTTGGGACCGTACAGTTAGCATGTTCGTCTACCTATCAGCCTATAGACGTCCACTGCTGGACATAGGCCTCCCCCAATGATTTCCACACATCGCGGTCCTCCGCCGCTCGCATCCCCCGGCTTTTTTTATTTTATTTTTTTTATTCATTTATAGGCAAGTATTTGATCTCGATCTCACCTGATGGTAAGTGACGATGAGATCTACGATGGAGCATACTTGCCTAGGTAGGAAGGCGGCAGTAGATAGAGACGCTACATTCACTAGGCACATGCAGCGCAACTGATCTGACCCGCCATCCATGAATGGCAGCACCGAACATCATGCCGGAACACGGCTAGGCCGCTTGGCGACATGGCTTTGTTCAGTGGGTGGGTTCTGTTGGTGTGTTCGTGTGGCGATATGAATCTGTCGTCGTTGTGTAGGATCGTGATGTGCGCGCCCGGCATGCTGCTGCTGCCGGTCATCATGGAGAAGCTGGAGCCGAAGCCCTGGATGCAGCGCATCAAGTGGGCGCACATCGGAATACAGACCGCCATCGTCGGCATGTTGTACGTACCACTCTCATTCACTTTACACACGGCTTTGTCTGTTTATTTTTAAGATGAAAATCAGGACATTATTGTAAAATACTAGTAGTACTTTGGAGCTACACTGGGTAGGATTTATTGAAGCATAGCATGTGGATAGATTATATACCAAGTTCAATATACATAATATGATACAGAGAGGATTTTCTTTTTATAAATTTACGCATCGGAATTATGACTATGATGTTTACAAATGCGTTAAAGAAGCGCGAATCCAACGCTTGGTTTTTTTTATTACATTATAGGCAAGTATTTGATCTCGATCTCACCTGATGGTAAGTGACGATGGGATCTACGATGGAGCATACTTGCCTAGGTAGGAAGGCGGCAGTAGATCGAGACGCTACATTCACTAGGCACATGCAGCGCAACTGATCTGACCCGCCATCCATGAATGGCAACACCGAACATCATGCCGGAACACGGCTAGGCCGCTTGGCGACATGGCTTTGTTCAGTGGGTGGTGACTAGCCACGGCCGAAGCCTACCACCAGTAAAATTTGTATTGGTAGCTTGGTATACTCTTTCTGAATCATTCTGCATACTTACAATTCTCGTTGCCCTGAGAAATAGAAGGGTTCTAACGGTATAGTAAAAAACTAAAGTAAACGAGTAATTTGTGTTAAATACATCCGTATCCCTTAAGCTGCTTTTGCATTAAAGTGAGCCTGTAAAATGGTTTTCTCTCTTTCAGCCTTACCTTCATGGTGCCTACGGCCTGCGCCATCTTCCCACAACGATGGTGAGTCATTATTTTGGAGTAGTATTTGTATAATATTAGCAGCGAGAGCAGGGTCACTACCAACTCAGTTAATCAGGTCGTCAACTAACTACTTACTTATATAGATACTAAACGTCCATGGTTTGGGCTCAACGAAAATTAATATACATTATTATTTTGGCGTCCATATTGCGGAGGTTTTTATTTCAGGTTAATTATTGTATGACTCATGTTATCTTGATTACCACATTACATAATACCTTTAGCTTTATTGAATAACTAGCTTGTGCCCGCGGCTCCGCCTGTGGTACCTCCATGAAACTTATAGTAATAAGTAGTAAATACATTTCTCACTCTCGTTGCCATGACAATTGAAGATAATATTCGGCTAAATTGGAAAAGCTCGTTGCCTTTATCCGAAGCATGCGTCTAGCTGTCATTGTAATATGGTAGGATAATAGTTTTTTTTATCTGTGGCAGAAAGTAATGTGTTTTAACTAAAACTGGATTTCAGTGGATCTATAAATGATCGTTTCTTATAACACACTATAAAGCCTATAGCACGTTTTAACTAAGTAACTTAGTAACGTGTTATAATGACTATAAATTCGACTTTAGCCTATAGCACACAGCGACAATGTAGCTTCCTATTACTGAAAGAAATGTCAGAATCGGACCAGTAGATTCAGAGACTCCTACAACATCCAAACTAATTAAATAAAAAAAATCTTTACGTTTTTTTAATTATTTTTTTTCCTTTTAGCAAACTATCCATAGACACAATAAAACGCTTCGAAAAGGATAATTACGAGGAAATACTGAAGAATACGAACGGGAAGCCGCCGGCGTACGTTTATTTCAACAAGGGACTGTAAGCTTAAAGTTGTAGTTGGTAAAGTTGAGTTTAGTTCAACTAGTAACGTCTACTAAACATTTTATGTGAAAGAGTATTTGACTATTATTTTTTAATGCATAATTTAAGGTTTATTTTTTTAATAACGGTGTTTTTTTTTCGAAATAACTAAAGTTTCCGATCAGGAAAAACGAAAATAGCACAGAGCTACGGGCAAGTGCCGTCATCGCCATCAGTGAGAGTATAAATGATTTTTGTTTTTTTTAAACAATGTGATCCTGTTTGCGCAATGTTTGGCCGCGCGCTCAGTACAGTTGTATTTTTTTTAATGTCTAATAATTTGATTTATTTCATTGGGAATGTTATACACTACACAAAAACACTCCCCCCCCGCAGGTAAAGAGGGGCAGGGTACAATCAATGTTTGTATCCAAATAAAATGTTTTGAGTATGCGTTTTGTTGAATGTTTCGCAATTTTTTTATAGGTATTTTTTTAAGTATTACGTAAGATCAAATCAAATCTATAGGTATTGTATTTTTTTATATTGTATTGATCTGTTTTTTGGAGTGTTTTACTTTTTTTCTAGGTGTGTTCAGATGTTGGCGGTATTCGTTGCCTTAGATAACGGTTTACTTGTAGCGTGAGTGAATACCGGCTCGGTCTGAACAATCCCTCGTATTTTTTTTTGTTTTAAGCGCGTCTAATATATACATACATTCCGAATCTGCTTTTTTTTGTATTCGCTTTTTGGCAATTAGTGTGTGTGTACTATTTTCTTACATATCTTATATTTTTAATTTTGTATTTTTTTTCTAGTCTTTTATGGCGGTGATCTGTTTAAAATGTTGAACCAAAAGGATACTTATTGATTGATGGTATTAAAGATGTTTTAGGATTTAGAATACATTTCTCTTGTTTTGCTCAAAGACATATTAATTATTGATAAAACTTAAGTATTACATCAGTGTGTAAAAAAATTACATCTATCTATCTATAGCTGAAAGACGTCCACTGCTGGACATAGGCCTCCCCCAATGATTTACATCACTGCCTCAAAAATATCTCAAAGATTTATCTGAACTGAATAAGGCTTAAAGTTGAATGACAGCTTGGTATGAGAGGGAGCTAAGTGATATGCATTATTACAAATAAGTTATTGTTACGTTCATATAATTTAATTAAGTATAGTTTTAATGAAAATAATCTGCTTTTTTGCGTTATAAAACAGAATTGTTAAGTTATCGTTTGTTGCTAAATATTTGTTGTAAAATATTGATTCGTGTTGCGCCATATTATTTTTGTATCAAGACATTTTTAGTGTCTCATTCACTTCACGCAAGCTTTATAGAAATATTATACAAGGTGATTCAGAAATAGTATACTAAACTTCAACCTGCGCCTCTTTAGCGCTTTTGCAATCATTATGTGAAGTATGAATTACGATATTTCGAAACCATATAGCGCTACAAATGCCCTTAAGAAGCACAGTATCAAAAGTTAGTATACCCTTTCGGAATCAGTTCCATACTATTATTAATAGATTCCTGCTAGAGATGTATGTAATAAATATTGTTTATAAATACCAGCGCCTACAGACTACGGTTAATCATCGACAGATATTATATTATCTTCATATCGACTATATGCTGCATTTTACGCTGCTTTTATTTTTGTGCTTCTTTACTAAACTAGTGAATAATTTATACTATGATTTAATTGTGTGAGTTATCTGTTGCAACACAAGACAATAAATATTTTATAGAATACATTTTTGTCTTTTATTTAGAGTGTAAAAGTAATTCTGAAGTGAATGCAAAGCAATTATTTATGACCTTATTTTTTTTTTTATTTGTTTCCGTCCCGATTAGCAGAATTAACTATTAAAACACTGGAACACTTAACCAACACAATAATAATAAAGATAATTTCTTTTCTCATACATTTGATTCCGAGGCGGTACGAAGTCGCCGGGATATGTAGCAATAAAACTGTCCGATATAGTAAGAAATATACGTATAATTTTATATTCGATGAATTCTTACAAGGATTGTGTAAATTTATAATTTGAACTCGCTTACTTAATGAGTTCGTATATGAAACATAAATTACATTCAGTATAATACATTCACTTATAATATCTAGACGAATAAGGCACCGACATGTTAGTATAATGAGTATATATCATCACCATATTTTGACACCTAAACACAGTAGGTGTCGGTTTAAAACTGCATCAATCAAGATTTAATCCCCAAATTAATAGAAGTTATAAGTACTTATGCCTGTTACAATGGTATTACAAAGAATTGCTTCGAAGATAAGTGCCTTATAATGCTATTGTGAATGGATTAAACCGTTCTATGAATTTGGGGTGGGTCTATATTTGAGAATGATTTCGAAATCTTGTATAAATTAGGGTATTTACTTCCCAATCTGAATATGAATGAGGGTAGACCCATTTTATTCGCAAATTATTCAATATATTAGTTTAAATCTGGTCTCATTATTAAATTACGATGTCTCCTGACCAAAATTATAGTCACGAAACTTTGATTGTAAAGTGTAATATTGGTACAATTTACTTTTAAATAATAATCAAGTCTTTAGGTGCCTAACTAAGCTTAACTTTATACTATAAGGTGTCTTTTAGAACGCGTAAATAGATTAAAATCATCCAACAAACACAAACAATATATCACCACAGGCGTCACTATGTAGTAATTTATAATCTGTAATTATTCTTTTATAAACTTTATGGCTTTCACCGTATTGAGTCTATGATTTTGCCAAAGAATAAATAAATCAATACCAAAGTTTCGTCACAAAATGGCGACTCCTTATATTTCTGTTTCGGCTGCGTTCAGAAATAAGGTATTACAAAATAATTTTACAAAAAGAACATAATAATAGCTACAATAATTTAAAAATACGCGTAGATATAAAGACACCGTTTGAGTAAAGTTTATACAAAAAAAATATGTACAAATCAATAAACATTGGCTTTTTCGAGGGACACTGACGCGTCGCACATCGCTTTTGCAGTGGACCGTACCAAGAACATCAAGTGTAGTTGTTCAAACACATTCAACTGGACTCTGGTGCGGACCAAGCCGTGGAGAACGGTCGCTCTTTCTAAGTCCAGCCACCTTTGTAGCGAGAGCTCTCTTTCTCCCACTGGCACCCTTTGCACGACATCCAACGGACCCCACAGCATGAACTCTAGCACTGATTTGGCATGGTTCAAGGATACCGCTCTCTCCTCCTGCAGTATCTCTTTCAGCAGCGGAGTGAGCTTTTCCCCGGGCAGGAGAATTTCGACGGCTTTGATCGCACATTTACATAAAGAATTGAGATGACCCTCGTCGGTCGATTTGCTGTTTATTTCGTCGCTCAATCTGCAAATAATGATTTAAATTTATAGAAAAGGCCTATGAATTCCAGAAATACCTGCTATTGTCTGAGTTTGTCTAGGTAAGTCATGATGTAACATAAGCGTGGTCTTCTTCTTCTATGCTATTGCGAAAAAAATTGCGTTGACCAAGTCTGGCAGAAAAATGTAATTTTTAATTGCTTATAATACCAGCACTTTTAATGTCCCACTGTTGGGCACGGGCCTCGCCTTAATGCGAGGAGAATTAGGCAATAGTCCACCACGCTGGCTCAGTGCGGGTTCGCGGACTTCACACGTCTTTCGAGGGGTTCTCTCAGACATGCAGGTTTCCTCGCGATGTTTTCCTTCACCGTTTAGCAAGTGATAATCATGGTCGAAAACGAGATTCGCACATGAAATCCAGAAATCCCAGAGGTGCAACCCGGGGTTTGAAGCTGCGCTCCCTAATACCAAGACAAGCGTTTTACCAACTTGGCTATCACTGATATTGTAATTGCTTAAATTGTTTAAAATATCAAGTTCATTCCTCTATCAAGGATTTATATTCTGTTAACTAGAGAGTATTAATTGCTACCAACTCACCCCTGTAATATGCATAACCGTCCGTAACAATTCGTCTTCGGCGCCCACAACGAGTTCAACCTATCATCAGGTGACGGCAAATTTAACGTACTGCCATGATTCGTTATCGGCTGAACCTCTTTGAGTGCGATGAACGACGTTAGGGAATCGGAAATTTCCTCCACTCCTCTCGCTTGGAGGCACTTCAGCCCATTGATCAGTTGCAGGATCATGAAGATAGTCTCGTGGATTTGCTCCGTTTGGACTAGCTGGTGCTCCTTGGTGGTCGGATCCTCAGCCGCGCGGAGACTCTCGCCGTACGTCTGTATTGTGTCAACCTGGGCGTGTGATAAGACTACTACTGTTGCTGCAATGAGAGATATAATTTCTTAGTTGTTGATTGAAACTCCATCCTAATTCTACTGATGATCGATATTTATTACATTCATTATTTAATTTAAAAACATGTTCATTCAACCATGCATTAATATTCTGCGTTTCGAAATAGTCCGTAATCCATAACAAATTAGTTTTAATGATCAGGCAATTATGTATTTAGAAGAACTGCGTGCTAAGATTTGAATTTGGTCTAATTAATTTAATGATTGATTGAAACTTGATCAAACACTGGCTTTGACAACAACCTTTCACGGTATCGTAGAGTCATGAGCATGTTATTGCTCAATCTAGTCATAAAAATAAGTTATTACCTTGTACAAGATCGTCGCCTTCCTCTCCAAATTGCTGCAGCGGTACCAAGTCACAGAACTCAGTGATCGCGTTCAAACTCAACGTCTGCGGTTGCACTGACTGTTGGCACACCATCTGAGAAGCCATTTGCTCCTTATTAACCATTAATGTAACGTTCACAGGGCCTTGGTTTGAGTTCCATATCGCTGGGTAGAAGAACCGCTTGCCCGCTTTCACGAAGTTAGATTTAGATGGTTGTATCGTGAAGTCGTTCCATCGGAGGTTCGTACACGTTTTCAGGCCTCGTAGGGATGACTGCATTGTTGCACTTTGTTGAACCTGGATGTAAAAGAATACGTGAAGTACTAGACAATTTAGTAAAAGCAAATGCACGACAGAATTATTTTCTAGCAGACTTACGCAAATAAATATTATTTTATACATTCCAAAAAAAGAAATTTAGTCGGGGGTTCAGTAGATAGCACTGAGAAACAAACAAATGAGAGACAAGTTAACCAGTATGATTTACATTTTGTTAGAGGTTCGAAAGTTAAACCATTCATGCCTTAAGTATCCCATAATTAATTGCTAACGGTTTCGTTAGTGAATCAAATCTCATTAAGTCTTGCTCCACTATAAACATTGCTAAATCAATTTGACACGACCGTAATCTATTCGTGCAAGAACATGACAAGATAAGTGCACAAATTACCTGCTCTAAAACCTGCGCCAGCGCTTCGTGATTCGCAATAACGACGGCACCGTAATTATCCTCCAAGTTCTTGTGGACTACGGACCTTCCTTTCCTCACTCGGAGTTTGTTAGTCGTCGTTTTGGGAGTCATGTCGTTTTGATAGTCTTCGTTGCCAGTATTGTCCATATTATCATTTGAGCTATAGAAACTGTATGGAGAGTATATTTCAGATTCTGTCTCGCTACCGCAATAGGGTAGTGATGTTCTGTTGAATATTCCGTTGTTATATTTAGGGTATTCAGCGCTTTCAACGCTTTTTCTTGCTTCGTTTCTATCGGCTGTGGTTTCTCTGGGTTTTATAGCTGAGTCGCATTCAGGTGAGCTGGATCTGGCGTGGTTAACATACTCGTAATCACTATCACTATTTTTTGCGGAATCACAGTTTTCTTCATCGTATTTGGCTGAGTTGTATACGTCATCGTAGCTATGTATGACTGGCTCGTTGGTAGCTTGTACTAATTCTTGAGGTCCCTCGTCTATTTCGTCTTTGTCGTCATCAATGTCTGGGTTTCTGCGTTTGGGGAGCTCTAATCGTGCTTCCCTTTCCCGCATACTCGCTGTTCGCTCCGGTTTTCGGGGCGCGAGTGCTGATCTTATTTCACCTGAAAAGGAACTTGATTTTAGATGTCATTAATAAATATTTTTTGGTAGCAAGACACCATCACGGGATTAATTTGTAAAGTTTATGACATACCTAAGTTAGCGTAAATATTATCCGAGTTATTGGGTACAGCCGACCACGCCTGTTGCTTCTGCTTTTTTTGCAACGCAGCAGACTTTGGAGGAGGCGGTCGTGCTGGCTTCGTCACACTACCCACGGTTTTATGTTCCTCACTCGACTGCCTCGGAGGCGGTGGAGGCTTATTCAAAACTTTAGGCATCTCAGTTTCTGTAGCTGAACTTGAACCACTGTAAATTGATACGTCATCATGACTCAGGCGACGTAAGTCAGAAATGTCACAGTTTGACTTCACAACTTCTACGGTAGACCCGTTAATGTCTAGCGGATGTATGATCACTAGTCGCGGCTTAGGTTTTGGTGTCAGATCGTATATGTCCTCTATTTTGTGTGTCATCTTAGTCACTGTTGCTACGCTTAACTCTTTCTTATCAAGATCTTTTGAAGACCCTATTCGGAGTAATTTCTTGATGGAGAACTTTAACTTTCCCTTCTTTTTATCATCCAGTAGTAAGTTATCGTGAGATAGAGATATGTTTCTTCTGGGAGCAGGTTCTGGGGTTATATCAAGCTTTTTTACTTCTATGTCCTCCATCTTAAATTTAGATGATGATACAGTGGCTCTCTCCCTTTTTTCCATTTCTCTGACAACTGGGGAGTCTGATTTCATAAATCCGCTGGAGTTTCTTTGGTAAAGATTTGGGTACTCTTCTACTGTTGGTGACGACGGAGGCGTAGGCGCTTTGCGCTTGCATATACTAGCCAGTGAAGTATCGCTATCTTGTTTAGTTAGCACAGGTTGAGCGTAATACATCGGTTCAGGCTTATCTTCTTGTACTTCTGTAATCTCGTTGTTTTTTTCTTCGCTCATCGCTCGGATTTTATCATCATCATCTTTTTTCTGACCATTCATGTTTAATTGGTGCTGATTTGTTGTGTTCGCAGTTTTTTTTGTCGTTTGCTTGATAACTGGTTTCACTGGTAGCTTCGGTTTCTCAGGTAAAGCCGGTTTGTGAGCCGGCAGTGTATCAGATATCATGCCATGCAAGAACGATGGCCTAGGATCTAGGGTGGGGATAGGACTGTTTGGCAAAGCCGGTGCTTCGGACGTCTCGTCGGGATCGGCTCTACCGTCCGGCTCGCCGGCTAGTTCACGACTAGCGTCCGCCGAAAATATATTGTCCAGCTGTTTAGGTAATATAGAAGGCATGTCAATGATCGGACTCTGGAATGTCGAATAGCTACTGGCAGCCTGACCGTCCGCTTTTCTAATCTGTCCGATCGGCGATATTTTAACGTTTTTATCGCCTTCATTGAATATTTTTATTTTAACTGTCTCTTCGCATTTATGCGTTTCCGAAAAATGACCACTGTCATCGTTGTCTGAGTCTGTGCGTCCGTTGAAACTTTCGTCGTCAGACGCGAGAGAATTATTAGCGGTCGAATTGAGCGTGCTAACAGCTGAATCAACACTACTGTTCTCAATATTAATTTTACAAAATTTAAACTCTGACCTACTTAGGTTTACTTTAGGTCTCTCTTTTGTTTTATGTAATGGCGATTGCCTCATAATACCGTTTTTCTTTATTTCAGCCATTTCTCTTTTCTCTGGTTCATCCTGCATACTCTCCTTCATCTTTCCTTCAACGACTGTTGGTTTGCTGTGGTCCTTTTGTGTCAACTGCATTTCATTACCAGACATTCTATTTTGTTGCAGCGTCTCTGAAATCTCTTCCAGTAACGTCTTTTCAGTGCAAATACTGTCCGCAGTATTAACACCTTCTGCACTAATAATAGTTTCTGTTTCTTTAACATACGACGATAGAATAATATTAGTTTTATAATTATTAGAAGAATCTTCGGCTGGTGCGTCGGAAACGTGAATAACGGCGGGCTTACGAACGTGTGACTTAACACTAGCTTTGTTATCTTGTCCAAATGGCGTGACAGATACCAGCAAAGTCTTTTTCTTACCATCAGAATCCGTTTGCACTTTGCCTAATAATAATGACGTATACGACTTCGTTACATTATCAACTAGCAGATTAGCTTTAACTGTGTTGAAGTCTGTATTCGTTTTCGTGATTCTGTGGAGCTCCCTCTCCTCCTCCGTGTCCGGGAACGTGTCATCTTCTTCTGTTTCTTCTGACAGTTCGAATTCCTCCCCGTCGGACCAGTCGTCGCCTCCGAAGCCTATGACGCTGCATACTTCTTCGGGGAATGTGACGTTTCTCTTGTTCTTCTTCTTCGGGTGTATTCTGAGAATGCTCGGCGGTGTTTTCTTGTAGAAGGTGCTTCTGTTTTGGAACGGCGTGGCGAGGTACTTGCTCCCGTCGGTGGGGCGCTCCAGCTTGACGTGCTCCTCCCGCGATTTGAAGCAGTTGGAGCAGAAGTCCTTCCTCCACGCGTTCTGTACGAAGTTGTGGCACACCGGTGACATTTTGTCTTTCGAATATCGTCGGTTGATTACATAACTGGCATTCTGGAAAGAAAGAGAAAAGAAAATAGTATAAATACGGATTGTTATGGGCATGGCGTATGCTATGCATGACTATGAATATAGGAAGCCACACTACGAAATATTACGTAACTATAGCAAGTAAAACCAGTAAATTGTGCCGTGTTGTAGCTACTTACTTAGTTGATCTAAGCATGTTCAACATAGGAACAAAGCATGATTTATATTGAAACCACTCTATAGGGTGTACGTAAATGTATCTGCTTTGACGGCCTAATTAGCGCAGTTGGTAGTGACCCTGCTTTCCGTGCCGACGGTCCCGGGTTCGAATCCTGGTTGGGACAAACTTTGTGTGACGAGCACGAATGTTTGTACCCAAGTCATTGATGTTTAATATCTATATAAGTTATATAGGGTTCGCCCCCAGTGCATTGTACGGTAACCATAACACAAGCGTTGCTTAGTGTGTGTCCGTATAGTTGGAGTGTTCGTCTGGCGATATTTATTATTATCTAAATTACCTCTACTAGACAACGTTGGTCTGAGAACTGATTTATTGTGAGTACCTACGTAAATGTATCCTATATATTTACAGATAAAACAAACTAACGGTGAAATCAAAGTCTATTGTAAACTGTTATAAATTTATGTAAATAATTGTTACATAGTAAATCAGTTTACATAATCCACGATGATACGTGCGCATATATAATCATTCATCGATTTTCTTACGTAAAATCTTGTATTTGGGGCATTCGATACTTGTTTTAAGTTATTAAGTATCAATATTGTTAACTGATCACGTGGTGTTACCAAAGAACGTGAAAGGTAGCATACTTCTCTGTACGTTAAGTGGGAGATTATTCGTAAGGTAACCGTATACATTAAAACTATTTTTTAGGATTTTATCGCGTTTATATTTTGATTTTACGTTCCCGACGTTTCGGCTGCTTTACAGCAACCATGGTCACGGGAGGACTGAGGTGGTTGACGTCCTGGTGTCATAGTTTGAGACGGGGTACCCTCATATTTAAGTGTTGCTTGTGGTCCGATCTACGCAGAAAGTGCTCACAGTGTCTTGAGGTCTTGCAATGGTACGCTTGGTCTTGGATTTAATAATATTAATTACTGGATCCCAAGTCGGTGGTAAATAGTTTTATTTCAATGTGTAGTATTCGCGTAAATATAAGAAATCAATATGCTAACCGTATACTTTATATTCTAGCGTTTAGAATATTTTTATGGAGAATTGAAAGTTTAAATACCGCCCGCTAGAGGCGCTTTTCAATTCTTCATACAAAATGGCTGAATACGGTAGACTATAAAGTATACGGTTAGCTCGCACTTAACGTGCTGATGTACGCGCTTGGGTGGTTTACAAGGGGGAGGGTTTGGTGAGGCACATTTATTTGTATGTGTTTATTCTATGTTCCATTAAACAGATAAAAATGGTAATTCCTCGGATTGAGATTTCAATAGGTCGATGTTATGGTATGATGCATTTATTTTGTTTACAAATTCATAAGGTGTGACAGAAATAAATAATTATTGTGAAAATGGCGTTTTGTTTTTTTTTGTGAAGGCGAACCAGTAGAGGTTCATCGTGCCCTTAGCTTTTTTTAAATTTCTAGTAATTTGATTTATTTCTTTGGGAATGTTATCTTTATAACCTACTGTTGGCCCAGTTTAAAATATTTTAAACTATTAAAATTACACCTTATATAAGTAATACATGCGCGCAGCGTTTTATTCAAAGTTATGTAGATGGGAGTTGCAAAATATGGATCTAATAATACCTAGTGTCATCACAAATTATGTAGAATTCATTATATTACTTATAATATCGAGGTCATGCGGAAATGTTGACGTTATATTATGATAGATACAGCGTTATTTATGAATATACCTAATAAATCCTAGTAAATGTTATATGCTATATGATTTTATGCACAGATCACGATATATCTGTGATTTTATGCATACCTAATGACTTTGGATGTTTTATTACGTATTGCTTATGAAATAAATGTCAAATCAAATGCCTACGTAACTGGTAAAACATTTCAATTCTTTGACGTCACATGACAGTATACGTTCAACGTTAAATATCGTAGCGCCAGCTAACTCTTCGGGTGGCCAAAACTGGAACTAATGTTGACATTACCATTTTTATGTTTCAGTTAGAACAGTATTACATCATACGGGTGACAGTTCCATAACTGACAAATCATTTACGCTGTTTCGTATCGAATTTTCATTTCGTAAAGGAAGAAGAAGAAGAAGCCTTACTGTTTGATAATAGAGTTCATTGGAAGGGTCAGTGTAAAATGGCACTGTGACGACAAGCGATTAAGGATCAATATTGACATTTGTTGGGAGGTGCCTTACGTGTTTTCATCAATGAATCTAACTTGTTGCAACATTGGCAAAATACCGTTGGGTTACCGCCATTTGAATAAAGGAAGAAAACGACATTGTTTCCTATATAATAATTCCAGCCCTTTTTTAATGTCCCACTGCTGGGCACGGGCCTCCCCTCAATGCGAGGGGGGATTAGGCCATAGTCCACCACGCTGACCCAGTGCGGGTTGGCGGACTTCACACATATTTCGAGGGGTTCTCTTAGACATGCCGGTTTCCTCACGATGTTTTCCTTCACCGTTTAGCAAGTGATAATCATGGTTGAAAATGAGATTCGCACATGAAATCCCAGAGGTGCGAGCCGGGGTTTGAACCTGCAATCCTCGTTACCGAGGCAAGCGTTCTACCAACTTGGCTATCACTGCCTTCACATTGTTTCCTGCTTTGCAATAAAAAAAAGTTGTTTCGCTCACACCTCGCACCTCACCACGCAAACGCGTAACAGCGTCAAAGTATGTGCTTTCTCTGCAAACGAGCCGTATGTCACCACACTTGACACACTAATCACATATTCACACATCGTCAGGGAAACGGGGGGAAAACTAAACAATAGTGCACGTGCCTGTTGTCGAGCTGATAGAATGCGAAAATTGCTTGCGTCAGAATAAAATAAGACGGTCGCTGCTCGTTATAGATCTATCTGACGCTGGCTAAACACTTTACGGCTCATGTCATGATGTCTCTTGTGATGTATGTCGTAGGTATACACAATATTAAACCACTATATATATATTAACAAATAATGTTGTAATACAGTAATTAGTTATTAATCATATAAATTAATAGTCTCATTTCTCAGCGTTCTGATTGCCATAAATCTATAGACAACAATGTAGACTCCTGACCTGGTGTTTGGATACACACTTTAAATACTAATGTGTTCGGATACCAGTACTACGGCCGTAAGATCTCTTTATAAAATCAACCCTACATACATATAATTACATGTGTAAACCCGCAGTTCGTACTAAGGATAGCCTTTCAACACGCCGCAGGGTCGCTCAACTGTGGTCCTTAGATAGAAGATGCTCTGAAACTGTGTCACACAATGTTTGCTTTATATTGTGTGTGTGTGTGTGTGTTTGTTTTCCATATTATCACGCTCTAGTTTAATTTGTAAAAAAAATTGCACTGCGTTGCCTTGACCGGTATAAGCTGGTATGAAAACAAAACTTATCACGTAGGTATCTGCAAGTTATGTTCTAATAGGGTGTTCGAATATGATTTAAGGCATGTTTTACTATAGATATGCTGATAAACTTTGTACGCAACTTATTTGATAGACGACCCATACAAATTCTATCTAATACGATGTGCACATTATGAAGCCGGGCCTATTCCTATTATGTATCGTAGTGCCTCTAGCCCCTGTAACGTTTTCTGCCGCACCGTTTAAGCCTATTTTATTAGAACCCTCTATGAGTAAACCTACGCATACCTTATTTCAATGGGCTTACTAATAATATTTAAAAAATGAGTATGCAGGCAGGTCTTAATACTTTCTATGAAATTCTATACAAAGTATAATATATTGATATTTGTAAAGGCTATGGTGGAGGGAGAGGGGAGTCGTGCTTTTGTTTTTGGTCAAAGCCAATGAAAAATAGTTGGCGCAAGTAGCTTTATTATGGTCACAAGAAATATGTATAGGTAACCATGATTCGCATAATGAGCTAGCCTAGATACTATCTATATGGATGGTAACACACAAACTTTCTTATATTATTATTATGTACCATTATGTATTCCGTGACTAAAAAACAGTGGTGAAATCGGCAGTCTTGGACACACTCGCCCCTAAAATCTGGACCCTTATTCCTAATTGTCACCTCTGATTCAAACACTCATCTCTGACAAAAAAAAGACAAAATAGCTATTTTTATCAAAATATGCATTGGAGATGGACGCAAAAAATCTATAAATTTGAGGAGAAAATTTTGCGCCGAGTACACCTTAAAATGATGAAATTTAATAATGATTAAACTAAACATCGCCAGGTTGAATAAGTACCCTACAATATTTTGTACGAGTCCAGTGGCATACGAGGCGAAATTCATGGGGCCAGTGGGTCCGACATCAATTCGCCACGCACTCATGAGCCATCTTTGCAAATACGACTATTGTTAGGCTAAAGAGGCGTCCTAATTGCATGTAATTAATATATTATAAAAGGTATGTAAGTACTTAAGTGTTCTTCAAGGCTGTGAAATTTGGATTAAAATTAATAATTTTGTTGTTGGCTTTACATTACAATGGCGAAGTCGTTCCAAACTTAAATTATGTAATAGTATTCCAATCCGGTTAGACTTAAGAAAAAAATATGTAATGACAATTTGTAAGTGCCACCGTAGGCCTATACGAAATAAATGATTTGACTTTGACTTTGACTATAGTTATTAAAAACTTACAATTATTTATTAGTTGGTCCAACAGACGATGACCTATCTAAATTTATTTTGCAATTTTCCGGGCAACTTTTTATTTTTCCTTTCCCTGAAAACCCTTATTTGGGAGTATCACAAATAAAAAAAAGTCGTATTGGTCCAGACTCAAGTTCTCAAGTTATACGCTTACGAACGAACCGCATTAATTTTTACTTATATACAGAGTAATTCAGAAAAGGTATACTAAGCCAGAAACGTGGGCTACTTTAGCGCATTTCTAAAAACTATGTGAAGTCAGAACTCCGATATTCTGACATCAGAATCAGAATCAGAATATTTTTTATTCACGTAGACCATTAAGTACATTACTTATGAATCGTCAAAAGTTACGAAATACTATGCTACTACTTTACCACCCGTTCGGAATGCCGTCCCTATGGAGAAGAACGGCAAGAAACTCCATGGTTACTGTTTCGAAAAAAGATCTTTTACTTTTTTGAGCAATACATTGTTATAGGTATGTGAGAACAATGTAGGAACGGCTAATCAGACTTTAGCAGCAGGTAAAAAAAAAATCTTCAGATAGTATAAATAAATAAATATCGCCATACGAACACACCAACTATACGGTCCCACTTTAAGCTTAAGGCTTGTGTTATGGGTACCGTACAATGGACTGAGGGCGAACTCAGTATATAATACTTATATACATATTAAACATCCATGACTCGGGTACAAACATTCGTGCTCATCACACAAAGCTTGTGTCCCTACCAGGATTCGAACCCGGGACTAATCAGTGCGCTAATCAGGCCGTCAGTATATATACATATGCATTACAGAAGCCCTGCAGGTTCAAGCATAGTGTAACCTTTTTTAAACCAAAATATAAACATATAAAAACATGTTTACATGGCGGCTGTTGTAATAGTTGTCGTTCTAAAAAAATAGGCATTCCGAGTGTCACCTTGGTGGCAAACCTGAACACCGAGCAGAGGTGAACGCAGCCTTAAACAGAGTTTATCGGCTGCCCGATGATCTCATGCGGTTATGTCATGGCCAGGGACCGGTCTTAAGGATCTGACAACCTTTCTTAAGGGTCATCACACACCCACGGAGAGGCGATGAAGCAATGATGTATCAATATGGATGCAGTGGCGTAGCATCGGGGGGGGGCGGAAGGTGCGGTCCGCATCAGGCGGCACTTTGCCGGGGGCGGCAATTCACAGGTGGCGATTTGAGAAAAAAATATTAAGATATGAAAAAAATTAACTTTTGTGTTTTTTTTTGTCGTTACCATGCCCCAAATTTTGTATAATGAATAGCAAAAATAAGAGGGCGGCAAATTTGAAATCCGCTCCACTGTGTGGATGCAGCGAAAGCGCCGTGCCAGGATCGTAGCATTGCAATCAAAAATCTCTGGCAAACCCTGTGGGATACAGGCGTGAGTACAATGTGTGTAATTACCTGCTTCATTGCTTATACAACCGACTACTTGATCCTGTCTCAGTACTTGTTTTATGGTGAAAGTTTGCCTGCAGGGTATTGGAGGAAAACACTATACTATCTATCAATGGCCATTAACTTCCTGGCGATTTAAATGTAGGCTATGACGTAACGACTTTATAGGTACGTACTTGTTCTGTTCTGTATCAAATACCGCTTCCTTCCTGGTTCTAAATGATCTGATGGAAAATTGAACCCGCTAAATTACAATAGGACAAATTAATTCCAAGCGTGTTTATTATTTACTTCAAAACGTCAACAGCGGCAACAGCATAATGGTTAGAGGACCGCCCTCGTAATCGATAGATTCAGGGTTCGACCCTACTCTGATCAGTAGACTACCATGAGCTTTAGTTTAATTGGAATAGCAAACGGGACTATAGTATATCGAAAATAACTAGAAAAAACTCCTGCACCGGTATTTATTTTAAGAATATTCGAAGAATATATATTTGAGCAATTATAGATATTACAAACATAGATTATACATGTAATTTCTCAATAAGTACTATTTTATTTGACCGCATTCACATAATTTGAAGTATATTAAAATTCCAACTGACACGAGTTACGGGCAAGTTCGGCGCCGAATGTAACGACTCTGGGAACCACGAGCACGGCTAGCGAGCAATTATGTGGTTCTTAGAAACTCGGCCCTTTCACATTTAACAAAAAAAAATTATCTAATGTTGCTAAGAAATTTGTTTCGAAGTATTAACACGAGGTGAATGAATAGATCTCCGAAGATTATTTTGTGTTATGTTGAGTAGCAGAAGATGAGGTTGGGTCATCTGTGAAGGCGTAATTGTGAAAGTGTGCGTGTATGTTTGACTGGGGATCACTCAAAAACAGCTGATCAGATCATAATGAAATTTGGTAGGTAGAGAAGGAATTAATACTGTCTAATACAAATACTTTTAAAATGGAAACGGCTGAACTGATTTGGCGATTTTTTTTCCCTAAAGTTAGTTTTTTCTATGGAATTTGCACAGGTCCGTCGGGACGTCTGTCGGTTAAGCATGTTCCCAATCCAGATAAAAATTTCTACCGGCACTCTGCCTACCTTTAAAAAGATTACAGGTGATATGGTGAAGGTTGTGTAAAAACTTGTAGCAATTATATAAAGATAAATACACAGACAGATCTAGAATCTTGATTCCGTTTGGGAAACTCGCGTCGCCCGGTCTAGTGCGTTACACAAAAACTGGACCACCCAGACATGGGTGTTGTGGAAACGTAGTTGTATATTTTCACTTACAACTTTCATTATGAGTTGTTTGATTACGAGTGTACCGACTGTCGGAGAAGAAGGGTTATGTGTTCAATGTTGCAGGTCTCTGTTAAAGCAACCTAACTTCTATATATTGGAAACTATAACCCCAAATTAATTAACAACTAAACGAAAATGCGATCAATATTTGACGACATATCAAAAGGAGACTATTATTCCAGAATTAAACAAAACGGCCTTTCCCATAATTTACAACGTTACCAAAGTCTTGTATTGACCGATTCGGTAAGTTAATTGCAACCTGCATTATGAAATGAACTCTGTAAACACAACATGTGGTTGAGTCACATTGTTCGTTTGCGTAGTCGTATCGAATCCTCGATTTTGTTAATTAAGGTTGACGCCTGTCTACAATAAGAGATTATTCACTATCGAATCCATTCGGTTTTCTATCTAAAAGTTCTAATCGACTTAAAGTCTGACCATTTACGAAAAGGAGACATATATGTAGTAATAAAACGTTAGGTTTATTTATAATTCTTGCTTCATTTAAATTTTTTACAACATTTTCTATCTTAACCGTCTTCTGTACGTCTTGCCGTTCCTCGTCGTGTTGTCCTTCCATACCTCGCTCACCTATCCACCCATCCCTTTCACTCCTAATCCGTTCCTTTTCACTTCATACTCCATATGTTCCGTTTCATATGCATCTTACGTTCCTTTCACCTCATACCCCATACGTTCCATTAAATGTCATGCATCTTACGTTCCGTTCCACAAACATTCTCACATTATATCTTATAATAATAAAAACAAGTTGGTTAAAAAAATATTGTGACTGATAAATTAAATTAGTAAAGCTTGAATAAAAAGGTGAACCACATTTTTCTGTTTTCCGAATAGACTTTAAATAGGTACGTACATTTATTTTACGGTTTCCTTGTCACTACATAGCTATATATGTACTTAATCATGTATACTTGGTAGTATGTAGTGAAATATGGTGATTCATAGGTAGGTACTTATTGTGAGTAATAAACGCTTACAAAACTGATGCGAGTTGTATTATGATCGAAGTTTATCGGCGTATACAGTATGATTCAGAATGAGTATACTCAGACATATCGAAATACTGACTTCGCTTTATTATTACAAATGCGCTGCAGAAACTCAGGTTCAAGGCGAAGTATACCCTTTCTGAATCACTCTGTATAAATGACGTAGAAGTAAATAGTAGCAAATAATTGAAATAAAACTTATTTATAGATTTTATCGCGTTTATTTTATGTTTTTTACGTTTCCGACGTTTCGGCTGCTTTACAGCACTTATGGTCACGGGAGGACTTTTATGGCACAAATTTAATATGAATAGTAGTAAATAAATTAATTTGCAATAGAAAGATTCAAAATCCAAAATATAAAATTTGTGTCAGAACCCCTTCACGAGTCACGTAACAGTTGTGAAGCTAAAAATGTCCACTAATTTTAAAGATTGTTGCAACGTCTCAAGGTTTCCTACTTTGTGAGCTGTTTGAATAGGTTATTCGGAATTATTTGCAATAAATGTTCCGCAATCAGGATGTCCTTTTGCTAAATGTGTGAGAATATTGTTTAGATGTTGTAAAGATATAATATACCTAATGTGTATAATAAAAAAACGATTTAATTCAGTAGTAGACCACTCGACATTCAAAGCTTTAGTTATTAACGTGCGGTACTATTACTTATATTACGATTAATAAATATAGTGTAAAATATTTTAACAAATTAATCAAGCAATCGCATGGCAACACACTGGAGCTTTTTTTTTTGTAATAAACATGTTTGTTAAAGAACAGAAATAGTATTTTTTTTATATTTGTATAATTTATTTACACAATATTTACAACGAAAAAAGAAATTTAAAAGTGTAGGCAAGAAAAACATACTACCTACTTTTTATATACAAGTTTCAACAATTTGTCCCATGCGGTAATATAATTTATTTAGACAATATGTACAACGAAATAAGAAAATTAAAAAGTGAATAGAAAAACTTACTATCTACTTAATATATACAAGTTTAAACAATTTATCCCATGCGGTAAAGTACCCAAGATGCTGGCGGCATTTCCTCGCTGATTATCCAAAGCCACTCGCTGAGCGAGGAAATGGTCGCCGCTTTTAAAATGATGCCTAAGAAAAGTTTTACCCACGCTCATGTTGTGCTATTGAATTATAAACCAATAATTCTATCAAGATAAATCAGTGCAAACTTGTTTCACAAATGACATTTATCCTGGTGCCTTAATGGAAGTATTTTTTGCTAATATCTATTAAAAACAAGCAATACAAATAACTCGTTATAACTTAGGATGTTAGTGCCGTGTGTATGTAAATCAGTTTTTTTTAATATCACACAGCCCACACAATAGACAAATTGGTTTGGGTGGTGCGGTGTGACTAACTTCGCTAATTCTTTATGTTAATTAAGCATTATTCATATTATTTACCAGCTGACCTATCAGACGTAGTCCCGAATTTTTCGCAAAACTTTCAACATTTTCCTTCCCTAGAAACCTCATTAGGACTAGGTACATACTTACCGGACTTTTTGCATTTTCATTTCAATATTATGCACGTCGAACACATAGCAATAATTCTACCAACATTATAATTCAACGAAACAACTGCTTCATGATAACAAAACTTAATAGAAGCCGGTTCACGGATAAAATGACATCTGCTTGTCAGGGATTTGAAAAATCTCATTCTACGCTCACTTTTAGGACTCAAACTGACCAAGACAGTTGGCCACAACTTGTCTACATCGCATTATGTAGCCGAGGCCAAGATGACTTCATCCATGCAATTTTTCAGAAATCACAGAATGTAAACGCGTATCCAATCACAAAATTATCGTATCGATACAAAGTTATCTAGGTATCTAAACACAATGCTTATGACTAAGCTGTTAGTCAGCACCTGCTTTAAACGGAATGTGAATGGTTTTGTGACATTTCCAACTATGTCTTTATAGTTAACTATAACTTTGAACAAGGGGCCCACTGTGCATAATACACATCTGTCACCAGTTATATTGAAAATTGTGTGATAGCCGTTGACCTTTATGAATGCTTAGGGCCTGTTTTAAGTGCTGATTAACTGTATCCACAACTTGTTTGACAGAATTAGTATGGACCATCTGTCAATTAAGTTGTGGATAGGATATATCAGAACGTACCTATATGCCCCAATGGCGTCGAATTTGCAAATAAATAGGAATTCCAAAAACAGTCGTTTTGTAATTAAAGCCTTCCTTATTGTTGTACCTATCATTTTTGTTGTATTTTTAAGTGTCCAGACTCATCTCATATACAGTGTTTCAATGGTATAAAAACGTACTTGATTGAATTTTTTGATTTTAGTTTTACAGCAAATCTTACTTGATTAGCTTTGAATTTTTTAAATGACTTGGACATTTTTCTACAGTAAGTTTGTTCACAGACCCGCAAATAATTATCATGACAAATAATTATCATGACAAGTGGTGTCAGGATAACATTATCGATAAATGTTTCAATAGTCAATGCCACGCACTGAAAAATGCCAATCAAAATAAATACTTTAGACTATATATGTAACAACATAAAGCGGATCTATTCTGCAGCTGTTCTTTTCAGCGGTGGGTGACGTCACGAAACAAAAACCACCGAAACAACTGCACTATCAAGGTCACTTGCACTTTTTATGCTTACAATGTCCTTATTACTGAGGTAACGTTGTCATTAAACTGCGGATGCGGTGCATTACGGCAGGATTACGGCAGTAATCAAACGGTCGGCATTTGGGTCCCTAGCCCTAATTCCATGTACCATATATCTATGTAAGTACTTTTAGATGCAAATTAATGAGCTCCACTCTATTCATATTGGCTTGGTGAAGATCGATTCAGCCGTTTCAAGATCATCAGCTCTCTTCCAAGTCAGTGTAGTGATTTCTCATTACAATGGATGAATTTATTCTTCTTTTACTCGCCCGATCGACTTGGAATTTGGCATACTCTATAAATTGGATATCACTGCTATGATGTGAAACCTCAACCTGATCCTGCCATCAGAACAGTCTGAAGACTATCCAACTCTTCGAAAACTTACAGCAGATGTATAGTGTTAGGGTTAATTCAGTTGATCTGAATGAGTAGTTATCTCACACATCTCGTGACCAGGACTTGATGATGGATCGGGAAGGTAGCCACAGGTAGTCCCCAATATTAATCGTAGACCCTCCGAGTTTGGACTTGTTATATATGTCTAAATAAGTAGTTGGCCGACACATCACCGTACCAGGACCTAATGATAGAGCAGGAAGGTGGCCAGAGCATCTAGGCTATAGTAATCGTATATCCACCGAGTTTGGAATCATTCGATAGGGTTTCGAGAGTGTAATGTAACAAAGTATGGGTTGGGTAGATGAGTATTAAAGTAGAAAAAAGTCCGGACACATTAATTTTTTTTAATATTTTTTTTATGCACGCTACAAAAGTTTAATTATTTGGTTTAGCTCCAGTGTGTTGCCTTTTGAGGCGCACACACGCACCACTATGACATGCCATTGACGCTAAAATATGAATTTACATCGTTACATATTGTTTGTAGTTGTGTGTGACGAGTGTATATATCTGATATACCCATGTGCAGCAGCGTGGGAGAGGATGTGCGGTAACGGAACACACTAGTTGCTAGACGAGACGATTAGCGGTCTTGCGGGGGTTATTTTAAACTATTCGACATCGATATCGGACACGGAATCGTAAACATCCAAACTGGATTACCGCAATCGCTATTAAAATTTCTGAATTTAATTCTTCTCGATGGAAATACCATCGGAATGCTCGTCGGGAACGACACCAACATCGGAATGTTTCAAATCAGTTTACGATATCGATTCCGAATAATTTAAAATAACCACCCTGCACGAGTGAATAACGTTACTCTCTTATTGATACAAGTGATACAACATAGTACATTCCTCTTTATTATTAGCCTGAATTAATTGATGAAACATTTACTGGCCACAGGACACAATAAATAGCATGATAATAATGAAAAAAAAAATATGCGTGAACCGCATTTGTTTTTCCTAGGTTAAAAGTAAGGAAACGGTTTCTGCTCCAACGCTGATTGGTGACTGTTGAGGAGTAGCCAAAGCATTTAACCACCAACCGACTATACACCTAAGATCTGACCGTCCAATTACATAGCTTTGTTTTAAATGGAATAGCAAGAAAATATAGATATTTGTCTAGCTAGCTAGCTAGCTAGATATATCTTCTCAGTTGACGTCGCGTTCCGATCCGGTTGTAGAGTTAAGAAAAAAAAATAATTATGACAATTCGTAAGTGCACCCGCGGGCCTATACGAAATAAATGATTTGACTTTGACTATATCTATGCCAACATGCAAGATAACGGCGACTCAAGCCATTAGGACTTAAAAAAAATTAATAGCGTTTCAGTATAACGCCGTAAGTATAGTAGGTAGACGAACAATATCTAACTTGAGTCGTACTTAAATCGATTTTTTTTTCTTTTAGTCCCAAATCGGTCAATTCGGCGTATCAGAACCCGTCTCCCGCCAAGGTTGACGTCGTAGGAAATTTTTTGCACGCACTTTCTCTGAACCAGATCGTGATGCTGTCAACGTATGATTCTGCATACTTGCCTAGATTATGCGTGCTCATTATATTAGTTTTAAACAGCTATTGTCTCCGGCTTATAGCATTGAAATGGACACAGGCTATGGCTATTGTATTACATATATTTGTGTCACTGTTTTAACCGAAAAACACTAGAGGTATTATGAGTTTCACATATATATTATTGTTAGCTGCAGATGGCTGCCTTAAGTTTTTTTTTGTCTTATACGACCGAAAAAAATCTTATCGTCCTAAAAGACCCGACTTATATTTCAAAGAGGCAACTAATGAGTTCGAACTATAGTCTAATAATAGTCGCATCTCGTAAACTATTATTAGCAGGGTTAACTGACGCCGACTATCACTATAGGATGGGGCAGAGTGGTATTAGTTTTGCGTTAGTTCAAATTGTGATACACTTAGTAACAGACTATAGTCATTTCAATGCAGCATTTTGAAGACTGTTATTTTTTTGTTTTAGTTAAGGACTAGCTTATGCACGCGGCTCCGCATGCCATTAATTTTGCTTTACAATTTTGCTTTGCTCTCCATTCGATGAATCTATTGCAGCTATACATATACGAGCAGTCGCGTACTGAAGGTCATACGACCCCTAGAGTCAGTAGAGTCCGTGACCCCTCCCAGTATACTAAATTCACTAATCTCTACTTGTATTTTGAACTTGAACTTAATATCATGACCGAATTGAACAATATAAATCAGGTTAGTTCAATGTATTGTCACGCTGTGTCGCCGATCACGACCGGTGCGAAGACAATAGCCGCTGACGATGCGGGAAAAGCACGTGCCAATTGGGACGTGAATAGGGCTGTCACGCGACAAACAACCGTTGATAAATGTTTATGTTAGAGACAGATAATGACGAGAGGAGTTACATTTTATAGAGCTCCTTTGACAAAAAGCACAAACCTCTATTTATCTTTAGTTTCTTCATACTTATGCGGAAAACCGGAAGAAAACAAATTTTGATGGATATAAGACAGTCCAATTCGCTCACATTAGTTTGATAATTAGAAGTCCAGCAAATTAAAATTCTAACACTTAAATGACCCAATGGTTAAGAATTTCTTATATATATCGTCACTGCACTGCACGTATTGAACGAATGTATCATTGAAAAAATCCTATAAAAAATACAGCGCTTTGATTAGACAAATGTTAGCCCTGTTAGGTGGACAGATATAGCAACAAAAGTTTGACCAACACAGCACGCCGGGTCGGACGTGGTACGGTATGCTTTTCAAAAGCATTTATTATCAATTGTTTGACCGCTCCCAACGCTGGACAAATGGAATCGTTCCCACGCGTGGGCAGTTGCTTTCCTCTTCGCCATTGTATTATCATTATAATAATAAAGTATTAACGTTGTTTTGCAAACAAACTGAATGTAGTTTTGGATTGTTATCCGGGCTTACTGGCCTGTGTGTGTGAAATATTTTGTCTCTCCGGGTTACCAAGTATTCACTAATAAGGTTTAACAATAATAGTGTAACATATTTAAGGGGTCTATTGGTAGGCTATAAAGGTCACATTCCCGAAAAAAAATAATCAAAATATTTGAAATTTTAAAAATAACAGTGCATCCTAATGCCGATGAAACGGTTCTGGCTCGCTTTCTCACAGAAAAATCAAACACCGTATAGGTACACATTTATTTTATAAGTAATTATAAGTAAGTACTTATATTACCAGTACCAACCCATTATAGAATAAATGCAACAAAAAGCTAACCAATAAAAACAAAACAATAAAACCAAAATGGCCACTATACTCAATATAACAAAACTTCTATTGACTTCCTTATTGACATGCCCACCATATGGTACCAATATGGTGGGAACTATCTCAAAGAGCGGACTCTACAGGAAAGACATTTACTTCAAGCGTTAACTCGACGATTGATTAATGCTCTACGGAACACTGATTGACATTTCCCGAGCAACGCTTCCTTGAGAGCTTGTGATTCAATACTCTACATTTTAGTAGTTTTAGAGACCATTTGGTAATATAATTCGGTTGTTATGCTGCGTGAAATAAGGTTTTATTTATGTACATTTAGCAGATATGCTACTTTTCATTTGTACTACACAGTGTGAGCATACATCGTAAGGATTAGGTAAGCCCTTTTAAAACTATTCTTCATGTGACTCACGCTCCAACCATAACTCAACCAGATATCACCATAATCGTTGCGCAACAATAAAAAAAGATAATTTTATAGTACTGATGATTAATGAAGCGATCATCAGTCACGTCGGCTTCGTATAATCATCACTTTCACTTTATATCACGTTATTATTATACAATAATGTATATAATATTTGCATGTATTATGATGAGTGGAGTTAAAAGGATGTTATTATAGGTGTACCAATTGTAGGTACACAATTAGGGTTGACGCTATTCTTCTAAACGTCACAGTTATCATAATTATTTATTTCAGCCAAATAACGAAATAAAGAGTAAACAAGTGACAAACTAGCTTTTGCGCCGCGACTTAGACCGCGTAATAAATAAACTTAGTTAAAATTAATTTGAGCCCGGCTACTATGAGCCATCAAAGTACTCTTCAAGACCGTTCAAATGAAACCAAACTCGATGGGTCTACTTCATTTCTTCATCTTATTCCGATGACTTTCTTCTGTCTTCATCATCAGACCCTGGCAACAATGTCTTTATAACATACTCTTCAACGCCGATCTAAAAAACCCAAACTCGGTAGGTTCATACCATTCCCTCATTGAATTCCAATGACCACCTTAAGGCTTCAGTATCAAATCCAGGCAACTATGTGTGAGCAAAGATCTCGTCAAGACAGATCTAATTCAAACCCAAGTTCGGTACGTCTACACGATTCCCTCATCGAATTCCTTTGACTTCACCATCAGACCCTGGTCACTATGGATAAAAGCTTTTATAAGGATAGCAAAAATTTATTTGCCTCTGACTTTCAAACTGGAAGAAATACTATGTTTTGAGTCATCAGTGGTTCCTCGCGCTGAGTACGAATATAACATTAAATGAAAAGAAATTCCAGTTTGGTTGGAACAAGAATATGTAACAGTATATAAGCATTGATTATACAATTACTACAATGTGTAATCGTTGAGGACTTAATTAGAAATCAAAGAACGAAGGCGAATTGTCTCGAAAAGTGTTTAAAAACGCAAGTATTGCTGTTTTAATGTTGACAATCTTTCAATCAATGGCTGATTTAATAATGATCGTTATTAGTGTTAAGGCATTAGGGAGCATGGACCTCCCCTTTATATTGGAGGGATCTAAGCAATCCATCGAATTAATTATAATTAATTAATCATTGTTATAAGTCATTCTGGTTAGATTAATTCAGACACGCAGGTTTCATTACGATGTTTGCATTCACTTTTCAACACGTGATCATTGTTGAAAATAAGATGTGTTCGATTTTGTTTCACTATCATACAATGTAAACTTTTGTATTCATAACATATACGTTAACTACTAAGTATGTATATCCATTGTTTATACAAATTCTTACAATGTGGCTATTGTATAAACGAGACAACTATGAATGGAATTATAAGAAATCATATCATATTATTCCCATTTCATAGGTGTTTAAAGTTAGTATTTTCAAAATAAATTGAGTATATTAGACGACATATTCAGTTGATTGAAGACTTTTATTGGCCCAAAACCAAACGAAATTTAGACATAAGCCGAGTAAAATAAAAAGTATGAGCCATTTTAACAATTCGATCCTATTAAACTTGACTGACAGAGTGTATAGGTAGGGTAAGAATAAGGATATCAATTTGAAAGGAACTATACAGGCTGACTCAGAAAGCGTATACTAAACCTTTTCATTTAGTTGAGTACAAAATTCATTGTTCAATAATGACATCGAAATTCAGACTTCACATAAGATTACAATTGTGCTAAAGAAGCGCAGGTTTAGTATACCCGTTCTGAATCATCTTGTATATGTGATGTTAAGTTCGTAGTTCACATGTATTAATGCAAATGAGGACAATGCTGTAAAACCTAATCATTCTATTCATACTCGGAAAACTAGTATTCAAATAAGGAAAAAGGAAGCTTGGATATATTTAACAATCATCTGCTCTTTAATGTACCATTGCTGAATGGGTCTCTCCCTCAATATGAGGGGGATTTAGGTCATAGTTCACCAACACTAGCCCTGTGCAGGTTGGCGGACTGCGCACTGCTTGTGAGAATTTTCTCTCAAACATGTAGGTAGGTTTCTTTGATTGTGTTTTCATAAATCTGATCAAATATTGCAATATAATTGGCAGCCAGCAGTATTTTCTTAGATCGGATATACAAAAATAATTTATTACTTAATAGTAAAGTGATAGAGCATAACGAGAACAAAAGGTGATTTTTGAAAATGATTATTTTCAGCTATACGATCACGTAAAAGATTTATAAGCAGAATTAATAATATGCTAATTTTCGAATTTTAAGTATGAATATGGCACTGAGGCTGCTGACCTTTAAGTTTTACGATTATATTCGAACTCAAATAATTTTAATTTAAATCTGAAGACAAAACTCTTTAATGACACAGGACCGCTGTGCATAATTAAGAAGTAACTGCAAATGCTGGATTAAGGAAAGAAGATCTGAATGAAGATGATGAAAATATTGAAACTGCTCTAATTAAATTGTGTAAGACGACAGAGGAACCTATGGAAGAAAGAAGTAATCTATTAAGAGCTACAGAGTTCAAAAGGCTATAGCTAGGAGGTTCTACTGACTACTGGGAAAACGCTAATGGAGGAAAAATATTCAATAATCATACAGTTATAGCCGATCAAGAGCTACGATACAGATTTATAAGTATATTTGTTATACATGAAATAAGATGATAAGTGGATTTCGTCACATCATTGGACAATTGCTTACAGAAATGACATTTAAAGTGCAAAAGTTTTTTATTGTACAGGGGATATTGTACTCTTTTAAATATTAATAACCATATATCCTCCGAAAATTTTCCACTGTCAGATTCCATGACGTTTCATGAAAAACATTTTCTCTCTCTCTCTCTCTCTCTCTGTTTGTTGGAGATGAAATGTATATTGTGATATATTACCGCCAGATTACAGAGATAATGTTGCGGTGAGGAACAAATAAAGATACTTTACTATATGGACAAAGTAACTATTTCTCATGGAATACTTTATTAATTATCTCAGATTTAATTAAATTTCAAGGTTGATTATTGAAATGTACTAATTTGAACTTCCTCAAATCTACATCCTGCTCTATTTTTTATCAGTTGTCATTTTCATTTAAAGAACAAAGAAAATTTTAAGTTGATCTTCAACTTATTGCTTTCATAGTTACCGCATCATCTTGTATAATCGATTCCCAACCACCGTTATGTTTATCTACAAATCAAACTTCACCAACGGGTCCAGCATCCGTTATATCGAGTTCATCATTATTTACCTTTTCGTATCTCGAGGTCGGCTCGAGTCCCTTATTAAGAAGTTCTCCGTAAGAATGTTTTAAAACTTTCAGTCCAGTGAAAGTATCCTCGGTGTCTTCTCCTTTACAGTCTGGCGCACTCGATACACAAAATCAAAACACTTCACTATGTGTATCACCATTACATTTTTTATAACACCAATTTGACGGCATCACGGAGTTTCAATTACGAAATTCTAAAATATGTGTGTGCCACGAGATCGGGTGATACTTCGCGCGATGGTGCTGAGCGCGCGCACGTCTGCGGTCTCGCGATGCGCAAGAGTCAGTGAGCGACGCGCTGCGCGGGCGGACTTTGCGCTTGTATTTGGAATGCAATCTCCCTCGCTCTCTCAGGCATGCGCACGTTTTCTCCTATATGCTAGTTCGTCTCGTTTCCTCGCCGTTATGAATGGCTGTTATGCTATGCAGTTGTGCCCAATAACTACGTTAGTCTTTTTGCCCTTTTGCTGCTCTCAGACCCTCATTGCATTGGATAATGTTGTTTTTTTTCACGTTCCACCGAATTTTGGAAGAAGTATTTTTTATGCATTTATTGCGTTACATCAGATACAATGGCGCTTGTTAAAGTTAAATTCTTCGCTAAACAAGATCATAGAGCCAGTTTAACGGCGGGTCACGTTGTTGATACCGTTACGAAGCTTACAGATGAAAAGCATTCCGATGCAAAGGAACGGTCAGACATTGAGATAGTGTCTCAGTGAGATATATTTTACGTCTAAACGGCCTATTTCCGTGTATAGCTTTTTAATTATACATATACCTAAAAAAATATAGAACGTTATAAAGGATTATAAAGCTACTATAACGCATTTTCTTCTGACAAGTTCGCTATAATGCCATTATAATCCCGTTTATAAATTTGGGTGATAATCTCTAAATTGTTATAACAAAATTTACGTCTATTTCTGAAAGAACCCCCAAAAAACAGTTACGATAAAAATATATTTTCTTATCTTTGACGCTCTTCTAACCTAAAGACAACATTAGCTTAAAGCTACAGCTTCCCTTAGACCAGGTTATCATTTCAAAATTAAAACACTTATTACCGACCTGTAACTAATATCAAAGAAAAGCAGAGATCTGCAAATCCTACGAAGGTGCACCATAAAATCCTTGGCAACGCACATAAAAGCGTTGTACTTAGAAGACGCAGTAAAGAGCGATCGTAATCTCCAGTTCTGCATGTGTTCAAACAAAACAAGAACAAGAGGAAGTTGCACATGTCGGTGAATGAAGGCGAACGAATCAACATTGTATTGAACTTATTTACTATACTTTGTTAGGTTAATATCTTACTGTAATATCGGTATCTGTTAGGTTTTGAATAAAAAGATTTAGTTCACCTAATATGATTTTACATCTGGCCATTTGAAGAAAAATACGTTTTTCTTAGTTTAAGTTTGACTGTTATGTTTCGTCACATTTACGTCAGCAGCTAGAAATACCAGTGTGGTATTTACGATTATTTAAAGAATTTCTTATAATTTCATTTATATCCGCTTGAACGCGATCTATTAATGGTCAGAAATTAATGGTATCAAACACTGGTCGTCCTTTGAATTTGGATCATCAAGCAGAAGACAAACTTGATTTTCATAAGAAAGTATCTAACTTTTCACGTTCTAGATAACAAACTGCGAAATATGTAGCTACGATCATTGAATTATTTACGTTTAGGTTTACGTAACAGCAATCATATGTGATGATAATTCACAAATAAAAATGTAATAAACACAACGTGTTAGATGCATATTTCGTGTTTAATATGAGAGTAGATCGTATCGCGGCTGTCCTTCAGGTGTCATGTGAGAATTAAATTGCACGTCCGACAAAGTTGCCTACTTACCTGAATAACTTGCAACGACATTGGTGTAAAAAACACTTCTATAGTACGCTGTACGAGGTTGCCGGCTCTTTTGATTGACGAGGTTAGCAAGCACCCGTGTCAATGCTTGTTGATACTAAATTTCTAAATATTGTAAGAGGTATTTCAAGAAGGAGTAGTTTGGGTCCGAAAATTGGCCCCTGCGGGGAGCCAAGAGAAAGCGAGCTAGTTAATTACGGTATTGGATCAGTAATGATTTAGTTTTATGGTTTCTGATTTTATTACATGACTTGTAGCTAAGTACAAATTAAACTGCCTAGAAGTTTCTCAACTTATTTAATCGATCAACTTCTTAAACTAGTTAATTGATATACATGTTGTTATTGTCACACATTGTCGAGTACTTGTTAAGCTTTATTTAGTTAGATAGTAGGTAGTAGTAGCAGTAGTCCTCCCGTGACCATGGTTGCTGTAAAGCAGCCGAAACGTCGGGAACGTAAAAAACGTATAATGAACGCGATAAAATCCGGAAGATTCGTTTCTTTTCAATAAACAGTGGGTATTAATGGCATCTGAGATATTAACAATGCAATCACGCCTAGAAAAAAATGCAAGATAATGAGATTCACATAAAAAAAAACCTTAATAAAAAGAAGAAAATAATCACATGGTGACATATCAATTGATGAATAAAATAAAACATCGCATTCACAACAGCAGTTTTATTATCAGGCGACGAAAACAGAAACATTGGTTGTTTAGTCATGCAATATTAGAGTGAAGTGTTGTGTTACATCGGATATTTGTTCATTGTACGGAATTTGAGACCGGTTGAGGAACGAATGACATTGAAATAATGTTCACGCGCTGCGTGGCATTTAAGAAAAAACTACGACAAAGATGTTTCCTGCTATAAAAACCGTTTGGAGTTTTAAACGAGGGTTGAAATTTCACAGCTGCGTATTTTTAAATGTAATGCATTGGTTCGGGTTTGGTGATGATAATTTTGAACTTAACGGTAAGGATGGCTGAGTAGTAGGAAAATATTAAGATTGAGCAAAGTTAAATTACAAAGCCACTTATGGTTTCAGGTAGAAGTGCACAAGCAAGCCATAATGTAAACACACTAACATATAATTAATGCTAAATGTCAAGAACTGGCAGAACTTTAATCCTGTTGTCATAGACAAACAACTATAAGTAATATTGATTTCTTATATTTACGTGAATTTCGGCTGCTTTACAGCAACCATGGTCACGGGAGGACTAAGGTGGTTGACGTCCTAGTGTCATAGTTTGACCGGGGTACCCTCATATTTGGTTTAGCAGCCGAAACGTCGTGAACGTAAAATCAAAATATAAACGCGATAAAATCCTTAAAATTAGTTTTATTTCAACTATAAGTAATGTTTAAAAATCCTTGACTATAATCTCAAGTTTTAAAACCTTTAGTGAGGCACGTCTCACATAGTAGATTTTTTTAAATAACATCTCTCGCGCGTTCGGAGCGGTCGTTTGTCCAGTTAACTGACAATTAACTTCCAATTAAGGAGCTAAAGGTCAAGCGGTTATTCGTCGCGTGGTGCGGGTCCCTTCGGTATTACAACATTTGTTAGACTGAATTGTTTGATGTGAACGCCCTTTTCGCTGTTTATTCTTGAGCTCTGAAAGTCAGTTTAAGCTTTGTCGAGTGGTTAAAAATAATACTTGCTTGCAATGGAGAATAAATATTTTAAAATAAACACAAGTAACAAAGTGAAGTAAAGGCATGTGAAATTAATCTCTTATTCAAAAGATTAAGCATGAAAAAGATGACTTTCTTATTGAAATAAAACTAATTTAACGGATTTTATCGCGTTTATTTTATGTTTTTACGTTCCCGACGTTTCGGCTGCTTCACAGCAACCACGGTCACGGGAGGACTGAGGTGTTCGACGTCCTAGGGTCGTAGTTTGAATTGAGATTCTTGCCGGCTCTTCTCAGTGGAATCAACATTCCGAACCGCAGATAACTTCTGACTATTCATAAGTGCTTGACTGGCCTACATGAATTCGATAATCAAATAACAATAGACGCTATGTACTCGTAGTAAACTATATTAGACATTGGAACTCGCGAGACCTTGCTCATGATTAATCTACAAATAACATATTCAGGAATGAATAGATATTTACCGGAAGAGCAAAAACTGTATATATTAATAACTGAAATCTATATATCTATGTTATATCTACTATGTACACGGCGCCTCACGATCACGACCGGCTAAATGTTTTGGACAAACTTCACGCCTCAAAGTAGGTCGATATCAGCTGAACCGTTAAGACACGGTTGCATCCTCCACTAATGTGTTTTCGCTTTCGTAATTATTTTTCGGGACCCGCATTGAAAGCGTTCGTAACACCTTTAGCCTTAGTCCTGATATAATGTTATTTTAGTGGGTTTATGGAACGTGTTGGAACTAAGTAAAATTATGAGATATAAGCTGTATTTATTTATGTGATGATTTATTGGCTTAACGGTAATGATAATAAGGACAGTGGTAAGTATATTAAAGCATCAGCCATCTCATGCTGGTATAAGAAGTATAAAATATTCCATACAGTAAAGTGAGAAAGAGATTAGACATTAGACTTTTAGACTAATGATTGTACTCTCTCTGACTGACAATGTTAATAAAGATCTAGCCCAGTATATAACAACTTAGCTTCCAAAATAAGCTTTCAATTCTGCTCAGCTACTGCTGTTTTTTGAGGCATTAATAATTCAATATAATAACTCGTTGAGTCTTCCATCACAAGAATTCCTTAGCCGGTAAAAAAATGCAGTGATAATAATTCACATGGCCAATAAAAAAAATGGCCAATAAAGTAAAGTAAATCGCAAGATGACCGCCAAAAGCAAGGTTGACAAACAGGAGTCCAAGCAAGGAAATAAATAAAAAATAGTATCTACTAATTTGTGATTGCGTAATAAACAACAATACAAAATGTATTCATGTACATTATTTATTTAACATTACACACTTTGGATTGTATTGAACCAATTGTAATTCGTAGACGTCATGTTGTTGTAAAAATTTATAAAGGTTTCATAAACAGTAATAACTGCTATAGAGTCAGCTTTATTTCAAACAGTTAAACAACAGGCGAAGCTGTGATGTGGTCAACACCGTTAGAGCCGTAATGTGGAGTTTGTAGCCTCTTTAATATAGCATGTGTTCAGATTCAATGGAGCGAATATAACTTTGATGCGCCTGCGGTCATTGGTACATTGGATTATTAGTTTATGTTTGTAGGATCCTATCTTATAAGGTATATGATCGTATTTCAAGAATTGGGAAAGTTTACTACACTGACCAAATATAGTAGGTCAAATGCGAGATTAATTGTAAGATAACTGTATAGTTTACGTATTTAGACAATACGTGCGGCAACTTGAACAGCGCCTCTAGGGGACAGTATTTAAAACATTCAATTGTCAATACAATGTGTCTAAATACGTAGACTATGAAATATACGTTTAGCTTACGAATAATCTCGCACTTGACGCCCCGATTGAAGAACTTTTTCTTGTCTTAGAAACGTAAGTTAAGTTTAATTATATAGTTCAAACGCATTTAGATCATCTTCGCAAGGCAATACTTAGCTCTAAAGCTACGGTACTTATACCGCTTAAGCGAAATAGTGTCTTAAGTGGGCTGGCACTAAAGTCCCCGATAGAGCTTAACCACTTAACTATAGTTAAAGACCCCAGGCCGAAATAATTACGATGTACTCATATATTTTTATATGCTTAAATTTTCGCTGCTCCCTTTACACTGGTCTTAGTGCGATAATATATCAGATATCATAATAAGATAATTAAGTATTGGCTATAAAAAGGAACCATCCTGAAGCAAGTTTCGCGTAGAAAGTGCTATTAACACACAGGGGGGCTTATCGGTCGTAGGTTCAAGCACGGTCGAGCCGATGTATTTATATTTAGTGTTCACTGCGCCGGCGCACGAGACGAGTAACGGGAAAGCCGGATGCGACCGATGGATTCGAAGCCGGATATTTTGAGAACGAAATTTGTTAAACATATTTTTTTACTGTACCTACTTGTAATGAGTAATGAATCTTGAGGTCAGCCTGGCTCAGTTAAAAGCGATTTATGGTCCGTTGCTGAATTTAGAAATTGAGTGTGTATCAGCCATTAATAATGTGCTATAAAAGTATATTACGTATAAGTTATTTTTGTCAGTAAATTATATCCACGACTACACTGATAAAGTCAGAGGTCTAGCCAAGGCTTTGCAAATGTTTAAAACATTGATTTGAAATAGCTATACCCTAAAGTCATTGGCAAAATAAATAGGTGTAAATACCATATTTAAGAAGAAGAAGAAAAATAAGAACTTGCTGTCCCGGCGAACTTCGTACCGCCTCGCAATCAAATTTATGAGAAAATTTATTATCTTTACTATTATTTTTTTAGTGAATGTTTCCCATGTTTTAATATGATAACAGCTGCTGATTTAGTTCAGTTTCTATGTAGAAATAGTTCAGGCTGAAATTTTTTTAAATCAAATGTAACCAAATCGTAAGGCCCATGGAGCCATAGCGCTAAAGAATTTAAAAGCAAAATATCACCTAGGTTGATTGCCTCCACAGATGTCAGGAGGGCTGGCTCTTTCCTGGCACAAAAAATTAGTTTGATTATACAGCGAGGAGATGCAGCCAGTATTCTTGCCACCATTCCACGCGGACACGGTCTTTTTGATACATAGTTTGTTGTCATACTATTTTTAAGTTTTTTTATTTTTCTATTAGGTCTAACTGTAATTGTACATTTTTGTAATCGTACTATGCCCGAGTCATAACATACTGTAACCACTGTGTACTGGAGTATGAATAAGTAAGATACTCAACAGTTGGCACGCTATCAAAACGTTACTCAAAACGATATGATTCAACAATGACTCGTGGTAAGCTGAACCAACGCTCGTCATGATAAGGACATCGTTTATTGATAGAAAGTTTTTGGGTAACACAGTTTTTAGAAGTTGATTCATGAATGAAGTGTAGTCAAACTCGATCGATGACTTTGCAAACAAAGCGTGCAGAATGCACAGATAACGCCGGCTTGCATCCCTGGGATGTTGAATTTCATGTGCGAATCTCATTTTCAAAATTGTGTTACCATATCGTTGGTGTGTGTGATGTGTCATGTTTTAACGTCAGACGAAGAAAAATATATACGGAGTGGCACGAACAACATGTTCAAACACAGAAAATAGTACACGCGAATTCGCTTGTACGACACAAATCGGCTTAGTTTTTTGTGCTCCAATTTGTTGTTCGTACAACTGTTTTAGTCTGAGGTTGAAAAGTAGCTACTGCACGGCTCGTGTTCTGTGAGTACGCTATCAAGTTTGCACTTTTTAATTACATAGAAAAAAAAACAGATGTTTATCGGTTGACGTGAACGTAACATTTTAATTAATAGATTAAATATAAAAAGAGTCCATTTGACTATTTCCGGCCAATTTGAACGACCGGTTTGTGAATGTTGTGACGTAACTTCACCGGTTCCGGTCAAATGAGGTTATGATATTTGTATGGTAATAAGTTAAGGTAATAAGTAACTCGAAACACGTTTTTCCTTTAGTTGTACAAAAATATTAATGTAAAATTATTGATATTACCTGAATAGAGATTTTTTTTTCAAAAGGACAATAATACTTATTATTATAATTATGAGTAAATACATAGTACAAACATTTAACAAGGTACCGTTATCCTTCCCCGTGGCTCGCAACTTACCTGCAACAAAAACCATCAAGTTAAACAGACCCAGAAAAATTATTGCCAATTAACACCAAATACACAATTATAGCATCTACAAACTACGAAATACGAACGCAATTGGTCTGATTTTTATTAGAAATAGGTTAATCGTGACTGAGTGATATACATCAATCGGCACCACACTTAGCTTACGTTGAGTGATGAGTATGACGTGATAGATAGTTACGAGCTTTGTACCTAAATGTAAAAAAAAAAAACAATTTGGAACAATCCCAATCCTTACATTTGGATTTATTTTCTTACTAGCTATTGTAGAAACTGATACAATCCAAATCCTGAGATTTGGTTTGTATTTCAGTAATAGAACAATCGGTATCAGATATGTTTGGTCGGCATTCGTAAAACTAGGTCGCTTATATCGGAATATGCTTTGATTACCATCGGAAGGTATCACTACAGTCTCATTTAGTTTAGAAACTATTCCAACATCAAAAATTAAGAGCTCCACGTTTCGGTGTGAATGCTTTCTTCACAGAACTTAAGATCTATAAATAAATGCTGTTCTTAATGTAGGTAATATGAATGAAGCATAACCGATATCTCTATATGTTTCAGAAGTTTATGTATATATTGGCTCATTTAGCCAGATAGAAACTATACTCCGTCTTGTAACGTATACTAAGTATAATACGGGTAAGATGCTTACAAATAAAAAAAAAATCTTGTAAGCAGTAGTTATCTGTGTCAGGTAACTGTAAAACGATTAACTGTATGATTATTTACGAAAAAATATAATAATATATATTTAAACAGCAATGGTTACTTTAAAAAATGACATCCTGTACTGAGTGCATGGCCGAACGCTACTGATGGGCCTTGTTTAAAAAAAGCAACCACAATTATTTTATACACCAACGCGATCCATATAACTTACTGATTCATCTGTTAAAATATTTTACACTATTTCTGTTACACCTTAGATAACACAGTCTTATACCGAATTGAGAAACTTCTCCTTTTTGATGTCGGTTAAAAGTGGCTACAAAAGGCACGATTTTATGAAGAAAAACATAGGTACGTCTTCAAAACAAACATCTTCACCACCATCAACAACCAACACACCAAACAACATCATATATTATTGTAGCCAACTTAATATTTTTTCTCATACTAACAGTATATATATACAACCTTTTTTCATGAGAACGAATAATTAAAAACAATTCACTTTCTTTTCATCTTCCTGTAGGTATTACTGAGCACATTATGAGTTTCCCACGATAATTTTATAATGCATAAGTATCACAGTAATATTCTTATTGCGATGCATTAAAGTTTACAATCGCGTTCAAAACATTTCTCATGGACAGTTTGGAACCGACGACGTTATGTTATTATTTTAATATAATGGTTATTATTTACGTATATTATTGTTAATTATTCTCATAACATAATAGCGTACGAATGAAAACGTTCACAGGACTGCGTACTCTACATACAATACAGTATATCTATTGTCCTTATGGTACTTACTATAATATAGAATACATAGCTATTAAAAAAAAGAGTTAAAAAAATAAAATAAAAAAAGGCAAGCCCGCTGAGTTTCTCCCGGATCGTCTTAGTCGAGGTCGCGTTCTACATTTAAATTAGGTACCTATATATTTTTTTTTCCAAATTTAATGGTATCTTGTAGAAACTTCAATTTACTTTTTTCTTATTAATCCATGCACTAGTTACCACGTGACACAATGTTTTGATAGACTGATAAGCGAAACACAATAATAAATGATTTCCTTTGATTCAATATCAAGGTTTCAACAGCGTTTATATATTATGGGTGGGACCCGGATCTCGCCATGAATGCGCATACTTTTCGACATTGAGAACGTATGGTCTTAACATAAGCGATAAGCGTGCAAGTATGAGCTTTAGAATAAATAAATAAAACTTAGTTCAGTCTATCCCCATACAAGATAGATCGAACCAACAGTTCTTATACCAGATTACTAACTGCTATGGACCCAGTAAGTTTATAGGTTCGGCTGAGCGAGACCAAAAATTGTTCAGTGGTATGAAGATTCGCATGTTTTGTTATTTATTGCACTGTAAGACTCAATAAGATTTGAGAATTTAGAATTCGTTTATGTACCTATTTAAGTTAATTAAAAACGAAAGATATATTGTTTAAAAAAAAACATGAATAAATCTAAAAATAAGCAAAATGCGAGGAACGTTTGGCTCATTGGAACTGGTGGTTGCGGGTTGGATATCCGTCTGCAATTTAGGTGAAGCTTAGTTTGGAACCACACAGTTGTTGTGCTTGTCTGGCGATACGTATCTATTAAAATACGTGCATCATTTTATTATTATTATTGCTTACACTGTTTGTGTGGCACATGATGTGGTTTCTTGTCATTAGAGTCACAATTACCTGACATCACTCATAATCTTATTGATTATTTAATATGTAACATTGTAAACTCTGTTGGTAATCTTAAATAAATAACTAATCGCTTCCGCTTGTCACCTGCACATGACAGATTCTGTACAACTTACGAAACACATCGACTTCTTATATTTTATAGCTTATTGAGTTGACTGCAACGCCGCCTGTGGAACAGGTCTCCTAGTACGTCGAACCCATCGCTCTATCTCGCTCTAACGCTATTGTTCGCTCTCTTCAACAGTTAATATTAACGAGAAAAGTCGCACGACAAGAATAGTTTCAACCTACCTATGTAAACGATCTGTAAGTAAATGTATGCAACGGGCTTTTACGGCAGCTTTTAATTGGACCACGACTTTTGTGGTTACAATTAACCGTTAAAACCGTACATTTTGCGGATGTTGTAATGTGGTATGATATTGTAATATTCGCGTAATATAGCGTCTATAGCCGGAAAGAATGTCTGAAGACGGAGGTTCAAGCTATAGCGACATTGGTAATTATAACTTTCGTATCCTCCTGTATTTTTTTTTATAATTATGTCAAGTTCTGTCGTGTATAGTCTAGCCCCCAAAGTTATAGAAAGTTATAATGGTATTATAACGAACTTTCAGAGAAAAAGAGCGTTATAATAGCTTTGAAATCCATTTTAACTCTCTAAAAATTTGAGGGTGTCTCTGGATCTTCTTATAACGTTTGCTATAAGTAAACATATTTGGACTTTTCTATTAGAGTTCTGATGTCTACTAATGTCTACAAACAAGCTCTACTTTACCGATCGTTTGACGTAATTAAGTACATGAGAACTCTCGGCCATCAAGATGATGTATCCTCCTTAACGAATAGGTAGGCCCGGATGCGCAGGCGCACCCCGTGGGAGACTCATTCGTCTGGAAGTGTTCACGCATCGCTTGCTGACCAACGGGTTTTTATACGCAAGAAATTACCATAAGAAGCCGCACCTTTAGGTCACGCACCATGGAAACGATTTTGGAGGGTGTGACGTAGGATTTCATGGCTCTTGGTCATGGTTACCTTGGTTACGAAGGGTTTTTTTTTATTCTTTTGTATTCGGTCACGTCCTAAGAATTGGTGTTTCGAAGTTTTTACATGACTTCCTCTTACGTGCTTGCGTTTGAAGTTTTTAAATTAATTCCTATTAGTGACAGAAAAGTAATATTTAAATATCCATAGACTCATCGCTCTAGCTCAGCTATACTCAACCTGCGGCTGGGCTGATGTGGTTGGCCCATCTGGTGTTACTTTATTTGAAACCATTTTGAATTTCGCGCCCACATGAAAAAAATAGAGCGCGCTGAGTAAAAAGGTTCTACATGACACTACCGCGACGCGATCAATACGTTCATAGTTGTTTAATTAAATTTGTAAAAATAGTGAAAACCTATGAAATCATTACCTATTTATACCATTACCTAGTTTTTATTTCTTTTTGCAGCTTGCGAATCCACGACTAACATTGTGTTTGTGAGGTTTTATTTCTACCCTTAATAGCCTAGAGTTTCAATTTTGATACCAATCTTTTAAACCGAATGTTCACATTACTATTAGTTTTTTTTATGGGTTGGCTGTACGTATTTTACTGTTGTATAATATTCTTTCCAACGAAATTAAAAAAAAAATCAAATGTCATTATTATTAAACACAGTAATATTAAAAATAAATCACTTTCGTAAATCAGGCTACTAAGGGTTAAAAGATTGGTATAAAAATTGAAACTCTAGGCTATTAAGGGTTAAGTAAGTGTAGGATTGCCCCCAGTGTATTGTAGGGCACCCATACAAGCATTGCTTATTATGGGACCGTACATGTGTGTGTGTGGTTATATAATATTAAAAAAAAACATGCGTCAACCTTCTGTTTACGTACGGTCCGCCCGCTATACTGGGTTTCAAGCGCATTAAAATGTAGTGCAGTGTATCCAGCTAACTTTTATTTGTAATACCGTTCAAATAACTACCACATAAGTGTATTCAAAGAGGACTCGTACTACTAACAAACGTTAATTTTATGGCGGCTCCCTCTTCCCCCGGCTGCACACAATTTATTTTACTGGAACGGGCATAGGAAACGAAACGCACGCAAGAATGGAACATACGAATTTGAACCTTGTGCGTGAACGACATGCAAGCGGATGGAAACTCTTATTTTATTGATAGTTGTGTAGCGATCTATTCAAATTCGCTACACGATACATAGATAGCGCTGACTTCTCCATACGGATCTGAAACGCGCTATGAGAGTTTTCGGAGAACATTGCATATATACAAGTCCCCGGTAATAACCATCGGAGCACAGCTGCCATCACCGTCAGGCATGACAAAAAATCTACCCTTCCCCGCTAAAGTGGTAGTAACAAATCGACATATTTAAATACATTCCGTTGATACAACTTGCAAGATTTTTCACTTATAAAATGTATCTCAGACCGACATGTAGTTAACTGCACCATGAATAAGACTCAAGCATTACGTACACGCTCCAAACACCCGCCCGTATGTTTCCATCGCTCCACGCGCGCGGCGCCATTGATCCCACACTACATATAAAGAGCGCTCTTAATTAGTACCTTTGCCCTTTGTTTGCACAGCATCTGTTTTCTTTCACACTGCACTACGAAGTTACTAGTTGGGTGGAACATTTGAAAACTATTCGATTGAATGGAGCTCCCTTTAACTCATATGATTTGTATTTGTATTGTACCTACCAACGACAATCCACCAATAGACTATAAAATGATACATCGCTGGACTGATCACAGGTAAGAAAGTAATGGCTCTAAAAATATAAACTCTCACAAGATACTTAAAACTAATTATTTTTAGAAACACCATAACAAATACAACTTGCTTGAAAGATAAAATAAACCACTTATTTTTAGACAAACAGAACTTTCAACTATTTAATTACTAAACGATAATTTTATCAAACTGAACTGTAAGTAGATTAAACACAAGTTATTTAAACCACTCAGCTTATCTAAATCACCCGGCTAGAGATTGGGATGAACATAAAAATCTATTTTTGGACATTTAGACGCCATATTAACATGGGGCTATAAATTATCAACGAGCTCATTAAACTATGCCAGATATAAGTAGTTTGGAAAGTTAAAAAACGGACCTATTTTTGGAAAGATGATATTTTATAGTTTATGGTTAGAAATTAAATAATTAAGAAGCAGTTAATCGCTGTAAATATAAATATTTAGACTCGAAGTCAAATCATTTGTTTAATATGTAACTTCATATTTTTCTACCGTACAACCGGATCGATACGCGACCTCAAATGGAAGATTCAGCAAGGAAATCAGCAGACTTTTCTTACTTTCATAGATTTTTTTTAAAAGGTCATGTATGTTACAAGACTATTTATAGCTCCAGTGTGACGCCTAGCGAGGCGCACACACGCTATACACTTCAATGTCTTAATTGACGCTAAATATTTGAGCGTTCGATCCCAAGCTGATTTATCATCCAAATACTAGACTATACTATATCCTGCGTTTGATGATTAGGTGGCCATACCCTTAGAACACCCATATACATACTACATTAAACTATAATTAAGCAGTTAAACGATTGATAAACATTCTCACGACGTGACTTTATCGTTGTTCAACGGACCTACGACATCTGCAAGGTTGCGAGTTGGTAGCTTATTGTGCGCGAACAATAAGGTAGACAATGGAGTGACGATTCTGAAAAGTGTATGACGTTGACACTCGACAAAGGAATGTGCTCACAATTGCTTATTAATTTGCTGCTTATTAATTATAATAGGCTCTTTTATCTTGGACAGAGATGAATTTTGGTAAATAATTAGCCGTTAATACCCAAATGCCGACTTGCGTATGTCTCGGGTGGATGGCTGGATAGGACACACTGGTTCTGTAGTACTGACTACAGTTGTATCAAACTATAGTAGCTACTAGCAAGATACTTTAAGAGTATATGACAGGATTTACCAAATAAACACTATACTGTCGTCGGTACTCTTCTTTTGAGGTATTTGAAGGTGCAACACAACAATTGGTAAAGCGAAAATCTGTGAGATCATTTCTATTACTACTTTCGTTAAAAAAAAAGCGCGTATTTTTAATATTTGAAAGTGACATTGGAAATGGATTCTAAAACGTCACGAGACGGAAAATTTGTATTGAAAATATTGTTCTACGCGGACGAAGTCGCGGACAACAGCTAGCACTTATATAAATATTAAACATCCCTGACTCGAATACAAACATTTATGCTCATCACATCATGTTTGTCCCTACCAGGATCCGAACCCGAGACCCTCGGCGCAGAATTGCTTGCGCTGATTACGTCGATTTCGAATGCTTTTTAAAAAAGCCCCACATATTATGTGTCCAACCTGAGTATCGATTAGATTGCATTCCAAGACGCTCCCAAAGAAAGTATGCCATCAGACTCTCCCCTTTTCATGTCACACGTTACGCTATCGCTATCTCTAAACGTGCGAAGAAATGCTATTATCAGGAAGTTGTAACATCACTGATAAGGTGCAGCGATAACGTCAGTGAATGTGCTATGTGTCTATTTTATCTTTTGTAGATACCAAACGATTAATGTACATCAAATGGTAGATTAGAATTACAGCTCTCAGCATTGACGGTCTTTTTGGTGGAACGGTAATAGAATGGCGATCACGAGACGGACACAACAAAGAAAATCATGCGAAAATAAATAAATATAAATATTGCAAGAAGAACACACCAACTATACGGTCCCACACTAAGCGACGCTTGTATTATGGGTACCGTACAATGGACCTTTTTATCAGAGTGATAGTTGGACAAACTTGACTATACTGTTACTGCAAATCTATACAAACAGAAATTGGATTTTTTAAGTTGTTCTCCACAATAAATTGAATGAATCAAACCCTTATACAAACTTGTAAGTAAATATATCGTGATGCCATCGGATGCGTGTACATAACATCCTTAATAGTAACCTTACACTTGCTCCAGTTTAGTGTTAACTGTAGTTTAGGTTGTCGGCTATAAGTGGTTTAAAAACGTAGGTGTTGTTGATCTAGCTAGCGTGCATTAGTTATTACTTAAAGCAACAATACTGCTCTGTCTGAGGTCAGAGGAGACAATGGAGTTTCAGCCTACAGTCTGCAACACAGAGTTGAGTTTATCTACGTCATTATTTTGTGAACCGATGAATGTAGAGCTGGGATCTCTGAGGAACTTCAAATGACGATCTGATCAGTTGGTAGTGACCCTGCTTTCTGCGCTGAGGGTCCCGGGTCTGAATTCTAGTAGGGACAAGCTTTGTGTGATGAGCATGAATGTTTGTACCCGAGTCATGGACGTTTAATATCCATATAAGTATTATATAGTGAGTTCGCCCTCAGTCCTTTATACGGTACCCACAATACAAGCGTCGCTTAGTGTGGTACCGTATAGTTGGTGTGTTGTTCTGGCGATATTATTATTATGGACACCTAACTAAAAATAGATTGAAAATGTATGATATTTGCTATTTTATCAGTTCAAATTGTGAATTCTAGGAATAAACTCAAAGATAAGAGTCAACGAATGCACCTACAATTTCTTGTTTCAAAGCAAGAGCCGTTTTATCTTATCTATATCTCTCAGCTCCAGAATAAGTACTTGTCACAGATAAATAACATCCGCACTTGCCCAATAAAGGTTCCCATAACTAACACATGTGCAGCCTCCAATTTTCCCATCCAATAACCATTGTGTTGCTCAATCGATACGATACGCACATAGCAAACTTTTGACCTTTGGGAAGCATTCTCAGCCCGGAGATAAAGGCAGAATGTAAGCAATTATTTTGTCAGCAACGATCTTAGTATGGGCGGTGATGGATGTTAGATGGGAGAAGTGTGCTATTTTGGATTTGAATTGACAGTTGTTGTAGGCAGCAGATTTAAAAGTAACATTAGCCTCCATCCTAAGGTTGTCTGGAAGAGATCGCAACTAGCGATGAGACAGCCCAGTGTAAACTGTAATATATTAGAATCCTGTATGAAATGTTTATTCCAATCAGTGTGCAATAAACAATTATCTATTTATTAGTATTGAACCTTAATTACCGGTATGATTGGGCACGATTGAATGAAGAATAATTACATATACACCTACTAGCTGACCTGGCAAACGTTTTTTTGAATAAAACTGCACCAGTGTGCAAAATTATATTAAAATCGGTGTTGTACTTTAGGAGTCCATAGCGGACAAACACCGTGACACGTAATGTATATATATTAAGATTAAATTATCGCTTGCTTGTAATCAAGGATCGTGTATGACCTTGATCGTATATTGTAAGGAAATCTACAAACTACAAACTACTACAAACGTCTGACTGAAGTAACGAAGGACCGCGAACGTTCATACTGTTCTGGGCGGAATCGCATGCAGCGTTGTAGTTTTCGATATATAATATAGTTTTTGTAAACACACAAAAATATATGAACAGAATAAATATATAGTTTGCATTACATACATCACACATTATTACTAGGAGTTTCTGTTTACCCTAAAAGATAAATCTGCGCGGATCTCATGCGTCGCACGGAAGGAGGCAAGCGTGCCAGCCCAGCTTTCTATGAGTGCTGGCAATTAGAAACATGCAATGCAGATAAACGGTAGGTCATCACGCCCCAGGAGATCTGGTGGCGGCATTCTGACTTCTCGTCGAAGCATCGCCTTGGAAATAGCAGAGTCAAAACTACTTGAGGCGGGTTAAAACTTATTTTAATTAAGATGATGTTATTGTCTCACAAATTTTATGTTTTTACGTTCCCGACGTTTCGGCTGCTTTACAGCAACCATGGTCACGGGAGGACCTAGGTGTTTGACGTCCTAGTGTCAAAGTTTGAACTGGGGTACCCTCATATTTAGTTGTTGGTAGTAACGTCGGGAACGTAAAAACAATATAAACGCGATAAAATCCGTAAGATTAGTTTAATTTCAATGTGTAGTATTCGCGTAAATATAAGAAATCAATATTTATTTATTCTGCACTAATGAGTCAAAATGAGAATTTATGTATTTATACTTCGGAACCGCTATGGCTATTAGATAATACGAATGCAATTATTGAAACGGCGTATCTATACATACATAGACATTACATAATGTTAGACATATACAACTTTCACGGCTTCCTTGGCACACGGTCGCCTGTCTAGTTTATAGATATATACGTATTTCCTGTATAAATAAAAGTTAAATAATTAAAACGGTCGCTAAGCAGGGTTTGATCGTTAAAGTTTACATAATAGCAACGCCAAACAACTACAAAACAGATTTTTATTTTTACACGAGTATACCTACTCTTCTTAATATAATTAACTAGCTGTTACCCGCGACTTCGTCCGCTTTTTGTTAAATACCGCGTGGACGAAGTCGAGGGTAGCAGCTAGTTAATTATATTAAGAAGAGTAGGTATACTCGTGTAAAAATAAAAGTAGCCTAAGTTACTCCTTGTCACATCAGCTATCTGCCAGTGAAAGTCCCGTCAAAATCGGTCCAGCCATTTCAGAGATTAGTCGGAACAAACAAACAGACAGACAGACAAAAATTAAAAAAAAAAATGTTTGGTATATGTACCGTGTATACATCTAAATGCACTTAGAAAAATAGCGGTTATTTTAATATTACAAACAAGACATTCCAATTTTATTTATTTGTATGTATAGATTACTTGTGTTGTGCATTGACGAGCGCTGAGCCGATGCAATCGGTGCCAATGCTGGCTAGCCACTCTAGCGGAACTATAAAGCTAGGTATTCACAACAAATGTCTCAATGAGTTGCGCAACTTGTTGCCCAGCACCTCCATGTTTGACGTGCGATGTTGGAATTAGCATCAACATTACTTAAAGGCACTCAATGAATGAGCTAAATTTTGTCGACGCCAAACGATAAGACCTATCAGGTGCCTTAAGTTGCTGTAAAATTTTCTTGACATTGTTTAATCGCACGTGATGACTGTTAATCGACCTTAATATAGCTATGTAGGTACCTTTAAAAAGTGACCTTGTAACCTTAGACCATGACCACCAAATACAACCATGACAAATATTAAAAAAAAATATATATGATCGTTATTCTTCAAAGCTTGGAAATTCCAAGCAGCGACAATCGATCGATGTCGATGTCGAATGTTAGCAGACTTGGGGCCCTGCTGGCCAACTAAAAATCTTTGTAACAGTGTATACCATCATTTTTGAATCAAACTAAATCATGCACTAAGCCTTAACTCGCACCATATGGGTCATCTACCGAGCACAGTAACGGTATTGCGGTAACGAGTTTTAAGATTAACCGATGTGTGATTGACTCGTATGGTTCTAACTAGAATCTGAACTAGGAAATTTCTAGAAAGTTTTCGGCCATTTGTGGTTTTGTACTGCCACTGTGAATTGTTTTTTTATAAATTTGGGGGCAGTCATTTTGTTTTGTATCTACACATAATGTATGGCAAAAGAGCGTCCCCAACAGTGTTATCATTCAATTTTAATCGCACAGTAACTGAATGAAATTAGATATTACTAAAGAAATCGATAATAATAATCACATGTCAAAATCAGTCCAGTTAATACCAAGAATGTTGTCACAAAAAGTTTAATTATTAATAATTTGCATGTCATCGAGACATCACTGGAATCGCGATGGTCTAATGCCAATTTAACATGTCTACACGAACCTTGCAACTCATCAATGGCGCAATTATGTTGTTGCGAACTGTGCAATGATGAAAACATTACGATTTCCATGTGTGGTGATGTCGAAACTCCTTGATAAAAAGCTATTGTGTTTTATACTGGATCTACAATCGGGATCCTGTTAGTTAACATAACATATAATAATGATACAGATAAGAGACAAAGGGAATCAAAAGATTTAAGAAAGAAATGAGCCAGTATATAATATAGCAAATTAAGAGTGTAAAGAGATAGTTGAAGCAAAAGAGGATGTAATGGAATAGCAGAATGGAAAAACGTGACAAGACAACAAAATTTGGAATGACGAGAAAGATACACAACAAGTCATCTGAATCAATTCACATACTGATTCTAAATCTTATAGTGGCTACCGCTGTTTGGACCACGCGGCCACGACCCTTTTATCTTCATTGCATGCAAGTGGTGATCGGGGAAACAGTAAAGCCTCGAATTTTTGATTTTACGCATAAGATCCTGCCGTTCCCGCGCCGCCCCGCCGCCGCGCGCCGCCCCGCTGCCCGCTAAATTCGAGGCTGAGGCCTTACTGTTTCCCCGATCACCACTTGCATGCAATGAAGATAAAATCTACCTTCCTGTGCAACGCATACATATACCTATATGGACTGGGCATTCTTTCAAATTCAGAGATGCTAATACAACTCCCTACCAAATAAGAACCTTTTGAAACAGTACCTGAGCTGTGTATGTACATTGAAGATATTTTAAAAAGCATTGACAAGTAAAGCAAGTTCTTTCAGAATTCTTATGTGTTTGTTTGAACATCGACAATACCACTGGACTAATCTAATCGAGGTTACACTATTGGATACCTTATATTGTTAGCCTCAAAATAAAGGGTGCATTTCATGAGGCTGTGATCATTAGGGGTTGCGCTGCAGAGCCAAGGCGGTTTATAATAAAAACAGTTCCACTGAACTAATATTAGTAGCAGGGTTCGCTCCGAGTGCAATGACCTTGCCTTCCCTTTACCTTGGTCTTACGTTTTTGCCTCATTTTACGAAAATAACAAAAACAACAAATTGTAACTAATACAAGGTTTCTTTCGTATTGAAGGTTCAAGAGTTTTTTATAAAATAATAAACCATTTCTTCAATAAATTCAGAGCACCTCTGTCTACCCTTTCGTGATTACTTATGGATATTAGACCAGAGATAGGTGCTCACATTTATGTAGTAAGCTACCTGTTGTAAGGTTTTCAAGAATGTTCATATACCATAACCATTTAGTATCTAGTCACACGAAGTGCCAGTGGTCAAGTTAGAAATACAATCCTTCTGCGTTAAACTTGAGACAGATATACCGGTACATTCCGTTATTTATGATGAAATAAAGAAAATAAGTGATTCCATTTTTAAAACAATTAAACTCGCCGTAACGAATGACTGCATAGGTATGACAGCCAGCAATTAAGTATGGAATTTTCTTGTATTTGATCATCAAATAAGTAGTTAAACATAGCGGTACGGATTTTATCGGTTAGTGTTTGGTAGGCAACGAGCTATTATTAAGTTGGTAGGTAAGTACTTTCTTGTAGGAGAGATGGAAATAGTAACTGCAGCTTTTTTTTATGTGCAACCATTAGGTTGATACCTTCCATTATAAATTACTGCAAAATTAAGTTCCTAGTACCTACGTAGGTTATGGTAATCCCCTAGCTAGCACATTGTAGAGGTTTGTGCGAACTGTTGACGGTCTTATTGTGAAAGAAGATAGTTTGAATCGGACGTCAAAAAAAGATTCGATATTAATCTATGTTCCGTTATCTACCGAATGTACACTGTCCATGTCACATCCAACGAGATACTTTCTAAACTTTAGTTATTGAACGGCTACATATATGGAATATTTTAATGATCAACAGACAACAACATCTATAAAAATGCGATTGTTTCCAGAAATGCACTTGACACAACTTACCCGCTTGTTAATTCGCAATTCAAATCCTTCAACAGCACAAAAACAAAACTGTTTCCACACACGAGGACCATAAACAAACTTGCCAATTCAAACTTTTTTTGAATTAAGAACAGTTTTCGAACGGGATTGAATACGAGAGTTTAAAAAAAATGGCGGTTGTATTTGTTACGTCTCGCGCCAACAGAGCGCGGAGGAGCACTGAGGACCGCGGGGCGGTCGCCGGCTACCACAAACATAGGAAATACATATTTATTAGTGCATCATTAAAAGGCTATAATCTCGCTAGGAAGACTTAACTCACATTATTTCTAGTTTTAAGTTTTGACATTTCATGCAAATTAATCGGCAGCTGTTTATTTCTTTACCAACTTTTATCTTTTCGTTTACTTTTTATTCTATGGTTTGATCTTCAACCAGAATATCCTTTATGGTGAGTTGGATTTAATTAATTTCAAGTGCAGTTCTTCATAATTACTAGCCGTTTTTCAAATTTCACTGAGATTGTCGGCTTCCATTCAGCCCCAATGATAAATATTTACGCAGTAGGTTTAAGTGCAAATTGTGGCACACATAAAAAATAAACTGGTGATCTATTGGCAGAAGCAGTCAGTGGTAAAACTATTGTTGAAACACATTTTGCATTTTCCATAGATAAAATAACATTTTATAACTTCTCGGACGAGATTATAACCTACATATTATAAATTGCAAATCTGTCGATCTAATGTCTTCATAATTACCCGGTATATAAAGCTGATAGAAATATACAGAGAGGTATTGATAACCATAATTAGGTTCCATGAGATAATTACGAGCAAACAAGTAACGATAGCAGTGATAGCCAAGTTGGTTAAACGCTTGCCTCGGTAACGAGGATTGTAGGTTCAAACCACGGCTCGCATCTCTGGGATTTTTCATGTGCGAATCTCATTTTCAACCATGATTATCACTTGCTAAACGGTGAAGGAAAACATCGTGAGGAAACCTGCATGTCTGAGAGAACCCCTCGAAAGATGTGTGAAGTCCGCCAATTCGCACTGGGCCAGCGTGGTGGACTATGGCCTAATCCCCCCTCGCATTGAGGGGAGGCCGGTGCCCAGCAGTGGGACATTAAAGGGCTGGAATTATGAGTAACGATAAAACAGAAAATATATCTGTCTGATGATCGATCTTATGGTATCTAAGGGATCATTGTAACCTACCGGCTCCGTGCAATGCAGATCGTGGGTTCATCTTGCATGCTTTATAAATCCTGACACGTATCTAGTTAACTGCATTCGCATCGTAGTAAAGATACCTGACTATTTATAGTCCCATATTTCTTGATATATAACTTTGAATATAATATAGTACCTATATCAGAGTCGACCCAGTCGTGTCGTGATGCTATGCTAGGTACAAAACCGGTTCCCAAAAATCTAGACAATAGTGCTCAGCGACTCAGGTAGTTGTTTTTTTCATAACTCAGTCAGGTATGGAGTTTACGCCTTTTGGTATTTTAAAAGTGTAAATACCTGCTGCAGTCATTTGTTTTGGGACAATAAAGAGTTTTGCTTTGAACATTCGAAATGTTTGTGAGCAAAGACTAATATTGAACATTGAATAAAAAGCATAAACAATATCATTGCTAACATAGACTTTTCATGAGGCGGAACCTCTAATTAGACCCACAACACCTGAAAAACTTTTAAAAGAGAGAAAGAGAAACAGTATTGTTATTATTTAAATTGAATTTAATACAAAACTGAAATAAGTATTGAATTCTCAGTCCGTATACGACATCGAACAAAGAGGTTGTATAGGAAACATACACCAAGGTCTACCGGCGGCGAACGGCGCGCGCGCAGCGAACGGCGCTCTATCGAAGCATAAAATATCAAATGCAGCCTTCTGTTTTTACGATTAGAATTGATTTGTAATAAAAGTGACACTCTATCTATTAATTATCAAAATCTATTACACCATTCTAACCTTTTCTTCTGCAATGTCTAGCTAAACTGTTACTTTAATAATCCGTCCGAAGATTTCGTTTCGTCGAGAATTGTAAATTAATTGGGGTCATAAGTCCCGACACTAGTTACAGACAGTTTCTCAACTAACATCTTAGAGGATTTCGGTGTTGCTGGCTTCTCGATCAACTCGTTTGGTTTATAATCAGTTTTTGGTTCCTCTTCCCCTCATTTGTTTAGCAATGGATTCCCTAGCTAGCCTAGCTTTATCGATCATATTTTCAACATACCAAATTACTAGCTGCAAAGTCTAAAATCACTGGCAATGTTTTGTAAACAGGTAGGTAGGTACTTATTTAACAAATCATTGCCAAGTGGCACATTATGATGTCGAATTATAGACTTACAGGTAGTTGGCAATTCTATGTGATTTAAGCAATTAGTCTAAGGTCAGCGTCTATTGCTCATTAAATTGACCGTTCACTCTCATTCTTGCATAATCACATCCTTGTTAAGTACTGCTGTATGAAATTAATTAGGGTTGTCGCTTATTGGTCATTATTATAGGATCGACAGACGATCGAGCTTGGTACGGGCGGGACCAAGGATTTGGTTCGCTCCGTCTAGTGAGTAGTCTGTCGACAATACGGAGCGGACCATGTCTGTGAACCGGTCCGTACCAAGTTTGATTGTCCCTGAATAATGTAGGGTAGGTATACCTAACTAGTTAAGTACATATACTTCTTCTTCTATTTTTAGGTTGGCAATACAACAACATAGTGCCATTATTGCCAGTGTCGAATATTTCTTGATAATTGTTATTGAATGATAAGTACCCCTGATGATAATGATAATGTTGATGACGATGATGATGATGAAATTAATCTCCTACCCCTATCAGTAAAGCTGTGAATACTTTACTAAAAAAATACCGGACATCTTCGGAGGACTTGAAAAGTCAAGTTATACTATTTTATTTCAATTTCCTTCACCCGTGCACGTTTATGAACACACAATGGTTAATATCCCACTAATATTACACATTATTTATCAAAGAAACACAATTTTTGGAAAATAAAACAAAATTGACAACTTCACGGTTCAACATCCCGCCAAAGTCTCCTATTTATGCCCTAACATACCCTGAAATTATTTTAATCAACTTTGGGTCTCTGGGTATTATTCTTTTCAGTTTGCGCTTTGACGACTTTGTCTATGTTAATTTGCGCTAGGAGTATTATGAAATCTAATCTAATCATGCTATAAATACCTAAGTGTCGATGTAGTAGGTGCATAAATATAATAACTCGATAGCCTCAACATACCTACTAGAATACGAAGATTTCATAATTGCTGTCAGCTTTGACCTAAAAACAAGGCAACTAGCTTATTGAGCATAATAATAAATAAATGTTCGATGATGTTATAACAATTAGGTAATGCTAACATAATTTGTTATAATCGAATGACAAAGGATTAGCCACCTTAATGTGTGTAAAACTATTGAAAGACAGGGACAGAGGTTTAAGAAGAAATGAGACATAATGCAGCCGACTATGGTTCCTGTTAATTGCGCGTTAGATCTACACTTATCTAGCAAATAATATAAGTGAAAATATATAATTTAAACTAGCAAACCACATAGTTCGTAGAGGGTCATAGATGTGTTACAGTAATCACGATAATACCGCAAAAGCGTCTCCCTTGTGGCACGTAGTGATGGGATCCGAAATTTGAGTGATAATCGATTCTATCAATCATATATTGTAATGTATTTTTTTGGTCACAGCGTCATTGTCAAATCTGTAAATCATATAGATTTTCGGATTTCAGGGTACAGACGGACGAAGTACAAATTTCATTCAGGTGACGCCTACTGTAAAATATGAAATCCTATGGAAACGAAGGCAACTTTCTTAAAAATATTGTTAGTAGATGTGTCGGTAACATAATGTGTGTTCTTATTTTAAAATAAATCATATTTTATATTATAGCCATCGAAAAAGAGTCTGTGATAGCCATTTTTTTTAAATTTAACACGATTTCAAAACCGTTACACATATCGATTAATGGAACAGATAAAATGACTCGATACGTTCACCATTCGCAACACTAATCCACAACGGTATCCGTGACACTGTTGCACTGTGCGAGCGGGACCCATCTATAACATTACACTAGTACAAACGAGATAAAAAACCAGTTTAGGAAGCATATTAAACATTCACATACACTCTCACACAAGATGGACAAGACCTCTAACCGACAATTAAAGGGTTGAGTTTATAGGTACTCTGGGTTAATTGCACAATTTTTAGAAGATTAAAATTAATAATTACCTATCTAATGTATTTTTTAAGGTCACGTTTGACTGATTCAAGTCAGTTTAGAATTTGTCAGTAGTTACAATCACAATACAATTGTCATTTAACTAGGAATTATTTGACAGCAACCTCAGTACGTCAAGTGCGAGATTATTCGTAAGCTAATCGTATACTTTATAGTCTACCGTATTTAGACATTTAGTATGAGGAATTGAAAGATTTCAATACCGTCCGCTAGAGGCGCTTTTCAATTCTCCATACAAAATGTCTAAATACGGTAGACTATAAAGTATACAGTTAGCTCGCACTTGACGTGCCCAGACCCCATGGTGTTACTTACAATGTGTACCACATATTTTATGTTTTCTAATCAGATGTATCAATCATGGGAAAGGTGGAAGGGAAACGTTCACGAGGCCGGTCCCCGACCAGGTGGTCTGACCAACTTAAAGAAACACCAACGTCCCGCTTCTACGCCGCGGTGAAGATGGCCACAGACCGGAGCCGATGGAGACAGTTCGTCCGATCCAAAGAACTGCAGTGATGATCACGATCCTCAGTCATGAGGGAACGACCGAAGAGAGTATCAATCATTGTTTTTTTGTCAACACAGCCTGTAATAGCTGCAGGTGTTAACGTAATGTCCTATTGTTCACGAGGCCTGTTATCAATAGGTAAATAGTACTACTGAGTATGTATTCTGTGTCATAGGTAGGTATTGATAGTGTTATTCATAGGTCGAGCGAAACAGCTGTATATCTTCACGCCTCGGGAATTCTGAAGGGGTAATCAGTGTTATCCCCCTCGCTTTGAGGGGAGGCCCGTGCCCAGCAGTGGGACATTAAAAGGGGGCTGGTATTATATTATTATTATATTAATCAGTGTTAAGGTGATAACGATCATCGAATGTAAGTATCTTTTGGTCTCATTTTTTATTATTACAAAGCATAAAGGGTGTTAAAAGTATGCTTCCGTTATTTGTCTCTGGTATTATAACTATTTTTTTTATTTATTTATGAAAATACTAACAGTAGTTATACTTACTAATACATTGCTTATATAAAACAATCAAAACAAACTTTTCTTAGAAGTACAAGGTGTGTTCAACATTTTCCAAAATGTGACTATTTTTTTATTATTTATGGTTGTAACTAGCCTTTTTTTGATAGCTGGTATACCTAGCATAGATAATAATATGCCTATATTTGACTGTTCACACTGTATTGCAATTAGTTCTATGTCAAATCTATAACAATTGCAATTCCACCCTTATTAGCCTAGAGTTTAAATTTTGATACCAATCTTTTAAACCGAATGTTCACATTACTATTAGTTTTTTTTTATAGGTTGGCTGTACGTATTTTACTGTTGTATAATATTCTTTCCAACGAAATTTAAAAAAAAATCAAATGTCATTATTATTAAACACAGTAACATTAAACACAGTAATATTAAAAATAAATCACTTTCGTAAATCAGGCTACTAAGGGTTAACAATTCAATAAACTCGATTCAAAAAACAATTCTATAGGTACACTTTATTTGCCACAAATTTTACGATCGAAAGAAAGTTTTACGTCATTCAATAATTGGCGGATAATTACATAATTCGTTACGTCATCGGCTCGTTTTTAAATTAATGTCATCGATCTTCGTTTCACCAATCAAATCTGCTGTTTATATTCATACGAAAATACAATGCTGTGTCTTGTCACCTACTATATTTAAAGGTTATGGAGTTTTTTTGGTTAAAAAGGTAATTTGGTTTCGATGAGAACATTTTTCAATTCTTTTACCGATTACGAAAGGATTATTTAGTTTTGATAATGCGAGTCTGTTGATTATGTTCATGTCCATTCTCGGGTCTACAAGGATTCGCGCTCTCTCTCTTTGTCGTTTAAATAGCGCCAGACGAACACACCAACTATACGGTGGGACACTACCGTACAATGGACTGAGGACGAACTCTCCATATAATACTTATATAGATATAAAACATCCATGACTCAGATACCAACATTCATGCTCATCACACAAAGCTTGTCCCTACTAGGATTCGAACCCGGGACCCTCAGCGCAGAAAGCAGGGTCACTACCGACTGCACTAATCAAGGTCGTTTAATTTATTTTAATGATTAACTTTCAGACGCTTTCTAGATTCCGACCCTTCTATAAAGTGTCTAAAAATGTAATGATGTAATGTAATGATGAAAATGTAATGATAGATATGACTTGAAAGAAAATTGACAATTTCCGATTGTCAATTAAATGTGTCAACTGTCAGCTCTCACCGAACCGGTATTGTTTCGAATTTAATCCGCATTCGGTCAACAATCACAGATCCGATCTGATTGGCACAGCCGTTTCGGAATTCAGTTTGTTACCAAACTACTTAGTCCAAGAGATAATTAACACATTGGAATTAATACTACAAATTATTATTAGAATCAGCACCCTGTCTTTACTATTTATATATTACTAACTACACTAAATTCTTTGATTTTCTCTCTTACTCAGAATTCATCGCCTACGACGAATAAAATAAATACTTACCGCAATTTTTAACTTAAAAAAAAGACTAATTGTCACCTGTCCTAAGTTCCATAATTTGTTGTCGCTAGTGTATTTGAGGAGCCTTGGAGGACCAGACTGTAATCTATCTCTGTGCCAATTTCATCCAGATCCGTTGAGCCGTTCTGGCGTGATTGAGTAACAAACATCCATCCCTCCAAACTTTCACATTTATAATATTAGTGGGATTAAGTTATGGCATCGAAATATATTCCGTGGACTTAGAAGCATCTTGTTGACGTGTCAGTGAAACTGGTAAACTCTCACCTTCATTGTTTGCTTTCCGGCGGTCAGTGGTCCGATGCGTTCTGTTTACCGCCTCGTATTTTATAAGCCGTGAAGGCGGCGACAAGACGGTAAAATGAAGAGTTAATTTGAAAGGTTACATTTTAATTAGGCTCATCTATAGTCTACTCATCTAAAGTCATATTTTTAACTCAACAAAGAATATTTGAAAGTTAGTAGTATTTCGCTGAGAATTTGATACTTGGGTACTTGATGTTTTTCTTCTTTCTTTACGAAATGAGATGCGATGAAATAAAATGGATATGAATATGACCTCACCCACAACTTAGTGGGTATTTTACAAATATCAAGTAATTTAATAGCACTAACACATTCAATAAATACACATTATAAATAAAATAATTGTTGTAACATGAAGATTTGAAAATGGCGTGCCATCACGGTGTCACCTTCAACATTTTTTTTTTTTTGGTTAAATGGCATCACCGATCTTTGGTGATTTTGCCAATGTCAAGGTAAAAAAGGATAACGTATATTATATACGATGAGCAATTTAGAATAAATTTGAAGGGCGCTGTTCATCAGTCGCAGTTTTTTTATATATATTGCCAGACGATCACACCAATTGTATTGCTCCAAACTAAGCGACCCTGGTACCCTACAATGAACATGGGCGATTTCAATTTAAATATCTATGAATTGAGTACTCACAGTCATTCATCACATAGATTGCCTCTACCGGGATTCGAACCCGGGCTCCTCAGTACAAAAAGCAGGGTCACCACCAATTATGCCAATCGATCAGTCGTCAAACTTCTATAACATTTATCCATTCACCACACTTAGATAAATATATGGTGCGAGCCGGGGTTTGAAGCTGCAAACCTTGTTACCAAAGCAAGCTTTCAAACAACTCGGCTCTCATGTCATCTCGTACGTTTTATCATTCAAATCTATTATCATCATTAAGAAATATTATGTAAATAAGGACCCACTATATAAGGAGCTTATATTTCGTTGAACTATAGTAGTTCTTCAAAGGTCAATGACTATATAATTTACATAGATTGCTATCAGTGTTTGAGCAACTGCCTAGGCAGGCTGATTGACTGAACTGACCTCGCTGACTCTAATTGTATATAATATGATAAAACTGTAACTAGCGACTGTGTCTATACATTAAAACATTGAAGCAATAGACTATTTGGATGTCTGAATACAAAATAAGTGTTTTTTTTACTTCTTGTCTATGGCTGTTTCATCGATGATCACGAAATAACTGCTGGAGTAATATTATCGGGGATTCCACTATTGAAACGCTTATGGTTGGACCCAAAAGAAAGGGTCAGTTCGTATCGTCATACTATAACAGGGGTGTTTAAAGCTTCTCCACTTTATATGGAGAATTGCAGGTATAAAATATCGTCCGCTGGAGGCGCTGTTCAATTTGACATACAAACAACAAATACGCAGACTATGCAGTAAGCTCACGTTTCGCTTGCGACAAAAACTCGAGCTCGAAGAGTACTAGGTAGTATGTATTATCTCTGAATGCTACTCGACTCGAACCCCGATCCTAGAGCACAGCGGTTCGAGTTAACAATATATAGAAACTAAAGAAGATCACAGAGATTACATAACATTCCAAATGAAAGTCTTATATATACACAATTGAAATGTACCTTACAATTAGATATTCAATAAGAACCAGTAATGTGCCTAAAAAGAGAAAACTATTATTTTATAAGCTGTCATAACTTCTGACGTGATAGTATTCGACCTCTGGGGGATTGGCTCAAGTTACAAGTGGAGCACTATAGACGCTCACGCATGGTTTTCATCGTAGATTGGCAATTTGTATGTATAAAGCTTGCAATTCACAATTTATTGCCAGTATTTTTATGCGACATAAACCGACACAAAATGGCAGCTTTTGAGAGCGAGCTAGTTTTATATAACGCTTATGTTCCATTCCATAAGCCTTCCACAGAGATGTACTCCTTGGGATCTCAAGTAAAGGTAGTGGATATGGATGTATGACTCCGTTTAATCCACCTCAATGGCACGGCATTAAGCCCGAGAAAATAAATGGCAAGATTAAGATGACATTTCCAAACTTTTCGCTTAACATTTTTCATGAGGTCACATTTAATGATCCCCCATACATTACAGTTTTCTTGTGACTTGGACCACCTCCCATTGCATAATGGTGCCTTTCCCACAACCTCGCGACCGAAGTACTTACCTGTGCAATAACAACCTGCACTAGCACTTCTATAAATGATTGATAGATGTCTAATGCTAGGGTTATAAGGATTATTTTTAATTGGCATATCAACATTCTGACGGTTAAATTTATTATAAATATCTACCTACTTAAATTAAAATTTAATACCACAATTTTATTTACACCACACGATACGTGTAATATGTTTACTTATTTAAAAAATGTTTTTTTTTATTGTTTTAATAAATTCAAGGAAATACAAGTTTTGGATGCGGTATAGTATAAATAAATAATTATCTTTTGATAAACCTACTCTAAAAATAAAGTTTTTTTTATGTGTGTACTGTGTCCCACTGTTGGGCAAAGGCCCCATCATCCCCTGTTCGTTTCCACTGACCCCTGGCTCGCGCTCTTATTGTGGCCAAGTTCTGCCTGAAAAGGCAGGTGTGTAAATCCTCTAACCTTCCTCAGTCTACCACGAGACGACGAACAAATAAAGTACATTTATAAAAATACATTTTTTTAATCTACAACGGTACTACGATCGGACTACGACCACTAAATTCAGTGTTTTTTTAATTCAAGAGTGAGTGATTGGATACTTTCACACAAAATGACGAATGTTCGTCCGACTACGTCATAATTCGTTACGCGTACGGCTAAACGTGTTATTATGAGAACTAAAGAGGTAATTAATTGAGTGTTAAACACCGGCATTAAATATGAATGGAATATTTCGAGCTAATGAATATACCGGCAGCTTAGATGGGTAGTGTGAAAGCATGACCTAAAGGAATCTAGTGGTTTTAGCGTCGGATGCACCGGATGGTTCCGAGTTTGATTAACGTCTGAGTATATTTTGAAAATGACATTTTCGTAATATACTGTGGTCTGTTACTAGAATCGGCCCCATTGTACGGGCGTGTGTGGGTGTGTGTATGGGTACATACACAATACGAGTGTTGCTTCGTTTGGCACCATACAGGGCCCCAAGTCTGCTACCACACTCGATTCATAATCGAACAGCAACCGCATAGTAACTGTCGCTTTTGACAGATATCCCGTACAATATCTGCCAAAAGTGACAGTTACTATGCGGTTGCTGTTCGATTATGAATCGATTGTGGTAGCAGACTTGGGGTCCACTTAGTGTGTTAATCTGGTGGTAGCAACACCCTTGCAGACCGAAAGAAAGCGAATATCACTTAGTAATAGGATGATTTTAAGACACAGTCATTCTATTTAATGCAAAACAACCATTTAAACGATCCGTATCGAAAAAGGTCAACAAAATGCCGGGCAATCGATCAGCGGGTGACGCAGACGGACGCATGCGCATGCACCCACCAGCGCCATCTGTTGGCGCCGCCGAATGACGTCAATGCGTCTGTACATCCATCGTAATACAATAGAAAAACAGAAAATCCACTCTGTGTTCGTTATTCAAATCGGGCAATGGGTAGGTAGTTTGAAAAGCTACTGCAATATTTCTGGAGTGTGTTATACACAGATATATGAGAGGAGATATGTTATGAAAGCGGTGGGCTTGCGCTCACATTTGGCCAAAATTAGGCTAACATAGAGTTTTCGCCGTCAGTCGACTGCAACTGCACGTCGGTATCGGAGCTCTAACTTTTTTTTTTAAATGCCGTGTTATTCCGTGGTTGTGTGCAAAAATACTAGCAGCAAAGTGAACTACGCGAAAGATGGAATCTCATTTCACCAGCCAGTATAAGTATTTTATTTATTCGTCTTTAAAATCATTAAAAACAACAAATCAAAAAATATTTAATGCCTTTATTATGTTATTTTAGTTTTCATGTAGCACAACGACTTTTTTATTTTTGTACAAAATACATGGCTCTTTAAGTACCACCTATGTTCGCTACCGAGTGAATGTACGAGGCAATGGATAGATCGTCTAACGATACTTTGAATAAACTAGTGCGTCGCGTGGTACGGCCGCTGTATACGGCGACGACGCGCACGCACCGAAGAGACTTCGTATTGGTTGGTTTTATGTAATTGCATGTGTTTTGTGGCGAGTGGTGGGGAACAAAACGGAGACAGCGAGTTCCCATACATTTTGAACCGCACGGCATATCTCTCGTGATCTGTGGTGTTATATGTAGATGACTGTTAAAGAAGACTTAAGTTACCGTCCTATTTTTTACGTACCTATTAGCCGCATATAGCCACTACAGCTACAAATTGTTCGTGTGTGTGTATTTTCTGTGTAAAGGATCAGCACCAAACCTGTAATCAGCTCAAAGGCACTGCAAAAAGATTTTCGCAAATACGTAGTTAAAGCTAAAATAGTTTGCGCAGCACGAAGAGGCTATGCAGCTTTTGGTATAATTTAAATAACTCATATTTTTTTCTAAAAACCAAATGGATCTTCTGCCTTTGTCCGCCTACAGTGTCTTCTTTGTGACATGATATAAATCACACGACTTATTTTACTCGCACACTCGCGATGCTTATAGCTCACTTGGAGACGAAAATACCAGCATTTGTGCAAGCTACAGAGCTTATTATAGGAACCTTTTCTGAGCCTAAGTAGCCCTTGTTACTCAGTGTTTAATAATGATCTTGTGAGAGTATTTTTTGGTCCTGTTTTTAATGACAATTTAGAGTCGAGTGCCATCCATAACATTTAAGTGTCAGATAAAATATATTAGTTTCACCATTGTTTCTTCTTTCTTTACGAAATGAAATGCGACGAAATAAAATGAATGAATAATTAATAGCAATAACACATTCAATAAATACACATTATAAATAAAATAATGGATGTGATATGGTGATATGAAAAACGCGTGTCCCAAGCAAGTGTTAAAGAAGCACTACAAACTACATAGTCAAATGCCATGCCATGGGGACGCTTTTTTTAACCGACTTCAAAAAGGAGGAGGTTCTCAATTCGGTTGTATTTTTTTTTATATATTTTTTTTTCATTCGACAGCACGGCTAACAACATTCCGTAGAAAATTCACATTGGCAACATTGATAAGATTTATAAGTGTGACAGTGACCTTGTCGTTGGATAATCTATAGATTTAATATCCATAGAGATAAAGGACAAATTCCAAAGAGGACTCCTTATGGAGCTGTATCCTTCATTGCATTAACTCTACATTGTAAAGGCTGAGGCATGGATAGGGGCGCTTAACTACATCATCAATATTTTGTAAATAAGTATCTCAGTATATGTGGTACTTAAGTGATTTATTACTTTGATCTTACTAGGAAGTATTTAAGCTTTATGTTAGCCAATATCGTCAGTAGGTAACGTAGGAGACATGGCTCAGACATCTCAAAGGCGTATTTAGTGTATGATTAATGATATATGTAGGTGTGGAAATGAAGGTACGTTGATGAGCGCATACCTATGTGCAAGATAGATAGCGTATAAATTAGGTGGGAGTAAAGGTTGAATTTGGTTGCTAACATGATTTCCTCAACTTTATTTCTATTCGGATACGCCCCAAAATCAATTGTCGAGACAATTGGCGACGTGAGACTTTGGCCATCCAGCGAGGAGGCCCCGACAAGGATCGGATCTGAGGAGTACCGATAAGGATCGAAGTTGGCACCGATTGCGACATGTGATGTGGGCCAAACCGCAACTTGGCTTGTTTCGAGGTACCTGTAATGTACCTAACTTATGTACGCGGACTGTTGCATTTAGCGACTTGTAATATGAGTACAGTAAGTAAGTAGCTCTAGAATGTATTGGATTGCGCATTATTCATAAGGCTTCACAATAATAGTGTTAGTAAATAGGTCCATATTTGTAGAGATCGGTGGGTAAGATATAAGTATTTACATAATAAAAATATCCGGTTAATCAGTGTTAATGTTTTATTGATTCTGTTCCTTCGTCTAACTAAATGATTATCGATTTCTTTTATAAATATTTCAGTTACCTAAGTAATTTATTATTTTAGCTGAAATAATTAAGAATGTTTGCCACAGAACGAACAACCAACGCGAACTTCGTATCGAGTCTCTGCTCTGCTCTTGTGAACACGATCAAACCCGTTGTTGCAAACTCAAAAAGGCCACAAGCGAACGTATTGTGGTTAAATAATGTTACAAATTCCTAAATTATTTTTCTATAACCAGTAGCCGGTAATCGCACGCCGCAGGCCGCCACGGAAAGTGAAAGTAGCTTACCTCGGAGTCACCTCGTCCCACCACCATCACTTTTTTGAAGAAAATCTGGGGCATATTGTCACCTTCGACCCAAGTCTTACTATGCAACCAACCAGTACAACACAAATGTCACTTGAATGAACACCGTTTCGAATTATAAACTTTGTTTTTTGTGTCTATGGCAGATTCGAATTTAGAACTGTTTTTGTTTACACGAAGGTCATGAACACTTTTTTATTGTTTACAAAAATCGAGGCAACAACGTAATTATTATTATTATTGCAACCGCTTGCATTATATAACTTTAAAATTAATGTTTATTAGGTACTTATTCAGCAAAAAATTGGTTAGGTATTTATGCGAAAACGAGTATTGTTTATACGGTACACAAACCTTTCCCTTCTAACACTGTGTAGGCAACTAAACCACGCAACAACTATAATGTTTATAAGTAAGAAACGTTGACTTGTCTAGGACTGTCGTAATACTAGTTCGGAACCATTTTTGCAATCAGTAGGCCTTATTTCTTGAGCAATAAAGCTTGAGATTGATCAGAAAATCGTATGTTATTGTATACTAAGTTGGTCTGGATGCAATACACCTTTAATACGTGCAGATTGGATCTCCGATAGACGGAAGCATTAATTCATGTCGACCTCGTAATTATGGACCGGAGTAAAATCAGAAAAGCGTAAAAAAAAGAAATTTTATGGCTATGATATGAAATTAAAAAGTTATACCTATTTATATTTATAATGATATCGAGAATATGCTTAATTATTCAGTAATGGTTGAATTATTCAGTAAAGTGCCCCGCCACTTTAGTTTGGGGGGGAGGGGGGATTTTCCGTGATTTTTGTGTTATTGTAACTGTCTTTCAGAAAAATCAAATTAAACTGGTTCCAATAAACTACATCAGTCGTGAGACAGACGGGTGGGGGGGGGGCAATTGCACCCAATGCCCCCCCCTCTTCCATGTAACCGCCCCTGAATACAATCAGCATTGTCTTGCCATACTTGGTGCCTATTTTGGGTCGCAGTTTCTACTGAATACCTAGAATGTTACTCATCATTGGCTATTCAAATATGGTGTGCAGTTTTATAAATATACTTCACTATTAGGCCTCAGTCTCGAATTTAGCGGGCAGCGGGGCGGCGGCGGCGGCGGCGCGGGAGCGGCAGGATCTTATGCCTAAAATCAAATGGACCGGTTCTCGAAAACAGCGGCGCGGCAGCGGCAGCGGCGCGGGCAGGCCAACGAGCCCCGCTCCCGCGCCGCCGCCGCCGCCGCCCCGCTGCCCGCTAAATTCGAGGCTGATGCCTTAGGGTAGTCAGCTAGTATAAACACTAGGATTATCATCGTACCAGGTATGATCGCTACCTACTTAGCGGTACTTGTTCGCATTTATTATTGCCTGCGTAAATTTATTTAGCAAGTTGTTGAAGATCTGATACAAATCAGATGTAATGCCGAATACCTGATACCGGGAGAACAGTCCACTGAAAACTCACATTAGAAGTACCGTCTTAATTTTAAGATAAAAAGTCTGGTCACTGACCTCTTCCACCTCGATTCTTACTTAAATTACCTACGCTTACCCTTTCGAAGTAATTAAATTAGTCACGATAAAATGGGTAATCCATTTGTACTCCTCTCTCCCTCAAAATAAAACCTAAGAACCCACTCAAACCAGGTCCAACTATTTTAAGAAAATTCCACAATGCAATCCTGAACTGCATGTATTTCAGTCACTTCCTTTCAGAGTTCGCAGTGATGTGATGCTACTGTTTTCGGCTCACAGTTGAAAACAGAATCTATTTCATACGAAGCACGGTCAAATTTCAATTGACCATACTGAGTACCAACCTAGCAAGTAAATTGTATTTACTTGGCTAATACTATCTATCACCTTCGCAACTACTATGCATGAAGTTTCCTTATGCCGATAGTTAAAAAAAATATACACACGCACATTAGAAGTGTCGGGGCTATAATTGATATGACTTTATACTTAGCTAAGTGTCAACAGACTAAAACATTGGGTAAATAAATAAACGCCAGAAGATCACACCAACTATACGGTCCCACCCTAAGCAACGCTTGTATTATGGGTACCGTACAATGGATTGAGAGCGAACCCAGTATACATTACTTGTATAGATATTAAATATCCATGACTTGGTATACCTATAGGTAGTCCAGTGACATTTAGCTAAGTAAAAAGTCTTATTTTAGTCTCTATAATAGAACTTGTCAACAAAAATGGTGGCATGACATTTACCCGAAATACAGTGGCATATATCTGAATAGGTCTGACATTTTTATTAAATGGGATCCAGACATCCTCCTAATGCCATTCCTTATAAGTTAGCTAACCCTAAAGAATAAACTTGCTCGAACACCCAGATACAGGCAACGCGACACATCTAATCAACCATTTACAACGAAAGCACGCCATAACAGCTGTTTATACAAGCGTGCGTATGCGCATCCAACGCGTTAATTCGGTAAACATTCATATTCAAAACATATGCCCACTTTCACCAATACGATTATTGTGTCTAGTCATTTCTGTGGCCAATGGGCTGTCGCCACATTAGCTATGCGAGACGGGACAAGAAAGAGTTATTACCAAGAAATAATACCCGTGTACCGCCATGTAGAATAATAGACCAGGTTAGGAGCCTCTGTTCTCGGTGGGTGTCGAAAGAGGCTAGAAGGTCGACGTGGAAGGAGGTTACCTAACTAACTTATCCATCTCTCGATCGACTTCAATCTGAGTGTTTTCAAGTCGAGAGTGAACAGGTACCTTCTACGCAAGTGTGCTCCATCGTAGATCTCATCGTCACTTACCATCAGGTGAGATCGAGAAGAAATACTCGCCTATAATGCAATAAAACAAATTGGCTAGACTATTAAAACTTAGGCCCTAAGTTCACCACTAAAGTCCACAACTAATTTAACAGAATTTTTATGGGCCATCTGTCAATTATCTTACGGATAGGCTTTGTGCCTACTCCAGGCAAGTTTTAGGATGGAGCGAGGTCTGATCCCCTCCTTTCTCGCCCCTAATATATAGGTACCAGGTGCGCATGGAATTTATTGGAAGATCTCTACAACGTCATAGGTCTCTGTCTGATTTGGCTTTGCGCCTGGAGCGGCCGCTCCGTTCGCCCCATGATAGGCAGGGCCGGACCTGGATAGGCTTTATCTTGGCTTTATCAGCCTACACATTGTAAAACATGCCCTTAGTGTTTAAACTCTCAGGTAGTGTAGGTACTCGAGAGTAGAGATATATAATAAAATATCGCCAGAACAACACACCAACGGTCCTACACTAAGCGGCGCTTGTATCATAGGTACCGTACAATGGACTGATGGCAAACTCCGTACATAATATTTATATAGATATTCAACATCCATGACTCGGGTACAAAGATTAATGCTCATCACACGAAGTTTGTCCCTACCATGACTCGAACCCGAAAACCTCGGCGCCGAAAACAGGGTCACTACAAGCTGCGCTAATCAGGTCGTCAAAGATCTAGTAGTTTATACACCTAGCACAGATATATTGGACTTTACCTATGTACTCTATCTAGATAGAGTAGGGTAGTTTAAGTGACTAGTAGAGAAAGCAGTGACTAGTAGGGAATCTAAAGTGACTAGTAGGGTAGGTAGAGCAACATTCCCTACCTGCTCTATCTCGATAGAGTAGGGTAAGTAGTGTCAATCTTTCACATTAATAATTTCGGCGTTTCATTTTACCAGGAACACTAGAGGCGCCGTTTTGCGTGGGTATACCCTGAAAGTGGGAAACTTGGTATTTTCTTCGGCGAGTTGCTAACCAACTTGACTAATAGCGGGGACGCATTTCCCTAAGGGCAAAGGTGCTAGGTCCCGGAGTGGTCTGAGGGAGGTCCTGTGTTACAAATATTTTAAATTTTAATATACAAAAGAGATCAATATCGAATTGAATCTTGTATGTGAATATATTGTGGTGATATCACGCAACATGTTGTCTGTCAATGTACAGTACATATCTACATATAGGAACACCTGGTGCGATGTTTGTTTTTTTTATGTTTGCATGCCTACGTGGGCATTAAAATACCGAATGAATATCTAATTTGTCTCGGCTCACAAAGTCCGCTTTTCTTCTGTTTTTCAAATACGTGAATTCAAAATTGGAACAACGATGACACCAACATGATGGCCAGTATATCAGCTTCAAAAGCTAGCTTCGAAAGTCTTTAGCCCACTGACGTCCATGATAATACCATAGAGGTCAGTGCTTTAGCCATAAACTACGTTTATAAAGAATTCTTACGTTCAAATCATAACCGCTGGTGATCCATGAGCGCTTGCGCAGGATGCTGTATTGTCTCCTCCATCTTGACAACAGTCCGTCACTTTTGCGCTTCGATCGACGGCTCACGACGTACCGCTCCATTATAGAACACACACTTGACAGTCAATGTATTACACCCATATATAACACAATTTCGACACGTTAGGCGCAGCCCGTGTACGCGCGAAAACTAAATTATAGAAAAACAAATCCTACCCAACTACTAAAACATATACACATAGTTATATAAATAAAACGAAGCGAAAATATTTTAATTATACAACCTCTTTTGAATAGATTACCAAGGTGGATGTTATGGCCGATTCTTGTAAACATTAGAAAGTTATTATTATGAGACCTATTTTTGAAATTAGAACGTGGAATAAATAAAATTTCCGCGGTTTCGCACCGCGCTGAAGCTAGCGGCGGGAAACGTCTTCCTTTGGCTAAACTTGCGCGGTTAATAATATCGTTGGGTGTACAATTGTTGCCTTATTTGTAATACGGTATGTTGGAACGAATACGGGTGCGTGATTTGAATGCTTCAATCATAGATTTTGATTGTCCCACCCATACAAAACCGACAATAGGTGGGCACTCGATATGCGACGCCATTGACGTGACCGCCCGTCCTCCATGTAATTTTGTTAGTGGGTAATTTTTCTAACCTAAATACCTGATCAAGGACGTATTTGAATTTGTGTGAGACTAGGTGTAGAGCTGAATAAAAGATTGGAATCAGACCGCGCCCTCATTCTGCACCATTATGATTCAGCTCTGGTATATCATGGCGGGAGAACGATCTGTGCCAGTTTAGGGAAAATAAAATAGGCCTGCTCACTCACCGCAGAATTTATTGACCTGTCGGCCTACTATTCGATCTTCCGCCAAATCTAGGTGCATCTTGGACCTTGGTAAGAAGGAAATATGCGTTGGTGATAAATACCTAGTGATGATCGCGAGTTCTTACTCGATTCCAGTTTTTTTGTTTTGCATTTTTACATTACATTAAAATCATTTCAAGCTCTCCAAGGCATTGACCTTCCTTCCTACTTATAAGCTTATGGTTTACCTACTGTTTAGCTAAAATACAATATACCTAATACCTTCTTCCCCGAAAGAAAACAAAATCTTCATTTCGATTTTGAAATACTAGATGACACTGCTAGCAGAACTAAGGTGAAAATCTATACATATAAATAAAATTGGAGTGTCTGTTTGTAATATTAAAATAACCGCTTTTTACTAAGTGTATTTGGATGTATACACGTTACCTATACCGAAACAACATTTTTTAAAATTTTTGTCTGTCTGTCTGTCTGTCTGTCTGTCTGTTTGTTCCGGGTAATCTCTGAAATGGCTGGACCGATTTTGACGGGACTTTCACTGGCATATAGCTGATGTAACAGGGAGTAACTTAGGCTACTTTTATTTTTGAAAAAAAAAAATAGGATCTCACGAAAAAAAAAAAAACCAATGTTGCAGCGCAGCGCCTGATTAAGTTTGAAAGCAACAACCTGCAATGCGTCCCGCGGGCTCAGAATGGGCGAGCAGGCTGTTATCAACGGTTGTCTTTGTTAAATACCACGCGGATGAAGTCGCGGGCAACAGCTAGTTTAAAATAAGTTTCTATCGGTGAACTGTTATTCCCGTTCACTTGTTGCAATCATGGATTTACTTTTTCACCGTATGTACAGGTTGCATCACATAAAATGATAAAAGATGGCGGGTCTGCGCATGCCAAATTCATACACAATCAGACATGCGAAGAGTACTTAAATATGATTTAATAAGTACTTCTAAAAATATTGTGCTCAAAAACATTATTCTTTTTTTAGGTAGGCAATCGGCTACAAAATCATGCCATTGTTGGAGAACACACAATGGATGTGTACAATAGTAAATATCCCACTAATATTACTCATTATCTATCAAAGAAACACATTTTATGGAAAATATTAACTTATAATCTTACTGTTGAACTTTCCGCCAAAAATTCCAAATTTCTCACCTACTTACGTGTTTGTGTGTCTGTTACACTGACGTCCATGATACAAGTACGCTAGACTAATGATATCCTTTAAAATGACAGCTATCTATTGTGCCTATTTGAAGCGCCCCCAGCGTGGGGGAAAGGAACTAAATCTGACGTAAAATGCAAATGGCCGTTGTTTTGTTTACATTGTCTCCGTGTTTATAAAGTGATTTTGAAGGTTTAACGCGATTAAACTTGTTTGTTGTGTCGTATTAATATAGTTAATACATAAATAAGTGGTGTTAGTTAATAGGTAAACCATGAAAGAGTGCGTGTTATGCAAAACTCTTTACCAGAAGGGAAGTGGGGTTACATTCCACAAGTAAGTGAATTTACGGCTAATATTCAAGAAATTAAAACTTCTATTGATATTATAGGCACTTAAAAATATGTTACTAATATTATTTATACGTGATTACAACGCATTTGTCTTTGTATTATCGGTTTTTTATAAACAATAAAATTCAATAGTGCTGTAAAAGTTCCTTGTCGATAAAATTTATCGATATTTTTTCTATCAATATCTTAAATAGATAGAACGTTCAAGAACGTAAAAATCGCCGAAGACAGATTTGTATTATCAAATACATATTATTTTAAAACAATGTTTACTAATTCACAGGTTTCCGACTGACAATAGAAGACTAGAATTATGGCTCAAAAACATTGAAAAGCCTAGTTGGCATCCGAAAAAATATGATTACATCTGTTCAAAACACTTCTCTGATGACTGTTTTGTTAAACATAACTCATGTACTACTTTGATGATTTTTATTTTCTATTAATACCTTACCTACTCCATTGCTTCCCAAACAACATTACATTACCTCATTTCTAATTAAAAAACGATCCTTATTTAAGTAGGATCTAGCTAGTCACACACCACCCTTTAGTCCGGTTTCGGCTTATCCTAAGATTACCTACCCTACCCATGAGCGATTCGGCTAATCATTATCATTATTTGCTTCATCTTAGTATTAACCACTCGACTATTTTGGACATTAGCCATTGTTAAAGGAATGGATCATAATTATTTTCATTTTACTGCATGGGTAGGTTTAAGCATAAACATTTTTATCGATGTATCATATCACTGTCCCATCTCTATTATTAGTTCCATTCCCCCTCACTGCCGCTATCAGCGCCAAAATGGCGAAAATCAAATAGGCACACGATAACCGGGCTTATGATTAGTCCAGCGATGTATACCATAGAGGTCAGTGGTCTGTTATAAAATGTCTCGTTTACACTCTAACGGCCTTATTAATAAATATGGACTTAAGCAAGATTAACTTCATTCTAAGAATTAAGGTAATATTAATGAAATTCAGTATTAATAAACATGCAGTAAGGAGCTAGTAAACTAATCCGAATCTTCTCTCGTAATAAATTTTAATCGTCGCGGCACATGGTTTTACGTCTGAATACGCATGTAATAAGAAGACAGATGTCTAATAACCTAACCTATATTCGCTATATAATATATTCCTTCGAATTTCATTTTGTAAAGAAAGAAGATATTAATTAGTTCTTTGTGCAAATAAAATGGATGGAGATTATTTTATTGAAGACTAGAGCGTGATGGATGAAATAATTGAGATCAAAAACCGGATTATTGAGACATGTGAAATTTTATAAAGTTCGTAATAATCCTCTGGAAGAGTTTCAAGAAGCTGAATTGAAATATGTGTTTAGATTTTCTCGATCTACTGCTGTTTTATCATTGACATGGTAGTAAATGATTAAGCAGGTGATGCAAGAGGTGGATATATACCACCTCATCTGAAGAACAAGAATATTCTTCTAACCATAGAGCTATTTGAGACTAAAGAAAGACTAACATAGCATAGCAACACAAAATAAAATGTCAAAGTCTGAAATTGATCGTGATGGTTTTCAAATAGTAAAAACAAAGCGGTTTTCCAAACATAAACAGACTAAAATACCATCTAAAGACGTGGAATTTAAAAAACAAGACGTAGAAATCGATATTGATAAAGTTTTACGGTGAGTTGTTAGATTATAGATAATTTATATTTTTTTGGAGGTTAAGTATATTACATGTCTACTATTCTATTTCAGGCGAATTCAGGACGCTGTTCAGGATTTACGACTTTCAACCTATTTAGAGGACGTTAATAAATCTGTGAGTAGCATTCTACAAGCGCGAAATACCGTAGAAATAATTTGCCTAGGACTGGGACATATTTCTGAATGTAACATATCCAAATATCAGCTAGCTCTCCTGTTATCACTAAAATACCAATGTAATGCTCAAAAAGTGTTGGTACACGATCCTATTTTCTATAAAAGTGAGTGTGAAATCCTAAAAAAGTTAGGCATAGAGGTGATATTAGAAAATAATGAAGGTAATTATGTAATATCTGACAATGGTGTGTCTATTGTTTACCTCCCTCATTGTCCAAAGCAATTAACAAATAATTTCCTTTGGGCCAATTGGGGTCTAAATTTAGAGAACTGTGTACTCATTTGCAACAGTTTTACCTCTCTTATAGATAATCAACCGAGCAGGATTCTATCAAAAACCGTTCCATACATATTCAAAATATTTCCACACACTACAGAGCATGTTTTAGAGAATAGCTTCAAATTCACGGATATTTTTAATGACACATCAATTCACACATTTCCTGAGAAGAATCTTTGTAAAGTTGATGCCAATTTTTGGATAAAAGCTGATAAACCGACTTATGAAAATACAGAAGAGTTCATAACATCACTCATGGTTGAAAAGTTGAACATTTAATTTGTTTGAAGGTCTAAATGGCGTCAATTACCTCCAAGCCAACATTAGTAACGTTGAGAAAGTTACTGTCGGAGATACGAAAACAGAACACTTCTAAAAAGCTTTCCGACAACCAAATGGCACAGTACATTTTTAATCAATACAGGAAGCACCAGACAACCGATCTGCAGCTTTGTAAAGCAATAGACGAAATGCATTTTAAAGCAAAAACATATGCCAATTATTTGGAAAATTCAAGGTTGTACATAGAAATTAATAAGGAATTCAAAGGAAAAGGTATAAATACTGTTGAAGAAACCGCAAGAATGGTCGGCTTTAAGCTGCCTCATGATCCAAAGCCATAAGTTACAAAAAAAACTCCATACAAATATAGCATCATAGAAATATAAATGTTATTACTGTCAGTAGATTTGCTGTAGATAAATAAACAAGTTTATTTATTTGAAAGTCTTTTATTTTTATAAAAAAATATTGGATAGTACATGTACCACAAAAGCACAGTTCACATTAAAATTATTGTATAAAATAACTTTACCCTGTATTGGGATTACCTTGAAGGTAAATAATAGAAAAATATTTAACATATTTCTCATGTGTTAAACAAGAATAATCTCTGATAATACCCTATTGTTGAACACAGCTCATCAATTATTCACTCTATCAAGGTATCAAAATTCGAAATGACACCATCACATGTCCATTTCACAATTTGTTTGTGTTCCATTTAGCCTTAAAATTATCTTGACTATTATGTTAAACAGGCACCCCAACTAAACCTGAACAAGAAACCATACTTTTAGCATTAGTAATTGTACTATGTATCTAATAAATTAAATCAATGCTTGTAATGAATCCTTTATTGGCAACTCTTAGCATTTGAGTAGGTACCACCAAAACTGAGAACAAATATCTGGAAAGAACCACCAATAGAATCTGCTGCATTTCTCAGGAGGCGATACCATTGGGCGATATTTTTTTTACTAGTAGTACTCCTGGTGCTGGCAACACATTACAGAACGCGTCGAATCGTTCGGACGTCGGCCAATATGATTTCTATCGACCGTCCGAAAGCTAAAGGTCACGACCGATAGTTTGCACAGTAGAATGTAACCGCGATTTAAATAAACCGTGGCTTACGGGAGCGTCCTATAATGTGTGTATAGCTTAAAAAGTACAGTCAGTATATTAGGCTATAATGTCTATTATTGCTTGTATTCCCTTTCAATGAGCTTCGCGATGGTCTGTAGCTGCATGTTGCTGGTGCCCTCGTAGATGGTACCGATTTTGGCGTCCCGGAAGAACTTCTCCTGGGGGAAGTCGCGCGTGAAGCCCACGCCGCCCATGAAGTCTATACATTTGGATGTTAGGGTTTGAGCGATTTCTGGAATAAAATAATTATCTCTAGTTGGAAACAGTATATACTTCTTATATCTACATTATGTGCGAACAAGTACCTGCCTATACCGGCGCGGGCGGGCCCACCTTGGCGGGGTATACAGTACGTTTTAACGTTAGAAATAATAAGAGTCATGTGATAGAAAGAGAGGTGCATATTTAGTAGGTGAATATTTTTAGGCACGCTGTTCGAGCTGAATTGCACTTTATTTCGTAGTGTCAAGGCGCAACGCTGCAACATTGGTTTTAATTTTTTTTCGTGCTATCCTATGTTTTTTTCTAAAATAAAAGTAGCCTAAGTTACTCCTTGTTACATCAGCTATCTGCCAGTGAAAGTCCCGTCAAAATCGGTCCAGCCATTTCAAATATTACCCGGAACAAACAGACAGACAGACAGACAAAATTTTATAAAAGGTTGTTTCGGTATAGTTACCGTGTATACATCCAAATGCATTTAGTAAAAAGCGGTTATTTTAATATTACAAACAGACACTCCAATTTTATTTATATGTATAGATGTATAGATTAATATACCTAGTTGGTATAGATAGAGTATATAGTGAGGCAGTCATGGCGGCCGATCAAACGTGGCGGTCAGCGACCCATAAATAAAAACAAATGCAGAATGATCCTTTTTTTTCGGATCTAAAACTGAACGCATATTTCGCGATCGCTTACCTGACGCGAAGTATTTTGCCATGGCGGCTTCTTTAACGAACTCTTGACCGTGCTCCTTCAACCTAGCCGCGTTGTATGTGAGCAGACGAGCCGCCTCCAGCTCGGTCTGCAGGTGAGCTATTTGATAGCTTATGCCCTGGGAATAAGATGCAATTGGCAAGTGAGTACCTACTTGCAGACATAGATGGTTGCATAGAACAATGAGAATACAGGAAACATTCTAATATAATATCTACATTCTCATTATACCCAACGTTATGCTCGGTTCAAATAAACCGTTCAAGTTCAAGGAAGCCGCTAAGTACGCAAATGGAAATTAAAAAGTTAAATACCTATCCACTGTTTACAACAAAACAAATTTATTTGTGTGTCACAGGTACTTATGATAGTGTAGAAAATAAGACAGTTTTGGCTGTGGAGCACTGCACTGCGGTGGCATTGATGGGTATGAATTAATAACCTTTATTACAGGTACGAATGTCATATGGAATATAGTGGAGAGCCAAATAAAAGATGGATGATCTGCTTGATATGCTAAGTTGTATATGATTCCGAAGTAATTAGATATGCTTAATTGTTGAGGAATAGTATAGCCTTTACATTCCTTATATCTATCCATTGATGTATGTAGATCGATAGGAGTTGGAAAGAATATTGTCCACCTCGAAGGCCGTAGCCAGGAACTCACTTCGGAGGGGGAATGGTGTCGACCTCTGGACCAGAGGCATTAGTAAGTACCTATGTGTAAAACGCTGAGTTGTCCAAGGTATTTCTGGTGTTGATCCTCCCCTCCTGCCTGCGGTCTGTTATGAGAGTGTAATTACCTGGAAGGAGTAGATGCTCTTGCCGAACTGCTTCCTGTCGAGCGTGTAGGGAATGGTGGCGTCCATGCAGCCCTGGCACAGCCCAATCATCTGCGAGGCGATGCCAATGCGGCCCTCGTTAAGGAACCCAGCGGCGTACTTGTAACTGGGATTTAAAGAATATTATCAGACATAGGTATACGCGAAGTGTTTGGTACCAATTAGCTCTCAACTAATTAGAGCAGTTTTATAGTGCTTGCGATTCGTGGTGATTAGCGCAGTAGGTAGTGTACCGTGCCCTGCCTGCTGTACCGAGGTTCCCGGGTTCGAATCCTGGTAAAGACCAACTTTGTGTGATGAGCACCAATGTTTGTATCCGAGTCATGGACGTTTTACATCTACATACTGAGTTAGCCCTCAGTCCATTGTACAGTAGCTATAATAAAGGCGTTAGCGCTACGTTGAGACATTTTGTGAAATGTGACATTCGAAAATAAGGAACATGCCAGAGTGTTGGTCTCAGAATATGCCAAAGCAAGTCCCTCAACAGAAGTTAACTCACCCTTTCCCGTACTCTCCGAGGATGTTCCCCTCGGGTACCCTGACGTTGTCGAAGTGCACCATGCAAGTGCCGGACGCGCGAATGCCGAGCTTGTTTTCGGGCTTGGCCACGCTGAGGCCAGGAGTGTCACGCTCCACGATGAAGCAGGTGATGCCTTTGTAGCCCTGGACATCGTATAGGCATCGTCAGATATAAAGGAAAGGATGAAGCATAATTAAACCCATCAAACTGTTACAGCTTTAGGACACTAAAAGAATTGACTTCCAATGGCAGGGACAAAATTAAAGATTGATACACATATTGAATAGACATACCTATTTTGAAAGTAAAAAATAAAATAAAAGCAGAAGCATAGGTATAGCTTGCTTTCATAGATGATACATATTTTGTTCGCTTATAGTTGCAGCATGCAGTTAAGCCGTTCGTACATTGTTCTCTTATACCCATAACAATGTACTGCGCAAAAATGTAACAGTTCTTTTTGAAAAGAGCAACCATGGAGTTTCTTGCCCGTTTGTCTCCATAGGAACGGTATTCCGAACTGGTGGTAAAGTTGTAGCTAAGCATTTTGTAACTATTTTGACGATTCATAATCACTGTACTTAATGGTTTACATGAATCAAGAAAAAAAATTCTTATGAATTGCAATGACGAAAGAAGTGCATTAGTAAAATATCAATTTTATCGGGCTGCGCTTTATATCTAGATATGGAAGTAGGTCCTATTGTATTCTGAGGCATGGATACCAGGAAAAGATGTCTTACCTTACTAGGATCAGCGTTAGCCATGACAAGGAAAACACCAGCGACGTCTGAGTTAGAGATCCACATCTTGTTGCCGTTGATGACAAAGTGGTCGCCATCCTTCTTGGCGACGGTCTTCAGGGCGAAGGCATCAGACCCTGATGACGGTTCGGTGAGGCAAAAACTACCAGCCTGGGGATGTTTAAGGCTTAGTAAACAATACGTGATTCTAATCAGATTATTAGGTAATGCAAAGAAAGGTCAGCATGATGGACAATGGCCACCACGTGAGGGAAAGACTATTGTAGGTGAGGGATTAGGGATGCGTTACTGCCATTCTGGTAAAGAACTGCAACATTAATTCCTCATCTTAAAAGGGCCCTTCAACAGATAATAAAATAAGGGATCAAACCCACGTATTCAGTGCACAGCTTAGTCAGATACTTCTTCTTCTGCTCCTCCGTGCCCAGCTTCATGAATAGTGAGTTGACGAGGGTGTTGTGTATGTCAACGTATGCAGCCACGGCCGGGTCGACGCGGGACAGCTCCTCCACCACCAGCATCATCGTGAGGAAACCGCAGCCAGAACCACTGTACTCCGTTGGAGTTTCGATACCCATTAGCTGTGGGGGAAAATGCCTTTGTTTATTTTTCATAGGGACTTCAACTATACACTGATGTCAATTCTGAGAGCAAACTTGAGCGCGCTTTAAACTGTACCTAAGTACTTAACCATGCTCTAAGATTTGATCCTACAATCAAACGTCACTCAAATATATCGTTATTCGTATTTTTGTACAGTTGATAGTGTTGCTTTCCGTAATCATCGTCACAGGTAATAATACTATAAATACTTGCCTATAAAGTAATAAAAAAAAAAAAAAAAAAGAATCCCGGAAGGGGCTACTTTGTGTGATGAAATATGTATGTGTGTACTACAGTTCAGGCGCAGATACAGGATTTTGATAAGGTGGCAGTTTTGTTTGGGGGGGGGGGGGGACCAGTTCAAACATCAGTTACACAATTATTTTATACAACAACGTGATTCATATAAATGACCGATTTATTGGATGAAATATTTTACACAATATTTGTTATACCTTATGCACTGGGATCGATCACATTTCAATTGTCGATTTTTTACGAATCATTAAAATCAAGAAGCCCTATTCATTTAAGTCACATGTAAGACTATCATTTGACCCTTTTACTTCATAAACTCATATACACTTACGCCATTATCAAAGAGGAGTTGTCTGATGCCGTCGTCGATGCGATGCTCATCCTCCATTTTCTTGACCAGAGGCCCAATTTGCTCTGTCGCCAGCTTTCTGACTGGAATTAAAAAAACATGTATTTGCTTATCTCGTCATGTAATTCATGCGTCTTCCTTGAAGATTGGCAGAATTCCGATGTCCCGACCACATGTTTGGCACAAAACATATTAACCTTGGGTTAGAACCCTGGTAGTGCCACCGCTTACCCCCTTATCCGCGCCTGGATGAACCTTAGGTACCTACCTAGATACATAGGTTTCTTTGAGGACAGCGCTTCATACGTGAACAAAACAAATGTTTTCTAAGCCAGCGGCTTTCGTTTATCTTATTATTCCTACTCTCGTTATCAAAAGTCCACTCGTACATGAGTGTATAAGTACCTACATACTTATTTGATTATCTCCGCTCGGGCTGTTGCCAAGTTATTTCAACAATTCTGTGACATTGGAGCATGTTATCGGCCGATTTGTGACATTGCGCGGGTTACGTCAACTTAATTCGAGGGTATTATTACAGAGTGGTTTGGAGTTATTCGAATAACTATGTCGATATGGTCAAATAAAACAAATAGGTAGGTAGTGTACCTACACTACCAACCTATTTAGAAAAAAGACGGCTTATCAAGATAAGTCGCCTTTTTATTAATTAATCAATTTACTTTCCATCTCCTAATTTCCTTTCAATTAATTTCGTTGCGGGTTCCCAGATCTTACCCCGGGACTCTCCGAGGGTCAAACCTTGGCGTCTTCGTGTGTCAACGCTGTGGATCCTGGCTTACGGGAGTAACAGTGGAAGGAGTGTGTGGCGGGCCTAGTCCTTTTAAAAAGCCGTATTTTCCTGTATTTTTAGCAACATTATCTCTTTTCCAAATTCATACTTACCTGGTTCTCTCCTTCCCTTTGTTAGGGCAGTAGCGGTACCTAATACATGAATGAGAACCAGGCGCGGATACCCCCCCCCCCCCCCCCCCCATGACTTACAACCGATGCACTTAATTCTGACCATACTTTTTTGTCTTAAACTGTCTCGTATTTTTTTAGGACAGATAAACATTGAAATTACCCTGGATAAGAAACTAAACGAAATTCTGTAGTGTGTATCCGCGCCTTATGAGAACCATAGGACGCTTATCTGGATAGGTAAGTCTTTCAAATGACACTGGTTAATACGATAAGCTAGATACTTAAGGGTAAGCTAGTACTTGGAACCACAGAATAAACGCCTCTCTTGTAATCTCCCTTCACTACCTTTGTGAGTAAAACGGACAATCATCCGCGCCCACTTGAAAAAAGCCTGTATATTAGTGTTAAACGCCATTTTTCCTTTAAAGGGAGGTCCTAACGAATTCTATTAGCAGGTGCTTGGAATTACAGAACACATACTCAATTCATATGTACCCACCTTCTAGCTATGTACTTATAAATTGTGTTCTATCATCAGACTTATAAATACCTATTAGTCACCCGGCAACTAACTGTTGTGCATACAAATTTAAATAAAAACAAAAGAACTAAACGTCATCCTTAACAACACACGTAACCGTACATTTACGTCGGTTTCCTAAACGTAGGTTAGCCCTAAGACGGTTTAAGAACCTTGAGGTAGTATATTAGGTACAAACAACGGGGGCCGCCACTTTTGACGCACACACTTGAGTTTTGTGGCTATCCCGCGGGAACCCATTCATTTCTCGGATCAAAAAGTATCCTATATGTTGACCTGGGACAAGCTATCACCATGAGAAGTTTTATCAAAATATGTGCAGAAGTCTATCCGTGATGCAAGAACAAACAGAAGGATAGACGGCCAAAAAATCCAAAGATGGCGGATTCGGCGTTTGAACGGCTTTGAAAACAATGTTCCCTATCATATTTTTCCCACACACACCAAGTTACAACACCGATGTCTAATAAGAAAGACGTAGTTAGGTTTCTTGCGCTCGGAAATGGCACCACAAAACTGGGCTGCGCAGCGCACCTGCTACTTAGCCTAGCTACATCGAAACGACGCAGCGAAACATATATCTCTTGTGCTTTTGCTCTTGCTAATTGTCATGGTGTCTCGTTTGCACTGCCATTATATCAAACAAAAGTATATTATAACGTAAGGTTATATTATAACGTAATTGTGTGTGTGTCGGCTGGGACATTGATGACAACGCGTTTGCACTAGCATCACATATCTACGTAGGTAATTGTTCATCAATGGTCATAGATAAGCACGTGTAATTTTGTAATTATTTTATATGGTAAAACAAAAGAGTCATTGAACAGAATCAGAATATTTTTTATCTATGTAAACCATTAACTACAGTACTTATGAATCGCCAAAATACATAGTTACAAAATGCTAAGCTACAACTTTACCACCCGTTCGGAATGCCGTTCCTATGGAGAAGAACGGGCAAGAAACTCCATGGTTGCTATTTATAAAAAGATCTTGTACATTTTTGAGCAGTACATTGTTATGGGTATGTGAGAACAATGTAGGAACGGCGAGGCAGACTTGAGCGGGTGGTCAAAAGAGTACTAACTCTAAGTATATAATTATAAGTTAATGGCCATCTATCTATTCATCTTATTCTTTAACACAAGAAACATTCGGTTTGTTGTGTTTCATTATCTATTTATTCTGCAATAATTACAAAACGAGTACGATAAACGTGCGTCATAGCGGAGATAATTAACGAAATAATAAACATAGACATTGATAATAATTATATCATAATATTCTGATGCAATTAAAGTGGTAACTGCCTTATTTTAAGATTTGTAGTAGCATCTTATAAGAGGAGTAGCGTGAGCAGCTGATAGGCTACATAAGCATTAGATGGGTTGACGAATTAGAAAATCTGAGCCGAAATATTTTACACTATGTTATACCTTATACATATATAAAACAAATGACCTAAAGCTATTTACGAAGAGTACAATTTTACTCCAGACCGGTAGGGCCGATCTTTTGGTCCCTACCAATAACCATGACAATGACTAGCCAAGTTGCCTATTCTACAGACCGGCCTTATCGATCGGGATTAAAATTGTGTCGTTCATGGATGCCTTTATTTTGGTCCAACAACGAGTCGAATCTTGACAGCTTCGAAAATATCGCTATTAAATAAGTAGATAGTTTAAAACTATCACTAAGGTCTCTGCATAACGGGAAGTGCGTTAGTACACGTCCGATGTTGTTGACCGATATTTAAATCAGCCGAAATAGAACAAGACAATTAGATGTAACACTACGTACCCACGTTCTAACACGATGCATAGGTATAACCTGATCTTATTAACATACTGAGTGTGGGTACTAAACAAATATTAAGACGTTCAAACAAGTGGAAATATAAATACCCATCGTTAGGTATATAAAGCTGATTTTGCATCACCAGCTAGGTATATACCTAGTTAGGAAAATAGTGACCAACTATTGCCCACAAAAAAGTCGTTCATAGATATGCGTGCGTGCGTGCGTGCGAGTGTGTGCTCGCGCGTGTGTGTGTGCTCGCGCGCGTGTGTGTGTGTGTGTGTGTGTGTGTTGCATAGTCTTCCAAACGTTAAGCTGTCTGTGAACTTTGAAGTTAACACGAATTAATATCGTTTAAAGGCAAATATCGCAATTGAACGTGTTTATCGTTTTCCAGATAACAGCGATAATGCATGCTTTTATGAAGGTACAGTCACATCAATAGTAATTGATGAACGAAGTGATTTCGAGTGTACCTACTTGCTTTTGATGTTGGTTGTACCTAGTGCCACGGTGGCGTAGCGCAGTCAATGTAATGTGTATGTACCTTCTATTTTATAATGAGTTACACAATAAAGTACATTGCACCCGCAAGAAGGTCCACTTACTAGTTTCTTTCATGGCCAGCTCGTCGTCTGTCAGCATAGTCAAAGGTCGCGGCGTGGTCGCTTGGGAGCTGTAGCTCCTCTGCACCTTGGTAGCAGCCACTGGAGCTCGCCATTGCTGCTCCACAATCTGCAAAACCGACAACTTGACTTGACGTAAATTTATACGAACTAGAACATTACTTTTTAATTTTATTAGCTACAACTTATACAAAGTAATTTTTAATCTTGGCACGTTTAATTCAAATATAGAATAGGTATCATTTTCTTTTTTTTTCATTGCGTTTTTATTAATGCACTGATCACACCTTGCTGCCAACGCGGCGTAATGGGAACATTGTTTTTGTTTTTTTTTTATTTGCGATCCGCGGGTGTTTCGTGCCGCGACTGCGCTCTGCGGTCTCCAAGTCAAACTGGGTTCACTCCTCGGGGCCGGTGTGTTATCTCACTCGCACTAAGATAACGAGTATTATTCAACCAATTGGTGATGAATGGTATACGATTAGTTTAATGTAGTCGGCCTTGAATATTACAAAACTACTCACTTATTAATTTGTGTCGAATACATAATGCTTACGAACGCAAAATAGGTAGCCACCCATCTATTCTATTATTTATTTTAAGTATAGTGTAAAATATTTTAAGGGGTTAACAAATAGGTGATAAGATATACATATGATCATCAGCCAGTCTCGTAGATCTATCTCGTATCTCATCTGGCACTTGCTCAGGAATCGGAATAGGCATTACATCTAGGTATTATATATTTAGGCGAAATAGGCATAGGCATGGCGTTTAGACATTCGGACATGTCCATAAGTAGGTAATCATCATTTTAAATACCTAGTCAGAATAAAAGCCATTTCGATAATTATGTTGATTTCAAAAAATAACCTTTTCTCTACAAAATGACAAATGTGAATTCTTGTAATTTGTTATTTAATTGTGTCTTTTTTATTGATAAAAATATATCGAGTTTCTGACAATGATTACAAAGGCGCTAAATAAGAACAGGTTCAATGGTTCGTATACCATTTCTGATTTACCTTGTATTTGACCTTTACAGGTTACCAGCCAGCATACCTATTTGTTTTCATATTGCTTGCTCACATAATGTAGGTAAGTAGATACCTATGTTTAATCTTTTCGAACGAACACGTATGTCAGTATACTTAGTTACCTACTTAGTTTTAGTTAAGTAAGCTTCAACAAATTTTTGTTACCACAAAGCTCTTACGAAAACAGTTGTAACAATTTTTAGGCTTCATAAAAGTTATGAATAATACGTTGGTTAACAGTCAGTAAGTACCCATCAGGTAATCAAATAAGGGAGAAAAGATGCCTTATTTTCTGAGTAGCTATGCTGCAGTGGGACCTTTAGAACTGTTTGGCTCGCTTTGATAACATAGAAATGTATAATTCTGTCCGTTATAGAACCCAGTATCGATACATTCGAATTCGGTCCAATTTATGTCATAGTCAATGGTTGCAGTACAGCGCCTGATTATTTTAAATTGCAATCACCATTTAGGCATGTTTTAGCTATAGATAAATAAAATTGATCGATATTGTAGTTAGTCGGTAGTTTTAGGATTGGAAGTTTGACAGCTTAAAGGTATTCAGCTGAAGTTTGATACTTATTATTTGTACACTACTTAGATAAAATATAGAGTCAGCTTTCAGTAAGTATTATTTAAAATAAATCTTGGAATACACTATTGCGGTAATAACACAAAGAAACGTGTAACGAAACGTTTCGATTTTGACATCCGGATGTGTCCCTTCAGTTGGTACTTCGGTTTCTAGAACCATGCAGAAATTTAAATGTTACCATAAAATACTTTTTGGACATTATAAGGGTAAAATAAAAAAAGAGATATATTCAACTATAAAGGTTTGAGATACCTATTCAAAAATATTAATGCAATAAATATTTCTTATATAGATGTAAGTAGGTACTATGTGGTAAACAATAGATTTCATGAATATTTTCTGATGTTTTCAGTAGGATGACATGAGTTACTGGTACCTACATAACTATTCATGACCATTTCAAGAAATTAACTCACATATATTCATAATTATTTAAAGGTCAAGATTAACTATATATTATATACTGTGAGTGAATGCATTGTTAAAAATACATTGTAAAAGTTATAATGACAGAACGGGTGACATATTTGTGAGTAATATTGAATTAAAATCTAGTAACCCAGTCAATTAATGTCATTCGCTCATGGCATGGTTCATTCGTTTCTTGTGCGACGTTTCTCGAAAATAGCGAGTTTTCTATGGTATTCTATCATTACATGCGGTTTAATTGTAAGCTGATTGTATATTAGTTCAAAACGTGTTGCTTCAATTTCCTTAACTAAACACAACCTGTCAAAAATCTTGCTTGTCACGGGTAATAAGATTCGCGAGTGAGGACTTTGGTGTGTGAATTTTATTTTGAAGACCTTGTGCCTAGTTACGGAATCTAAAAATGGCCAAATGGGGCGAGGGTGACCCTAGATGGATCGTGGAGGAGCGGCCAGACGCCACAAATGTGAACAACTGGCATTGGACTGAAAAAAACGCCGGGCCATGGTCGAAAGAGCGACTCAAGGAACTGTTGATTAACTATACAATAGCTAAAAATGGTGTCGATTGTAAGATAACGGAGATGGAGAAGATAGATGGTGAGGCGTCTGCTAATAATAGGAAAGGGAAATTAATATTTTTTTACGAATGGGATATAAAATTAAAGTGGGAGGGATGCTTGGCCGGCGCCAAAGATCTCGTGAAGGGAGAAGTGCATATTCCTAATCTGTCGGAGGAGAATGACATCAGTGAAGTGGATGTGAGTACATACTTTTTTGTAAATTAAATAAGGCCTGCGTGTAACTTGCACAAAGGCAAACCAGTAAGATGAACATGTATGTTACTTGCCTGTGTTCACTTTGAATTAGATTGCAAGTGGTTTATTTTTAAGAATGGGAGCAGCAGGTCTGCAATGTTGGAACTGTGATATTAGCATGCTATTGTCAAAATAGAGGAAAACGATCCATACAGTGGGCACCAACAAAGAAGGTACATTACTGGTAGGGCCTTAGTTATTCAGAAATATTTAATTCTTATGCCCATGTAGTGCCCATATGTAAAAAAAGTACATAACTTGACATAACATTGACAAACATCTCAAAAATTACTCATTGGTTTTTATCAATATCCTCTTGTTTAAGAGTGTTGTATCTATGGTAATGCATGCATGAATAATGAACCAGCTTGATAAAATATTTGTTGCAATCAATGTTTAATTCAACTTTTTCAACAGCTATAATGATATAAATGCGATACTGAACATTTTTTTAAGGGGTTATTACATGTTTATAGAAGCTCTCAGTCAGTCCAAAGTAATTTGTGATGAAATGCAAAAAACATTCAAAATCATTCTCATTTGGTTACCCAAGCCTGCAAACACAAACATCTCATAGTCTAAAGCATAGTGAATGTTGCTTCTAATAGTTTTTCTAAAAGAAATCTGTTCAAAATTAGAATTACGGTGCCATTTGTATGATGTGTTAGTCAGGCCTAATGGTCTTTTATCATGATCAGTTTTATTTTTCTGGTTCTCTAGATAATAGTTTGGCTTCTATACCATAGATATTATTTTTCTGTCCATCCCATATTTATCTAATATCAGATCTGTCTACTATTTTTTTGCATATTCAGCATTATAATAATTAAACTTGTGCACCCAATAGGTGGTCATTTATGTTGAATATTTTATAGTTCAACAAAAAATAAGCCACAAACAGATAAGCTACTCAGGTTGTGGTTGCAACAACTTCCTACACAATTAATGAAGTGTGGGAATATATTCCAGCTTTAGGAGAAACATATTCAAACATGCAGCTATGTTTTATATGGATGTCCTGTCCTAATATATTATGATAATGTAATTTGGACATAATTTTATGAATCTATGATCATAGTTTCGAATTGTTTACTATCATCACTTTTTTGTGACATATAGTGTATCTATATATATATGTAGCAACCACTTCAACCGCACCACAAGCTACACAGATGGCACTGCAGACACATTCAGAACAATAGACAATTCACATCACAATCCTGAATCGCGCTATAAGAGTTTTCGGAGCAAGTAACATATATACAAGATCCGACAATAACCGTTGGGGCATAGCTGCCGCCCCGCCAAGCACACCACCCGCCTGGATGGAAAATCTTCCCTTTTCTGCTAAACATAAATGTCACACACATTCAGGCACAGAACTGCATTCAACTCGCGCGCATACTGTGTACCTGCGTTTTTCTAAATCCATTCTCCCTTTATTTCAGATGACAGTAACAATAACAAGCAGTGGCGAACAAGCCCAGAGAGTGAAGGCGTTCATGCACAACATAGGCCGAGATCTCATCCGGGAGCAACTCAAAGAGTACTTACGTAGCCTCAAAGAGGAGTTCTCCAAGGGCCTGATACTCCCGAAAAAAGGGGAGGCGTCGAAACCCGATAATGTCTCCATGATCACCAGTGGGTTCAATAAGAAGATAAATATGGAACCGGTTGTCGCGGCACCGAATCAACAGATTGGTTGTAAACTAGATACAAAGTCGATTGAGCTCTCAGAGAAGTTTCAGTGTCGCGCGCATGAGTTTTACGATGCGATGACTCGGATAGAGATGGTTACAGCTTTCACACAGGTAGAGTATTCTATTGTAAACTTAAATTCGTTGCCTTTAAAGTCATATTCATAAAAATAGGTTCAATGCAGTTGTTGTAACATGATATTTTGTTGAAACGCTGCTTAGGGGGACCACAAAATGTATGTTTTTGTCTGGCGCTATTGATGCGTAATTATTATAATTTCAGAGAAAGTTTTTTGCCTAAAATAGTGATGTTACGCATAGTCATTTGTGTTAGAGTGAGTGAGATGCATTGAGTCGTTTTTGTTTGGCTCAGCATAGTATTGTGAACAATTCGCCACAAATTACTAAATGGAAAAAAACAGGCGATTTTTTTTGCTCATTGAAAATCACTGTATAAGTATAAGGCTTAGATAGAATAGTACTTTTTTATCCCTTAAGGGTAAAAACAACGCTGCGTGTCTTTAAGTCCTGGAGTTATAATAGATCTATGTTTAAATTCTATAGGGCCATGTGAAAATGGAAGCGGCAAAGGGTGGTAAATTCGCCCTTTTCGGCGGGAACGTGTCCGGCGAGTTCAAAGAGCTGGTCCCCGGTAAGAAGATAGTACAGTACTGGCGGTACAAGCAGTGGCCGGACCAACACTTCTCTGAGGTCACATTCAATATTGTTGAGAAGGTAAGATCAGAGAATACAGAAATTGATAAATAATGCGCTGCACAGACCTTTTATTAAAGTCTATTGAAACATAGTCATGCTCTTTCTTCGCCAATTATTAGAAAGAGATATATTTATACCATAGCTATGTTCCTACTGACTTTAATTAGTCCTCTGCATATTGTTTTACGGTCCATTTTTAACAGGCAACATCTGATGCAATTCTCCTATAATTTATGTATGATATAAGAACACTGAAAATTGTAGTTTTATTACATTTCTTTTGCAAACATTATAAATTAATAATCCAGGTTTTTGAGGTTTCCAATATTTATATATAATAAGGGAAGACCCTATTTGATACTATTTAAGTATTTATTTTTACAATAATTCTGGAGTAAAATACCGTCACTCAGATACCTATATTAACATAATCCTCCCGTCCACAGGATGACCATACCCTAGTTACTCTGAAGCAAGACTTGGTCCCCACAGCCGAGGTGGATCAGACCCGCGACAATTGGCGGCGGTATTACTTCGACAGTATCAAGCGGGCATTCGGCTTCGGAGCTTTCCTGTGATCACGACCTACAACATATTTAAGGAAATTAGGTAAGCTGTTAGTACCTCTGTGATGAGAATCTCATTTTAAGGGAGCGATCAAGTACGTAACGAATTTGGGGGAGGTCTTCTGAAACGTTACGATGCGTTACAGGGGCGGGAGGGGGCTTTGAACTACGCGTTACGTAACATTGTTTTATCCGGGGGGGGGGGGGGGGGGGGGGGTGTGATGTAAAGAAAAACGTTACGGCGCGTTTTTACGTTCCCGACGTTTCGGCTGCTTTACAGCCACCATGGTCACGGGTGGACTGAGGTGTTTGAAGTCAGTTTGTTAGGCAGAAAATTAATTTTAAAACATATAAAGTTATTATACCCTTTGTGAATCAGCCTGTATATAAGGATTATGATAGTAATTAAAAGCAAATCGTTTTCTCGTTTCAGGTTCAATTTTACAAGTACACATGTGATTTTGTCAGAGTATTCAACACTACGGCCGACATATTGATGGAAACGCCCAACTTTTTGCGTATTTTAATAATGCAACTGTGATTTTGTAACTTGATAACGCCGGCATAATGAATTTGCTAACCTATACAGATCCGGATTCAAATAACCAAGGAAATAAAATCGGATAAAACCGGCCAAGTTTATTGAATAGCTAAAATACGCGGTGATTTCGTACATGGAAATTATTTTTAATACTTAAATGTACAATATAAAATACAAATAAAACAAAATAGTTATTGGTTCTCAAGAGACTATAGGACGTGAACATGCTTTTTTTATTAAAAAAAAAACTTTGTCAGCTACTTGGTACTTAACATTTTTTTGGTCTGTTAATCTTGTATACAGGATGTAATGGGGATGGTAACGAAAACTTTGGGTAATGGTAACACTATGCCTATAACAAATGTTGTCATTTTTGAGCGCGCAATGTATCGTAAAACACGCGATCACAACAACGCTCCGCGCGTTACGTGACGTGTGCCAGTGACGGACGCGCTCAGAGCGTATCGAGTTTTTAATTTACATTGCAATTTTAGCTCTAAATTAGTAATTACGTTAAGATAGACTTCTGTTATGAGTTTATGCTAAAATACTGAAAAATAAACGCGAATTTTCATGAAAAGACCGACATAAAAAGTTTATCCCTCCCTTTTCCCTCCACGCATTGAGGGGAGGCCCGTGCCCAGCAGTGGGACATTAAAAAAAGGGGCTGGAATTATTAAAAAGTTTGTTCCGGTGGGGTGGGGGTGGGGGGGGGGGCAGAAACACCCTGTATTATTGCTACAAAATATAACTTGCAAGATGTCAAATGAAATTCAAGCTATTTCTATGGTTGCTTGTGTTTTTTGAATCCGGATCTAAGTTGCTGCTTAGAATCTAAGAATCTTATTAGCTAGCCGCAATCGTTGTTAGTTTGCATAGAACAATAAAATATTTACGGCAACACATATAAAATCTACTTAATTATATCCCATTTATTCCTTTTTTTTCTGTGCCTCCGTACCTGCTGGTACAAATCACGCGTCTATATTTACGAAATGAAATGATATAGCATTAAGAATTGCAAAGTAGAAGTGTCAATAGCTCGAAGAATCTAGTGTATTGGGGCAGAAAGGTTCGTGGATGAAGACTTCTGTTTACCGTGATTTTGAACCAAGAATGATATAGCTCTTATGTAAACGGTTACAAGTTCGTCAAAAGCGACCGTGCTGCCATTTAAGCTTTTACATTACGAACAAAAATACGATAATGATAAAAAACACTGGTCATCTAGATTCTATTGTAACCGTTGCGGTATTCGTAACGCAAGCTGTGACCTGAGATTTATTTTTCTGGTTGGATTGTGGGACCATCTATAGTGGCGCCATCTATAATACCAGTATTGATCTGGACCAGCTATACTAGCGCCGTCTATATTAAAACCATTATCTCTACACCAGTGATGGTAAACTAGCGACATCTAGTTATGAAACCTGTAATTTTAAGATTGGATTTAAAGTGTCTACTGTGTTGTCGCAAATGTTTTAGCTTATTTCTGTAAGAAGCTGACGAATGTATACAGTTTTTTTCATGGAACTCTTTAATAAATTATGTTAGATAATTATTGTGGTTTTTTATTTAATATACAATTAGTTCAAAATGTTTGTACAAGAAACTAACCATTGCATGTTATGCTAATATGATACTGATCTAAAATCTTTTATGGAACCGTGGATACAGGATTGATCGAAGTATCATGCAATTTTAAGCATGTAGTAGACTAAGGGCTGTCTCACCATGTGCAAATATTCCATATCCACAATATATTTTACCGAAATTGTGTGGGCTATCTGTGAAATTAGTTGTGGATGTGGAATGAAAGTAGATGTGGAGTTTATGTTGCGAAACAGGCTCCTAAGATAGGTGCCCAGGCCTGAATTATACATTCGCCATATTTCAGACCCTTCCAGTGGGTCACCGAACCCCAAATTCTTTCATTTAAACTGCTCCTGTCTGCCGCTAGAACTGTCTTAATATTTCTGTTATAACACACATAACAAGATAATTACAGCTCACAAATGGCGCCTAACCACTAAAGACGATGTTAGCGTACATCAATTCATCAACAAAACAAACACCACAAAGCAAATTATACAATAAAGTATACGCGATATCAACCTCAATCGACAGTCAGACCTTGTATCCTATTCCAGAAACCGCGAAATAATATCGTTAAAGTCATGACCTGAGATATGAGAGTCAAACATTAACTGTGTAATCAGTCATTCTTGAACCTTCGTCTTGGAATGACGTTAAAATGAAGTGTTTGTGGCTCATTTTCGTACTGCCAACGGTAGGTCGACAAATATTATTAGTACACATCCACTATGGCATTCTGGTCTTTATTACTACTAACAAAAAGTATAAATGTTCTAGGTACTAGCGCAAGTGGGCTTTGGAAGATCTTATTTGAGAAATTCAAGATTGGTAAGTTTGTTAATATGTGTAATTTATTTCTAAAAAAATTGAGAGGCAATGTAGAAGTTTTGACAGTATCAAATATTGATGGAGTGGTCGAAAACTACCATAAAGTTCACTGCAGCGCATCTAGCGGGGATTTGAAGCATTATGGTATAAATCACTGACCTCTATGGTATACATCGCTGGACTAATCATAAGCCCGGTTATCGTGTGCCTATTTGATTTTCGCCATTTTGGCGCTGATAGCGGCAGTGAGGGGGAATGGAACTAATAATAGAGATGGGACAGTGATATGATACATCGATAAAAATGTTTATGCTTAAACCTACCCATGCAGTAAAATGAAAATAATTATGATCCATTCCTTTAAAAATGGCTAATGTCCAAAATAGTCGAGTGGTTAATACTAAGATGAAGCAAATAATGATAATGATTAGCCGAATCGCTCATGGGTAGGGTAGGTAATCTTAGGATAAGCCGAAACCGGACTAAAGGTTGGTGTGTGACTAGCTAGATCCTACTTAAATAAGGATCGTTTTTTAATTAGAAATGAGGTAATGTAATGTTGTTTGGGAAGCAATGGAGTAGGTAAGGTATTTATAGAAAATAAAAATCATCAAATTAGTACATGAGTTATGTTTAATAAAACAGTCATCAGAGAAGTGTTTTGAACAGATGTAATCATATTTTTTCGGACGCCAACTAGGCTTTTCAATGTTTTTGAGCCATAATTTTAGTCTTCTATTGTCAGTCGGAAACCTGTGAATTAGTAAACATTGTTTTAAAATAATATGTATTTGATAATAAAAATCTGTCGTCGGTGATTTCCGTTCTTGAAAGTAAATAGATATTAATAGAAAAAAATATCGATAAATGTTATCGACAAGGAACTTTCACAACATTATTGAATTTTATTGTTTATAAAAACCGATAATACAAAGACAAATATGTTATAAATAAGATTAGTGACAGATTTTAAGTGCCTATAATATCAATAGAAGTTTTAATTTGTTGAATATTAGCCGTAAATTCACTTACTTGTGGAATGTAACCCCACTTCCCTTCTGGTAACGAGTTTTGCATAACACGCACTCTTTCATAGTGTACCTATTAACTAACACAACTTATTAAAGAATTAACTACATTAATACGACACAACAAACTAGTTTAATCGCCTTAAACCCACAAAACCACTTTATAAATAAGGAGACAATGTAAACAAAACAACGGCCATTTGCATTTTACGTCAGATTTAGTTCCTTTCCCCCTCGCTGGGGGCGCTTCAAATAGGCATAATAGATAGCTGTCATTTTAAAGGATATCATTAGTCTAGCGTACTTGTATCATGGACGTCAGTGGTATAAATGTATGAAACTATTCGATAACTCATTCCGTATTTGAATATCGACGCGCAGTAAGTTCTCAAAGGTACCTAACCTTCTAAGTCTATTCAATACTTGCCGTCTATGGTCTCAACAATGGAACTGGACGAAGCAGCAAAACAGTATCGAGCTTATGGTAAAACAGATCAATTTGATACCGCGCCATCTATTGCGTATAGCTCGTACTGCTTACATTGTATATTACACAACGCTTCTATGCGCACCTACATTTATCGCATCGCATATTGACATCACAAAGCCAACTACTAAAACACATTTTTGCATAATATAAAGTGGTCCCCAGAAATCGATGACTCAAACTTAGTCCTAAGCTAAGAATAAAGCTAAATTATTTTGGAACCCTACCGCCATTTTTCACAAAGGGTGCATAGTTGTGTTGTTATCCATATACTTATTACATGTATTTAGGTCCCAAATTATTACAGGGCTGAACTTATTACAATAATGAATATAAATAACAACAAAAATAAAGGAATAACCTAGCCAATATTATATTTCCGCTAATCGTCTCGTATATTATTTTCCAGTGTCGCCAATGGCATTGCCTTAATCAAAAGCTCGGTCTTCCGGACGATCTTCCGCCCAGAGACCAGTACTCCAATGTGTTCAAGAGTCTACTGCCTGCAGGCGCATGGCAGGAGGCGGCAGATAAAGTCCTGGATGTATGCTACGGGGATAGACCCAGGGTATACACAAACACGTGTCCGGGACAGGCGTTGTTGCATTGTGTAATTGATCAGATGGTCGATGTAAGTACCTTTAAGATGAGAGCATAATACGATGAACCTTTATTAGAAAGGGCCGTTAATAGGAGTTTTGAATGTATTGAAATAGGTATCGATCGGTTAATCGTATGTTTCCTTACATACATTTATCAGTTCTGCGCGTTTTTTTTTTATTCACCTTGACCATTAAGTACAGTACTTATGAATCGTCAAAAGTTACAAAATATTATGCTACTACTTTACCACCCGTTCTTTACCGTTATCCGCGCTGTTGTAAATATATGGAGAGCTTACGCGATCGGTATTTCATACTATCAAAACTAGTACTACCGCTAGAGGCGCTTTTCAATTCTCCATACAAAATGTCTACGGTTAGCTCGCACTTGACGTGCTGTACGTGAAGTGCGAGATTATTCGTAAGCTAACTGTATACTTTATAGTCTACCGTATCAGACATTTTGTATGGAGAATTGAAAGATTTAAATACCGTCCGCTAGAGGCGCTACACATAAAATACAACCGAATTGAGAACCTCCTCCTTTTTGAAGTCGGTTAAAAATAAAAAATGAAATCAAAAATCAAATGAATAATTGTTATCGATGATTGATATGAATCCAATGATAATTGTATTAGATGGTTCTTTAATTTTATTAACCGACTTCAAAAAAAAGGAGGAGGTTCTCTATTCGGTTGTATTTTTTTTTTTTATTTGCTTTATGGGTTTCTTCACTTACAGAACTGCGTAGAGGAAAGTTGGAGGAAGGAAGATGCGTGCTCAGCCGTTTTCTCAGTCGCCGGACTGAAACACCTGTTTTCACAGAGGTAAACCTACTTTTTTTTATATCTTTATTTTAAAGGGGTTTTGTAGTGACAAAACCCGTAAGCGTATATTAAGTAGGTTTACCGGGGGTAACATAGTGATGTTACCCCCGGTAAACCTACTTAATATACGCTTACTCGTCCCATCGACTTGTAATGTAATCACTGTTTTTAACGTAAACTTGTATCGATTTGTTACAGCGTTTATAAAGATATGGAGAAAAATTTGCCGAAAGAGCGGCGCCCAGCGTGGTTTATGAACAATGTAAGAATGTACTCGCAGTAACTATACGTATTGTTTGGGATTATATGTTTTTTTATGATTAACCTGCTGTTCTGGCGGAGTTAGTAGCTCTCTTCTCTTTTTTAGGTAGGCAATCCGGCTACAAAATAGTACCATTTTGCCAGTGTTGAGTAAAATATTTTTAGTGTTGGTAAATATAAGATGATAATAATGATGATGATAATAATGAAATGAATTCCCTACCTCTATCAGGAAAGCTGTGAATGTTTTACTGAAAAATTACTGAATATCTGGAACAACTTGAAAAGTCAAGTTATACTATTTTATTGCAATGTCCTTAACTCGTGCACGTTTAATATTACACATTGTATATAAAAGAATCAAATTGTTTTGGAAATTAAACAATATTGACAACTTCACAATGGTGTCTCGTCAGGGCCCCAAATCTGCTACCACAATCGATTCAAAATCGAACAGCAACCGCAAAGTAACTGTCACTTTTGACAGATATCCCATACAATAACCGTCAAAAGTGACAGTTACTATGCGGTCGCTGTTCGATTATGAATCGATTGTTTTAGCAGACTCAGGGCCCTGGTAAATACTTTACGACCAGTTCAAACTTGAGTCCGATTGAACTTTTTCCCATTCCCCCAGTACTTCGACACAAAATGCTGCAATCTACCCGAGATGTTCAACACAACGGTACTCATGGAATGTGGGTTCACAAAATTCATGGACTATTACACGCACGCTCCGAAATATAGCACTCCCGTGATTGCTGATAAATTCAAGGTAGGTGTAATGAAACATTATTCAACACAGATTATATACTTTTTTTTATTACATTATAGGCAAGTATTTGATCTCGATCTCACCTGATAGTAAGTGACGATGAGATTTACGATGAAGCATACTTGCCTAGAAGGTACCTGTTCACTCTCGACTTGAAAACACCTAGATTGAAGTCAACGGGGAACAAAGACGCCGGTAGCGTGTTCCATTCCTTGGCAGTACGCACGATGAAAGTAGAAGCAAATTGCTTAGTACGTACCGAAGGAATGTCGACAGTGTACGGATGACACTTGTCCGTGCGTGTTGTCGACAGGCGATAGAATGGAGATGGGGGAATTAATTCATGTAACTTACTTGCCGATAGAAGAAAGACACCATAGCCCCGATGGCCGACGATACTCCTGACCAAATTTCGGTCACGGCAGCCAATATCAAACGAGACTAGCCAACTACCTACCAAGTAAATAGGATAGTGGACAAGTGTGTGCGCGTGCGCAGGTGCACTTTTTCTTCCCTTGAATCCGACAGGAGAGAGATCAGGCGCAGGACGACGGCTTTACGTGCTCTCTGAGTCACGAGATGTGATTCGCACATGTGAATCACAGAGGTGCAAGCCGGGGTTTGAACCAGCTAATCATCGTTTTCAAGGCCAGCGTTCTACTTATTTGGCTATCACTGCATTCACTGCTTGCATGATAGTATTTTGCAGCTAGGTGGGTGGTATGGTGGCGGGGCGGCCGCTATGCCCTGACGGCTATTATCGGGATCTTGTATATATGTTACGTTATCCGAAAACTCTTATAGCGCGTTACAGCTACGTATGGAGAATCTTCATTTGTTCTGAATGTTGTATGCAGCGCCATCTAGGGTAAGTGTACCAGTGAATGAAACCTTAAGGAAATTTTTGACTTTGAAAATTAATTTAAATATGTTACCACGGGAAATTAAAGTACATGGCTATGCTTTTGTATGTAGGAATCATTCAAGATTAAGAATAGATTGAGTTATTATATAAATGAAAATAGGTTTAATAAATATTTGACGGTAAAGCGAAAAATACCCAAAATCACCAGTGAATGAACGGCATTTTCCAGTAAATAAACGAAATGAACCCAGTAAATGAACAAAAATATTATTTAATTTAATTAACTATAAAAGGCATATTTTAACGAAAATAGGTAAAAAATATATTGTTAAAGTAATTCTCTTACAATGAATAAAATTAAAAAAATGTTTCCTCTTTTTATTCTTAATCTCTTCTTTGTTTTTCTTTTAAGATATATTTTTTTGTTCTTAATTTTTTAACATAATTACTTTACGCTTGCCCAAAAGATTTTCTACTGCTTCTTCTTTTTTTTCTTCTCCTATTGTTTTTTTATAGAATATGTTCTATGTACTGTTACTGTAGATCCTGTCCTATAGAAAACTTAGTTCTGGGACTAGTCTCAGTGTCATCATAGGAGGCCGCTGTAGATCCTTTCCTACAGGAAACTTAGTTATGGGACTAGTCTCAGTGTCATCATAGGAGGCCACTGTAGATCCTGTCCTACAGAAAACTTAGTTGTGGGACTAGTCTCAGTGTCATTATAGGAGGCCACTATAGATCCTGTCCTACAGGAAACTTAGTTGTGGTACTAGTTCCAGTGTCATCATAGGAGGCCACTGTAGATCTTGCCCTACAGGAAACATAGTTGTGGGTCTAGTCTCAGTGACATCCTAGGAGGCCACTGAAGATCCTGCCTTACAGGAAACTTAGTTGTGAGACTAGTCTCAGTGTCATCATAGAAGGCCACTGTAGATCCTGTTCTACAGGAAACATAGTTATGAGCCTAGTCTCAGTGTCCTCATAGGAGGCCACTGTAGATCCTGTCCTACAGAAAACTTAGTTGTGGGACTAGTCTCAGTATCATTATAGGAGGCCACTGTAGATCCTGTCCTACAGGAAACTTAGTTGTGGGACTAGTTCCAGTGTCATCATAGGAGGCCACAGTAGATCTTGCCCTACTGGAAACATAGTTGTGGGTTTAGTCTCAGTGACATCCTAGGAGGCCACTGTAGATCCTGCCTTACAGGAAACTTAGTTGTGAGACTAGTCTCAGTGTCATCATAGGAGGCTACTGTAGATCCTGTTCTACAGGAAACTTAGTTATGGGACTAGTCTCAGTGTCCTCGTAGGAGGCCACTGTAGATCCTGTCCAACAGGAAACTTAGTTGTGGGCCTAGTATCAATGTCATCATAGGAGGCCACTGTAGATCTTGTCCTACAGGAAACTTAGTTGTAGGACTAGTCTCAGTGTCATCATAGGAGGCCACTGTAGATCCTGTCCTACAGGAAACTTAGTTGTGGGACTAGTCTCAGTGTCAGCATAGGAGGCCACTGTAGATCCTGAACTACAGGAAACTTAGTTGTAGGCCTAGTATCAATGTCATCATAGGAGGCCACTGTAGATCTTGTCCTACAGGAAACTTAGTTGTAGGACTAGTCTCAGTGTCATCATAGGAGGCCACTGTAGATCCTGTCCTACAGGAAACTTAGTTGTGGGACTAGTCTCAGTGTCAGCATAGGAGGCCACTGTAGATCCTGAACTACAGGAAACTTAGTTGTGGGACTAGTCTCAGTGTCGTCATAGGAGGCCACTGTAGATCCTGTCCTACAGGAAACTTAGTTGTGGGACTAGTCTCAGTGTCATTATAGGAGACCACTATAGATCCTGTCCTACAGGAAACTTAGTTGTGGTTCTAGTTCCAGTGTCATCATAGGAGGCCACTGTAGATCCTGTCCTACAGGAAACTTAGTTGAGAGACTAGTCTCAGTGTCATCATAGGAGGCCACTGTAGATCCTGTTCTACAGGAAACTTAGTTATGGGACTAGTCTCAGTGTCCTCATAGGAGGCCACTGTAAATCCTGTCCTACAGGAAACTTAGTTGTGGGCCTAGTCTCAATGTCATCATAGGAGGCCACTGTAGATCCTGAACTACAGGAAACTTAGTTGTGGGACTAGTCTCAGTGTCATCATAGGAGGCCACTGTAGATCCTGTCCTACAGGAAACTTAGTTGTGGGACTAGTCTCAGTGTCGTCATAGGAGGCCACTGTAGATCCTGTCCTACAGGAAACTTAGTTGTGGGACTAGTCTCAGTGTCATTATAGGAGACCACTATAGATCCTGTCCTACAGGAAACTTAGTTGTGGTTCTAGTTCCAGTGTCATCATAGGAGGCCACTGTAGATCCTGTCCTACAGGAAACTTAGTTGAGAGACTAGTCTCAGTGTCATCATAGGAGACCACTTTAGATCCTGTCCTACAGGAAACTTAGTTGTGGGACTAGTGTCAGTGGACATAAAAAGGTGCACTGTATTCTGTGACTTAAAGCTTAGGAATGAAATTGGAGTTTTATATGTGTATATATTGTGTATATGTGTATATGTATATATTTATATACAATTATTACGTTAACGCTAGTAAAACGTATTGATCATTCACTGGTTCCACATTCATAAAGTAAACCAATGATGGAACATTACTTAAATGCCTAGTTCATTAACTAGGTTTTTAAAACCAATAAATGAACACACCTGTTCCAATATTGGCCAAAAGATCGGAAATCTATTTTAAAACAATATATCAGTGGAAAAACTTTATTAACGTTATAATAAGTTACATTATTTAACAAAAACATGAAATCTGTCATGTTCCAGTAAATAAACACTCTTTCATTCACTGGATTTTTTCCGATTTCTTGTACCAATACTGGGACCCCTAATATTTTACTAAATTCACGATAAAATTGGCATAGAAACGGGTTAAAAGTAACAATTTAACTGTTCTTCAGTCAAATAACTATAGTACTAATCACAATGACTACCTAAATTGATACAAAATAACATCAAAAATATTTTGACTTACCTGTGTCCTTAATTCCGGCCCATACAAATCTGGACTACAACGAAACGGAAAACTTCAAATGCTCGTCATTTTGAAATGAATCATCGATACAAGAAACAACTGCTACCACAATATTGAATAAATTGTTGTCAATACAAAAAAAAATAATGTGTATGATAGATATGTTCAGATTTCTTAGTATTTGGAAAAAAGTGGGTTTTGTCCATTCACTGGGGGGTGTTCATTCACTGGTACACTTACCCTATGAATCTTGTAGCAAGGTTGTAGAGGTCGCTACAGTATCAATACAAAGTAATCTAAATCAATGTTTATACAAATTGTATATCTTTGTTTCAGAATCATTTACAGGGCAACAGTCTACGTGAAGACAACAAGGGTGAGAAAATACGAGTCGTCGATTTAGCACAGTTTGCGAAGCCTGATGTGAGTTAAATTATATACTTAAGAACATATTACCTGCTTAGGGCACTGGTGGTGGTATACCGAGTTTCTGCACTAATAAGGAAATATGGTTTATCCTTGTTAACAGGCCCACATAGATCCTTTAGACTGCTGTGAGATGTCCGAGTTCATCGAACCCGCGTGGCGATCAGAATGCGACTTCCAAATGAGCTGGGAGGGTCAGAGCAGACTGGTTATTAATAACGGCACGGGTGCATTAACTACGGAACCAACTATTACCACCACTACTCAGAGAGCTGTGGTGCAAGACTTGATGATTGTACCAGAATCTGTAAGTATGCTATCACAGTCGGTTTAAATCCTCATCGGAATGGCTATCGTGAATGTCATATATTTACTGATACAAAAACCTTCTTAACTCTACGAAATTATTATACGCTAATACTTATCGAATCGAATAAAATGTTTTTTTTTTAAACTAATGGGGGAAGAGCAACCCACCACTTACCCTCGGCTTGTGATCTTTTCCAATTATAAACCAAAAAGTTGATCGATAATTAAAGAAGCCCGCAACACCGAACTCCTCTAAGATGTTAGTCGAGAAACTGTCCGTTACGAGTGTCGGGACCCCAAATAATATGTAATTCTCCTCGAAAAAAAGCGATTCTAAAACAATATTCGACTCGAGAGGATTTTTATTAAATGTATCGATCTCGTATATAAACTCTCTGTCCCTGTTCATTGCACGCAGAATTCATTCTCACCATCCCTCTTTCATTGCGCTGCGATGCACATCTGTGCGTCTTAATAAAAAAAAAACTAAAAATTTCCAGTGTGAAAAAGAGACATGCGTCTTCAAAAAGCTAAACATAGTATCGGAGTCGGGCGTGGTGGACCGGGAGGCGTATCTCAAGATGTTGGACAACTTCACCCACGCGCACCCATCCTGGACGAACGCCAAGGCGAGGGTGGTCACCAAATGTCTGAGTAAGGCGCGGCTCTCGGAGTACGAAGCGGACTGCGAGATCAACAAGATCCTGGCTTGCACTTTTGATATATTGACTGAGGTAAGCAATTTCACAACACAGCAGTGATAGCCCAGTTGGTAGAACGCTTGCGCCGGTAAGGAAGATCGTAGGCGCAAACCTCGGCTGGCACCTCTGAGGGATTTCTGGATTTCATGTGCGAATCTCATTTTCAACCATGATTATCGCTTGCTGAACGGTGAAGGAAAACATCGCGAGGAAACGGAAACCGGCATGAATGAGAGAACCCCTCGAAAGATGTGTGAAGCCCACCATCCGTAATGCGCCAGCGTGGTCGAGTATGGCCTTATCACCTTCATAATGAAGGGAGGCCCGTGCAACAGTGGGACATTTAAGATCTAAAATGGTTGTATCTAACTTTGGATCAGAATCAGAATATTTATTATTCACGTAGACCATTAAGTACAGTACTTATGAATCGTCAAAAGTTACAAAATATTATGCTACTACTTTCTCCATAGGAACGGCATTCCGAACGGTCGGTCCGTTCAGAATGCCGTTCCTATGGAGAAGAACGGGCAAGAATCTCCATGGTTGCTTTTTTTTTCAAAAAAGATCTTTTACATTTTTGAGCAATACATTGTTATAGGTATGTGAGAACAATGTAGGAACGGCTAATCAGACTTTTGATCAAAATTTGGGACATGAATTTTTTTTTAATGTTTTCATGGTTGCTTTCGCTTACAGAACTGTCCATTTGCTGGGAGGTCGGACGAGTGTAGGTACGTACTAGAATTAAGTCCATAACATTTTTGAGCCCTCACATTCCTTCTCAGTCCTCAGTCCTTAAAAACCTCACATCAGTAGAGATACCAATATATACATTGATAAGCAAGCAAGCAGACTCTTAGCAAAGTGTTGTTTTCAGACATCGCAAAGATAAGACGGGCTGCCAAATAAGTTCTTCTGCATACAGGGCGGTAAGGATACCTTTTAATTTAAAATGACACTAATATTATAAATGTGAAAGTTTGGATGGATGGATGGATGTTTGTTATTCAATCACGCTAGAACGGCTGAACGGATCTGAATGAAATTTGGCACAGACATAGATTATAGTCTGGAATAGCACATAGGCTACTTTTTATCCCAGTAATATGTATGGTTCCCGTGGGATAGATTTGTTTTAATTTTTCATAGAGCAAAGGATCGACATGATTTTTTGCATAGGTAGTGGTAGTTTAGGGGTCAGAAAATGACATAGGCAAATTTTTATCCCGGAGAAATGCACGGTTTTTATGGGATAGCATACAGGAACCTTGTGTTTTTAAATTTAACATTTTAATCGCGGGTAACACCGCGGGGCGCAGCTGTTGTGTTTTATATATATATAAAATAACGGTGTGTTTTAGTTACACCATTAATAACTCAAGATTTTTAGATCATTGATTTAAAAAAAAAAGCCACCCTGTATATTAGAATAAGTATTAAAACATGGGTTTAATTTGAGTTTCCTTGCTTTGTTCTACTCTGAAGCAAACCCCGGCCACGCCCATGAATGTAGGTATACCTAGCTAAGTTTAAACTGGGTTTCAGAAAAACCGTCGTGCAATATGTCTCCTGCCGGAGTTGCTGGAGAGAGAATATTTCGCCGGCTGCGGCTTGGACTCCATTCGTCGCGCGAAACATGTGACCATTGAAATGCCTTTACCACGGAAACACGGATGGATGACTTCGAAGTATTCCGTAAGTAAAATGAGTAATGACAGCACCCGCACCAACCCAAATCTCAAGGAATGTACGGAATGACCGTGTACATTACTCACTCCCCAAGTTCCAAGATGGGTTATAGTCCAGTAGTGACGACTTGACACCTCAGCGGGGGGAGTTCGCACAGGGCATTTGATAAAATTCCCGTGCATATATTTGGTAAATATAAGTATAGTTGGTAATGACCCTGCTCTCTGTGACGATGGCCCCGGGTTGGAATCCTGGTAGAGAAATCTTGGCGTGATGACCACGAATGCTTTGAGTGCATTTTAAAACTGCTTTAATTTTGGGTGATATTGTTAATATTAAGTAAATAACATAACATTAAAACTTTCAAAAAGGGCTTGTACGTGTTGGGCCCATGTCCCCGCGCAACCCTTCCAAAGATCCGGGTATAGCCCGTGTGGAGAGAGATAGTAATATTAATATATCGTAATATGTAATGAATAACTTACCTAATACAAAACCAAATAGTCGTAAGCGTTATTGATCAGCTATATTATTGTTTTTTTTAAAGGTATTATTATTTTTTTCAGTGCCAAGACCTAACACCATCAACGAAATGCCTAATGAGCAAGATGAGTGTACTTAATAAATACAATTTCATGGACTACTTCCAAATGAAGGACCGTATACGTCGGTTCACGTCGGCTAATGAATGGGCAGCTTTAACTGAGGTTTATTTGAGCGCATTCACCAACGTACCGATGTATCGGGAACATTGCAGTTCAGCGAAGAAATTGTTGAACGTTGTTGATGCTATGTTGATGGTAAGTATATTTAAAAACATCGCCACACACACATTAAGATAATTATCCAAGAAATTAAACTCACAGACATGACCATGACATGACATGGCAACACACTGGAGCTTACTTTTTATTTTATTTTTGTAAAAATTATGGATTAAAAAAAAAGACAAGCCCGCTGAGTTTCTTGCCGGATCTTCTCAGTTGATGTCGCGTTCCGATCCGGTTGTAGAGTTAAGAAAAATGTAATGACTATTTGTAAGTGCCCCCGTAGGCCTATACGAAATACTTTGACTTTGACCAAGTTAAAATCTTATTAATATAAAGATTAAGGTAGTTTTTCCACTAATGAATATGTGAAATTCACAGACATGCCCCGTCTCCAAAAGGAAGAACACATTGCAATGTACAAACATCTTCGACCAGGTCACCCACACATCCCCAGTCACCCAAAAAATAACTAAAGAGAAACACGACGAAATATTGAAGCACTTCCAACAGGTATTCATAGCAGAAAATAAAGAAACTCCCAAATTTAGTCGGATGATACGGCTTAGACGGCCTGAAGTCGTTCAGAAACCTTTATACAACTATGGGCTGCTTAATACTGGCAGTGTGCCTAAGGTTAGAGTTGTAAATACAAAAAAGATTAATATTGGAATTTCTGATCGGAATAAAACTTTAGTAGTGTTGCCAGTGTATTTACGGCAGCCTGGAGTTCCTTACAACGATGGTGTTTTACGTGGGAATCCGTTTTCATTACACACAAAAATTGCGTTAGCGCATTCAACTGATTCTGCAGTTTCCACCAATTCTGATGTTAAACCTGATTCTCCAGTAGATAGTAAAAAATAATATTGACACGATAAAGCAATAGTGAATGGATTTATATGTGGTATTTAAGCTTCATGTACTTAAGTACGTTTTTTATAAAAATATTCTTAACCTGCCTTGACGGGACTTGAAAATTAATAAAACAGCAATAAAGCAATATAAAGAAATATAATTAATACAATTATAATAATGTACTGCCTGAGTAGCTATTGTACTATAACATAGTCCTTATAACACTATTATATCATTAATTATTTCAAGTGTAATTTCCGCCAATTATTTCAGTCTCAATAAAAAAAAATCAAGAATTTGGCCTGTTGTTTTTTTTTTAATATTTTATATTACATTCTCCGAAAATATTGTCTATGTTCTAATAAATAACTGCATTGCATTATAATATAATTGTCGCATAATTGTATGATGTATTTAAAATGTTTGAATTTCAAAACAAGTAAATAACTAAGTATGATTCTAAATAAATAATGTTATTATTTAAAACTAATAATTATAACGTAAAATCACTCATTTTATATAGATACATCCCAACACGATCAAACCAATACATTGCAAAAATTTCACTGCACTTAATAATTATTTTCACATATTTTGAACTCGCTCTAACAACTATGTACTTATATTTTTGAAATAAATTATAATAAAGCAAGAAAATGGGCACATGAGTTTTACTCAAAAAAAAAATATCAACGAAAAAAGAACAATTTCGTATATATAAAAAAAAACAAAATAAGGCACCGACGCATGAATAACAAAGAAAAAAGAAACATTAAAGCAATTTCATGAAATGGCAAGCGACTATTATCAAAAGAAAGATTATATTCGAGGCTAATAAGCTAAGAAAGAATATTTAGTTAGACACTGTACATAGTCAAAACCTATAATAATAGTAGGGTCACATATTTACACAGAAATATGTTAATAAAATCACATAATATAATAAACATTTTAATACTCAAGAATAGATAAGTTCATCATTTTATCTCAATCTTGTTAAAAATATTCATCTAAGTAAAAATAATTGTGAATTTATGGAGCTATATTGATTTTTAATATTTACGCGAATACTACACGTGGAAATAAAACATATTTTACAGATTTTATCGCGTTTATTTTATGTTCCCGACGTTTCGGCTGCTTTACAGCAACCATGGTCACGTGAGGTCTCTGGGACACGGGACCATAAAAACATAATATAAACGCGATAAAATCTGTAAAATAAGTTTTATTTCAATGTGTATTAAAGAGTCGAAATTTCAATAATATTTTGGGATCGGTACAATTTTGAGGTGACTGCAATTTTACACTTTAAGCATAGACACATACATGTTACAATACTTAGTCATATTATCATGGTATAATAATATGCTGAGCAAGGTATTCTCTACCGACGATGACCTTAAACTAACGTCACGACCAGTGTTGCTGTTAATTCAAATCTTCAATAAAATTAACATCGATTATTGGTCGCGGTTGGCCAATGATGTAGTCTAGCTAGGGCCAATCACGTGACCTAGCTGTCACGGAGGAATAGCTGCCTGTATTTTTATACCATGAGTCGTGAAATATACCTACCTATGATTGCCCGAAATGCATAATATCATTTCAATTATATACTTATTGTATGTTTATATAAAGTCAGAAATTACATGATCCTTTTATACAGTAAGACCGCAAATAAAACACTGTATTCGTGTTCGTTCGTTCGTTTATAAATTGATACCTATTATTTACAAGCACGATAACTCTAAATAAGAATTACGGTTGAATATAATGTAAACAAATATTGATATAAAATAAATCAGGGTTGCCTGCATTTTCTCTAACTATTGAAATTAAATAGCGTTTGACCGCTACCGCACTGTGCTAATGTAGTACCCCTGCCGAAGACTTCGTACAAACATCTGATTTTTTTTGTTTACAGTAAGAAAATTAAAAAAAATCCATTGATTGTCACTGGATTAAGATTTAAGGAGAAATCAATACCTTCCTTACTTGTACTTTGCATTTCTTTATTACAAGCAAAATATGTTTCAATACCATTCATTTTTTGTACAATTTATTTTCCGATTCTTTAATATCGATTTGTGAAAATATCGTTAATGAAATATATTCTCTTGACACTTTTCTTACTGCCGATCTAATAAAGATAAATCTATATTCAGTCCTAACTTAAACTGTTGTACATAATTACCCTTATACCTATCGCATTAAGGCATATTTAAACTGATCGTATCAAAGTTTCTCATAGATCGAGTATCACCATTTAAACTATGGGTCCCAGTATTGATCCTTGTGAGAATCTCTTGTTGTAATGCTTTTAACGTTCTCACTGCGGATAAATCTGTAGTAGGGGCGAGAAGTAAAGCCCTCCTCGCGTGTGGAAGGGCCTCCGAGGGCTTGTTTAGCGCTAATATAGCTCGAGCCATTGCGTACGCGCATTCGAAGGCGTTCGGCCGCAGTACTGAAGCGCGCGCAGCTAAGTCCAAAGCATCTGATGGCTCCTGGAAAAAATGGTAAAGTACATTTTAGTTTTGTGGTGTATATTTTCTGTGACGCGTATAATGTCTACAGTCTACTATGTGGCCATTCCAGAGTCGTTATACTACAACAGTCAGGGCCAATAGATGAAGATGATCCATGATGAATAGAAGTTATTGGGGGCGGTCTATTTCCAGCAGGACTTCTTACGGCAGATTTTTTTTACCGTCACTTCAATACATTCAGCCAGGTTTAAGGTGATGATGTAATATTACACGCTTTAAAAAAGGAGATAAACTTAATTATTATTATCCAACGGAATTAAATTGAAGCGCTTACGCAACTGGGCAAGGGTTTGCATTACGGCTATGTGTGTGTAATGGATCTTATTAAAAAGAGCAACCATGGAGTTCCTTGCCCGTACATCTCCATAGAAAGTAAGTGGTGTGAAAGAAAGTGGTAAAGTTGTAGCTTAGCATTTTGGAACTTTTTTGACAATTCATGAGTTCTGTGCTTAATGGTTTACATGAATAAAAATATTCTGATTCAGATTCTTTTAGGAGTTGTGTCCCTAAGTGTACCTACATAGTTTCATACTCGAACTAACTTACATTCAGTTTCCTCTTACACCTTGACATATTCAACAGCAAATTCGTCTTGAGTTGTACAAACGCTGACACGTGTTCTTGCGGCACCGGCTGCGTGGTCAGCGTGGTCAGTCCTTCGTCGCTGATAAGCGGATTGATCTTCTTCAGCGCGTATTGGTATCTGTGAGCCGCTTCTGAGGGCCTGTTCTTACGATATAACATGTTCCCGTCTTCTAGTAACTTGTTCAGTAGTATAAGCCTGGAAGAGATGTTCTTTAGGTTCAAAGATATTGTCAAATATAACGAGCGGTCTGTCTTAGTATTGCAGGAGTATTAGACCATCCCAAGGAACCTACTTGTAAGGTAGTTAGCGCGAGCAGGACTATAGTCAATGAGAACATCCAACTTTAACTGGATTAATAGCATTTCCTACCAAAGAGCTCTAAAAAGGTTTCAGTAGCATTGGTCCAAAGCTTGATAAAACCTGATCCTTTGTTTTACACAGCCAATGATAAAAAATTTAAATCTACTCGCCCTAAATGGCGAAATAATAATAAAATCTTACATGAATTCTGGTTTGCCTGAAGCCATAACCCACGTGGTCGGACCGAGCTTGGCTCCTTTTCTCAGGAAACAATTGACGACCTGGAAAGACAATAACATAATTATTATACAGTTTTCATTTTGTGTTCCAAGTCATTTTGATGCTGAACTTCATCATTATAATGGTGCTATTTGTATAGGTACTCACGGGAACATTCCGCTGACCAATAGCCCTGTCCAAAGGCCTCAATCCGCTGTGGTCTACTCTCTCCAAAGAGGCGCCTCTCTCAAGTAATATGTCTACCAGCTCTGCTGGACCACCGCATGCCAGCCCTAAAGGCGTTCTACCGCTGCCGTCAGTTTGGTCTGGAAACGTAAATAATCATGATAGGTTTACAAAAATACCGAACCGGCACGTCGTAAAGGCAAGTTAATTTTAAATATCTTTCTCCAAAAAAGTAAGGTAGAGCAGTTTCAATACTTTTATTACGATAAAAAGAAGATGTCTCTCTGCAGCTATGCAGGAGAAATATAGAGTTGCAGAGAAAGAAAAAATCTAGTGGAAGATAAAACTGCTATCAAGTCAGGACTTTTGTTTGCCAATGAATAACATAGGCTGTATTAATAGAGGAATAAGTAAGAGTTAGCTTTATTGAGATTACTTAATTGATGCGAAACGATTACTTACCAATAGTGGCACCTTTGTCAAGCAGCACTACCATGGTGGGTATTCTGGATCGCAGACACGCCCAGCCTAGAGGCGACACGCCGTCACTGTCCACAGCGTCTGGATCAGCACCTGATAACAAAAGAAAGAACAGATTGGAATCAAGAAGATAAATCATTTCAGCAAGGTTTCTATTCTCAAATTTGTGCTCTGGAACCACATCTTTGATTTCGATATAAAGATGATGACTCGGTATGACAATGGGTTTTATCCTGGGAAATGAGAGGATAAAATAATGTATGCCAGTAAAACTACTTCGTTTGAAATCACTCGAAAGTTCCACACTCACCATGATCCAACAGTATCTCAACCACATCCGAGTGACCCTCGGCCGCTGCGAGGACCAGGGGTATCTTCCCACCGGAGCCCATGACATCGGCTCCGCAGTCCAGCAGCTTCAGCACCAGCGCGGTCCGGCCGTTCTTGGCGGCGAGCGCGAGTGGCGAGAGCTGGCGCGCGTTGAGCGCGTAGGGCGCGGCGCCGCGCAGCAGCAGCGCGTGCGCCGCGCCGCCGCTGCCGCGCGCCGTGGCCGCCGTCAGCGCCGTCTCGCCCGTCACCGGGCAGATGCCGTCCGGCTGTGGACACGCATGCTCAGTCATCTGTTGCCCCCAATCCGTAGGACCGGCATTCCGAACGGGTGGTAAAGTAGTAGCATAATATTTTGTAACTTTTGAAGATTCATAAGTACTGTATTTAATGGTCTACGTGAATATAAGATATTCTGATTCTGATTCATACATTTCTCTATCGGCGACCCATAATACTCTTACATCCTAACGTGAAACCTAGTAAAGCTTGCTAACTTGGAATGGATAATATAAAAAGTGCAGATATGATGATATGTCAGGAGTCTGAAAAGTATTGACTACAGTCCGCTATTACATTTTCAGGCGACCATATTACCTGCATATTGAAAAAAGGCGAGACAGTTAAACAAATAAAGTATGTTGCTTACACGATCACAAGAGCCAACATTGAGAAATAAAAAGGACCACTATTTTATTACTCAAATATGTTACCGTAAGGCTAAAAGTAAAGTCCGTGCGGTTAAGGATTGACTTGACAGAGACCAACGAGTTGCACCACCTAGAGCTACTTACATTCAATTCAGCCGTATCCAATAGATACTCCACGATATCCAGATGTCCATTCTGTGCAGCGGCTATCAGCGCGTGTCTTGACCCTGGTACCAGCTGTTCTATGCTTCCATCGTCAATATCCAGCAAGTTCCTGTCATCTCTGCCAGTTTGACAACCTAGTAAATAGATAACTGTGTCCCTGTGCCCGTTTTTGGCAGCATGCACTAAAGGCGTTTGTTCTGCTGTATCTGTGTGGCTTAGCGACGAACCTGGAATTAAGCCAGATTATTATTAGAGTACTCGTAGGTGAAGTTTGTCTTGAAAATATTAGAGTTCCATTGATATCTTACCTGCCGCTATAAGCCTCCTTGCAACATCCGTGTGCCCTCTCTGGCAAGCCAAAGATAGCGCTGTACATCCTTGAGAGTTGGTCATTTCCATATCTGCCCCAAACTCAATCAACAGGCCCACCATGGCCAAGATTCCTTGATAAGCATACATGCACAGTAGCGGTGCATTACCTAGACATTCCGTGATATGATTTGGGGATCCTCCAGCCAGCAGCATCAACCGGGACACCTTCACATTTGGAGTATAAATATTCCTAAGATTGGCAATCGCTTCACCAACATTGGCGGAACTTGTAGCCACCAACATCGCCTGCAAATCTCTAGGACACAGGCCTAGCTGAGCTGGTCCCAAATTCCTGTACATATGAGCTTTCAATATGTGGTGACCTAATTCCATTGACTTTTCCGAGTCTAACGGCGCTTGTACTCTTGAAAGCCTGAAGGCTATACCGCAATGTCCCGCTCTCAAATCGCATAAGAACTTCGGACTTTCGTTGTCATCCCTTCTGATTAGCCATTCCCTGAACGAGGGATGGAAAAACATGTAGGTGTTATCGATTCTCTTCACAAGAAATTCTGATAACATATCAAACCTGTGGCAAAACTCGTCCCAAGGCAAAAACGTGTTTACCAGTAACGAATTCACTGAGTAGTATATTTCAACCAATGTTAATGGGTATAGCGCAGCTAAGCAAACACTCAGAATGTGAGTGACTTTCTCAAAAGACTGTACAGTAGGGAACCGTAGATTAAATTGCAGTAGAAATATTTGCGCCAAAGATATGGGCACCACTTTGTAATTAGTCGATTTGACAACTATGTGACTCCTCTCCAGGAGATCTAGAATTAGTTTTAGGAACAAAAACGAGCCTTGGCTCAAATGGAGAACGTATTGAGCAAACTTCATCACGGAATTGTGAACGCCTTCAGATTTGCCCGTCGAACATTTAATGTTCGTTTCAATGATCGGGGCAGCTTGGACCCTGGCGTTGAAGTACTCCAAGAGATCTTTATGCACATTGTCTGAATCGTCTAGGCTTAATCTCGAGTATGGAAGTTGCTTCGAAAGTTCTAGAAACTGAGTTCTAACTGTTGCGACCACTTTCAGCCAAGAAGGCATTTCTGGTGTATGCCTCGCTAGGAAAGAAGCGATGGTGTGACCATGATCAGGTCGATGGTATTCAGCCTCACATAACCCATCTACTAAGATAATGCTATTATTGGAATCAATGCTTCCATTTCTTCGCAAAGCTATCAGTGGTTCAATGATGCCTCTCATGAAAGCTAGATCTGGGTCTGCGATGCATTCCTTGAGGGACAGACAGGCGAGAAGGTGTGGCTCGCTGAGTAGATACTCCCGGTACGCTTGTAGTCTCGGAGCTTGGCAGAGCTGTGCCGCTAAAGAGTGGACGAATTCACCAACAAGGCATGTGCTGTTGTTATCGGCCTGGAAATGAAATGTTTATTTGAAGATGTCTGAAGACTACCAGCTCCGAGGATATTTTTAAGGGCACACACTTCCTCTACTACTCTATGATTTTTAAATTTAGCTAGGATTTTTAATGACCTTCTAAGAAAACAAATTTTATTTGCATTGAACCTTGGGTACACTCGTGTCTTGGATGTCAATACCTAATTTATTATAGTGGGGAATGTCTAACACTAAGCAATTCCATTTTTCTTGAGATTTTATGAATAAATCTCTTAACAATACCAGCAAATAAGTTACCTGACAGAAATGATAAGCAACCACATGCGACGCCAGGTGTGTGAACATGCCCATCGTCATCTCTTCCGGCAGCAGCTCCCTGATATCCGACTGCTCCCGCAACTCCTCATACTCGCAGTTCCTCTTCCTGCCGAAGCACGAGTACTCCACCAGCTGCAGTATCAGAGCTGTTTTACCGGTCCCAGGACATCCAGATATTAGGACACCTAGAAGGAAGGATAGGAATGTTAACTTTTTCATGAAAAGCCATGACAATGGCTCGCTAAACGGTGAAGTAAAAACGTCATGAGGAAACCAACCAGAGCTGGCAACCCACTCTAAAACAGCGTAATGGAATATAGCCTGAATCCTTTTCGCATTAAGAGGGTTCCGTGCCTAATAAGATTTTTTTTAAATAGTATTTTGTGATACAAGAACCAGCCTGGGAGAGAAATTAAAATGTCATGATGAGTTACACACCTGTGTAGAGCATAAAACAGTGATTACGTATTTAACGAAATTAAGAATCCGTTGTTAAGGCGTAAAAGAGAGGTAGGTATATACAAACCAGCAGGAGTGGAATCCAGAGCCTTCTCCATCTCCCTCATGAGCCAATGTCGTCCTGAGAAGTACGTCTGGTTGTCCGTAGATGGGACTTCGAAGAACAGTGGTCGCAATGTTAGTTGTGGTGATGGATGGTGCACTGTCAAAGAAATAAATTAGAAGTTCAAATCTCCATACGGTCACTTTAATATATTACTTATCCTATTTTTTATTTTATTCTAGTGTGCCCAATTCATAGAATAATCTATCAACCTAACACAATAAATATGCTTTAACTTTCAAGGTGCTTGTGGATGACCTAAGTGGTCTAGTTCGTAATCCAACTGGATTAATACCGTATGCATGCCAATAGCTTAATAAGAAGCTAGGTATATGAATTCGAAATATGAATTTAAAGTTTTATCAAAACGCCATCTAGCATGTAAGTTCATAACCTCCACAAACATCATCCATGGCAGGCTGTGGCGGCGCGCGAGTGTCAATAGAGAACTGTGTGACGTCACAAATACAAAGGACACCCTGTTAACACAACCTACTGTTTTACACATATGTAGGTACTTTATAATGTCTCTGTTCCAGCGCTCGACCGCCCCCCCCCCCTCCAAAGTGAGCTCGATCCTCCCCAAATTAAATTCCTGGCTACGGCGTTGGACACATTTACACAATAGTAGGTAAAATGGACCTTATTAACGCACCTTTTTTAAGTTCCGATGATGTCGAGGATTGCTTGCTGTTGACCCTGGCTGACCGTCGCGCCGCCGTTTTGCGAGTCTTGAAGAAGCCGCTCGACATACGTGTCAGCTCTTCTGACCTACCGCTTTGTAAAGCTGAAAGGAAAGAGATAGAATAAGTAAACTGGTAAGGATAGTGTAAAAAGGTAATGGACTAGACTTTTTAATGGTTATTTTAGTATCATGCGACAAACACACTTCTGTTGCTCCTCGTGCTAAGCTAAAGCTTGTGCTAGGAGTATGCTTATGTCAATTCCTGAATAACTAGGGTGAGGATCAAACCCGGAACCTCTTGGTTACGAGATCAGCCCATCTAACCATTAAGCCATTTAAGCTTTATGTAGCGTAATCGGTTTATAGGTGATGACTTCCTAAAATCTTACAGCTTCCAGGGTCTCATGAGTAATAAAGTCTAAAAGAATAGGTACGAACTGTTAACAGAATGTCTTCTGCTGCCTGGGCTTGATGATGAGCAGTTGCTGGCGGCTGATAGCGACATGGAAGCCAGCGAGCCAAGGGAATCCCGACCTAGCGGCGTCGCTACCTCCACTTCGGAGGATCCAGTGAGAGTTGATACCTGGAATTAAGAGAGTTAGAGAGAGTTAGAGATTGGTTAATATATCATGCAAAGCGGTATGGAATGAGCTCAATGTGCTCAGGGTTCTGCTGCGCGATGGAATCAGAAGTGAGGGATTACTCTAAGACATTTAAAAGTTTAAGGGTTAGTGGACATGGCTCATAGCTGAAATAACCGATGGCCGTTGAGGAAGAAAAGTGTAAGACAAACCCCCGGAAGGTGGACCAATAACACGCGTAGCAAGAAGCCGCTGGATGTGAGTGGCGTTGGACCGTGATGTGTGGAACTCATTGGGCAAAGCCTGTGCCCAGCAGTGGACGTTGTTCGGATTATCGATGGATGCCGGCAATAATGAAATTTTCGCAAGATCATGAAACATGGAAGATGCTAGGAAACTCAGAAGAGCTCCAAAGTGTGAAGGCCGTCAACCCTAATATGTATTAGTGGGTTAGCGTGGTGTACTATGGCCTCAATCCGCCTAACACTTAGAAGAGACCTACTTCCAACAGCGGAATATTAAAGTAGGCTTGTTATTCGTTTATTTAGGTACTCACCGGACTGGTGTTATGAGAGGCAAGAGTTTGCGCGTCGAGCGAAGCGAGTGAGGTGCAACTGTCGCGCGATTTATTCCTCGCTCCGCGTCGCTCGCCCAGCAGGAGCCCGAGCCGCATGTACAAGTCGTTCTGGCGACGCGACTCATAGCCCGACTGCTTGATGTGGCCGCCTTCATCGTCTGTTGAGAAGAGTTCCACATTTAATATTATGTTTAGGGCCGGTCAACACGACAACGAAAAAAAAACAAAAATAACAATTGCTTTTATGCTCAGAAGCCTTTTGTTTTTAATTATGCAAACTGAAAATATAAAACACACCATAAAAAATTAAAACAAAAGATAAACACTTCATTTGAAATTCGAACCAATTAAATCAATGTTCAAAATCGTACGGTCGCGAACAATAATATGGGACTCCACTCCTTAATATTTTCAATGACATTCATAATAAAATAAGGTCGTATATCGTTAAATGAGCAGCTGAGAGCAATTGCTCCTAGCAACGTCAGTCAAAATAGTACCTTTATATATTCAACATTCAATGGGTCCCAAATTTAAGTCCGCGATTGTACTTCACACTGGCTGTATGCAAACTCGCACAAATTAATATTAAAAAGTGTTGCATTCTCATTTGGTGCACAAATTAAAACAAATGCACATAATATACAAATATAAGTACATACTATGTAGCATTTTGAATTGGTAAGTACTTACATGCCTATGTTCACAAGCTTTCAATAAACATTAGCAAAACAAAATATTAATCAGATTTTCAACAAAACTGTTGTAACTGAGCCACCTCATGCAAACAATCGTGCATAGTTTTGTACTTACACAAATAATAAGGTACATTACAATCAAATCAAATACAAGCATTACAATTAGGTCCTAAGTTTAAGGAAAAAAGTAAATTACAAAATTTAAAACCCGACTGCGTACAAAATCTTTAAAAACAAGCTGAAAAAAAAACATAGTTAACGTTATTTTTTTACGCAGTCGGGTTTTTTTTGTTTTAATTTTATGGTTTTTATTTTACAGTTTTAGTTATTATTTTTTACGTACATTATTATGATTATACAAGAATTATATGACAGCTTTATTATAAATAATGTAAGTGAGTATGGTTGTTAACCAACTTTAAATCATTATAGATCCTAAATGGTCATTCGAAAGGAAAAATGATACGAGAAACCTAAAGATGATTTGCAAATACCTATTCAATGATACCCCACTCAACGTAGTTGTTGGCCTTTATTTTTTTTCTTTTTTACAATACGGCGTCTGTTTGTCGCCATATTGCATTTTGATTACTGTCATGTCTTCAGTGACACTCGCAAGATTAAAAGAAATCGATTGACGTAAGAATCATCAAAATCGGCCCACGCGTTTGGTGTCTAGAGCGCCACAGAGTAATAAACATATATAGGCTGATAAATACTCCTGGCAGTCGGTAAAAAAAAACATATTGTTTGTCCATAATGGTACCTATGAAAAGAAAATGAATACGTTCTCATACATTTTGCGATAGCATTTAATATTCACCAATCGCATCCCATGACATTTAAACACTTATCACGTTATTGAATTCAGAAGTCTCAGCGACTGCTGTGGGATTCTTAATGTATTGTGTAATCTTTTTTTACGTACACAGGAAGAGCAATTGGATTAACTCATTACGTATAAAACAATAGTTGAATGGTTTCTCATAGCGGCTTTGTTACAAGCAAATATAACTCCATAATTGACGCCTTTCATAATAAGACATTATGTGTATTTTTTATGACTCAATCATATAATTTGTATGCTTAAGTATGAACTCTAAAACTGACTTATAAACTCTAAAAAACAACTAAATCATTGAATGAAGTTGACCCCACATCGGATCCGACAGACAATAATATTCTTCTTGTTTTTGTCTCAGTGGTTCGATATAAACTTAGAGCACGTATACACGACGACACTATGAATGTCTAGTGTCGTCGTCTACACGTACCCTAATAAATGAACCTTGTAAATAATTACGAAATATTCAGGTAGGTAGGTACTCTGTCACGATATCGAATTCTAGAGTTCCTTTCTGTGTCGCTTACTCTGACACTCGACACTAATATCTAGAGACACTGCCAAGTGTCGTGATAAGTGTCGAGTGTTAAAATACCAACATCTAGGTAATACAAGAGGGAATGACAAATATATCCCAATATGACTACTAGCTACTTAAGTATTGCTTTATATAGGTACTTAAGTCACTAACATTTGTAGAACAGGCAATATAGACCTGCAATCCTAGAAGGCACCTATGTTAAGATAGACATCGCTACAGTGTTGGTGTCGTGTTAACTAAGTAACTAACTCCCACGGGACGGTTGGTTTCCGCAGGTGCACGCGGCTCATCTTACAGCGGTCTACGGAACCCTACGAGTGGATACCTACCTGAATATTTTTTATGCAGACCAAGCATTTAACCTTCGTCTACACCAATTTAAAAATCACCAATTAAGGTGTCAAAATTATTTAAACGATCCTCTATGGTACTTACGAGTATGTATATTGCAAACGTCAGAAACAATTTCTATCTTACGACTATGAATCTCACAAACATAGTTTAGGACTGTAAACTACAGAATGTTAGGTATTTCAATCAGATTTCTGAATAATCATAGATTAGAAAGAGAGGTTTTAGCTGTATATCCCAGCTTATCTCGACTCTTTCTGCCTTACTCTACAAGCAATGTTATATAACAACAACATACAATAATGACTTGTCTTTTGTTTCATTCTGCCTGCCAACGATAATACTATCAGGAATATTAGGGACTTATAAATGTAAGCGTCTCTCTACAAGAATAGGATGCCTTTTCCAGCGCACCATTGATCTTCCCATATCATTATCAATTGCGGTTCGTCGGTAAAAAGGCTTTCTAGTTCACTGACGGCGGGATGTGCTCGTGGCGCAGCGCAAAAACTGCGCTCTCCCACGCTAATGGGAGCGGGTTCGAGCGTCATCGAGCCAGTTTATACGACTTAGACAACATGGAGAAAAAGTTGCAAGAGTAGGCAGTAAGTCTAGGTATTTTTTTCAAAATAAACAAAATAACTTGTATCTGCTATTACGCCAGCACTTGAACTAGGAATAAAGCAGCTTGTCCGTGACACCGAAGTGTATATCATTGTATTCAATTATTTAATCGCAGCGACCGTCTAAGGCCTCAGCCTCGAATTTAGCGGGCAGCGGGGCGGCGGCGGTGCGGGAGCGGCGCTCGTTGGTCGCCCCGCGCCGCTGCCGCGCCGCTGCCGCGCCGCTGTTTTCGAGAACGGGTCCATTTGATTATACGCATAAGATCCTGGCGCTCCCGCGCCGCCGCCGCCGCTGCCCGCTAAATTCGAGGCTGAGGCCTAATAGGCGGCCGCTACAGACGATTGTGGTAACCTGTTGACGCGGGCATTGTCAAGGTGAGGTGTTAGAGGCGCTCCACACGACGCATAAGCGTTTCAAAGTCGCTAAGTTTAAATACAGTTTTATTATGCGTATATTTCAACTGAAGTTTCTCGTTTGTGATTGGCGAGTAGCACTGTAAGCTCGCTCGTGACTTACGAGAAAAATTGTAAATTGTGTCTGTGGCTGTTAATAAACATAAGAAACTCTTTAAAATATACAGTATTGTTTTTAACTTAGTCTGCTCTATGGTCTTGATTTAATTATATTATACAAGGTATTGTTTGCGGTTTCGCTCGTAAAACTATTAATCTTACTCGAGTATTATATAATTTTGTGTCTAAAGAACATAAGCTATCAGATAGGAAAAACTGTTGAAAATGAGTCCACTGGTTTTTTTTGTAATGCAAACAGACAAATGAGGAATTCTAGAAGCACTGATTTTTTAATCTCCAATGCAAAGACACATACAACTGCAGTTTTTAAATAGTATCTATAGAGTAAATACTAGACATGATAGGTACCCACGTCTTGTTAAATATCACAGCGATACATCTCGTCTGTAACACCATTACGTGACTCAAAACTACCGAACGAGTAACATGATCGTGCATTATTAAACATGGAACGACACACGGTAGCCATTGGACTCGTATTGAATATCATGGGTGATAACACTTTAAGTAAAATATGGCATTAAGATCAAAGAAATTAAGGCATATATGTGCCTGGTATACACTAGATTACTCCCTCGAAACAATCACCGTGTAAACTAAACTGTGGTTCCGGAACCACAACTTGTTTAGAATCACATTGAAATTTGCAAAATCACATTATCTGCTCACAGCGCAATCGGAACATAGTAATTGGTCTGATTTGCTATTCTAGAGTACCGTTTTATATTTTCATGAATGAAGAATTTTTTTCTTCATGTATTTAGGTCAAAAATCACTTATCATGTTTAGGATTTCTGAAGATATTTTCTTGTAGTGACTCATGCAAATCATAAAATCTATACTCTCAAATATGAATATCAATACAATTACATAAACCTACACTAACATTTTCAAAAATGGATCAGTCGCCTTGATTCTTTCACTCATTTAACACCTACAAGTATAATGCGTACGAAGTTAACAATACAGGCTTAGTCTGTAGGTCGATCTGCGCAGGAGTGTCACCTTGTCATTCGAACGAAACAATATGGGGGCGGGAGAACTTGCTCCATAAATCTATTATGACGTAGTCTATCAAGGTCTTTCTTATTATTGTAGTATCAAAGTTTAAAAGGGAATGATCTTTTGTGATAGTTAGTTGGTCAGTGGTATATGTAGGTGCAAAGCAGTTATAGCCAAGTTGGTAGAACGCTTGCCTCGGTAACGAGAATCGCAGGTTCAAACCCCGGCTCGCACCTCTTGGATTTCTGGATTTCATGTGCAAATCTCATTTTCTACCATGATTATCACTTGCTGAACGGTGAAGGGAAACATCGTGAGTAAACCTGCATGTCTCAGAGAATACCACAAAAGACGGGTGAAGTCCGCCAACCCGCACTGGGTCAGGGTGGTGGACTATGGCCTAATCCCCCTTACTACATACATTTCGAAAATAAAATTTCGTCGATCCTTATCCATAAATAAGATCAACAGAAATATCATCAGTTAAGATGATCGCAGTCGCCCACGCATCGATAAAGTAACTTTTGTCACCGATTCTTGATTAAAGAAATCGATTGTTCATGTCTTCAACGTGATTTCTCATGAGTCATGCTTATATGTTACGTGTTTGTTTAAAATGAATAATGTACTTCCAAAAATCGTTATAATGAATCGATTCTGTGATCGATTATTGTTAATGCTTCGAATGCTGCTCATTAAAAATTAGGTTTTGTGTACATACAATGGTGTAGTGCAAAAGGTCAATTACAGGTATGTTTCACCGCTTTCAGTTAAACTGTCACTAACTTATCTTGCAGATAAAATATGCCCATAATTATGAACGCATGCATGACTCGATTGTCTATGCAACCGCGCCCGGTATGTGATGTTCTTTATACCAGGTACTGAGAAATTCAAATTTTGAATAGAAACTTTATCGGACAGATAATTCTTACTGTCATATCGGATCGCTACATTGTGCTGTTATAATTACGATTACAAATTGTCAAGCATTTTAAAAACAAAATCACACTCAAAACTTAAAATGAACACACAAAACAATATAAACGAATCCAGTAGTGATATTCTGTAACTACAATATCATATCTCACGCGTGAGTCCGAAAGTGAAATTTGAATTAAAATGTTCCATTTCAGTCCCCAAATCACGCGTAAAATATAAGATGTATTGACAATCTCATATATCGCGCGTGAATCCTCGGGTAAAATGTATTTTTTTATTAAAATTTTACAACTCACTTTCGAAGTCACGCTTGATAAATGAGATTGTCGTTATAGAATAGCACTACAGTACACAAAGGTGTCAAACGTTCCGAGCAATGCGACAGGCAACAAGTTGTGCAAAAATCGAGCACCGACCGTACTAGATCGAGTTGGGAATGCGGACCGAATGCCGATGTGTTAATTTACCGCAACAATCGATTCTATAATCGATCTTAATTTCCAGGAATGTAATAAAATAAACATCGATTTGAATCGATTCGAGAATGTATTCATTGAACCAAGAATACTTACACAAATTCTTAAGTATGTTGTAGACTGTACAATGCCAGTGACATAGACAGTCGGGATGTCACCGATGCAAATGACAGAGCAACGTACTGACTAAACGAGGCAAAGCAGTCTCGCAAAGCTATTTAATCAGTCTGTACATCGTTTATGGCTATTCACGAATGACGGACTGGCATTCGGGAATATTCGGTCTAAACATCGGAATGAATGCATTCCGATGAAAAAAAAAAAAAACTCATCGTTTATTTTCGGTGGAACATCGGTCCGCATTCCATATTCAAATATAAACTTCGTGCCTGTCAGTTGGTTGAGTCCTTGCGGCACCGAGGAATGGGTGGACCAGAGCGACCTGATCTTATTGAAGACCAAGCTATGCCACGCCGCGTTCCTCGGCCCTTCTTCCGGCAATCCTGTTGGGGTGGTGTACGCTAGATATTCGTCTATAATATAAATACTACGTTTCTATACATGCGCCGTCCTTTTTACACATTGGAAATCAAATAAGGACGAGACTTTATTTATCAGACGATCACCGTCAATTGTTTTTTCATTCAATGATGTTCTAAAACAGTATCCATTACATATTATTGCCAACGCGAAATGAAGTCGATTCACGTTATAGACTTCAATAGTAAACTAACTTACATTTATCGACAAATCATAAAGCCATTATCGATAGACACGTTTCGATGTGACAGACTAGGTACAAACGTGAAGGGTCAAAACAGTCACTATGAACTGAGAATGGCGTTTCAATTACTCAAGTAATCCGGTGGGCTAGAGTAATATAATTAATGGAAATGGAAAATGTAATGGATACAGCCGGCCCGCTGTCTGCGCGTGCGCGGGTTGGTTGCAAAAGGAGTAATAAAGCTCCAAACCCACTAGATGCTATTATATTGATAATAAATAAATATCGCCAGACGAACACACCAACTATACGGTCCCACACTAAGCAACGCTTGTATTATGGGTACCGTACAATGGACTGGGGGCGAGCCCAGTATTTATTAATTATATAGACATTAAACATCCATGACATGGGTACAAACATTTGTGCTCATCACACAAAGTTTGTCCCTACCAGGATTCGAACCCGGGACCCTCGGCACAGAAAGCAGGGTCACTACCAACTGCGCTAATCAGGCCGTCTATATATTAATAATTACACAATGGCAATGGTTTTATCCTCTGATAAGGATAATAGAATGTACACCCGGTTAATGTGTCTGCTAGTTCCTCGAAATTGGCTGGAATATTAATCTGTAGGTATGTAAAATTCAATGACTTTTTCTATACATTTCAGTGACAGTTAGGAAGTTTGTCTAGATGTACGTATTAATTATTTACTAGCAGACCCGACAGACGTTGCACTGCTCCGAATTTTACAAATATCTAGATGACTTTTTGTTTGTTCTTCCCTATACGCACCTATAAACCTTCTTCGTACAATTACGAACATTAAAACAAATATCCAAATCGGTACAGCTATTGTTAAATATTCCTACGTCACAAACAGTGATCAAAATGTATTAATATAAATTTTAACCAAGATTTCACATTCAAGCTTCACTATCGCCCGATACTGGCTGTGTGTCACACACCTAACCAATAAACCACAGCCAAAGAACCGGTCCCTTAAGGACCCCTACGTACATCCGGCGGAGCTGCGTGGGCGCAAGCGCGACTGTCACTCAGCCGTTATATACTACGACCCGCATCCTCGCGATTTTCATAAGCCATTGAGAAATTGAGAGGCGATTTGTGAATGAGAGGACTTTGCCCAAGAAGGCATCAATGAAGTGCGTGCGCTTGCACACAGAGAGACCACAGACATGCTAATAAGCGTGTGACATAGTTTGATATTTATCTGTATCTATTAAATGGTTGGTGAACGAAAACTTGTTTGTGAGTGTCGCAAAAGCGTTTTCTCTCCTCTTATAGGATCTATCTTGATGCTTTATGGCTCGGAATTCTGGGTGTCTCAAGAAGGTGTGGGAAAGAGGAACTCTGCTGAGATTTGAACGTTGGAGAATGGAAATAGGTGTCTGAAGTGAAGCAAATAGATATGGCTAGAAATGTATATAGGTACTTTGCAAGGGCATGTAACAGATAAAGTACGAAGCAAAAGGTTTGGGAATTTGAGAAACGATCAGGTGAATTCAAGAGTGACGAGTATGAATATGAATGGACACAGAGGAAGAGAAAGAGAAGATGGATTGTATTAATAGTGATATGAACGAGATATGGGTTGTGAGTATGACAGAAACGGTCATGAATGGAAGAACACGAAAAATTGAGCCAACAAGGTGAGGATGTTAATTATGATTATGGTCCCTTTGTATAGTGACAGTCGGACTTGGGATACTCACTACTTGATTAAGTAGAGGTTTTGTTATCAACTGACCTTAAAGAACCCCTGAATTTGTACCTACCTATGCTAAAGTCACTAAATAATAAGTTTATCGTCAACAATCTCAATAAAGAAAAGGTAAGACACGTTAATAATCCACCACCCCCATAATACCCACCAACCATACCATATCCCAGCTGGAATAAACCCACACAACTCAAGAACACGAACTTACCAGATAACGGGACATGGTTATCATGCGAATGCCGACCCCTTTGTCCAAACGGACTCCTCAAGGACTTTGGACTTAGGAAGAATCTTCTTCTCGTGTGCGGTGGGGTGGGGCAGCTCTGTGTCAAGTTGCTTGGCTGTTTCGGCGGTTTCGGAAGCCGCAGCGGCGATTGCCAATCCGCATCTTGCCGCTGCGGCGACGGTGTGTACCTCTCCATCGCTGGCTTTCTCACTTGATTCCTGGCGCAGGAGGGGCACGCTTCGTTCCTGAACATGCAGGAGTAGCAGCGCTCATGTCCACAAGTGTCGATCAGTTTTCGCTTCTTGCCTTTGTCAAATGGCATGTTACAACTTGGACACGTGGTTCCGCCAGTCTCACTTTCCAGGAGCTGTCGTATTGCCGCCAAGTCTGGAAAGAAAAGAAGGAATTTTGAGTAGTATTTGAGATTCTATTTAACTAACACAATTATTACTTGTTAAACGGTGAAGGAAAACATCGTGAGGCAACCTGCTTGTCTGAGATAACCCTATGAATTACGCGTGAAGTCCGCCAACCCGCTCTGGGTAGCGCGGCGGACTATAGTCCAATCCACTTCGTACTGAAGGGAGGCCCGTGCCCAGCAGTGGGACATCACACATGGCACATATTATTATTATGATATTTGATAATAGTTGCTCAATTTGAAAAGGTCTTTTTGGGTCACTTTAACCATTACGTAGTTTAGATAGCTGCATCTGTCTAGCGATATTTTATTAAAGTACTTGGAATTTTAATAGTGTTTTGATTACAATACTGGTTGTACCAGCGTTAAGTATGCGATGTCGCCGCGGCGCGCCATGCTTACCAATCGATGTACACATTAACAAGCCTTAAAGATATTCTAGTAGAGGATAATAGTACAAGTCGTGGACCGCTTCCCGGCAGCGAGGCATCCCACTGCCAAGTTCTAAAGAAAGTCGGCGCTGCAGTACTCTTTACTCAGTGATAATGAATTATAACGTTGAATGAGGATGCTGTTAAAGTATTTTATGTTACTACATTCATTTTATAAATAAACAAACTCATTTATTAAACTGCGTCCGTTATAACTTCTGAAAAGGTCGACGAAATCAACACTTTAAAATTAAAGTATACGTAAATCAAATAATGTCTGAACGAAGAAGTAATTAAATACGAATGTTGCTTCACTGGTTGTGAGAGGGGAATTCTATCTCTTTCTGTCGCGTACCTATTAGGGTGTGGATACATGTGTATTGGGCAAGTGTGATTGCAGGTCTGTTGCTGTCGAATCTAAATGTGCATTAAAAATGCAACTACCGCTAATTACAGTTAGATTAAAATCTTGTTCCTTGAACATGTGTTGAGCGCGCGAATCGTAAACGCGCGGTTAAAACTACAGTCCGTATGTACCTGTACAGGTTTATGGATAGCTGGTACCTACTACATGCAAACTCACTACTCGCTTCGCATCGAGAATACGTAGAATCTACGTATTCACCTTAAACAATACATCATTGTAGTCTCAGATTGTTTAGTTCGGCGATTTCCTTCGTTGCGATGTGATTTTCTGCAGAATAATAATATTGGTCCATTGTTTATAAATCAATGTGTCGGTACGTGCGCGAGCGGCCCATTCGATCCGTTGATGATTCGTTAAAGATCAGTTAACGCCACCGTACTCTCGACTCGACCACTTGTGCTGATAGGAATCAATTTATATTGCAAGACGTAATTAATATTCAAATCGATCGATACAAGATTTAGATGTTGTAAGGTTGTACATCGGGGGGCAGTTTCACGAGCCTAGTCTTGATAAGCTATCGATGTTGGTTTTCTAAAATGAATAGTATCGTCATATGATTGAACACATTCCGATCATTTAAATAGATATGTACTTATTGAAGTATATATTTAATATTTATAAAATAATTCTGCTGTCCTTGTATGTCCTTTTATACTGACATCCCGGTTGCCTCGACAAATGACACAGCAAGAAGATTGGCCGTCGCATGCGCATGCCAAGAGATGTTTTACACGTTTTTATTTTTTCCTTTTGCAATGCCTACGCGTTTATTGTGGGAGAATTATTCTACTTACAGTATTACAATGCGCCAATTAATTACATAAATGAATGATAACAGTTCAGTGTGAACAGTGACACAATAATAAATAATGAAACAGAAATACTGTGAATACAAACACGTCCGTCACAAAACACGTTTCCATATTCAAACCACGACACACCGTTGTCAGTGATTGGATGAATTTTAATGGTATATAACCATACAACTGCTTTCCATTTGTGACCTTTACGAAAAGCCTTTTCTGCGTGTTGATATATACAGGGTGGAAACGTGCTTGTGACGTGACGTTGTTTAATGAAGCCTGTTAAAAATAATTTATGGGACTCGACGGTAAAAGCATATGACATAATGATTTTTTTTCTAGAACTTTTGAAAGTAATTGCTTTTAAAAGTTCGTTATGATGCCCCAAGCTGTAGTTTCCAGTAACAATATTGGTGTCATCTTATACTGTAATATGAATGGCCCTCACCTACTTTGCTTTAATAAAAAAATATGAAAGAAGACTAGTGTCTTAAAATAAAACTAATTAAATGGATTTTATCGCGTTTATTTTATGTTTATACGTTCCCGACGTTTCGAGACCCCAAACAACAACTAAATACGAGGGTTCCCCAGTTCAAACTATGACACTAGGACGTCAAACACAGTCTTCCCGTGACCATGGTTGCTGTAAAGCAGCCGAAACGCAGGGAAAGTAAAAACATAAAATAAACGCCATAAAATCCGTTAAACTAGTTTTATTTCAACGTGTAGTATTCGCGTAAATATAAGAAATCAAGACTAGTATAATTTAATTTATGCAAAAAAATCCCTTTGCTCTAAGATTCAATGAAGAGAAACGCAATAACACTATGATCCGTTGTAATATTATTTTTTAAATTTCTTTAACTTTTAATAAAATGGCGAGTATTTATTCTTCAAGATTTAAAATCCGGAAATATCCCATCAATCACGATTCCAAAATGATCGCCAACTAAATTAACATAATTTTGGATGTCGTGCAATTAAGGTCGGCCATTTATTTTTGTCATGACATCATCAGCTCACCTGTAATGATCGTCCAATATACTGACGATATTTACACAGAGCTCAAAAAAAACTTTTGCGAATAAAGTTCTATTGTATTAAACTTAGTACAATTTGTATTTATTTAAGAAACCAATCAATAATAGCTTGAACAGATTTTTTATCGGTATAAATCTGGCATGCATGATGATAGACTAACTATTAATGCTATAATGATTCGGAGCGATCTAAATGCAAATCTTAGTAATCTTTCCGAAACAGATTAGGATGAACATAAAACTAATTAACACTCTTCAGATAAAGATCTACTTTGTTCAAAACCAAACTTTATGGCAAGAGTGGGCGCCTCGCTTAACTCCATAAATCTCTTACATCTTGCCTCTACATTTACCAAGACTATATTAATAGCCCCGATAACTGTATTTTTTATGTTTTGTAACGACTTATATATGATTCGTGTAATATGTGACATTTATTAACTTATCAAATTACTTCAAGTGACATTCAGTTTTGTAAGATTATAAAGTAGCCATTTGAAGCGAATCATGAAGATACCGCTGATGCCCCATTGCTCGCACATTCCTTAACACTGCGTAAGTAGGATTATTTCTTAAGTCAGAGACGACTCTATATTTTCCGAAGCACACAAGCTTTGTTATATATATAAGCAATATATCTATAGACTTATTTACCACAACATGTTGCATGGTACAGTGTGCCTTCTGTCTAGCGAACGCTGACTCACGCAAATCCACTCAAGGCAAAAAATCATTTGCGATCGTTGTCACAGTGTTATCTCTGCCATCATCTTAACTGATCGTGCAACAGAAATCAGGCTTTACTCCCTGTAACTAAAAGCTACGTTCTTCATTATTTAAACGCTAGCAATGGTAATGTTAACTTTGTTTTTTTGTGACGAAACGAGTTTTAGGTCACGCGTCAGTGGGATTATTAAAATAATTTACGTTAAACGACTCTACGAACGGCCCAACCTGGCGCCCAATCTGTCGGCTGAATTGTAGAGTCCCTACAAATTGGCATGTAGAGAGGCAAGTTGGCTATACATTTACATGGCAATTGGTAGGGACCCTACAAATCGGCTCTACAGATTGAGTGGCAAGTTGTGCCGTTTGTAGAGGCTTTAACTCATCAGTATCCAGTCGTTAAGATTTTTTTTTGTTGAGCAGCCTCTATTAGAGCCAGACAGCGGCGGCGTCATTATATTTTTTGTTTTGTTGTGTGATGCGTCTAGTTTTCGTGGCTACAAGTTCTTTAGTTCTTAGGTTATTATTCACATGGTATTTAGTTTTTGTAGAATGGGCTATTTCATTAGTATTACGCCTTTGACCTAATGGTCATAGTGAGATGATAATGTATCTACCCTGCTGAGTATTAACCATGGGTTATACAGAATATTTCAGAAAGATTATACTAAGCCTTGAACTTGTGATTCTTTAGCGCATTTGTGATCATTATGTGATTCATAGACAAATTTTGACAAAATAGCTATTGTCATTTTTTGTGTGCATTTTTTTTTAAATTTGCTTTTCGAAATTCCGACTTGACATATTTATTATAAACGCACTTAAGTAGCGCAAATTCAAGGCTTGGTATACCTTTTCTGTATCACCTGTATAATAGTGAAAACCTTTTTCGGAATTGTTGTCCAGTAATATTTTCATAATGACTCAATAATTTCAGACAGGAGTTCAAAAAAAAGAATTGTGTATGAGATGATAAAAACCTATTCCATATATTTTTAAATACTTTCAATGTACATTCATAGCGGTTTTATAGTATTTATAGATACACAGATGTCAGATAAGATATAGATAGATAATGGCGTCGGTGTTTTGATCATTATCATTCTATTATAAAAATGGATATTCGATTAATACAATCTAAAAATGAATAAAGCCAAAACTATAAACATTATTAATTTAGTACAATCACAATGTATTTGCATAAAAAGGGGAAATACTAATTGCGAAATAGTTAATGTTATATTTGTATTTAACGATAAAAGTTTATTACTCTATAAAAATAAAGTAACGTTAAGGATACTATAAAAACCTGATTTCACAAATCGAACAATGTCAATAATACAGCACTTATTACGAACGCACAAAGTAGTATATTGTTTGTGCAGCCAATTTGCAGCTCAGGCGAATATTTGCTTAGACACAGGAAACGATAGATGTAACAGCTGTCACCGCCAATAGTTGTATGTGCCGTTAGAATTTTCGCTTTTACAACTCTTAAATGGAAATGTTTGTTTTGAACGATTAACATTTTGTTTGTACATCGACAGTTCGCGAAGAAAAAACATATTTTTTTCGAATTGATTTTTTCCCTTTCGCTGTCGTCAGCAACTATTTGAAGATAAGAAAAATGAACACAAAAGTGGTGTAACAATTACATTGGATTTATCCCTGGAGAGGGTGAGGGAGGGAAAGGTGTAGTCCCTTTAAGTAGATCTTCAGTGCAACGGAAAAAATAACACAGGATTTTTTTTATTTTTAAGTTACCGAACTCAAACTCAACTAACGTACGACCTTCTCCATAAAACTGTCAGTGTTGTGGAAGTTATGAATAAGTTATGAGTACTAACATATAATGTTGTTTTTTGTTTGGTTTAGCGATTAGCGAAATGGATGCTATAACGACTATTGAAATGTCAGAGTAATAAAAGTATGAGTTGTGAGTTGGCACCGGATAGCTATTGGAAATTGTCATTTTTGTGTGAGATTTTCACTTCGGTCGGGTCGTAAAACTTTACTATTGATTTGAGTAATAACTTAGAGTTAGCTCAAGGCATTTTCTGGGCGTGGCCGTCGTTAATGTGCAAACATTTTTCAATACAGAGATGTTAAGAAATCTTCTTATCTTTCAATATGGAAATTAGTTAAACTTTATTATTTTTATGAGGTTTGTCACTAAATACCAAATAACATATATTAAAAGTACGCGCCAATTCTGGCTCTAAGTAGATTAAAAAAAAAATATTCAATTTGGCTTCGGAATATTATTCTAGACTAAGATCACCAAATATCATATGGCTAAAGCTATAAAAATGTATAGGAAATTATAGATAAGATATATGAAATCATTGAAAATTATAATCTCAGATAAATTAATTACAATATCATAATATGTATTAGATTATATGCAAATGTAATCACCTGGATCAATAAAATCACATTATTTTTATTGTAACCTTTTTATCACTATATTTAGCAATAAGCTATATATCTATAGCACTATACGCTATATTTAATACTTAATAGCCCCTTTTTATGCCCCACTGTTGGGCACGTGCTTTCATTCAATGTGAGGGGAATACGGCAATAGTCCACTACGCTGGCGTAATGCTGGTTGGCGGACTTCACATCACACATCTTTCGAGGGGTTCTCTCAGACAGGTTTCCTCACGATGTTTTTTCCTTCACCGTGTAGCAAACGATAAGCATTGTTGAAAATGAGATTCGCACATGAATTTCAGGAAACCGAGAGGTGCGAGTCGGGGTTTAAATCTCAGAACCTCATTGCCGAGGCAAGCTTTCTACCCAACCAGGCTATCACTGTTTTAATACTACAAAAAATTACATTCAGAACATAAAATGTTATTACTAAGTACTCCCAATTACGTTAATTACATCCTTTATCATATGCCTCAATCCGCAGACTAGCTAATGAATGTTCACGTAGAATTAATTGCTTCTAATTAACCGGTGGATGTCATAACGATGGTTAGTCATCAGTCTGATGATGATGATGATGATGAAACGGAATTCCTGTTAGGCACTTGAGCGTATGGTAATATAGATATGTTGAGAAGACTGATGATGGGAGGGAGTTATCAATAATTGTGTAGTATGCTGACTTTTTTATCTATGACATTTTAGCTAGCTTGTTTATGAAATGTTATTTAATTTTTATTGTACTGTTATCATTATTATATGGAGGTGATTTTTTTTTTATAATTATATAGTCTTATAATTATTGTATGGAGGTGTTTTTTTTTTAAATTAATAATCCATTCGCCCATAGGTAAGGATAGAAACATTATTGTAAGTAAATATATGACAGTTAGACCGTATACCAAGTTGTATTGTTGTGAGTTCATTAATTCATAAATCTTATAACTCACAAACGAGGACGACTGTCTCCAGACTGACTGGTACCTAAACAAGAGAAAAAGTCACAGTTTTATTGTTGATAATACAAAGACTGCAAAAGTTTTGGCATTATTATATTTTTAATATATTTATAGAATAGTTGCTTGCTAATAATGCTTCAGCTACCAAACTAAGAACTTTTACATGTAACAATTATTTTATAATAAACAGTGCTTATGTTTTCCAAGCTTGTGTGTGTTTAAGTGAGGAACAAAGACGCCGGTAGTGTGTTCCATTCCTTGGCAGTACGCACGATGAAAGTAGAAGCAAAACGCTTAGTGCGTACCGCAGGAATGTCCACAGTGTACGGATGACACTTGTCCGTGCGTCTTGTCGACCGACGATAGTATGGAGATGGGGGAATTAATTCGTGTAACTTAAATATTTACGTCATTATTTGCCATTACATATTTATTAGATGTAACACTTTATTCATCTCATCTATCTGCGCCCTTGGTATGACTACTTACTCGTTATAATTGAATTTTTAGTTGTTTTCCTAGCAGATCCAATTGTAATTTATTTGAAAACAGCCTACTATTGCCTTTTCTGTGATTTATTTAAAACATTCACTTAACTGGTCAGTAGGTAGTCTGTTAGTTCTGTTTACTTTTAAGTAATTATTTAAATCCGAAAATAAATATGAAGCCTTATTTGCTACCCTCACAACTTATTCCACTACTGGCATCGTTCAAACAAAGCATATAGGCTCTCGAACGTGGGAAAGTATACATTAATTGAAGTGCATTTGGTTCCGTACAAATTAGTTGCGTTTGGAGTTGAAAAATGTTCACCATTTGTGGTACAGCCTAATTTCCGATGCTGTTGACTGTTGGTGGTATATATTTCAGTGGTCCAATTAAGGGAACAATTTGTTTAAGATGTAGGCAAGGTAATGTTTGGATGCTGTTTTAAGATAATTTAATATTTGTTTCCTTTCTGTAAAATGGTACACTACTAGAAAAAGGTAGATACAGTAAGTAGAAACCTGTCTTTAAATATGTGAGTGGCTTTTGGTAATAAGTAATAATGGGTAACGTCTAGGTTTTTAATATAATGCGGCGGGACCGAATAATGACGCAAAGAGTAAACAAACACTGAACTATCAGATTACACCCAATTACGTATACCAATAGCAATCAAATTTTTATTGCCATCAAGTACTGCATTTAACAATGCGGAAGTATTAGTTCATAATGGTTAATTACTTAACGGGGCGACGCAATGATTGCTTGCCGATTGCTGCTATGCTTTGATACAATGATTGACATAATCGATCAATCAATCGATTGGACTCGATACTCGAAAGCTCTGTGCATTCCTGTTCATTGCAATTGTGAGCAATTAAATATAAATGATAATGTAAACATGTTTTTGTTAGGCATTTTCAATTTTTTATTAAATGGGTCAGAAATTCAAGTAAATTGACTAATTTTAAATTAAATTATTAATCAAATCATTATTCCGTCTTCTTCTTCTTAGTCCTCTCACTCTTTAATGTGTGGTTGTGGTTATTGTGTTATTGAGAATTCGTCAAGATCCTTCGCCTGTTGGACGCTCTCATCAAGTAATGCTTGATGCGTTCTCAACACAGTCGAGGGCAGTTCGCGAGTCAGATCAGTCACTGGCTTTTTACTCGTATCCGAAGATATTTGAAGACGTTTCAATAAGTTATCAACTTCATGTGTCTGACCGAACTGGCTTCATCAACATTCTCTAGGTCTATTTTAATGATAATACCCAACAAGATTTGAATATATTATTTTTAAATGTTACGTAATAAAGTCAGTGATGAAATCTGAGTGGGATTGTTCGTATTGAGATCCTTTCCAATTAGACGAAAAGTCGGGTCTTCGAGTGAGTTAAAGCATCATTAGGTAAGCACGATCGATAGAAAGGAGCTACTATGAGTCTAAGAACAACTCGAAATAATCTATTATTATTATTTTTTACTTATAGCCGACTCGCTCGGACTATGAGAAAGAGGGAAGAGAAAGTGAACTATATTATGAACTAAAATGTATAAGGTGTGATAAAAATGGTGTTAAATAGTGTTAATAGTAGTAATAGTGTTAAATTGTAACAGGTTAATCAGTAACTTATATAGATCATGTTGACGTATTTCCAGACGACCGGTGGCGATACAATAATTTGGAGTGAAAACAAAGTGACTTGTCGTAGTATACCGTCAGGTGTTTCACACGCTAAGCGGCTATGAAAACAGAGCATCGATACCCCAAATGCCACATTCTCACAGGAAATACACACTTATTTATACACCTATGTATATAACTGTTTGTTATTATAGGTACAGACTGATTCAGAAAGGGTATACTAATCCCTGCATTTCTATAGCGCATTATATATCATTATATGTCAATTTGAAAATCGGAGCACATAACATAATATATACAAGATCCCGACAATGACCGTTGGGGCATGACGGCCGCTTTGCCCCAACGGTTATTGTATGGAGAATTGTCAATTGTTCTGAATAATAATTCTGATAAAATTATCCAGTATGTTTTTTTTCAAGAAATTCATTTTAAATTCGAACTATCTATACATATAAATAAAATTGGAGTGTCTGTTTGTAATATTAAAATAACCGCTTTTTACTAAGTGCATTTGGATGTATACACATTACCTATGCCGAAACAACATTTTTTACAATTTTTGTCTGTCTGTCTGTCCGTCTGTCTGTCTGTCTGTCTGTCTGTCTGTCTGTCTGTCTGTTTGTTCCGGGTAATCTCTGAAATGGCTGGACCGATTTTGACGGGACTTTCACTGGCAGATAGCTGATGTAACAAGGAGTAACTTAGGCTACTTTTATTTTAGAAAAAAAAATAGGATCTCTCTAAAAAAAATTAAAACCAATGTTGCAGCGCTGCGCCTGATTAAGTTTGATAGCAACAATCTGCAATGCGTCCCGCGGGATCAGAACGCGAGCAGGCTGTTGCCAACGGTTGAGTCTTTGTTAAATACCACGCGGACGAAGTCGCGGGCAACAGCTAGTATGTTTATATATATGTATATTAAACTTTATTGGACAGTCTGCACATACATAAATTAAATAGGATTATTGTCTGTTTATCTGTTTGTTACTTGAAATACTGCTTGTCAAATTTGTCGGGGCTTTCTCTATGGAAAGTCTTTGCTTAGACTAAATAGATAACACACAAGTCATTACTTTATGACCATGCACTGGGCGCCAACAGCAAAGCAAAATCTATAATTGCGCGGGTGGAGCCGCGGGCAAAAGTGACCGTTATATATTTCTAATAAACTCATTAGTATGGTACCCACAGATTACATAATAGCGACACCTGAATCCAGTTTAAACGTCATTAGCTTCTATAGCAAATCATCTATGACAGGGGTTCCCAAACTTATTTTGTCTACTGCCCACGTTGAGAATGAATTATTTTTTAGCGCCCCCATTTTTACACCTACTTAAAAACCACTATAACTTCAAATTAAAGTAATTATTGTAAGCCTCTACACAACGCACGTTTTTTTTTCTGGGTCTCTTACCGCCCCCCTTTAGGCCTGCAGCGCCCACAAGGGGGCGTTATCGCCCACTTTGGGCAAGGCTGATCTATGCTATCAGCGCTTCATGCACACCAGAACACCACAATAAATCATGGGCTTTCTACTGAATGAACAGAGCTTAATGATGTATGTGGTTCTGTGAATACAATTGCGCATAATCAATGTTAATAGCGTGTACCTACATTAGCTTCTGTTATTAGGAGTTATGTAGAAATTAGGTGGGCACGCCGTACGTGGGTGATATTAGATCCTCGAATTTTGCTGTGGCAGCGGAAGGCCAAGTCAATGGGAAAAAGGGCTAGGAAGTGTTTATTCTATACAGGAATTGTTACTTTATAGTTCATAAAAATATTTTAAAAAGCATTCCCTACTATGCTAATAATCACAAATAAATAAGATTTGAAATTAGAATTGCCTTAATAAAGATTCGATCGATTCGAAGAGCATTTTCATCAATGTTATCCCAATAATTGTTACATATTAATTCTGTTTATTATTTGACAACTTGGTATCCATTTTTAAAGCAATATTAATGACTTGGAGCAGTTAGAAAAAAAATATCATAATGAATCCCGATTTTTAACAAACTTGGCCTATTTGGATCACTTATAAAAATGTAACTGAATGTATAGTGGGGAATGTATATTTTTAGAAATTTTAATAATAAATCCAAGCTGTTTATAGCAATGAAGCAGAAAGTAAAATGGAAAGTTGTACGTTTATTGCGGACAGTTGTCACTTTCAATGGTACTGTACTGATGGGAAATAAATAACTTATGGTTTCTCTTGGAAGCCGATTAGGTACTTATCTACATCTGCCCCCTGATTACGTAACTTGCAATAGCCTAGCGATAGCAGTAATCGCGCAATATTTGCTTTTAAATTCGTATTACGTAGCGCTGCGACGTCATACAAATCTGCGATTTGAAAGCAATTATTGCGAGATTATTGCTGTCGCTTTTCTTTCGCTAAGCATGAAAAGATACGTAATCTCGGGCTGGTTCTATCATAATATCGCCAGACGAACACACCAACTGCAGAGCTTCTCAATTCGGCACGGTTTTTTTTTCTTCATAACATAAATTCGTTTCTATAACGGTACTACTAAACCGTTTGAGAATGGTAAAATGATCTACAGGCGAAATATTCTTTATCTATATATACTTGACGTCTGTTAATTTGGATTAAGGTAAAATGGTGGTCTCCATATATAAGGTGTAACAATAAAAGTGTAAAATATTTAAACAGGGGTAATAGTAAACATAAAATTCCCAAAGGAATAAATCAAATTATTAGATATTTAAAAAACTACACCCTGTACTGAGTGCGTGGTCAAACGCTACTGGTTCGCAATCTTGAAAAAAATCAAACATCATTTACACAATTATTTTAGTACATCAACGTGGTCCATATAACTGATTCATCGGTTAATATATTTTAAGTCGTTAAATTACAAGGCAAATTAAAGATAAGGAATTAAGGTAAATTAAAGTTAAAATTTAAATTTATCTTTTTTTGGAATGTAATTAAAACATTATATTAGATTCAGTAAAAAAAAAACACTTTCAATCGTATACGAAAAGTTCATTCAAGTTTGCTAAATCTCATCCCTTTATGGGCAAGCCGTTAGACGCCGGCTCGGTCGCGCAACGCAGTTGGTTCGGTCCCAGCTCGTGCTTACATAAATAAATGAAAACTGATTAATTACGTTTTAACCTGTTAAAGTCGGCTTCAATTTGTGTTAAAGCAACGGTTACAAGAAAAAAAAGTTTCCCAAAAGTTATTTTGAGAATTTTACTCGTGACACACGGGTAATTAAATTGGCGAGTAATTATTTTTGCTACCAATTATCTAAAACGGTGAAATTTCACTTACATAATGAATATTGCTTTCTCGACGACGATACGAGTGCGGTAGTGCAACGACTACTGAGCCAGTATTGTTTAGCTTTGAAAAAATGACGCCTTTTTAATGGTTCAACAAATAATGGAGCAGATATACGTCAATAGTTTAATTACCATGGTGCGGATTGAACCCTGAACCTTTTGACTTAGAGAGCGGTCCTTCTAACCCAGGCTATTGATATTTTTTATTAGGCGTTGAATATCGTGTTGTACTGGAGTTCTTGGAGTTTCTTGGAGCACTCCGAACGGGTAGCAAAGTTGTGGCTTAGCATTTTATAACTATTTTGACGATTCATAAGTACTATACTTAATGGTTTACATGAATAAAAAAATATTCTGATTCTGATTCTGTGAAAGTTTTCTTTGGTCTTGCGTTTTTTTTTATATATATTTATTGTTTGATCCATGTATATACGAGGACTACGGATTTTATATTCCGTTCACCCAACAACCAACATTATCTACGCACATGCTGCCAAACTTTCTCAGCCGTATCCCTTCCCCCCAATTATCTGGCCGGGTCGATGCATCGGGCGCGCATTAATTTCAGTCCACATTTATTCGTTTTACTCCTTTTAGGTTTATCTCGCGGGTCTCCAATCTCGTTGATTAACCAGTTCCGTACCGCCATTTTGATATTCGATTATCGCCCTGGAGATTCGTTGGTGAATTTGACAGTTTAAAAGCAAATCGGTGATGATTGTGATTTATTAAGAAAGCAGTTTGATTGAGTGTGTAAGCTAATTGATGGTCGTGTTTGCTTTAGCAGCGGTTCACAGCTGGAGATTGATCTGTTTCATGTTTACCAATACAAAATTGAGTTACGAATCTTTATACGTATGGCACCATATATTCGGACAACCAGGGGCCCAATTCTGCTAATTTAAATAAAATGATATACAATTGCCATTCCAGCGACACACTATTGAGGTTCCATCACGACTGTGACAGATTGGCTATTCTGCTAAAACTTTAATGACGTCTTGATGGAGTCTCATTCTCAGTGTCAATGGTTGTGTGTCGACTGATAGAAACGTCAGATAACGAGAAGAATACGAAATAGTTCTATGGCAGTTGAATGGCTGGTCAGTGGAAAGCTGCTGGGCTGAAAAAACGAGTAGACTACCGAATGTCTAGTGTGATTCAATCGACACGCTATCGACACTCCACTGAAGCGTTTGTAAAGTAGCAGAATTGAGCCCCTGGTTGGCACAATTGGTAATGACCGTTCTGTATCGAGAGTCCATAGATTTGAAGTCTTCTTCATTCTATGCCATAGCAGGGTTCTATTCTATCCTAACGTTGAGTGATAAGCATAAATATTTGTACCCAAGTCACGAATGTTTTAATATCGGTGCCAGTATTTATACAGGGTTCATCCTTGGTCCATTGTAAGGTACCCATAATATAAGCATTACTTTCTTTGGGGCCGATAGATAGTGTATTCGCCAGGCGATGTTATTATTTATGAATAAAGTTTGAGCGTCAATAGCTTAGAGGTGAGAAGGTCGCCCTGGTAACCTAGAGGTTCTGAGATCGCTCCCAACCCTGATAAACTTTTGACTTATAGCGAGAGACTCTACCAATAGGACTAATATTTTTCTGCTAAAGGCGTTGCTGTATATGTATGTAACGATGCGATATCAAATACTTTTTCATTACAACTTGTACTTAAGCGCATTTAATAACTACCACATAAGATACTAATAGTAAACTTTAAAAAATGCACTAACACCGGCTGCGCACGAGTCGCCCACGCTCTCGGCTCTATTTTATAGCAAGTTGACATACAACAAGTGTCATATTACATGCCCACAAACTATAAACGGTTTCCCTTATACTTTCACGTATAAATTAAATCTGCGTTCGTTGCAATATCGCCTTTATTGGTGCACGTGAATTGATTGTTAAATTAGACGGCTGCAGTTAACCAGCTAGTTAGTAATGAACGATACTTAGGTATCGGGTTTAATTTCTGGTTTTTGCATTACTGATTTGTTTTGTACGGTTATTTTGGCCTGAAGCTTTTTTAGGGATAAATTATTGTCTTAATTTCGTCTTGTCCTATCAAACAAATGGAAGGTAGCCGGTGGATGCGAGTGGCGGAGGACCGTGATGTGTGGAAGTCATTCGGGGAGGCCTATGTCCAGCAGTGGACGTCTTTCGGCTGATAGCATAGAATAGATATATATCCAACAAAATCGTCAATTCTACACGAGTATCAAAGAATCCTTAAATCAAAATAACGGTAAGCTTAGCAACCGATTGCTGCTGTCTTTAAATGCAACTCATTTTTAAATTCAATTAACAAAAATAGTGTTAAATATTTTAAACGGTTAACAAGTGATAACGGTCACGTTTATGTATAAAATATATGTGTATGCAGTGTTTGATTTTTCTGTGAGAAAGCGAGACGGTATCATTTCATCGTGGACTTAGTATGTAGTGCTATTTTTTAAATTTCAAATAATTTGTTTTTTTTTCGAGACTCCTTAAAATATTTTACACTATTATTGTTTAGCCTTATTAGATAATTATTTATTATTCCTCTTCATAACGGACAGACGGCCACAGTCATACCATAAGGGTTCCGTTTTTACGATTTCGTTACGGAACCCTAAAAAATACATACAATTGATGTGTTTGTGTGTCCATATTTATTTCACACACACCCTTAGATTTGAAAATCGTGATAAAGCAATAAATTAAAAAGGGTCTTTCAATATGAGTCCAAAATAGCACTTAAACTTAGCCCGAGGGCACTCAAATTGATAACCATCAAAGTTCATATTATTCTTGTTCTGTGAAGCCATACAACTTTTTTTTTTGGTTAAATACGAATACGGCCCGAGTTTCCTTCGTAAAGAGGGGGGGTTTTGCCCAGAAGTGGGTCATTAAAGGGCTAAGTATCATCTTCGGCATGTTAAAAATTTAAATACATGCAATTTGTCGTGTTGTTAAATTAATTTGACAGTTAATGATGGTAAGTACGTGATATTTAATTGGTTTTGCGTCATAAGATGATGGCTCCTCGCTGTGAAGATGGAAGTTATATGAGAAATTTCATAAGAAAGTTGTAGCATTTTTTCAATATGTTCTCTGAGCTGGTTTTAAAATGTGAATGATTTTAAGAGATACATTAAGCTTGACCAAAACACTAGAATTTTATCGTGTTAGTTACACCATTTATAACTCAAGAACGGGTGGGATTTTTATGATGTTTGATTTTTTGAATTTGTCTCCGCCCGGAATAGCAGAATAACTATTAAAACATATCTGAGGCGGTACTAAGTTTATCGGAACATCTACTATGACATAAAAAAACTAAGAAATACGTATCAAAAACATGTTCTATCAGTTTACTAATTGGTCGTCTATATTTTACAACGATTATAATAAACTTTTTAAAACGAGGTGCTACCGGTACGAGTAATATATTTTTCAACCGATAAAAATAAAACGTGTAAATGATCAACACTAATTATTTGCTGGGTAGCTGTAAATGTGAAACAGGAGCCAGAAACGATACGATGTGAAAATAAAAATGCTCTGATGATACTTTATAGGTACCTACTTGATTATGAGGTGGGGTGTTAGTGAAAGCGATTAACGCTTTATATTGTAAGATAAAAAAAACGATTAAAATTACTGTAAACTGACAACGAATATATAAAAAAAACTAAGAAATAAGGTTTGATGGCGATTCCTAATCATTTCCGTTGTATGTACTTAATTAGCCTCCCATGGCTTTGCCGTATTCGGGTAAAAATGTAGGCAATCCATACAAACTATCTGTATGTTGTGTTGTGTTAATAGAGTCGCCAAAGCATCGAAAGCTCTAGAATACAAAAGCACTAAGTTATTTAAACATCGGAATACGAGCTATTCAAGAAATTTAAATTTTAAAATATTATGGATGTATTAGACGCTTTGCATCGTTTAGTTGTAAGTATAAAATCGCTTGTCGCTGTCACTGAGACAGTGTTCCAAACACTTTAAGTGCTTAAGGGGTCGCATGCACTCAGAAACCGCGTCACTAATTTGAAAGCAGGTTGAAAGCTTTCGCGCTGATTTGATTCCATATTGGATTTTTTTTATGAAGATTTTAGCGAGTGTTAATTGGTAACGTGTCGAATAAATTAAATTATCCAATTGGTCCTATCCAATTATTTTGTACTTATATTCAACTAGCTGTTACCCGCGACTTCGTCCGCGTGGTATTTAACAAATTATTAAATTTTTCATCGGATTTTTTTTTCGTACGATCCTATTTTTTTTTCTAAAATAAAAGTAGCCTAAGTTACTCCTTGTTACATCAGCTAGCTGCCAGTGAATGTCCCGTCAAAATCGGTCCAGCCATTTCAGAGATTAGCCAAAACAAACAGACAGACAGACAGACAAAAAATTTAAAATGTTGTTTTGGTATATGTACCGTGTATACATCCAAATGCACTTAGTAAAAAGCGGTTTTTTTTTAATATTACAAACAGACACTCCAATTTTATTTATTTGTATAGGTATGTTTTTAAAGTAACTTAAGTAAATAAAAACTTGATAATAATTTTGCAAGTGATGCTTTTAAAACTTGTGTTCACTTGAAGAACTAAAAGACGATACTTAATCCTACATTCAACTATTAGCGAGGCCAGAATCTGACGAAGATTGTCATGATCCCAACGCTATCAAAACAATTCTTGGTGGAGGAGATGTTTTTATATATTTTGTGTGATAAAAAGAAATCACTCTAGAATCGGACGTTGAAGTTGACCCCTTCAACTACGCTTACCGGGAACAATGCCGGTATTAAAATACTTTTTGTTAACTGCAGAACCCCTTGATATGTATTTTATCTATGTCTGAACATCACGCTATAAAAAAAATGGTTGGAAGGTCGTGGCGAGGACTACGAAAGCAAGATTAGCAATTAATTCCGAGCACGATATGGGGTGGGTAAAGGGCAATATAGGGTGAATTTATGACAACCTGATTAGCTCAGTTGGTAGTGACCCTGTCTTCTACGCTGAGGGTCCCAGGATCGAATCCTGGTAGGGACAATTTTTGTGTGATGAGCACGAATGTTTGTACCCGAGTCATGGATGTTTAGTATCTATATAAGTATTATATACTGAGCTCACCCGCATTCCATTGTATGAAATCCATAATACAAGCATAGCTTATAGTGCGACCGTATATATGGGGTGTTCGTTTGGTGATATTATTATTATTTTAATTTGTATTGCATAATGAGAACAAAATTTTATACCGTAACGACTGTATTTCCCGATGGGGTAAAATTCCCCGAAGGGGTAACATTATCCGATGGGGTATTAACCTCCCGAATGCGTCGAAGGTACATCATTTTTCCAACCCTCTTAGACCCCAAGATCTGATGTATAGGTACATAGCAAGCTTATAATCATACTAGGCGCATTTTTTAAATATAAGCTTATATTGGATAAATGTCGCCAGACGAAAACAAAGTGTATGATTCGAATTTGTCAAGACGGGATTCGAACCCGCAATCGCCTGGCGTAGTGACCCGAGCGGCTATACTCAAACTCCTAAATAAAGGCGACTTAAAGAAAAAGGATCGTAAGAAAGGATTAAAATACCCCAAATTTTTGGGGTAAGTCAAAAGACCTCCTAGCAAGTAGACATAATAAAACATGTCTTGTTAATATTAACATATTAAAATATCGACGACTTCTCAACGACAGTTGTATTAAAAGTGGGGTGGGGCTCATTACTAAGCGTTTTCAATTGTGCTCATGTGTCGTGACATAACACTTGACGTTATTTACGATACACTGCGAGTTAGACCACACGTGTGATGTACTTTGATATTTTTGTACGACAAGCCTGCCATGAACTATTAATGCGACTCAAATCAAGACCTCAATTGATTTAGTTCGCAAATTTGTACCAACGGCAATTTTGTTGGTACAAATTGGCGAAGTAGATCAATTGAAGTCCTGATTTGAGTCGCATTAATAGTTCATGGAACGCCCCCAGTTTATCGAATTGAAATATATAGCAGTTTTACATTTCAAATAAAGAACATTACAGAAATTATTTGAGAAAGTTGATATTTTTTTCTTTTGTGAAAAGCCAGTATTTAGGTTTTTCATTGGTAAAATATTTCTGAGATAATATTAACAGTACACTTTTATTAATTTATTCCCTAAAACCTATGTCCATTAATTAATATTTAAAGCGTATATTATATGAAATCTCCAATTTCGATATGTGGTTAATCATGGCTTGAACTTCCATCGATTCCTTTGGGATTGTGTGAAACATGGTGGGCGAAATTATTTGCTCTCTAAAATGAGCATTGAAAATTTACCATACACTTTTTTATTACAGGGTTCAGGGTACCTATAATAATTTATAAAATGTGGCTTAAAATCAAAGTGGTCAGTTTATCAGCCCGCCCATGTCGTAAATGCCAATTTAGTGTAATGGTTGTAAGTTTTATCGTAAAATCCCTTCTTAATGTTGCACAACGTAAGGTTGTAAACATCGATTACGTGGTAAATATCGGTTTTAGTGATAAGTTTTAGTGATTTAAATATTTTTTTTTTCAAATATAACGACCATTATGCTATATTTACACGGATTGATGGTGAAGTTTAGGCTGTAACACAGAGAAGGTTATTGAGTTCTTATATTAACGCAAATACTACACACTAAAATAAAACTAATATTACAGATTCAACCATACAGACCTCCCGTGACCATGGTTGCTGTAAAGCGGCCAAAACGTCGAGAACGTAAAAACAAATTATACATGCTATAAAATCTGTAAAATGTATTTAAATTTCAACAGAAAAGGTTAGTTCGACATTGATTCACACAGAGTACACTGGGTAAGTGTAGTTGAGAGTAATGCATAGTTAACTATGCCAATCATTCACTATAATGATATAAAATGTCCTAAACGCAGCATATAAAAGTCGGTTATGCCGTTTTGAGTATCAACTATCGATGTAAGCCCAACGTGTAACTTAATTTGTGTTTAATTGTGTCATTATAAAAGAATATGTAGCAGTCACAACAGTATTTTTTAAATTGCCCTACTGTCTTTCACCATTCTGCCGTCTATCGGACTACTGACATCCGCTACTCTGTGGTACAAAACCCACTCATTAATTTAAGCACGCTAATAAATCAACACGTCAAAATTATTTATTCTGTGTCAGTGCTGCTCTGAAATCGCATAAAACAAGAATTTTGTATTATACACACAACATACTTATAGGTGTAAAAATGTATGAGATCAATATTGTATGAGGTACTTAGTAGCAGTGTTTATTCAGTGTCATAACGAATACACGCGAAATGAACTATTAGAATTAATTACTGTGTATTTTAACTGCCAGTTGTGGTCTGACTTCTTCTTTCTTTATGAAATGAGATGCGATGAAATAAAATGAATATGGCCTCACCCACAACTTAGCGGGTATTTTGCCAATGTCAAGTAATTAATAGCAATAACACATTCAATAAATACACATTATAAATAAAATAATGGATGTGACAAGCCTAGGTAGTTGTATATATTACGTACCAGCTAGTATCAAATAGTTATTGTCAAGTGTCGTCAAATTCAAAGAAATTTTAGTCAATTTACAAAGCATTTTTCAGAAGAATGGTGCTTCGTAAATGTATAATCTGAATAGCGACGTTACTTAAATATAATAATAATGATATCGACAGTCGAACACACTGTTCCCAAACTGTCAGTCCACTGTCAGTTAGTTCTACTATGGCACCATTCGAGTCCCAGAACCCGGGATCCTCTGCACAGAAAGCAGGATCTCGACCAACAGCGCTAATCAGGTCGGCTAATTTGAAAAAGAGTTTAGGTACTTATCTATATAAAATCTAGTTTACACAACAATGCCTTTGTACGCGAAAGATTATTTATTCGCCAAAGTATCAGCCACAAATTATGCGCGGGCCCCCATACATAGTTGATTAATGGGGTTATTGACCACCATGTCGAGGCGCTCAAGGTGCCACATGGGCAAGGTGGCAACATGTTTTAATATTATTGTCTATCTTTTGATTTATGCAAAGTTTAAAAAAATACCGAAGCTTCTGAATACGTCATCGTGCTCGATTTCCATCAATCGACACGTGCAGTCAAACAGGGCCCAAGTCTGCTAACACAATCGATTCATAGTAACTGTCACATTTGACAGATATCCCATACAATATCTGTCAAAAGTGACAGTTACTATGCGGTTGCTGTTCGATTATGAATCGATTGTGTTAGCGGACTTGGGGCCCAGATCGACGACGAAATGTCAAAAAGAAACTAGAATACCGATAGTTTTTGTCGATGGTACTCGATGGAGTAAGTTAATTGACATCGATAAAGTAATGTCAAGCAAAGTTAATGTTAAATCATTGATTTTTAAAGCGTATGTTAGCACTCACAGATTGTAATTTTTCTTTAATTCTTATAAGCAGATCGGAATGCAACTTAAACGGGCGGGAACCTGGCAAGAAAAACAGCGGGCGTTTAATTTTTTTATAAAATTTTTTTGAGATTGCAAATTTATTATGTTGGTTACAAAAGGTTATTTTTTGGCTCTCGCGTGTTGCATTATAATACTACAGTAAATACTTCGACACTAACCTCGAATCCAGCAGCCTTAAAATTAACATCTGATTTTTGGCAATCGGCTACAAAATTGTGCCATTTTGCCAGTGTCGTGTAAAACATCTTCAGCGTAGTTTTAAAGTATAAGTACCCCCGATGAAAATTATGATGTTGATGACGATGATCATGACAAAATGAATTCCCTAACCCTATCAGTAAGATGTACTTTACTGAAAATTTACCGGATATCTTAGGAGACCTTGAAAAGTCAGGTTTTGCAATTATATTTCAATTTCCTTCATTCGTGCACGCTTATGAACACACCAAAATAAAAGTTCCCACTTAAATCACGCATTTTATAATAAAGAATTAAGTTAAAAAAAAACAAAATTGACAACTTCACGGTTCAACTGCCCGCCAAAAAGTCCTTTTTTAATCTTTAACCGACTTCAAAAAAAAGGAGGAGGTTCTCAATTCGGTTGTATTTTTTTTTTTTTTTTTTTTTTTTTTTTTATGTTTGTTACCTCAGATCTCCGTCATTTATGAACCGATTTGGAAAATTATTTTTTTATATGAAAGGATATGCTTACAGATTGGTCCCATTTTTTTCAAAAAATTGTTCTGATCATGGGATCCATGAGGAATTGAGAGGACTCCTCAAATTTTATAGGCAAACCTATAGCAATTTTGGTATTTTCATCAAGAAGTCAAGCATTTGCATTCAGAAAGTATCATTTGCTGAAGTGAAAGTGATGAAGAAGACCACAAATGGCCACCGGAACATGTCAGTGATACGTATTTCACGGGTTGCGCCAAGATAATCTCGATTATGATCGTTAAGCGACAATGAAAAAGCAAATTTAATGAAATGGTTCTGATGAATATGGTACCATCGAACTGATCTGATGATAAACCCAGGAGGAACCGGAACATTGTAATAAAACAATGTATCCAAGCCGTGTTTGGGCTTATTGAAATTGTTATGGGATGCACTTTGGCTATAAATAAATCTTTTTCGTGGATGTTCCGATTTGATTATTCTTTTTTACAAAATAAGGTATACCTTTTTAAAATTCAGCGAGATTGATTCAGTGGTTTTTGTTTTATCTTGATTTCTTTGAATCTATGTTTTTCTCGCGATGATGTTATAATTGGTATACCTATTATCCAGTAAAAAAGATTGATATTACATTCTTTTTAGTGACAAATAATAGTAAATATATCCACTAAAAAGTGTAAAATAAAAAACTTTTTAACAAAATAAAAACCGTCTTCAAAAAACTAAAAAGCCAAAAATAATCTAATCTTGAAATCTACCTTGTCTAACTAAATCAAATATTTAACTAATCTGAAGTCGGTGCCAAATAAACTAACGATGAAGAATAACAAAAGTATACTCAGTAACGAGATGCGCGGACCAATTTGTAGGTATAGTCTTTGGCGCAGACCGGCAATATTCGACTCAGCTGTTTGTTTGGCACCGACTTCAGATTAGTTAAATATTTGATTTAGTTAGACAAGGTAGATTTCAAGATTAGATTATTTTTGGCTTTTTAGTTTTTTGAAGACGGTTTTTATTTTGTTAAAAAGTTTTTTATTTATTTTAATGTTGGTTTGGGAACAATTCGAATCAGAAGTTCTATATTTAAAATGAACGTTTCCAAATTCAAAAATGCAACGAAAAGGCCAGAGCATTAAATTCCGTGCCTCCAGAAAGGTCGTTCGGACTTGTTTTAAGTTACATTCCTTCAAAGATCTTAAAAACTCATTAGATCATCAACAATGCATGCCGTGTTTTATGTCCGGGAATGCGCGCGCCCGGGATTGCAGTCCTGGGAATGTTCGAGTTCGTCCCGGGATTGGCCTTGGTGTCGCGTAGAGTGAATATTTGTGACAGGGTTGTAGAAGTGCTAATATTGAATTAACAATTCTGATGGTAGTGCATAGGGTTCAGTTTAGATTGGAAAGTTAAAGCTTAGAGATTGTCTATTAAGAATGGAGGTTCTTGTAATAACTTCATATTTTCTTAGGAGATTGTTAAACTGACTCGTAACCATTTGAGCTAAAATTTATAGACAATAATGAGATATAAATACCTAATCGTGTTGTCAATGTTATTCTCATTTACGAAATCTGTGGTATGAGCAGGACGGCAATTGTTTAAGCTTACACTACGTTTATATCTACGTTGGGCTCAAAAGCAATACTTTTGTAGAATTGACAACCTGAATAGCACAGTTGGTAGTTTACTTTTTTTACAACTGTGGAGCGGTTGAAAAGGTCGCTTCAAATTAAATAAAAAAACATACAATCGAATTGAGGACCTCCTCCTTTTTATGAAGTCGGTTAAAAACGAAAAGTATGGTAAAAAAATTATCGTGTTTGAGTCGACTTAAAATACATATCTGTCCATCCTAATACTAGTAACAGACAGTGCCTTTATGTCAAATAGAGAACTGATATTACTAAGGCACACTAACATTCACCAGACATGATAGACGAGATGATTGCGGACTACAAAACATGCATAAACATTACTAGAGCATACATATAATATGTAATGTTTATCTGTCTGTTGACTGTCGATTAAAAGCAGCGCTCATACCAGCACTTTCGAAGCCGCGGGCCGTTGATATGCAGTTACTGGTATAAACCAATGCCTTTCTAGGAACTGATGTGAGCTACGAGCGGAGTACGGTTTTATCACACAAAACCAACTACAAGATTGAAGATTGCATTATCCTATAAGTCCAATATAATAAAACTGTAACTGGGCCCCAAGTCTGCTAACACATTCGATTCATAATCGAACAGCAACGGCATACCGACTGTCACTTTTGACAGATATTGCATGGGGTATCTGTTCGATTATGAATCGATTGTGTTAGCAGACTTGGGAGCCTGGGCTGTGTCTGTATCATGAAGCAACTTCATGTATGTTCCATTAAGAATCCCATCCAAAGAAGTGCCATTAACCACCTGCCGAAGATAGGTAATGACATTGATTATAGCAGTTGTCCGAACACGTTGCAATAGCCCAGCCCATTTAAATCCCATAACACAATTGCTATAGTATTTAAATGGACTTTACGATTTAAACAGAACAATTAGGTCTATTCTTAATTGTTCTGTTTAAAATTTTGAAATAGTTCCTGTACCTGTTGAGGTGAATTCGCTGCACATTTTATTTGTAGTAGTTGATCCCAAAAAGTGACATATTAACACTACAATTCTAACAAAGGGCCTCTACGTGCTGTATCCGCGTCATCACGCAAGCCTTCTAAAGGCTGGTCCTTTAGAAGGCTTGCTTAGCCTGTGAAACCTTAAAATGAGAGATGATTATGGTTATGAAATAGCCCTTTTAATGTCCCACTTTTTGCCACAGGTCTTCTCTCAATGCGAGGGGGATTAGGCCATAGTCCAATACGCTGGCTCAACGCAGGTTGGCGGACTTCACATGTCATTCGAGGTACTCAGACATGCAGACTACCTCGCGATGATTTCCTTCACTGTTAAGCAAGGGATAACAATCATGGTTGAAAATTTAATTGGGTAAAAATTCAAGGCGATCCAAAATGGCAGCGATTAAGAGTACCTAAACTTATGGGCAAATAGGCAATGTTTTTGGCAGAGCGGTACGAATTTTGACGCCACGGCAAAGCTTGTTGGTCTGAGAGTTACTATAAAACCTCTTTTCGTTCCCAACTTGTCCCACACAAGAGTACTAAGCAATATAGATGATCTGTCAAAGTTGATTTCCAATTGTGGCCCGAACGAAGTGTGAGCAATAATGTTCGAAACGTATGTTCTGTCGTCAAGCTACGATCACTAATATTGTGTGTAGAAAGTTTGCAACATTGTTTCTGTTCTGTGTTGCAAAGTCACTAAGTTTTTGCCTCTTCTAAGCGATTTCTTTGAGGATTGTTTCTTAAATAGTTGATCCCTGGTGATCATATTAGTTACCACAATTTATTGGTGAGGTCCAAACTAGACAATGCCGGTATCATAGAGCTCGGTACACTAATTAAGGTACAAGAATAATGTTACGTGTTATAGATATAGAATTTCTAAAATAAAACATAAAATCAAATGTCGGAGTGAAACACTATAAAATATTAGCTATCTCTATTTATACAGGCAGGGTCGTATGTGTGTGTAGACGTGTGTGTATGTTAAATCGTAAGGTAATTGTAAGAGTTATGGAATCGATTAAAGACTTGTAGAAAGACTGTTTATTTCCACAGGTAATATCAACGAAAATATACCATGGGTAGAAGAAATATAATCGTTCTACAGATGGTACAGGTATGAGGCATGAGTGGGATGAACGTTTCGATTCTACCGGCTGATTTTGTACCCATCCATCGATGGCTAGAATCATATCAATTTCGTTGAAACCACTTCAAGTCCAATCATGTATTTATTACACTCATCATCCTAAATCAGCTGATTACATAGATTTATAACACCATAAAATGCACCGTAAAAAAAGAAATTCAAAACATGGCGAACACTTAAAACACTTATAATACGTCCATCAATTGATTTGACACACATGGTAGCGGCTACAGTCGGAGTTTGGACCCTATCATCATCATCATAAAAGTCATGCAATCAATTTCATTTCATTAAACGTGTTCACTTTGTCAATAGAAAAGCAAAGCTCCTCTGCGGGGTTATTTTAAACAATTCGAAATCGATATCGGAAACGGAATCGAAATCTTCGGAACTGGATTACCGCAATCGCTATTAAAATTTCCGAATTTGATTATCTTCGACATATCTTGATGACAATACCAAATCGTTCTTTCAAAAAGCTTCCGTTGGAAAGCTCGCCGGGAGCAACACCAACATCGGAAAGTCTCAAATCCGTTTCCGATGTCGATTCCGATTGATTTAAAATAACCCACCTGATGGCCAAACTTTTGTTGAATAAAATATGTTATTGATTTGACATGGTCGCAAGTACACTCTGCCGACAATAAAGTCCTAAGTTAGTTCTCGGATGACACAAAGTTATTATTAATTGTTACTCTATGATAAGGTTTTCGCTTTTTACTCGCTATGGCAAATTTAACAGCATCTGAGATATTAACAATTTGGCATACAATTACTTTACGTAGGCGTTATCAACTAGAGGTTAGCGATCGTTTAACTCATACTAGAGCTACTGTACAGATATTACACACTCATGCGCACAGTCGCATAGTAGCAATATTGTGGGTAACCCAATGCATTACTGCTTACCCCTTTGGAGAAGATAGGCATGATACTAATTATGTCTCGGCATTTCAAAACAGTGAAAGCCCAGTTGGTAGAACGCTTGCCTCGGTAACAAAGATCGCATGTTCAAACCCCGGCACGCACCTCTGGGATTTCATGTGCGAATCTCATTTTCAACCATGATTATCACTTGCTAAACGGTGAAGGAAAACATCGCGAGGAAACCTGCATGTCTGAGAGAGCCCCTCGAAAGACGTGTGAAGTCCGCCAATCTGCACTGGGCCAGCGTGGTGGACTATGGCCTAATCCCCCTCGCATTGAGGGGAGGCCCGTGCCCAACAGTGAGACATTAAAAGGGCTGGTATTATAGATTATTATTATCTTTTAATAAAAACTGTTTTAGATATATCTTGAATTAATGGAGACCATATCCGAATCCCCTATAAACTACTATCTACTACTTCAAACATATGCTAATTCTTCTTTCTACCTTAACAGTTAACGGCAAGGCCAAGGCATTGAGGTCATTGTGCCCGATGACGTCACAGCGACTCAACCGCCATTATTGGATCATTGTAATCGCAAAATTAGTTCTATTCACGACAAGTGTAACATTCAAAGCTTAATGTACCGTAAAAACGTTTTACTACGTCAAATAGTAATTCAATTTAGTTTTTTGAGTGTACAATAAAACTAAAATCAAGTTACAATGCGGTGTTATCTAGACTTTAAGGCGCCTCTATAGTCTAGTCATGATTAACTACTTAGTTGATCGATTGATTAGTTAGTCAAATTCCTGGATCGTGCTAAGTGAGAAATTCTAAGTAACAAATCATAGTATGGACGTGTAACGGCCTGAAAAATTGACCTGACTAAAACAAAAACCAAATTTGAAAGTTGAAACTACTTTGTAGATACTACATAACTACTTTGTAGAGAAGATAAAACTACTTGTTGAATATTTTTTTATATCTCTTTGTTGATTTTTTTGATATATCTCTTTACTTATAATACTTACAGCTAGGGTGCGTAATCTATGGAGTCCCACATTTCCACCCCCCGTGCGTGCGTAACGCATTTCCCCATGTAAAAAAAAATGTGCGTAATCTATGGACGGATTACGACATCCCAGCTTTAGTGATGTGACAATAATTCGACAACATAAAACAGTTAAGCATTTTTATCGAGTCTAATTTTGGAACGGTTACCAAGAAATGCATACAGTTAGAGCAGTACGCGAGAGCGAGACAATGCAAGGAGAAGCCTTTGCAAGCTCTGATTCTACACAACCGGTCGTAATTCCACACCTTTAGGGTTGTGGCTTGATTATCGATAAGTGTGATCGATAATGAACCGACTAAATTCATTTATCTATCTATATATCAGAACAACATTTTGATTGTACCAAAAATCGTACGAGGTACTGCGATAAAATTAATATAATTAAGTTAAACGAAACGTTTTGAGTGTCTAATATAATTCTATCAAAGACATATTTGTTTTAAATAAGTATGACGTATACATTATGGGTGTAAAAGGATTTGAACTGCTTGTCATGTCATGCTTATACATCAATGCGTTTTTAACGACGGCCATAAATTTCACAAGTCCCAATTGCGTATTGAATTATCCGACACGATAGAATGGACTATTGACGTTAGTGTGAGCTATAAAATTAATGGAATAAAACGTCATAAATTAAGTTGTCTTTAGCCGGTGCGCCACTTTTGTTAGCATATATTTATTGCGACATTAAGACAAAGTCTTTGGACGGCGTTAATTGCTCACAGACATGACGTCATTTATGGACGGATATTATAGATATAAGATAAATCAAATGATAACAAAAAACCTTTTTAAGCTTTGCTGTCTGAAACTCAGAACATATAGGGCCTGTTCTTAATAAAAATTTTTTATCGATATCACGTTAGCTAGACATCACTAGTCACCAGACAAGTATTATTAGGTCTTCATGCTCTCCATACGCGAGCTAGCATGACAATGTGACCGCTGCACTTCCTTCACTTATTTGTCATAGTACAATCAGGACGCATACATGAATATCACCTGAGATCACATGGTATTCATAATTATTGTCTGAGACACTTGTTAAGCTACCAGTTGCCCAGACCTCGTTTTATAAAGATGAAGACAGATTAGCTACGCAAAATGCGCATGTATATGTAACTTATTTTTTTATAATTGATCGACTAACGTCTTAGAAGAGTTTGGTGTTGCTGGCTTCTTTAATTACCTAGCAACTTGGTTGATTGATATGTGGTGGAAATTATAGACTTCTTGATATTAATTTTTTTGCACTTTTTAAAACAAACGAGCCAACGAGGCGCCATAAAGAAGCCAGAGAAAACCAAAGAGAACATTATATAGAGCATTTTTCATAGATTATTGTCCAGTGGGTTCCTCTTACCCCATTCGTTTAGCTTAAACTTATAGTTAGTTTTCAAGTTATAAAGACTTCCATATAATACTTAAACAAGACTAAAAGTTGTCTGAGCAAGAACTTATAAGCCAAACCTCGCTCTAATTCTTGTACACGGGGGCAGTAAACTACATACTAAACAAAAACACATCGTTAAAGGTGCATTCCAATCTCTATTTTACGTTCAACACACAGCAATAAAGTACATACAACGTTTAGACGTTTTTTCAAACTTTTACCGAGTAAGGAACGTAAAAAAATGCGTTCGGAATTAACGATGTTTGTTATAACGAACAAAAAGCATTTTTAATCTGAAAATGCGTCAGTAGGAGAGAAAAACGCATGTTTGTAAGTTACGCCTCTTTTGGGTTGATTTGTGACAAATAGAATGAGTAATTCCGTTGTAATTTAGTAGTATTTTAATCAGAAGAATTTTAAGTCTGCTCTTAATGTATTTTAAATTTAAAACACCACATTCTACAAGTTTAAAAAAGTTAACTGTTGGCTATGCTTCTAACATTTACAAACAAATCGATAGCAAACTACCTATTAAGTTTTATTGCCGTGTATGGTTTTTTTTGTAGATTCAAGGGTAAAATTAACAATATAAATAACTTAGGCGTCTTCAATCAAGCTCTAACTGAGAAAGGCTACAAGTATATACTATTTACAAAAAGATAATTCCGCTATAAAAAAACACTTCCCATAGACTTAGACCACCGTTAACAAGGTCTCTTTCATACATCAAAGCGTTAAAATGAAATAGAACTTGCCCATGACATTATTTTCTTATCAGCATCATATTAATCCACATGAGCATCCTAGTCTTTTGCTGGAAGCTGGTTTTTCAAAGCAAAAACTACCTCGCGTTACTGGCAAGCTTTGCTTCTTGGAACAAGACATTATGGTTATGGGTTCAGGGAATTTTATTAAAAAAAATTGTAACGTCCGTTCGTTATATTTTCTATTGCCGTATATGTTATATTATAGATACGGCTTTTTATGTTTTTATTTAAAAATGTACAAACCAGTAGGTTAAAATATTGTTTTGTAGCTATAGGTGGTTTAAATACAGTAGTATTTTTACTTACCTATTGCTGGTATTTTTAATTGTTTATCAATATCGTCTATCTTATCGATGCCAAATGCGAGACGTAGGCTTTCAATTGTATAAACTACTGAGATTGGTCTTGAAGTCATTCACACAAAATCTTACTTGATCCCATTTGAAAATGAAAACAGTATCGATACGAAATTACCTCTTGTACCTTATTAACTAGTTCCTAGTGGCCTACTTGTCCGACTATCGATTACACCTATTAAATGGATTGAGCACAACACTAGCTTTGAAGGCGTAGTGGACAAGTAAATAGTGGAGATTAGCTGTTAGTGGTACGCTATAGCCAGTTTTAGAACAAAATTCTACAGAATTAAAGTAGGTGATAATAGTATATCAGTAGTGTTGTCATTACAAATAAATTATACAGGAGAATTTTTATGGAAACATCTTTAAAAACTTAATTCGGATTTGTTGAAGTAACTTCATATAATAAAATATGAGTGATAAATAATGTGAGTTTAAAACAGAAGGACCTAAGATTGCTCCCTGCGGTACTCCCGCTTGCAAAAGAGTTTATACTGCGATACTATATTTTTTTGATGCAGTGAATGATTTAATAAAATAACATGTTTTAAGTAGATATACGTCCCTATATTAAGCTCATTAAGTTTTTTGGGCTTACTTTATGAACGCGAATGTTTGTAGCCGAGTTATGGTTGTATTATTTACTACCTTTTGTAACTGTGCTTGGTTCTATAATATTAATAAATTAAATTCATTTAAAAAAAATACATTCGTCTCCAAAAGTTCATTGCACTTTGCTTTTGAAAATTGCTATTCCCCGGTCATCTCAGTATTACTCAATCTCAATGACATTATTATTACGTATTCCAAAGATGTGTGTGTTGCGTGGATACAGATTTAGAGATAAGCTGGAAGCCTGACAGCATAGATGCGTCAGCTCCGTGCCTTGACCTGAATGTTCCCTCAATGAAGCCTGATGAAGGCTGATACTGTGATTAGAAACAGCTATGTAATGCAAACCTAATAATAAACAATTGTGTTTGGTGAGAAATAATGTAGGTTGTTTTGGATCTAGAGAAACCAGACGTAATTTTAAGCCTGAAATTTCAAGAAACGGCGTTCAGAAATGGATGTTTAATATCTATATAAGTATTGAGTCCCTCAGACCATTGTATGGTACCTATAATACAAGCTTTGCTTAGTGTGAGACCGTATGGTTGGTGTGTTCGTCTGGCGATATATTATATAGATAGAAATGTTATTTTAATTTTAATTTCTACGTACTGTTTGAAGCGATCACATCTTTTTACGGTGTTGATGGTGAAATAAAATTTGACTAACTCATTACTACGCCATTTGTACTGAATTATCAATTGTAGCCATTAAATAAAATAATCATTTGTCTTTAAAAAAATATATAATCTAAAGAAACTTGTATCAAACATATAATATCTAGCACCGTTCTTTTCAATAATGATTTTCATTTGATGATCTTAATCACCATAGTTATCATGTTTAATTATACAATCATTAAAATAAATGATAATTTTCATGTTGCAATCATCATCATTCACAGCGAAAACTAATTCAACGTTCTTAGTCTCAAAGTTGCTCGTGAACCGAATTTTCCTCATTATTCCCGCAGACTTTCTAATGTCATCGACCCTTCAATAATACTCGAAACGGTATTGAGGCTATACTTACAAGCGGTAATCCCTTTTATCAGTAGTATCCAATCGCACGCTCACATAATGCTATAATTACGATTGCTCCAATAGGTGTTGTAGATGGTATTGATGAATGTGTATCATTTGGGATATTAATGATGCTTCTGATCTCCGGCGCGTATCGGTCACGAGTCGGCCCTGCGGAGCGTGTATCATGGGCTCGTGGTTGGTTGTGAAATTCTTTGGTTCTAAAAGCTTTTGTGGTGTGGTAGTTTCTTTGTTTAACGTCAAAGGTGTGTTCAGAATGTTGGGAGAATTTTATTCTTACGACATGCTTTGAAAACATTTTTCATATGTCTCACAGAATTTTCGAAAATATTGAATAAGGTTTGTTTAGTACCCATAATAGGAGAGGGTGGATTCGATTCCCTTCTTTGTTGTTCACAGACTTATTAGTGGCAATGACGTCACAGCCCTAGTGTTCCATGTATAGGTACTGTTGTATCTGATTAGATCATTAAAACGTTAATATTTCAGTAATTTTAAAGTTGATTAATTAATTATTTCATTGTTAGTAATAGTAAAATATTACATTACAATCATGCAATAAACAATCAAATTACTTAAACCGAGTTTTCATAATAATTCTTAGTTAGCCAATAGACATATCAATTAACCTTTCTTAAGTAAGTTATTTTAGTATTAAGTAAATAGATAACTCTCTATTGTACGCTAGCATAGCATATAGCATTCAAAGTCGCCAATAGCTTACAAATTAACTCGCACCTGATACACTAAATTTTTCTCTAGTGATGCCCAGTCTTAGCCGTCAAGACCAAGACGCAAGACTCTCACTATTTTTGCTTTAAAACTGCAACATGGTCTTGCGTTAGTGTCTTGCACTTTGGCCATCACTATTCCATGCATCCATCCATCAGCCGAAAGACGTCCACTGCTGGACATAGTCCTGTCCTGATGATTTCTACACACCATGGTCCTCCGCCATTCGCATCCACCGGGTTCACCTTGTGGGAGCCGTCCTACACTACGTCTTCTGGTTCGTGATCGTCATTCTAGAACCTTTCTGCCCCAACGGCCATCGGTTCTCCGAGCTATGTGCCCCGTCCGCTGTTATATCAACTTTGAAATTATTTAAGGTATGTCGGTGATTCTAGGTGATAACTATCATTCAACATTAATTATAACAACGTATAATATATAGAATGGTAATTTGAGTAGGATTTATTTGTTGAACGAGTTATTATAACTTGTATTGTAATTGGACCTGTCCTGTCATGTCAATTATCATGACTTATAGTTCTAAGTAAATTGGTTTGAATGTTTTGAATAATAACTTAGTTCTCAATTTGGAAACAGCTTTAACTTGGATACCGTCTTGGTTCCTCCATATTAAATACTTTTGTGAAGGCCGTTGAACCGATCATGAAGGTTCGATTGCCGAGATGTGGTGTATGATTTTGAGCTTCTGGACATATAAGTACCTACTTAAGTATCTACCTAATATGTAATAAGTATCAGTCTGAAAATTTACCCTGGAAATGTGGTCAGTTGGTTGTGTGTGACCATCTTTTAAATTTGGGCTGGAATACCTGACAACGACAACTTGACAACGAAATATTTCAATATTATGTATATCGACGGGTGAAAGCGGAAGTGGCGTAACTTGAAAAACCCAACTTTACACCAGAGCCAAAAAACTATTTCAAAAATTCATAACTCATATATTTATAGAGTTGGAAAGTTGAAAATTGGTATGTATTTATATTAATCTAAAGCCTATCTGATGCTTTTGTCTAAATTGTCGTAAAGTTTGTGTATCATTGATTTTTCACAAGTTACGCCAATTCATGTTTCAATTTCAGGCAGCAGAAATGTTGTATCTGTGAGATGAAATATATAGATAACTTAGACAGACATGTTTTTTGAGGTACGGGTTTGCTGTATCTTAAATATGAAACCTTCGACACATGTTTCATTTAGCTGTATGTCGTTTATTTTATTAAATTGCATCAAAGATTTGTTTTAAGTACAAATATGGCGACAGATGTTTTATAAATGAAATGCTGTATCTTAAACTAAATATTTTTATTAAATTTTGGAAAATGTTATTATAATCAACTGACCATAAAAAAGAACATACAGGCTTCTAAATGAGAAATATATTGTTACGTGCGGGGGTAATCAAATGCCGATTACGTGAAAATTACTTTAATCGCTCTCCACACAGAAGGCAAAAATAGTACACACCAGTACACTAACTAGTAAACACTCAAATCACAATTCACCAAATCACTTAGAAACACAGTTGTCCACAGTATTCGCTAGAGTCGCCGGTATAGTCTTCTTAGTTCGCTTCCGAGAGATGTGTTCACAATCGCTTTCAAATAGAAACTGTCTCGTCGCTGGTCCTGCACACTTTTTTGGTCGGTCTTCATCAGTTAATAATGTTGACTTCAACTCTTCCTTCCATCGCTGACGTTCTGCCATCTAAAATCAAGTAACAAAAAATATAAAATAATATTACTTGTTTCATAAATAGCTAACCATTTAAATCCAGTCTAGCAATCAAGTCCACTAAACCAATAATCTAGTCCACTGAAATATTGAAATAAATTCAATTTAAAAAAAAGACCCGTGTCGGGAATCGAATCCATGATCCCTACAGGCGTTCCAACATGCGAAAGCCGCAGCGCTACGGAGAGAGCGCTATTGATATTATCTATAATATTATTATAATATTGATTTGTGCTTTTTTCAACAACAAAAACATACAATACCCTGCATACAACTACATACTGTTCATGTTAAGCATAAAACAAGTTAGTTTTAACACTTAGGTACAATTTTAGGACCTAAGTAGTTAAAAAACCAAATACAAAAATGTTTACCCGTATATACCTACATACACAGTGAAGCTCAATAACGGTTTAAAAACAATAATAATCATGAAAACAAATTACAAATAAATAGAAATAGCTTAATTATTATGATTATAACTCACCCGAGCTCGTAGAATTGTTTTATAACACTTTATTTATCACAGCGACAAACACGCTTTCGCAACTCGACGCTCGCGCATCGACTGAGGTGCGACCGGAACGGCGTATCAAGAATGCACGCATTGGTTGGTATGGTTCTAGATTGGTGTAACTGATCTCTGCATACAAAACTAATCTCTATTGTTTTAGGCTAAGTATGATATTAGCAAAAAAAAAAATGTTTGAAATGTAGTAACTATTTCATCATGTATGTACTAGTATGGAACAAATTGTTGTATCTCTTTAATGACCAAAATGTCATAGAGCAGAATTGTCGTATCTCTAGACAACGTAAAATTTAGGGCGACAGAAATGTCGTATCTTATTCCAAGCAGTCACTGTGACACATAAACAAAGTAGTATCTATTTTATTTAAAAAAAATGCATATTTTACCCTAGTTACAACAATTTTTTTTATGTGCAGTGCTAAAAGTAAGTAAAAATCCAAGGTCGTATCGATGAAAAATTTTATCGTAGGGAAACGAGTCCCAGACCATTCGAAGCGGTATTTTTTTTTATACAAGAATATGGTAAAAAGTGATTTAGCTCAAAATGCAAGTTACGACATTTCCGCTTTCTCCCGTCGATATGTAATATCTAAACTTACTTAATATAATAAAATCTTAAAGTTTGTTAGTTGGTGAGCTTGGGTGTAGGTAGTAAACTCCGGAACTACTGATTCAATTAAAACCGCTGTTTCCCTAATAGGAAACTACATTATCCTTGAGTCCTATAGGCTATGTTTGCGGATGGAGCCGCGGGCAGAAACTGTTAAGTTATATTTAAGTAACGTTTTGTACTAATGCCACATTATATTTTATGTATTACCGTAATATAGTTATGATACGGGTGATAATAGTCAATTCAACCCATATCGAAATGTAACACGGAAAAGCTGTTACAGCAAAAACGATTCTAGCAATAAATAATTTGAAGCACCGGACGTAAACTTAACAGTAATAAGGTGTTTAAAACATATAAATATCTAGTACGAGGCCAGCAGTAATAGTAAGTTTCTATTCAAAAATGGCACAGCTAAGACGTAAATCACACTGGCTGCAGCGAACTGCCAGTCAAACTGTCATAGAGAGCGCTAGAAAGTCTTGAGTGGGTAAACTCTAACAGTCGAATTTATAGACGTTTGGCATTACAAATCAGTTGAAACACGAATGCGCAAAAGCATTTTTCTTCTGGAAAATGGTTGGATCTTTTCAAAAGTCTTTATATCACTTTTTAAAATATACCTACGGCAGTTAAATATACAACGTTAAAAAACTTGTTCGTTAAAATCAAGTGTAAACCAATGCTATAAACTAATTTTGAATAAGACCTCTCGTCATAATATTAGAATTTCAAAATATATGGAACACAGCACGTTCGAAATTCAAACAAAATAAATAATCGTTGATGGCATTTAACAGGTTGAGTGCGGTGCCATTTTCAGAAGACTTTCAGCCAGTGCGTTAGAGACCTATTCGACCTCATAACCGAGCTTCACTGTAGTGCGTATGAGACCCAATCCATCTCCTAAAATAAGGTATTTTAAAAAAACCCATATCTTTATCAAAAAATAAGATACAATCTATGTTCTTTCTGTAAATAATAGAGAATTAACTGTTCTATCTCAAGTTTGCTACGCATGGGGATATGAAAAGTGGGTTATGAGATATAACGAAAAAAAAATTAGGTATCCATTGGATCTCGCATCGCAACTAAAGATAGATCAGTTTGGGTTGTGACTAGTAATGGGATTAAAATAAAACCCCAGTTACCGATAGCTTAACTTTTTATGAAGTAATCATTTAAACATAGTAATATTGATTTCTTATATTTACGCGAATACTACACATTAAAATAAAACTAATCTTATGGATTTTATTTGTTTTTTACGTTCCCGTCGTTTCGGCTGTTTTACAGCAACCATGGTCACGGGAGGACTGACCATGGTGACTGTCCTTCCGTGAATGATGAATATGATATGATAATCCATAAAATTAGTTTTATTTCAATAAACATAGTGAACTAAAATATATTTAAGAAAAATGTTCCTCATTGAAGCATGGTAAACACATTTGTTGATCGCATTGCACACATAGTGTATTTATTCGTTTGGCTGTTTTGGATGCATCTGTGCTACTAAATGTGAGCCGTAATTTACTGTGACAGCCTGTGCAACGACTTTTTTTGACTTTTTTTTACATGGAGTGCGCAGGTTCACATTATCGACATTTGAACAACACTGAGCGCGAGCTAACGGCGCCCCGGCCGCCCGCGCTCCGCTCCTTGCGTCTACGACGCCTGTGTTTTCGGAGGTCCGAAAGATCTCCTCACGCAACAGATGTATATTATTACAACTCAGTGCGTTAGAGACCTCATCCATCTCCTATTTTTTTTATTACATTATTGAATCAAACTCGCAGCAGGAAGTAGTTATGTATATTTGTCTCTGTCAAACACATAGAAATAAAGAAGTTACGACCTCCCGCACAGAGGTGGAGAACACGATTTTCGGCACCGCACCAGCTGAAAGTCACGTTAGAGATCTTTTAGACCTCCTAACGCAGTCAACGTGTTAAAAGTAATATATTATTTCGGATCTCGCACTAAGATCTAAATTTGAAAATTAGAAAGGAGTTCGAATTTCAAAGTTGAGTCTATAAGATATTTAAAAGTAGAGGACTATCTTTAAAGAACCTTATTCTAGTTAGCTACTCCACTTTTTAATCAATAATACTATTAGTATCCTCACTCCCAACTCACCTGAACTCAACTCTATATATAAAACTATAAAGGAACACATCATAGCCTTATTTGAAAGTAGCCTTGCGCAACTTCACAGCTCTTCTTAAACGTTCCCGGTAGCCGTGCTCCAGATACTGAATTATTCAATTATGCCAACAAGAGAGTGTGTGGTTAAGACAATTGATAAACGCGCCACACGATTTGCCAACTTATCTTTGGTCAATAAAGTTCAAATTTATATAGTCGAATCAAGAAGAGAGTGATTGAAAGTATAACATTATGTTTTGAGCGTTGCGTATGCATATGTTTTAGTAGAGCAGTAATACGGAGGATTCTTTTTTTTTTGGCATTACCCGCTTGGGTATTTAGCCAATGTCAAGTTCATAATATTTTTGTGTACATTATATTATTTGGAGTTATACTTGATATATTATATAGTAATGTTGGTAGACTACTCTTTAAACTCTAGATGAACGAACAGATTTGGTACAGAGCGGACCCTATCTGTAGTCCGGCCACCACCAACTTCAATCGTCGGCTACAACTATGAATGTTACCAATAAGTTCAACTTATCAACCCTTTAGCGATTACCGTCGTTTAAATAACTTTTGACAAAAAACCTGAGTGTTAACTAATTATTCAGAATTCTGCTCTAGTTTACTTGAGCATAATTAAGCTCTTAAAAGATTAACAGCCATTTATTCACACCTCAGGCCATTAGGCTAGTGCCTAGTTATTACCATAGACATGTTCAGTAAACGCGTGTTGATACCATAAATACCGTTTAAAAGTTTTAAATTTAGAAAATTATAACGTCTATGGCGAATTGATATAATTATAAGATTATATTTACGTCCATTTAAAATTTAGCATATGGTTTCGTTCGTCTATAAATGTTTATATAAGTGATTTTTGGGGATTTTAAATGGTTTTCTGGTATTTTGTCAATTTTAAGATGTACCTACCAGAATATGTAACGAATCAAAGGGTGAACAATATTAAGGAACTTTTTGAACCTGTATAATTCAACAATTAGATTTAAATAATAATAATAATAAGCCTGCTGGGCACTTTTGGCATCGACGACGATGTGGAGGCATTTTTGTGTATATAATTTTATTTTATTTTTTAATGTCCTATTAATAAGTTTTTTTTTTTAATAATAAATTCATTTAAGTAATACTTATGCTAATTGTATGGGAGCGCGGGAGTACGAAGACCATTTACCTGTAACAATAAAATTACATTATTAGTTCATTGTAAATCATACTATAGTCGTTTTATAACTTTATCAAACGTCATACATAGTACTGCACACAAGAGATTTGCATTGCGCAGTACAATATGACATCTATAAATTAGGGGATGTGTATTGGCGAGTAAGTACTTACTGTAGTTATAAATAATACGAATTTTGATCATTGTAAAAAAATGGAAGCCCTTAGGTTTCTTTTCAAAGAGTAAAAAGTGTAATGTTTTAAAATCATCATCATTATTATCAGCCGGAAGACGTCCACTGCTGAACATAGGCCTCCCCATAGAACGCCTCAATGGACGTTTGATAGCAGTCAGCATCCGACGGCTTCTCCCAACTCTCACCAGATCAACGGTCCACCTAGAGCGGGGTCGTCGGACGCTGCGTCTTCCAGGTGGGTTATTTTAATTGATTCGGAATCGATATCGATAACATTCCGATTTTGGTGTCACTCCCGACGAGCTTTCGGACGGAAACTTTTTGAAAAACGAATTTGTATTGCCACCGAGAAACATCGAAGATAATCAAATTCAGAAATTTTAATAGCGATTGCCGTAAACCAATTCGGAAGTTTTCGATTACGTTTGCGATATCGATTTCGAATGGCTTAAAATATGACGACGGCTTAAAAGAAGTCGCCACTCGGGAATCTATCTTCCCCAATGGTTTTCAGTTCTACGAGCGATGTGGCCTGCCCACTACCACTTCAGTTTGCCGGTTCTGTGAGCTATGTCGGTCACTTTGTTTTTTTGCGGATCTCCTCGTTTCGGATCTTATTGCCCAAAGAAACTCCGAGCATAGCTCTCTCCATACCTCTCTCAGCGACTTGGAATTAAAATGCAACTGCTATGGGACAAGAATAAATGCTTTTTTTTATTATTACATTATAGGCAAGTATTTGATTTCGATCTCGCCTGATGGTAAGTGACGATGAGATCTACGATGGAGCATACTTGCCTAGAAGGTACCTGTTCACTCTCGACTTGAAAATACACACAGATGTGTCGCACCTATCACAAGTTATCTTGTTATTAAAAAGTTAGATACCTACGCTCCGTATATTTGGTACAAGACATCCTCTTGTATCTCCAAAAACCATAAACTAAATCCCCCACTAATCCAATCCTTACTGTATGTGCTGGCGCATCATAATTTTGATTTAAACCGATGGCGCCCATACAAGCTTTTCAAAGAAATCTCGCTCCAGGACCATATCTGGTGTGTGTGAGGGCATTAATCATCGTTTTAATAATAAATAGATGTCATTATAATGGGTTATTTTTGGATAAAAAGAATTATGTTTATTTATTTAATGTTAATGTAATAATTTTGGTGTTCAATGTTATATGCACCATAGCTAAAATATGTTTCGAATGTTTCTCTATTTGGCGCGCTTCCTACAAGTAACGCAAAAGAGGATTTACAAAACGTAGATTTTTAAATTAAGAATGTCCTTTATGGCCTTTTGAGTTCGCCCTCAATGCATCGTACGGTACCAATAACACAAGCGTTACTTAGTGTGGGACCGTATAGTTTGTGTGTTCGTCTGGCGATATTTATTGACGTTTATATGACGCCAAAGAAAAAATAATGAGGAAAAAACAAATGAATGACTGTTTTTAAAACTCAAATGTACCAGCTAAATGAATTTATAAATTTGAATTTGGAATTCCTAACCAAAGAGGAGATATTTCAGATCAAAGTGGCCAGTACGACAAAACGCTAATTTAATATAGGAGGAGGCTAAGGACCTAATATATTTATGTTGAGGAGGACTGTGCCCGGTATAATGGCAATAGGCTAGTCCCTTACTACATTACTGCAGCACACCTCTGTCTGTACCGTCGAGAATTAGAGGCGTGAAGATATATCTTATAACCTTGAACTCAAATCTTTCTCGTCCCTTACCACTTAACAACTCCACCCCGTTATTTACTCAGGTGAGCCGCCATAAGTTGCGTTCCGAGTTCCACTGATCACGTGTTTAGACAACCCGTTAACGAAGAAAGACGTGATCTCTCATTCTACGTGTCTTTGTTTTCGGAGTCATCGTCCCGTCCCGTATTTTGTTAGTCTACGACAAATAGGGGTTAGATTGAAAAAAGGAAGGTTAGGCCATTGACATTTAAAAAAAAAACAAATTTAATCGTAAAAATATGGAAACCGTATAATACACAAAGCTCAAGACGTTGTGTAATGCGAGGTAGGTGGCCTTTTGAATTCGAAATTCAAATATATTAAAAATGTTACCAAATGTGCAGAGACAATGTTTTCGTACTATTAAACTGATGGTCGGTTTACACGAGGACAGTGCGCAAGTAAAGTAGCAAGTGTCTTCATGTAAATAGCTTGGCGAGTAAGAGGTGACAAGTGCCCGGAATAGATTTCTATACATATCTACCTACTTTGTCCTTACATAATAATTAAATATTATTGCAGGATTTTAATTAGGTATATAAGTGCAAGGTGGAATCATTAAGAGTCAAAGGGCTATTTAATTATTTTTATATCTTAGCACTTTTCTTATAAAGGTTTTGTAATGCTAATGTGAATAAAAGTAAAACTTTTATACATTTCGGGGTCAATATATATTTAATTCGAGTTAAAAATTAATCCAACATGATCTTACGCAACCTTTCTGCAATAAGCCTAAGATCATAAAGTTCGAAACGTTTTTTTTTTTATTAACAATTTATACATTTTTTATCACGCTCAATTAATTAATGTCAAGCGTATTCCAGTATGCCAGCATTACGCATTCTTTAATCAACTATTTTTATTGGACACTCGATTTTACCAATAAAAACAACTTTACCGTTAATCGATAACGTATAAAAAATAACGATATATTATCGATAAAAAATAGATTATAAATGTTTCAAAAATCGTTGCGTAACGTTAATTATTGATAATCGATTTATATTAAAATGCCGACACCCTATAAAATGGTGTAAACTTATTATCGACGTTCAAACTTTCGTTTTTTTTTAATATTTTTTTGAGGCAAGGATTACAATAACAGCCTTTCACACGAATCGGGCGCGGGCTTTAAACATTGTAATTTTATTATATCGATATTACCAATAATTTCGCTGCACTAAATGTACGAGTAAAAAAAATAAAAAGAGCAAGTTTGCGGGCGCGTTGAAAGAAAAAGGAGGGTAATGTCGATCGAGATAGTGTTAATTATAGTATGCCAACTGCACCATACAATGTAACGTGTAAGCAAATAATTATATATTAGCTTAGAGGAGAAAAAAAATAAGCCTGCTGCCGGTACTGACGTGAAGCCAAACACACCATCGGAATGTTTTATACGGACTCTGCAGACCATTTACAAATCAAAACAGAGACATCACTAGCAATCTTATGAATATTATTAATTACTAACTGTTTGGGAAAGCTGTGTAAAGAAAATATAAATGAAATAGTATTATTTGAAACTTCAAGTAATTCCAAGATGTCCGCTAAATTTTGAATAAAGTCTGTGGATACTTTACTGATAGGGGTACGGGATTCATTTCATCATCATCATCGTCATTATCATCTAATCTAATCTATCAGCCGATAGACGTCCACTGCTGGACATATGCCTCCCCCAACGACTTCCACGCATCACGGTCATGTCATCGTCATTATCATAAGGGATACTTATAATAAAAAAATACTCGACACTGGCACAAATACCACTATTTTGTAGCCAACTTATAAAAAAAGGGCCTATAGTTTTTTCTTTACATTTGGCCTTTTTCTATTGAGCCTAGCCCGATACGATTCTGCCAGACCCCATAGTTATTCAATTTCATTCAGGAGCTAGGCGTCCCTAACCATTAAAATTTTTATGATGCTAAAGTTTTCACACATGAATCATGTATGGGCACACTGCAAGCAAAGCTATGATTCACACAGAAATGCAGACTACCTACCACCGGCGTCATTAAACTTAGGAAATGGCTTGCATTTTTATGAAAGAAATCGTGAGAGATGTTTTCTGTTTGCAACAAAATATTTAAATGGCCTGCGGCTTCGCGTGCGTAATGTGTAATAAGCTCTTAAGTAGCAATTAAACTAAATAAATTGATGTCATTTACCAAGTGATTCATTCAGTCATTCACCATTTACCAATGCCGAGCTTTTTTTTTTAAAAAAAATATATTTGATGTTCAATGTGAGATGGTTTCATAATACTTAATTTAATTACTTAATTTGTATAGTTGTCAATTTAAGAAGTTTTGCTCGAAGGACTACAATATAAATTTTACAAATAAGATGAGTAAGTCCTTTAATATTTTCATGTTTTTTTTTTTTTTTTTTTTTTATGATTACCAAATCTATGTACATAAATATATAAAACAAAGTCGTGATAGTTACACCATTTATATCTCAACAACGGGCGGGCCGAGATGATCTTTGATTTTTGAATTTATCTCACCCCCGAATTACAGAATAACTATTGATACATGAGAAAATTTCACTTAAAAAAAAAAAAAAAAAAAAAAAAAAATTCATTATCTCATACATTTGATTCTGAGGCGGTATGAAGTGGGCCGGGACAGCTAGTTTTACTATATATAGTGAATTGACAACCATCAACTCAAGTCATGGTGGATCAGTTTGGTTGATCAAAGCAGAACGTACCACATACCGCTATTGTTTTTTCCGCATGTGTCTCAATGTAAAAGTACCTTATAGTTAAACTACCTAGGTAAAACGCCAATGAATCCAATTTAAATTTCTTAATATTACCACGAAGAGAACGATGCGTGCAACGAAAGCAAAAGTCGTTCAGACCATTTCGGTACCGCCCACTTGTACTAGTTATTCAATTGTAGCATATTAAGCGCAGCTGACGTGGTTCGGTCATAGTGGAAGCGTTAATGGTAGAAGAAGATTGTATGAGATGTCGTTGTGTGGTCTCGCGGCACCAATCAGCATAAAGGCGCAGTTAGTAGTGACCCTGCTCTCTGTGCTGAGGTCTCGGGTTCCAATCCTGGTAGGGACTATTTTTGTGTGATGATCACCAATGTTTGTAACCGAGTCATGGATGTTTAATATCCATATAAGAATGATATACTGAGTTCGACCTCAGTGCGTTGTACGGTACTCATAATACAAGCGTTTCTTAGTGTGGGACCGTATATTTGGTGTGTTCATCTAGCGAATATTATTATTATTAATATTATATGGTTGAGTCGAATTGTTCAGTTCAGTAGTCGTATCGAACTTTCGATGAAAGTACGATGCGAGAAAATGTGTAACCGAATCGATTTTATTACTTCTCGAAATCGTCTGAATATAACTACTGGTTAAGAATCAGTTGCTCTACGCTCTGCATTATTGAATACATCAAGAATAAATCTAATTAAAAAAAATATATACACCATCACGCCTGTAACCAAAGGGTGAAGCTAGTGCCATTATACCGAGCACACTCCTCCCAATTACAGGAGGATTTAGGCCACAGTCCACTTATTGAAAGTGAGATTGGCACATGAACATCTGAAATTCTCAGAGGTGCGAGCCGGGGTTTGTACTTGCACACCTTGTTTCCAAGCAAGCGTTCTACCAAAAATATATATATCCCTTCATATCTCTCATAGACCACATAGTTGATGCGCATGATATATCATCCAGTAAATTACCATAGTAATAGGGCTATGACGTCATCCTCTTAGCCAATCGCCGTGACGGAGCCACGCACGCACATACAAATTAAAACTTCCGCGCGTGCGTTGATTGTTCGAAATTCAAAGTACAGAGGGCAGTGTGGGCGCAAGGTTGCGTACACTTGTCGCCATATTGTCCGTAGGAGACACTGCCATAAGTGATTTGTAAGATAACTGCATTAGGGGATCCTGAAATAACTTATTTTTAAGATTTAATCGCGTTTATATTTTGTTTTTATGTTCCCGAGTTTCGGCTGCTTTACAACGACCATGGTCACGGGAGCACTGAGGTGTTTGACGTCCTAGTATCATAGTTTGTACTGGGCTACCCTCATATTTCGTTGTTGCTTAAGTTCGGCAACGTAAAAACATAAAATAAACGCAATAAAATCTGTAAAATAAGATTCATTTCAATGTGTAGGTAGAATTCGCGTGAATATAAGAAATAAATTTAGGAGATCGTGTTATATCCAAAGATATATCTGGAGAGCATATTGCATTATGAAACGTACAATGTAAATACAACGAGCGGTCATGAAGTGTAGTCGTATCGAACCTTCCAATCGATCACCTATTAAGAATGACTCTTAAGCTACGACACACGAAGAATTCCAATCAAATCAGATTTTTTTTTTCCTTACTGATACTGTAGGTACTTATGAATCGTTAAAAATCTCACAAATGCTATGCAATGACTTCACCACCCGTTCGAAATGCCATCCCTGTGGAGAAGAACGGGCAAAAAACTCCATGGTTGCTCTTTTTAAAAAGATCGCATATTTTTTGTGTCCTGGGTACATTGTTATTGGTATATAAGAACAATGTAGGCACGGCTAGGCAGGCTTGAGTCGATCGAATCGATTCGTTAAGTTATCGAGAAGTTCCGAATTGACCCAATGTTGACTGTTATAAGCTGGTCTGCCATACATGCGTAACTAACTGAGCAACAACCTCATTATAACGGGTACATCGGTACTGGTTACAAAATGTACCAGGACGCGTCTTGATACTTTTTATAGCGGCATTCTATGGTACTGACTCTCATTCTTCTTAACGAAAGCGGAAGATTGTTTTATGGATATCTGTGGTCTAATTTTTATATAATATTTATCTATTGATTTTTTTATATTCACGCGAATACTACACATTGAACTGGGGTACCCTCATATTTAGTTGTTGTTTGCGATCCAATATATGCAGAAAGTGCTCACTGTGTCTTGAGGTCTTGAGATCTTAATATTTGTCTATAACTCACTCTGATTCTGCGCAGGAAAATTACATGTTTTAGATATCAATACTTACTTAATATTACCTAGAGATAAAGTTTGTTAGTTTGTAAGTTTGGATGCTGGCGGTAAACTCCGGACTTACTGATCCGATTCTGAAAATTCTTACACTAATATGAAGCTACATTGTTCCTCAGCACTATAGGCTGTCTCATCATGATACCGCGGCCGGAACCACGGACAGAAGCTACTTAATAATATTTTTATCGATCGAGTGTCAGATTATTTATAGAGAGTTCGTCTACTTGCTTACTACTTACGCTTTTATAGAAGTTTCAACAAAACTTGTTTTTTTTCATTCATTGCAACAAACAGACTTGGTCATTATTTATGATTATTTTAAATGAACCATTTAAATTGTATATAACCTTATACCTCGATACCTCACACTTCGAATTTTTATCAGCATCAGCAGCAAGGTTCAGAATCGTTTAATAACTTTTATCATGCACGATCTACAAATCGAACACGCTGCAATCCGTGTGTGTCGGGCGTAATGGCAATGTATGGTTGCCACCTACGAACATTTTACATGAAACGAGAGATACATTATAGAATGTGTTAAAAATTGAGATTTATATTTATACTCAGAGCGAAACAGACAGGAAATTATTTTCAAATTATCAGTCTTATGTAATCATAATTTAGTACATTATATCCCAGTTGTTGCTTGCATCGAAGCAGAAGAAACAGCCACACGTGTTCTGCTCGAATGCAACAGAATGCCAACCTATCGGGCAAGCTATCTGGGCGCAGCGGGCCGCTTCCAGGAGATCTTCGGCGAGGTCAAACAGAGTGATCAGCCAACCAATGTTTCTCACACGAAATAGCCGCAGTTTGTCGTTGATTTGTGGAACAAGCTCGCAGAAGAAGAAGATGTCGCAGGTGGCAACCCTGCTGGCATGACTCAGTGTCCGGCGCCACATCCGCTGCGCCCGCGCCGGCGGCGCCGCGACAAGTTTCACCGTTTAAGGTAATTGTGCCGTCACTCTCATATAGAATTTTGGTTCATTTGCTTACGTCATTGTTTTTTTGGGTTAAGATAACCTTATCTTTTGTCAATATAAGTTAAGCGATAATTTAAATGTTAACACCTGTTTTTATAATATTCGTGTCAAATTGAAAACCACCTGCTTTGTTTGTAGTCGGTTAAAAAAATACTTAAATGGATGAATGAAAAAATTATACTTACGTTACTAAATGGGATAAACTATCATCATATAGTCGACCTTAATGAAGTTAAAAACGTCGACAAGATCAGCAGGCTAATTATGTAACTCAGTTTCAATCATTACGTGTATTTCTATCCACTAATTAGTCGATAGAAATATACGAAGGGATTAAAACAGAGTTATATAATAGGCCCGCTTATTCCTGTTAAAGGACTGTTAGAATGAAAGAAAAAACATTTATTTAGCAACAACACAAGACACGAGATTACATAAACAAACTAACTATACTTACGGGAACGTAAAACTCATAATATAAACGCGATCAAATCCTTAAATTTAGATTTATTTCAATGTGTAGTATTCGCGTAAATATAAGAAATCAATATACTTACAACTACGAAACCGTTACATAAAACAAAATACATTAGCTTTCCACTCCACAGTAATGATATTACAAATTTGTGATCGATAGACAACTCTAGATACCCGCCACTAGCATTATTCCTGCTTATGTTCAAACATACATTTATTCCTCTAAAAACAAACAAAACTTAATCAAACACAGATTTCAAATATCGATCGCCTCCATTAATGAGAAAAGAAATAATTATAAATACCCCAACAAGCGCTTATAGTACATCCCGTATCTCAAGCAATTTGTTTTAACTAAACGCTTCGGAGATTACATCTCGTAAATCAAGAGTTTATTGACTATGGGCTATACCCCGGCATGGAAATAACGAGATTTTTTTTAATCAGGTTTTATAAATTTGTCTATTTCTCTCTCTATTGAGAATATAATAGCTGCAGAATTAAAACATGATTCGTATTAAAAGAGTTTCAATCTTATTTGCCAATTGTTTCATTGATATTTATTAGCATAGAATTAGATTGCACTCGTTCATGAATATGTCCTTCGAAATAGCTTTAGAATAGCAATTGTGGGACTTTATCAGCAGCGCAATTCAGTCCACAGTTTACATGCAAAGCCACCAATGACACTCTGTGTTTGAGCAATTGTTGTCATGACAACCGGCTATAAATATTGCCATTTCTGTTTGAAACTGGCTGTTACTTTGCTAGATATTAGAAGACAGTTTCTGTACTTACTTACTTACTCTGTACTTACTTAAAGTAAAAAAAATAGCTGTAATTTTCTAGGAAAGTCCAAGTTTGTGTTATGAGGTAAATGTGAGACGGGTAACTATGTAAATGCATTAACAATAGCAAACGTATAGTTTGCAAAGTTCTCAGTAATGGTTGCACGCTGATAGTTTACTAAGGCAACACACCATATGAACATACAATGGCTACAATATCCCATAAATACTTGACGCGTTCAACTTTACGCCAAAATAAATGTAGTAGTATCTTCATCCTTAAATGTAAAAGATCTATTTTAAAAAAAGAGCAACCATAGAGTTTCTTGCCCGTTCTTCTCCATAGGAACGGCATTCCGAACGGGTGGTAAAGCAGTAGCATAATATTTTTGTAACTTGACGATTCATAAGTACTGTACAATAATGGTCTACGTGAATAAAAACTATTCTGATTCTGATTCTTAATTTAAACAAAAAGTGACTTTAAAAGAGTCGAGCCATTTTCAAAGGGTCCGTTTACACTGTATGCTCTATTACGAACACCATTAAGTTCTATAAGGAGTACAAAGGTACGCCTTTCTTCTTGCCCAAGGCAACGTCTACACGGCAGTAAACAGGCGCCCTCTGTAGTGGCAAACATAACTAGAGCATAGGATGAGAGGCATTTTGTTTTAGTGTTGTTCCTTGATAATTAGGACTCCACAAATTGAATGAAATAAATATCTCTATGGGACCAATGTCGTATATTAAAAAATAAATCGATTACAATTTAATAACTCAATTAGGACCGTTTGGTAAATTATAATCTTACAGGATTTATAAAACTCTTTTTCGGAGGGGCCTAAAAAAAGTCAGAGCAATTAAAAAAAATTGCGACTAATATTTTTCACAGAAAAATGCTTAGCAAAGCCATTATTAATGTGATAAACGTTTAAATTAAAACGGGGAAAAATATATATAGTAATGAATGTTGCTTTTAAATTGCTATATTACAGTTGTTTTTTAGATATTTCTGTGACAATATACCATTCCAGACTTTCCATTCCACCATTCTAACATTTCAGATTGTAGCACCGCATATTCAAACAATCTTGTCGCACATGCTACAACTTTCCAACAATGCTTCACATCTGTAAATCAATGATTCCGTTCGTTCACGATACTACAATAGCGTATCAGTGAACAGCATTGATCAGCAACTCAATCGGCTCAATTATTTGCCGGCAAGTTGCACCAGCAATTGCTCTGTAGCTATTAGGGCCTGCAATCTTGAAGATTGATTCTTACTATTTATTGGTAGATATCACGTGAATTGTTAATTGTTGGTGCAATGTATCTCTTTATTCAGATTGTCATATTGTGATCGTAGTATTAAAATATTTTAGCGATTTCAAGATAAGGTGTTGTTGTTAAAAATAATATTTTCTTTTGTTGATGTTTATTAAGCAATTGGACAAGCTTAGGCGAATAGTACTGTTGATTACAGGCGTCTTTTTCAAAGTCTCACATTTGTATTAAGATCCTCTACGGGTAGAAAATTATTTTCAAGATAGGGGAGATATTGGCCAATTAGCTGTATAACATGCTCTTATAGGGCTGAAGGTTATCAACTAAAGGACGTTAAACTCATTATCTTATCCACTTTGTGCAATTGTATGTAATATAAGTTATTTATAAAATTTATTTTCTGAGTTTATTAATGCACATCATTTACCGTTCATTCAGAGCGTACACACATGATAAATAATAAAAAAAAAAACTACCATAATTAAGATTCATAAGCAGTGCATATCCATTCGTCATAACGAAATCTTATTAAATCGATATCGAGAATATCGATCTTTCATTCTGATCGATCGGGTGCACATGGCTCGTTGGCTCGGCGCCAACCGATTGGGAAAACTTTTCTTATTTAATGTTCTGTGGATTTTGAAGTTCACATATTGTGCAAATAATATTAAGGGTTAATGTATATTGGTCATAAGCAATATTAAGATTGTGGCAACATTCATGTAGAAAATAATGCAATGGATGCAAGCCATTTTTAATTTTTTCTATGTTTATGCCTGTTGTAATGGCAACAAGTTTAATCAATTTAGTAAAATTAAAGACGCCAAATTATTAATTTACCTCTGACCAATATTCAATTAATATGGAACGAAAATACATATGACCAAATTTAAATTATGACCAATGTACTCTTCCGCGATATGAGCATTTTCCCATGTAGTTGTGTATTATTGGTTGTGTGCTAAATAAATGTTTTCCATTTTTATTCAAACATATTAACTATTACTGTGCTTATGTTGAAAAATAAGCACATTCAATATGTTTTTTAGCTTCATTAATGTTTTATATTCAATAATTAGCAGATGTAATAGTCACTTGATCCTCACTTAATGTACCTTTAAAATTCAAGGCTTAAAGAGCATGTATTCAAATATTCAGAAGTGTATGTAATTTATTTTAATTACCGCTACATATCAAATTAATTGCTTTATCAAATATAAATCTCAACTCCGTTATACGGTAGCTCAGTCCAGTTATTATAAAATACCCACATGATATTTTTCATGGATTCATTTGAGTTCAAATTTAAAACAATTCTTTGAGCTTTACGATCACAATTCTCCACTGTATCATAGATAAAAAAAAATTACTTAAGTCATTAATGAGCTTTAAATCTTCTGCTTCCTTTGTAAGGCAACTCCTAGTGGACAGATTGGTCTAAGACCACGTCTTAGATTTTGTCCTAGTTATATATTTTGAATGCCCACTGGTTTAAAAAAAAAATATATATTTACAACTGCATACAGCTACACAGTCAATTATAAAATTGGATTTGGAAGTTCAAGCTATGGAAATAAATCTTGAATACTGGTTTTCTTTTCGAATGTAGCACAACAGGTAGCGATTAGCTATAGATTTCTGGGCGAAGAATTAGATTTTAAATGTTGTTATACTTCAATTTCACGCTATTATGTGAACCAAATGGTTTATATACGAGTATAAGAAGAATATCGAATCAAACATTAGACGAGGTTAAATAACTATGAAATGCTTTTGCTAACAAAGATTTATATGCAAATAAATAGAGATGTAGATCGTTGAAAAACCAAAACAGTTTTAAGCAGTAAGCTGTAATATCCGCTATAGTACCTACAACAATGGTATTAGAATCACAAAACTACTAAAAACCCCTTCTTAAATATTTAAGCAGTGATAGCCAAGTTGGTAGAACGCTTGTCTCGGCAACGAGGATCGCAGGTTCAAACCTCGGCTCGCACCTCTGGGATTTCTGGATTTCATGTGCGAATCTCATTTTCAACCACGATTATCTCTTGCTAAACCTGCATGTCTGAGAGAACTTCTCGAAAGATGTGTGAAGTCCACCAACCGGGCCAGTGAGGTGGACTATGGCCTAATCCCCCTCACACTGAGTGGAGGCCCGTGCCCAGCAGTGGGACATTAAAAGGGTTAGTATTATTATATAAATATTTAAGGCATTCCGTTATCCCGTATTTTTCATACCCTTAAGTTAAGTTCGGTTTGTGTATTCGTCGATGGACTTGTTAAACCAAACCATGTCAGTAACTTATCATGTATATTTACTGTCGGAAGCGCGTTATCTTAACACAATAAAAGTGTCTTTAAGTCGTATGACATGTGAAGCGCCGCTGGACCCAAACTGATAAACTGAACAAATATTAATAGACGAATTCGGTGACTGTGTTTGGGGAATTTAAACATTGTATGCGAGTCGAATTTGGGTGATAGAGATTGTTTAGAACGATAATGTTTTACAAGGTCAAAGACCTTTAAAGGATGTTACAGTTATAGTGAAATTAAATTGTAATGATTTTTAACGCAGTTTTATGACCTACATTATATCTCTTAATAAATCCATATCATTATGTTCTATGCTTTTTAAATCCTGTCAATGTCCCCATGAAAATGCACAAGCAGATTAAAACAAGAATTTTATTTCATCATCTGTATATATCAATCGGAAATCTTATTGCTCACAGGACATTATTCTGTACCGGAGGTCTGGTGCAGCAGATGTACGTTCTTAAAGTCTAAATTCCCACGACAACGCGGTTTCAGTAAATGATAATATTTACGTGGTAGGCACTACAGCTGTTCACCGGATTTTATCTCGGAATCAGGATTTGCATCTGTGTTTGGGTGCCATAATTGATTGTCTTGTGGGCGGTCGTAGGTGTGGAGTGGCTGTTGTATAGGCTATTCTGAGTCTAATATAAGTGTCTGTACTACATAATTATTTATCAGCAAGATAAACATGCCATACAGTATATTGGCAGAGACTGCCATCACAAAAGGAAAAACTCTCTTGTAATCGTATATTCTCTCTCTCATTATCGTATACACTCTCTCTCATTTTCAACCATGATTATCACTGTCTAAACGGTGAAGGAATACATCGCGAGGAAACCTGCATATCTAAGAGAACCGCTCGAAAGACGTGTGAAGTCCGCCAACCCACACTGGGCCAGCGTGGTGGACTATGGCCTAATCCCCCTCGCATTGAGGGGAGGCCCGTGCCCAACATTGGGACATTAAAAGGGCTGGTATTATATTATAATCGTATACTACGCGTACTAAGCGGTTTGATTCTACTTTCATCGTGCGAACTGCCAAGGAATGGAACACGCTACCGGCGTCTTTGTTCCCCGTTGACTACAATCTGGGTGTTTTCAAGTCGAGAGTGAACAGGTACGTTCTAGGCAAGTATGCTACATCGTAGATCTCATCGTCACTTACCATCAGGTGAGATCGAGATCAAATACTTGCCTATATCGTAATAAAAAAAAATAAAAAAATGTATATTAGGTAAAATATTAAATGGTAAATATTTTTTTCTCGGTAGGTATCTGTCCTGTTGAGCCAGGGAGACTAATCGGACTATCGGTAACGTAAGGGTCAAAATTGTTCAAGCTTCTGTCTGCCATAATCACTGCATAACGGCTATATTAGATCTTAGAATGATAACCGAGACCCTTCTAAGAATGGAAAAGGCCAGATATTTAATTGGACCTGAATTTGCTGCAACTAATCAAGTATCATTATCATACCATATTGTCAGTGCTATACATAACACAAATGCTTAAAACAACATTATAAGAATATTTTAAAGCGCCTTTGCCGTCTAGAATATGCTAAATGACGCTTACTAACTCAACTAAGCAGCTCTAATTATAACCATGTAATCACCGCGTTCGGTCAATAGGCAATCGTATTTAGTAGTTCACAAGCTTTCAAATGCACCGACAGATATACCACGGCTGCCGAGATAAGTGTACATAGACAGATTTACGGGTGGACTTATCAGACTATAATGTTTTCTTGGCGTTATATCCATTAGTACCTAGGGGTATCGATTGAGTAATGTGTAGTGAAGTAAAAAAGAATGTTTGGACATTTAACATTGAAATGGATGTTTCGTAACACTATAGCATATCCTTAAGTCGCGACTCCTGCTTCAAGTTCGAAACATTCAACAAAACACATACACAAAACATTGTACTTCGATACAAGAGATTGATAATTGTACTCCTCTTTAACCGCGTAAGGGAAAATCTCATCTCACTAATATTATAAATGTGAAAGTTTGGATGGATGGATGTTTGTTACTCAATTACGGCAGAACGGCTGAACGGATCTGGATGAAATTTGGCACAGAGATAGATTATAGTCTGGAATAGCACATAGGCTACTTTTTATCCCGGTAAAGTGTATATACTTTTTAATCGCGGGTAACACCGCGGGGCGCAGCTAGTGTTAAATAGTTTTATGTTGTCATTAGAAATTGACATAAAACTAAGTGTGACGTGTTCAACGATCGAGAAGACATGCGAGGCTATGACTCGCTCAGTGACGTCACGTCACGTGTCTCGCCTGAGGCAAATGCTCACGCTGCCTCAGACGAGCGTCATCTATCACTTGCTTCACTGATTATGTCAATTTCGAGTGAACTGATTGGTTGGTTCAAAAACGTACGGAACATGCGCCCGCGGCATCTTCGCGAGTAGCAATAAAGTAAAAAAAAATATTCTTGATCTTTTAATAATTTATCCAGTGTGAACCTACTGCCCGGTAGGAGTTAGTTCAGCCAAGTTGTTAGTGCCTCCTCTGACGCGATTGCCTTACATTTTGAACTTTGTATTCTTAATTTATTGAGCTAATGGCATGTTTCCCAATTTGTACCTCATTCTCAACTTATTTGACAGCTGCCCAATACAAATTCTGATGATTAGCATATTGTATGAGCCCTAAGTGTTGCAACTAAGATTGATTGTATAAAATAATATATGTCCTATAAGTACATCTTCATTGGCGAAGCTTACGTAAGGGATAGCTGAAACGATTTTGAGATTGTATAAAAATCCTAAATCTTCAAATGTCATATATTTATCTACAATATAGGGCGTAAATCTACAATTAACATTAGCAGGTAGATCTCAAGGCGGCTGCGCAGACGCACCCAATGCAAACAGTCCCTTCCAGCGTAGCCGTGTGTCCAAAACATCGTTTATTGCTTTTTGTGTGTCTGTCTGCGGGGCTATTTTTGGGATGGTGAAGCACAAAAACATGTTTTAGACGAGGCCTTGTCTGTATTTTGAGTTTGACTTTGGTTTTTAGATTTCGTCCTTTTACTGGGAGTAAGTATATTCATGCATACAGGACATTATTATTTGTTCCATTAACACGATCAATAATCATGTGGTCCAAATAGTAATAGTAGGTTTTAGGTACAAATTTCTATTTAATTACTCATGATATTGGGTACATAAGTGTCAAAATAAACTGGTCTAAAATAGTAGAAGGACAAAGTATATAAAAACCTCAATATTGATACATTATGTACTCGCTACGGCTTTGAAAATGAACGTTCGGTTATAATAAAACAAAACAAAGACAATAAGAGAAGAAATACTTATAATAGCAACGATAGCAATCCTTACAAGACGGATATGATAGCACAACTTTCTTTACCGTTGCACAAGATATAAGTCAATAGAAATCAATGTCGTTGATCGCAAGCCCATCAGATACCCACAGAGTAACGGTAGATGGTATTTAATTGAACCTCTAATTAACCATGACTTTGAACATGGGAAATTGCTATTAGCCACATGCTAATTATGAGTCATCTCTCGACCTCTTTGAATTTCCAATTTGTAAGAACGCTTGTAGCGAGCAATAAAAATTATTTGCTTGTTATACATTTTTTATGGCTGGTGTAGTTGTAGAAGGAAAGGAACTGGTAACGAATTATACTAATGATCATTAAAGTGAATAGGTGAGTCAGGCTGGTTGTAGAGTTATAATAATACTAGCTGCGCCCCGCGGTGTTACCCGCGATTAAAAAGTATGTCCTTTTTACCGGGATAAAAAGTATCCTATGTGCTATTCCAGACTATAATCTATCTCTGTGCCAAATTTCATCTAGATTCCTTCAGCCGTTCTGGTGTGATTGAGTAACCAACATCCATCCATCCAAACTTTCACATTTATAATATTAGTGCGATTCTTTTTTTGTACGAGGCTCTCATTACTTTGGCATACTAAGTCAGGGTGAAATATAATAAAAAAGTATGGTTATAACTGATAACGATATATTCTGTTATCAGCCGCCACATATGAACCACAGCACAACACAACACGAGGAAGTGAACGGTCTGCACAAACACAATGAACACAAACAATAAATATAAAAGGCAGTGTCGCTGAAAACGGAAGCATGGTAGCAAATCAGGTATACATTGAAATAAATGAACCTAATAATTGACATGACGAAATTGAAAGTTTATTGAAAAATGATGCTGACAAAGAGAATAGAAATAGTCGTTTGAATGAACCAGGACATAAAAAACGAATAGAGAGATTTAATGCATGTGTGATCAATACCATAATGATGTAGAAAGATCTACTTAAAATATTCCTTGTCGCGGTAGGTGGTCTGTATGCAAATTCCCTAACCAGTGTATCTCCAAACGGAATAACTAACGCTAAACATGAAACACCATACTAGTGAACACTAGAACTTTTTAACTCGCTTAAATACTCATTAAGTAACGTTACTGTCCTAATGCGACTCACATATGTAGACCACGCCATAATTGGTTTGGCCCCACGAGATATGGCTTAGGAAGTTGACCGGTTAGAATTTATCATGTATGTACAAGTTCAAAAAAGTAGCCCCGTGCGGGTACTGTTGACTTTATTGTCTGTAGTTTTGACAGGTTTTAGAAGCTCGGATGTAACATGATTTTTATCGCTGCCGGCATATTTTTCTATTGTATCAACCGCTGCATTATTTTAAATGGTCTTCATTCAAAACTACTCGTATCTACGAGCTGTGTAGATTTTTCTCTTTTTAATGTTCCTAACCCCGTTTCTCTTCCATTGTCAGTTCTTCATATCTTAAGATTTGAACGTATTCAGCTGTCGTACAGTAAATGCTGATTTATCAATGGATATACGCAACTCATCAGATCCTATACTGGCCATAGGATTTTGTCTTAATAGTTTTGAAGATACTGCTCCAGATTCTGCTCACACCTAAGCAACCATCGACCAGATTCATTGAACATGGCCTGTCAGTCCCAACACGACTGTGGCCAGCCGATAAATCTTCAAGATCACGGGTCTTTCACTCGTGACTCCGCGGGGTTCGGTCCGCAGTACATCATCTTAATATTCCGGTTATGTTTTATTGCGGCGCTCGCGCAGATGGACAGATAAGGTTTGTGTGAAAGCTCGTTTGTTACTGGATTCGTCTAGTTTTGGATTGTGATATGAAAGAACTTTGTGGTAGTCGTTATTTTGTAACTTTATATCACCATAAAGTAGTTTATTTATTTCTTTTCTTATTTTGTTATAGTTGGCTCTTGAAGTAGATGACTCTAACATATCTCAACCGTATTCACCAGTACATTAAGATCCATAATTTATTATTATTCAACCATTGGGTGCTCTGTTGAGCAAAGGGCTTCTTCCACTTCTCCATTCCTCGCTATACTTATGAAGCACTAGTGCTTCGTAAAGGTCTCTAGTTCATTCTAACATCTGGACTCGCCATGTGGGCGTTGGTAGCGGCCTACAGTTAGAAGTGGTTTTTGGCCCAAAGGGTGACAGGTAGCATGACGGTTTGGCGGTTTTGACGTGTCAGCGATATGCATCAGGAAGCGCAGTATGCTATTTCTTACGGGTTCCATAAGTTTATGGTCTAGAATACTGCTCTTCGTAACCCACCGCAGACTGCTGGACTGGACTTCAACTGACTGACTCCAATACCATTGGGTAATTTAATTTTATTGGGTACATGTTACAAAGTATTCGATGTGATCTCGGCACAATTCCTATAACCCTTTAGATTTATTGAATAGCAATCTGCAAATCCACGATTCACGAGTCAGATAGTGAAGCGGTATTCCATTTCACTTTCATCCGCGTACTGTGCTCCTCTGAGTAAATAGATTAGAAATTATTCACTTTATATTTTGTTCACGAATGCTAAGAAACATTCTGACCAATCACAATTCAGTATTGATCTATACTAATATTATGAAGAGCTTAAGTTTATCAGTTTGTGTGTTCGGGGTAATATTCGGAACTATCCGGTTCTGAAAAATCTTTCACTGATAGAAAGATGAATTATCCCCAAGTGATAGGTAGCCCGGGCGGAGCCGCGGGCAGTTAATAGTGAAATATAAATTGGTATCCGAAGTAAGTATGAATTTGATTTTAAGTTTGAATTATCAATGGGTTAGAAGTCTCTTATTTATTAACTTATTTTAATATTTAGCACATACTTAAGCGTACAAAACGGGTATATGAAATAAAACTTATATAGTAATAAGTTTTATTTTATTGTACGCTTGATGCATGGCAGGTCATAGAGCAACTAAACTACCACCTAAGACCTTAATGTATTTGATTGTATATGATTTAAGTATTTAGGCCATGAAGTATTTAACTCCGCGCGATAAGCCAATATCAATTAATATGCTCGCAATTTTAAAGCACCTACAAAAGTACAACTAGTACGCCATAATCTAAATAGGCCATACCATTTGTCTACTTTCACGAACTCGATTCAAAATCGTACCACACCGACATGAAACCGCATAAATTCGAACCGATCCAATACGACGTGTACTTTATATCTGTGATCGGCGGGTTGTCAATTCGAAAATGGTGGGGCACACACAATATCGGGCTCGGTAAATGTCATCGGACGCACGGGGCGTGGCGGTTCGAGTCCGGACGGAGAAATCGAAAACCTCACTCATTTTGTTCCACAATGTATAATTTCGATATCATTGTAACGGTCAATGGTGGATTAGTCACGTTTCGCGATCGAGACGCATCCGTGACCCCTACTAAGCGTATCAGATAGAAATGAGCTTGACAATGAAATCTGGATTCTATTTGGTATTTATTGTGTAATAATCCCAAGTTTGGGTATGATTTTGATGGATATAGTATTATCGCCAGGCGAACACACCGACTATACGGTCCCACGGACGGACGCTTGTATTATGGGTACCGTACAATGGACTGGGGGCGAACCCAGTATATAAAACGTATATAGATACTAAACATCCATGACTCAGGTAAAATAATTCGTGCTCATCACACAAACTTTGTCCCGACCAGGATTATAACTGCGCTAATCATAGAGCTATATTTATAAAATGAGTAGGTTTTTCTAGATCTTAATATTCATCCCTAGTTAATGGGAAAACGTAAGGCATATTATAATAAAAGTGACGACTCTTCTTTTAAAATAAATAAACGAACTGAACCAAAAACGAAAGAACGAGACTTATTTATAATTATAATTAACTATTTATATCGAGACTCAGATTCTTCACAAAATACTCGACTTAAAAGGCCGATACTTAAGCAATTAATGAGTTCACAGGTATAAAATATAATGCGGAGTCGTAAAGCTTACAGATAAGCTAATGAAAGCGAGATCGGGTAAAAAAACAACACGAAGCAAATGAGATCCGATAAAAACGACATTTAAATGTTTTCAAAGGTTATGCATACCTAATAATAAATTCAGATTATAAAATTAGGAATCGACGAGTCCACGTATTCCAAACATAAGTTCAATAAACAATTATTTTTTAGACTTGCGTCAACTGAAATAAAACATTTTTTTAAACCGTCCGACGACTAGCTACCTACCTACTTTCGGTCCCAAACTAAGCAATATGTGTAGTATTGGCACCGTAAAATAGTCTGGGGATGTAGTTATTAAATGACTCCAGTACAAAGATTCGTGCTTATCACACAAATTTCCCCTTACCGGAATTCGAACCCTCGGTGCAGGATATCAAGGTCATTTTTAAATGTGCAAATAAGGTCATTTTACATAGCTACGTATATTAGTTACTGCGTTAACAAGAATCTGAGACAAATCAATCAATAAATTCGCGCGAGGTAATCTGCTTGCATTATAATAAATAAATTATCTTAACCGAGTTTTCAGATGATGTTCTATCTGCAACATTTTTACTATACTTGTAAAGATGTGCGTCTCCAACACGCGTTATCGATTATTTAAACGCACAAGTTACGTATACCTTTACTTTAACTACACACAACGCGTTTCGAATCGAAACCTAAGTGTGCCACGCCGATACGCATTCTCAATGTTGAACGCGCATCGCTTATAGCAGATACATTATCATAATAATGAGAGCGTTTTTGTATCGCCAGTGGGGCCTCACTTTCAATTTTAGTTAATTGATTAATGTCTAGATAAAGCGAGATGTGTTCGACATAAAGAAAGTGATCCGAAACTGATGTACATAATAATAAAAAAGTTAGTTGTAGTATAGTTTTTACGAGCATTCATTTCAATGCAGAAGAACTTTTTTTTAATACACCGTCGTAAATGCGTCGTTAATGGTTACGTTTTGTTTTTAATTTGACATTTGGAAATGGAACTGTATTAACACTGGATTCAATTCTAGAACGATTGATATATTTTTTAATAATAAACAACGCTTTGGTTCTCAAGTTCTGACTTAATCTTCCACCTCATCGTTTTCTCAACAATTATATAGCCTTATTAGTATCCCCAGTGAGGACAACCCTCATTACAGTGCGTGGAGGATTTAAGCTTTTGGCGGAAAAGGCAAGATCTTCCACAGCCAGGCGGGTAGTATCCCTGGCGGGGCGGCCGCTATGCCCCGACGGTAATTGTCGGGATCTTGTATATATGTTACGTACTCCGAAAACTCTCATAGCGCGTTCCAGGATTGTATGAAGAATTGTCAATTGCTCTGAAAGCGTCTGCAGCGCCATCTGTGTAGCTTGTGGCGCGGTTGAAGAGGTCGCTACAGGCTAAAGAATCTAGCCTGAATCTCCCTCGCTTATAGCCTTATAGTCTACAATACTGGCCGTTTTCATGACTCCCGGTTGAGAATGCTAGCTTGAATACAAGCTTAGAATTCCATATTTTATAACTACGCTAATTCTTCAGCTCTCATTTTGAACAATTGTTTCGTGTGTACTGTGCGTGAAAGCTCCACTGATTATACATTACGATAATGTCCTCGCGTTGTCGAATAGGCAATTAACTTTCTAGATGATACAAAATTATGATAAAGATGATATCGTAATTATAACCCGACCGACGTAATATTGTGGGGGAGAAAGTATCGTAGTTAAGTATTGGTCATTTGGTTCTGTTTAAAACAACATTGTACTTAAGTATATAAATATTTATTTTTTTATTATTTACGTTGACTTAAAGGTACTTATTGATAATCAGAGTTTATCGCCGGTTCGAAAGGTTGGTGCCACTAAGAATACGCCGCAAGCAACTTTATGGTTAGTCTTTTAACAGATCCTACTGAGCTAAAATTTTATTATTTTTTTTACATTATTTACAAAATGATTTTATACATCAACGTGATTCACATAGTTTATTGATTCTTCAGCTAAAAATTTTACACTATTTTTGTTATACCTTATATATCGCTAGATGAGAGAATGTTTAAATGTAGGGCCTATTCTCCGAATTTACAGATCCGCTACATCAGCCCTAAGTGCTATATGCTGCGTATCAAAGTACCGCGTGCGGTGACGCGGGCTGAAGCTAGTCAGAAATAATAGTCCCAATCGCGAGATAATGGATGCAGTCCACACATGTTAGTAAAAATAATATGAGAATTTCAAGAACCACCGGCCGTTACTTTACACCGTGTAGAATCATTCTCACACTCAATTACTTTGTAAGTTTACTAATAAATTAATCTGAGTACACGTCATTGCAGTCACGAACTGTGCTAGCTTCCCAACGGCGGAGATTTATGACGGGACATGTTCGCACTCCGCTCCTGAGGATATTAATTTAAATTGAAGTTATTATGATTAGTGGTTTGTAGAGGTCAGTATTTGGATGGGTTGGCGATGTTTAGAAGCAATACGTTGCAAGCCGTATGTGTCGGCAATGCATCATCGCACACAATTTTTTTTTTTTTAGAAAATGGCCTCACCCACCTTTGGGTAGGTATTTTGCCAGCGTCAAGTGTAATGATTATTTTTCATAACAAATATTGGAGATTGTATGGAGGCCTAATCCGTAGACTAGGCCTAATAAACCACCCTAACCCTATCAGTAAAGCTCTAGATACTTTCCTGAAAATATACCGGACATCTTGGGAGAACGTGAAACGACAAGTTATATCATTTTATATCAATTTTCTTCACTCGTGCATGTTTATGAACACTCAATGGTTAATATCCCACTAGCACATTTACACATTGTTTATCAAAGAAACACACTGTTTGGAAAATAAAACAAAACTGCCAACTTCTCGGTCCAAAAAGTCCTAAGCTGTACTTATAAGAACATCGAAATAAGACGAAGTAAATTGAACTCATACTTTACGTACTTACAAGTTTCTGAACTATTAATATGTTTATAACTTAAACTTTCTAACAAAACGACTCGCCGGTATGTTGATGTGCATTTATACCAACGGTATTCAGGCGCCTGCCCCCTACTATTTGTTCACGAATTAGACTCACTGTAATCTCGCGTTTATCATTCATTATCACTAACATAGCCAACGTATATTTTCTCTTTATATAAATGCAACAACCTTATTGAAATGGTGGTAAGGGTAAAAATTGTATTATTCGTATTTAAGTGTGTGTTAATTTATGCTGGCTAGTGAAGTCGTGTTCAAATTATTTGTTTTTGATAAGTTAATTTAGTTTTGATCTCGCTCGGCGGGGAGTGCATGGAGTGAATAAAATTAACATCTTGAAATAAAACTATTTTTAAGGATTTTATCGCGTTTATTTTTTGTTTTTACGTTCCCGACGTTTCGGCTGCTGTACAGCAACCATGGTCACGGGAGGACTGAGGTGGTTGACGTCCTAGTGTCATACACACACACTAAATTGTGGGTGAAGCCATATTCATATTCATTTTATTTCAACATTTAATTTCCTAAATAAAGAAGAAGAATGTCATATTGATTTCTTATATTTACGCGATTACTACACATTGAAATAAAACTATTTTTAAGGATTTTATCGCGTTTATTTTTCGTTTCTACGTTCCCGACGTTTCGGCTGCTTTTACAGCAACCATGGTCACGGGAGGACTCAAACGTCGGGAGAAACGTCCGGAAACGTAGAAACGAAAAACAAACGCGATAAAATCCTTAAAAAATAGTTTTATTTCAAAGAAGAATGTCATTTTAGATCTGAGCTGAAAAATATTTGTTTATTATCAGACTTAATATTAAAGTACTTACGTTACTTAAGCTTAAGTGCAGACTTTACGCTTGCTTACCTGAAAACAAAAACTGTTATTAACCTTTGAAATAAAGACCGGTACTTAAATATCTGCTGTTAATAAAAGTAATGACACTGACTGGGTAAGCGCTAAATAATTTATCCAATCATCCATCCATCAGCCGAAATACGTCCACTGATGGACAAAGGCCTCCCTCAATGACCTTCACTCATCACGTTCCTCCGCCACTCGCATCCACCGGCTTCCTGCTACGCGTGTGATATCATCGGTCCACCTTGTGGGGGGCCCTCCTACATTACGTCTTTCGGCTCTTGATCCCCAATCGCCAGACGCCGAATGATTGAACTTTAAGGTTTCAGATGCGCAAGGTAGGTATACAAACTATACCTGCATTTGTAAACGTTTTGATTATGGATTACAATCACGACTGGTTAAGAGTAACAGTAGACTAAGAACAAAGGAATCGCGTTTAGAAAACACAGTATCGTGCGGTTTTTACGTGTTGAATATATTCAGTAAAATTATACTTGCCTGGTAACCTGTGCGTGCTATTATTTAATTTTTATGTAAGAATATAGTAATGTGCTTTATACTTATTAAATATACTTCAATCAGGTTTCCAACATACAGTTTAATCAGCTCACAAGTTTAGGACCAATTAGTATTTAAACTCTCCGTGGTGCCTTACACCTGGAATTAGTCCAGCTGTAAGAGTCTTACTTCTGTGGACATTTGTCTACCAGATCTTTTTGTCTCCCGCTTTGCAATCGAGGGAAGTGGATAATTTTCTTCCAACTCCTCCTATTTATCTTTCGATTAATTTCGTGCGGGTTCCAAGACAATTAACTTTATCCCGGGACTCGCCGAGGGTCAAACCTCGGTGTCTTCATTGGACACCACTGTAGATCCTGGCTAACAGGAGTAGCAGTGGTGGGAGTGTGTGGCGGGCCTAGTCCCATTAAAAAAAAAACATACAGGCTTTCGCCTTTGCCTTTACCTAACATGTCAATGTTTAAATTGAAATAAAATTAACTTTACCAATTAGATGATACTCAGTATATATATATATATATATATATATTTAACTTACCATTAAGAGGGCATTAAATCTCATCCACACACTAAACACAAAGTTAAACACCAATCCGTATGGGACATCGTTTTCTAATATTTGCAAAATAACGAAATAGAAAGTTTTTATACCGATGTAAAATAAGAAACATGTTTTTTTTTACGACGTACCAACGCGTAACCAGTAGTACTGTTTACCCACTTTGGGTCGAAGTGTGACCGTAATGGTTTATGTAAGTTTGAACAATTTGTTGGATTGTTAAAAGACTGGTGTCTGAATACATATTGTCAGTGTACGAAAACGTGATTTTCCATGTGTTGAAACGTAAACTAAACCCAACTTGGCACCCAATCTGTAGGGCCGATTTGTTGGGTCCCTACAAATTGGCATATCAAGAGGCGAGATTGCTAGTCATTTACATGCTAATTGGAAGGTACCCTACAACTGCACTGCTTTGTCTAAAACATGAGGACCAATTGTTGATTGGGGCGATAAAATTATAAAAAAATCCAACTACCTGCATTTCTGGAATATAAATTCAAAGCTAAGTAATATAAAATCTGTACAAATAAATAAAACTGGAGTGTCTGTTTGTAATATTAAAATAACCGCTTTTCACTAAGTGCATTTGGATGTACACACGGTACATATACCAAAACATTATTTTTTTAAATTTTGTCTGCCTGTATGTTTATTTCGGCTAATCTCTGAAATGGATGGACTGATTTTGACGGGACTTTCACTTGCAGATAGCTGATGTAATAAGGAGTAACTTAGACTACTTTTATATTAGAAAAACTTTTTTGTTAAATACCACGCGGATGAAGTCGCGGGTAACAGCTAGTCACATATATAATCACAGGTTGTATAGCTAACAGTACTATTATGACTGTTAAGTGCTTGCGCAATCACTTGTGATAACGTTCATAGCTCATTGTTCATTTCACCAATCAGTACTTGGAAATTATTTTGTTATTAATTCTGTGCCTACAGGCAAAGATTACAATAATTCTAGATTAAGCATATGTCATCGTCGTATACTGAGCTATTTTGGTCACATCGCCAGACGTGGCGAGAGCAGCTTAGAAAAGCTCATTGTGGTGGGAAACGTGGAAGGGAAACGTTCACGAGGCCGGTCCCCGACCAGGTGGTCTGACCAACTCAAAGAAACACCAACGTCCCGCTTCTACGCCGCGGTGAGGATGGCCACAGACCGGAGCCGATGGAGACAGTTCGTCCGATCCAAAGAACTGCCGTGATGATCACGATCCTCAGTCATGAGGGAACGACCGAAGAGAGAGAGAGATTAAGCATGTACGACGAGATCCTATTAGGTAAGCTATTTAATAATGACAATGTCTGAATAACACCACCATATTAAATTATGACGTTACCAACATGAAAATATTATCAAGATCAAAAATAATAGAGAAAACAACATTATTTTTTAACAATTTATACTCGGCAAGAGATACTACTACCGAAAACGAAACAACTAACCGGAACTATGCCACTCTAGATAGATTCTCTACACAAGAAGTAATAAAGAAAATTGAATATTTAAAATCCAGTAAAAGCAACGGGCCAGACGGAATCTCAAATGAAACACTAAAATTGGGAAAAATGCTATTAGCACCATACTTAACAATTTTATTTAACAAGATCTTAAATGACAAAGAGATACCGAAAGAATGGGCGCAATCCGACATAATTTTACTATACAAGAAAGGAGACCCTGCCGATATTGGAAACTACCGACCAATAAGCTTACAATCAAATGTGTACAAACTATTTGCTTCATGTCTTGGTGTTCGCCTAACAACGTTCATAGAGAAATTTCAGCCACCGGAACAAGCAGGTTTCAGGAAAAATTTCTCAACAACAGATCACATCCACACTTTAAATTTGATCATAGAGAAATATTTGGAACACAATAAACCTCTCTACCTTGCATTTATTGACTATGCCAAAGCCTTCGACTCTATATCACATAAAAGCATGTGGAAAGCTCTACATGAATGCGAAATACCATCAGAAACTATAGATCTAATAAAAGACATTTACTACAAAAGCAAAAGTCGTGTAAAGTTAGAGAGACAAGGTCCTGAAATAAATATTAGCAGAGGCGTCAGACAAGGTGACCCCCTATCACCTATTATCTTTATAGCTGTGCTCCAAAGTATAATGAAAACTCTGAACTGGGAAAAAAAAGGAATCAATATAAATGGAAAACTCCTCAGTAACCTTAGATTTGCAGATGACATCATACTCTTCTCTGAAACAGCATCTCAATTACAGAAAATGATTATCGAATTAAATGATGTAAGCAATAAGATCGGCTTAGAACTAAATGCTAACAAAACTAAAATTATGACGAACCACCAAACTATTCCAATAAAAGTTAATAATAACAATACATTACAATATGTTCAAAGCTATGTTTACCTGGGTCAACAAGTATCTTTCTCAAAGACAAGACATGAAGATGAGGTTAAAAGACGAGTCAACATAACATGGAATAAATTCTGGAGCAATAAAGAAACCCTTAAATCAAAATTACCTTTAAAACTTAAGAAAAAAATAATGGACTCATGTTTACTACCCTGTCTTACATATGGCTGTCAGACATGGATTTACAATAACCACACCAAAAACAAAATACAAGTATGCCAGAGAGCGATGGAAAGGAGTCTATTAAACATACAAAGACAGCATAGGAAAAGAAATACAGAAATAAGAAAAATAACAAATATAATAGACGCTTTAGAATACTCTCAAAAACAAAAATGGAATTGGGCGGGTCATATTGCACGCATGGACAAGGAAAAATGGACACCAAGGGTAACTACCTGGCAAGGACCAACAAATAAAAGATTAAGAGGCAGACCAAAGGAAAAATGGATTGATGAAATAAAAAGAAAAGCTGGTGAAAACTGGATCACCAAAGCAAAAGACAGACAGATATGGAGTAAAATGGAGGAGGCCTTTACCCGTAGAGGGGTCCATAATGATTCATGATCTAAATTATATATATTGAAATTATCTACTATGATTGAAATTTAAATTTACATGATTATTAATAGTAATATTGTTAATGCATGCACATACTATGTAATAACCAAATTATTCATTATGGAAATAAATGAGGCTATAATAATAATAATAATAATTAAATTATGGTTGTAATTAAACATTCTTATAAGGGAAATAATACTTATATTATACCATTGTAAGATGGCTAGCGATCGTATAAAGTCTTGCTAATGCGGGAAACTAGCCATATAACGAAAATAGAATACCTGAGCAAACCCATAGTAAGAAAATTATAATATTATATATTTAATTATGCTATATTCAATTGTAATAAATAATACCAGCCCTTATAATGTCCCACTATTGGGCACGGGCCTCCCCTCAATGCAAGAGGGATTAGGCCATAGTCCACCACGCTGGCCCAATGCAGGTTGGCGGACTTCACACGTCTTTCGAGGGGTTCTCTCAGACATGCAGGTTCCCTCATGATGTTTTCCTTCACCGTTTAGCAAGTGATAATCATGGTTGAAAATGAGATTCGCACATGAAATCCAGAAATTCCAGAGGTGCGAGCCGGGGTTTGAACCGGCGATGCTCGTTACCGAGGGAAGCGTTAAACCAACTTGGCTATTACTGCTATTCAATTACTAGTGTATTATTATCAATCTGAAGTATATAATTAGCAGTATAATTTAGTCACATCTTTGTAGCTCGTCCACAGCAATTTTGCATTGACCTCTCAATTTATAATAGTTTTAATGAATTACTTCCAATGGCATTGCAAAGCACTTTGCTTCTGTAAATTGCTGGACGAAAACTTTCCATAACGTATTTAAACGTTAAAATATAAGAGATACCAGCATCATTACCCGTTTTACAAGAAAACTGTACTTTCATCGGTATAATAATTAAACTCATTAAAGTTTAAAGTATCAATTAAGTATACAATCGCTTAATGGTTAAGAGAAATTTGTTAGAAGCGAAATAAATGCCTTATAAGTAAGTTAACGTTGATTGTAGTCTATTATGGCTCTATGATTAGGCTTTTGCTAGCTTGCGTTTCCAACGGGCCCTAGGATAAAATAGGGGTTATTGTTAAATCCACGATCTTACTTACACCGCTGTGTATTCTTGAAAACCAGAATCTACAGTAGTCTGCTTCCACCAAGATAACCCAAACATCTCACGAGTCACTGAAAACTGAATATTATAGAAGACTATGGTGTTTTAGGAATTTAGTTTTAAGATTTCGGTTATTCAATTTGTTATTTATATTTATGTTGTTTCACCATTGCTTCTTCTCTTTCTTTGTTTATGAGAGAGAATGAGGCGACATTGATATTGTCCATATTTCATCCTATCTCAAGCGCTGCTAGGCCCAGTTTTCTCACTATAATTTCCTTCACTAGATATATATAAAAAAATCTGTTTCGTGTTTATTCCCTCAATTTGTCCTGCTAGGCCAGTAATCGGATTAAAATAGCAGAATTAGATTCATCAACACTGAATGGCCATCTACGACATTACCTTTTATAAAGTGTAGGCTATTTGCAAGCACCCGGCGCCCGATTCATTATGCTCATACCATACATGGAGAGGAATGTCTTAAGACAATATTCATTAGAATAAATACTATAAGCCATCGATCCATTAGCGTGTAATACCGCAGTTTTAACAGTGTTTCTCGATAATAAAATAAATGATTATATATATTATATATATATATGTTCATGACTTTTCAAGTTCCTTAAATTATGAGACGCAGATTAAAATACATGTAAAATGATTTTTTCGGTTTTTGTCCCGTTTATTTTATGTTTATGTTGAAAAAATTGTTTTATTTCAATGTTTAGTATTCGCGTGGATATAAGAAATCGATATATGAGAGTCAGGTTAGGGCATAGATTAGGAACAAGGATGGGCCGAACCCACAACACGTTTTTCACAGTGATTTGTAGACACACGTTAAAATATATATTTATTTCAGGTGTCGCGAAATAAGTCTTCCGCGATCATACACTATAATGGATCTTGGGCTTTATATTTAAAACTCCTAACATACGACTTTCAACCTTCTATCTTAGAACATGACATTGAATACAATTGTTATTGAGTCAATTGTTTCTACCAAAGTGTTAACACTGCTGTTAAAACAAATGCTATTCTCTATTCAACTTTAAAGACGTATTAATAAGAGGTGTCGCTACTTTTGCGGTATGCAAATGTAATGTTGTTCTGATATAAGTTATTGGGAGCTACAGGATATCATTTTACGAGCCGTGATAATAACTGGCGAAGTATGCATCGCATGGGATGGTATGTGCTTGCCATAGAAACAAATAATTTTAATCTTAGATCAAGTAACGAGCATTCAGATGATGGCAATAATGATTCAGCTCTAAGTCTGATAGATTTAAAACATATAGGAATATTGATTTACGCGAATACTATACATTGAAATAAAACTTATTTTAAGGATGTTATCGCATTTATTTTCTGTTATCCCCTGTGTTATCTGTTATTTTAAGGATGTTATCCCGCAACCACGGTGACGCCAGGATAAAATTCTTAAAATTCGTTTTTTTCAACATATAGGAATAGTTATTTTTGGGAAATGTGGTCATCCTACTTTCTAGCCTGAAGCACGATATTTTGAATCGAAGGGTATCTCACTGAATTGAAGGGTAGGACCGTAAGAAAGAATAATAATTGTTATGGTTAATACATGGAAACGAGGTTTTCCCAAATAATATATAATTATAAATTTTTTTTCACTACAAAATCCTTTAAATCTTACATTAAGTAAAAGTAAAAAGTTAACTTTTTTAAATTTAAAGGGATCCAGTAAATTAAGATAGCATTTATAAATTCCAAGAAGATAAAACTAAAATAATAAAATAAAATTGTCAGGGAACACCTTGGATAATACGAAATAATCATTACTGATATGTGAGCACCTACACGTAGATAATCTTTATTTACAAAGGTTGGCGCCATCCAATCTTCTGGCGGCTAATTGTGTGAGATAAGGCAACGATAATACAATGAACACTATCATTATTTGTATGATAAAAATGATTCCAGGTACTAATGTCGTATACATTTCAATGGTTTGGAGTTGTGATATGAAAATAGCTCGGCTATTGACACAGACATGTAATAGAGATATGAACAATGAAATATTATAATCACCTGTTATTGTTATATTGATAATTGATTTTATTATGAAGCGCTTGGTTTTATCGTACATTTACATAACTATGGGTTATGTAAATGTACGAGCCAGACATATTTTCTAGTGTTACAAATATTTTAGATAAATCAATAAATATCTCCAGACGAACACACCAAATATACGGTCCTACACTAAGCTACGCTTGTATTATGGGTACCTTACAATAGACTGAGGGCGAACTCAGTACGTCAAGTGCGAGATTATTCGTAAGCTAACCCTATACTTTATAGTCTACCGTATTTAGACATTTTGTATGGAGAATTGAAAGTTTTAAATACCGTCCACTAGAGGCGCTTTCGAATTCTCCATAGAAAATGACAATAGCCTTTGGGCGGCCTTAAAACTCAGACACCAGAGGTGGCCCTATACTAACAAACGAGGGAATTTAAGGCTCATTATTTTGCCGTCCTAGTTGTGGACTTATAGGACACTTTTTAAGCTTTTAAGAACTTAGGTCAATGCTGCGTACAGAATAATGTAAGCCTACGTAGCAGGAAATGAATTAAATCAACAAACTCAAGTTTTATCTCGGAATTCCAATAGTCAACACAAATGAACAAAAAGCCTCTAACGTCAAAAGCATAAAGAACAATTCGCCTCACAAATTGATTGCCACAGGAAACAGTGGGGGCACAATTGAAGCCCGTTAAACAAACTCGATCATTCCGGTACACTTCGTACCAACCTACGTTATAAGAATGGGATACAACTGTTTGTAAGTATCAAAATATTTGGTAAAGCTTGAATAGAGAGCGAAAAATATATTTTCATGAAATCTAAGTAATTCTCTAACGAATCCCTCGTTGCAATTAGTGATGCTACTCATGTAGTTATCGTAGTTTTATAAGCGTACAGTTTTGATGGAATTGTGGATAAAACAAATTGTAAGCTAAATAAACTGATAATTGAAACATTTGGAGATGAAAAACATATTGATATAAATAATGTTACAGTTACCCAGAAAATTTGAGCTTAGAGAATTTAGGTTAAAGCATATGTCCAAATACTAAAACATATTGATATAAATAATGTTACAGTTACCCAGAAAATTTGAGCTTAGAGAATTTAGGTTAAAGCATATGTCCAAATACTAAAACATATTGATATAAATAATGTTACAGTTACCCAGAAAATTTGAGCTTAGAGAATTTAGGTTAAAGCATATGTCCAAATACTAAAACAATCTAACCCAAATGCAATCATCACAAAGTGAAGAACATCACTAGGATTGTAAAGTTAGTTGGCAGAATAATTTTACGTAAGTTTTCATGTTGAGTGTGGTACTATGATAGATAAACTCGATTAGTATTGCTTCATAGAATTGATAATCGTGTCCTCGATAGATAAAAAATATTCTGGCTGTTTAGATAGGTAAGTCAACAGTTGTACGTTCTGAATATATTTGTGGCTCAAATGTCCGCAACATTTCTGAATTTATTTTTAAACTTGCATACTGTCTTAGCATCTGTACTAATAAAATCTCATCCAACTAATAATTACTACACAGTCTTAATTAATCTGGTGCATAAAACTTTTATTTTTAAACCTGTATCATAAGCACAATCCTGTTTACGTCACGTTTCGGTAATGTAACATCATTCATCTCCCTCACACTACAGATTTCATAAATAAGTATGACAGTGACAGCATGCTGTCTCGATGCCGTCATAATTTCATTTAAAGTTCCCGCTTACCCTACACCACTTTACGAGAATTGTATATCAGAAGTTATATGACATATATTGTTATTTTTATTCACAAACCTTGATCTACTTTGACTTAATAACTATTAAACTATATCCTTACCATAGAAACCAAATATAAAGCACCTTTTATTATTCTAAATTAAAAGCATTCCTTCTTCTAATCCTTATAGACGTGATTAAAAAAAACCACAAAATCCTTATTAAGAAAAGTCCGCTTTATCACAATTCATCATAATTATCAGTCCATTACCGGCTACTACTGTATATGCCTCTACTTTCTCACGCTGTGTAGTTTCATTGTCTTCTTAGTCAATAATACTATTAAAATGATCTACTGTGTTCATTTTATCATTGTTCATTAGTTTATTATCAGTATCTCCATTCGCTTTTGTGCTACGATCTTATCCTGCAAGTTGGCTTTTTCGTTTTATGAATAATGCCGTATAGCTAAGTATGTTTTCAACGTTTGTTAATTTCTTCAATGTTTTTAATGTAGTATTTAGACCGAAAATTAGACCATAGAACACGATTTCCGTTACGGTCAGATTGGTTCTCTTCGTATTTCGATTGTAGCTATGATTTCATGGGGTTTACAGGGAAGGCGTGTAATAGTGTAATAGTTTCAATCAAAGTTCGGATTGGCAGAACGAATTGCTGTTATTCAAAAGTCGTGAGAGCAAGTGGTACAAAATGAATGATCTTTCACTTTTGCAAATTTTAAATTCAACGTCTGATGTTAGTAAGGTCAAATTTAAAAACGTTTACAAAAAATATGTTTACCTTAATGAATCAATGCTGTAGTTCTTATCATTTAATTAATCAGTGTAATGCAGAAAGCTATCGGCACGGATGATATATGAAGGAAAACAGATTGTAATTATAGCTTTTACTGCATTTAGGTTGAGGGGAACCACTTATTGTAAAGCATTAAAGTTCACTTTTGATTAATTCTTATTCATTATCAAGATTTCGCCATTTCCTCGCGTTGTTATCTTATTTGGTCTGTTGTTTCACGTTTCTGTTTATAGGATTTGTTTACGATCTTTTGCTCGGAGCTTGGAGCTTGAAGTAACAATAAATATTTACCATGCAAGTTCTTTAACTTCAAAAATGAGAGTGTGTAATATTTATTTCATTTCATAATTTTTACTTTGCTGTTCTTTGTAGATTCTGTTTTGAAGTTTAAAGAGGTCAGCAAGTAAAAATAAAAGTTGTTCTGTTAGATTATAATTTTATGCTTACACTTACATTTTGCTTACACCTTACCCTGCTCAATTGTTTTTAATTGGCAAAGCGTCATCTGCCTCCATTTCAATTTCGATTACCAGAAAGTACTTCAAACTCGTACCGTTACAATTTGATAGTAATCAAACATCGTGACCAAGGTGTCAGACTTCGATAACCGCGGCGCCGAAGCATCCGCTAATCTTATCATTGCATTTCTTAACGTCCATTTCTGCGCATGCATCAACAGCTGCGGCCTAAGCTGAAGATCGCCGATAATGTATAACTAGTTATGCGATTATATCGAATGTGGAAGTGTCTGAGTAGGATTTCGATAATGCTATCGGCAATTACGACGCTCTAGTTATGTATTGGAGTGTCTATTAACATGGATTGGAGACATTTATTGGTAGTGATGTACGATAGTGAGGGTCATTACGGTTGCGTATGATTGAAGAACAACATTCAGCTGCTATGCGCTTACTGAAGAATTAAAAGCAATGTAAGGTTTGACATTGGTAGTTTAATTTAAAGGAACAGAAGTGTCCTGTTTGGTAGTAACAGCTCATACTGGGTTTGAGATAATGAAGAAGAAAAGTCGTAATGTCAGTCTCGAAAAGGTTATTGGTAAGGAAATATAAAGTCTATTGTAATAGTGTTATAGTTCCAATTTGGTGAAATATATAAAATTTGTGGTGCGAATATTGTATGAAGTACAGGCTAATATAACTTACAACATCGAACCTAGAAAGATGATGATGAAATCGCGAACTTAAACACAGAACTTTCTACATTAAAGATAAGGAAGAGTGGCTCAAGTTTACGTGAACACTATTCCTCTGCTGATAAAATCATAGGTTCACGGTACATCATAAAACAGCCGACAGCAATGCTGATTGAAGCGATTAAGATGAATGCTCTACTTGTTTTTATTTTTCCAGAAAAAAAAAACTTTTAGAAGAGCAGATTAATATCATTGGAAGCAATACGCTTAGTGAAATTAAAACGCGTATTGAAATGAGTAAATAGAAAGTAGTGAATTAAAAAGATGATACTTTTTTGGCCATGATTCGCCAAATAACAGTTTTTATCGCGAGCTTTTTATCTGACTGATGATGATACAGTAAGATACTAATGTCGATTTCCAATAAATTTGTATCAAATAGGTACCGAGTCAGATTTTTTAATGATGTCTTCTCAGCAAATGATGTATCCAAACTCATTATTGGTGGCCTGGAGTTGGTAGACACAGATTTTCAAAGAATACTAAAAGTTATAAGTAACCATTATTATATTGATTTCATACATTTACGTGAATATTACACATCAAAATAAAACTTATTTTACAGATTTTATCGCGTTTATTTTATGTTTTTACGTTCCCGAAATTTCGCGTTCTCCCGTGACCATCGTTGCTGTAAAACAGCCGAAACGTCGGGAACGTAAAAACATAAAATAAACGCGATAAAATGTGTAAAATAAATTTTATTTCAATATCCATTATTATTCTCAAAGTTAATTATAGTTTTAGTTTATTAATTAATTTGGATTAATTTAACTTATATGTTACGGATAACTTTGTTGTTATGCTGCTACTTACATTAATAATTAAAATTGTATATGTTTCTATTATCCTGAACGGTGGATACAATGGACAACAAATTCCGATATACAAGTGCACTGTCCTCATTCGCTGTTATTCCTAGATTATTGTTTAGCTTTCCTTATTTGCGTTTCGCCTTGAAGACTTGGGCAAATAAGACCCATGATAACAAAAGGTATAAATAATATTAATGTATGTCATTATTGTGAAGATCCAATTACACAGAATAGAACACACATATGCAACGAAAAAAAATCACAGATTTCTTAAATGTTCTTTGTTCAGTATTTTTATTCTGGAAAAGAAGCGGTATTATTGACATTTTAAGTTGCATATAACAGCATATTAAAGATGCCGTTTGTTTGTATGAAAATATTAGAGGTTAGTCATAAGAAAATCACTTAATACCAATATGCTAAACTGAATGGAATATTTAAAAATAAACCGTAAACTAAATGAGACATTCATAAGTTGAAACAGATTAACACAATATTTAGTTGATGCTGATAAATAATAATATAAGAACAGAATGACATCAACACCCAACTAGAAATTGTTTCAACCCGGCGATTTCACTGAATGCAAATTTGCAAATTTTTACATACTGACTCATCGCTAAAAATTAAAAAAAAACCACACAATACATAAAGCCAACATCCGAACACTATTGTACTGGACATTGGTACATCCTGCGACCATACAAGGTTAAAACAACAGCGGCTTATTGCTTTACGAGGTAGTCGAATGATTTTTCAGAATACACATAAAACTCGGATAAAAACGGCCAGTTACACACATCGCGATTTGAATCTCAAAAGTCTCACTCGGGAGTTGGAAGATTTATTTGCAAGTTGACTTAAAAAATATTTAGCTAGTTCCACTAGTTGGGTATTGAAGGTTAGAAACGGTTGGATAAGAATTTCCACGTATAAGTATCGCCAGACGAACACACCAACTGTACGGTGTCAAACTAAACAACGCTTGTGTTATGGATTAAAGTATTAGGTTGAATCAACGTAAAGTAGATAGGTTGAATTAAAGTAGACAAGAAGTGGTACCAAATAACACCGGGCTAAAGCCTAGAACAAAGAACAGCTAAAACGGCGATCTAGAAGGGATACAAAAAATCGGTCTGGATAAAGATCGATGTTGGGAAGTCAGTGTTGTATTGTAGAGGGAGGGAGGGGGGGGGGGGAGCGTTTTATTTTGTATGCAGTGCTTGTGCGCATTCAACAATGGGTCGTTTGCGTGTATCGCTTTGCTATGTAAGCCGGACTTGCGATAGCAGCATCTCTTGAAGTCACGTTCATATATCAGGTCACGGTACGTCGATTGCCCATTGTCAATTACAAGGGTTATAGTTTTAGCTGTTGAAATCATCAGACCACAAATGTCAACGTTCAGTGAATCGTGTGGACCGAGAGAGGTTAATGGTAATAGGATATCTGACAGATAACTATTATAATTCTGTTGTAGTAATACGAGCTCTGTTAACTATAATACTTCAATAAAACTTATAACTCCCTTGGCGAGGAATTAATCTATTGCTTGCGATTGTCGGTCATAAGAATAAGCCTAAGTTGGTAAAATCATGACTTAGATATCCAGTCTGGGACAGTACCTAACATGAGAGAGGTATAATTTCAGCAGAAGCATTATTACTACAGCTTATAGTTGTTTTTTTTATTTATTTTTTTGTTTTTATATGCTGGTTTTATTTCATCTTCCAAGGTGGCGCAAACTCAAAAAGATTTTGAAGATGCTATATTCAAAATTATATACAATCACAAACAATGGATTTTTTCTTTTATTATAAAGGGTGTAATAATTTAGTTTTTAGGGTCCCGTGTTCAAAGTGTACAAACGGAGCTATACGTCTGTTGTTCAGAAGAACTCTTAAATAATACTTTGTGAACCGTTAAAGATGTGATTGGGAATATATAAACTGTTAAAATTATAAATGGTTATTTTACCTTAAAATATTGGTTTTTGGATTAAAACATTCGAATTAAACTGTGTGCTGCTATAATGGGTATTGTACGGATCCCTCAATGTATAAGTCCGACTAACACTTGGCCAGTTTTTTGTCGTAATGCCCGACCACCTTCGAAGTTCCGATGTAAATTGGATCATCCATTCAGGTTTTTTATAATAATATTTTTTGTGCCTCTTCGGAATTCGCCTCAAGCTCAATAAATTTGCAAGTGTATTGCCGTTTTGCACCGATTTCTAAAACGTTTCTAACATAAATCATAGCTCGGGCTACTTTAAAAGAAAACTTATTAGTCTTATTTGGGTTCTAGTTTTGTTAAGTATTCAAGACTTTTGTGCACTATAACAATATAGCGGTGACTCTACCGTCAGTGACAAAGAATGATTTTGTAAGAATTCTTGCTCATTGGAATTAAGCAATTTCTGCTGAAAACATATTGTTTGCAATAGTTACTTTTCTCTTACAAATGCCTTTCAATTTACACATTCAAAAACCTTTTTAATAAGTAGGTTATAAAGGTATTGAATACATACCTACTTAATGCTGAGAAATACAAACCAAAAATGGGTCTATGAATTACTCATATCCATCTATCTGTTAGATACTATTACAAAACAGTAACTAAGTTAAAGGGATTTAAAAATGGTGCAATAGGGTATTTGGAAATCTGAAATCGGTACAGAATTCTTGTTTGTGTGATGGAACATCTCAAATGGCATCACGCTTTGACCATAGAGAGTCGAGCAGCAGAGCAAATTGTCGGATGCCGGGACGGATCTGTGAGCCAAATCTAGTGCAAGTATATTTTAAAAAAAATAGCCCATCACGTGTAGTAAGATGACCGAAGAAGAAATTGGTATTTTTTGTGCCACTGGAGTTCATTGTTTTATGAAAGTAATTTCAGTATTGAGCATAAACAAGTCGTGGTGTCACAATCAAATTAAGATTAATTATATCGGTAGTTGGATTCATTTTTGACTGAAAGCTTTTGTAACAAATGATCAGATATTTTGTAAACACGTCTGAAAATTGATTGGTAGACCAATAGGAGGAGGAGGGGGGGGGGGAGAAAGAATTGCTTCGTACCACGGCTTGTTATTTGAAATAACGTTGGGTCTACATTCAGGTTGACATATGTAAATTGCCATCGTTTCGTAAAGAATGAAGAATAGCAGAAGAACGTCGATTTTAAAATATTAAAACTAGATAACTGCTTCTAGGAAAACATAATATTTCTGTCAATAGAATCGAACAGTTCCAGACTTCCGTGAGTTACGACACGTAAAGGTGTGTTCTCTTTATCGCCATTGATAAGATAAGATCTGAGGTGAGGTCAAGCCAGTGCACCGGCCACGATGGCTGCCCACTTGGATTTATTGTTGATTTCACTAACAAGTTTCGTTTAAGGATATGTATGTTTTAAATCTATTTGTTTTCTATTTGTACTAGTTGTCTTCTTTCTTAATTGAACATTGGAAAATAAGACACTTCTCCAAAGAATGTAAGTTCGCTGAGATACCGCTTCTTCTAAAGTGTCGCACACACTTTAGAAGAGCCGGCAAATGACACAGCAAAGTTTACTTTATGTCTATCTACTAATAGAATAAGAGTTATTATCGACAATTTGAAATATTTTATGCTACGGTAAGTGATTTCAAATTAATTCATCTCAGAGTTAAATGGTTTTATATTTGCATTCGATCCTGTATAGGAAACATAAAAATTCAAACTAAACTGGTAAATGGTTCAGGTCTGGTACACAAGCGTTATTGATGTGTCTGGCATAATAATTAACGAATACTGAGTCAGGTCATTTAGCATCTACATGCATTATAATTTAACAACAATACTAAAACGGAGTTTTATAATATAGGCCCCAGTATTATACCCTGCGGGACGCCCACCCAAACATATAATAACCTCCCACTAATATTATAAATGTGACAGTTTGTTACAGACAGTTTGTTGTGATGTTTGTTACTCAATCACGCCAGAACGGCTGAACGGATCTGGATAAAATTTGGCACAGAGATAGATTATAGTCTAGAATAGCACATAGGCTACTTTTTATCCTGGTAAAATGTATGGTGATTTGTATTAATTTTTCATAGATCAAAGGATCGCCATGATTTACAGAAAAGGACATAGAGGAAAAGGACATACTTTTTAATCGCGGGTTACACTGCGGGGCGCAGCTAGTAATTAATAAGAATGAATTTCGCACATAAATGAATGTGTATGCTGATATATAACTTGATAATCAACATAAACAATGGAGAACATTATTCTCTTACTATTGAACGCTTCAAGTTAACGTCCAGAGGGCAATGCTGTACTGAGAACTGGCATAGGAAGTGTGATAAAACGGTTAACTTTGGTTACATGTTACACCGATGCGCGTTTTGAATATTCTGCATCCATTAAGCTTCTAATTCATTTATATGGTTTCATAATTAGAAATTAACTGTTACCAATTTGGTCACTAGAGTTTAGTTTTGATCAAATCTGTTTCACAAAATTAAGAACAAATATTAATAACGGTGAAGGAAAACATCGTGAATAAAACCTGCATGTCTGAGAGAACCCCTCGAAAGATGTGTGAAGTCCGCCAACCCGCACTGGGCCAGCGTGGTGGACTATGGCCCAATCCCCTTCGCATTGAGGCGAGGCCCGTGCCTAGCAGTGGGACATAAAGGATTGGAATTATAAGAAAAATAAGCCATATTTGGTTAATTTAATAACAATAATCACAAGCCCTTATACACCGAATTCACATAAAGTATACAAGTCCAAGTATGTTAATATCCAAGAAAACAATTAAAACGAACCCATTCGTATCTCTTCAAATAGCAATAACTAAACTTTATAAGACATTCTAACAACCGCACAAAAGAGGCAATACGTCCAGGAAAATCAAGAAAATGTTCAACAAGCGTTTAGGATTCATGAAATTCAAATCAATTCCAATAACGGTGTAACAGTCGGTAATATTTTAATGGTAGTTCCTTTGTTCTGGCTCATATCGGCTGTAACCGGCTGGCTAGGGATGTTACTCTATGATTTGTTGTGGCTATTCGCATTAGGCGCTGAAGCACGTACGATGCTCCGAAGCATGCGGGATTAATGTGGAAGATTTAAAGCCTGTTTTCGCTTGATTTATATATTTGTTGTTAGTTATGCGGAGATATTATATTCGATGGCGCTATTAGTTAAGGTTTATAATGGATTTCAATTGAATTGAAATTCTCCGAGAATAATTTGTATCTATTGATTTGTTCTGGAAGTCAATTGCGAGATTATTCGTAAGCTAACCGTATACTACATAGTTTACGTATTAAGACACATTTTATGGTGAATTGAATGTTTTGAATACTGTCCGCTAGAGGTGCTGTTCAATTTGCCATACAATGTGTCTTAATACGCAGACTATAATCTATACACAATTGACTTACGAATGATCTCGTACTTGACGTACTGAATCGCCTCTTATGAGAAAAGTTATAATATGTTTATTTTACGTTACCTATTTTAACTTTGTAAGTATTTGTTTATTATATGTTAGTTATTTTAATAATAATAAATATAATAATACCAGCCCTTTTAACGGTCCCACTGTTGGGCACGGGCCTCCCCTCAATGCGAGGGGGATTAGGCCATAGTCCACCACGCTGGCCCAGTGCGGGTTGGCGGACTTCACGCGTCTTTCGAGGGGTTCCGTCAGACTTGCAGGTTTCCTCGCGATGTTTTCCTTCACCGTTTAGCAAGTAATACTCATGATTGAAAATGAGATTCGCATACGAAATCCAGAAATCCCAGAAGTGTGAGCCGAGGTTTCAACCTACAATCCTCCTTAGTGAGGCAAGCGTTCTACCAACTTGGCTATCACTGTTTTTTTAATAAGTCTTACCTAAATGAATATAGGCCTGTCTATTATGGATTTGAAAACTGAACTGATAAATGTGACAGTGTGAACAACAGCGTTTCCAAACATTCCGTTGAATACTCCACTGTCATTAACAAGGTTTTTATTGTTTCCTTATAAAAATAGACGACCCGAGCGCCGCCATTGACATCGGCTCGAATGAACGCTTCCTTCCTGTTTCGCCACGTGTTCTCAAGAGGGATGTCTGTTCATATCACATGGGGCCTTTTATTTAAATTCCTATGATATTCTGTTTACTTTTTGTTGCTTCTCTTTTTAAATGGTGAGTAATTACTCTGTATTTATCAACAGATGGTTGTTGTTTTTTTTAGCTTTTAAATTTAGTTCTATTTTATACTTTCTTTGGTAGACTGATGCATTGCTATTGGTTGTCCTTTTATTATTATTCCACTTTGTTACATATGACTATGTATGTATTCCAAAATTTATGTCCCATTGACCCATTGTATTAAGCAAATTATGGTGAAACATATTGACCTTTTATCCCAAATCTTTAACACCTAATTCTGTACCTATGGTTTTACAAATAAATGATATTCATTTATGATATAAAATATCATGACGTACTCTCAAATTATGCTAATAAGGTCATTATAATATTACCAAGTGTCTATATGCAAAAAAAAATCTGAACTCACAGTCTATTATACAATCTCTTTGTTTAAAACTTTGAATAGTTTCTGCTAACGTGCATACATGGTTTTTTCTGAAGCCGCAAAGTTCGTTGGCCCATAAATTGGCAACACGGGTCTATGTCAACTGCTGAAGTCAAGTGGCCTGTTATTTGTACAGATGTTTACTGCCTGTTTTTATATCAGTATTTTGATGGTTGATGTTATAATCCTGAGAAAATGTTAACGTAACGACTTTTATATGTTGCTATGCTTATTTGAGATGAAATATTATTATTGGTATGAGTCATAGGTAGCTCTATCTCGTGCGTAGTATTGGACCATAAATTGGATCTAATGTTTTATTAAACTCCACAAATAGGCTAAAAAAGATTTCTTCTCTTGATTAATTTCAAAATGTTTAAGTCACTTTTATGTGCTCTAATGAAATTTCATAGCCAATGATATTAGTTCGCAAGTAGTTTTCAATACAACTTATAACATTTAAACGATAATTAAATCAACGTTCTATTAAACGCGATCGAACTAGCATTCTTGCACCGTCGTTGCCGCAACGATAAGGTTGCTGGTCGAGAAATGACGATGAAATCCGAACAGCACCGAACGTTTTGCGACTTGCTGCAATGCTTTCTAGCGCTCGCTATCTGTGCAGTAGAAATCATTTTTCACAAGCTATCAACATAATTTCCATCACTGCGACATATCAGCTTTCATTTCGCGCGTCAGCAACTAAGTTGTTACAACCAGACATACGTCACTCGTCGAACCTACGGTGATAAATACCTGCAGCGCTTGCAAGAGACAGAGCTACACGATGAAAAGAGAAGCGCGCTGTTACGTAATAATACATTTTAAAACGCATACGTTACAGCTGTTTGCGAACTGAAGTGCACTTAATTGCTTTGTAGCAAGAGTCGCGTTTTATTTAAATGTCTTTGCGGAGTGAAATATCCGTTCGTAAGAACTATTATTTAATCTGTGCTACAACCTCCTCCTCTTAGCATTGTTTATGAGTTATTATACCTATGTTTTTTTAGAAGGCATAGGCACAGTTTAGGTATATTATATGAGTTAGGTCTGAGTAGACCACATCACTTAAAACGGTAGGTTACTCATATCATCTGGCATATGGTAACACAGTTGCTTAAGCAATCATCAAGTGAATCATAGGTGTAAATGATTGTATACGTGAGTCACATTTATTATAAATACTTGCAACGTTGCAACCTATATTGTATCCTCGATATTGCCCTACATTTAATGTATAATAATTATTGAGATGATCGCAGGTTCAAACCCCGGCTCGCACCTCTGGGATTTTTGGATTTCATGTGCGAATCTCATTTTCAACCAGGATTATCGCTTGCTAAACGGTGAAGGAAAACATCGTGAGGAAACCTGCATGTCTGAGAGAATCCCTCGAATGATGTGTGAAGTCCGCCAACCCGCACTGGGCCAGCGTGGAGGACTATGGCCTAATCCCGCTCGCATTGAGGGGAGACTTGTGCCCAGTAGTGGGACATTCATAAGGGCTGGTATTATTATATTAATTATATATGTATATTAATTAGATGACGGAGCATTCAAATCATATTGGAAGGACAAGATGTATTCTTTTGACCTCAAATAATAATCCTTCCTCATAAGTTGCAATTATTCTAAATTTTATGAACAAGTTGACTTATCAGCGAACCTAATTACATTATCGCGTATTATAGAAGTAAGATATATTCTTGAATGATTTAGACATAACAATCTTCTAGGTCATCCAGTTATCAAAGACGTGTCATAATACTAAGTATTTTTTTTATCTATGTATAATGATAATATATCTCCACACATAGTAGAATGAACATAAAATATATATTATAGTATTATTTAAGCTTCCAGTTTGTAAGATAACATCGAAGAATCTGCTAACTAGTTGATAATTGAATTAAATTAATATAAATTGTTATTACATGAAAAAAATGATGTAATCGTAACGACCACACATTGTATGTAATGAACCAATTGAATTAAGTATGAGTTCGTTGGAAGTGGAAGCAGAAAGTTACGTATGATATTACTAGTTGAGAAAATAATACATTGAAAAGGGAAGATCGTTCAACCACGCGGGTGGTATAGGCTTGTTGCTAAGCTGCGCCGGTTATTATCGGGGTCTTGGATAATGTTACGTTCTCCGAAAACTCTCATAGTGCGTTTCAGGATTGCATGGAGATTCATCAGCGCCATCTGTGAACCGTCGTAGGGATACACGCTGCATGTAGAGAGGTTGAAGAGGTCGCTACAGCCAAGATGGCGCGATGATGCAAGTAAGCACGAACATGATGACTCATGACATGAGACTTCGCATTTGACATGTCATGTAAGATCGGCCGTGAAAGTGATATATCAGTTTTGACAAAAACTCCTATGTAATAAAGCATCTACTAAGGTTCATATTTGATACGTTCGAAGTTCAAATAAATAACAAATGACAAAAATAGGCCTTGCGATGTTACGATGTGCAAATGATTTTCAACCTTAAAGTGATAAAGGAGTTTCTTGGTCGACTTTACAATGTGAATTGCAAAGTAAAACAAAATGTATTTCATCTCACTTCACCTTTGCGCAATGAACTGATGACACTATGGTCTAAGTCCAGCAGTTTGGAATCGCCCCCAGTCAGTACCCAGTAAACAAAAGTTGCTTTGGTTGGTTAATAGTGAGGTTTAAGAACCCAGTGCAAAGAATATATCGTTTTTATAGAATAAATGTAATATTACTTAAATCTCCCATTCTTTCTGACGAGCATAAGCTCATGAATGAACCAGTCGTACGTATTACAACATAATTGAAATTACCACTCGATAGTAAAGCTTAAGTACCGGTAATACCGTTACGACACAGTTCTCGTTCCAAATGTCAATCGTTATTTAACCGTGCGCAGGCGCATAATGGACAAAAAGTTATGGTAACCTCGCCCCGTGCAGTTCTGGTGGATTAATAAGGGATTGCCTTGATATTATTTTTAAAAAACGAGTAATTGTTTTCGAAATATCGTTTTGGCTACTATCGTTCTTTATTTAAAAAAAGACAATTAGTTGAAGAATATGAATTTGAGATGGTAACCCCTAGATTCAGAAAAAAAATAACTTAGATCGTAGATGACAGGATTCTATTTTCAAATATAAAATTATAAACTTAATATAAATATAAAACTATAAGCTTACTTAACTTTGAAAATATAAAAAACTTAATTTCTGCATTCAAAAACATGTGTTGGGTTCGACGTTAAGCTTAACACGCAATAGTTAAGTAAATTGTCATAATAAGTAATGTCGGGTATAACTGGGCCACAGCAGAGAAAGTGTAGTTAAGTTGTTATATTTAGTCTTGTTTATTCTATTTGAATATATATACGTATTGCAAAATGTTAAGTCATTATGGTTTAACGAAATAAGCACTATTTGTAATAAAATCTGATAATAAAAAGCTCACGAATTTTAATCACATTGGTTTTAAATTTAAAGAAAATAGTTGTATATTTTAATTTATATGATCTATTTTTTATTACTAAACTAGGTGTCCCGGCGAACTTTATACCGTCTCAGAATCAAATGTATGAGACAATGAATTATCTGTATTATATTTTTTTTGTGATTTTTTCTTATGTTCTCATAGTAATTCTACTGTTCGAGACAAAGACAAATACAACAATGAAAGATCGTAAACCTCGGCCCGCCCGTTCTTGAGTTATTAATGGTGTAACTAACACGTGTTTGTTATATATATAGATTGCTAATTTGATAGAGATCCAAAAATCTAAAGATTCTTTCGTAGATTTATTAAAAGTACTGAGCACTTTGCAATCATGAGTATATATAGCGTATCATCTGCTTGTTAAAAATAAAATATTCCCCAGATTTTTTCTCACTGGTTTGAAATTCATTTTCATTATTTTTTATGTTATTATTATTACATACACTGTATTTGTGGCACATGATGTGGTTGCCTGCCATTAGAGTTACAATTACCCGTAAGAGTTAATATCACTTTTTTTTTGATACCATGTAACATTGTAAACTCTGGTGGCAATCTTAAATAAATAAATAAATTTAAAGGACCCTAACACTGGCCAAATAAAACATCCCATTTAGCTTGCAATAAAAAAAAATATTTTGAATCGCATAATGAAACAGTTACAAGATTAAGATATTCGTGAAACAATGGTCAGTTTACAGAACTGGTTTAGCGTCGAGGGACAGTAGACAATGGGGCACCGGTTAATAGAAACGTTAGGTTACGGCTATATTCAATAGGCACTGGACTTGAACTGTATTGAACGGCACTCGTATAGCAAGGGCCTTATGGGACCAATTGCTCCGTTTATGGAAATTAGTACATTAAGATCTTATAATAATCATTCCAGCCCTTTTTGAATGTCCCACTGCTGGGCACATGCCTCCCCTCAATGAGAGGGCGGATTAGGCCATAGTCCACCACGCTGGCCCAGTGCGTGTTGGCGGACTTCACACATCTTTCGAGGGGTTCTCTCAGACATGCAGGTTTCCTCACGATGTTTTCCTTCACCGTTTAGCAAGTGATAATCATGGTTGAAAATGAGATTCGCACATGAAATCCCAGAGGTGCGAGCCGGGGTTTGAACCTACAATCCTCGTTACCGAGGCAAGCGTTCTACCAACTTGGCTATCACTACCTATACAAGATCTTATATTTAGAATGTATACCACTCTACTGACTACTTATCTTTGTTAATATATGTAATGAAATAAGTTTGATTTGTTTAAATAATAACAGATTAATACTGTGTTAATAACCCGAAAAAAATGGGGTGTTCGTCGTTTCACACCACAAGCGGTTCGCACCATGGTGTGAAACGACGAAGTGTACTTTTTGAAGGCGCTGTTTCACACCATGGTGTGAATCAGCCAATGCTTTTTTAGACTTCGTCGTTTCGCACCGTGGTGTGAATCAACCCAGGACTCTTTTTGGCTTCGTCGTTTCGCACCAATATCAACAGTTTGAAAATATAGTGTGGTTTGGTACAGACGGGTAGAAAACTGTTAATGGATAAAATTAATAGTGCAATAAAATACAAAATAGGTATATAACTCAGCTTTTTTGTTATTGGATAAAGTATTAATACGAATCAAAATAATATTTTTTTTTTTACTTTAAGAGCGTGTTCGTGAGTGCGTTCCGTTTGTAGATCCCGGAGCCCCTCCAACATGTGTCGAAGGCGGCCACCGGGGGGGTTTTAGTGGGTAAGAATCCCACATAACCCGGCCCTCTCCCACACAGAGGCCGCGTATCTATCGAAGATTTCCCACCCGTCAACAAAAAAAAAAAGATAGGTTAAAGTAATCCCTTTCGTGAAAAGTCACTTGTCAAATAAACAATAAAATGACTCTGGTCTAGGAATACAGGCTTCTGTTTGGCAAATAACAATTATATTATTATTTTGCATGCTATTGGGTTATCTTTAAGGTTACTGTACGGAGTTTATATTCTGAGAGTGGTGGTGTTCACGTTGTGTTTTGTAAATTTGAGTGATTTGTATTAGGTAAGTACATCTCACAATATTTTTGTAACATCCTATATTTTGAGATTAGTTTGAATAGCTAACCACATTATTCGTTTATAATAAACTTTCATAAAAAAAACATCATAGTAATTTGTTATTAGATATGCATTCAATATAAATAATACAATATATCACCAGCCATAAACAAAAATCCAGAAGTAAAAATTGTTGGGTGCTATTTTGTCTTCAGCCGCATTTTGTGGCGAAAGCGAAAAAGTTGGGTCTTATCACATTTGCTGCCGAAGTTATTATATGACGGCTGGCTATATGTGATGGAAAAAATCTCAAACACTACAGCTCAGCCTGTGATTTTCAATTATTACTTTAATTATGTAAGCATAATAGTAATGTAGTAAAAATCTACCTGTGATATTATCTAATTAGTTATAAGTAAAAGATCCACCCCCCCCTCCCCATCTGTAATTATTTATCGTTTACATTTTTCAGTAAAAAGTATGCAGTTATTTTGATTCGTATTAATACTTTATCCAATAACAAAAAAGATAGATAGATAGATAACACTTTATTGTTCCACCACATAAAATGAATACAAAATTACAAAAACTTAACTTATGCAGAGAGTGTCACAATGGGCGGCTAAGTTATATACCTATTTTGTATTTTATTGCACTATTCATTTTATCCAATAACAGTTTTCTACCCGTCTGTACAAAACCACACTATATTTTCAAACTTTTGATATTGGTGCGAAACGACGAAGCCAAAAAGAGTCCTGGGTTGATTCACACCACGGTGCGAAACGACGAAGTCTAAAAAAGCATTGGCTGATTCACACCATGGTGTGAAACAGCGCCTTCAAAAAGTACACTTCGTCGTTTCACACCATGGTGCGAACCGCTTGTGGTGTGAAACGACGAACACCCCAAAAAAATATCCATGAGATGGTGTTGCCATTATACCCATATTTAATGACAATGGCAACACAATTTGTATTATAAAAGATCCCAGAAATATCTATAAAAAGTCGTTATTGACATCTTAACAATAAATAATACAAAAAATAAACCTTAAATAAGTTATCAAACAATCATAAAAGCCCGTAATGTTGCCCAGTGTGACAAATGAAAGCACGTCTGGACAAAAACTTTAATAGAATAGAAGATTACTTCTTAATATAAAAAACTTTTTAACAAAATAAAAACCGTCTTCAAAAAACTAAAAAGAAAAAAAATAATCTAATCTTGAAATCTACCTTGTCTAACCACATCAAATATTTAACTAATCTGAAGTCGGTGCCAAACAAACAACTGAGTCGAGTATTGCCGGGCTGCGCCAAAGACTATACCTACAAATTGGTCCGCGCATCTCGTTACTGAGTATACTTTTGTTATTCTTCGTCGGTTGTTTATTTGGCACCGACTTCAGATTAGTTAAATATTTGATGTGGTTAGACAAGGTAGATTTCAAGATTAGATTATTTTTTGCTTTTTAGTTTTTTGAAGACGGTTTTTATTTTGTTAAAAAGTTTTTTATTTTAAACTTTTTAGTGGATATATTTACTATTCTTTGTCACTAAAAAAGATTTGTATATCAATCTTTTTACTGGATAATAGGTATACCAATAATCGAGATTATCTTGGCGCAACCCGTGAAATACGTAACACTGACAAGTTCCGCTGGCCATTTGTGGCCTTCTTCATCACTTCCACTTCAGCAAATGATACTTTCTGAATGTAAATGCTTGACTTCTTGATGAAAATACCAAAATTGCTATCGGTATGCCTATAAAATTTGAGGAGTCCTCTCAATTCCTCATGGATCCCATGATCAGAACATTTTTTTGAAAAAAATGGGACCAATCTGTAAACATATCCTTTCATATAAAAAAATAATTTTCCAAATCGGTTAATAAATGACGGAGATATGAGGTAACAAACATAAAAAAAAAAAAAAAAAAAAAATACAACCGAATTGAGAACCTCCTCCTTTTTGAAGTCGGTTAAAAAGTGATTGGAGTTTAAAATTGTTTACCTCTGTTTTTATAAATATATTAAGTACTTATATATCACAAATATTTAAAAGGCAGGTCCAATAAAAAAAAGTAACATTTCGAGGAAAAATAAAGTAATTGAAAACTGAAATTAACACACACTAGTTACACGAATTAACACACACTAGTTACACGAATTTTATTGCGTTTATTTTATGTTGTTGTTTTTTTACGTTCCCGGCGTTTCAGCTGCTTTACAGCAACTATGGTAACGGGATAACTGATTGTTAGACGTCCTACTGTCATAGTTAGAACTGTTGCTAGTTGCTGTAAAGCAGCCGAAACTTCGGGAACGTAAAAACCCATAAAATAAACGCTATAAAGTCCGTAAAATTCGATTTATTTCAAAACAGAATTAGTTAAAAATTGGAAACCTCTCATGAATACTAATACTTAATCGTAATTAAAAAGCATCAATGTAACAAACATCATCCAACTAATTAAACATTAATTACACGGAAATAATACGTTAGCTGCACAATCTGACCGCAGAGATCTCGGATCGAAGTTTTTTTTTTTCTTGTGTCAAGTAATATGACACGATGGTATCGCCCACGCTATCGGAGGAGACAGTTGACGGCATTACATTCATACACGAATTTAAAACTAATTGATGTATGTTAGTTTATTTAAATTTCATTCACGGTCCGATGCATTAAAAGGCTATGTTGTATGATGATTTTTATTACTTTCTCGAAGCATGTGTATGTTTTTTTCTATATTAAAATTAGTATTTCACACCCACTGGGTTTTTCTGAATATTATTGATAACTTTAATTCTCAAGTAATTATTAAAATAAATGGGTTTGAATATGTCAGGTGGTCACATTTTAATTAGTCTTGCCTTTAGACTTCAGGGATAAGCGAACATCGACTCCATGAAAGAATTTTGACCTATTTCATCCCACTGTTTTGAAATTTTAACATCACGGATTTTTGTATCAAGAAATTTGATAGATTTAATCATTGCAGCTTATATTTAAGGAACTTAAATATGAACTCATCATTGCATACTACCGAAAGGTGACAAATATGATCTTAACAAATTATTACCGATGATTTCTAAATAAAATAAATGAATTGAAGTATTAAACCGTTGATTTCGATAAATATGCGAATATATAAACTGTAACTGTTAAATAACAGTTCATGAAGTCTCTATAAATTTTCCGGTTGCTAAATAGAAAATTAATTTTCATATTAATTAGTAACTTTCCACACGTATCAGTAATAAGTTACGGCCAATTATAAATCTATTTGCATGTGGTTGGATAAGAAGCTTTCATCAATCGTAAATTAAAAATAAAGTCTCGCATTGAATGAAAATGAAAAAAATTATGAAAATGATAAAAATATATAATTTAAAGATAAGATTATATAAATATTTTGCTATGTTTATTTGATTTCCAAATAATATTCTTAATTAATATTGTTTTGGAAAAATTAATAAGTGTATGTATTAAGTACCTACTTGTTCATATACTTTGATATTAAAGTAGCTAGAGTCTAATTTGCAATTTTCAACAAACCTCGGTAAATATTCAAGGAGCTGTCTCGTATAGTGCGTACATCGTATGGTAAGAAAACGAAAATAGAAATTAAAAATAGAATAGAAAAACTACCTACTTAATACATGCAAGCCTAAAAAATGGCCTTAAAAGCCTCATGTCCTCGCTGAATATCCAAAGCCATTCGCTGAGCGAGGAAATGCCCGGCCCTTGAGTCGCCGGTTGCGGCGACCAATCCTTTTAATATCACCACATACAATTTCTCTTATGTGAGTACAACAGACCACTTCTGTGTATAGATGTAATTTAGTAATGTGTATATATAATACTTACTGATTCATTAACAAACTGACTCACTAGTCACAACATCTCCGAAACAATGACCTACAGGCCTGAAATTTGACAAGACTGTTCTTATCGATTTCTAGATGTTCGCTCAGCAAGGATTTCACTCTGCGCGCATGCAGTAAACAGGAAACAGGAAACAGGAAAAAGCTAGTTAAAGAACAATTTAGTGGTTACACCTTCTTTATTCCATACCGTTACAAGCGTGGGCAACTCTTGCACCATTCATGAATGGAGTGGACAGTGGTCCGGTCCGCCCACACGCCTATCAATGAAAACTTGCGTCGGCCACGCCGCGGTGTCTGCGAACACAGGTTGCGAAACTGCCATTGAAACCACCGCGCTAGTTCGCTCCAGTTTCGCCAAGTGGTCGCTTGACAAATTTATAATAGTTGCCAAAATGTTTTTGTCCCAGTGGGCGGTGATTTCCGGCCACTGTGCGTTATGTTATACTATTTATGACGGTTTGTTTACGATACTTTGTTATTAAGGAATAATTAACTACATTTTATTTGCGTTATCACCTGCACGTCAAGTGCGAGCTAACTGTATACTTTATAGTTTACCGTATTAAGTCATTTTGTATGGAGAATTGAAAAGCGCCTCTAGGGGGCGGTATTTAATATTCAATTCTCCATACAAAATGTCTAAATACGGTAGACTACGGTACGGACTACGGTAGATCAATTTTTTGTCTTTATCTAAAGATACTAGTAGTACGTACCTTTAGTTTAGTAGCTATCTAAAGATATTATAGTCATCCATTAAACCAGTAAATTGGTATCAAGATCTTACATCGAAGAAACCTAGTTCGTAGCCGTATATTGTCTTTTAACGGACGTCTCAATAAAACCTTTCCACACGAATGTACCTACAAGTTAATTTACGATAAATAACGTTCAACTGAACTGCGCTCGCGCAGCTTTCGCGGTGTCCAATTAAACTTTCAATTAAATGCTAAAATCTGTCGATTTGAACCGAACCCTTTGTAACCTGCGGGTTAACTTGATCGAGCACAAGTTATGAAGCTTAGCGAAAATGGCAATATAGAAAAAAATGCTTTATTATTTCGTTGCAAGTACAGCTTACCAATCAAGAAGTCCTGGGTTCCCTGAGACGAGCAAAATGTACTCCTTTGCTAATCATGAATACACAAAATACCAAGTGATGCAATGTAGATGATCACCATTCAGAGTTTTCAGCTAATTTTGATAAAGCTTTTATTTTATTTAAAGCTTTTATAGCTCTAAGAGCTATAAAGCAAATAACGTATTACGCTCTGCTTGCAATTGCGCCCAACAGACAATTTCAATGAACGAACACGATCCACGATCACTGGCACCGATCAAATAGCACTAAATCTTATTTACTTCGCAAGAGAATGTGACTACACTCTACGAATGCTCCTTCTCTTAAAGGTTTAAATAGCTTGGCAAAGTTGATAATTAGAATTTGGTGCCAAATGGTGTATTATAATTAAAAATAACTAGTGTTGCTAGCCAGCATTCCATGCTATAGGCAGTAGAAAAAAGTTTTTTTAAGTACCTCATAGACCATTGTACATATGGGACACCTAGCCATTTGATTGTAGCTAAACAACGATAATTAATAAAGGTGAAATCGAACAGGTTTAATCAAAGTCATAGATTCAAATCGAATCATTTAACCAACTCAAATACAATTGACTATCAATTTCAACATATTCAATTGCAAAACATCAAAAAACGTTTGTACAAAAGCTCACTTTCAAGAAATCTATCCACCTTATAATAAGAATATAATTCTGCTTGATGATTGGCTGCCAATCCATCGAATGCTTTATAAGAGAAAAAGTTATCATGATTGTGACGTTCGGACGTGTGATGGGCGATGGGTTATAACGGATGCTGAACTCTCACCATTGTTGCGAAGACTTATCTCAAGTACTCGAGTCTACGGTATAACGAAGCGAGACGAATTCGAAACGTTTGAAGATTCCGAGATAGGTGATTGCGAAAGTAAATTCTTGAGGAAAAATGTTGACGTCTTCATTTGAAGTTTAAGATATTTGATAATCAGGGACCAGAAGGTAGTGGATGTAATGTATTTTAAAAGAATTTTGTGATTAAGGTAAGGAAGAAAATATGATAAGTAGATAATAATATACAACTAATTAATTTAAAAATAAAATTTCAAATCCGTCAACACAAGTAAGTGATATAGCAAAGTTAGATAATTAAAAGGCAGATGTAAACCCGAGAGGTTATAGATATAACACGATATCAAGATTTATCAGTGACCCGATTTTTTAATAATTTCATTCATAAATAATAGTTGAATATTATTAAATTTTAACGATCTACCTATACGTGACTTCACCAAGGGTTATGTAAACACTTAACAAATTGTAATATTATACGAGACATTATTATAGTGTCTGTGCACGTGTCTTTTGTAATTAGATTATTAATAATTTTGTTGTGTAATTGGTAGTGCTATGATTTGGAATTATTACATTTACCCACGGTAGCACCACCGTGATTTAAAATATGGTGTAGTCACTATCATACTTCTTTTAAAAATAGCATTAGACCAACAAGAACGCACACTGAATCTCTCATATTAAAAGTTAAATAGTAATGAAATACAAATTAACCCTTATTAGCCTAGAGCAGTCTTTCCCAACGTGGGCGATAACGCCCCCTTGTGGGCGCTGCAGGCCTATAGGGGGGCGGTAAGAGACCCAGAAAAAAAGGAGGCATTGTGTAGGGCTTTGGGGTCGATTTATAATTTCATCTACCTAGCTAGGAAGACTCTTAGACACCGACTGAGCTCTCGACTCTCGACTACATCTTGTGAACATCAACTAATATTGATTAAGATATAGCTCAAACTCGGTTCGATATAAAAGACCGCGGGCAATCATGTTTTAACAAGTTTTTGTTAAATAATCGGAATTGTACATTCCTATACCAATCGGCTGGTTCTATAATACTTGTTCTTGCTTGTCGAGTACGATTGGGCGTCGAATGAGATAAACGAGTTTATGCACGTTTGTCTTATTCCTGTTGGTGCGTGCTGCTTATGCAATCCTATATAAACGACGTAAATTTATTTTATTTTCATTTGCGGTTTCGCGCATAATAGATAAGCAGTACTTGATTTCAACACTTACGTATTTCTTAAAACAAAACAATGTCGGAAGTAAAAAAGAAGAGACGGCAATACTCTGCGGAATATATTAAATTCGGATTTATTGAAAATCCCACAAACCCGTCGTCGCCTTTGTGTCTTCTATGTCTAAAAACATTTTCGAACGAAGCAATGAAGCCTTCAAGACTGCAAGATCATTTGAATAAAATGCATCCAGATAAGACAGAAAAGAATGTAGCATATTTTCAAGACCTAGAGAAGAAGCATAATACTCAGCCAAGTGTATCAAAACTATTTTCGGCGGCTGCTAAGCAAGATGACGACGGACTTCGAGCTTCGTACAATATCTCTTTGTTAATTGCTCAAAAAGGCAAACCACATAACATCGGAGAAGAGTTAATTTTGCCAGCAATAAAGGAAGTAATAACTACTGTGCTTCATAAACCGGCCGCAGATATTATCCGAAAAATTCCTTTGAGTAATAATTCTGTGCAAAGACGAATTGATGAAATGGCTGAAAACATTGACAATCATTGTGCAATCATCTGAGGACTAGTCAATTCTCAATTCAGCTCGATGAGTCCACTTTACCAACTAATGAAGCTATGTTGCTATCTTACGTGAGGTTTATTAAAGATGAGAAAATACGTGAAGAACTATTGTTTGCCAGAAATTTGGAGACAGATACAAAAGGCGAAACCATATTCAATACATTGGAAAAGTTTTGTGAAGAGAAAGAGATTCCTTTGAAAAATATTATATCAGTTGCTACGGATGGCGCTCCGGCTATGACAGGGCACCATAAAGGCTTCATAGCATACTTAAAGAATAAAATTCCAGATGTCCTTGCTATACATTGCGTTATTCATAGACAACATTTGGTTGCTAGAAACTTAAGTGAACGACTATTTCAATCACTGCAATATGTCATCAAAGCAGTCAATAAAATCCGTAGCAGCTCTTTGAATGATAGATTATTTCATCAGCTTTGTGTTACTAATGACGAAGATTTCAACCGTTTGTTGCTTCATACTGAAGTTCGTTGGCTGTCAAGAGGCAATTGTCTGATTCGATTTTACAACCTGTTTGACTCTATGATAGAGTTCTTGGAAACTAAAGATACAGAACTGCGCAACAAGCTCATAACATCAAAGAATGATATAGCTTACATGACAGACCTGTATAAAATGTTCAACGACATGAACCTCCAACTGCAAGGCGATGAACTAAATTTAATTAAAACAAAAAATGTCGTTGCTGCTTTCGCAGCCAAACTGCTTCTGCACAAAAAGAATATGGGCAGACGTGAGTTTCACAATTATCCGAATTTATCAGTATACTGCAGTAACGACGACTTGTTTGCCTACTGCCAACATTTGGAAAACCTCCACATTGACTTCACCGAACGATACCAGGACATTTTAAACTTGGAAATACCAGACTGGGTGTTGGATCCGTTTTCAAATGTCAACACTGCAATGTCACCTCAGCTGGAAGAATAACTTATAGAATTGACAACAAACAAAGAAATAAAAATCAAGTTCAAAAATGGATATCAAGAATTTTGGCTACAAAAACCGATCCCGCAATTGTACCCTGGATTGTGGTCAATTGTTCAACGATTTTTGATAGCATTCCCATCGTCATATTTGTGTGAACGTGGATTTAGTGCTGTGGCAACGCTGCTTACTAAAAAGAGAAATCGTTTGCGTGTTACCGAACGTGGCGACTTGCGGCTGTTTTTGAGTAAATTGGAACCTGATATCAACAAACTTATTGAACAGCATCAGATTCAACCTTCACATTAATTTTTATATAAGAATTGATTATGTTTGTTTTATTTTCAATAAAAGATACTCTGTCCGAATACTATAAATTTGCGTTTCAATAATCAGTTATAAGTACTTAGCGGTTTTTAAGTATGTTTAAAAAGGGGGGCGTTAAAAAATAATTTATTCTTAAAGTGGGCAGTAGACAAAAAAAGGTTGGGAACCCCTGGCCTAGAGTTTCAATTTTGATACCAATCTTTTAAACCGAATGTTCACTACTACTATAGTTTATTAGTTTTTTTATAGGTTGGCTGTACGTATTTTACTGTTGTATAATTTTCTTTCCAACGAAATTAAAAAAAAAAACAAATGTCATTATTATTAAACACAGTAACATTAAACACAGTAATATTAAAAATAAATAACTTTCGTTAATCAGGCTACTAAGGGTTAAGAGTAACATTATTAAAAGACTTAGTCAAACTGGTCTAATGTTAAATGACTATAGTAACCTTGCAAACTGAACTTGTTGCATCAAATGATATACAAGCAATAAGTGCTAATATAGAAACAGTTACACAACATCAAGGGGTATCATTAACGTCGGTATGATTCATCAAAGAGCAGTTCACGTAACGCAGAGAAAGGTTACAGCAATCTGAGAGCAATGGTTTGTAAAACAGTACCTAGTTTTCTGATTGAATGAACAATATCTGAATTTGACCGTGATTAATTAATATAATAAGAGGATTGGACATCACTATAAATATCGAACGAATGCAGATTCAATAATGAATTTACTATTTTTATTAGTTTGAGCGGTAATATATTTATCTTTATAAAACGCACGTGTTGTATATTTAGCGTTGGTAACTTTAGCTATTTATGGGTTTATATGTATAATTTCAAAGTAATTGCATTGTAATTATTTGCCAATTCAGGTAATCACAGGGCTAATGTCTACTATTAAACTTGGCTAGATGGAAAACCCTCCATAATATACAAATAACATATTTCCAAAACGAAAATCCATTCGCCCCATTGTCTGAGCTGCAGTGACTGATCGCTATGCTAACTAATACATCGAGAACGAACCCACTTACGTAATCGATGGGAATATTTATAAGCTGACATCAGTACACGGAATAAGGCACGACCGTTTGGTACTCGTAGGCGTTGATGAAAACGGTTCAATTCTTATATTCTGTGTCGATAATGATTTTGAGTCCGTTATAAATATGGTGAAGGAAACAGATAAAATATACGATGTTGTAAATTGCTGTTAATAAAGGACTGTTATTGACTTTATAGCATGACGTAAGCGTACAGGTAGGACTATAGAGGTAGGAATATATTTAAATTGTAAAAGCAGGAAACGGCGAGTGAATTAAATAAGATTTTTAATAATAATGTAGGCGTAAGAACTTGCTTAGTGGAGCTTAGTAAGGATTTTATTGTAATAGAAGATAAAGAGACGAAGAGAATAGAGGAGAAATGTCGTTATAAATTGTTTATCGATCAATGAACGAAACTTGATAATGTAACCGATTGATGATCAGTTCCAAATAACAGTGTTGGATGATTTAATTGGTGATGCTAAACTTCGTCTACTCTTGGTTTCATGAAATTTATGAATGGTATACGAACGCATACGGGACAAACAAAGAAATATTAACGTTCACAGCTTATTGTAATAAGTAAACACAGCTCAGACTAATTTGAATGAATCTTAATAACGAATCCTCTTATCTGTCCAGATAGGTCAAGGTAACATTTTTATCTGCGCAATGGAATACTTTTAGCGATGCTAAATAATGCAGGAATTGCAATTAACGCCGCGATAAAGTTTATCTTGTAACGCGTTCGTAATGATGACGTAACCTATCCGCTTTATACGTCTTTGTTGACAGATAGTAGGACTAAATGATATCGTATTGAGAGAAGAGAATAATGAATAGTCGCGGCTAAGAATGGCCGCTCTTTGTCTGCCTGCACCATGCAAATAGGTCACTCTTGGAACAGTGTTAGAAATGAACGATTGTCAAGGATTTAAAATTGTGACCGCGTTTTAATACGCGATGTAAGCTCAACAGTAACTACTTTTATGCTATTTCATGGTGGAACTGCCAAATGTGTTAAAGCTGCACCTCTTTTGAGGTGTCCTGGAGCTATTTGCCCTAACCACACATCCTAGAATAATGTTTCTCAATTCGAAAAAAAACAACTGTACTCAATGAAACTAGGAAATAATTAGTACGCTTAGCATTAAATTCTCTTTGCCTAGTTTGGAACAAAATAATGTGGGCCCTATTAACTTCTCTTACAACATCTATAATTGGACTAATAGGCGGTGGACCTTGATAGATATTGAATGGAATTCCAACAATCAATCCAATAATGTACTATTTGTTTATATGCTACGAATATCAATCACTGGTTGTGCTACACTATTTGACATTGGCATAATATACGTCGCTTTTAACGTACTGTGGCTGGTCTCGATAAATTCATTGCAGAATTGAGTAATGAATTCGGATGATGAACAAATTAAATAATAATGTATGATATTAAGAAGGAACATAATAGCATAAGAATACGAATCAAATATTCTGGCTGCAGTTTAGACTGTTTGATTTTTGTCTGGAATGGTAAATGTGTTACTAAATAATTTAATTCGTAGATTATATAGAATAGTTTCATACAAGCAAGAATATATGTCCTCCTCCAAATGTTCTCCTCGTTCGAAACCCTAACATATACAGCTTTCAATATATTAAATATTGAACTATAAATCTCATATCACTTTCTATGGCAACCCAAACCCGATCTTAGCCACTGCATGTATCTCATAAAATATTCGAACGAGTAATGGCTGTATCAATCAAGCGAACAATTATAACGATCCAAACGCCAGGTGGTCAATTTTACGTAACAGCTATTGTTATATTAATATTAATGATAGATAAACATAGAGTACAATATATGCTGCGGTAATTAAAACAAAACTGGACCTTTATAAAAGTGCTAAGTTACTTATATATGAGCTAGACTTACCTCAAGGATTGTTTTCGATGTACAAAGAAGCCGTAGAAGTGACATGGCCCCTAGCACCTAATTTGCTTCATTATTTGCATAGCTAAAATAATCTGTTGTAACATACCTGTAACAAATTAAAACAACCTTTACACACTTAACAATATAATTGAGCCATATCTTAATATGGCATGCAATTAATGACGGGGCCTTTTATCCTAGCAAACAAACACATTAAAAGAGAAAATGAATAAGAACATTTGAATGAGAGAGCGAATGAGAGAAATCTTGATTTCTCCCCGATCCTTGCAAAGACAGCCTAGCCAGAAATTTCACAAATACTCCGATCAGATCTCTGAACCATGGCATAGACACTGACATAGTTTGATCCGGTACAGATAACTGATAAAGTGGTAGTAAAAAAGTGATGGATGGCTGTGAGAATGGTGGGGCGATACGCGGCGTTAAACGCTTAGTTGTTATTATAAATCTTAAGGAAGATAGTCGAGGCGAAGATAAATTGAAAGATCGAGATGAGTTTCATAATGCAGAAGGTAGACATCTGATACTGTACTTACACCAAGGTACATTATTAATACTTGTGTTATTGTTAGCTAAAGTTGCTTACAAGTAACAAATGGTTGTATTTAATGGCAATGGCTTACTCAAGAATTCTACACTATATAAAATGTTTAAATTAATAAGCTCCATCAAAAGAACCATCAACATAAAATTCGATATTGATTTCTTATATTTACACGAATACTACATATTGAAATAAAAAATAATTTTATCGCATTTATTTTGCGTAGATCGGACCGCAAACAACAACTAAATAGGAGAGTACACCAGTTCAAATTATTACACAAAGTCGTCAAACACCTCAGTCCTCCCGTGATTGCTGTAAAGCAGCCGAAACGTCGGGAACGTAAATCACATAAAATAAACGCAAAAAAATCCGTAAAATTAGTTTTATTTCAACAACATTCGATGCCAGCACATCTTGTAATATTACAACAAAAAATCAAGATTCAGTGAGGCATTCCATTAAAATACCAACTCCGCCGTCATTTCCAACTTCGTCGGCTATCAACTCGGTCGTTTGCACATATTTAATGCATTCCCTCGTTTAGAAACTGGATCTGTAACGTATTGCTGACCAAATATGGCACGGACCGTTTCGGTATCACTTTCATGCACTCCCATTTATGGCACATAATGCCTCATGAATTATCGGTGATGGTAATTTGCTGTTTGAATTTTTACATCAACAATGGCGACAATAGGTAGCTGATTCGAAAAACGCTGATATTGTTGATGGTTTTCATGGTTTTGTGCTCTCCGTGGATAAAGAGTTGATTAATTATAACTTTATCTGATGATAGGTCTTGCTACTGGGTCTGTATCGTGGCTACGCTTAGCAAGTTTATCAGCAAGATGTGTACAGATTCGTCTTTACTTTAAAACCGTGTGTTTGATTGACAATAATGAAATTGGCTTTAATGCAAGCTAGTTTTATTCAGAGGAATGAACGTCTAGAATAAGCCCTGATCACTATAATGCTCAATCCACTCACATTGGAATATCCCTCACAAATTATCACCAAACTAAATTCCATGAAATAACCTCGTACATTTGTTTTATTTGAGATGGCTCTAATTTTTTAATTGAAAAAAAATGAGACAATAAACAGCATAATATAAGACAATGCTAGACAGTAAGGTCACAGTTTCTTCGGGCGTGTAATACCCAAGTGTACTGACTTTTGTATGATAAATAAAAGACAATCGTGGGAAAGCAACGATACACATCAAGCGTAATATCAACATTGCCATCAGTAACTAGACGACTGTGAACCTCGGGATTAAGAGAAAATATAATGCGCGAAATTTCTAAGAAACTTGTAACGTTATGTTTATCCGTATCAGCATGTATCATCTTCATGTTACTGATGTCTTCGGTTTTACTGTGCATAAGTAAAATCACGCCAATCGACGTTGACCTTCTTCGTTTTAATGGTAAATATTTTTTTCTTCTTATAATGTTGAAATATATCAATGAGTGTGCCAATTCAATTAATCACCATTGACAGTACCAAATGATAAATTGTTGTCCTTTATACAATTTTGTATGAGTCTAAAGTCCTAATAACAAATTGATCGATTTATAAAACGGCTTTGACAAGATTGTTTCATGTAGTGGTATTAGGAATAATTCAATGTATATTTATTTATTAGGTCAGCACTGCTTACTCTTTGCAAACCATTATTCTAATATCTACCTCCTTCTATCTATAGTAAGAACTTAGATCAGTAATGGGGGAAAAGAAATTGAAAACAGAAATATTGTGACTAAAGTAGTTTAAGTAATGCCTATAACACATCTATCGTCACTTATAAAGCTAAACGGTATAAACTTTATGAGAGTTCTAACTCAATATTTATCTTTATAATACATTTCGAATGAATCGATCAATAAACGCCTACAGAGCCATTCATCGATACGTTGTCTTCGTGTAACCGTAGGTTTACTTAATTTGTTACTTTGGTCACAACCAATAAAACAAAAAAGTGTTTGCAATTCACTTCTCGATCTCGATCCTATGGATGCTTCAGTTTAAGTTACGAATGCAGCCTAAAAACTATTTTGTTCCATAAAAACAATTGAACCCTAAAACCTGTACGACAATAAAGCGTCTTAGGCTCTTAAAACCATTGTGAAATTTGAAATAGATTCACATGAAAACTGTATACTAATTGATCATTTGGAAACGGAGAATAATTTATTAAATCATTTATAAGGAAATTCATGGTCTTCAAGTTTTATTTTTTTATTTTGAGTCATTGTTTATATTAGTCATAACATTGTACAAGCAGATAGCCTTGATACTATAAAATTCAATCCTACTATCTATTTATAATGACGATGCTCCTTGTGTTATTCGAGACGACGTGACACCTGAAATACCTGAAACCGATTAAGTTACTGAAATGGACTTTCAGAATGCACAACATTTTTATTATTTTTATGAATTCAATATCATTTAATTAAGTTGTACGTACGTCATAAATTACAGTAACAATGTCAACTCTCTATGGCATTCAAGTTAAGGAGCCATAATAAAATTAGTGTTATCTTCATATACCCTCAAATTTATAAAAAGTTTTACATACATACATATACTCACGCCTGTATCCCATGGGGGTAGGCAGAGACCACTGATTGCCAAATTGATTGAAAAAGTTTTAATTGATTATAAAGCCATTATAACGCTTTTCTCCTGTGAAAAGTTCGTTATAAATGCCTTTATGATCCATTATAACTGTGTATAAATTTGGGGATTAGTCTTTAAGTCGCCTGAAATTATCAAAAACTTATTATAAATAGTTTAATACGTTAATCGCCATTCTCAAAATATTAAGACACAATTTAATAGTCTGTTACTCTTAATGTTGAAACAGGTTATATAAATATGTATATACTAAAACAGAATTAACTCTGCGTAAGCAGGAAGTTTCCATACTTTTATCAAAATGGAATCATAGATACAAGTTATTAAGACATAAAATAAATATTACTCAACCAATGAAAGAAAATACGGACAAGTCCGAACATGCCCTAGAATCGATCGAAATACCAATGATAAGCGCAGGAAATAAAACATCAAAGTTTGAGATAAGACCTCTTGTAACGATTAATGGCGTCTATTTGCAGTTAAAAACTACATATCGACATACACGTGCAAGAAACTATCGATATCGATTAAGATATAGCACACATTACACACAAATAATCAAAAGTGTGGTCATTTTCTTTGGAAGATGATGCAACAGTTTTAAAGATACTCATACTTATATTACCTAAAAATAATTTGCTAGTCGAATATAAAGCAAACATTCATATTGTTTTTAAACGAGATGCAAAAAATACAATGCTCTATGGATATACTAAAATGTTAGTCAATAAAGATCGTAAAGTAACATTAGGTATCTACAATGTTCAAGATCATTAAGCTTTTATTTTTTTTACATACAATACTTCATTCCTTTTGGAATATGGTCGGTTTTCGTCTACCCCGATTTGGCGATTTCCAATTCACAAATCTTTTATAATAAGTTCACCTTATTATTGTTCTTTAACCTCAGTTACTCTTTCTACACATAAAGCATCTCAAGCGTTGTAACACCCTTAATCAGTGGAAACAGTAATTGTTAAAACCACAGCGACAGCCATCCCGTGTGAGACCAAGTCTGTATATTACTTGTTAACGGTGAATGCATTCAAACGATAAAACGACGGCGGCCAATTTATTATGCAGCAATATCGGAGTATACATCTTGGACTTGGTATTGATAGGAATGGAAGACATTGAACCGTGACTGCAAGTTGGATTTCACAATCAGGTTTCCTTGCTTAAATTAATCTGAGCGAGTTTTGAGACAATGCTGTTGCCTGTTCACTTAGCGTTAATCCTCCTGGTAAGGTATGTATGCCATTTTTTGTAAGAATAGCCATAGAATTTCTTGGCGATTTATCGCAGTACAATCACAGAATACATAATAGGTCGATTCTGAATATTCATTAATTCTTTCTGAACTAATTGAATAAGACTCCAAATCCAAGCGCACCATTGCGATACCTCAAGAGACAGTGAGCACTTTCTGCATAGATCGGACCGCAAACAACAGCTAAATATGAGTGTACCCCAATACAACCTTTGACACTAGGACGTCAAACACCTCAGTCCTCCCGTGACGATGGTTGCTGTAAAGCAGCCGAAACGTTGGGAGCGTAAAAAACATACAATAAACGCGATAAAATCCATAAGATTACTTTTATTCAATGTGTAGAATTCGCGTAAATATAAGAAATCAATATATGAATAAGACTTTATCTTCTACTATAGTCCAGTACCGGTATATTATAGTAGGCTGGTATAGCGTGTTCATAATTTACATAAGTTTGCAGAGTATGCTACTTCCACACACGCATGGCGTCTGGCAGCGGACTGCCAATTAGATAGAAATCTAAACGGACCCCTACCACATGCTGCGTGATGTCTTGCGCAGATGAAATACGAGACATCAATGGCTGACGTTAAATGAATTGAGATATGAACAGGATAAGAGAGGAAAGATAAATATTATAATGAAAGGGCAAAGGGCACGTATATTTAACTAGCTGTCTCGGCGAACTTCGTACCGCCTCAGAATCAAATGTATGAGAAAATGAATTTATTGGTATTCTATGAAAATTTTAACAAATCTATCCCACGGGAACCATACATTTTACCGGGATAAAAGTAGCCTATATACTATTCCAGACTATAATCTATCTCTGTGCCAAATTTCATCCAGATCCGTTCAACCGTTCTGGCGTGAAAGAGTAACAAACATCCATCCATCCATCCATCCAAACTTTCACATTTATAATATTAGTATAGATTAAAATATTCTCTGGTGTTTGAGAAAACGTCCATTTTAATAATACCATCATTGTTATTGAAAAAATCGAACTACACCACCATACCCAAATTACTAGCTTTGTCTGGTGTCATCATTTATGAGTTTACTAAATGTACCCCATTTCTACAAAAAAAAAATATTTTTCATATAAGCTTCGACCCCCATTTGATCCCTTAGAGCACCCCTAGGGTACTCAAGGAATATAGGCTACAAATTTAAAATCTCTAGATTCACTGGTTTTAAGTTGTGCATTGTCTGTCAGTCAGTCAGTATTTTTTTTAGTAAATAGATGAACACCATTATAACCTCAACACAAAAGCTCCAACCTCTAACTTTACGTCTGCACTAGTGTTCGAAACAGCCGTTAATTTAACTTGTATGTCTTTTTTAAATTTCGCACCATCAACCTCGGAAACATTGTCAACGAATTCATAAATCGTAATGAATAGCGACCATGCGCATGAAACAACAAATTTCTCTTTCTTATCCGATAGCATGGCTAATAAACTCCAAAAAGGTTGTTGCTCACAAATTTATTAACAACATTGCGCCGTTAATATCACAAGCTGTTGAAATGAAATAATGTTGGGAAGCACGCATTCACAACATCTCCTCCGGCCATAACAGTCACCGAAGCCCGTAGAACGATACTTACTTCAACTATTGTTGGTTAATTGAATTTGAATTAAATTGGCCATTAGTTGGTATGTGGGTCGCGATAATTCATACAATAGATAAGGAAAAAGTTAAAGATATTATTAATAGAAATCAAAAGTTCGCAGATCACGTACGAAATGAAGTGAAAGATTCTGTTGATTGCAGTATGAAGAAATGTCTGCTAATTCGCCGAGACAACATTTTGGCAAATTAAATTATGAACGCAGAAGATGGAACTGATACTATAACTAAGATCAAAATACTTACTATATGCACCTTTTAATAACATTGCTACTAAATTCAGGAACCTCCATAACACTTAAAGTTAAGAAGTTGCAGCTTACTAAAGTAATCAAAGACGAAGACTGTTCAGAAACAGGCATAAAACTGCAAAAATAATTAAGTACTTATTCCACTGTATCGACTTACATCAAAAGAATTGATAACATTAAAAACATAATCAGCTGTTTGTTTTCCCCTTCATCTCGCGATGTAATAAACAAACATTTCCATCACACACACACACTAAGGAAATATAAATCATGCTGATTGGAACTTCGGATATCAATCAGATGTAGGTTATTCACACTCAAATCAATGTTTTAATGGCTACCCACACTTTTGCATTTGGTCACACACCCACGGTATTACCAGCCTATTGTTGTGTCTTAAATAAAGTTGAATTAAATAAATGAGGCCGTGTAATTCTACATTTGGGAAATTTCTTAAGGTCATATTTTTCGTCCGCCTGCGATTTTCTGAATTAATAAAATAGTTCTAGAGATATTTTTATATATCCTGAACCGCACTATATCTCTTGAATAAATTATATGGTCTATTGAACCATAAACAAGCTCCTGTTCATGGCATCTGCTTTTTAATGTGGAAAATTCAGAGACACGTTTACTTAGTAGTTTATGTTGTGTTTTATTTTCCTATATTTGTGTTTTTTGTGTAATGATAGCAATGCTAGTTATACGTTTATGAACGCGAGTGTGAAACTGGACTATTTCAAGTTCTCCGGGTTCCTGTATTTTTCAGTAAAATATCCCGAACTTTGTTGCTAACGGACTCGACGGTACTCGACTGACGAACTTGAAAAATCATTGTATATATTTTTTTTTTTTTGGGTGTAAGTGTCTTGTTTCAAGTATTATTCCTCCGAGTGATTTGTGGTGAAGCCTATTTGGTGACTACGCAGGCGTCTAAATAATAAAACTTACAGAAAGATCACCAGATGTTTAAAATAAAAAAATTGAAATTCTTTGGCGGTCACTACAACAACAGGTGTTAATAAACTTTGAAATAATATCAATAACTTGAACAAATCCTCTATACTCTTGTCTATACATCTATACATATAAATAAAATTGGAGTGTCTGTTTGTAATATTAAAATAACCGCTTTCTACTAAGTGCATTTGGATGTATACTCGGTACCTATACCAAAACAACATTTTTTTACAATTTTTATCTGGTCTGTCTGTCCGTTTGTCTGTCTGTCTGTCTGTCTGTTTGTTCCGGGTAATCTCTGAAATGGCTGGACTGATTTTGACGGGACTTTCACTGGCAGATAGCTGGTGTAACAAGGAGTAACTTAGGCTACTTTTATTTTAGACAAAATAATAGGATCTCACGAAAAAAAATTAAAACCAATGTTGCAGCGTTGCGCCTGATTAAGTTTGATAGCAACAACCTGAAATGCGTCCCGCGGGCTCAGAACGCGCGAGCAGGCTGTTGCCAACGGTTGTGTCTTTGCTAAATACCACGCGAACGAAGTCGCGGGTAACAGCTAGTAAAAAATATAATAAATCATAACATGCCCGTGTCGATACTTACTGAAGCACGATCGACCTCCTTTATGCGCACACGCGGCCCGATGGTGTCAAAGTATAATATACTGGGTGTACGAGTAATAATTACGAAAAAAGATGACTTTTGGCTTGCGTGCGCAATTTTAAAGGACAGAAATACTGATTATTACAATAACTTAAGGGTTGTGCAATTGTTTCAGAATTTTACAAATTGGCGAGTCGTTATTTGCGTCATTTTGACATTGAAGCATGCAATTCCAGTGCTTTATCGTGTCAGAAATAATTATTGAAGCATTGACAACAAGTGGCTGCATTAATACCTATACACTCACATGGTATATAAAATAAAAAAAGTATATATATTTTCTTTTTTTAAATTAAAAGAAACGATATCATTGGTTCGTTACGTAACAATTATCTTCTTAATTGTTACGTAAAATTGTTTAGATTTCTGTGTGTGTTTTTAATTACTTTCTTATTTATTAGGAGTGTACTTATTGCAATAAATCGTTATTTTCTTAATCATGAAATAACATTTCATACAACTTTTCGTGCAAACATTATTCTGAATGAGAGTACATCAAGATTAACGGTAAAATGATATAGCCACTAAAACGTCCTTATGCCGCCATATTTGGTCACTTAAGTAGCGTCACGTGGTCACGAATATTTTACAAAAGTACCGTATAATGTCGCATTTTGCACGCACAACACTCAGGATTTCTTACATAACAATATAATTATGCTCACCTACTTTTATTGCTGCTACAATATTATACTTTAACAATGTAATGTTAAAGTTTATAATTGAAGGTTCTTGTTACATTTTTGAGTGCATATAAATTGCATAAAGCTTACATCGGTTTTAATTCAAAGAAATGAAACCGTTAATTTGTTGTGGGCGTTACACGGAGGTAATTAGTTTTATTTTTGTTTCAACACTGGCGCGCTGTTGTGTAAAAACTTGATTGCCCTTTGTACGGTCGGGCGGGAAAGTGGTTTATCAATTTTGACAAAAACTCTGCTAAGGTTCATATTTGATACGTTCTAAGTTCAAATAAATAACAAATGACAATAATAGCCCTTGCGATTCTACGATGTGCAAATGATATTCAACCTTAAGGTGATAAAGGAGTTTCTTGGTAGACTTTACAAAGCTATGACGTTACGATGGCAATCTTAATATATATTAAAACGATGTCGTGTTAGTTACAAATGTAAGTATACCCTTCCTGAATCATGCTGTATATTGACAGAACAGTGTATACACAATAATATGTATATATTACATTTAAAGTTAATTGGTTAAATTAATGCCTGAAATTACTACCGAAATCGTCTCATTACGACAACACCATCTACGTGAACGTAATAAATAAACCTGCAAAGCCGTTATTAAACAAAAAAACTATTCATTAATAGAGCAATCACATCTCCTTCAATTCGACCGCGTTATTAATTGTTAGTTTAAACGCGAACCATTTTGGTTATCAATAGATAATTGTCTCGGTAATAAATCTTCTGGGCTAAGGACTACTTTATTCATACACATACTAAAAACCAACTGTATTAATGTACGGTAGAGTTGAAATTAAGTTGTCGTTACTAGATTACAATATATAGATTTATATGCTTTCTAAATTATAATCTTTGGTGGTCATGAAAGGTGCATGGGATGGTTTAATTTGGGTCAGCAGAGATGGTAGTTAAGTTAGATGTTGGGGTTCTTAAACGAGTAAGCTTTCAAGCAATAACTCATGTTCAAGTTACTAGGACATTTTCCCCCGATTGAATCAGGTATCGTTATAAATGAGGGGAAAGTAGTAAAATATAGCTATCTCACTCTATCACTTTAGAGCTAGTGTAGCTATTATAAAAGCGCTGAAAGTAGCTTATTCGACTGAATTTTAAGTTTCTTACTGAATTAACTTTATCATCATCAGCATACCTATTGTTGTTCTCTACTGGACGTAGACAGAGCTCGAACACATTTTCTCTCTTTCTAACTCTCGTTTTCTGCATCTAGTTTCGGAGCGCTAGTTATTCCTCTAAACATAAATGTCATCCCAAAAGAGGGGTTAAAGTCTTACCACAAATTCAGAAGTATTCTTCTAAATTCAGAAGTACCTGTAGGTACTGTAATGTCATGTATCAAAATTTATACGTTTTTCTGAACATAATTTGTTTGATTGAAGTTTATCTCATTATTAATTACTAAAAATATTAGCTAGAGCTTAAAGCTTTTTTTATAGATTTCATATGATATAGAGCACCTGCTTAAGTAGTAACTCCGTCAGCGGATGGTGTTCTAATTTAGAATAATAAACCGAAACATAATTTACACAAAGAGTTTACTCCTCACATTTTACGACACATCAACCAACATATCAATAAATAACTAATCTCAATTTTATCGTAAGCTCACAATAAAATCCTCTATCGAGTGATAATATTTTTTTTTTCACAGTATCAGTTCTTTTTCAATTAGCGAGGAGCCATTGAAACTATTAGATGCGTTTGATCCCAACTTTTTTTATGGGACTTTTTATGGCATTGACAGGTAGAGGTAGAAATCGACTTGTAATCTGTCGACTTTGTATTAATTTCTATGATACAAATTCTGATCCATTTCTTTAGTTTTATATGGGGTGGTGAGACTTAAATTAAATTTAAGTCTGGATTCATTTTGCATTCGCCCCATGACATTTCGTCTCACTTAAAAAAACAATTATACGTCCCACTTTTTTGCTTCTAAATATTATTTAATTATTCCGTTTCGACCTATTATGTCATTTATCATAAAAAAACAAGTGTACGCCCCACATTTTTGGTTCTAAACAGTATTTAATTTTTCTGTGTGTTTTATCAAATGAATATGCACCTTAAGGTATTAAACCGCAAAGCCTGTTACTAGCATAGCAATAGTAGGTAAGTACTAGAGGTAACTAAACATTTTCAAATATGATCAACTACAATAAAGACGGTATTAGTATCATACCAGACTAGTCGCGTGTCAATGTTAAAGACTAATAAAACCAGATGCTATAATACATCGTGTCCTTTGCAGTGCCTACATTTACCGATTTATTAGGGACGTGTCCGATTTCTAGATAATTGGTCAAATAACTACAGTGAAAGCAACAAAAGTTGTATAACCATTTTTTTATAAAAAAATTGGTAAGTTGAAAAACAATTAGTTTTTATTTATGTGTCGTTAAAAAAATATCCTTAGTATACCATAAATTTACAACTGTGGGCCAACTTAAAAACATTAAATCTCGAAAAGGACATTATAAGGATGTACTGTACGAAAATCGAATAAGCAAATATCGGTAAACAACGAATCTGTTGCTCGTATAGACAGTAAAGTGAAAACAACACCAACTATTGTATATCAAGCAAAATACGTATTCACATTACTAAATCGACTTACCTATTAAGATAAACTAATTGCGTTACCATTCAAGATTGCTCTTACACCGAGTGTAAACATAACAAAAATAATATTATCAGTGTCCTTGAATTTGTCGACTACATTGTCACATGGTTTCTCAGTCAAACCTGCTCCTTTTCATCACTATAACAATAATAGATACGAGGCTCTCTGTCGCACACTACGAGTGTGTAAAGGACGAAAGATTAACGCCCACAAGGCTACCGCCCGGCCATCCAAGTTCTTGATTCAATTGCGTATGTTGTAAAAGTAACTACCGATTGTTGAATGCTTTTTTTTTTCAAAATTGTGTTACCGTTTTTTTTTAATAATTCGTGCAAATTTTGATTCTGATTTATTATATTACTTAGGTACCTATATGATATCTGAAATCAGTTTAAACGCAAAAAGTAGGTGAAAACAGATCATAATTAACCGTAACTCTTGGCTATTAAATAACCGTTAATATCGTTAAAGAGTATTTTCAACACCTTCTTTTTTGCAACGATTGTTTACTAAAATACTTCTGCCATGAATGAAAACAAGTTGAAATCACTTTTGGAGATACGAAGACTAATATGACCGACAAAGATGTTAAAGTCAAGTAAACCAAGAAATCAATTGGTGAGTTACACATTAATCTGAAATAACATGAGATTGGAATCAAACAACATGGATGTAAGTACTCTCAAGAGCCATACAACAAACTTTCATGAATTATTCCAAACAGCTTCAATACCCTTTAAATCATTCAAACTAAACAGCTTACTCAGTATAAGTTTATCCCGTTTGATGATATGCATTGCCTCTTCTATTCACAGCTAGACAAATTAAATTGCAGTCAAGTAGGCAATGAACAGAAATGTAAATTATATCCAATGGAACGCTATACCATAGGATTGACTTTATTTTTTTAACAGTTATAACTGAAACCCCAGTTGGTTAAGTAGTCAAAGCCTGGTAACATATTGATATCTTATAATTACGCAAATACTACACATTGAAATAAAACTATTTTTTCGCATTTTATCGCGTTTATTTTATCTTTTTACGTTCCCGATGTTACGGGTGCTTTACACCGTTCAACCACCTTAGTCCTCCCGTGACCATGGTATATATGGCATAAAATCCGCAATAAAATCCAAAAAAATGTTTTATTTCAAAGCCTGGTAAATTGTACGGCCTCGATATTATACAACTAATAAAAACTTTTGGCATAACTTAAAAAGTGTATAATGTCATCCCGTTAAACAGACGACTCGATCAACGTTCGAGGAGCCGAGCAGGCTTTTTATAGCCCGTATCAGAGGTGCGTTGCACTCATACACATGCTAATATGAAAAGCAAACGCGCAGCTTGCTTAGAAGCAGGTGGGTGTTTATTTCCTTTTTTGTAGACCCTACGCTTCGGAGCGTCGTCACGTTTTATTGTTTGTACAGCGAGAGTGTCATTTTTGTCGACGGTACCATCTGACAGATTGGGGTCAGTTGACGCGACCTAAAATTTGGTCTCAATTCTGCTTGCGTTATAAAAAATGCAACTTACTGAATTATTTGTGATGAATTGTATGCTATGTTCAATTTAGAATGAGATTTCAATGATTCATCGAAAAGAATGAATTGTTGATTTTATATACAACATTGTATTAAAATGTGTTGTATGAGATAATAGACAATAATGAGAAAAGAAGAAAACTTCTCGAAGTGTAATTATGCAGATACTAAGCATCTATTGGGAATTCAATGTAAGTAGTTTATAGAGTAACTCATAATTAATTTAAGCCATTTAAAATTTAAACTGGATCTCACATAAATTAAATTAAAATAATTTACAGTTAACGGTTTCCAAAGATATTATTGAATACCACCTACGTCCTACACAAATCACATTTTAGTTAGCAAAAGCAGAACTAGGCGTGAAACAATATTAGGATGCAGAAAACATTACGAAATATATCATAAAATCGTTAAACTTATTTAAAGCAAAAAAAAACTTCCTTATATTTAAATTGGTTTCACCAAACATTGCCTTATAACAAAAAAGTGCTCTCATAAGAAGCGATTAAACATAAACTTGACATCGCTATGTTAAACAACGAAGCTGACTATCAAATTGTGTGCTTTTTCGTAACATAATCTGAAATCCCACTAATTATAAATGTGAAATTTTGTATGGATGGATGTTCGTTGCTCAATCACGCCAGAACGGCTAAACGGATCTGGATGAAATTTGGCGCAGAGATAGTTTATAGTCTGGAATAGCATATAGGCTACGTTTATCCCGGTAAAATGTGTGGTTCCCGTGGGATAGATATGTTTTAATTTTTCATAGAGCAAAGGATCGACATGATTTTTTGCATAGGAAGTGGTAGTTATGGAGTCAGGAAATGACATAGGCATCGACATACTTTTAAATCCCGGGTAACACGGCGGGGCGCGGCTAGTAATTCATAATTCTAATATAACATATTGGCTTGCGGCCTTCAACATAGCTTTCTATTTACATTACCGTGTGAGGTCAGCTTTTCTTGGAACCTCTGTATCTTTCAGGTTATTTACCTGACGTTGTAACAGAAAATAATAATTGGTATAAGATGATTTTTAGTGTTTATAAGAAGTCAGTATGCTAGTTGAAAAGTTCGGTCTATGATTGGGTTGTTTATTTGCAACAACAAACACTCATGGGCCAACTTTACTGGACGTAGTAGTATGTGTAGCTCTTGGCTCATCAGGCACTGTGCCAGGTGTTGTGACAGTGAGTATATTTGCTCAGGTAAATAAGGCAAGATATGAAATGGTGACTTAAATTGTGATTGTGGTCGCAAAACCAATGTTTGTTCAAATTCTTCATTTGCATGAGTAACGGTAGCGGTACGACTTGCATCAAGTGTTTCCTTCATCATCTACACTTTGGTATCTGCTCAATTTCATAAAATATATTTTTCCATCAGCTTTACCATATCTGAATATACAAATTATGTTTTACTAACATCTTAAATGGGCATAGCGGCTATTATGCAAATAACATTGACCGTTTCGCATTTGGCCAGTAATTTGACTTCGCAATTATGTATCTTATATTCTGTGTCTAAATCAATGCAATATTATTCATATAAATAATATAAACTTTTGTATGAGTTTTCTTAAATTAGATTCCAACAACCATACTCAGCTCAGCGGGTCATTGATAAGATTACAATTACACGCAACAGCATGGAAGAAATGTAGTTATAATATCTTGAGCGTTCTTATTTATGAAAATATATGATCAGGACTTACTATAAGATTGGCTAAAGGTCGCCCAATGCGAAATGGAGAGAGCTATGCTCGGAGTTTCGCTGGCGAAGCTGAAGAAGGTATATCATAAAATATTATTATGTAAAGTACTGAAATACTTGGACAACCTGCTAAAAAGCATTATAAAACATCTTGTCCATTATAAACGGTTCTGTCTTTATAACTCACATAGTGGCGATATAATACCGGTTAAAGGCTAACAATGCATGATGCATAACAAATTCTCGTGATAATTTCTTTAACTGAGCTAAAACTTGTTGCGACCTCTTCGACGGGGTCAACGATCTTGGAGAAAGGTTAATTTCAGAAAAAAAACACCTTCGTGTCGGATTTGCAATTGTGTATTTGTGTTCTGTGATTGTAAGCTATTATTTATGTTGAATTTGGGAGCAATTTTACGATACTTCTACAACATAACAATCAATTGTCATTGCTTTTTGATAAACCTTCAATTCTGCTAAGGTTAGTTTTGAAATTAAATTTATTTATTACTTTGCCTCCGGTCAAAATGTGCCATAATTAACAAAAGTACTTAATCCACAACATTTTTGAACTTATTTTTTTCGTTACGACTACATTTCTATATAAGCTACACCTAGGTCAAGATACTTACTGATCTCTATTCTTCTTCAAATTGTCCTCTCATGTATACATCAAGTGCGAGATAATTTGTAAGCTAATTGTATAGTTTATAGTCTACAGTATTTATACATTTTGTTGGGGGGATCGAATAGCGCCTCTAGCGGATGGTATTTCAAACATTCAATTCTCCATACAAAATATCTAAATACGGTAGACTATAAAGTATACGGTTAGCTTACGAATAATCTCAAACTTGATATCTATACTCTATACATATAAATAAAATTGGAGTGTATGTTTGTAATATTAAAATAACCGCTTTTTACTAAGTGCATTTGGATGTATACACGTTACCTATACCGAAACAACATTTTTTAAAATTTTTGTCTGTCTGTCTGTTTGTTCCGGGTAATCTCTGAAATGGCTGGACCGATTTTGACGGGACTTTCACTGGCAGATAGCTGATGTAACAAGGAGTAACTTAGGCTACTTTTATTTTAGAAAAATCTCACGAAAAAAAATTAAAACCAATGTTGCAGCGCAGCGCCTGATTAAGTTTGATAGCAACAACCTGCAATGCGTCCCGCGGGCTCAGAACGCGAGCAGGCTGTTGTCAACGGTTGTCTTTGTTAAATACCACGCGGACGAAGTCGCGGGCAACAGCTAGTTTAAAATAATATTGGTGAGATTAAGATGTTGTATGTATGCTCAAGATGCTAAAGATTCGGTAAGTTCAGCGTCTTAAACATACTTACATAGTTGCTTGTCATCGTTGTACAGTTCTCCAATCGACCGTACCCTGATAACCGCTTCATTATTTACCAAAGCGTAAAAAATTACAAAGGGCGGTGCTAAAACTTATGCACACGTTCCAACGGGCCTTTTGTTGTTAATCATCGGACCACACTGGGTGCTCACGCGCCGATGTGTTATTAACATTGTGTGAATAAAGATTGTGGGGGATTATGTATGAGTAACTGGATTCAAGGATAAATATAGAAGCCGTGATAGGATGGAGTAGACTTAAAAAACAACTATAAGATGACGGCAGTATTCAGAAAATATTTGTAATAAAATACTCACTAAATAGTTAAATAACACCTAAGCAGTAAGTATAAAAGCATATTATTCATAATTGTATATAATTCAATAAGCCTCTAAATATGCAACATTTTACTAGTTGAATCTTATGAGAATAACCGCACAAACTTTATCAAAATTTCTCTCAATAATGTTTTACTATGGTCAGATTAAGTCAACTTGACGTTAATCTTGGCCATTAGCCGTATCATAGTAAAAGCTGTAAGTTAAGACGCTATCAATGAAAGCGTTTGAAGAAAGCTTTAAAACTGCAATCGAAACATTGAAAAAAATTCAAAATATTGTTATAAATTTTAGTACCACATAATACATTTATTGCTGAGAAACTGTTTAAATTAGATACCTGCAGAACTATTATCTTAACGGGTATAGTATAAAATAATGGAGGATGTAGAAAGATAGTACAAAACAAAACCAAGAAGAATACCCGATAAAGATTTTAACGATTAGGTCAAAGAAAAATCAATACCCCTATAGGTATTATACATTTCGTAAGCATAAAGCACTAGCTATTTAATCTTAAAGTATAAAGTTCTCACTTTACAACACTTATATTTCAACAATAATCATCATGGGAAAAAAATAAAGTATAATTTCTCAGAACTCAGAACACACTTAAACACGTAGTGGTAAGTAAAAAATGTAACAGTAAATTTACAACCGTGGGTAAAGTGGTTTATAGACGAATATCCGAATGATAGCATGAACGGGGTCGACATTTAGATAATCCTATAAAGAATCTATCAAATAAACGGGAATCAGAAGGCTTATTATAAATCCATTCAATATGTCGGTACAAGACAAATTTTATTAAAGTAAAAGTTATAGGAGAAATTATTATTGCTGTGGATAATTTTGGAATCGTTTCTGGTGGTGTTGAAATCTATATTAAAATTCATGGTTGGTGTGTAAGAGAAGCGGCGATAATGGGATAATTTAAAGTTAGATGTTAAACTAAATTATTTCATAGAATACTATTAAAAAATGTGTAGTGCAAAGAAGTGATTCCATGCTAGACTTAATATTTTCAGACTTAATTATCAAAAGGTCTTGTATGTATTTAACAGTTGACAGCTTCTGATTACTAACGATCATAAATCATTTATTTTTATAAAAATGTATGTAATACACGGGCATGGTACAAAGGATGACGCAAAAAAGATCTGCGAATTGAGAATTCAGTATCATGCACATGCTTAAGTTAAATCTAAAAATCAATGCCACTTGCGTGATCATGACAAATCGTCATTCGGTATCAATCATCAACACCCATTCAAAAAAATATGTGTTACGTTCACATAATTATACTTACAGGTGTATACCGTCATGGTGAAACCTTTATTTGCGATGCCTGGTAAAAAATGGGGCAAGCTTACGAGTAGTATTGTAGATAGACGTTCATTCAACTTTAAAGTTTGTGCGTTGGAAGTAAGATTCAAATTGTAGATGAACATTTAAATACAGTCCGAGTTGAAATAGTTTGTTAGATCATGTGGCAGTAGAAATATTTTTTAAGTTGTTGTATGTATCAAGAATCTCGAAATGTACACAAAGCTGTTGACCAATATTTAACTACAGTAGCAACTTGTTTTTACAATTTTACTTTAACGTTATAACTCTGGCTTAGATGTTATAAGTCTGAAAATGGTTTGATGAAATTTCGTCACTAAGGTCAAAGTTATTAGGTACAGTACATTGATCTGTTTAGACTCAAATACAATACTCAATTAACTTCTTCCCAAATCAGTAGCCTCAATTATTACTCTAAACTATCTGCAATACCAAATTCTCTTCGGCCCAGATAAACATCATACAACTGTTGCTATACATATAGCCTCAGAATAGCAACGGGACAGTAATAACTTTTTTATTACAAGCTTATTGATAATTACAGCGAATATAATTGGCATAAATAAAACTATGACTGTGGTTTTAATTAAATTAATTGCGCACAGTAAAAGCGAGATGCTGTCGTCGGTAATAGGTTATAGGTTTTATTATTGTCTAAGTAAATAGTTGAGTTAGAAAATCTATACAAATAAATAAAATTGGAGTGTCTGTTTGTAATATTAAAATAACCGCTTTTTACTAAGTACATTTGGATGTATACATTGTACATATACCAAAACAGCATTTTTTACAATTTTTGTCTGTCTGTCCGTCTGTCTGTCTGTCTGTTTGTCTGTCTGTTTGTTCCGGCTAATCTCTGAAATGGCTGGACCGATTTTGACGGGACTTACACTGGCAGATAGCTGATGTAACAAGGAGTAACTTAGGCTACTTTTATTTTAGACTAGCTGTTACCTGCGACTTCGTCCGATTTTTGTTAAATATCACGCGGACGAAGTCGCGGGTAACAGCTAGTATAAAATAAAGACTTTAAATAACGAAATGGGTCACTGCCAAAATAAAATAAACTCATTGCAAAAATAAATTCAATGAGGCGTTATTAAGACTATTAACGATCCCACTGCAAAGAAATACAATGACTCGCACTAAGAAAATCAACGTACAAAGTCTAGCGTTTGTCAATGCAATTGATTAGCCATGCCGTCATTCCTCGTGCTTATTTTTTTATCGTCAAAAGTAAATAACAAAAAAAAATACTGAAAAGCTTGAGCATCAAACGTTTCAACATTCTTTCCAAATTTCGAAGGTCGTAGAAAACGTCGTAATATCTTTAATGAATTATCAATCAACTATAAACTACTTACAGTAAGCGTGATTGACCTTGAAGTTATTAGCCCGATCAAAAAGCGTGACAATATCAACACTTATATCACAAACATGATCAATAATAACATCACAAACACCATGGTTGAATAAACGCATTCAGCAACATAATAGATCTAAAGCTATTTCTATACGCATAAAATGTTGAAGGTCTTTGCCAATTAGTTGGATTTAAACATCGAAATGTTAATCTACTTTTCGGTCGTTTTAATCGTCACCACATCGATTATTGAAATTTAATCAATATGTTGTAATTTTTATTGTGAAATCTTGGGGTTTCTCAGTAAAATAAATTATTTTTGAGATTATGATGATTTTAATGTAGCCAATGAAAACAGCTTCAATCTGTTTTTTTTTTGTGAAACACACACATTGTGAAGGTAATTCCGCTACAAGCATCATACTACTGTACGAGTTTAACCATTAATTTATTTCTTTCATTCAAAAGATTGTTGTTACCTATAACCCATAAAATAAATAATTTAAAAACTTTAAAGTATGAACCTGTGTTGTTAAGTTCATACTTAAGAATATCTTCGTTACGATCTGTAACGCTCATGCCCAAAATGCTCGATAAGAAATCTTTGATATGTACCATTCAGTGAAATAAGCGATGAAAAACGACCATATTAAATGACAATAAAAGTCTGAATCGCTGATAATTCCACTTGAAATGTGTAGCCTCTTTTTGATGCAACTCGATAGCAAGAATTTTCAGGTCACGATATGTCTGTCGTGTGCTTTTTTAGTCCAGTCTAAGCTGACACGGTACAGGTACAATTTCTCAGACCGAGTTGACGTCGGCAATACGAATATTGAATTTCACATGCACTTTCTACCTACATAAACTTTTCTGTTTGTCAGAACGTTCTATGCACGATATAAAGATATGCGGAAACGCAAGCTTTTGTTAGTCTATCTTCATTATTTGTGTAGCTCTGTCCTTCTTTGTCAGACATAACATCTGTCTATAGGGTTTTAGTCAGCGGCGTGGGTTATGGATGGAGTCAGGTTCTGACTTGAATCATACAAGGATATGGCTTCATTAGGCCATGACTCAATACACCCCCACAAAATCTATCCAGATTTAGATGTGGTTGCAAAATGTGATGAAATGATATGTCTCCGACCGTGAATAATAGAGAGTATCGATAGAGCAAAGATTAGCCCGGCTTGATTGGATTACTAAAAAGACGCAATGCGCAGTAACTTGGTTAATTGGACCTTAAAGCTAAATAGAAGTACTTGATGCAAACACCTTCTGTTAAGTTAACAGTTTTGAGATGACTCAACCCAAAAAAGAAACAAAATGTAAACTAGTTGCAAATGGAATAAAGAATATTGTAACCGACCAGTAATATGAACTCAGACTGGAAACTGTGAAGGTTATTTTCGAGACACGAACATTGTTGCTGCTATTTCATATGAGCACATTATTATACCATATAGAGGAGTTGGAATGCCTGCCTGGTCTGGCATTGAATGAAATATCTTAAGTATATGAATATATATTTTTATGAATGGAATAAGAATAAGAATTTTGGAATACAGAAACTAAAGTTGTTTTGCAACTATATAACGTGTGGGCAGTTAAATAAGTACCCAATTACGTTTTAAGTAACAACTTTGGCGAAGGCGAAGGATTTATAAATAAATATTATCGCATATACATAGTTTGATAGTTTTCAGGCCAAAACGTAGCTAGAATAGAGGGATAGCAAAGCGTTAATTTAAACTTCAATTTGAAAAAAGGCGGTTGAGCACGTTATTCATAAATGAGATTCGCTTAAAGGCACCGTGGTTGAAATTTAATCTAAAGATAATGACACATTATAAAGTCATGATTCCTGCAATACAGTTCGCGAGAAACGAAATTTACTATCAATATTCCTAGCAGCAGTTTATCAGTGACACACACTTTTCACAATATTCCTATATCGACGATTTGTTGATCATTGGAATCCAACAATTTTGGGTACAATGAGTAATTTCACAAAAGAAGTTGTTTTTATTTCATTCAGATGAGTTGGTGTCTCGTTTTTGAATGCCAATTTTTACTGTAGCCAGCGCTTTTAAAAGTACCATTTGACTTTTTACTATTGACATTATTTCTTGTTCCACGTTTAAATTATCTTTTAGACGCTCGTCTGTTGCTTATCTGCTTGTAGTTTTTGTACAATGTATTTTTTCATTTCGAATAAGTATTTTCCAAACGAACTCACCTAAAAAGCTGAGACTTGGTTTATCATCCACAGAGTCATCGTCGTCGAAACATTCCAATTTTTTCGTATTCATATTTCCATCACTATTGCATACAAGTTTAAGAACAAACTCCTTTTTTTTTGTACCACGGAAGGTCACAACCACTTGTCTCTACATGCACAAGCACAGTACAGAACCGGCCAACCAATTATTCCGTCGCGTATCACTGAATTCACTCACATATACCAATTTTGCATTGTTCCACACACTGACTTTATTCTTTTTTCAAACGAATGTCACGCTTTTGTTCTGTTGCTTTTTGAAATTCGAATTGGTTTTGTAACGGTTCCGGCGCGCGCGCTGACGTCTGGCGCGCGACGACTCGGCGACGCGAATGACGTGAAGCTACGCTCAGCCGCAGACATATGAGCCTAGATTCATGTCGGACTGACTGACCTGAATGATAATCTGATTATACATAGCATTGTTTTGGGTACTAATGTTTTGGTCCTTAACTAACTTTACCTGTTATTGACTACCAGAAACCTACCCACATTATAATACTTCAAAACACAGTGGCAATATTTCAACATATTTTAACTGAAAACTAGATTTCACATACCAGATTGATATTATATTGAGATTATTTTATACCATACAAATTTGCTTTTAAATAAAACCAATATTCAAACTTGCAAGTGACAATAAACACGAGCAACTTGCAAAAGGGGTCGCTCGGCCCTTCCCTGGGAGACCCCGTATTGTTTTGTTCCTACACGTTCCCTAGCTAAAAGTAATAATACCACCCTCAACGCTTGCAATTAACAATACCAATTTTGTACATACCTACTCCAGTTTAAAATTAGTTGCACACTACGAAACTTTCTTTATGGAGATAAAAACTTATCAAATTTATTGCATCGAGTCAAAACCATAAAATTGTTGAGAGTGGGTTATAAAACTTTGATCAGATGTGTGCTCCCTGACGATCGACGGACCGACCGAAAAAAGGGCCAAAACAAGTATTATGTATAAGAGGCAGGACGTTCCCACACCATCTCGAATCTTTTTTATCTTTAAAAAGGTCCAAGGCCCTATTCTACGGCCAATTTCGTCAGACCCGAGCACCTTATAATTTTGTACGCCATTAATCATCTTGAATGATTCGAAAATGACAAACTGAAGTGCAGCCAGTGAAAGTCGAGGTAAATACGGATCTCGAAATGAACTGCTTTCGATTTTCGATCTTATAAATAGAATACACAATGATGGTATTATTTTAAATGATCAGCAAATTATGTTTAGGGGAAGTAGTAATTTTAGATGATAGAAATTGGAATAGCAATGAAATAAATGTATCTGTCGTGCACTGTCTCTCGGCTCTGAACTAAATTTCATTTATTGTTTGTTTAGGAGTTTCTAAACACGATCGTGGAACACGTTTAAGTGTTGAGATGTCATAGATTATATTTTCTTTACAATTAATTTTTAAAGATCGCGGTGATAGATTGATTGAAATTATAACACGTGTGTTTTAAAAATACATTCGTATTACCGTTTTATTGCTGAAGTAATAATAATATGAACTCTAAACAAGATCTTTATCATTTTTATCAGAAACCTGAATGATATTTCAAAACGTTAAAATGGATTGAACGTAATCAATGAGCTTTATGTGTTAATGTTGAATGTACAGACCACACTAAAGGTTTCTTATTCAATAATACCGTAGCTATTTATTAATATCGCCCTACTTACGTTGACAGGTGTACCATTGTTCGTTATGTTGGTGCATTACAAGATTTTAAATTAAATGACAGTAAAATTCATGTACCGAAAAGAAATTCGAATCGTGTTTTTATATCCGGATGGTGCAATTATGAAGCTCCCGAGCTGGATTGATCTCAAAAGATCGTGAAAAAAACTTAAATTCCAATGGTCAGAAACGGCTGTCATTATACCTCTTTTAAATAATGAACCATTATTTTGGGGCTTAATACAATTAATAGTGGAAACCTGAATAATTTATAAAGGTTGACATGATTTAAAAGTTAAGTAGGCGAGAATTGCTGTAGTAATAAGTATGTTTAAAGAAATAAGCCTTGTCTTTCAAGGGAATCTCTGCAATTCGGCGTTTACACGTAATTATGACTTCATACGGAAGAAAATTGCGCAAGATCTGATAAGTGATGGCGCTCTTATGAAAATGTTAATGTTATAATGTAAATTCAACACGAGTTGATCCAGTTTGGCTGGTACAAAATGGTCTCAGTAAGTAAACCGCGCAATCAGAATAACATTTTTACTGGATTGAAAATATTAATTATGGAGAACAACGTTGTAGACATTTTGTCATCATTAAATTAACCAGCCAATTCAAAACCGTGCAATAAATCTTAGTACGTTTTATCCAACCAATTAAAGCATAACAGAGCGATTTCTTTTCAATACTTGGTAATACCATTGTAAATTAATTATACTTATATACTTTCATAAAATTTGGTCATTGAAACAACCAAATTTATAAAAGTTGGTTGGTATAATTAAAGCTCCACAATTATTTCAGTAGCCCAAAGATTTTGCAGCAGACTAACAAATAATCGTTTAACTGAAAAGGTTGGCAAGGGTTATGGTTTGATCTTTTAATAAACATTTAAGGTTTCCTATCTTATACAGATCATCAGTAACACAAACTTTTGTTTCTCAAATATTATACCTCGTCCCTAGTTCCCAGACTTATCTAAGCACGCCTTCCCTATTCCTATCAGTGTCTATATTTATAGCCAAAACAATAATGCTAACAATTTGAAGGGCACGATCAAGTTCTGATTCATCGTCTAAGTGTTTCTCATCATTCCCTAAGGCATCCCCGACGTTCCTTGAAAGGAGTCCTGTTTAAAATTCCGCTCCCGTACGGGACGAGGCGCGCTCCTAACATTTTTAGGCGTTCGAGCATCTTGTCCCTTTCCCATAGATTTTTTTTTCTACAACAACAGACGGTCCCTTTTTGTTGAATTTATGCGACGAAATTGTAACCGACTATCGAGTTCATTATTAAGCTATGCTGGAATGTTCGTCTTTTGTTATCCCTTTAACGTTTTTATTATGAGCTATGTCCTTTTGAATTTGCGACACTGTATAAATGGTCTGCTAATTAGATATACTTTTATTCTGTTTGTTAATATTTGTGGTCGTCATTTTCAGGGTCAACAATCTGCTATCTACTTTAGATCCATAATAAATTTTAACCAGCTTCATTTAGGCTATAAAAATATATCCATGTTGTGTCTCAATTAATAACTTAATTCTTAAATAATATCAACTCCATTAATAAGAAAAATATCACACCTAGCACGACCACATTGACCGGTTTTAATTATAAAATCTTCTTCATTAATAGCTTATTCTTTATCCAGTACTATAAACGAGACATCTCTTAAATCAATCACTATAATGTTGACAAAGTTTTTTGAAAAAACCTTGATATAGATCTCTCAAATTTTATTATAATCATCATTTAACTTTGTCAGATGTTCGGTCGCCGTCTGTGAGATTAATTATTTTGATACTAGCACTACCTATGTGATCAGACTTCGTGAGGAGAAGGGTCTATTTTAAAAAATAATGTCTGAGATTTTGTGAAATGTGGAGCGCTTGCGTGCCTTGAATTGCAATTGTTTTTTTCTACGATTTCTTCTTTGTTAGTTTTTATTACTGTAACAGATTTTATAATATTAAGATTTAACAAAATTTGTTTTACTTTTTAGTTTTGTAGAAATTTAATATTTTAATTTAAAGGGTTACCCCCAAATTTATAGACGTTTTATATCTTTATCAAACGTTATATAGTACTGCGCACAACAGTTTGGTTTTGCGCAGTACTATATGACATTTGATAAAGTAATTAGATAAGTAATTTGGGGTCGAGTCACCTTCGTCCGTAGGAGAATTAAGTACCCTCGAGATACCCTACACGTGACCCCGGGTGGTGCCAACCAGGTGACAACTCTACTGGTGGTAGGCTTCGGCCGTGGCTAGTCACCACCCACTGAACAAAGCCATGTCGCCAAGCGGCCTAGCCGTGTTCCGGCATGATGTTCGGTGTTGCCATTCATGGATGGCGGGTCAGATCAGTTGCGCTGCATGTGCCTAGTGAATGTAGCGTCTCGATCTACTGCCGCCTTCCTACCTAGGCAAGTATGCTCCATCGTAGATCTCATCGTCACTTACCATCAGGTGAGATCGAGATCAAATACTTGCCTATAATGTAATAAAAAAAAAATAGACTTGGTGTTTTTATACAATTTTATTATTTTAGAGATCAGACGTACTTAAGTTTACGGTACCCATAATACAAGCTTTGCTTGGTTTGGGACTCTACAGTTGGTGTGTTCGTCTGGCGATATTTATTTATAATATTTTTAGTTCAAAACAGATATATTATCTTGAAACCGACTGCAGTCACGAACCGTAGCCTTCAATGCTTGCTACATTCACGTACATTAATGGGAAAGCTAACAAAATGGCCGATGTATTTAGAACAGCGATTTACATCGACTTTCTAATAATAAATTCAATTAACTGTAATTAAAATCTTGTCGGATCGATTGATATATGGATATCTCCAGTTTTACAAGACTAGTGTCGTTTAGAACACCGTTTCTCTGTAATTTAAGCTTGAGTATAAGTTTACTGTTAACATTACTTAGTATTATTGTCTTGTTTTTGTGTTGGTGAAATAAAATGGAATTTGATCTTGAAATGTAACAAAAGCTACATTTTACTGGTAGCCTTTTGTATTATCTACATAGTAAATTTACATTTCTCGTTGGCCAGATCGTAATCGAAATAGATTTTTATATATCTATACAAATAAGACTGTAACTTGGTAGTATCTCCAGATTGATTTATTAAAAAAAATAAACGTACGTGGCGGACATTATTCCCGATATAGATGGCGATTTTGGAATTTTAATCTGTCTGTCTGCCTGGATCAAAATTCATGTATAACATGTTGTAGCTACTGCTTGTTACTATGTAAGACGATTGTTACTGTGTACGAATAATTCAGAAGTTCAGAAGCATTTTCGGAATTCGGTCAACGGTGAAAATACGCGCAACCCAAGCATTAGGCTACTATTTCAGATGTATTTTTTTTCCTCTATAATTATATATGGCCACACCATCTTAGGTATTTCGCCCGTGTCAAGTATAAAGTATGAACTTAACATAACCCAAATTAATACTTTAAGCGAAACAGGTTCAGGTCTAGAAACCACCTAATCATATCAAAGACACAACCACTTTTTTTAAACTGAGTTTGAGTGTTTAGTCAATTTTATTAGAGACCAAGACACGTGCTTTTAATAACCCAATGAACGAGTATTTCGCATAAAACCGTTCGTTCCAAAATCAATTCACGACCTGTCAAAAAACTACCATCTCCCATCAATATTGCGATTGATTGAAAAGAAAATTACTTCAAAACCATTTTCGAACGCTTTGAAAAACAATCAATACTTGTTTTTGCGGGCCAATATAAATAATATTCAGTTCATCGCGAGCTTGATAAGCTTTAAAATAAGGGCTAAAAGTAAACTACCATCAAAGGCGCGGCGGGATCCGTCCGTTGACTCTGTGACTCATCGGTTGAGTACGCAAAAACTGGCTCGCGGGACCCTAAAATGCTGCCGTGTGTTGTTAAGGGCGTTGATGCTAAAAATATCTAAAGAAAAATATACGCTTAAAACGTATTGATTTCTTATACTGACGCGAATACGTGTAGTATGAAATAAAACTAATTAAAATTTTTAGTTTTTTTACTTTCCCGACATTTCGGCTGCTTTACAGAAACCAGTGTCACGGAAGGATTGTGTCAGACAACATAGTGTCATAATTAGAACTGGGGTACCCTTATAACCTAACAGGTGTTACATTCCATTTGCAGACTTACAGCGTCATTTTACTGGCCAAAATGCGTTGTTCACGTCTAATAAGTAAATTGTTCGCGAACGCGTCTTGCAACCTGTTCCCATTGTTAGTCGCGAGCAGACACGATGACCGACGCCGGTAGCGCCATTCGTCTCAATGGACGCCAAAAAGATGGATAGAATTGCTGCAATTAAATTTTACGGCGGCATCATTTTTGTAGAGCTTCGAATGGGAAAGTGAGGGTTCTTTTTATTGCGGACTTGGCCTACCCTCCCATCACTGTGACACGTTAGGTTTAAAAATACATAGCTGACCGAGGTCCCTGTATTTATTATTGACGCAGACTGCACACGTGCAAGTTGTTTTTACTATGCATTGTTTGAGACTAGATTATGCCATTCAACTATTTTCATACACGGGCACATCTTTGAAAATCGGCTGCAAAAGGTAATTGGGCATAATTGTATGGGTGTATTTGCAGCCATGAGTCTTTTTATATGTAAGGTGTAACAATAAAAGTATGAAATATTTTAACATGGTTTCGATATGAAATCCGAAAAAATAGTTTTATTCCAATGTGTAATATTTGCGTAATCAATATCAATCACTTACACAATTATTTTATACATCAACGTCATCCATATAACTTACTGGGTTATCTGTTAAATTTTTTTACACTATTTTTAATACACCTTATACTATATCTAGACAAATATTCTTACATACCTTATTACCTTGTGTTTGTGACTCACATATTTTGTTCTATAAAAATCCACTTACACCTGACTAATGTGACCACTTTACTCTATGTCTGCTTCCTTACGTCCTTAGTTTTATTTTAAGATGAACCTCAAAATACCATACCAAATACGAAATATTTTTTTATTTAACGGTCTATTCAAAAGTTATTGCTTCGAAACTCTTCTTACTTTTACAAAAAACTCAATACATTTGTATAGCCGTGCGTCGTCTTTAGTTTTATTGGTTAAAAAATACATTTGAACCACAAAAGTCTTAAACGCACTACATTTTGTTGTACAAACATTTGCCACAAATCAGCATAAACCACCAGCGCTTTATCATACAAGTATATCACTCAAGCCTTAATACCATGTCTCTACCTAACAGTGACTCAACAGAACTCTTCCACATCGTACTCCGTACTCCGTACCTCCCCACTTACCTTCCCTTGTAATCCGTTCAAAGCCGAAGCTTACGAGATCTGTAATCGTGATAAAACGTCGTCGGCAGCCGTTGTAAATCATTGAATTTATCAAGTCTTCCTACCTCGGTAACTACTGGCACCGTTATGATATTTATTAAGATGTCAGATTTAATGAGATGTGTTATATCTTATTTAGTTGGTGTCAGATTTGCATGGATTTGTTAGAGTGATAAAATGATTCTTCTGACCGAATATTCGGTCACGGAGGCTAATCTTGACGGAGACTAGCCAACTCTATCAGCCGATAGACGTCCACTGCTTGACATACGCTTCCCCCAACGACTTCCACACATCACAGTCCTCCGCCACTTGCATCCACCGGCTTCCTGCGTCGCGTGTGATGTCATCAGTCCACTTTGTGGGGCGCCGTCCTACACTTCGTCTTCCGATTCGTGGTCGCCATTCTAGAACCTTTCTGCCCCAACGGCCATCGGTTCTGCGAGCTATGTGCTCTGCCCACTGCCACTTCAACTTGGAAATTCTTTGAGCTATGTCGGTTACTCCAGTTCGTCTACGGATCTCTTCATTTCTGATTCTATCGCGTATAAGCGAAACCCCGAGCATAGCTCTCTCCATTGCGTGTTGAGCGACCTTGAGACTTCTTATGCGGCCCATAGTCAGCGACCACGTCTCGGCAGCCAACTCGTGGGGACATTATAGTGCACAAGCGTGTGCGCAAACGCACGTGCACTCTCTTTTCCTTCACTCTCATAGCCCGATGGAACGGCAATCCGACACGGCCTTACGTGCTCTCTGAGACACGAGCAAGTGATAAATCATGGTTGAAAATGGTGGAACCATATAGCCATTAACTTGTAATTATAATTAGTTTTTCTTTGACCAGCTGCTCAAGTCTGCCCAGCCGTTTCTGCATTGCTCTTACATACTCATAAACGTGTATTTTTCAAAAATGTAAAACATATTTAAAAAAAAGAGAAACCATGGAGTGTCTTGCCCGTTCTTCTCCATAGGAACGGCATTCCGGACGGGTGGTAAAGTTGTAGCTTAGCATTTTGTAACACTTTTGACGATTCATTACTTAATGGTTTACAGGAATAAAAATATATTCTGATTTTGATTCTGAATTCGGAGATTGATAAAAGATAGAGTAATTAATAATCATGGAAGCATATGTATACTTTGGATAATGGATAAAGCAAATGCAGACAGAAGTTTTTCATTTACCAACCGATTATTAAGACAATTAAATTATAATCTAGGTCCTCTTGTATGAACACACGTACTCACAAATAGTTATTAAGATGCCCTGGATGAGAGGTTGTTTCGACATTTCAAGCAACGATACGAGTTGGTTTGTGTTGCCAGTATATATAAACTTTAATTAAACAAGGTTCAGTACCTGAATTCACATCAATTTCGTCATAACCCGTTCATGAAGGTAGATATTAAAACAAGCGAATATAGACCTTATGTGTACTGTTTCAGTTTTATAATTACACTGCGGAAGCATTGGGAAAAAAGCGTAAATATTTACGTCCGCTATCTCCGAGCTCGCATCTGGCTTCAGACATTGCGTTCCAATAGCTCTGATGGGCTCTACGTGTGACCATGCTCGTAATCCTATTTAGGACATGGGACAACAAAGCTAGGAAAAAGAGGGCCTGATTAGCTCAGTAGGCATTGACCCTGCCTTCAGCGCTGTTAGTTTCGCGTTCGAGTCCTGGCGGGGACGAACTTTGTGTGATGAGCACGAATGTTTGTACCCGAGTCAGGGATGTTTATATCTATACAAGTACGATATACTAGGTTCGGACTCAGTCCATTGTACGGTACCCGTAATACAAGCGTTGATTAGTGTGAAAAGTTGATGGAAAAAAGTGAAAACGGATAAAATAATTAATGACTTGGCACCAGCTCTCTTAATAAAATGGTTTCATCAATGGATATTGATTGAAATATCACAAATTTTGGGGTAATTATTTTTAGAAAATATTACCATAGGGTTTCATTATCCTCATAGGAGCAATTATTTAACTAACAGTCAATTATTTAGCAATAGAACAGAGTACTCGTTTAGACCGAACTCAGAAATACAATACCGCAGCTACGGAGCCGAGCTGACTGCAATCAACTTCTATATATTTTTTATGGCCAGACGGTTTTTGAAATACCCTGAGTAATCCCACTTCATAGTCCCCCTACTGCCCTCAGGTGTACCTGCTATATATGGCACTACCGTTTGATTCTATGTTGAAACAAGTGTAAAATTCGCTCACTCGCCAGTTGCTTCACTGTTCCAGTTTCGAACTAGTTGTTTTGTAAAATACAAGGTACACTAAGGTATGGTTTGAGTTAAAAGGTCTTATACCATCTGATGCTCTGTAGATTTGCGTAATAAACTAGCACTGTGTCTACTTCGTAAGTCGATTTATGGACGTGCCTACAGAGCCTCACATTTATAGTCACCCAATATTCTCTGAAACTTCTGTTACTCCCGATGAGTGGTACTACTACCTGGAACCTAGGGGCAAAAATTTGTCAGACAATTTCAGACTTCTGAATACCCGTAGTAATGACTTATTGGGACTAGGCCAGCCCATCACTTCCACAACTATGTGTTCTGCTTTCTGTTTCTTCATGTCGAGTTTATTTGATAATTATTATATATTTTTTTTTATTTTGTGCACGTCAATTTTGTTTTTATTATGCTTTTATTTAATTCTCATTTCGCATTTGTTTTTTGTTACCATTTTAAATTGCTCAACGTATTATTATCATGTTGCGCGGCCTCAATGCGTCATCAAGGCCTTGCTCTGAAAACCAGCGTTGAGGCATCCCCCGGATGCCCCAACTTAGTGCTGAGAGCAGACCTTGTTGGTTGCAGCTACGTACGGCGGGAAACTAACATTTTATTTTATTAATTTATTTCTACATTAAGTACTCATGTATATTTTTAATTATGTTGCCTGCGTAGCTGATTCACCAATAAATCAATTTTTATTTTTATTTATTTATAACTATTACTCCTTTAAGCCAAGATCCACAGCGGTGACCAATGAAGACCCCGAGGTTTGACTTTCAGGGAGATCCGGGGAAATGCTTATTGTCTTGGAAACCGCAAAGAAATTTATCGAAAGGAAAACTAGGAGAAGTTGGAAAGAAAATTTTCCACCCCCCCCCCCCCCCCTCATTGCAAAGAGGGAGACAAAAAATACTGTATAAAGCAGACTGCCGCAGAAACCAAGACTCATATAACTGGACGAAGCCCAGTTGTAAGGCATCACGGATGGTATTAGACTAGTTGGTCCTAATCACGTGAGCAACAAATGATTTATTTCCTATATTCCTACGGGGGCATTTAAAAAATTGTCATGTTTTTTTTTTGTTTTTCTCAACTCTACAACCGGATCCAAATGCTTCCTCAACTGAGATGATCTGGTCGTTCTTATTTAATTTTTATTTTATTTACTCTCTCTTTTTTTATTACAACCATGTTAATTACAACAAAAAATTGCGCATATGAACTCAAATGGTACGTATAGTACGTTCACCCAACTAAGGTCCGACTGAGGTACGCGTCGCTTGATCCTATCAATTATGCTACGACCTCTTGTGTATTCCAAATACCTATTTTGTAAAAAAAAATAGTTAAAAACAAAACAGCAGCTTCATAAGTAACATCGCTAAAACTCATTGTTCATTTAGTTCCACTCGAATTCAGCTATTCTTCACATCCACACCTCCAGTGTTGGATTGAAATTCCACACTATTGTGTTGAGTTGATAAGATAATTTAATACAATCTGACTATCTTTGTTCTATACATCCGTCTGTTAGCGCAAATACACAATAACGGGATTGCACAACCAATTCTTTAGATCTAAGACTAATCAAATAAACGCATGCAGCCACCGAGACGATTGGCGCATTGTTTTAGTTAGGGCGGGGTTTTAACAAGTCAGTTTGGATTGAGTTATAAAAATAATATGGGATTCATCCCACTAATATTATAAATGTGAAAGTTTGGATGGATGGATGTTTGTTACTCAATCACGCCAGAACGGCAGAACGGATCTGGATGAAATTTAACACAGAGATAGATTATAGTCTGGAATAGCACATAGGCTACTTTTTATCCCGGTAAAATGTATTATTTCCATGGGATAGATTTGTTTTAATTTTTCATAGAGCAAAGGATCGACATAATTTAGAGAAAAGGACATACTTTTTAGTCGCCAGTAACACCGCGGGGCGCAGCTAGTATTACTTATTTTTTTTAATTTTCAAAAATAAATGAATATAATAATACTTCTGTAATGTCCCACTTATATTTACAACAACATTGGTAGAGCTATTTATTAGTGTCAGCGAAAAATCCATGCAAATGCTGCGCTATGTCTGCGCTGACCCTAAAGTGCCGGAGCGCAAAGTGTATCCTCTTAGCGCCCGAATAGCGCAATACAAGCAATTGTCACGGTGGGCGGGACAAAACATATTACACACCACTGAAGTAGGGCAAACCATAATAAAGAAATCAGGTCAACATTGTCACGGCGATCCTGATGCGACGTGATATATTATAACCAATCATTACATTGACATACACAGACAACGTATGACCGCATTGTACTGCTTGCATTCTCGCCAGTAACTGCTATATACGTTGATATTAACAATAAGGTATTTTTCGAAACGTGGTAACAATTTGGTAGAACGTTCACCTTTCAAAAAAGGTTCCAACCCGGCTCGCACTTCAAAGATTTTTGAATTTAATGTGCGAATATTTTTTTTTATAATATAATATCGCTAGACGAACACACCAATTGTATATGGTCCCAGACCAAGCAACGCTTGTATAATGCGTATTGTACAATGAACTGGGAGCGATCCCAAAATATAATTATTCATCCCAGTATAAACATTCGTACTCATCCCACGAAGTTTGCTCGTACCAGGATTCAAACCCGAGACTCTCGGTGCAGAAAGCAGGTTTACTACCAACTGCTATAATCAAGTCATCGAATTTCTTAAGTGATAGTTTTTGCTTGCTTCAAATATATGTAATTTAGATTTAAGGCATATTGACAGAGTCGAGGCAAACAAAGACAATCGACGCGTTTTCGCTCCAAGTAGACACTTATCAGACTCCCATCTCGCGCAATTTTATTCACAAATCAAATTGAAGTAATTCATGTTGGTTATGGTATAATTAATATAATATAATAATATATTGAAATAAAACTAATTTTAAGGATTTTATCGCGTTTATATTATGTGTTTTTACGTACCCAATAATATAATTAGTGTAATTGCAATTCCGTTTTATTTCTCGTTAAGAATTCGTGATAAATCTATAATTAAAAACTCGAGATAATTCAGTCTAAGATTAAGTAAAGCGCATGTTATAATTGATTCGCGGGTGAAAGCATCGCGAATGGAAAGCTCGTGATTAAGCAGCCACGGTATTTAATTTGTGTTGTTTTTTTAATAAGGTGGAATAGCCAGTTATTGGCTGTTGGTAATTTAATAAGACTGTTAATGGCACTAGTTGGACTAGTTCAAAGTAGGTAATTGATAAATATAGGACTGCAAATAGTACTTGCTAAGTGGGGCTAGGCGCCGACGACTGACTGGGTAAAACAAATTGAAGGTGAGATTAGTGTAAATTATTGCAATAATAATGTGTTAGTATCTGCAATTTCCCTTCTACTCTGAAGTCGACTCGGACCGCTGGGATCTCGAATCGAGGTCCCAGTACAGGTACTGCATGTTTTTTAATCGGTAGACAGGGACTGCTCACCAGAATCCTAAATATTTTTTTAGTTGCAACCATGGGAATACTTATTGTAACGCGATCCGAGTCAAAAAAATACAATAAACAAAATTGGTCAACTGGGACTGCGGTCCCAGTTAAAAGCGGTCCGAGTCATCTCTCTATCTCAGTATCTATGAAGTGATGACCAATTCCAATAGATATAATACTATACTGGGTTAAAGCGGCAGGATAACGAAAACTTTGGAAAAAGGTTACCCTTAACCTACAATAAAGTTATAGAAAGTCGAAAGTCATGGGCGCGCTCAAAAATTACAACATTTATATGTTGTAATTTTTTAAACGCGCAATGTATCGTAATCTACTCGATCAAAATACAACGCTTCGCACGATACCCGGTTCGTCCGTGTAACAAGCGTGCTCGATCGTATGAAGTTTTAATTTACATTGCAGATTTAGGTCTAATTTAGTAAGTGTAGTAACTTAATTTTAAATTACTGAGAAAAATGGGTATTATTCATAAAAAGATCGCCGGAATATTCTAACTCTGTGGGGTCCAGAATCAAGGGTTGAATTCACGGTATCACTTTTAGTTAAGAAGACACTTACGCCATGTATAGTTAGTACCAATAAAAAAACACTAAAATCTATTATTCATTGATGTATCATAGATTAGAGGCCAAATTGCGAATTTAAGTTGTCCGGTAATTGTTACACTCACCCTAATTACTCTCATACCGATTGAATCGAGCTATTAGTCTTTTATAACGGTAGCCATTTTTTGTGCTTCATTACTTGTCTTTTTGTTTGTTAAATCGATGTCGATGTTATACTTCTCAATATATAAATCACTATAAATGTGCCGACAAATGATATTTAACCGTATTTTATAGATCGTATATAATATAAGATCTAACAGAGATGTTGTAAAATATTTTATGAGGCTATACTCGTTAATACTGTAAATAGGCAGGTTGTAAAAATCATCAACATCAGTTTATTATTTCAATTCTCATAATATTTAATAATTGACAATCATGAATCATAATGACGACAATATTAGTTAATTTTTAAAAATCAAACACTACTGTACTGTACTGTATGTGCGTGTGCGTGCGTTTGTGTGTGTGTGTGTGTTTGTGTATGTGTGTGTATCTCTGTGTGTGTGTCTTTGTTAGATTTTTTGCTGATTTAATTTCTTTTTCATAAAAGTGATCGGTATGGCCCAGCAATTCACTATTACACTGTTTGCTAGATCTTATTATATGGAGGAAGACACAGCATTGAAAACATTTTCTAACGACTAAATAAACCATGACGCCTAGAACTCTCGAAGGGATAGATAGAAGTGCACTACAATAAACCCATATTGCGAGTATTGTATTTGGCCCAATGTAAACGGGGGCGAAGTATACTGGGCCCTCTTCCCATGAATGCGAGGGGAATTCGTCCACCTTGCGTGTCTTGTCAAGAAATCATCTAGAAAACTGCGCTAACGCAGTGAGTAGCAATTATGAATAACTTGAAGCAATAAATACGAGTCACGTTAACTATGTCGTCAACAGACTTGTTTACATATGAGAGCTAGACGCACATTATTTAGTGAACACTATGTATTGATAGTGAGGAGACATGATGTAATCGATTCACAAGATTTTATCGACTGGTTGTAATCGATTAGATAATAAATTATTAAATGTCAACCTGAGACGTCACGGCTGTATATATATAACCACAGGCATCTGCCATGGTTAAGCATAAAAAGGTATTGTTACAAACTTCAATAAAAAAACATTCCAATATCAAGTCTGTCAACCAATTCCATAAATGTGAATAGTATACGTACGTAATTATGAAGCTATCTGTTACTAACTTTCGCGTGCTTAACTGGCATTTATCGATAACGATAAATCGTTGGTTTCAGCTTGATTGAGAAAGACAGAATATTTGAAGAGAGAACAGGAGACGTGAGAGGAGTTTTCATATTGAGCAGATGATTATTGCCTAGTGGTTAGAAGGGTCTCGCTCGTAACCGAGAGGCTCGGGGCTCTCTCCTTACCCTTAATTTTTGTCCGGGGCAAATGCTTAACGCATGCTCCTCGCCGAGAGCATGGCGGGGGGAGGGGGGTATGTCCAATATACCCGGACTAAAAACCACTTGGTGTCGCTTCTTCTGCCTGCGTCGGACCTGCAGGATCGCTTGCGCATCCTATCCTTACCGTGGCCATTAACATATTAGCGTGAGTCCTTCCTAGCTAGCGTAAGCTTATTTAGAGGGGCTAATGGAACTATCAGAAATTAGTTTATCGTAGTATTTTATTTTTGTATTTTATTCGAGACAGGTTTTCTATCGATAAAATCGAATATCTATCTAACGACATCACTAGAGTCAGGCGGGAAAGCTGATACTTATTTATTTAAACCGTGTGAATGTTATTATTTATAGACGCGGCGGTTGGAAAGTGGTGGGGAAAGTGCGGCTACCGGCCACACTGCGCCGCGATTAGCAACTATCAAGCCGGCATCAAGCTTAGCTTGTATATGGACCCAAAGATTGATAGGTTTGATCGTTCAATCTGATAAGAATTCAAGCAGACATTTAATATAGTGCATTCCCGGGAACACTTGTTCGATTGGATTTGACGAGATTAATTCAAGATACAGACCCAGTATGTGAAAGTCAAAGTCAAATCATTTATTTCATATAGGCCTACGGGGGTACTTCTTCTTTTTTTAGGTTGGCAATCAGCTACAAAATAGTGCCATTTTTGCCAGTGTCGAGTGATTCTTCATAATTCATTTTGGGAGAACTTGAAAAGTCAAGTTATACAATTTTATTTCAATTTCCTTCACTCGTGCATGTTTATGAAAACACATAAACCAATATCCCATTTACACATTATTTATGTGAAGAAACGCATTTTTGGGAAATAAAACAAAATTGACAACTTCACGGTTCAACTTCCCGCCAAAAAGTCACTTACAAATTGTCATTAACATTTTTTTCTTGGTTAGTATTTTATTAAGATAATATATTTTTTTTCATTTTAGACTTCAACTTAATACCTACATAGTAATATGCTAATTAGCGATAACTGTAAAGTTGTAAGCATTAAAATCGGTAATCGTATATAACATAGTCACTGTGAATTATTATGTTGATTATTGATGATGGCTTATCCAGGTCACGAGCTGTTCGTTTCAAGGCAAGGGTTACCAAGACCTGGGCAGGTTTAATGATAATAATATTGCATGGTTATACCTGATAGGTTTTCTAGAAGTTTAATTTGGAGTGATTGCAATGAACTGAAGACGTGCTGTAATGTCAGGCAGGATGCATTAATGTAAAAAATATCTACAATTTAGTTGGATAAAGAAATGTCATTCTTACTATAGGATTTATATATTTTTTCTAACATCAAAAAATTCGATTCATAGCCCAGTCAGCACGTCAATTGTGAACTTATTTGTAAGCTAACCATGTACTTTATAGTCTACCCCTCAAGTTTATAGACGTTTTATTACTTTATCAAACTTCACATAGTACTGCGCAAAGCAAAACTCTTGTGCGCAATACTGTATGATGTTAGGTAAAGTTATAGAACCTCTATAAGTATAGGAGCTTTTTATAGATAAAGTAGTATACTATACAGTGTGATTCACCATGGGTATTCTAAGCCTTCTATAACGTATTTGTAATCATGATGTGAAGTCAGAATTTTGTTATGTCGGTTTAAAAAAATACATTTTGTTCCCTACAAAATGATAATTGTGTTTTTGTGCGAAGTTTTTTTTTAATGACTTTTGAACCTGTGCTTCTTAAGCATTGGTTCAAAAGTTAGTATACTCTATCTGAATCCACCAGAAGATTTATATAAAATATAGCAACCATACTTTCATCGGACACTTAATCAAAGGGTAAGCAGTGGCATTAGCGATGTCATTTTCTCCTTATTACCATATAGAGTGCTTGTGTGTGCACTTACGTTGTTATACAGGGTGATTCGGAAAGGGTATACTAAACCTAAACTCGACTGAACCCGAACCCGAACCCGACCCTTAAACCTGACCTTGAAATATCGAGAGATCCGTTTTTTTGTTCACAAAAAATCATAATTGATCAAATTTGTTTTTATTGTTTACCAAAAATCACAATTGATATATTAAAAAAAAAAATTAGATATCGATATTCTGACCACAGGTGCGCTAAAGAAGCGAAGATTTCAAGGTCAGTATTTTCTGTACCACGCTGTATACATACTATCATTTAATCTGATGACATCTTTACGCTATGAAACATAATTATAAAACGGATATTGCAATGTCATTATTTTATATGAGTTAATGACTTTCTCCTCATCAAATTGAAAGGGGTTGATTTCATCATTAATGAGAGATATAAGTAAGCGATGATATACCTACTCAACATGCCTCCATTATCCCAAACTATATCTCTCTCTCTATGGTCGGTCCCTCATGTCTGATGATCGCGATCATCGTTGGATAGTCCACACTTGGATCGGACGATTAGCCTCCATCGGTCTCTGTTCATGGCGCTTCTGACCACCGAGCTGAATTTGGTTGAAGATGAGTCCTTTACTTGATCGGTCCATCTAGTTGGGGACCGTCCTCGAGCTATATAAGATATATAAGGTATAACAAAAATAGTATAACATATTTTAATCAACAAATCAGTTAGTTATATGGATTACGTTGATGTATAAAATAATTGGGTAAATGATGCTTGACTTTTTAATAAATAGATCTCGTTCCAGAAGATTGCAGAATACCCAAGAAGTGACAATAATCACACTAAAAATCAATTCAATAACATTCCCTTCCTCATTACTTCACAAAAGTGGATATAAAATTATCAAGAATTTGTCACGTTCAACACGGCTTAATTAATTAATTTAAAAAAATAACTTATTTCCGCGAAACGATTTCCACTCTTATCTACTCAAAAAACCACCGAAGCGATGTTAAATTTAAGTGTGATCGATGCCTACTTGCTATCAGTAATAAGGATGTATTGAATAATTAATGCAAAAGTTGAATATAAAATGTTATCGGACCTCACATAGCATGCGCTTAATGAGGAAGAAACAGTTATTTTTGAACGGAATGACATAACAGTAACTAAAATATCGGGACGGAAGTAAATTCATCTTTTAAATTTATGGTTATTACATATATGTAGGTTATTACATACATATACATCGCCAGACGTGGCGATAGCCGCTTAGAAAAGCTCATTGTGGTGGGAAACGTGGTAAGGAAACGAGGCCGTCCCCGACCAGGTGGTCTGACCAACTTAAAGATACACCAACGTCCCGCTTCTACGCCGCGGTGAAGATGGCCATAGCCCGAACCCAAGGGAGACAGTTCATCCGATCTAAAGAACTGCCGTGATGATCACGATCCTCAGTCATGAGGGAACGACCGAAGAGAGAGGTATTCATAAACCTGGTTTATTAAGTACCTACCTACTTAGTTGGACCCGCGTGGGTAACTAGCCTTCTCGTTTAGGTGCTTCATTATACCTTCACGCCTGTACCTGGAGAGTAAGTAAGTTAGGGTGCTCTGGATGCCAATAGCTAGTTTTTAAGTACGTAACTGTACCGTTGCAATGGATTTTTGGCTTATAAGTCAAACAGACAAATAATAAAATTAATGACGTCAGTCAACTGGTTGGTAAATATTAATGACGTGGTCGCTTACTATGGGCGTCATAAGAAGGCTCAAGGTTGCTCAACGCGTAATGGAGAGAGCTATACTCGGGGTTTCGCTACGCGGTAGAATCAGAAATGAGGAGATTCGTAGACGAACTAAAGTAACCGACACAGCTCAAAGGATTTCAAAGTTGAAGTGGCAGTGGGCGGGGCACATAGCTCGCAGAACCGATGACGTTGGGGCAGAAAGGTTCTAGAATGGCGACCACGAACCGGAAGACGTAGTGTAGGATGGCCCCACAGTAGGTGGACCAATGATATCACACGCGTAGCAGGAAGGCGATGGATACGAGTGGCGGAGGACCGTGAAGTGTGGAAATCATTGGGGGAGGCCTATGTCCAGCAGGGGACGTCTTTCGGCTGATAGAATAGAATAGAATAGTCAACCGGGAGATGAGAACCTCGAAAAGCTGATCGTAGTTGGGAACACTGAGGGCAAGAGAGCTCGAGGACGGTCCCCAACCAGATGTACCGATCAAGTGAAGGACTCATCTTCAACCAAATTCAGCTCGGTGGTCAGAAGCGCCATGAACAGAGACCGATGGAGGCTAATCGTTCGATCCAAGTGTGGACTATCCAACGATGATCGCGATCCTCAGACATGAGGGACCGACCATAGAGAGAGAGAGAGAGTTAACCGGCTCCGCGGTTCTAGTTGATAGTGTACCAAGTCAACTAAATAGTTCCAGGACTCTTTAGTCGACTATTTAGGAGGTCAGATTGAAATACATCCAGGTGCTGATCTCCAAAAAATATTTTAGGTGGTAGCCCGATCAACGCCATTTCATACCTGCTCTATATTAACTACCTCAATTAATCCATACTAAATGTACAGCTAAAGTTAACAAGGTACAATAAAAGTGGAACGAACGTATTAATGGTTCGGATTTATATGACAAGTCTCGTTGAAGTGCTGCGGTGTGCTCTCTCGCGCCAATTAGACCTTATGTTTGCTCGTGATGGCCGCTACTATCAACTACTAACAGCAATGTATAAAAACCGATTTGCAATCGAGAAAAACAACTCTCCTGCCAATTTCATAGGTTAAATTTTATCGAAAATAAATAATAACAATATATACTGTTCACATTTGACATTTTATTTTTTTCTTTAATAATTTTACCTTTTACAATCTAATATATTTTTCAATAGAATTAATTAACCTTGATATATACCATTAATGTATCCATAGAGGGACCTAGATAACTTTAGATAAAAAATGACGACAACATAATTTAAATCTAAAAAAAAAACCTAAAGCGATACAACACTCCAAAGTTAGTAAAAGTAGCGGTTTTTACAAAGCTTGGAGTATTGCATCGCTTTAGGTATTTTTTAAGCAAACTTAATACATCGAGACATCCAATGCAGAATGCCAATATCGCGAAAAACTAAATTACATCGTAAAGATGTCCAAATTTTTCGTAAAAAAATAAAAACCATTGACATTTTGAATTTCGCGCCCTGACCTAGCGCTTCCACCTTAAACTATAATCATAGCAATCCAAACATAATAAAAATATATTATCTAATATAATGGTAACGTCATCGAGAAATCATGCTGTCACTGTCATCCTTATTTATGAAATCTGGGGTGTGTCTTAAGTTTCTTCTGACTGTCCGCATGTAACGACAGAATGAGAGACAAGATTGAGTAGCTCCTATAGCAGTATGTAAAGAAAACTGTACCTAGGAGACATAAACGTTATCTTATAAGTAAAATGGTAGGGGTTTCGGTCTAGTTATTTTTTTATGTCCGTGGACAACTGCACTTTGAGCTTCTTATAATTCTGCAGTTAATGGCTATGCTACTTTTTAGTGCACAATTAGTTATAGTCCGGCTTTTTATTTAAGCATTGAGACCACCCGTAATGTGTTTTATATGTAGCTGTCTATTTGCAATGACTCGGTTTGTAGCAAGTAAACCCCGATGTTATTTCCGAGTCAGTTTGATATTGAGTTAGTTGTTGATAGATGGGTGAATTTCAACAAATGCCATTTTTCTTATCATATCGGTGAACTTTTTCATTTATATATATTTTTTATTTTTTTCATGTTTAATGTAATATTTAGGATACTAAATACTCCCTTATTGGTAACCATCAACGTATCTTTTAAGACTATGGAGAAAATTCAGTTTGAATTCTGGTTTCCACCGATGTGACAATCCGGCACCGATTATCTTTTCTGTACACCGATATGATAAATTTATTCACCGATGTGATATACATATACAGCGATATGATAATCTATCCACCTTTGAACATCAAAAAAGAAATAGTAGGCTTATACATTTTTGAAGGAGTGACTAAGAACTGAATACCTGAACTAAGGGTATTATTTTCTTAGAATAAAAAATAATGTTTTTTTTAATTATCATTGTGTTTATTTAAAAGAAGTATAAAAAACAAAAATTTCTTGTACGTTATTGTACAATACACATTTATTAATGTGGCGATCAAGCTAATTGTTTTGCCATGTGTAGGTACACTTAAAACATTGTGGCGTTCTAGGTTCAACAATACTAAGAATAGAAACTTTATATAAGAAAACTTTATATACCTAATTAATCAGCCTTTTAAGTTTAACCTTAATCATAACAACACTACAATAATCACAGCTTTAATTATCACTTAATTTAATATTTTTAAAATCTTTGTTCTCAGTGCGTAAGTATCATAGATTACATAGAGATCGCTTATATCTTACATCTAGCAAATAATCTTTACCCTTAAAAAAAAAACTTAAATTAAATCTGTCAGTATAATTTGGTTATTATGTTAATCAGCCTTTAAGTTCAACATAAATCACTACAGAACTTGAACCGTCTTCGTACTCCACTTTTATTAAATTGCACCATAATTAGACTTTTAAGTCATAGAAGACTATGTAGTATACCTATAGTTAATCACAGCACTTAATTACGTACTTTTATAATTATTATCTGTTACAACAATTAAACCTCTTTTTTTCAATTAAAACTAAAAACAATAAAAATAAAAATTTTAAAAACAAATCAGCCCAGATCAAAATAAGTCATCATCAGTGTCACTGCAACCAAATATATAATTAAATCTCTGTTTGATGTCAGGAGTTGGTTTACGTGGCTCATTTTTTTCTTTTTTAAAGTTAATTTTAGATTTTATTCTAAATATTTCCTCATCGGTGTCACTGTCTTCCACGGTAGGACTTGAAAATCTATTAGATGCTTTTACCGTATCCTCTTTATTTACGAATTGAGTTGATTCCTCTAAACCAACTAAAATGTTCGTGTCAATTTTCTCTAAAAATGAACAGGCAGGAGTACTTTGATCAAGATCTACATAGTTCAATAGCAAATTTTCAGACATTTTTGTCGAAGAGGATGATCTGGGTGCCGCATTTTCCGAGATTTTTAATGTATTTGATGGTGTAAAATACTTTGAATGTGATGGCTGTGGGAACAAAATTAATTTGTCAGTTAACTTTACTGGTCGCATTTTAGTGATATCTATTTTGGATTTAGTTCTGGATTTTTTATTACTCGAAGTAGAAAGTTGAGGTTTAGACTTAATTTCGTGTTCGGTTGACAAATTGTGGAAGTCTAGATGTTTGCCATGTGGACATTTAACAACATATTTCATACATTCATCTTCTATACAAGAAAGTCGACGTAAAACTATACGATTTTTAGCTTCTTTAGTCCAAATGACTTGTTTGACTTGCAATGTTCCACGAAATGTGTTCAAATTTGTAGGGAGAAGCCAGTCCTTTTCTTCAACTTCATATTCTTCTACAGTACTAATTTTCACGCCTTGGACAGCAGATTTTAAATAGTTTACAAAAGAGTCTATATTATTCATATCACCATCGTGTGCAACAAATCGATCCGCCGTTCGCTTCAGTAGCCCACCTACTCCATCTGGCGCACCTTTTCCATGACCACATTCACTATAGTTCCATATTATGTTAGTCAGAGAAGAGCAGTAAATACTGAGTTGGGACATAATATAAAAAATTTTCTTATTCCGATACTGGCCTGATGGAGAATCAGAAATAATAATAAGATTCTGAACAATTGGAGCTTCCTGTTTAATTTCTTCTAATATTGGAACAAGGTGAGCCCAAACGGCGGCAGCATCATGGCGCAGTGAAGAACTAATAGTGCAGAAACATTGAGTTGTTATATTCTCTTCCTTATTTTTATAGTAAATTACAGCAGTGTGTAATGTGAATTGTTGACGACTGCCACCAAAGTGCATAGATTGTATTTCGGACCCGTACTTGGAGCTATAGTTCTCACTAAAGTCAATGTGAACGACACAATCCTTTTCAGTCATGTTTTGTTTGTAGTGCTTAAAAGCTTGACTTTGATTTCGTATATTACTACAATGTGTTAAGAACGGTTTCAGATTGTTTTCAAATATTTTGATTAGTTGTAATGGTTTAACGGTTATTTTTACTTTTTCTACATTAACGGCTATTTTATCGACTCCATTTTTTTTGTAATTCTTTTTTATCTTCTTCCAATTCCAATAAATAACATCTTTGGAGTTATCAAATTCTTGATAATTTAAATGACGATTCTTACAGACAGGACATGTTCTTTGCAGGCATTCTACCTTAAAAATATCACAGCAAATACTACTTAGAATTTCAGTCGTGGTGTTTTCTTTTATGATACGATTTCTTTTTAAAGATGATATAACAAGATCCATGTTCTCATGTTTCTCACATAGGCATGTATTTCTCAAGTTTAATTTTGGCTGCGTGACCCAAAACGGCCTCATTCTTGTAAAAGTGACGTAACTGATTGGAGGGTAGCCCGAAGTCAAATACTTTTTGTGTAAATTTTTAATTGTGTCTTTCATCAGCCTTTTCTGTTTTTTTACTCCATTTTGTGTGACAGTATCCTTTTTACCTGGGCAAAGATTTGAATTTTCATCATCCTCAAAAAACTGAACAACAATCTTACGGATACGTTTTTGCAGGTCTATATTTTTTGGCTTCGTTGGGATTCGTCTCACTTCTAAATTACTCTGTTTTAATTTCTTAAATTCTTGATGTAGTCTCATGTATCTCTTTTTGTACATTAGTTTCTCTTTATTAGCCTTTGCCAATTGTTTTCTTAAATCGTGTATTTGCTGAGTTTTAACGTTTTGATATTTACGAAATTTCATTTTAATGTCTTGTTTGAATTTAACAGTATTAAAGGATGTGTCTAAGTTAGGACTATTTGGGCGTAATGTTGATTCTTCTGAATTTATAGAACTAATACTTGGCGTTCGTAAAGGAGATGCTATTGATAAATCTAGGGGACTGCTTGTACGTAAATAGTGGGAACTACTCGCTACTATGGCATCAATACGCAAATTAGGACTATTACATCGAACATTCTGTCGCAATAGCCGTGGGCTATGAGGTCCTATTAGTTCTTGAGAAATACCGGGCTCATTATCTTGATTTTTCGGTAGCGATTCTGCGTCATTGGTCTCTGAAACACTTGTTGGGTTGTTGCGGGCACCATTTGCCTTATTTTTTTTCCGCTGATAATATGCACGGGCACTGATTCGGTTTTTCTTTTGTGCATTGCGACGTGCATGTGCAGTCATTTGGCTTCGGGTTAGGATAAGTCCAGCTGCCTTTCTTTTAGCTAAGCGTTCTCTGTCTTTTCTTAAATGCTGCTCTCTTAACACAGGATCACTTTTGATTTTAGCTTTTCTTATTCTTTCCATCAACCTCTTTCTCTCTTTTTTCTCCTCCTCGTTTAGTTTTGATTTCAGCATTCTTAAACAAAATTAATCTTAAACAAAATTACTCGAACGAATTGTGTGCGGCACGAGCTGCACACAAGTTAATATTTATGAAAGTTAAAAAATATAATATGTGTATATGTATGTATATAATGTATGGTTGTAGGTATGCTCCATTGTTTTTTTGTTTACTTTAATGAAATGACACTATGTCTACCAATATGATAAAATTACACCGAGGTGATAATATGATCTACCGATGTGATAAAACAATCCACCGATGTGACAAAACTATGCGTCGATCATGAATCAAAACACCGATATGATATTTAAGACACCGATTGATTTTTCTTATCACATCGGTGTAAATTATCACATCGGTGGTAAAAAAGACCACCGATTACAGCGATATGAGAACAGCGACGTGAGAAATTATCGACTTTTTTGAAAATTATGAAAAATGTATAATATTTAGGCTAAATTCAAGTACCTATAATGATGCTAATTTACTTACTATGTCTGTTAGAACCAAACAATCGTAATAAAACTTCACATTACACTAGAAAAATGCAACCACCGATAATATAAAATAATTGCTTGGAAGTAACTGAAATGTCGTACTTACGTAATTGGCGGGAATATGCAGCGATTTGACACACGTCCGTCCTGACTGCGCACTAGCACACACTAACGAGGGAAATAAAATTGGGGTGGGGACACTGTCGGACTCATCGATGCAAAGTTAGGTTTAAATTACTTTTGTGCAGCGATATGACAAAATTTTGCGAGACAAGTACATTTATGCCTCTCAGTAATAAATATTATGAATTACGTAATAAAATATGCTACATATTAATAATAAAACTAATATTCTATGAAATAGAATAAGTTCTATTCTTAAGTTACTTATTTTTATAACGATATAAGCGTTTTTGCTTGTAAAAAAAGTAGAGGGACAGCACCGATGTGACAAAAATAGAGGTTTATGTATTTATTTCTACCTTTGTAAATAGACTTAGACAAATAATATTTTATGCCACAACCCAATAAATACCTAATGAATACAAAAAAAAATAGTACAGAACAATATTCCTTTTTTCAAATACTAATTTCAATGAAGACAAAAAAAAAAGTCGTTTGGGAAATTCACCCAGATAGTAGATAATAAAATATTTTATAAGTATAGCATATTATGATCTTAAGATCTTGATTAAATACATTCCAAATATCAACTTGAACGATTTCAAATATTGAAATAAAACAAATTTTCCCGATTTTATAGCGTTTATTTAATGTTTTAGTTTTTATTATTACAGTCATTTTATTTCAATGTGTAGTATTCGCGTAAATATAAGAAATCAATAGCGAAAACACTTTTAGGACTAACAGACAATCAATATCATTTTGTGTATGTGAAACGTTTGTGATTGATATAAATATCTGATTGATGTTCTAGATATATATTAAAAGTTGTACGTATTGATTTGAGTTGTACGGTTATTCCAGATTAATCGAATCTCTTGTAGAAGAGGTGATTTAATTATTGATTAAAGATGACTAAAAAACTAAAAATAGATTATGACTTTAAAATCGTTAACACATAATACAGCTTTTACCATGATTATCGCAATAACTTTTTTATGATTGTGAAAGTTCTTTTGTCCATGTAAATTACACGAAATACTCAGTAAAGGCGTTTTAACAGCCATTTGAATAAAAAATAAAAATATGTTACTCGTACCACATTCCTATTACATAGCTACTATAGTCCCATCGTCAACAAGAAAGTTAAGGACGGTAGCCTCATCGAGATTCTCAATTAGTGCTTGTCCCCCAGCTTCGCTCATCGATCAAGATGTAATCCGAAGGAAGTCGGAATTGGATGTGCCCACCTTTATAAGGCATGTTATACATTTACAGCGGTGTCTAGAAAGGCTATCAGATTTAAAGGGTTGGGTATACTAGGGTAGCTGTGTTCGGTTTGGAGACAATTGGATAAGGATTGATAGGATAAGATAGGACTGGAACTGGGGCTCGTTTAAGGTTTAAAAAAACATTTACGTGATTTAACAAAAATTGTGTAGGTAACGAAAGAAATAAATCAAATTATTAGACATTTAAATAATAACACCCAGTACTGAGCGCATGTCCAAATGCTACTAGGTCTCCATGTTAAAAAAAACAAACATTATTCACACAATTATTTTATACATCCACGTGATCCATATAACTTGATGATTCATCGGTTAAAATATTTTCCACTATTTTTGTTAAACCTTGAAAGCGTGGAATAAGCTACATATCTGTGCTTAAATGAAACGGAGATTATTAATTTAAGAAGTCGACATTGTATTCGGAAAGCACAGTCACAGACAAGCAAACACAAGTGTCAGTTATAAGTTTAAATATGTACTTTTAAAAGTGGTTGCGTTCTATTCCATCAAATCATATATATAAAACTGTGAATGGGTGCTACATTTGAAATACGAATTTGATAATCTACCCAACACCATATTTTTATTGATAAACTAAGAAACATATTCTTCGACGCAGGACGTCGATGTAATTCGGTAAAAACACCATGCAAAATTGCAAAATGATGACCCGTCTGTCCAGCAGGTAATATTGAGACGTGTCTCGAGGTTTTTATGGTTATTCTTATGGCATTCGATAAAGGGCAAAAAAATGAAGTTATAAATAATTTGGATTTCATGACCTGGACTCCAATTCCAATTGATATTTATGGCTCCATCGTTTACCGTGACCTGGACTCGTGAAGATGACCGACCGTGACGAGGTTAGTGGAACAACTTGGACGAGTTTTTGGACAAAACGAGCACGATAAGTCCAGGATACGATTGGTGAAGATGCAGAATAGAGGCCTTTATCTTGCAGAGGAACAATGACTATGTTGTTGTCTGACATTTCACAATCGTTGTGGTCGTGTGTTGTCAACTACGATAAGCAAGCATTTTTTTATAGTCAAATAAAACCAATTGAGATGTCGTCCGCTGAAGGGCTAAAAATATGCATGGCATACGGCATATTAATTTAATTTGTATATAAAGTAATTTAATTATACATAGTTTGTTGTCATACTATTTTTAAGTTTTTTTCCTATTTAGATCTATTTAGAATTAGAGCATGATGATAGAAATAAGCACCTAACTTGTTTCTTACTTTTCGTTTTTTTTTTTTCCGTAGTCTGTTTACGGTTTGAATTTTTACTTTTTTCTTTTTATAGCCAAAAATTGAGTTTCAGTTTAGTATATTGATTTCTTATATTTACGCGAATACTACACATTGTCAGGATTTTATCGCGTTTATTTTATGTTTTTACGTTCCCTATGTTTTGACTACTTTACAGCAACCGTGGTCACGGGAGGACTGAGGTGTTGGACGTCTTAGTGTCGTAGTTAAAACATAAACGCGATAAAATCCTTCAAATTAGTTTTATTTCAATATCAGTTTAGTACTTTTATATTTTTTACAAATTCAAATATATTAAAAAGAAACAATTTTGTTCCGTATCCACTACTTTACACTCTTTTGTCCTGTAGGATAAGTTATCGAGTGATTTTGAAAATACAACCCTACGTAATAGCGTTGTGGTTAACCACCGAATTTAATAAAAGACTCAAGTTGCCAGTTTCCAACAAAAAAGCAAGCATCACAGCAAGTTTCTTAAAACTCAAAGCGGTATCTTTGATTCAATACTATATTGGAAGATGAATACTTGTTGATTTTACCCCTATTTCTTTTTTTGCGAATTTATTAATTGGGTACTTAAGAGACGTGCTTACGCGCAATATACCCAAATATAAACCGACTCTACAAAACGTAGGTAGAGCAGGCAGAAGGTACATCGATTTTTTTTATAATCTTTTGTTTTATAAGCCCCAAACAAAGGAGAGTAATGTGTTTATTTGATGTTATAAGTGATTCCAATGTTTACAAACAGTAAGATCACAACATTATGTCAGCGGTATGTATGTAGGTAATTATGCTAATGCGGCCGACCGAGGCATTGATCATTGATCTCTGATGATCGGGGCAACGAACTCGGACCTAATAAGGTGCCTTATGTATGTGTACTAGTATTCGCTACTGCGGTTTGTAACATATGATAACACTGTAACATAATCATGCCTGACCATTGAAGAAGTTTTTTTGGGGTCGAGTCACCTTCGTCCGGTACTTAATTCTCCTAGAATTAAGTACCCTCGAGATACCCTACACGTGACCCTGGGTGGTGCCAACTAGGTGATAACTCTACTGGTGGTAGGCTTCGGCCGTGGTTAGTCACCACCCACTGAACAAAGCCATGTCGCCAAGTGGCCTAGCCGTGTTCCGGCATGATGTTCAGTGTTGCCATTCATGGATGGCGGGTCAGATCAGTTGCGCTGCATGTGCCTAGTGAATGTAGCGTCTCGATCTACTGCCGCCTTCCTACCTAGGCAAGTATGCTCCATCGTAGATCTCATCGTCACTTACCATCAGGTGAGATCGAGATCAAATACTTGCCTATAATGTATAAAAAAAAAAAGCATACGTGATCATTATTGGTATACGATTCATGGCGCATATGTCATCATTACCGTCATGGTCCTTTTTTGTCTTTTAACGGAAACGGGAACATCTTCTAGCCATACAATCCTGACACGCGCCATAAGAGTTTTCGGAGAACGCAACATATATACAAGTACCGACAATAGCCGTCAGGGTACAGCGACTACCCCGCCAGGCATACCACCGGCCAGGCTGAAAGATCTTCCCTTTTCCGCTTAACTTATATACATGGATAAAAAAAATCTGATCTAATATTTTTTGTCCGTTTGCCTGTACGCGTATCACAGGAAATTCACTGGATAGAGTTTTTCATGAAACTTAACTTGGTACTATCATATCTAAATTAATATTTAAGGTACTCTTTTTTTCAGGAAATGAAACGGCTTTTCCAGGATACCTAATCAAATACAACAGTAAAACTGCAATTTGAGGAATATCAGTGGCGGAAGAGAGGGGGATGGATGAAGGAGGAGTATGAGATATGCCTTAAATAAGTTAAAAAAACTTGACATACCTTGATTCCAAGCCGCCGTAATATTCTCATGATAGAAGTACTCCGTCTCCTCTTCATCTGACCACAGCACGCCCTCAATACTGGAGGTGATGCCCTGACCCTCAGGACCCTCAACTATCGACCTTCTTGACAGCTGATCGTAGCTCGGAGGCCTCGACAATGAATAGCCAGAGATATCGGCCAATGAAGATCTAAAGTTCTTGTAACTACGACTATCTATGGGTCTGTAACTCCGAATTGACCTTGTGTCCTCGGATTTGACAGATCGTAGTGATCTGCAGTCGTAATTAGGACCATCGCCCGTAAGGTCCCCTAGAGACACCTTGAAATTGTTTGAAGATATGTCTCCCAGGGGCACTTCGCATGATCTACGTTTCATGCTTGTTTTTTGGGACGGGGCCTCGCCAGTCGCTTGCATATGGCGACTGACTCCCGCGCTGTGTAAAAACTCATTGGAATTGTACATTGTAAGCTAAAATATACTATTAGGAACTTGTTCTGACTAAGCTTGAGGAATTATTCGTTCGTTGGTCGAGGATTCATCTGGAACAAATGAAACACAATATTAGCATCATTACAATGTTTTAGATATGTTTTAATTTTCCAAGCATCTAAGCGCCCGTTTGCTACAAGTAGCGCCATCTATTGATTTATACAGATACTAACTACTGACCATATCGCAGCTCGAGCTACATCAAACATACCACGCCTTCTTTCACTACGCTTGAACGCTACATTTTGTTCAAGTTATTGTGTAAATGGATAGATGGCGCTATACACAATTTAAATTTAGGTAGTGAAATAAAATTGAGCGCTTTACAAAAGAACTATAAATCATAAAAAAAATCATTTCGTTATTCAATAACTATTTTAAAAAAATAATTATCGGTCTTTAGTTCTTGCATAGCGAGTGGAAAAGTAGAAAGTATTTCAAGCCTAATTATTTACGATTTCTTAGTCAACTCGTTAGTGTATATTTTTTCTCAGAACTTTGCAGCATCTGGATTTTTTTCTATTAATATATAGGTAGTACCCATGCGTCATCTAAGAAATACACAATTACAAACAACAGTGAAACAGCTTGTTCAAAATTCGTAAATTCATTATATTCTCCACAAGCTCACTTGTTGAACTTGATCACTACATTATGTCGCCGAACACCGATCCCGGCGTGTTTCTGGGATAAATGGCGTTATCCCAATCTTTTGTTCATAGTTCACATGTGCCGAAACCACTTGCACGACCGCAGTAGAGTTGGGTACGTTGCTTATCGACTCATATCGATATGAGTCGATAAGCAACATATATTTTTGTGCATAGTTTATTCCGTCCGTCCTCTGGCCACAATTATTAGAAGTATAGTATTATTTGAATACTTGTTTATATTGTAACATTTACGCCTATATTCTTTGACGGTAAGAGAGAGGTGCATTCTATTGGAATTACTTCAACATCTTGATGCTATTTGCATAAACAGGCTCCAGTGTAATAAGGGATGAAACTGTTGTCAATACTTACCTATTATGCAAACTTATAAATTTAAGTCTAAGTCTGCTACCTAATGACTAGTAATTGAATAGGAATGGCATCCTTATTGACAGTTTGTTTTTCGTCAGTTTCCCTTACTAAAACAGTCTAATGTAACAATTACTATCCTATTTCCATTCAATTGCGTGGTAATTGTATTATCAGGTTTGCGGTGGGCTGTTTCTTAAAGTTGCTTATCAGATTATCTTATGATATAATTTTGTCACGACTTAGCACCTTATGACTTGGAAAAATTTACCGAAGCAATATTAAATATTTATCGATATATTCCAATTGTTTTGCCACATCCCTAGCCTTGATTAATTATACAAGCGGGTACGTGGCGGATAATGAAATCGTTGTCGATCGCGGCGTAAACGCTAGGTACCTTTGAACTGAGGCCCGATCGATTAGGACGGGTTCCAGCTACATGATATTATAGCTTTTCGTGCTTTACTATCTAGTTTTGTAACCACGAGCCGCAAAATGTACTGTGGGACAACCCTAAGAACAACACAACCGTTAGCAATAGCCCGCCTTTGTGATATTAAGTCGTTGGTGGGGGTTGGGGGGGGGGGGGTTCTAAAATAAAAGTAGCCTAAGTTACTCCTTGTTACATCAGCTATCTGACAGACATACAAAAATTGTAAAAAATGTTGTTTTGGTATATGTACCGTGTATACATCCAAACGCACTTAGTAAAAAGCGGTTATATTATATTACAAACAGACACTCCAATTTTATTTATTTGTATAGATGAGAGTGGTGGATTGTGATCTACGGAAGTCATTGGGAGCCTTATATATCTACAGCGTGATTCAGGAATGGTATACGCCTAAGCATTAAACATGCGGTTTTTAACGCCTTTGTAATCATTATTTGTAGTCAGAATTTCGATAAGAAAATAAATTGCTCACAAAAAACACAATTGTCTTTTGTTGGGAACTAAATTTATTTAGACTTCTCGTGATGATTAAAAATGCAAAAATGCGGGCTCAGTATAATTTTTTGTGAATCACCTGTATATCTATACTATTATACAACTGTAATTGGGGCTGTGTGTAAACTTTGAAGATTTAGTTCCCGACATGTGGAGGTCCTGACATGTCACCTTTCGATAGCATAAGTTAGCTCAAATCATCACACGATGACTAGTAACTAAACGAAATCAATTGTACTTTTACGATTTTATTTTACAGTCATCAAAACAGATAGCCAGCGACTTTAAATCAACTTGAATCGCAACAACGTTGCAATGCAATGGAATTATTTTAACACGACTGTACCTACTGTAAAGTGTCTGTCATTCAATTTGTGCAAGCAATTAAACTGAAGTTAGTGTAGTGCAGTTAAAATGGTTAACTGTCTGAAAAGGAAATATGAAAGAGTGAATAATACAACACATTTATTTATTTAATACTTATTTGGCCACGTACTGATTTAATAATACGTACGTATTCCAACAACATTCTCATTCAACTAAATCTAAGTTTTTAAAATGATCTATATAAATCCTTCCACTAACAAAACATTAATATTTAATATTGCAGAATAATAGAAAACGTCGGGTCACGCAGGAAATTGAAAGCCAATAACCTGAAAGGCCGTATCACGGATGGCCTCCGGCTGAAAAAATCTGATGTTGGTTAGGGATTCAGGAGGAAATTAAATGCGGTCCGGTTCTTAGTACAAACATGGGTTATTTGGGACAGGATTCAAATTGTAAAGACATTATAAATTATTGAATCAGATTCTTTTATATTATAGACAAATATATCACAAATAAGAATTAAGAGATTTTTACCCAAATAAACTGAATTACTCAATAAAAGTTATGTGTTCATGAACCGTACCGTGTACGGTTCCAAGGTGTGTCCCTACCTGGATTCGAACCCGGGACCCTCAGCGCAGAAAGCAAGGTTACTATTACTATCATCTGCGCTAATCAGATCAAGTCAAGAAAGGAGTACGTACATAATAAATAGGGAAGTACAGTAATATCTAAACTAAAGTAGGTATTAAAATCACTCACTGACTCTCGGTAGAGATCGAATTTATAGAAGTTATAATCCATTTAGAATGACGTAAAACATAACGAATATGCAAAATCGTAATTTAAAAAGCTTACATTATGTTACATGTGTGTATTAAGCTTTTGTCAACATTTAATGCTATTATATCCTAAGGCAAATTTATAAAATATATTATCTACAACATCCTTAATTTGGGGTTGTGGATTGTACATCGAAGCCTCTTCAACAATTGCCCCGTGACTAGGAACAATAGAACCACGCGGTTCTATGGAATCACTCATTAGAATTCCAACCCATTGTTGCGGCGACGTTAATTTGAATTTCGTTTAATTAATTGCATAACGAATTGAACACGTAAATTGTTTTGGATAAAACAAAGCTGTGAAGAGATTGGACAATAATCTATGAAACTGCTCTTTATAATGTTCTCTATGGGTTTCTCTCACTTCTCTATTGCGGCTGCTTGACAATGTGTGGTCTAAAAATATTAATAAATTATTCTGTGTATTTAAATAAAATTATGATTGTTTAACTATAAAGAAGTCTAATTTTCCACCCCAGGGCCCAGAAGGTATATTTAACAGAGATTATTAAATTCAATAAAACACGAATATGGCATGAAGAGATGAAAATGGAGAATTCCAAACAGGACTTAGCTAACAGGAGTGGCTCGACCTCGCAGACTTAGTAAATTTATTGCATTACATAAAACAATTCTACTTCCTAATTATACGAATTACCCTAAAACATTGTCGGTAAAAACAGTGTAAACATATAAATCAACTCCTCAAGGTATGTTAGGAACGTGAGCGTTCAAATTGGGAACTTCTATAAATTAAAAGCAAGCCAAATAATGAGGTGGCAACCCCAAAAGTTGGCAACACCCTGACTTATTGTTGGACATAAATTAAGATAAGTTTTGACGATAAATCCAGTTGGCCTGATCTGTCGAGATATAGATGCTGGATGTGAATTTGAACTTGTTATCAGAGTGTGAAGCTTGGTATATTTAGTTTTTAAATAAAACTTCTCTGACGCTATGATATTTTATATTTGACGACCTGATTTGCAGAGTTGGTAGTAACCCTGCTTTCTGTACCGGGGGCCCCGGGTTCGAAGCCCCGTAGGGACAATCTTTATGTGATGACTACGAATGTTTGTACCCGAGTCATGGATGTTTAATTTCAATATAAGTATTAAATGCTGGGTTCACACCCCGTCCATTGTACGGTACCCATAATATAAGCGTTTCTTAGTATGGGATCGTATAGTTGGTGTGTTCGTCTGGCGATATTATTATTGTATTAGTATTTATTACACTGCCTAGCAGGCACTCGAATAACATCATCGACATAGCATGCTGTCTCTGTCATTCGAATTTATGAAATGTGTGGTAAGAGTGGGTTGGAGCACGCCTTAAGTTACGCTAAGTTATGTTTTTGTGCTTAAGCCACTGTAGATATGTGGGTTTATTCCTGGATCACTGCTGCAGTATCAGGCTCCGAAAAACTCGTCTCTAACTCTATTGCAAGAATGAGTTAATGCAATATTTGTCGACAAAAGCACACCCAAGTTCATTTTCTTTAGAAAAATGTTTTGGCAATGGATTTATTGTTAATTGATAAACAAATTTATCAATATGGGTCTCTAAATAGTCGTTGATGCTCTTAGTATTGTCACAATGATCAAGATCGATACCACGGAAGTATTGACGGTATCGCAAGAATCACGAGGTCTCACCATCCCCATTCCCCAACCCAATCATGGTTCCAGCATCACGCTCCGAATTGAAAGTGTGATCCGTGTTTCTTAGAAGAAGGACATTATAATAAATGTAGCATGGTTCTTCCAGTAAACACAGTAGCTTGATCGGCATTTCAGCAAATGGTAAAGTTAGCATGTGGTTATTGAGGGACCACTGGACCTTTGGGCTTTAAACCATAAATCTTATGCTTCACTGCCCTGTTCATATCTTATTTAAGGAGTTAATAGATTTAACAAAACTTATGTCATATTAAACAAAATGGAGTCGAATCGATTAAAAAAAAAATAACTACGCAAATTAATCGTTTGCAATCGCCAAATACATGCACTTTTAACCAAAGGAGCCACAAACGGAAAACGTAAATAGCAGGATTTTACCGACGACAAACACCGTCTTGCAACGAAAAAGAATTTGCGAAATCCGCAGCAACGAGTGCCCGTGCAAACACTTCTTCAGGGTTCCTTAGTAGATAGTACAAAACTGTTACAAATATGTAAACATCGTCGTAGACTAGTGGTAAAAACGTCCGATAAATCGGCGCATACCTCAGGGCCCCAAGTCTGCTAACACAATCAATTCATAATCGGACAGCAACCGCATAGTAACTGTCACTTTTGACAGATATTGTATGGTATATCCAACTCCATGCTTCGTAGGGCCATGTCAAGCTAGCGGTCTCGGTTGTCATTTAAATATATTTGACAGACGTTACGGGCTGTTATAAGGCTGATAAATTCTGACGAATGAGCTTACTCTTCGGTTCCAAGTATTCCCGCTAGTTGGGTCTCGGAAGATACTTAGAAGAACTACTCGGAAGACACAGGCCTGACCTAGTGCAGGAAGTTTTTGTAAATAACTGGTAACAGGTATTTCAATATTATTATTAAAATTGTAACCGCAATGTATGTAAATAATACCTATAAATCTCTTTTTGGTTAATAAACAATTTTACACACTTATAGTAAATATAGGTATACTTTACCTACACCTTCTCCGTCACTGCAATGTCATATAAGCGACAGGTCAAACCCCAATGACTGCGGAACCTAAAACATCTGGGCCATACTTTAAAACATTTGATCCTTTTTTTTCAAGACTATAAAGCTGCTTTCAAATAGATTTGTACTTTTACCAATAGGGAACGTTTTTCGCTGCATTTCTTTGGCAGCGTGTGTACACAGAGGTAATGAGAACTGATGTAATTTTTTTGTCAGGCAATACGCTGCACAAGAAGATATTTGTGCTTTCAACGGTGTAACTGCGTTTTTTTCAGAATGATTCTGTATTTTCGCTGATTTTATATTCTGCGTCTTTTCTGTCTTTTGTTTTATTATTCCTCCCCATGCGATTAATGTTTTTTTTTAATTTGATTAAATATGTTTACTAATGAATAAAAACTATAATTGTTGGGCCTCTGACCGACACTATAACAACGTCCGACAATTCGTAGTAGGTACCAAATATGTGGCGGCCAAGTCGCCTACGTCATGTTTATAATCTACTAGATGTCAGCCACCTCAGAATCGTATGAGAAAATGAATTAACTGTATTTTTTTTTGTGAACTTTTCCCATATTTTTCCTAATGGTGTAACTAACTCGACTTTGGTTTTATATGTATATACATGTACTCGTATCACCATTTATAACTCATGAACAGGTGGGCCAATTTTACGATCATAGATTTATTGAATTAGTAACCTCCCCGAATAGCAGAATAACTATTAAAAATATAAAAAGTAATAGTAAAGATAATTCATTTTCTCATACATTTGATTATGAGCCGGTGCGAAGCTCGCCGGGACAGCTAGTCATAAATAAATTGTGCCATTGTCGCTTCTTGCTCATTGTGCTGGTAAGCGTAAGCTTTCTTTCCTCAGACAACGCCCTAAAAGCAGATCAGCAGTATAGTATATATTAACAAGTACTGTATGGTGACTCTATTTCTTTTTAAACATCGTGGATCACACCATTTAATCATGTCAAAAGATCAACATACCCGCGAATCAAAAAGTTCATAGCCAAACAATAATAGCCCTTATCAACAATGTTAACAAGATGCATATAGCTCTATTACATCGAGCACTTAACTAATTGTAATAGTAAAAAAACAGCACGCACTCATCTTCATGCAATAATAATCTTAATGAATTGATCATGTATGTGTACACCGTCTGATCCATCTATATGTTAATTAAACAAACGAAGTTCTAGTAATTAGAGGCGAAGTTTCATTAAAAGTTAGTATCAATTCGGGCGAAGTAATTTGAATATGATTAGATCCATTAATCTAATGAGATTATATTGCAACTTGTTTGTGAAGCAAATTGTGAACGTGACAGTCTGTCCTGAAATTCAATGTTTGAGAAGGTAAATGCTGAGGCCTGTATCCAGCCCAACAATGGAGCCTCGAGTCTGGCTCGCCCGTAACAAATGCTCGCATTGCTTTTTCCAAGAATTGTCATCTATCATGTGCCTATTTTTTCAGGAGGGCTCTCGGTCTGGGCACGGCCCGCACTTATAGATTTTACAGTTAAACTGTTTGAGGCATCAGGCATCAGTATTTGAGTATTCAGGTGGCCCACTCCTACCACAAACTTTGGCATAATTGACGGGGCTAGCGGGAACAAAAAAAAAGCAGGTCTCACCATTTATTACCTAATTTCGCCAGAAGAACACACCAACTGTACGGTCTCAAACCAAGCAACGCTTTTATTACGGGTACCATACAATCGAGTATACAATACTTATATAGATATTAAACATACATGACTCGGGTACAAACATTCGTGCTCATCACACAAAAGTTTGCCCTTAACAGGATTCGAGCCACAGAAAGAGGGGTCTCACTCACACCAAACTAAAATAATCAGGTCGTCAGGAAAACTGAGAAGTAACCCAAGTCAAGTCCGTTTCTAACGCATGTTATATAATATTAATTACAACGTTTTGTTCAAAGGGAAGGGAACCGCAATTAAGTGCGGCCCTTTGGTGAATTTGCTCAGTGTAGTGGCTTTATAAAGAGGATGGGTTTGGGTTTAAAGTAATTGTTACGGTACGCCAGGGGTCATTTAAGGAATCTCGATACTCACTCCGTTTAATAATAGTGAAGGGTAACAGAGAAAAAATAGTAATTAAGAGAAACTTTTTGTCCAATGTGTGAAAATGGCAATACTGAAGTGGTATTAGGTCGTCCACCTAGCACAAATGGACCCGTGAAGGAGGGAAAATCGCGTCAATACTTGGACGCCCGCAGATATTCACCGATCGTGGCAGTTACGAAGATGACAATGTTGCGACGATTCAGGCACATTTACAAGTAAAACGGGGCCACAATAAACCTTGGATCGATTCCGAAGATAACAAAACTATGGAAATTATAAAAGGCACCGCGAAAAATAAACTGGTTGGTCTTTATATTGTGAGCTCATTATATTAGATTCCAGTAATGGGTTTGGCAAAAACGCACGGAAATGGTCCCTGATTTCAACAAGATCTGCGTTCTATACTACTCCAGATGACACTTCGCTTCGCTTAAATAATAATAATTCTAAATTACTTGCAGAATAACAACCTCAATTATTCAGCAATTATTCGCATGGGTCTGCTAATGTGGCTACTGCAATATTAATTAGCGCGTTACACATTCAGATGGACCGCAATTAGAGGCCTTGAGTGAATTTGCTTACTGTTGCTTTGGGTAAGGTTTAGGGTAAGTCATTTTAACCATTAATGTTATATATGTATTAGGAAGCAGTGATAGCCAAGTTGGTAGAACGCTTGCCTCGGTAACGAGGATTGCAGGTTCAAACCCCGGTTCGCACCTCTGGGATTTTTCAAGTGCGAATCTCATTTTCAACCATGATTATCACTTGCTAAAACGGTGAAGTAAAACATCGTGAGAAAACCTGCATGTCTGAGAGAACCCCTCGAAAGATGTGTGAAGTCCGCCAATCCGCACTGGGCCAGCGTGGTGGACTATGGCCTAATCCCCCCTCGCAATGAATGGAGGCCCGTGCCCAGCAGTGGGACATTAAAAAAAGGGCTGGAATTATTATTATTATTTTATGTATTAGGACACAATTTTAGCCACCTATCCAAGCTTTAACTGTAGCACGCGCAGACTAGGTTATTCCTATAAGACAATACGCTTCTGAATCCAAAGAACTAATAGACACATCAAGTACAAGTTCTATATCATCCGAAGTCCCCAAAATCATCGAACAGTAGACTTTGTGTTAACAGAAGTACCCTCTGAATCATCATCGGAGTACCCAGCATCATGTCCTATATTTTTCAATACTTGCTTGACATTGTAGCACGTAGATTTTTATTTGTATTATGTAGTATTATGGTTCTTGCATACTATTGAGTTTTGCATAGTATTATACTAAATAACTGTAAGATTTCCTCCTTAAACAATTTCCAAAATCGGGGAGTTCAGACATGCGCATCACACAAGGGGCGCATACTAACGAAATACCTCTCTGTGCTTTCACGCCACAGAATCTTTGAATTCTCACATTGCTTTCACGTGCCATACTGCGGCTGCTCGTGTCTTTTGGGTTAAACTGGGCGTTAAATGCCGTAGCGATAAAGGGGATGATGAGAGGAATAAACAGATTTAAGATGCTTAACACTATGTTTAATAATGTTTGTTGTATAGGATATTAGAATGAGGTATTCAAAATTCTATAACATATCATGCGCTACGCATGTTTTTTTACCAAATATCTAGGCGGAGGTGTACTATGGTTAATCCAAAATTAGACATTGTTATTAGGTTAAAGTCCAAGCCGTCGTCGGTTATTACGTAAAATTGTTGCGGTCCCCCCAGAGTTCAAAGACCCCTTTTCAAACTTCCAAGGGGATCCCAAGTATTCCACTTGGGATCGTGGGCTCGAGAATTTATTCCAGAATGCCCTTTCATTTCTAGGTCATTTATCAATTTAAATGATTGAACACCCTCTTTAATAAACGTTATTTAAGTATTGTTTAAATGACTGATGCTATCTTCGCTGAGGCAATGTGGTCTGTAGAATTTTTACAAAACGAAATACCAGTTTACAAAAACACAGTTAAAGTCTTCCAATTTGAATAGATTACTTACATCAGAGATCGTATAAACAACGTGTTTCCAACTTATCGACTGTAAAAAGAAGGCTCGTTTATCAACATATAAAACGCAGTGACTCTGAAATTATAGCATTCTGGTTTTAGGCTTGCTTGCAAATTATTGTGTGTGATAAGTATGAAGTTAATAATCTTGGTAAGTGACTAATTTACTTATGAGCTCCTTCAATAGCACGTACATATTGTTAAATATACCAAGGGCCCTGGGGTGAAAATCATAGACTTCTTGTGATTTATATAATTATAATTTAATTAAATACTCAGAACATTTTTCAAAATAACCGATGTCGAGGAGGCGCCATAGAGAAGAGAGCGAAAACCATAGAGAACATTATGTATAGACAAATTTTCATAGATTATTGTTCACATATAATTATAGCAAAGATAATAAAGGTGACCCCAATACTCGTAGAGAGATTCAGATCACCAAAAAGTGTTTGGCCACTACCTATATTAATAAATAAACATCGCAAAACAAACACATTGCATAATTCATCAAAGCACATTGCCTGTATGGGCACAATACAATTGACTTAGGGCTATTCCAGAAACACCCAGTCCTGGTCTAGGTTTAATGGTTGGTATACCATTTCTAAATAACTCAGTATATCATTCTGGTATTATTGGTAATTGATTTATCTCATATCAAGTTTATAATACAAGAACAAAGCGTATAAAACGCCGGTAAAGAAAACATTGTAATTATATATTTGGACCATTGAAACCAGTCGTACAAGTATTTTTCAATTAATCTACATTTTATGCGGAGTCGTATCGAATTGTCATTAACTACATACAGTTGAATTTGATTGCGAAAGCAGACGGTAGGGTTATTGTAAATAATATCATCGACCGTGTCTTTTAACATCCTGTGGATTATCTCTTAACCTACATACTTTACAAAATTATATTATTAAGTATGATTTTTACTGTATAAGATCATCCTAAGTGGCAAATTAAAAATTATTTAACAGATGGGTTTGAGTCGATATTTGAATATAAAGCAAACACTTTATTCCTGGAGCCATAATTATTTGTGTTCTTTTACAGATTGCAATATATCTGATTGGGGTCATTCCATATATAGAAGCAGCTGCGTATCAGCGTATAAGGAGAAGCACAGACTTATCAGAAGCAGCGAACAACGGAACATTACAAGGAAATTATAAAAGTAATGAAACAGAACACAAAGATGACCTAGAAAATTCGGAATATTTACTTTTTGTTTTCATAAAATGGTTTATGCTAGCGGTGGATGACGAAAACATAAATAGAAATTATAAAGAGATAGAGAGTGATGATGATTCCTATGAGGATGGAGAAGGTGATCATTGGACATATGATGATAAAAACAATACAAATGACAGTGCTGACAAGTCTTATTATATTGGCAATGGTAGCGAAAGCGAAGAAAGTAATGATGGGGATAACATAGTTCAAAATAAAGATGCATCTGATAATAATGTTAAAAATAAAACGGATCACAATGATCAGCATGAGGTAGATGAAAATGATGATGACGAAGATGATGATAACGAAGATGATGATGACGAAGATAATGACGACAAAGATGATGATGACGAAGATAATGACGACAAAGATGATGATGACGAAGATGATGATGACGAAGATAATGACGACAAAGATGATGATGACGAAGATGATGATGACGAAGATAATGACGACAAAGATGATGATGACGAAGATGATGATGACGAAGATGATGATGACGAAGATGATGATGATGCCGAAGATGATGATGACGAAGATGATGATGATGATTAAGGTAATGATCGGTGTAATAGGTGTGATGCAGAAATTGAAAATGATGATGTTGTTGATTAAAGCAAGTGAACAAGAAAGTAGATCAAAATTATTTGAGCATAACATAAACTCAATACGTACATAATTTTGTATAAACTAAATAGGAAAACAACCTATTTAAGGTGTCTTACGACAAAATACAATTTTATCAGTAGCACCATTACTCAATAATCAATTCCCTTGCCACAAATTTAAAAAAATCCATAATGGGGGCGAATTCCGCAACTGAAACCCATAAGAAATCGAGACCAATAATTTATTCGTGGCGTGAAATTGAGTTCACCGATCGCAATACATTAATGAAATTTTTGAACTGAAATTGTTTTCAAATTATTTGTATTTGAAGGAAGGTAAAATAATTAGTATTGCCCCTTATCGTCTTATATGACGGCCTTTTTAGGAGGCCCACCTAAAGAGTCGCCACTTGCCAATAGTAATTAAATAAAAAGCTGATTATGTCAGGTGTCCAACCTCGCAGGTGGCAACCCTTCCAATAGTCCTATCTTATGTCCATCCAAACCTCAGTCCATAGTCCCAATTATCTTTCCATATTCTAGCAATAGTTCCTCCGCCTGCTGAGGTCAATTCGCTGTTTATGCTATCATTTAAAGCAGTTGACCCCAGCAGGTGGCTAACATAACATTCAAATTCTCAAAATGGGCCTCTACGTGTTGGACTTATGTCCCCGCGCAAGCCTTCCAAAGATCCGGGTATAGCCCGTGTGGTGACAGAAATAATAATTATAATATCGCCAGACGTCTACATCTACTATACGGTCCCACACTAAGCAACGCTTGTATTATGGGTACCGTACGATAGACTGAGGGCGACCTCAGTATATAATACTACATTTTAACCCTATATTTTTTTTATTTGTTTGCAAAGTTCTCTAAAAGGAGGGTGCTTTTTAATGTCATAGCTTACGACATTTTTTATACATTTGGAGTAAATTAATTCTCCACTTTTAAAAATATCACCTAATAAAATTTAAATGACATCCGAACATAAAGTAAAATCTAGAGTCAAATCCATTTCACTGCCAAGTTTATATTTATTGTATTGTCATTGTAACAGAAAATGATTAATCGTTTACGTCGCCAGCCGAAATAGCGTTAAGTATAAGGAAATTGTCTATTCGAGGTAAACGAGCCTGTTAAACTAAACGAGGTACAGAATAGGGATGGGGAATAACGACGAGTAAGGAAATGGATAAATAAGCCTCAAGATATATATAATGTGAATACTTATGTGTTTTTGGAATACGTCTAGCTGTACCTACGACTATATTCAAATGTATGAGAATATCTAGAATGTTTCCTATGTCTTAATAAGTTATACTGATATTAGGGGCCGGAAAAAAAATCAAAAAATCAGCTCTAGAGTTTTAAAAGGTTGAACAATAATAAGGTTAAATATTGAAACAGGGCCAACATTAGGTTATAAAGATAAAAAGGGCCAACATTAGGTTATAAAGATAACCAAAGAAATAAATCAAATTATTAGAAATTAAAACAACCTTGACACCCTGTACTGAGCGCATGGTCAAACGGTACTGCTAATTCTTGTTTAAAAAAATCAAACATCATTTACACACATATTTTATACATCAACATGATCCAATTCCAATTAAAATATTTTTCACAATTTTTGTTATATGTAGATTCTTCTTTTCGGGGCGGAGACAAATTTAAAAAATCATTGCCCCATCACTAGTTCTTAGCCTAAGACATACCGAGATTTGGATATTCCGTCAGCTATTTCCGGAATTATTTTGGTCCGCGTAGCTCGGTAGGTTATTATTAGCCTCTGTTGCTATTAATGCAGCAGATAAGCGGATTGTAGTGAAATGAAATGTCTGGTATGATACCGTCAAATATTATGGCAATGTGATTTCGAGGAGATTCTAAAGTGCTAAATACGCAAGTTATGTAATAAGATAGTACTAAAGCTGCCTGGAAATTGTCAATAGTGGTTTTGTGGTCGCAGACAAAATTGGGAAACTATCAATAAAGGGTAATCGCAGCTATCCATCCACCAGGTGAAACGCGACCACTGCTGGATGTAGGCCTCCCGCAATGACTTCCAGACATCACGGTCCTCAGTAACTTCATCCTCCAGCTTTTTGCAATGCGTGTGCTATCATTGGTCCAGCTTGTGGGCGGCCGTCCTAACTCCCGTCTTCCGGCTCGTGATCGCCATTGTAAAACCTTTCTGCCTTAATGGCCATCGGTTCATTCGCTATGTTGGTTATTCTAGTTCGTCTGCGGATCTTCTCACTTTTTTATTCTATCGCAGAGCATAGCTCTCGCCATTGTGCACTGAGCGACCTTGAGGTTTCTTAGGAGGACCATAATAACCACGTCCCAGTGCCATAATATGTCATCACTGTCCTCACTAACGCAATATAACGAATTGAAGTAAAGGAAAGATTTTTATTTGTACGAATTAAAATAAGTCATCAAGTAGTGCTACTTATGTGCCTACACAAAATAATGTTGAAGATTTACCGATAACGCATTAAGAATAAAAAGTTTAGGTTAATATCATCAAATGAAAATCTTGCTATGTGTACTTTGTTCGTCCGTAGGAGAATTAAGTACCCTCGAGATACCCTACACGTGACCCTGGGTGGTGCCAACCAGGTGACAACTCTACTGGTGGTAGGCTTCGGCCGTGGTTAGTCACCACCCACTGAACAAAGCCATGTCGCCAAGCGGCCTAGCCGTGTTCCGGCATGATGTTCGGTGCTGCCATTCATGGATGGCGAGTCAGATCAGTTGCGCTGCATGTGCCTAGTGAATGTAGCGTCTCTATCTACTGCCGCCTTCCTACCTAGGCAAGTATGCTCCATCGTAGATCTCATCGTCACTTACCATCAGGTGAGATCGAGATCAAATACTTGCCTATAATGTAATAAAAAAAAAATACTTTTGTAACAAAACACAACTATTACCTTAAAGATACTGAATACGCTAAACTGTATTAACAAATTAAGAATATGGTTTTAAAATATCTTCCAGATTTATGTAATCCAATAATTTTGCATTAACAACCAACCTTTTACCCGATCAGTGTGAGAACTCAATCGAGTGGAGTTTATTTTGGAAAATTGGAAAAGCGGCTTAGTATATGCTTGTAATAGGAAATTATTTGTGCTGATAAAGTCGTGGCTTCTGGCGGGGCCGTTATCATTTGCATTTGAAACACGAATGGCTCTCACTTTAGATGTTAATAATAGCTATAATCTTAATGATAATGTTGCTCTTAATACGTGACCCTAATAAGAGTCGAAGCGGGGAAAGTATGCCCATCAAAGAAAAAAAAAGCGAATGATATCGCCAGACATCAAGGGGGGGGGGGGGGGTCAAGTCACCTTCGTCCGTAGGAGAATTAAGTACCCTCGAGATACCCTACACGTGACCCTGGGTGGTGCCAACTAGGTGACAACTCTACTGGTGGTAGGCTTCGGCCGTGGTTAGTCACCACCCACTGAACAAAGCCATGTCACCAAGCGGCCTAGCCGCGTTCCGGCATGATGTTCGGTGTTGCCATTCATGGATGGCGGGTCAGATCAGTTGCACTGCATGTGCCTAGTGAATGTAGCGTCTCGATCTACTGCCGCCTTCCTACCTAGGCAAGTATGCTCCATCGTAGATCTCATCGTCACTTACCATCAGGTGAGATCGAGATCAAATACTTGCCTATAAATGTATTATTAAAAAGACTTAATAGCGCGAGACGAACACACCAACTATACGGTACCACACTAAGCAACGCTTGTATTATGGGTACCGTACAATGGACTGAAAACAAACTCAGTATATAATACTTATATAGATATTAAACATCTATGACTTGGGTACAACTACTCGTGCTTATCCCGCAGCACAGGAAGCGGGGTCACTACCCGCTAATCAGGTCGTCAAATCTTTCAATCATATCCGCATAAAACGTTCAGAATACTTAGTAAGACTACTTACACTTGAAATAGTATTTTAGGTGCTAAAGCTATGCTGGAATTATGAAACTGTCGAGAGGCTTTCAGACCGTCTTACGCAATGCAAAAATACATGAAATAACCACAGGTCTAAAGACAAGTGAAATAATAATATTCATTCGATTTTTAAATCTAGAGCTATATATATAATCCCAAAAAGATCAATAGTAGGGGCTATGAAATTGATTCGGTATAGTAATGCCTCAGACGGTCTCTCCATCACGGGCGTCGTCTCCGTCGCATAATTTCCTCGGCTATGCTGCGAATAAATAACATCAAAATCAAGTTATCCCATTGAAATAAGGTTTCCAGACGTCGGTGAAGTTATCTGGCTTTAAAGTGTTGTCAACAATTCATCAAAAGAAGTAGTTAGAGTCTTGCTCTCTAAAACTTTGGTTTTTGATTTAATAGAAAATTAAGTAAGAGAGCCTTTAGTTTAGTTGGCATTTCGAAAACTTCAGTCTGAGAGTAGTTTGTTTCTCATTCACCGACAAGACTTTTCATTAGCTACAGCTGCATGGAAAACTGAAAGTTTATTTATTTTCAAACCTGTAATCACATCTTCCGAAGATTTCAGTAAAGTTTTTTAAATTACAGATACCGTTCATTCAACTCCACCGCACGAAGATATTTCAGTAAATAATAACTTAATATCAGCACCTTCAACGGTGTGTGTGGAAGTAGGTACACAACAATAATAAGAACACATTTACAGAAGCTCAGAAACTACTCGCAAAGTATTACAGGACTTTGTACGTGCCTGTTCGCAATATTGCGGAATCGAATGTCGTAATAGCAACAAAAATAGCTGCGTATAGTTGTTGCTATAAGACCAAGTTGGTATTGGTATAGCTTACAATAGAACTAAACACACTTCTTACCAGTTTTGAAATTATGATTGTAACCATGAAATATTTGACGATAGACAGGCCTTAAAACAAGATTTACAAGATATGATTACATTAGTCTTGAGTTAGGAGTTAGTCTCCCATTACATTGAAAACACACCTACTACCTATTCACGTAGTTTTGGTTGTAGCATTCTGCTGGATTTTCATCTTCAGACGCTGAAGTTACAGTTTATTTAGCCTTGTTGAGACAAAACAGCGTCAATACCGTAAAATTAGATCCGAGTGAAAAATCTTTAATTTCTTTTTATTTTATAAAATCGTTAAAACCTTTATTGTAAAAGGCTATTTTAAATGCTACACCACTTCACGAAGGGATTAATCTGACAAATTTACGATACATTTCATTATTCATTGCAGACGTGATAAAAAGAGAAAAAAAATCTTTTAACAATAGAATCCCCATCTGTCAAACTGGTTTGTTACAAAAGGATTATTGGCGAACGGCGCCGAAATGGTCTTCGATTGCATTACGTGTTACGATGGCAATAGCAATTTCAAAAGTCTTAATCATTTAAGTAATGAGTATCATTGATTATTTTTCAGGTTAGAATAACAGTCCTCGTCGTCCTGTGCGTATCGTGAGATATCTAAAGAGAATTAAAACTATGAATAATCTAATTAGAACTGATCTGAATATTTACGTCAATATGGGCTCATCACTGGTACCTATGATGCATTTTTTCTTACTTTTTTATTGGTAAAAACGGTAATTGAAAATTTCCCTTACGGTCGATATAAAAAGGATTATAAGGTGTAAGGAGCATGGTAACGAAAACTTTGGATAAAGGTTATAATAAAATCATAGAAATCATTTATGTCAAAAATCATGAGTTACAGATATATTTTTTTAGGGCGCAATGTATGCTCCATGCGATAATCGAAGTGCAAGTTAAACAGCTCGAGTGCGCTCGAGGGTATCGAGTTTTAATTTACATTGCAGTTTTAGGTCTACATTAGTAATTCTGACTCCGTGATTTCTATTCCATTCTTCGATAGCAACCATTTGTGTAACCACACGTAATACAATTGCTATTCAGTTGGCACTCAGCTTACTGCAAAACTGTCAACACGAAATCCTTAGCGGAGAATTTCTCCCAACTTCCCGATTCTCTTTTCAAATATTTTTTTTATATTTCTCCGTCGCCGCAACAATATTCCGAACGGCGCCTCAACTTTGGCGTTAACTTCGGAACTAGGAAGAAAGAATCCCGAGATAATCCGCCAATGTTTAGCCACATTTTTTTTTATTGTGACCTTGTTACACGGTAGCACAAATTTCGCGATTGAAAAAAAATAAAGCTTAAAAATGATATCACATTGCCAGATTTAACGTTTTTTTTAGAAATAACACTGCTGACTTCACCGGTAGACAATATTAAGCCATTACCGTACCACGAAACTTATGAATTATCAAAAATGTCCCAAAACTATTTTAAAGCATTGATCGGAATCAATCTATGACTATACCAGGCTTCAGACTTATAAGGATAAGATTAGAATTGTTAATTATTATACTTATAGCTTTAGGAATAGTTTTAAGTTTTGATTCATATGATGATATTCATCATATACTCAATATTCGCATGCCTATTGTAGGCGAGATACGCTGTACAATTAATTTATTTAACATCTTTATGTAAACCAAACCATATCTCAAGCGAATAAATAAATTTCATTAAAATCGATCTATTTCGACGGACTGATAAAATTCTCGAATACCTGTAAATTTTGTTTGCAAGCATTTTTTTATCGGCTTATTATCGAAATTATATTTTCACATAATCATTCGAAATACGCTATGGGACCGCAGGCTGTTTTGCTAGTATACCCATTCTGAATCACACTGTATAAATGTATAGATCATACATACATAATTGTCATCACACGACACGTCATCATTCATCGCATTTCACACTATATTTAGCATCATATCCACGCTTTCAAACGCGGACCCCCAACGAACGGATGCGCGCGCGTCGTTTCCGTTCCGAAAATAACCGAACGCGAACGAACACCGGTAATGAACTCTCTCATTTTATTGCCGCCGCTAAGGGCTGGTAATGACAGGCAGAGTAATGGATGGAGTTTTTATTATGTTTACAATGAGATTGAGTGCGTTTTTCAAATATCTTAAAAGAGTGAGTTACGGAGTATAGAATATTACTGAAAAGGGAATGTTAATGTAGCCATTTGTTGCCTATATATGGGCAGACTCACAGCCAAATATGAAATAGTTCTTTTTTATATTGATTTCTTATATTTACGCGAATACAACACATTGAAATAAAACTATTTTTAATGATTTTATCGCGTTTATATTATGATTTTTACGTTCCCGACGTTTCGGCTGCTTTACAGCAACCGTGGTCACGGCAACAAAACGTCGGGAACGTAAAAATCATAAAATAAACGCGATAAAATCCTTAAAATTAGTTTTATTTGAAGAGGTATTTTTTCTTAAGCTAATATTGCGTGTAAAAACTAGGCGAAAGATATAATGCGCATAACTATACCGAATTCCTTAAAATAGTGTGCTGCGTCATTTTAGTTTTTCTATGTACTCAAAGATCTATAAGGCTATGGTACCTGAAAATAAATAAATAACTATTTTGTATCAATAGGAACAAAACTATATATAGATTTTTTAAAGTAATTTGGCTATGGGGGTCCGAGGTATCAGTTCATTTTGGAAAAAGGGGGTCTCTTGCCCAAGATAGTTTGGGAATCCCTGCACTACAGTATGATGCAATGTAAGCTGGTAGGTATTTCAACAGTGATCAAGTTAGCGCGCCACCGCACCGGCGCCGCGCGGCGGAAGCGTGCTCGCGTCCGCTTCCGGCGCGCCGCTTTCCGTTACTCACTCCGTCTGTATGCTGATTTGTTTGCATTCAACTGTAGACTTAACAGAACTATTTATTTATTTATTATGTACTAGCTGACCCTAAACCAGTTCTAAACCAATTAATTGTTTAAATTATTCAATTTATCTTTTCCATATAACCTTAAAAGGAAAAATTAACCATGAAGAAAGGAGAGCAAAGGAAGGTCCTCCCGTGACCATGGTTGCTGTAAAGCAGCCGAAACCTCGGGAACGTAAAAAACAAAAAATAAACGCGATAAACTCCGTAAAATTAGTTTGATTTAAATATGAAGAAAGGAATTACAGCCAAATGGGCCCAGCCGTTTTCAAGTAACGCGCTTACCAACGAACAGATTTTAATTGTGATGCGCTCGTATACTGGAGTGGTGATGGGCTTAATCTATCTTGGCACCACAAATATGCTTTTACGCGAATGAAATTAATAATAATAAAAGCTCTCCACACTCTAGAATGCTCCATTATAAATTAGCAAACACGAATCTATCCTTTTGACTTAGTATTTACACTGTGTCTCAGTAATCCCACAGACTATGTATTTAATTTAAATTTGAGCACCCATCCAATTTACGCGACAAAGAATTCATATTACAATGGTGTCTGGTTTTAATCTCAACGAGAGGATCGATCTGGCGAGACTGTAGGAAACAAGTTAAATATAATCTTAGATTTATTTTATTACTATCTGATAACTTGTGAAATACTTCTATATACAGCTTGTGTGTAAAACAACACTTTGTAAATATATTTACTGTACGATAGTAACAGCAGTGATAGCCAAGTTGGTAGAACGCTTGCCTCGGCAACGAGGATCGCAGGTCCAAACCCCGGCTCGCACCTCCGGGATTTCTGGATTTCATGTGCGAATCTCATTTTAAACAACGATTATCACTTGCTAAACAGTGAAGGAAACATCGTGAGGAAACCTGCATGTCTGAGAGAACCCCTCGAAAGATGTGTGAAGTCCACCAACCCGCACTGAGCCAGCGTGGGGAACTATGGCCGAATCCCCCTCGCATTGAGGGGACGCCCATGCCCAACAGTGGGACATTAAAAAGGGCTGGTATTATTATTATTAGTAAATAATACGTATCCATACTATTCGATTATAGTTTGAAACTAATAATCCAAAGTGAAGGGAAGATAGAGTGCTCTCGGGGGAAGCCGCCACCGCTATCGAGGTCTCTTGTTTGATATTGTTCAAGTGAATGTGTACTTACCTCTCCTGATCGTGATTGGTATCTGAAAAAGAAAAAAGATTGAAATAAAACTCAAGCAACAACTAAATATGAGGGTACCCCAGTTCAAACTATGACACTAGGACCTCAGTCCTTCCGTGACCACGGTTGCTGTAAAGCAGCCGAAACGTCGGGAACGTAAAAACATGAAATAAATGCGATAAAATCTGTAAAATAAGTTGTATTTCAATGTGTAGTATTCGGGTAAATATAAGAAAAAACGTAATAATATACTTTTTATATATAAAATGTTGTAAATATTTTAGTTATTTGAAAACGAAAATTTAATGAATTGATCGTATCTTTTTATATCGAACGGTGATGAGATGGAAAAGTTAAAAAACAAGAACGTTTAAACGGTTATATTACAGTCGCTCTATTGACGACCTGATTAGCTCAGTTGGTGACCTTGCCATCTGCGCTGAGGGTCCCGGGTTCGAATCCTGGTACGGACGTTTGATTTTGAATTTTATGACGTTCTCGGATCTTGTATTCACTAGACTTATAGTTTTCAAATCAATGTCTGTAGATAATTTACTTACTTGTTAAGTGAACCAGTAAATTTAATCGAATGTTCACGTTAAGCGCAGCGAACAAGCAAAAGTAATAAGATTACAAGTATTGACGTAGCTTATGACTTCAACTCGACTTTGTTTGGTGTTTTGAAACGTGTCTCTGCGTGCTACATACAGACGCAAAGATTGACGAATCTTATCACAAACAAGTGTTGATTTAAAATTGATTCGGGCATGTAAATTACACGAAAATTTAGTTACAATATTTTTTTTCAAGTAGTAAAATAATTTTACCACCATTAAGCTCAGTGAGCCCTTACACAACTGTTGGCGCTGTAGGTTTGCGTGGAGTGGTGAATTCGTTAAATAAAGCACTATAGTAACATTTCACTGAGTTTTATTCTAATTTTACATTTTTTTTTACAAGCAAAGGCAAAATAGTCCGGCAATCATAGACACAGATTAAAAAAAGTGTGGTCAACTATAAAACGGTGTTTCTAGTGTTGCAGCATTCGCGCGATTGATTTTACTATATTTTAAAGGTAAGTAATGTTTTATAATATTAATATTTTTAGTTTTAAGTTCTAATTAAGTTTTTAATCAATCTTGTATTTTTCAGGTGCAGACGGGATTTTGAGTTACGTCGTCTACAACAACTATATTATTAATGTGACTAGCGAAATTATTTCAGAATATGTAAACCCTATTCGATTAGAATTGGGTTTACATATTCTGTGTGGTGGGTCTCAGTGGTGAGTTCCTCTTTCGTCATTTGTTTAACTGTTAAAGCTTTAAACTTCTGCCTTAATATTTGTATATTTATTTCAAGCAAGATCGTATCTATAGCATTGATTTTGTATGCCCGGCTTTGGAATTGAAGACCCTTGATGTTTGCCATTCTATATGACAGTACATCATCAATACATAGCGTTATCAGATATCAGTAAATACGTTGTGCACGTGTATACAATCATCGAGACATCGAGACATCGCGACTCGCGCTTATCGCGATTGGAATCAAATGAATGAACGTAAAAACGATACGTGGGACTCTACTGTCTATACTTTTCCTAGTTGGACTTTTTATGTTTGCTGTTTTCAATACAAATAGACTGCTTATTGAGCTCGGGAGAAGAATCTTAATTAGGTAATGTCAAAGTCAAAGTCAAATCTAATGTTCCGTATAGGCCTGCGGGGGCACTCATAAATTGTCATTTAAATTTTTTTCTGAACTCTACAACCAGATCGTAACGCGACCTCAACTGAGACGATCCGGCGAGAAACTCAGCGGGCTTGTCTTTTTAATTTTTTTAATGTGGTATGTAGATGACATAGAACATTTCGAAGGGAACTGTAAAAATAAAATACCAAGTCTAAATTCTGGAGGGAAATTTTCTTGGCACCAAAAAGATATTATCCACATTAATTAAAAAAAAACAATTTATAGAATCAAAATGATAAAGAAAAAAAAGCGTCGTATTTATAGTTACATTTAAAAACACCAATGTTATCTTGCGGAAGGGACGGGTAACGAAAATTTAATGAAATGAAAATATTTAAACGATATTTAGGACAAACTAGTTGTAACCGGGAAAATACAAGTCTATACAAGGCTACAAAATATAGCTTATTACCGAACGATCGCTCAAAAATTAACTTGTACCAAAATAAAAAGCTACACGGTACCAAATGACGTGTAAAAATTGATCTAATATTGATAAAGATGGCCGGGTACGCGTGGGCACGCGTCTTTGAATAAATGATGGGATTGGCCACCTGGGTTAGGGTTACCATAATTAAAAACCTGATTACTAATAAAAATAATAATACCAACCCTTTTAATGTCCTGCTGTTGGGCACGTGCCTCCCGTCAATGTGAGGGGATTAGGCCATAGTCCACCACGCTGGCACAGTGCGGGTTGGCGGACTTCACACGTCTTTCGAAAGGTTCTCTCAGACATGCAGGTTTTCTTAAGATGTTGTTCTTCACCGTTTAGCAAATGATAATCATGGTTAAAATGAGATTCGCACATGAAATCCAGAAATCCCAGAGGTGCGAGCCGGGGTTTGAACCTCCGATTCTTGTTACCCAGACAAGCGATCTACCAACTTGGCTACCACTGCACTATTAACATGGTATAATAATTATGCTACGCTGGTATTTTATTCTGGCAATGGCCTAAAACTTTGTCTGGATCAGTGATGCCATTAATTGACACCAAACAAAACATAATAAATGCTTCTGCGTTTAAAAAAAAATTTTAGAAATTTTGAAGTCCGATTGGAATCCCGCCAAATATCTCACATAAAATCTTGATGTTTGGTTACCATACCGGGGATGTATGGCGGGGTTTTTCACCTGCAAATGAGAGGTGCTATGTTTTGACCTTAGGGTTGTAGCATGACTAGTAGCATGACTAGTTTATGTAGGGCGAAGGGTTACAAGAAGTTATTTGTGTACTTGAAAGGTTTTTTTTTTTTTTTTTTTTTATTACATTATAGGCAAGTATTTGATCTCGATCTCACCTGATGGTAAGTGACGATGAGATCTACGATGGAGCATACTTGCCTAGGTAGGAAGGCGGCAGTAGATAGAGGCACATGCAGCGCAACTGATCTGACCCGCCTTCCATGAATGGCAACACCGAACATCATGCCGGAACACGGCTAGGCCGCTTGGTGACATGGCTTTGTTCAGTGGGTGGTAACTAGCCACGGCCGAAGCCTACCACCAGTAGAGTTGTCACCTGGTTGGCACCACCCAGGGTCACGTGTAGGGTATCTCGAGGGTACTTAATTCTCCTACGGACGAAGGTGACTCGACCCCAAAAGGTATTTGATTTGTGGGTACCCTGCTATCTACAATGGCCTGGGGTCGATACCAGTATTATAAGGTGTAACAATAATAGTGTATAATATTAAAAATAGCTCCATCTGTAGGTTATAAAGATAACATTCCCACAGAATTAAATCAGATTATTAGACATAGACATTCGTAAGCTAACCGTATACCTAATATTTTACGTATTTAAACATTTTGTATGGAGAATTGAAAGTGACTGACTAATACTGAATATTTTAAGTATTTAAACATTTTGTATGGAGACTGTGCAATTTTCTATACAAAATGTACTATACGAATAAGCTCGCACTTGCCGTACTGGTGGTTCTACAGTCTACTAGCGTGCGATAGTCACTTATTTAGATACCACTTTTTTTTAAACTACTCGTATGTTTAGCGCTCCATAATTGCCAAGTCCATTACCCATTAGCTTCGACCGCACTAACTGTAAGCCCACTGAAATGGTCATTAGTACTCGACATCAAAAGCCAAGGGATTTAGCTAGAGTGCAGATATTCGACCACACTCATGTACGGTAACGAGCGCTACCATTAGCTATTATAATGCTGAAATACGTATGAAGGTCTTTGTGTGTGTTTTTTTTGTATAAATAGTTGTGATTTATTGCCGTGTATCATCAGAGTGTTTAAATATATTTATCAACTAGCTGTTACCCGCGACTTCGTCCGCGTGGTATTTAACAAAAAGCGGACGAAGTCGCGGGTAACAGCTAGTCTAAAATATAAGTAGCCTAAGTTACTCATTGTTACATCAGCTATCTGTCAGTGAAAGTCCCGTCAAAATCGGTCCAGCCATTTCAGAGATTAGCCGGAACAAACAGACAGACGGACAGACAAAATTTTTAAAAATAGTTGTTTTGGTGTATGTACCGTTTATACATCCAAATACACTGAGTAAAAAGCGGTTATTTTAATATTACAAACAGACACTCCAATTTTATTTATTTGTATGTATGTATTATAGAAAATAGAATTAATATGTTTGCAGGTTTGAATCTCTATACAGGTGTAAGGGGCATGGTAACGAAAACTTTGGATAAAGTTACACTTAAAGCCTGTAATAAAATTAACGAAATCATTTATATCGAAAGTCATGGGTTTCAAATGTTAAGTTTTTTAGCACGCAATGTATCGTTAACACGCGATCACAACAATGGCATGGCGCGATACCCGATTCGTTCGAGTGACGAGCGCGCTCAAGCGTATCGAGTTTTAATTTACATTGCAGTTTTGGGACTAAATTTGTATTTCTGTTTTTTTTAGATTGCAGTTAGCACCGTCTCAACAATTGTATAAATTATTTTAATGCTATTCTTGTAAGAACATTCCATAATCTCCAAAAGCTATAAGACACTTGAAATGACCCAAATTTCAGTTGCCTTCTAGGTACAGATTTATGTTTTTTTTGACAATGACAATGACACTTTATGGAATTTGACTAACTTGGAGTCGCAGACACAAACAGCCAATACATATTTACAAAAATAAAAACAAAAATTATATTCAAGCTAAGGTCAACAACCTTTCGAAATCCATTCCAACCCCTCACCCCATCGACCAAGTCCATCAGCTTATCTTACCGCGGTAGATAAACAAGTCATCGGTAACCTGAAAGCCTGTAAGCTAAATATAGCTCCATCTATCGTCGATTAGGGAGCGACACGTGTGAAGCCACGGCCCATAGTGGTGTATTTATAACTGAATTAATTGTAAGTTAACACGAATAGTGTTTTTAGATTAAGTTCGGGGTTGTTTGAGACGGGGAAGCCAGGTGGGTTGGGTTTGTTAGTGACGTAAGCGATGGTTTTTAATGAGTGAATGTTGTATTTTTTTTAATTAGGTAAACACATTTTCGTTTTGGTTTCAAGACGTTTAGTCTTTTTGCTGAGGCTCGCTGATAGCTGTTGGTAGTTTTTTTAAGACTAAAAATCTAGAAGTTCAAAAAGCACTGAAGTATATCATGGTTTATAGGTCTTGTGGGAAGGGCTTGTGAATATTGGTAAATCTGAAAAATAGTCCTTTGTAAAATTTTCTTGCTCATTTCTTCAATTCAGAGGGTCTCTGGTACTATCCATCCAAACTTTCACATTTATAATATATACATATATATATACTAAACTTAATCTATACTAATACTAATACTTACTAATATACTAATTACTTATTAGTATAGATTAAGTTTTAGTAATTATGTTGTCACTTATTAAAATTTAGGCGCTATGATTAATTTAACATAAGAAATACTAATGCGTTCGCCAAAAAGCTACTGGGCTAATCACGCTCATAAAAAAAACGAATTATTTAACAAACATTGGAATTTGTATTATTTAAAATTAATTTCACAACAAATTTATAGATAAATAAATGCCACGCAATATTCCACAATCTCGAACAAAAACAAATACGACTCGGACACATGTTCCAAATTCAAAACCAAAAAAAATAATAAGAATATTTTAAATTTCGTTCCATGTCCGTGCGGTGTAACCTTAATCTCGAGAAAGGGCCTGAAGCCAAAAGTTTACCAATAAAATGGCTGAAATTTCAAACGCATTACCATCTATTTCCTCACCCCTGTCGAGTATACTCAATGGTATGTACTCTTTGATCTCCCTGCTCCCTATACGGCACGGGATACATATGAACAGCTGAACACACGTCACATTAGCGTACGTAAACAAAGGGTTACATATTATTAAAGCTTACTACAAGGGAGGGTTACGTGGTATTATAACTGTAGTTATTCAAGCAATAGCCTAGTTGTTAGAGAGGCCGCTCTCGTAACCGCGAGTTTCCGGGTTCAATCTTAAACTCTGGCAATTAAGCTGTTGATGTAGACTAATTCCTAGCTCGAGATTTGACTTAGAGGGGCAGACGAGGTTAGTAGCACATTAATAGTAATGAATAAAAACTATGAATTGTGTAAATTGTTGTCGAAGTGCTTATTTATTGTACTTATACTATTGGCCTTTGCATTTATAGAACAAATATACAGAAATATAATAAGCAAGGCTTAATCTTCGTCTCCATTTTTATTGCGAGAAATTAATTATTTCACCATCTTTGTTTTGTCTTAAACCACCAACGATAATAGATAGGTATTTTTAGGTACAAGAACTAAAATTAAATTGAAATTAAATAAGTAATTATTTTCTTAAGGTAAGTACGTATATTGGATTGTCTTTCTTGTGTCAAAGAAATAATTGGATACGACAGTGTTATTCGCTGAAAGTTTTGTAATTATGCTAATTGTTCTCAATGTATTACACATAATATATAATTTTAGAATTAAGGAAATTCTTCTGAATAAACTTTCCATAGTTATAATCTTAATAACTCCAGAAGAACACACCAACTGTACGGTCCCAAATTAAGCAACGCTTGTATTATAGGTACCGTAAAATAGACTAAGGGCGATCCCAGTATAAATTCCCACTCATCACATAAAGTTTGCCTCTACCGGGATTCGAGCCCAGGACCCTCAGTACAGAAAGCAGGGTCATTATAAACTGTGTCAATCTACATGTTGTTTAAATGCCTTCTTATTTTTTTATACACTTTCTTAAAATTGGGTAAATGGTACGCTTGACTGGTTTTTAATTGCGACTTCGATTTTGGATTGTAACAATAATTTTTCAAGTTCAATGCTGACAAAGACCGACCTTTATAGTGTTTCGCGCCATAAAACTCAGTATCGTATAACGTCCACTTCTATCAGCCGTCTTCCGCGCCGTTTGCCGATGTCCACTCGACGTTCATGACTCATACTTCATTAGACATCTCCTTTAAATGGACTGTGTTTCGTTCCCATATTTCTAATGTGCTGGCTTGGAAATATTTGATAAGGAACCCCATAAATTATGCGGGTTCCCTATCTTTCAACCGGTGCGAGAAAAATAAACCCGTAATTTTATTTACGAAAAAAGATCTTTGAACTTCCAAATATGTTTGGACCTTGAAGTATCCCGAAGTTGCCCGAGTGTGCCCAAAACGAAGTCGTGTGCTATTTGAGCCACGTGCGACTCGGTCGGTCAGATCGAAAGCTGTCAAATATGTGCAAGTATTTTAAAACCTGGTTTTCGACCTTATTATTTTTATATACTCGAACTTGGAAGGCCTGGTATTGAATATTGCATATATCTCATTCCTAGTATAAACATAACTATATAAAATATTCCGAACGTTTTCTAATACAAAGGTAAGTACATAATTATTACGTTTAGTTAGTGTACTCGTATCGTTGCTTCAACACGAAACAACAACATCAAAGTTATAAATATTGGACAGGACACCAATAGAGTTAGGAACAATGGATCTAAAACTTTATGAATATTTATGTTTTAGGCCAATGTTTTACCTGAAACTCCACAATCTAAATTAGTTTAAGACCACTGACCACAGAGGGAAAAATGTCCTGAACCATATAAATCCTATGTCTCTAGGCTAAACAATGTAATAGGTTGGAATCAAATGCCATCTGTGTAATGTGGTTGCACTGAAGTGCACCTCTACCACCCTTTTTTTATTACGTTATAGGCAAGTATTTGATCTCGATCTCACCTGATAGTAAGTGACGATGAGATCTACGATGGAGCATACTTGCCTAGAAGGTACCTGTTCACTCTCGACTTGAAAACACCCAGATTGTAGTCAACGGGGAACAAAGACGCCGGTAGCTTGTTCCATTCCTTGGCAGTTCGTACGATGACGTACTTTGGGAATAACATGCGTGATAGTGTAATACTTAAAGATTTTAATATAAATAAATGCAATAACCCTATTTAGAGTGCTTCCCAACGTTGAGAGAAAAAGTACTCGCATTCTTTTCGCTATCAAATATTTTGCAATAAACCGTATCTCGTAGTCCCGTTTCGGATAGAAATACCGATTTTTATCGATAGTGGTGTGATATACCGGAACTTTACGGTAAATTTTGCGATGTGTCTTTGCAACTTGAATGCTAACGAAAGTATAAATTCTGCATAGTTTCTAATTGTTTTATATAGATTTATATCTTTAAGAAAGATCTTTAGAAAAGAAAAAATACTTTTGACGTTGCTTCCGCGCCATGTTGTGTAAATATGATTGAATGATGAATTTAATTATTGGGTCTTATCGTGATCAGGCTTTTTTTTTTATATACATATAGGTAAGTATTTGATCTTGATCTCACCTGATGGTAAGTGACGATGAGATCTACGATGGAGCATACTTGCCTAGGTAGGAAGGCGGCAGTAGATCGAAACGCTACATTCACTGGGCAGCGCAACTGATCTGACCCGCCATCCATGAATGGCAACACCGAACATCATGCCGGAACACGGCTAGGCCGCTTGGCGACATGGCTTTGTTCAGTGGGTGGTGACTAACCACGGCCGAAGCCTACCACCAGTAGAGTTGTCACCTAGTTGGCACCACCCAGGGTCACGTGTAGGGTATCTCGAGGGTACTTCATTCTTCGACGGACGAAGGTGACTTCTGCAAAGTTATTTCCACGTGCTTATTATTTATGTGTTAAAATCTTATCTAATATAAGATTAGAAATCAATTTATTTAAATTATGTAAATATTCAATAATTTAAAATAATTAGCCGAGATTTCTTGTTCCCGGACTTTTCTTAGCTTTTCCCATCTCTAGTTAGAACGTAAAACTCCTAGTTATTGGGGCTTATCACCGTTTCTCACTCATTGGTCCCCAACTGCCCATCCGCTGTAGGTACCTATTGCACGTAAGGAGTTCACGCACGATTAGCCCCAAATTGCCTGACGCGATATTGAACTCTATGTACCTTGCTATTATGTTTTTTATTGAAAGAGATTTTTTAAATAAAAATTTCTCAACTTTTTTTAGAATTGGACTTTCTAAACACTTTCAGGAGTTCGTTTACAGTCGCGAGGTTTTAAAGATTTTTTGTAAAAAAAATGTAAATTGTAACAATGAAGCAAAATCAGACCAGCTTATTTGGACAATAAACTGAAAATTTTAATCATAATTAATCTATCACTTCTCAAAACATGACTTAACTAAGCTAATACAATGTACTAAAGGAAAACGCTTCCTCACTTACGTGGAAGCCATCGTGCGAAGGTGTGCCCGCCAAAATGGAGCAAAAATGGCGTAAAAAAATATTGTAAATAAACTGATTTTTTAATATAAAAGAAAGTGAAAAAAACAAAAAAAAAAAAAATTGCATGTAAGAATAGCATATAGTACTTAAATTAATAATGTAATATAATACTTAGTAAGTAAGCAAGTAAAACAATAAAAAGTGTAAGAATAGCATAAAATACTTATAATAATATAATACCCAGTAATAAAGAAAAGAATAAAAATACTAAAGTTGTGAATAAACCTAGCTGTAAACAGAATAAAAAACTCACAGTTACAAAACAAAACAAAGACTAAACCGTCACAATATAAATAGTGACGAGAATATAAATAAAACCTGGAAAAAAAAAATATACTAAAGGACACGCCACGATATTTAATTAAAACTACATTACTGTCTAAAAAGTAATGTGTGAATGATTTGATAAGACATCTTAATACTCTTGGCATTTGATTTCCTTCCAACTCAACTCATTCAATGCGGGTTCCTAGACAATTAAGATTTTTCCGGCACTCACTGGGGGTCACTCCTCGGCGTTTGGATACACTGTAGATCCTGGCTTACATGAGTAATATCGATGGGAGTGTGTGACGCTGTCCCATTAAAAACTCTACATAATACGGCGTAAAGATAAGTCCCTACACCACAACCTCTCTTAAGGAACGCTCACCAAAAACACCATGCATAAATGATTGCCCCTTTCCTGTCTACCTTAAGTAAAGAAATTGTCCAGCTTACCTATGCCATGTGAGACTTCAAACTCATTAATTATTGAAGGCAAGACATGCCATGAAAATTTTAAAGGGATCCACGCTCATTCTCAAGATGAAATAAACCGTCTAAATTGTGGAGACCAAAATATGGTGATATGTAAACTGGATGAGACAATATTTATTTAAGATGGGTGTAGGTATTTTTTTATTGATAACAAATTAAAAACATAATTGACGATTGATTAAATACTCGTATTTAAGAATTCTCAAAGTAAGCAAATGTCATTGTAGGACTTCTACTCGATACAGATTCAAAATCCAACAATAATCACCCAATATAAAATTATGAGAACTTCTTGTATGATATTTGCAAAATCGAACCACTAATTTGCTAAGCTGGCTCCTAAAAAAATGAACTTTATGAACGTCAAATTGATTGTTTTATCAATCTAAAATGGCCAAGCAGTCGCACATTAGTAGTCTTCAAACCTATGTTTAGCGTTTAGAAATACAATAAAACTACGCTCATTGCTTATTAGCCTTTCTAGTCACACCTAATTCTCAAACCTACCGTATTATACGCCCAAATTAAAGGGCGAATTATTTATACTCAGACCAGTTTCCTTATACTCAGTTTGTATTTAATTTCGGCCCCACACCTGTGGCTTTGTTTATAGCGTGAATTTACCGACACTTAATGTTCGAAACGATTTGTTTTCAGCTGAAAATTATGCATTTTACTGCTGCTGTTGGAGTTATGAAGTGAAAAGAATGGAATTTGACGAGAATTTCAGAGTATTTTGAGATTAGATAAAAGCTTTTTAGAGGATATTTTAACAGCCTTGTTATTTTGAAACATGGTCACAGAACAAAAGTGACGCCTGGGTTTTTTTTTTTGCGCGTTGATTGAAAGAGAGGCACATATAACAAAGTCGTAAAAGAGGCTAATATTAAATAAATTAAATATTTTCGTAAATATAACACAAATCAATATTAGTTTAATGATAAACATATTTTTTTGTTAGAAATAATATGTTTATTTATCATATTTTAACCATCACAGTTTATTATATATCACAAAATAATTTAAAAAAAATGGTACCTATAACCTCACATAAAAAGCACGTGTGTATAATAAGCTGCATTATGAACCCAAAATCGGTGTAATAAGACCCACTTTACTAAGTGTGTTGAATAATAAGTTTTTCCTTGTATCTAAAATAAGGTACCATACCACTCGCTTCTCCTTAAGTATTTATTCAAACAAACGAATCCAGCCACAGACGACAATAGAAAATCTATATCTATACAAATAAATAAAATTGGAGTGTCTGTTTGTAATATTAAAATAACCGCTCTTTACTAAGTGCATTTGGATGTATACACGGTACATATACCAAAACAACATTTTTTTAAAATGTTGTCTGTCTGTCTGTTTCGGCTAATCTCTGAAATGTCTGGACCGATTTTGACGTAACTTTCACTGGATGATAGCTGATGTAACAAGGAGTAGCTTAGGCTACTTTTATTTTAGAAAAATAATTTTGTTGTATACCACGCGGACGAACGACGCAGGTAACAGCTAGTACCATACCATAGTTTGAACAAGCCATTTAAAGCTTCTATTCATATCCGACTGAAATTAGCATACAACAAAATACCATTGTGTCGGTGAGAAGGATACAAAATGTACTTCTCCATACAGAATAATACGTTCCTTCACACACAATTGCCTGAAATAGGCACACACGTGACCCGCCCGCCCGCTGCTTATGACCCAACATACAACATAAATTATGTAGGGCGAAGGGCGCATGTTAAGGTTTCTAGAGCCTAATAAAATGTTAAGGTTAGTACATTGTTTGATGGAAAACGAATACGACGGAGGCAAACATTGACTGTTTGTTGTGGAATTTCTCTAAAATAACTACATAGCAGTGGTAGCCAAGGTAGTAAGCTCGCTTTGTAAGCAAGGTGTGCAGGTTCTCTGGAATTGTTCTGATTTTCAGTGAAGGCAAACATCGTCAAGAAACCTGCTTGTCTTTCGAAAGTCGTGTGAACTTTGACCACTCCCACTGGGCCGTGGTAGACTATAATAATAATAATACTATCGCCACATGAACATGAACACACACTACGGTCCCACACTAAGCAACGCTTGTATTATAGGTACCGTACAATGGACTTGGGGATGCCAGTGTATAATTCTTTTTTTTTTGTGACCTGATTACCCCGGATTGTCCCGGGTTCGAATCCTTGTAGGGACAAGCTTTGTTTAATGAGCATGAATGTTTGTACCCGAGCCATGGATGTTTCATGGAGGGAGGAGGAAGTACTGAGGTGTTAGACGTCCTAGTGTCATAGTTAGAACTGGGTTCGTTGGACCACAAACAAAATCCAAACATGAGGATACCCCAGTTCTAACTATGACACTAGGACGTCTAACACCTCAGTTCTTACGCGACCATGGTTGCTGTAAAGCAGCCGAAACGTCGGGAACGTAAAAAAATAAAATAAATGCGATAAAATTCGCAAAAAATAGTTTAATTACAAAGAGTAGTATTCGCGTAAATACAAGTATAAGATTTTTTTTTCCTATATTATTTTTCTATACACATTATTATTAGTAGGATCGAACCCCGGCTCACACCTCCGTAATTTCTAGATTTCATGTGCGAATCCCATTTTCAACCATGATTATCACTTGTTAATCGATGAAGGAAAACATCGTGAGGTAACCTGCATGTCTGAGAGAACCCCTTGAAATACCTCTGAAGTCCGCCAAACCATACTGAGCCAATGTGGTCAACTATGACTCCCCCTCGCATTGATGGGACACCCAAAAGTGGGACCTTAAAAGGGCTATTTTTTGTTATTTGTTTTATTACATTATATCTCATAAGATCTCGATCTCACCTGATGGTAAGTGACGATGAGATCTACGATGGAACATACTTGCCTAGAAGGTACCTGTTCACTCTCGACTTGAAAACACCCAGATTGAAGTCAACGGGGAACAAAGACGCCGGTAGCGTGTTCCATTCCTTGGCAGTTCGCACGATGAAAGTAGAAGCAAAACGCTTATTACGTACCGAAGGAATTAGGCTTAGGAAGGAACCGAATTTTATACAGTACATTTGATATAGTACGGTAGATTTTTATATAGTTTAGTTTTACTGGTGGTAGGTAGGCTTCGGCCGTGGCTAGTCACCACCCACTGAACAAGGCCATGTCGCCAAGCGGCCTAGCCGTGTTCCGGCATGATGTTCGGTGTTGCCATTCATGGATGGCGGGTCAGATCAGTTGCGCTGCATGTGCCTAGTGAATGTAGCGTCTCTATCTACTGCCGCCTTCCTACCTAGGCAAGTATGCTCCATCGTAGATCTCATCGTCACTTACCATCAGGTGAGATCGAGATCAAATACTTTCCTATAATGTAATAAAAAAAAAATAGTACGATACTATACAATATAGTAAGGGTGGCAACCCTTATATTACATAGGTACCTAGCACATACGTCACAAAGTGGTAGCAACGCGCGCGAACTCCACAAGAGTCCTCCCAGCCCCGGCTGAGCTTTGCGCAGTCACTTCATTAGAACACGCCTTTACATTCGCCGCACGCACCGGCAACATGGCGGTTAATGACGTCAAATATGCAGTCGTACTACGAGTGTATGTAATGTATGTAACCATTTCATTTGTGTAATACATTAAAGATGTACACTGTTTGTGTATTTTTAGATGCTTTGTTTTTTTTTAACTATAATTTCTTGGTACCTTGGTACCAAGACTGATTTTGTGATAGAAATAAGAATAATAACGCCAGACATACACACGAGCTGTACGGTCCCAAGTCGGGCAACGATTGGATTATGGGTTCCTACCGTATAGTGGACTGGGACCGATCGTATATAATACTTATTGATATTAAACATCAATGAATCGGGCACGAACATTCGTGTTCATCACACAAAGATTTTCGGGATTCGAATCCGAGACCCTTAGCACAGAAAGCAAGGTTAGTATCCACTGAGCTGGTCAGGTCATCTGTTGAGCGACACTAGTAGAAACAAAATTCAAATCAGTGGATATGATTAAATTTCAACAATAGAATCCATTTAAACCTGTATCAGATTTGATTTCTCTTTTGCTTTTGCGAATATTTTAGACCTGGAATTAATATTATATCATTCTTTCTGATATTGCTCCGAACAAAGGTTTTTGTGGCTCTATTGTTATATTGTGCGGTGTTTTTTTTATTGTTTTACACCCTTTTCTAGTGAGATAATGTCGGATAAGGTCATGGCTTTAGGCAAATGTAATTGGTAAGTAAATATTTACTTAAGAAGCTCAGGTTCAAAGATTAGTATGGTCTATCTCTATCATTGTGTAGAATATGCGCACAAGGCCGAATGAAAGAACCTGTACCTTCACCAAAAAGGCTTCATGGAAACGGTGAATTCCACCGTTTCCCTGTACACGTAGAGAGTACGACGACGGGCTTTGAATATTAATATCCGCTCCCGTACAGCGCCATCTGTCGGTGTAAACAATGCTCAAGTGTGATTTACGGCTGCGCTCTCTGCAGTTAGAAAATAACTTGCAACTAATATTTCAGGGTGTATTATGTCAGCCTTTTTGGGGTACACTTAGTGGAAAAATTGTGTTGCATTTAGACTACCGCACTGGGCCCCAAGTCTGCTAACACAATCGCTTCATAATCGAACAGCAACCGATAGAACAGGGCCAAAAATAAGCAGCAGTGGCTATTAAAACGGATTTATTCTCTAAAAGTACAAGACACACTATGACGAGTTATAGCAAGAAGGAATGAGCATAGATAAGAAAAAATACAGACAGTAGTGCGCTGTCAACTTGACAGTATGGTTTGAGTTTAGTTACAACAGCATTTAGGCAATTGCACTGGGCCCCAAGTCTGCTAGCACAATCGATTCATAATCGAACAGCAACCGCATAGTAACTGTCACTTTTGACATATATCCGATACAATAGCTGTCAAAAGTGACAGTTACTATGCGGTTGCTGTTCGATTATGAATCGATTGTGTTAGCAGACTTGGGGCCCTGGGTCAGCGGTCAAGTGAAGTATGGCTCAATTCGCCCTCACATTGAGGAGTTCAATACTTGAGATGCTGCTTATGCCTTTTGGAATACTGATGTGGTGTAAAACTTACGTAGGTACGAGTAGCCGGGAGTTTGTTGCTCTTTTAAAATAAAAACTCTTGACAGACGTTATAATAGGCAATATAATATCGCCAGACGAACACACTAATTGTAAAGTCCTAAACTATACCACGCTTGTATTATCGGTACTGTACAAAGGACAAGGCGCGTACAAAATATATAGTTCTGGTAAATTAGTTAGTTTATTAGTGCATTAGTGCCCAACACAAAAAGTTTCCCTGAATACTAGAATTGGAACCCGGGACCCTAGCCTCAAAAGACGGGGTCACGACCATTTGCGCTGATCAGGTCGTCAACTTGGGCAAATATGCTAAATGTCAAAACAAAAGTTAGGTTCCCCAAAAACTTCCCACACACATTTCCGTGCCGAAAACTCGAAGCTCCTTTGACAAACTAGAACCGCAATTTGGCGAAACATGAATAACGGAACGTACATATTTCCTTAACTTTAATACAATTTCAGGTTTAAAAGATTTACGAGTAAAAATAAGTCGTGCAGTTACAGGCAGGCCGGAGCCTGGTGAGAAGTTTAAACGGCAAACTTTGAATCCATTTAGGAGTTCAAACTTGAAGCATGTAACTCCCCGGTTTCACTTACATGCACCGTTTCAGGTAGCCAGAAAAATTGATTAAAAGTTTTCGGACCGAGGCCGCTATTTGCTGAAGTTAAATTCTATGTGGAAACCCGTATTGATTCCTATTTAGTTATTTGCCTTAGACTACTAAATGAAATGGCTGGGTGCTACCACCGACTTGGGATCCAATAATTAATATTATTAAATCCAAAACCAAGGGCACCATTTGCAAGACCTCAAGACACTGTGAGCACTTTCTGCGTAGATCGCACAGCAAGCGTCAACTAAATATGAGGGTACCCCGGTTCAAACCATGACACTAGGACGCCAACCACCTCAGTCCTCCCGTGACCGTGGTTGCTGTAAAGCGGCCGAAACGTCGGGAACGTAAAAAACGTATAATAAACACGATAAAATCCGCAAGATTAGTTTTATTTCATTGTCAGTTAATAGTAACAGTAATTTTAGATCGTGATCTAGTCTTGGGCCATATAAAACTGTATCTCGTTAACTGCGGTTAAAATTAATATTTACGACGAAAGATAAGGATTGCCGTAACAGATAGTACAATGAAGTGAATACATGGTACAACAATAATCATAGTTTCATCCACTAAAAGATCAATGCACGCAAAAATGCGTCGCCATTGTTATAAGTAAACTATTGTATGAATTATACTTTGCTATACTGTATGCTATAATATATAGCATAGTATAACAGAACCGTTTTTAAATTTGCGTTCTGATATATTTCAATTTATCTTATGAAACAACTTATATTGCAAATTCAGATATCTCTAAAAGAGTCGTCAAACGAATTCCGTTAAAGTTTTTCAATTAATAAAGAGGGTAAACATAGATTGAGGATTGCCGAGGGGCATCCATATATAATGTGATATGAGCGGAACGAGCACAGCTGAATATGTATCATAACCATAATATGGGACGAGTATGCTAGAAAATTAACAAACAATTCCATTATCTGGTGCGGGAAAAGAATAGCCGGAGATATACCCTTTAGTTGAATCAAATCTCTCTCAATTTGCACCGCAGTTCCAATTAACCTACTGTATGTTTTGGATCAATCTACTGGAATCGCTGACGACAGTAAATAATTGTATAATAAATTACGTAAGTATATAATATTAACGTGCAGTCCTTATGGCATCGTTTTTATTATTACGAAATATTAAAAATAATGCCATGCTGTTATTTTATTAAGTACTAGAGTACCTATCGTTTTTATTCAACTAAATTTTTAGTTTGATAAAAAAATATCAGGATAACATGAATTAGAAGAAAACACAAAATCATTAAATACTTAAACGAAATTGGTTTACTGGGACCGTGAAACTGAGATCGCCAGTGAATAGACTGCCCTTTAGATAGAGTCCGAGTCCGAGTTGACTAAAAAGTCTCGTATTAAATGGAAGATCCCTTGGGGAATATCTAAACGCTGACGTTGGAAATTTTGCGGCTCGTGATTTACACGAATATTTCGGCACAAAATTTGCGTAAACGTGTCACGGTTTGTTGATGAATTTATTTTCAAATTCGTACTCGGTATTGCGGACGATACCTTCAAATAAGAACGTATAAACAAGGCCCAGTAAAATCTATAATGTACAGATTGTCACCAAACAAAGCTAAGTACCATCCCGATTAAAACAGCCTTCGAATCAATAAAACTGCTTTGAAATCGGTCCACGCGTTTGGGTGCTCCGATGGCACGGACAAACACACAGATAGATAGACATTTATGCAGACAGATACAGGCCTCAAACGTATAGTACCGCGACGCGTGCGTGGGGGTTAATAAAAAAAATACAACCAAAATGAGAACCTCTGCCTTTTTTAAGTCGGTTAAAAATAGGGATACAGCGTGAAATTCGAAAATCACAGCGAGCAACTGCGAGCCAGGGTTTGCACTTAAAACCATGTTTTCAATACGATAAAAGCATCTCAGTAAACATTTCACCGGGCTACCTAAAGTCACAGCTTTTATCCGTACAGCCTTTGGAACATGCAAAAAAATAGTCATCAGATAAAGAAATCGATTTCATCGGGACTAGCTAGGGTACAAATAGGGTCCACCAGCATCCTTGCTGCATACAAACTACTGGATTTGAGCCCCGCACCGGGTGAGATGGGATGAAAAAAATGCTGCCTCAAAAAACAGGCCCGTTGTGTTTCTTGCTGGATCTTCTCAGTTGAGGTTGCGTTCCGATGCGGTTGTAGGGTTAAGAAAAAAAATGTATAATGATAATTTGTCAGAGCCCTCGTGCGACTGTAAAATTTGTATTACAATTCACTTTCAGACTCACGCGTGAGATATGAAACAGAATAGCACTACAGATTTACTTCAAAATCATTTTCCCTTCCAAATATTACCATTCAAAATCCTCAACTTTTTTGGATATTTTCTGACATCTCCACCAAGCGTTGTGTACCGCATTTTACAAAGTTTATAGTAACAACACATTATAGTATTTATAACCTGTGTTGTGTTGCGTGGCAACGCCCACACGCCGGCCGCGTTTCCCAGTTTCGCGAACCGTGTCAATTGGCCGCGCAAAAAAAGTCTGCCCGGTAGCCAACTGGACGGTTTTTATAATACCTATTCTCGTAGCATAGACCTAATAATTGTAACAGGACTACATTTAAAAATGCGTGGCATTTAGCATGATTTTTGACTCTATTTGATAAATTGATCAAATTAATTGTTATTTAGATTACTCATATTAGATAATATCCATAATTAAAAATATTTACCTACACAAATATTTACCTTAAAAATAAAAATATAATTAAATTAACATAGTGATAGAAAAAAATAATAAATAAAATAGCCGCGAGAGTACGTTCTATTTGATAAATTAACTGAAAGTCTGTATTCATTTATGACCTACTAGCTGAGCCCCGCGGTGTTACCCGCGATTAAAAAATGTACATTACCGGGATAATAAGTAGCCTATGTGCTATTCCAGACTATAATCTATGTCTGTGCCAAATTTCATCCAGATCCGTTCAGCCGGCGTGATTGAGTAACAAACATTCATCCATCCAAACTTTCACATTTATAATATTAGTAGGATGAATATTTTGTTGGTATAATTATGTCGCCGGCATGTTATTTAATATTTTCTTTATTTTGTAGTTTTATATCTTATTTTTTTAAGTACCCGGTCTAGTTATGATTTCAGTCCATTCCCAGAATAAAATGGAATGTTTCGTGTATATTTTGACGGGCAACACTCGCATGATTTGGCGAGCGTAAGATATTTGTGAGATTTTCTCGTGGTAAACAAGTAAAATGTTGGGTTCATGCGCTACTGATTTTGGCAAACAACATCTGTAACGATAAAGCAAACTTTAGTATTTATTTATGGCTAGAATTTTACGAACTCTCGTACTTCAGTGCACGCGAAATAAAGAGTATTACCAAAATCTGGATAGCAACAATAACATTTTTCTCAATAAGAATAGAAATCCAAAATCCAAACGGGCAGTAGAATATTTATTCTATCGCCCGTTTGAAATATGATATTGTTAGATTTTCAATGATTCACAAGCTAGAGCTTATAGCATGAATTAAATTAGGTCTAACTTAATCGAGTAAAGACATTAGTAAGAAAAACTATAACATTCAATGTTGTTATTCTTACCATTATATTAAAGCCATGTTTGATGTCTCACTAATGGGGTTAAGTAAGCCAACTTCAAACAAGACCGCGGACTTTTTGTCAGTTTCATCATTATTATTCTAGACATTTTCCTACCTATTATTTTCCCAGTTTTCTTTAAAACTATTTGTGAGTAGAAAATAACAATGCTGACCACAAGCATATTATTATATATCCTGGGTACTATAATAATCGGCTGACTGTTTATTCAGATTTATCTGATCTTACGTTCGTGACTGTGGTCGCTTGTGGCATGTGGCAAAACAGCATGTTCAGCGCTTTTTAAAGCGCTTTATTATCACCAAACCAATGTAAGTTCCAAACATTTGCTGTTATTCAGAAAGCATTGCTAGCATTGTAGAATTATCCTATCATCAAGAGTCCGAGTAGCCGCTTCTACAAATATAAACGCTTGGGCTAAAAGTTGTTTCACTGGTGACCTTTTTAGTTTTTTTTTGAGTAGGCTTTTCCGAAGGGATGTTACGTGAGTCTCCGGTACCAGCGCCCACGCCCCAAGTCCCAAGAATGTGACTATAAATCTGCTCTCTGCATTGTAGGCCTACATGACTAAGAATTGAGAACAATACTTCAATGGTAATTGGCAAGATTGAGTTTATGAGTACTTTGACTACAAATAAAATGTTACAAGTAAATCAATGGTCATTAATATTAGCTTGTATAATATCGTCGATTTGCTTCATAAAATTGAGGAGTGTCAAACTGAAAGATATACTACCTATTCTCTTAAAAAAAACTTCAAAGCCTAAAGATTATTGTCGACCTACTGAAGAGAGAACAGAGATCAAAAATAGCTATTGCTCATTATATTTCTTTCGTCATGATTACATAACCGGACAAACATTTTTGCATAAAAAATGGTTCAAATATTGTTTTTTTTTTTTCAAAATCACATATGTATTACGTATATATATTTTAAGAACGTAAGTATATCCGCCATAACACAAATATAAATAAACAACTATTCAGCACGTTTTTGCTAAATCAATGCATTTTTTCTATATTTTTTTGTTGCATCGCGTGAGTTGGTACCATTATAATCATCATGCCGCTTGGTTTAGCGAGGGACTGAGCTAGTGATGGGACGAGTCGATTTTGGATACGATTAATATAGTGAAACAATCGAATGAAACTCTATCTTTAATCGGTGCACTAGGACGTCAAACACCTCAGTCCCTCCGCGACCGTGGTTGCTGTAAAACAGCCGAAACGTCGGGAACGTAAAAACATAAAATAAACGCGATAAAGTCCGTTAAATTAGTTTTATTTCTAAGTCCTATTATAGCACCTGAATTTATAGACGCTATATAATTTTATCAACGATCATATAGTAAAGCGTAACGCAAAAAAACTGGTGCGTAGTAGGTACTACATGACGTTTAACAAAGTTATAGAGCGTCTATAAATTTGGGGATACGACTTTTGAAGTTCAAAAAACTAAAGGAGTTCGCATTACACACCTCCCTAGTCCGAATAAAAGACAAAACAACCTCCATGATATTAGGGCGCTCATATTACGAGTGTATCCCGTTCCGCAGTTATTCATGGTGGTAACAAGATATTAATTATGGTAGATTTATGGCGTGTCACGACGTTACTTAGACGTTAGTTATTATTAGATGCTGTGTGCCTTGAGTTTAAGATGCGGGCCATAAACTGTGATGAAAGGATGGTGATGATGAAGAGTCTTAAAGATAGTATTCTATTTATGCTTTAGGCAACAACAATTTTGAATATAAGGCTCTTTTAGGCATGAAGATTTTTATGCGATGTATTCCTTGCTCTACTAACTTAAAAGCGTATATCATATCAAATAGGAAAACACAATACAAAAAAATATGAAAATTTGCCAATGTAATGTGCCATTAACATAGGTAGTTTGAATTCTGCACCTAATTATCGTCATGTAATCACCAGCATGTCATGTGCGAGATTATTCGTAACCTAACTGTATAGTTTATAGTTTACGTATTTAGACACATTGTATGGCAAATTAAACAGCGCCTCTAGCGGACAGTACTTAAAACTTTCAATTCTCAATACAATGTGAAATACTAACGCCGGAATTTATAGACGTTTTATAACTTTATCAAACGTCATGTAGTACTGTGCAAAAGAGTTTTGCTTTGCGCAGTACTATATGATGTTTGATAAAGTTATAGTACGTCTATAAATTCGGGGGGTATACTATAGAGTACACGGTTAGCTTACGAATAATTTCGCACTAGACGTGCTATAGTTTGCCTCTTATTATTTGCTTAGAAGGTTGTTTTAATAAAAAGCTTGCTCTACATTCTCTACATACTCATGGCCTAGTAGTAATAAGGTAGACTGTTTAAGCATATACAATCATTATTGTTAGTTAGTTCGTTGATCTCTTGGGATCTATTCCTAAGTGCAAGTGGCTTGCTATGTTGTGATATAGTGTCGTGGAATATGATAGATATTGCGTCGAGCTTGTTCTCTGACAACAAGATATTTTGTGTGCTATAATGTGCGCAGGACTATACAATATCTGTATTGTACACATTCGGAATATTATAAACAGGTTGATTCAAAAAGGTTATACTAAGCCTAAATGTAAAAAATAAATTTTGTTGCAAACAATATTGCAATTGTGATTTTTTGCGAGAATTTTCTTTTCTAGTTGACACCAATATTCTGACTTTACATAGTGCTTATGAAAGCGCTTAAAAACCCTGAGTTTCAGGCTTAATATACGGTTTCTGAATCATTCAGTATAAATAGGCATCAACATACAACATATAGTTAAAAACTAGAATTATCTGTCTAGATTTCAAAAATTGCTACGGTAAATTAAATAACACACAGAATTTTTCCCAATACTGAACTTATAACTTTTTCATTACAAGCACACATAATTATTACCGTTAACCCCACATAATATTTTTATTGGCACCTCCATATTAAAAAGTTGAGGAAAAAGTTGGTCATTCTCGATGGTCGTATGTCGCTGCACTGAGTTCTGCAATATTGCGGGCAAACATAAGCTCTTATATGGCTCTATTTATATTAATTACAGCTTGGTTTTGGTCTTCCTTGGACCTAATAATAAGATACACTAGCTGCAGATTTAGATGTTATTTAGCGATATTAAAATATATTCCCAGTGATTACGGATTAGTTTGGATTTTCAAGGGAATCCGTGATTGGTTTTCCTATCTACCTACTTCCTTATTTTTTCTTTTGCTGGTTTTGAAACGGTTTAGTGAACCAAGACGTTCTACACATCTTTGCTTAGTATGTGCAAAACTTTATTCTACATCTTAGCTTTTAAAAGTTATACAGTTAGTTACTATTTGCAATGTCGCTTTCAAAATATTAGAAAATAACAGGAAAAACTGAAAGGCCAAAAGAAATCAGGAAAACCTAAAAAAAAATTGATTGTTAATTAATCAATCCAAGTGATAGCCAAGATTATAGAACGCTTGCCTCGGTAACGGTGATCACAGGTTCAAACCCCGGCTTGCACCTCCAGAATTTCTGGATTTCACGTGCGAATCTCATTTTCCACCTCATTTTAAACGGTGAAGGAAAACAACGTGAGGGAAACCAGCATGTCTGAGAGAACCCCTCGAAAGACGTGTGAAGTCCGCCAACCCGTACTGGGCCAGCGTGGTAGACTATGGCCTAATCCCCCTTACATTGAAGGGAAACCCGTGCCTAACAGTGGGACATTAAAAAAGGTCTCATACGTTATTATTATTAAATTAATCTAAGCACGTAATATCACAATAGGCAGGAAAACACGTATTATAATATCTATTCTTTATTCCTCCCAGTTCCCAATTTCTCAGACAAAAACCACATGCCCCACTTTCGGAAGTACAATCACAAGAACACGAATAAATATTATAAGCCGCAAGGAAAATTGAAAATACCGTATTTTCTGTGAGACCTGTTTATACTGGAGCGGAATAAGCGAAGCTTATAAAACTACAGTAAGTATATCGTAGGTATTTGACGGTTGATTAGCGCAGTTAGTTGTGACTCTGCTTTCTGTGCCGAGGGTGCCGTGTTTGAATCCTGGTAGGGACAAACATTGTGTGATAAGCACAAATGTTTGGACCCATGTCATGGATGTTTAATATCTATATGAGTAATATATACTGGGTTCGCCCCCAGTCCATTCTGCGGTGTCCATAATGCAAGCGTTGCTTAGTGTGGGACCGTATAGTTGGTTTGTTCGTTTGGCGATATTTATTTATTTATTTATCTACATACCTACAATGCGAAATTACGACAATTATTTCACCTTATGTCTGAAAAGTATTGGTACTCATAATTTAAAATAAAATTAGCGAATTAAAAAAAAATTGTGAGCATATAAAACCGTCCGTCTGTCCTGCTCCCATTGGTATGTAAGAGTGAGGAAAGAGAGAGTGCACCTGCGCTTGCGCATACACTGCGTAGTTGGCTCGGCTCTGATTGGACGCCGTGATCATAATTTGGGGAAGACGACTATTATTAATAATATGTAAATTAAATACTCATTTAACCCTTAATTCGATACCGTGCAGTATACTTCCCGTTGGAAGAAAAAAAAAGGTATACAAAAAATAGACCGTATATTCCGAACTCTAGGTGCTATTATGCATCATGAACTATCTACCTGTTGTCAAAAATTAGCAAAGCGTGCATATCGACGACGGGACACGAGCAGTCACCGGCGAGATGGCGGGAAGGAAGGACGCGCTGCGCGGGCTCTCGGTAGGTTGTGTTTTATTAATTATTTTACGGCTTATTTCGTTGCAATATCATTGAAAACTAAAGATAATATATCTGTAAAGCTACTCATAATGTTTTGATTGCCTTATTGAGATTTATTTAGTTTTTACGACGCCCGCAACTTGTATGTCCAGTATACTTCCCGTGATCGAATAACTAATAAAGTAACTGCTAAATACTATGTCCAGTATTCTTCCCCTTGCCAAATTAGTAGAACATTAAAGACAAAATCGTATGTCTAGTATACTTCCCGTTGCCGTAATATTAGAAAATTTAACTTTTGTTAGTTCTCGTATTAATATTGTTAGGGATCCGCAGATAAAATGTTTTACACTTCATGAATTGTGTTTTTCAGAGCTTCAAGTCTAGAGGACATCGTTTAGTAGCATTGGTGCCGCCTGAAAACGCTCCTTCGGATGTAGGTAGTGGTTCTGAAGCTGAAAATGAAGAGGAAATTGCTGTTCATAGAACTGAAGAGTTGTCCTCGTCATCCTGCCCTTCCATCGATTCAGACATAGAGCGCATGAATATATTAGACAGTTCTGAAAATGAGACACAAGACAATATTTCAATTGAAAGCGACGAGAATAACATTGATGCTGATACTTTCATGGAGACAGTAAACGAAAATCTTCAAATAGAGGACCGCCCTAGCGTTAGTTGCAATGAGATTAACTTTGTGTTAGAAGTCGAAGGAAATTCGGACCATGAGCGACTTCCGTTATCTCCTGTTATAAACAACGTGCTACCACCGACTGGTGAAGTCAATTATAATGCTTTACCAAGTTTGGCTTCATTATTGTCGATTCCATCATCAAATGCTTCGTCTATGAATAGTCCATCAACACCAAGAACAACCAGACGTAAGAGGAAACTACCAACACGAGCTGTACCAAATATCCGGGCAAAAAATACCAAGAAACCAGTAATTGTGAGCTACAAATGGAAAAAAGGACAATTCAGACACAAGGCTGACATTCAGTCAAACATTTTCGTGTTTGATTTACCGGATACTGACTCCCCGTTGGATTTTTTTTATCAGTTCTTCTCCCCAGATATACTCGTTGATATCGTCGAAAACACAAACTTATACTCAACCCAAAGAACTGGGAAATGTATACAATTAACCATCGAGCAGTTGAAAGACTTTCTCGCGATTCTTCTTATTATGGGTATAGTGAAAATGCCTTCCTATCTAGATTATTGGTCTACAGAATTCAGATATGCCCAAGTAGCTGACGTCATGCCCTTAAAACGATTCGAGCAGATTCGACGCAACATTCACTTTGTGGACAACATTAATTCGGATGAAGACAGATATTACAAGATCCGACCATTCATTGAAAAAATAAGGAGAAACTGCCTCGCAACGGAAGAAGAAACTAAGTACAGCATAGATGAGATGACCATACCCTATAAGGGTACCAAAGCAGGAAACCGAAGACAGTATAACCCCATGAAACCTAATAAATGGGGATTCAAGAACGTAGTACGCGCTGGTGCGTCTGGAATCGTCTATGATTTTCTGTTGTACGGCGGCTATGACACCTTCCGGTACATTGATTTTAGCGAGGAGGAAGAGCAGATGACACTTGGTGCTAAATTGGTAGCCCTTTGCAAGACAATTCAGACTCCAGGATGTGCTGTTTATTTCGATAACTATTTCACGACGCTTGACTTGATCTGGTATCTACGTGAACACTGCGGGATTTTCAGTCTCGGAACCATACGGCAAAATAGGCTGAAAGGTTGCACTAAGGGACTGCTAAGTGATAAAGAACTAAAGAAAAAAGGCAGAGGTTCTTTTAGCCAAGTCGTAGACAACGATAAAAATATCGCCATTGTCAAATGGTACGACAACAAAGTTGTGACATTGGCCTGCTCTTATGCAGATTCTTATCCAATACAAGAAATCAAAAGATGGAGCAAGGAGCAGAAAAAGAAAGTTGGTGTCACGTGTCCACAGTTAGTTCGACACTACAATCAACATATGGGAGGAGTTGATCTGTGCGACATGTTGATAGCTCTCTACAGAACTTCTTTCAAGAGCCGTCGTTGGTACATGAACATCTTTGGCCAAATGTTAGATATAGCGGTTAACAATGCTTGGCTTCTTTACAGGAGAAAATGCAACAAGAAGAGCCTGAAAAACATAAGTCTAAAAAAGTTTAGACAGAGGTTGGCGGTCGAATTGAGGCAAAAAGGAAGATTAGTTGAGATGGAACCACCAAGCCCTCTCCCGAAAAAAGCGCTAATTCAAACTCCGAGTGCACCAAGGCCCCCAGATTCTGTGCGTTATGATAGCTACCAACACTGGCCTGATTATACGACATATGGACGTTGCAAGTTCTGCAAGAATAATAAAACGAACATACATTGTTCCAAATGCAAGCAGAGGTTGTGCTTAGTGGCGAAAAGAAATTGCTTTTATAATTTCCATAATAAGTAAGTAGGTAGGCAGGCGACCAAAGAGCAAATGATTAATTATAATTAATCATTTGCTTTTTGGTCGCCTGCCTTCTTGTTCTTAAAACTATGAATATAAATAATTATTTATATTCATAGTTTTAAGAACAAGAAGACTGATTGTTATTGAATAAAATAAATGTTGATTATTATAAAGATTTTATAGATACTTAATACTAGATTAATCAAAACATAAGTGAGTTCCTCGTACTTATAAGTTTTCGGTGTTCCTATTAGTGTTTTAAGCGTAAACCAATGTAACTATTAAAATTTCTAAAATATAATTAATATTTTATTACGAAACCACTTGTTTCTTTTATTCTTTCTCTTTGACAATGGGAAATATACTGCACATGGTTGGTGTGCATCAGTTTCTTGTAAACTTGATAATGTCCAGTATAATGGACGTATTTTTTTCAGGAAACTGAAATAGGTAGATTTTTTCAGGTATTTTTTCTAGGATCCCTTACAAATTAAGAACCATAATCGGTAACGATTATACAAATTAGATATAAAAAAATATCTGTCGAATTAAGGGTTAACCTATTCTGTATCCTACGGCGTTGGTGATCAGCTAATGCTAATTAAATCAGTTCAATATTAACATCTTTCCGACATGAAGGGAATAATACGTATATCTGAACGGAGCTTATAAATATGTAAATCGTTACGTATCTCTCACGGTTTTTAGGCGTGATTCCCCCCTTTTTTTTGCCGTCGACACTCGTAAATATGTAAATACGGCGGGGATGGATTGTAAGATTTTGGATATTGTTGGCAACCCAACAAAACCTTTTAATTACTATAAAAAAATGTAAAAGTATGGCAACATTTATTACAGAAACAATGGACGCAATTTAGACTGTTTTGTACGCTTTAACGAATAATTATTGTAGTGTCAATTAACATCAGTGATTACATCCACAATAAACTCTGTCTCATAAAACGGCTTGTCAATTAAAACCTACAGCCCTACAGTCCACAGTGAAACATGGTCCTTCGAGCCGGATTATCAAGGAATTAGAAGTTACTACGACACCCTCTGATAGGATTTCTCTTTTAATACAAAAACAGGTAGATTTCTTTAAATTCCTTGATAAGTATTCTGATATAACCAAAATGAAACGTGTGTTTGCATACATGTTGAGATTTTGTCATAATATTAAACCTAATAATTCAAAAATTACTAGTAATTATCTCACAAGCGCAGAGTTGAATATAGCATTAGCTATAATTATAAAACATCAGCAAGAGGTTAACTTTGAACATGAAATAAAATTATTAAGCGATAAGCAAGAATTAAAAGGATCGCTAAAACCTTTATGTCCTTTTTTAGATAGCATGGGTATGTTGAGAGTTGGGGGACGTCTCCAAAATTCTGAACTTTCTTATTCCCAAAAACATCCCATAATCCTACCAAAGGAGTCAAGGGTGACTGAGCTCATTATACTTCAAGAGCACCTTAGACTGCTCCATGCGGGACCTAAGTTATTATTATCTCAATTAAGACAAAAATATTGGTTAGTAAATGGAATGAGGCAGATTAAAAAGATAACTAGTAAATGTTTAATTTGTTTTAGAATGAAAGCCGAGGCTGCAAGACAACTAATGGGTTCCTTACCTCGACAGCGCGTCACAGCGTCTAGGCCGTTTCAAAAAGTAGGCTTAGACTACGCTGGGCCTATTCAAGTAAAAAATTCCACAATTAGGAGAGCACAGATAGGTAAAGGTTATGTATGTATATTTGTTTGTTTCGTCACAAAAGCTATACACCTAGAGTTAGCTTCTGACCTGTCTACTGGTACCTTTCTTGCATGTCTCAAGAGATTTGTCGCACGTAGAGGACTGCCCACGGATATATTCTGTGACAATGGAAGCGCTTTTCGAGGAGCAAGGAATACATTGGTTGGGTTGTATAAGATAAATGACTCGCTGGAACACCAAAGACAGGTGCAATTTTATGCTAACCAACAAGGAATACAGTTCCATTTTATACCTAGTTACTCACCTGTGTTTGCTGGTCTGGCAGAGGCAGCAGTTAAGAGTATGAAGTTCCACCTTAAAAGAACACTACAGAAATCTATACTTAGCTATGAACAACTAAATACTGTATTGTGTCAGATCGAAGCAATACTAAATTCAAGGCCGTTACTGCCATTAACCTCTGATACAGCAGACTTTAGCTATTTAACCCCTGGCCATTTTTTGATCGGTGGTCCCTTAGCTTCATATCCAGAGCCTGATGTCTCAAATACTCCAGAGAATAGATTAAAATTATGGAAATTAATCGAAAGCATGAGACAGCATTTTTGGAAAGTGTGGCACATATGCTATCTGAATGTACTGCAATCTAGGCCAAAATGGCGTGACGAATTACCTAATGTAACTGTAGGCTCCCTTGTTATTCTACGAGAACCAAATGTACCGCCATTATGCTGGCCGATGGCCAGAATTGTAAAGGTTTTTCCAGGCATTGACGGGAAAGTTAGAGCGTTTGAAGTAGCGACACCTAACGGAAAAACTTATACAAGGTCTTTATCTGGAATAAGTGTACTTCCTATCAATGATTAATGTAATATGTACTTGCCTTTGTAAGGTATGTAGTATCTTAAGGTTATAAGTTTTAAGCTAATTGCTATTGTGTTTCATCATAGATACGGTTATTATTTAAGAATTATATTTTTAGTATATAAGTACTTGATTTAAAAAAAAATAAAAAAATACCAGTAATTGATTATATTTAGGTATAATTTTGTGTTTGTTAGGCCGCAGCATGTTGGCAACCCAACAAAACCTTTTAATTACTATAAAAAAATGTAAAAGTATGGCAACATTTATTACAGAAACAATGGACGCAATTTAGACTGTTTTGTACGCTTTAACGAATAATTATTGTAGTGTCAATTAACATCAGTGATTACATCCACAATAAACTCTGTCTCATAAAACGGCTTGTCAATTAAAACCTACAGCCCTACAGTCCACAGTGAAACAGATATTATTGATTGCGGTTTTGAAAACAGAACGGTGTATTTGTATAATACATTGGAGTATAATGACATGTGCTAACGTACATGATTCACAACAAACCAATTCATAGAAGTTCCATATAAAACGTAGGTGAGCACTAAGGAAGAATTTTTAGGAATTTGAGCCATAAGTGGATTAAATGGAGGGTCAAATTTTGTATAAAGAAACCATATTTTTTATGTTACGATAGGGCTAGTCTATTTAATAAAATTCTTAAGACTAAGTGACTTACAAATAACGCACAGCCTATACTGAGGGATCTAGATTTGAAATGTGGATGATATATTCCTTGAGTACCTACCATAGAGACGTCCTAAGAAGGGATTTCGAAAATTCGACCCCTAACGGGGGTTAACTGCTTTTTTAGCAGATAGTACGAGAAATTATTTTCGTTACAACAGTTTCTGTTCCCGACTCGTATATCTCTACGTCACAATCTCATATCAAAATTAAAAAATAAACATTCCATCTCACAATATTTCACGCTCTTTATTTTTTTTATCTCGACAACACGAATCCGTGTCAACTACTCTTGATAATTAAAATACTGCACTGTAGGTGTAAAAGTTCGATCGACGTATATCAACAGTATAGCGCGTCCCGAAGGCATGACGGCCATAATTAATAGCGAAGCTGAGGCATGGTGTTACAATAAACATCTATACAAATAATTTTCCAAATCGTTTCATAAATGACGGAGATCTGAGGTAACAAACATAAAAAAAAAAAATACAACCGAATTGAGTACCTCCTCCTTTTTGAAGTCGGTTAATAAATAAAATTGGAGTGTCTGTTTGTAATATTAAAATAACCGCGTTTTACTAAGTGCATTTGGATGTATACACGGTACATATTACAAAACAACATTTTTGTCTGTCTGTCTGTTTGTTCCGGCTAATCTCTGAAATGGCTGCACCGATTTTGACGGGACTTTCACTGGCAGATAGGTGATGTCACAACGAGTAACTTAAGCTACCTTTTTTAAAAACTTTTTTTGTTAAATACCACGCCGACGAAGTCGCGGTTAACATCTAGTTTTAAATAAAACCAGTGTAGTACTCGTATAGTAAGAATTTATTTCGATTTTAATCGGAATCCCGTGAATATTATTAAAAAAAAAATACATGTTGATTGGATGCTGACTCCCTTTGATGTGAACCTGTTTATTGAATATCGATATTTCCTTATTAAAAGTGGGAAAATTATTCCAACATCATTTGCTTTTCAAAGCATTAATGAGATGCATAATGGATTTGTTTGTAATAACTCTCTGTGATTATGTTACAACAACACAATCATGTTTAAATTAAGATTATAATTTAAACATTGTTTTGTCGTCGTTTGTACCATTTTCTAATGCAAATTAATATCTGTGAAATGTTTCACTATTAATACGATTTTTATTAATGAGATCAAAAAGAATCCTTCAAACAAAACCTGTCAATCAGAAAGTGCATTACGTAACAAATCAATTAAATATATTACTAGTGTGTCCTGATATCATATTTAAAATATTTAGTACTTACGTACAACTAGGTTCACTACTGACTATGAACGAACCGATATATACCCGATTGCTTCTGAAGTAGCAGTGCAGTAAACACTAAAACAAAACAACATCGTAGAATTTTATCGCCCCTCAGTACGAAACTTGGCACGTTATTCACAAAAGTTAACCGTTAATAGTGTTGCACTTTGTAAACAAGTGCCCATCGTGTTTATTTGTTATGTTCCTTTTTGTTTTAGACGGGTAACATTGATAAACAGTATGCCACTAGCGCCCCTAGTAAGAACTTTTAACGTTATCGTCTCGTAATCGAAAAAGTGTTGCCACTGGTCTTTAGTATGACTCGTAAGGCACACACTTATATTAATGTAACACTACTTAAAAGTATTGTGTTTGAGCCACTATACACGTCTACATGTTAGAGTTTATGTTAAAAAAGTACTTACTTAACAGATTCCAATTGTACATTTTTTGGGACGACATTGTCATTATTCAGAGTATTTTTAAATACCTCTGTAATCTAGAGCAAAGTCGCTTCTAAAATTATTTCTTCTGCGATGAATGACAGACTTGCATTACATCTTTCTTATAATATTCTCTCTATATCTTATCATTTAATTCACCATAAACCTAGAACATAAGTGTTTACAATACACAAATCACTTAGGTCGTTACTTACAACACAACTCAAACTTGTAAGCGGTTAACGGCGCTGCATTTAGTAAACAAACACATAACAATCCGCTATATATTGATTTATTTTCCCGGCTTTTTGTTCCCGATTGGAATTTATCGCGTAAACTTCGAACCGCTGGGACTTATTACTAGCGAGGTTAAGTTAAACTTGGAAGTAGACAATGTGATGGATAAGTAATATTATGGGAACTTAGCCAGCTATGTCGCTTGGATTAGTTTTTTGTCATTCCTGAGCCTACCTCTCTAACACTAGGCGAGAAATATCCTGGATTTCGAGCTGGGATCTTAGCTACCACTAAGTTTAACTCCACTAAAACCTGTCAAGTAATTTCCGCATCATGCGAATTCAGGATGTCACGTGTAAGCTAGCTGTACACTTCATAGTCTAGATATTTAGAAATATTGTATGGAGAATTGTAAGTTTTAAATACTGTCCGCTAGGAGCGCTGTTCAATTTGCCATACAATGTGTCTTCATACGTAAACTATGAACTAAACAATTAGCTTATAGAAATATTATATTTATATAAGCTAACATATATTTTTTATAGAAAAGTATAAAAAATAAACAGTGACTTTATGTATTTTTATTTTTATCAATGTCCCCTATGATTGCTTTTTAACTAGACGTAATTTTGGTAAACGACATAATAGCTTGTTTTTTTTTATTAAATAAACAAAATACGTTCGTCATAATTTGGTACGCTCACATTCCGCAAATTAGGGCTGACATAATTTTGGTAATTAGTAACAGTCGTAATTAATAAATGTCACTTATGAGTTGCCAAGGTTGTTTGTTGTACATACCTACACACATGTTAATTAGTATAATATGTATATAGGTTATGATCTACAAAATATTGAGCCTATAATAAGAGATAAAACTACTATATTAGCGTCCCAGCGAACTTCGTACCGAGTACCGACTCAGGATCAAATCTATAACAAAATGAGTAAAATCTTTAAAACTTTTACTTTAAGTTACGTTACATACCTTACTTTTCGTATTAATAGTTATGACGGTATTGATTTCTTATATTTACGCGAATACTACACATTGAAATAAAACTAATTTTACGGATTCCATCGCGTTAAGTTATATTATTCTGCTATTCACGGTGGAGACAAATTCAGACATCAATAATCGGCCTACCCGTTCTTGAGTTATAAATGGTGTAACTAACATGACATTGTTTTATAAATATACAAGATTACAAAAATATAATGTTTTTGAGCTTGGATGTAGAAGTGTCCTTAACTAGTGATCCGAATTAAAAAATCTTTCACGTATAGAAAAATAAATTTTCCTTGAGTGCCTTGAGCATTCCATCCATCCCTTTCACTCCTAATCCGTTTCTTTTCACTTCATACTCCACACGTTCCGTTTCATTTAATGCATCTTACGTTCCTTTCACCTCATACCCCATACGTTCCATTAAATGTCACGCATCTTACGTTCCGTTCCACAAACGTTCCCACACACACTACGCACGTTTTCCGCTACAATGTTGCCGCAAACATCGGACATATTATTTACATTGTTGGTTTTCGCTTCGAAACCCCAGCGAGGCACCAGCGACCCATATAACAACTCCACTGTGGATTAGCGTTCTTCTTGTTTATTTATACGGGGGTCACGCTTTTCAATGCCACCCTGTTTCAATGCCCCACGCCCCATAGGATTTGTGTGTTAAGATGCCCACACATTTTCTTGATTCTTGGACTATCTATATCATAAAAATCGGGCCTCTAATTCTTGGATTATAGATGGTGAAACTAACACGATTTTGTATTATATATATATATATATAATACAAAATATACATATATATATATATATATATATATATATATATATATATATATATATATATATATATATAAGATTAGCAGGAGGTTCTAGAAATGATGCATTTGCACATTTTATGTACTCAGAGGTAATTGCAGGTAGCGTGTTAAGTAGAAGGTCAAAGTCGATTGAGAATCCGCATAAGCAATGAGGCGTTAGACACACACGCTGCCTCTTTCTTTCTTAGGTAGAAGTAGCTCGCTGTCTCTTGTTAATCCGACCGTGAAGTAGCCGCGTTATATATTTAAATAGGGTGAGTAAGGCTATTTATTGTTTCATTAGGATTTATATTCAGTTAATCAGAATTTTTTTTTATTCTTTTACTTGATGAAGTCCACAAATATATTGCAGCATTCGTATGCAAATGATAGCAATCGATGTCGGAGCAATAAAAGCTTAATTAAAGCGTCCGCGTTACGAATGGCTTCGTATCAAAGTAGGAAATGTAGCGAATGTTACTGATGACAGCGATAAGCCCCGGCCGCGTGGTAATTCGACCGGGCGGCGGCGGGAAAAATAAATATTTACACGTTGGCCACACTGGGAGCTGGTGTGGAAACACTGAGGGCGAATTCTGTACGTCTTTGAGGGAGGCTACTTCGGCGTGGATCTGATAAATTAGCCGTACTTATATGCTACTAGCTGTTGCCCACGACTTCGTCCGCGTGGTATTTAACAAAGACAACCGTTGACAACAGCCTGCTCGCCCATTCTGAGCCCGCGGGACGCATTGCAGGTTGTTGCTGTCAAACTTAATCAGGCGCTGCGCTGCAACATTGGTTTTAATTTTTTTTCGTGAGATCCTATTTTTTTTTCTAAACTAAATGTAGCCTAAGTTTCTCCTTGTTACATCAGCTATCTGCCAGTGAAAGTCCCGTCAAAATCGGTCCAGCCATTTCAGAGATTAGCCGGAACAAACAGACAGACAGACAGACAGACAGACAGACGGACAGACAGACAAACAGACAAAAATTGTAAAAAATGTTGTTTCGGTATAGGTAACGTGTATACATTCAAATGCACTTAGTAAAAAGCGGTTATTTTAATATTACAAACAGACACTCCAATTTTATTTATATGTATAGATGAAAACTCTCGGGACAACTAACTCTATATTGGTTACCATTTGTGTTATCATTAGAGGCAAATTGACAAATGTAGATAAATAGATTGTTAACTCTTTATTGCACACCGATTTCATTAACATGTAGGCCTGATTAACTCGTTAGTGATTCTGTGCTAAAAGTCCCGGGTACGAATGCCTTGTGTATTTATGTCGTTGTATTGTGCGTGAGATAAAGACAGACAAACATTCCAATAATGGCGGACATGGATTCTGTATTGATCATAATGTCTTCTACGTTTCTTTTTATACTTACAAAGGAGGCACACGACCGAGTCATATGTGATTTGTATATAAATTAATATGAACCATGAAATAACTGTATAAAAAAATAGAATATATATTATAATATCGCCAGAGGACCACACTAACTATAGCCTTACAATGGACTGAGGGCGAACTCAGTATATAATATTTATATAGATATTAAACATCCATAACTCGGATGAAAACATTCATGCTCATCATACAAAGTTTGTCCCCTATTAAGATTCGAACCCAGGACCCTCGGCTGGAGGCAGAGTTACTACCAACTGAGCTAATCAGGTCGTAAATACAAAATCTTAATAACCTCTGAAATACAGATTATTTTTTCCACCAAAAAACCGTACCTATGTAGTGCCGTATGTAATTTCATTTATAAATAACTTTCCATCACAAAGGAACTCCCTTTACATCACAATACTAAGGTCAGAAAATAAGCCTGAAGCTAAATGATTCAGGCAATCCGCCTTTATCTTGAAAGAAAAATAAAATAAGAGTATTACTTCAATTTTTCTTCTCAAATAGCTATCGTATTAGCTTTGTTTGTTTACAACATTCTCTTCTTAGTCCGTGAAAGGGAGTGGTGCTATGTTTGCTGTTTATATATTTACATGACGATTTAGGGGATTCGATGTGCCCGTCTATAACGTGCTAGCATTATCGAAATAATTGTTATGAAATTTGATTTCGAAAGTATCTTGACAAATGTTGTGGATTATGTAAAAGTATTGACAGATATCATATATCGCCAGATGTAGACCAACTATATACAGCCCCACACTAAGTAACGCTTGTTTTATGGGTACTGTATAATGTACTGCGAGAGAACCCAGAATGTAGGTAATACTTATGTAGATATTAAACATCCATGACTCGGGCACAAACATTTGTGCTCAAAGTTTGTCCCTACCAGGATTCGTACCGGGGACCAACTGCAGAGAAAGCAGGGTCTCTAACATCTGCTCTAATCAGGTCGTCAAATCTTCAGGAAACAAAGAGTATCTATATGATTACAATTTAGATAAAAAAATCGATCAATTTACAAAATACTCATTTACCGGAAATTTTAATAATAATAATGCTGCCTTTGATTCCGTGTTTATAGTCCTAAATTTCTGAAGAGAACAATGACAAACAACATCGTAGAGAAATGCAATATAAAAGTCCGAATCGAGCGTCGAGTCTAATAAATTCGTAATTATGGAACCAACTTACGCCCAATGGGACAAACAATTTCGCACGTGTACGCCGGCTTTATTTCATTTATCGCGTTCACCGTCAGCTCTCTGGAAAATTTCATTTATCAGCTCCACAGAGTGGCAAGTGCTGGTCGATTCGCGCGCATCATTTGCCGGATAAGGGTAAAAATTAAAAAAAAAGAGAGCTTGCAGAATTCAGGTAAAATGAGCGTGAAATGCGTTGTCCAACACCGATTTAACTTTTTTTGCGTGTGACGACGGGTACAGAATAAATAGGGATGGGAATTCCGTACAGCGCTTCTATTATCATAAAAATAAATTCTATGGTCGAATACTTAGATACAGATATATTTTAATCCAACTTTACAATTTTAGACTTAATATGTATGACGCTGAAGTCGCTTAAATATTAATCAGGCGTTCAATATGATTTGCGTGTGAGTGTTTGACGGTAAGCTTATAAAGAAACATACGGTTTGACGTCTTAAATTATTCTACTGTTCAGTTTTCTACTGAACCCGAGTATAAGTATAATACAAAGGATAATGAGATCTCCTACCTACTGTTTAGGGTTGAAGGCCAAAATAGAATGGAAACGTTTTTGTACAAAGTTTTATAAAGGTCATCTTCAGTAATTTCTTCCGCTATTTTGGCTAATAATAATTTATATAATATAGAAGTGTTATTGCAAAATGATTCGTGTTGTATTCAATCTAGAGTAGACTTTAGTCCATTGTCGATTTGAAAGCTTATCACGACGTACGTATTCTAAAATCTGTGGGGTCTATTTAGCGGTTCTTGGTTTTATTAATTTATTTTTCTATCTCTTAACGCAATATGTTCAATCAAAGAAAAAAAAAATACACCAAGTTGCTACTTAGCTCAATAAGTCTAGCTCAGGCTCATGTGGAAACATAAATTAATAATGGATACGGCTAGTTAAGTAACTCACTTAACCGTATCTATTATTATTTTCTAGATATTCCGTATCTCTCTTCCACTCATGAAATCCATTTCGAAGCACTCTACCCACACGAAATGGTAAAAGTTTTGCCGCAATGTTCGCGATTATAAAAGCACCCAGTATATCGTAATTCAAAAAAAGAATTTCCAGCTCTATTTCACTGGAGTCGTTAAAAAGCGGTTTATTTCCGTAGTTTTTCGTGGACCGACCGCGTTAGGCGCAAAATGTATTGCGGGTGGTTTTTTTTTAATCTGTAGTATAGTGGTGGCCAGTGTCTTATGAGTCCAGTATTTGAATCCTCGCCTCGAACTCAAATAATGAATACCCATCTCCTGTTGACTTTTCACGGGGCATTCCAGTGAGAGCACCGATTTGAGTATCAACAATCGAATATCAGCAATAGTACTCCACTCCACTGCACCCGCGACAGGTGCGCTAATATTCTTTTTTTTTTATTTTATTTCAATTAGATCACCCACGGTCATAATTCATATAGGATTTTTATCTTCGGTAATACCCCTCTCTATATGCAGTATGATCGTTGATCGTCTATTTTTTTTTTAATTACTATTAGCGCACCCGTTGGGTGCTTTAAGTGGAATACTATTGGTGATATACAAGTCAGTGCTCTAACCGGAATGCCCCTTTTTGACATGGTAAAGCGTATGTATATTTCAGTTGACTCGAGTCAAACAATAGCAAGTAACTCAGAATTTTTAATTAGATTTGGGTTCCATTAAATTTTCCATTATCATTAATGATGGTGCGATAAACAATCCCGAACTTCGTATGTTTTTAATGTTATAGAAAATTTTCCTCCATTTGCATAATCGAATTTTTTAATAATAACATCGCCAGACAAACACACCAACTGTACGGTCCCACACTAAGCAACGCTTTTCTTATGGGTACCATACATTGGACTGAGGGCGAACTCACTATATAATACTGATATAGATATTAAACATCCATGACTCGGATACAAACATTCATGCTCACCACACAAAGCTTGTCCCTACCAGGATTCAAACCCGGGACCCTCGGCGCAGAAAGCAGGGTCACTACCAACTGCGCTAATTAGGTCGTCAATTATTACACATAACTTTTGTAATATGTGTGTATTGAAAATTATTGATTAAAACCAACATTTGGAGGATACGAGTATACTCGATCGGACTCGAGAGTACTGCTCGACACTACACTATACCCCAGAAGTTTCCCTTGGGAACAGACTGGCCGCTTGGCCAGTTTATCTGTAGACACCAACCGGTATGGGTTAACTCCTGGACATTCTATGAAGACATACTGGATATTATTATCGATGCAAAAGTCGATTCCGGAATTATTTTATTTCTGACTGTGTGCCTATTTGTTTGCGTACCATGGGAAATCTACCAGACGATTTTTTATAAAACTTGACATATATGAAATAAACTTCTATTTAGTGCCAGAATATGGATGGTATCCTACGATAAAGCAAAAAAACAGAGTGCATTTTAATGCACCTTGTTGCTTGCTAACAGCTAGGATAAATTGTATCCCGGAACATAAAAGAGGTCCACCGGGATAGCCAAAAAGCTAAGTACGCGCGTACGAAATCGCTACTAATGAAAAATATAGACCACTGGGAACTTTAAAAACTCTATATTATATAAACTGATTTATACTGGCGACTTTAATATCCAAACGAGGTTAAAAGCAATGAATAAAAAATAACATAACTAATTCAACATTTCTCTACAACCTTATCAACGTTTCTTTGATGGCAAACATAATTTTCACGAGTGAGTTACATACACGCAAAACAAACAACACAAACCCGGAAGATAAGGGTGGATTTAATTTCGGTTCGCGCACAGGGGCGTCCGGTGAACATGGGGCTAGAGTTACACAAACAAGGTAGTCAAAATAAAAATATGTTTCAGTCTCAAAAAAGACTCACAAAAAGAATTGTTGCCTTTTTTATAATTATCTTTGTAAACAAAGTGGTATGTTGCAATAAAACTTATTTTATGTATTTACGTTCCCGACATTACGGCTGCTTTCGACAAACATGGTCTCGGGAGAACTGAGGTGTTTGACGTCCTAGTGTCATAGTTTGAACTGGTACCATCATATTTAGTTGTTGCTTGCGGTTCGATCGATGCAGAAAGTGCTCACAGTGTCTTGAGGTCATGCAATGGTGCGCTTGGTTTTGTATTTAATTATATTAATTACTGGATCCCAAGTCAGTGGTGTGTCATATTCGCGTAAGTATAAGAAATCAAAAGTTGTATGTGTAAAAATAAATTAGCAATCGTGAGCGTTTGAACCAAATTTTTCACATCAATGAGTATCTCAAATTACAACTCACCTCTAAATTAGTCATTTTAATCAAATCTGTTGGTACAAATTTGCTATGTAAATCGATCCTGATTTCAGTCGCCTTAACAGTTTATGGCAAGGGTGATGTATTTTGTTTCAGCGAATAAATTAGCACAAAACAGGGCTCTCCCACCTCCCCGCAAATAAAGAGGCCACACGAAATATTGTACCTACCTAATGTGTTTTTAAGACAAACTTTGTTACCTATACACATGCTAACGCTACCACATATTATTTCAGCCTCCAAGTATTTATCTTGTAATATGACATCAAACAAGCGCAATTTACACATCAAACATTAGAGGTGGAGATGTTCCTAGAATTTCAAGTCAAGTCCCTAGGCGAAACCGTGTGTAAGTAAATTGAGATAATTGTATGACAAAATTCCTGAGGCCTTGGTATGTTTCGAATATAATATGTTGCGTGTTGCGTCGAATGTGATATTAAGCAAGACAGATGATGATAAAGAAATATAACATTTACAAAAGAATTTACATATTTATTAAGCGTGAGTAACTTATGTTAATAGGACTTTTCTGTTGAATTGTCGCTGCTATCTAAAGTCGTTTATTAAATTTTCTTTGATATTTGACAAATGTATTTTTTTTAATTAACTTATAATATTGTCTTGCCGTTATATCAAATAATACATAGCATAAATTAAACCCTGAATAGTTAGTTAACATTTACATTTTTATTTAAAAGTATGATTTAGTTATCAATTAGTCCAAAAAATAAGATGCCATCAGACGAAAATTGATATTAAATCCTCGAATACCTAATTGCAAAGATTGATGCTCAAACTTGAGTCTGTCTTGAATGGAAACTTGAAAAACAATCAAAATGGTAATTATTTATCTGTCCTTCCAATTAGTGTCGTCGAAATAAACTTACTCCAGAAACCAGTTCAGGCGTATTGTCATGTCGCAGTGCAAGTGGCAAACGCGTGGTTTGTTTATACTTCTACTGGAAACTAATTAAGTATTGTATTTTAATTGCAGATTTGGATTAACGAATGCCCCGGACAAAGGAAGTTGTAAACTTTTAAATTTATATTGTTATTAATGTTTTATTTATTTGTATTTAGATGATTTTATTATATAATGGTAACGAAATGAAGATGCAGATGATTTATTTATAGTTAGTGATTTTTAGTGACTATGCATTAATAAGTTTTATTTTGGTTAAAGTTAGAGTTACAATCGATAGATCGTAATAATCCACCTCTTTTAACTTGTACCACATATTAGAAACGTAATAAACAAAAGTTCGCCTGAAAACAATTTTTATCGGAAACATTTCCACCAATTTCATCGGCAGCTGAATTGTTGTGAAAATTTCAGTAATTTTTCAGTCCACCTGCGAAACTTTATGAATGACACATTTTATTAATGTTACAAGCCTCATAATTCAACGGGCCGCAAAAAAATGGCGGTAAGGAGATTTATGCAGGTTCCATAAAATTTACTTTCACGGTTATTTATTGTTTAGCACCAATTCATGTTTTTTAACATGTTTAAAAAAATATTACTTAAGTAAATAGTAGCATAAGAATCTACTTTTAATAATTCGTGATTTTACCTCTCTATTTAAAACGATGAATTGCTACTACTATTATATAAGCCACGAGAAAATTACCTATCAGTGATATACAAGATTCTTATACTGCTTCGCACTTAAGTCATTATAGTGTTTTCTAACAGCAAACTATATAATATTTTAACTAACATATAAATGGTCAAACAAGAACGAACAATTGTCATGAAAAGCAAAGCAGATTCTTTCATGAATGTCTATTTTTATAACAAGACCTACTACATTTTACTACATCTCGGCCGTCGGATGAACATCCGCACCTAAAGCACGCTCTACATAACCAAGCTCTTAGAATGTAGAGCAAAAAACATAAGAACACTAGTAAATTTTATTCAAAGATACACGTTGCTTTAAAATTATTTACTTTTATGCAATGTGACACATACTAACGGTGTTGTTTCATCTGTGTGTTTGTCTCTACATTAACAATGAAGGCTCACTTAATTTCCAAATATTCTAGGGTAATTAAAAATTGTATGTGGAATATAATTGATAGAACTAGTCGATACTTGGCTTGGGCTCTTTCGTAGCTCAGCCGTCCTTAGGATGCCTCGCTTAGAAACGAAAAACGTGTCGAATACTTTTTTAGATTCACATCGTTTCGCGGAGCATTGCATTTTAAATAGGGTCTCGACATCCATGACATCTTAGAGGAGTTCGGTTTTGTTGGCTTCTTTAATTAACAATTGACTTGTTTATAGATGGTTTATAATTGGAAAAGTTGACAAGCCGGGGGTCAGAAGTTCCTCTTCCCTCATCTGTTTTATATACAAGTAAGAAACAAAAATGATGTACCACAAGGTATTAACACCTTACCTAGTCTACCAGAATCAGAATATGTTTTATTCATATTATGAACCATTCCAGTACTTATGAATCATTAAAAATGTCACAAAATGCCACGCTAACAATTTTACCACCCGTTGAAAATGCCGTTCCTATGGGGAAGATCGAGCAAGAAACTCCATTTTTGCTCTTTTATAAAGATGTTATACCTTCTTATCTAATAATTACCATTCGAGATTCTTGAACTAATAGAAAAGCTGAGACTGAAATATAATAAATGCATACATAAAATACAATGAAAGAAAACGGATATTACTATACCAGATGTTCTAGTTTTGTTTAGTAGCACATTTGACGTCATCCCCGAACTCATTCATGTTCCTAAATTAATAGGTCCGTCTGCCCGAGTCTATATAACAAATGCAGTCGAGATGAGGTCATATAGGATAAACATTGAACTACATATTTCATTACCAACCTAGAATAAATATGGCCAGACGAACACACACTAAGCGACGCTTGTATTATGGTTACCGTGCAATAGACTGAGGGCGAACTCAGTATATAATACTTGTATAGATATTAAACATCCATGACTCGGGTACAAACATTCGTGCTCATCACACAAAGATTGTCCCTACCAGGATTCGAAACCGAGACCCTTGGCATTGGAAGCAGGGTCACTCCCAACTGCGCTAATCGGGTCGTCGTAACTAGAATATTTGCTGCAATTAATATTGTTTTTAGTATTGGATTTTTTAATTTTATATTATATATATTATTGAAGATGGCTCCTCGCAAGCAAGATGTTAGCATACATCTATATAATACAGAGATTTGTTAGTCACCATGACCACCATTTATAACTCAAGAACAGGTGGGCCGATTTATAAGATCTTTGATTTTTTTATTTGTGTCCGCGCCGATTAGCAGAATAACTATTAAAACATAGGAGAATTTCACAAAAAAATAATACAGACAAGAGTTTCTCATACATTTGATTCTGAGGTGGTACGAAGTTTATCGGGACAGCTAGTAATATAATACAAGCACATCAGGTTAGGAATTAGATCTAAGTACTAATTCCTAACCTGATGTGACTGTATTTATGTATTTTATTGACATTCCATACAAGCTCCTTTTTTCTAGCATGCGTATTAGTTATTTTTATAGTCTGACATTGTTGTCATCAAATCTATTTATAGTATCAGAAGTAAGATATCTTATTTATAAGTGAATTTTGCACATAATATAATATTAATTCATTTTCACATTTACCAAGCCCAAGGCTGTAATATATCCATTATAAATGCTTTGTCTTTGAGCTTTGGTTGTTTATCAAAATTACTGGGAGACAATAAATTTCAGTTTGCGGAAGCAAAGGGCGGGATGCAAAGTAAACGTCGATTGTTTGGCGGTAACCAAAATCTTTGAAGATAATTCGTTATAGGGGTATACAACACGGCTGATTTACTATGTAAAAATTTACCATCGAAAATATAGTAATACTAACTGCGCCCCGCGGTGATACCCGCGATTAAAAAGTATGAAAAATTAAAACAAATTTATCCCACGGGACCCATACCTTTTACCGGGATAAAAAGTAGCCTATGAGCTATATCCAGACTTTATTATGTACAATAATTACAAAGAATATAACATAAATATTTACACACTAATATAAATTAAAAAGAGTATAGAAAAGCTACTTAATATTTACAAAAACTGTGATATAATCTATCTCTGTGCCAAATTTTATCCAAATCCGTTCAGCCGTTCATGCGTGATTGCGTAACAAACATCCAGCCATCCATCCAAACTTTCACATTTATAATATTAGTGGGATTAAATAAGTTCAAATTGTGGGTTTTTTTGTAATCACCTGAATAGTATAGTCAAAGATATTATATCAATTAAAGTTTTGCTTAGAAAAAATAAAAATGTCTTTGAGTCATGACCGATCCGGTTGTAGAGTTACGATTCCAGCACCGAATCGGAATGCGACCTCAATTGAGAAGATCCGGCTAGGAACTCAGCTGCCTCATCTCATGACAGGATTTTGTTTAAATCCCCATTTAATCTTAGGTTACAGAGCTTGGAACACTATTGTCTGTGGCTCAAATCTCGGTGGCTTTGTTAACCATGGCGGGTGAAGTCCCAAGGACATTACTTTCATTAGTAATGTAGCGACCACTTTAACCGCATCACAAGCTACACAGATGGCGCTGCAGACGCATTCAGAACAATAGACAATTCTCATCACAATCCTGAATCGCGCTATAAGAGTTTTCGGAGCAAGTAACATATATACAAGATCCCGACAATAACCGTCGGGGCATAGCGGCCGCCCCGGCAGGCATACCACCCGCCTGGCTGGAAGATTTTCCCTTTTCCGCTAAAGAAAGGATACTAAAAATAAAGAAAAAAAAACGTTTATATCGGTTAGTTTTATACTCATCTGTAGTTCCTTAATATCTTAACAAATAAGCTCATAAAACAGATATTAATTTGAAAAAAAGAGACTTAGATAGTCATTAGTGCTTAACTAGATACTTATATTATTCTCAAAATCGCTTAGTCCTAGAAACGATCTTAAATAATATAATATCGCCAGACGAACACGCCAACTATACGGTCCCAATCTAAGCAACGCTTGTATTATGGGTACCGTATAATGAATTAAAGGTGAACTCAGTATAAAATACTTATATAGATATTAAGCATCCATGACTCGGGCATCAGCTTTCAGTTTCATCACAGCTTGTCCCTAAGAGAATTCGAACCCGGGACCCTCGGCGCAGAAAGCAGCTTCACTACCAACTGCGCTAATGAGGTCGTCATATTACAAAGAACGTTCTTAGTGTGACGTGAGTATTAAAATTATAGTGAACCAAGTTTTTCTGCTAAAAGATAACAAAAAAATGCAGTTACGATACTGGCTAAATAGAATGTGTGTCAAGGATACCTCGTTTATTCGTCTACAGTTCGATAGAGCTATATATTCTTGTGAAATGGCTGATTTATTGCCATCGATAATAATTATTATGGCAGTGAATGCGAACTATAAAACTAGCGTTTGTTGTGAGTTTAAATGTTATCAAAGCAATCACAAGATATAGCACAAGGTACTCTACAAAACAAAAAGAAATACCTGGACTCATAATCATGACGAGCCAAGAGGGATATCGGATCTGTATCCTGAAAATATCCCGAGATATAGATCCGATACGGATCTTCTGGAGCGTTACGTAATGTGTTTCTGGTTTGACTGTCGAATGTCGGTGTGCACCTAGGTAGCAAAAGAGTGTACGTAGTTCTTAAATTATCAGCCAGTATTAGTTGTCGTCTTTGTATGAGATAGGTTATTTCTTAGGCATACAAGTGTGGGCATTACGGAGTACGCACTCGTTGTCTGTTTTAGAACACAGTTTATCTGGACTGAATCAGAATCAAAATCAGAATGTTTTTAATTCATGTAAACCATTAAGTACATTACTTATTAATCGTCAAAATAGTTACAAAATGATAAGCTGCATCTATACCACTATGGAGAAGAATAGAAAATAAACTATATGGTTGCTATTTTTAAAAAGATCCGATAAATTTAGGTGACGTCCAATGCTTGTACTTAGTAATATTAATAAGGACATCCCACGTACTATGGGTTTGTCTGGAGCTCTTGTCCATAGTTATTGCAAAACATCCTGGTACCTTCTGAAGATCAGATCTAGCTTTGCTTTATTCGGGTTAGCAACACTATATGAATACCACGTCTTAGCGGCAGCTTGTGTGTTCTCTACTTTCTTGACCCTTTCATGGCCTTAATAAGAAAAAGATTTCCCCAATCCATTTACCAATTCTTTGCTAGACAAGAACCCCATCAATTCTTCACTGTGATTACGTAAACAAAAAAATCTAAACGCTAAAAAGTGTTGAATATATATCCACATAAACAGTATTCCCGTGAAGTATATTCGCTAATGTTATCGACCGCATTGGCGTTCGTCTGCCGGCCTCTTTAGTGGCCACAGAATTATTAACATAGTAGTGATGTTCCGAGTGTAGTATCAGACAGTTTTCAGTACGGATATCATCGGTTTAATAACATAGTACGGATGCTCCGAGTGTAGTATCGCACAGTTTTCAGTACGGATATCATCGGTTTAATAACATAGTACTGATGTTCCGAGTGTAGTATCGCACAGTTTTCAGTACGGATATCATCGGTTTATTAACATAGTACTGATGTTCCGAGTGTAGTATCAGACAGTTTTCAGTACGGATATCATCGGTTTATTAACATAGAATCAGAATCAGAATCAGAATATTTTTTATTCACGTAGACCATTATTGTACAGTACTTATGAATCGTCAAGTTACAAAAATATTATGGTACTGCTTTACCACCCGTTCGGAATGCCGTTCCTATGGAGAAGAACGGGCAAGAAACTCCATGGTTGCTCTTTTTTTAAAATAGATCTTTTACATTATAGTAAATGATATATAGTACTGATGTTCCGAGTGTAGTATCAGACAGTTTTCAGTACGGATATCATCGGTTTATTAACATAGTACTGATGTTCCGAGTGTACCAGAACGTATTCGGATATTATCATATAGGGTTGTTCTAAATAATGTATATTTAAATCAGAAAATATAGTTATAAATAGGTTAACTAGGAAATATATTTATGGGTGTTGTTTATCTTCTGGTTATTTTAGAATAAAATATTCTACTATATTTAACTAACTATATTAAAAAAACATAAATTTCCACACGAACACGCTATTAACAGATTTAATTAACCCAAAACTATAAACAAGAATGAACTATATACCTTTCGCGTATTGAGGAAAAATGCTAGTTATCTTGAAGTTTTCAACCCCTAAACTATCAGGTTTCTTAATGGTAACAGTCAATCAAGTAATGATAAATAAATAAAGTACAGTCTAAAGTAAGTATCCGTACTCCAAATATCTGATACCTCCCATCACTATTCCCAAAATGAGGCCGGCGACTAGGTACTATCCATTAATTCGCAAGCGCCATTTTTAATATTTCCATAATTTAATTACCAACGCAAAATATTCAAGTATTATGTTCTAAATACAAACAAATTAACGTTCGTTGAATATTTTATTTTCCCGCGGGAAACTTGGAAATTCCCAACCCGTTGTTTACGACTTAAGTTATTTGAACTATGAGCAAGTGGGACGCACCTTGTTGCAAGAATAGTTAAGAGTTACTTAACTACCCTAGTTAAGTACCCAAAGAGAACGTCAAATAAAAGCGTTGATAGTAGCTTGTCTCTGTTCATTTTTAGGTATATTCGCTGTGCGGTTAAAATACCTACGTCTATAGTTAAAATAAACTGTTCCGTGTAAAAAGGATGATTCAGACATTTCATATACTTGTGGGAAGACATGAGTTATTAGTGGGGAATAATATATAAGTGTTCGGTAGTTTAGTATTATTTTTATAATTAATAACCTACTTTTATGTATTGTATTAGCACATGGCCGATTTTGTTCCAGAAAATAAAAATATATATATTTTTAATAAGATTGAATGATATAGGATTTTAGCACTCACCATTAAAAACCGATGCTTTCCAATACCAAAACCGCACACAAGCACTGAAACACATCCGTTTCTAAATCCACGGAGCCACTTGACACTATATTTAAAAAAGAGACGACACGGAATTCCGGAATTCAAAAAATCCGTATTAGCCGCCGCGGAAACTGCGCACGCGCCGGCGCGCCGAACGTCACTGACTCACGCGCATCCCGAAACACCCTTCGTTTCTATTTTTTGAACATCGAAATAGGAACAAAAGAAGGGGGGAGCGCCCTAAGCCGGAGTTTTAAATTTAGAACGGCGCAAGCCGCGACACGTCTCGATCCCATTCGGATATACTCGGGTTCGTTAACTCGGGAATCGACTGAAAGGTATGCCTAAATGTCATTCGCTTTTAACTAAAGTTCGGGGGGAGAGTCCTCAGTGGTTTATGAAGGATTTTAAATAGACGAGAAATTGTAGAATTGTATCAACGGGACTGTATAATTAAAAGCAGGACAACTTCCAACATTATCCCTAATTAGGTAGTTATTTAGGTAATAGCGACGTGATGAACCCAATAGTAGTTGGCAGTCCCTGACCTGTGGCAATGTAATGCGGCTAAGAGTTATTAATATCGTTACAATCCCTTTCAAAATGTAAAGCATTTAAAAAAAAAGTTGTTGCTATCTTAGCTTTATGCTCTATAGACTAAAATACTATTTGATGATTGAAATAAAACTCATCTTACGGATTTTATCGCGTTTATTGTATGTGTCTGCAATCTGTGAACATGTACAGGATCGCACCTGACATTATATGATATTTGATCAATCACAGATCCTCGCAAGAGAACACCGATTCCGACCAAGGACGATACGTGAGGCCATTGAAATTAAGAAACATCCTAATTCCAATCGAGATGATGGCTGGGTACTACCAACGACTTGGTATCCAGTAATTAATATAATTGAATCCAAAACCAAGCGCACCATTGCAAGACCTCAAGATACAGTGAGAACTTTCTGCATAGATCGGAAAGCAAACAACAACTAAATATGAGGGTACCCCAGATCAAACTTTGACACTAGGACGTCAAGCACCTCAGTCCTTCCATCACCATGGTTTACAGGAGCCAAAACGTCGAAGTCGTCGGAGATAAAAAAACGCGATAAAATCCTTAAAATTTGTTATATTTCAATGACTACAACACATGACAATGACAATGACTTTCAATGACTACAACAATGACGCCTGTGATATCATCTGTGCACCTTTTGAGACGACGTCCTGCTCGTGATCATCATTCCAGAACCTTGTAAGGAATTCCCTTATTTCAGATTAAGTTTGGACATTTTTTTTTTATACATTATAGGCAAGAATTTGATCCCGATCTCACCCGATGGCAAGTGACGATGAGATCTACGATGGCGCATACTTGCCTAGGTAGGAAGGCGGCAGTAGATCGAGACGCTACATTCACTAGGCACATGCAGCGCAACTGATAATTTAATTTCATTTAATTTCAATAATTTTACCTACAAAGTACCCCAAAAACGTATACAATGTACAACGAGTGAAGTGAAAATCCTGAAATAGATATCCGCTCTATATCCAATAGAGTTGATTCCGGCCGCTTGCTGACTGATAGATCCCACTCATTAACGCGGGCCACGAGCCGGTGATCAGCGAATTCCCCTCGCTTTAAACGCTGGCGTCATTGCCGGGCTATGAAAAACGCTACGCTTGTAACGTCGCTACCTTTAGAAATTCATATTTCGAACAGGTATGCTCCGTTCGCGTGGTTCCATCATATTCCATCCATTTCGCAACTAAAAGTACCTATCATATAAAGCAACTTTTTTACACTCTTACTATAATCTATACTAATATTATAAATGTGAAAGTATGGATGGATGGATGGATGTTTGTTACTCTTTCACGCCCGAACGGCTGAACGGATCTGGATGAAATTTGGCACAGAGATAGATTATAGTCTGGAATAACACATAGGCTACTTTTTATCCCGGTAAAATGTATGGTTCCCGTGGGATAGATGTTTTAATTTTTCATACTTTTTATCGCGGGTAACACCGCCGGGCGCATCTAGTAAGTTATATAATTAAGTCTGCCCGCTCTTATTATGTTAACTTTATGCTGATAATTACTCGCAATTCGTTAGCGATCAACAACTTTTCATTGCCTAATAATGCTTATGTTACTAAATGGTATGTCTAAGTTAACTAAACAAGCGAGTTATCTCGGAACTTTGATCAGTAATATTGCTTTGAATGTTCACAAGAATGAAATAAAAATAAATTTGGCCTGCCGGACAGCTGATTGGTTGCGAAACTTTCGTAAGCGGTAAGTCACAATCGGCAAAAGTTCCTAAGCATCTAGAGGTCTGATCTGAAGTAATGCGATTTGTGACCGAACGTCCGACTCTCGTGGCCCAGCCAATAAACATCGCCGATAGACTGAGTGACGTAGGCATAGAATGACGTCGTAAAAACTCGCCTATCGTCGTAAATTGCGAATGGATAAGGGTTGGAAGTCCGTCAAAGGGGAGATCAATTTAAAAAAGTTACTACACACGTGGCTAATTGAGACATGTCGATCTCTTTGATAGAGTTTTCAAATTAGATCTATAAATTAACTTAAAATACACATAATACAAAGAAAAAAAAACTGATGAAAAAAGGCGTTAAGCTTTGATTTTATAATTGTATCGTCACGGCTAGCTAGGTTCTGCTCGCTATCAATTTTGAACCCTGCTACCCCCACTCTGATTTAAGCGTGATCGTATGAGCTTTGGAGTCTAACCAAATGATATCTAATAGCGAAAATCCATTTAATTGGTCTCGAAGTTTTTCTGTGATACTCGAACAAACAGACAAACATTCTGACAACAATTGCTTTGGATTCAGAGATAAAAAAAGAAAATTGTCTCTTAAATATAAAAAAGACTGGAATAACTGGCAAAACATCAAGCTGTGTTATAAAATAAAATAGTTCATATTTCTAAAGCAAACATGTGCTTTACTTTAAAGTTATTTACCGTTTTTTTATTATGCACCAAGCTACGAAGTATCTTAACGGTACATCTTCTTAAACACTTCAAACGCAATCAAATTCGCATCTAAAATGTCGTTCTCAAAAGCAGACTGTTAAAAATGTCTCGGCGTCAAATTACACATATTCAAGAAATTAAATAACTATGCTGAATTTGTATGAATCGTCCTGAACACATTCTCAGCAAGCGGAGTCAGCTGAAATGCTCAGACAATTCCATACCCAGAGACTGGTGATAATCTCCATAGTATTCATTTAGAGTTCCATAGCGACTTTTGATGCGACATTTTGTACTGTCGCCAAGCATATGGCGCAATGGTGTGCGATTAAGGTCGACGTTCGTTTCTCGACGTGTCGCTATAGTACAGATTCTTAGCCGTCGTCTAAAACAAGTATTTGAATAATAAGTCTATTTAAGGAATAGCATTCCGATAGTAAAAACGTTTCTTTCTCGATGTATAAATGTCTAAATTACAGGTTGAATGGTTGACATTTATTTGAATGAAAATCGATGTTTGGATCTAAAGAGCGTACAGAAATGAACACACGTATTTCAGGATCATTAACTATCTGTAGACACAATAGAAATTATATATGTTGAGTAACTAGGCAGTTTTTTTTTCAGCAAATAAAATATGGTAATTAAATAAAAATATTATTCTATTTACAGACCTACTCCACCAATAAAACGCCACCCGTAAAATAAATATCGGTCTAATGGTCTACATACCCAACATATCATTGTGAAATTCCATTTAATTTTTTCTTATCCTGCAGAATTCATCCGAGTCAGCTAGTTACGCGAAACAAAAGATTTCAAGAAATATTATCTTTTCTTAGAATTGGATTTCGATAGCAAACTCCTGCGACCATCAATATCACACTATATTCCCAACACCATTTTACGCACATACGCAAACACTTACACGTTTGCGTGTGTGCGTGGAGATATCCGAACGTGTATAGGTTTTTAAATCTGTTCACTGTCTCTGTATGGAAAACCAAGACCTCATCATCAGCGGGACCCACCCACCCACATGCCACTGGGTAGACGTAGTATCCAAGTACTAAATAGTATGTTAAGCAAACATGAACCTTATTGTTAGGTCTCTAGTTAATCTGCCTGCAATAAAGCAATGGTCATTATTAAAATGCTATTAAAATCGCAAATTGAATAGGCAATCGTTAATCACCGTTAAAATACTCAATGACAGTAATAAAATCGATTCAAAAAGCAATTCTTTACCGAAACATCCCATGCAGTCGAAGTCAATTTTCTAATGCTATATACGTGTTCTGAAATACGAAATTACTAATCAAAGGTATCGTTTTAGTGAACGTCAAAAGGAGGGAGAGGGGACAGATTTAGAATCCGGATATTGAGGGGACTTCAGATTTTTTTCCTCGACGTTACGACTCGCAACTGATGGCTAGCTGTCGCAGATGTAGTCATTTGAATTTAATACTGGATATGTTTTTATTATTTTTTTGTAAATTATTAAGAATAATTGAGATGCCTAATACTTCTCGAAATATTCTTTTGAGGGTTTTTTTTTAAATATTATGATCGAAAATATAATATGTTGCCATTAACAAATCACGATGCCACAGTGAAAATGCTACAACTTTTTTGGAGGTAGGTTACTTCAGCAGCTTTTATGACGGTTTTAGAATTGAAGTACTTTAGGTTATTTTTTGTAATAGGTTGGTAGTAATATAATATTAGGTTGTTCTTTTAGTACCTTAATTACGAAAAGGGCTGAGAACAAAAATGTTGCCAAGTTTTTGCAACTTCCAATACTGAAAGAAGACCACTCGCCCGAATCCTCAGCCATGAATGTAGAGTACTTCTACAGAATATCAAGAGTCACATCCAGTATACAACTTTAATCTGTGTGTCTACTACGATAGGGCACTTTTTTCATCCCCTTTTTTCCTTTTTTAGTCACGCCTCATGTATTAAAGTGTTTAATTTGTTTCCTACTATGGTCCCAAGATGAATGGCACAAAGGACCGCTCGCCTCCTTGCTCTGTGATGGATGGCACTTTTGGGGAAGACATTGAATGACATCTGTCGAGTGATGGTTGCCGTTTTAAAATAGATTATGTTTTATTGAATTCGATTTTTTTAAAGTGAGAGCGGCACATTTTTTTTAGATCGTTCTTCATGGGCTTAGCAGTCAATGAATAAAATTTTTTTAGATCGTTCTTCATGGGCTTAGCAGTCAATGAATAAAATTTTTTTAGATCGTTCTTCATGGGCTTAGCAGTCAATGAATAAAATTTATTCTCTGTTTCTAAATTTGAAAGAGGAGATCGTGAAAACGTTAGAATGGATTTGAATAAAACTTAGTATATTGGAAGCAGTGATTGCTATGTTGGTAAACGTCTGCCTTGGTAACGAGGATCGCAGGTTCAAACTCCAGATCGCGCCTATGTGATTACTGGATTTCATGTACAAATCTCATTTTTCAATCAAAAAATGTTTAGCTTGGATTTTATTTGGTATTTTAAGCAAAAAAAAACAAATTAAATTTATACTAATCTTACCAAACGAACACAGCAACTATACAATCCACACTAAGCAACGCGTGTATTATGGGTACCGTACAATGGACTGGGGGCGAACCCAGTATATAATACTTAAATAGAAATTAAACATCCACGACTCGGGTACAAACATTCATGCTCATTACTCAAACATTGGTCCCTACCAGAATTCGAACGCGGGACCATCGGCGAAGAAGGCAGGGTCCCAACCAACTGAGCTAATCAGGTCGTCAAATTAAACTCCACAAAACATAGTACCTACCTTATAAGATTGTATAGCTCTAATAATTATTCCGAGCACGTTCGAGGACTTTATAAGCGTCTCTCGTATTATATAAATACGGGTACATTAATTAAATAAAGCCATAAAATAAAGCGATAGCTTAAATCCCCCCGGTATATGCTGAAGCCATGTTAAAGCGCATTAAGCGCTTGCTATCACGTCCAGTGAGACCAACAGCATATTTCATTTCGTAAAAATTACCTGTAGTATTAACGCAAAGTAAATAATTTTCGTGTGGCAATATTGAATAAGCCAGAGAAATTAAAAAAAAGATATACAAGCACAAGTTATTGGCCGATCGTAACTAAAAAAAAAACATTTATTCAAACTGAATGTTTGATCAAATAATTTTGACATTTGACATTTCCCGCATTTGACATTTAAGATCGAATTTCTAATAATAATTCCTTAGTGTACCGCTAGGATACTTCTTCTTCTTTCTTTACAAAATGAAATGCGATGAAATAAAATGGATATGAAAATGGCCTCACCCACCACTTAGCAGGTATTTTGCCAATGTCAAGTAATTAATAGCAATAAAACATTCAATAAATACACACTATAAATAAAATAATGGATGTGAAATGATGATATTATGAAAATGGCGACCGCTAGGATACTTAAAATTTATACTCCAAATTTCATATCTTAACGTACACCGGGATAGGCTGTGCGTTGTTTACCAGTCACTCAATGTCTACCTACTACCAAGTCAGTGGGATTTTTCATATATTTTTCAGCTCTCAGGGTAGCGTCAGTTCGGTGTAAAAGTTTTAGTTTTCAGCGTGCGTTTTTCACGTTTTTTATGTACCTAAACGACATTGATGGATCGCTATTGCCTCGTGTGGGGATAGACGATGATTCTATTAAATCATGTTTTTTTTTTATATATCAACGTGCAACTGATACGGATAACTTTTTTATATCAATTTTATAACATTTTATCATTGAATACTGAGCGTGCTGAAGCCATGGATTTTAAGTGAGAAAATAATATTAGCTGAAAAATACACCATTCTGAATTATTTTTATTTGAACGTATTTAATAAGAATAGATTTTTCAAAATTTACCCTCCATATGTACAAATACAAAAAAAAATGGAAAGCAAAACAAATAAATATGAAAAATTAATACTTATGAAAAGTTGTATTTCTATTACACATAGAAATACAACTTTTCATAAGTATTAATTTTTCATATTTATTTGTTTTGCTTTCCATTTTTTTTTGAATCGTTGGATTGCTAGCTAAAGCTTAAGTATTTATAACTAAAACAAAATAAACTGAATTCAATTCCACCTCCTCGCCATAACATTTTTCTACACTGGCGGCCAGAAAAATTGTAGACCCGTTTCCTTGCGATAGCACGGTTCGTTTAGCAGCGATCGCAATTAATTAGCGACGGTCTTGTTCCGGGTCGAGACCTGGAATCTCGTGGCTTTCCGATAAAGTATCTCGGAGGAAAATTCTTGTGGAACCCCTTTTTTTGCTCGGCAATGTAATATTTTAGAGGTATTAGAAGGTTTTTTTTTTGTAATGAGAATATTTTTATTGCACATTATCCAGTGGAATTCATCATAAGACCTTAGTATGAAAACATCTTATAAGAAGGGAATGTTTAAGAAATCTGTATGAACTAGAGAAAAAAATGAGAATGAAGTACATGAGTGAGATTTAATTCACTGACATGTCGTATTATTTTCGAATTCACCCGCTGAAGTTCCGCTGAAAAATAGACCTTCTATGCCTCTGAAAACTATCAGCTCTCAAAATATATTATGAACCCGGAAAGGATTTATAAATGTATCATCTCCGTCGGGAATGGAACCCATAACCTCTAGTAATATAATGTATGCGGTTGAACCTTCACATGAATTTAGGAGATTGAAATATATCTAAAAGCGTAGATACAGAAATATATTTTCTTTGAATTACAAGAAATTTATTTTCAGAGCTTTTGTTACGTGAATGCACATTATTTATATGTATCCATGTAACATATTATATATAAATATTATTAAGTGTTAATATAAATAAATTTTTATAAAATTCATGGTTATCATATTGATTTCTTATATTTACGCGAATACTACACATTGAAATAAAACTAATTTAACGGATTTTATCACGTTTATTTTTATGTTTTTTTTTACGTTCCCGGCATTTCGGCAGTTTTACAGCAACCATGGTCACGGGAGGACTGAGGTGTTTGACGTCCTAGTGTCATAATTTGAACCGGAGTACCCTCATATTTAGTTGTTGCTTGCGATCCAATCTACGCAGAAAGTGCTCTCAGTGTCTTGAGGTTTGCAATGGTGCGATTGGTTATGGATTTAATAATATTAATGACTGGATCCCAAGTCAATCGAGTTTCTATTCTATCGATTGTGAATGTGACTGAGGTGTTTGACGTCCTAAGGCAGCCGAAACGTCGGGAACATTTCAATGGCCTCACGTATCATCCTTCGTCAGATTCGGTCTTCTTTTGCGAGGATCTATGGTTCAGATTGCAGACTGAAAAAAAAACACGATAAAATCCGTTAAATTAGTTTTATTTCAATTCATGATTATATTCAGTACTTTGTTGGTGACTCTAATGGGTATAGGGAAATTTGATTCGCTAGTCCATCCTAGATCAGATACAGATTCTAGAAGAACCGCACGCAGCCATAATGGATGGTAAATAAATTACTGAAAAAAAATACAACCGAATGAGAACCTCCTCCTTTTTGAAGTCGATTAAAAACATGCAATTCCTATAACACGGTTCATGGTGTAATGTCCACCCTTAACGTCAGCCATAGAAATACTGAGATAGATAGTTTTCTAGGCCAAGCCCTTACTGTTACGAGTTATATAATCAACTCCGCGTATTCCATCTCCCTTGCGCCCCAGCAGAGCCGCCTCAACAACCCGAGACAGATTTCAATTTAGAGTGTACATGTTTCTTACTTGGCCCTAATTTCCCGCACGATTGCGCTCCAAACGGATCCTACTGCTTCGTGTTTTATATTTGAATATTACCAGGATATAGGAGAGACTGTCGCATTCAAATTGAATTGTAGTTATTACTTTAATAGAAAGTTTGATATTTTGATGAAAAAAATGGGACCAATCTGTAAGCATATCCTTTCATATAAAACATAATTTTCCAAATCGGTTCATAAATGACGGAGATCTGAGGTAACAAACAACAAAAAGAAATATACAACCGAATTGAGAAACTCCTCCTTTTTGAAGTCGGTTAAAAATAGACAAAATAAATATGGAAAAATTATAAACCTAAATTATTTAGCAGTAGCGGTTTGATCGGATCAGCTGATCGATTCAGAATTTCGATAAGTTACTAAATCGATTTCTTAGACATATTTCAGAGCCATTCTAATTCCAGATCGAACATTCGATACGACTCAACCACTCGTTGTGTTTACAGATTAAATTACTACTATACAAGATACAAGACTTGTCGTAAGGTTGCGAATCGCGTGGCAAATTTACTTTGGTTTAGTCGTCCGTTAATCTTTTCCATACAATAAACTAAACTTTAATATCCAGAGCTTTTAGTGTCATAATACTAGATTAATAAGGTCCGGTACAGACATCTGAGATATCTCGTCTACTAAGATTATCTATAAGGCTGTCAAGTACAGAACAATGACCTGTCACGACTTCAAAAGCCAAATAACTGCTATCTATATACCCAGGAACTGACAGAAAGGCTAAAGTGCCTTTATACAGAAGTCAGTGTATACTTAACCCCGAATTTATAGACTTACTATAACTTTATCAAACGTCCTGTAGTACTGCGCAAAGTAAAACTCTTATGCGCCGTACTATATGTCGTTTGATAAAGTTATAGTATGTCTATAAATTCGGAGGTTACTTTATACCAAAAATATAATTATGGTAAAACTTTATTGATAACTGTTGATAGAATTATCAAATTAATTTCCTTTGCATCGCGTGGTCGGATAAAAAAAGAATAAGAGTAAACACACACCAATAACCTCATTTTAGTTTTTCATGGTTTTTTTATTTTTTTAACTTTATTTTAATTGAAAAAGTTTTGTCCAACCAACACTGATATGGACCCTCACAATAAAGGCCATCAGATATAGCGCGTGAGTCACAATATATTTTATTTTATTTTACGAAATAAATCTTTTTTTTTTATTTGTCTACATTAAATTTCGCGCAATGTAAAAAAATGGCTACGTCACAGTCCTAGTTGTCATCACAAAGCCTTTTCCTAACAAGTATACGCTTTAACCTCCCTCAAAATATAACAGGTCAACCTCGCATCTATGACAACAAACACCCGAAGAAAATACTAAGTGCCACTCAAACCCAACTTTTCGAACTAGGCATGTCACTCTCACTTATTTATCGTCACTTAGCCATCCTTACCGATGAGAAAGAAACGTTAATAAATCAAAAGTGCCCGTATTTGGGGAGTAGATGTGTCCCTTCCATGCCAGCCTACATATCAGGACGGATTATGAATAATAAAAGGCCCGAGGCGGAATACGATGGTCCCTATTACGTGTTCCTATAGGATCTGCGGCTCCAGCATAATATTCTTATGAATTGTTGCAGTGATATAAGTGCGGTCTGTGCAGGGAATGTCATTTTCACACCATAGTTTTTTATAAATAATAATATCACCAGACAAAGACACCAACTATATGGTCCCACACAAAGCAATGCTTGTATTACGGGTATATTACTTATATAGATACTAAACATCCACAACTCGGGGTACAAACATTCGTGCTCATCACACCTAGTTTGTCCCAACCAGTATTCGAGCCCCATCAGCGTAGAAGGCAGAGTCACTAAATGTCAAGTTATACAATTTTATTTTAATTGCCTTCACTCGCGCACGTGAATGAACACACAATGGTTAATATCCCACTAATATTACACATTATTTATCAAAGAAACACCTTTTTTAACCGACTTCAAAAAGGAGGAGGTTCTCAATTCGGTTGTATTTTTTTTTTGGAAATAAAACAAAATTGACAACGTCACGGTTCAACTTCCCGCCAAAAAAACGGATAAATTGTAATTTAAAATAAATATATAATTGTTAATTCTTTGATCTTGACTTGTTATTATTATTAACCGACTTCAAAAAGGAGGAGGTTCTACATTCAGATGTATTTTTTTATCCAAAACTTTGATGTAGTTGAATCAATGAGCCATCGCAACCACTTCTTATCCAGTTGCCTATTCCCACCCATCATGTGACTTCAACCTGCCTTAATGTCACATGTACAACCATTGTCAATAATTCAAGCGCAGATTGTCCATTTTCTGTCAGATACCTTTGTCAAGTGTCGACGTCTGTACCCATTCAGTCGAAGTTTCTGGAGCTAGCACATTTTTATATTACGAATTTGACGAGGTAAGCACTTGTTAGAGTTTTTGTATGTCAAAAATGTTTGACGATCTGAATAGCTCAGTGGGTAGATGACGACCCTGCTTTCTGTGCTGCGGGTCTCGAGTTCGAATCCTGGTAGGAATTAACATGATGTGATGATCACGAATGTTTAATATATACCCAGTCCATTGTACGGTACCCATAATACAGGCGTTGCTTAGTGTGGGACCGTTAGCTATATCACACTTGCTATGATCTCAAAGCGTAGCATGTAGCAAACCTATATTAACAAACCGAGTTTTTTTTTCTCTACTTTTCCATGTTCATAAATCCCCACCAGTTTACCGTCATCAGTATACTAAATTTACATAAAGGGGGTATGTCAGACCATCATTGGATCCAATTAGGTTCTCGTTGCGCCAATCCTTCCAGAAGGCTTTCTTTGCACCCTTCCAATTCTTCCAATTCTTAATACCCTAGTCTAAGCTGGTTATCTTTCAGAAGACGATGTGAAAATATTTGAATTAAGAACTTTGTTCAGGCATCTTAACCCATAAATTATTATTATAAATCACAAATTAAAGATTAGAAAGAAAAAATAAAATACAACTACTTACTTATGCTAATATAATGTATATTTTATCTGTAAGAACAGGCTTATCAGATTTAAACTAATTGAGAGCTTAATTTATTAAGATCACATAGATTCTAATGTAAAGGCCAAGACTCACTAGTCAGCATAGACAAAATAATCTACAAACATATTTTTCATTCATCGGTTTTAACAAAAAATATTTTCTTTACACTTTAGCGCGTGTATTTAGTTCTACATAGCGATATAAAGTCTTTAAACATAAATTAAATGCTTTTAAAACAACTCTGAAAATTCTTCATGCTAATAATACTTACATAATTTCCAACACATCTCTCGTCAGTTTTACATTTCCAACACGTCCAATTCGATGTTGTGCCGTGGACATCGGCCTTTATTGCGACTGCCATTAATATTCAAAGGGCGGGCCAATCAAGCGAGCCCCATTTAATTTCGACGAAGCAAATTATCGAAATATCTCATCGAGACAGATTTACAAGCAATTAGTTAGACCTCACTGATAACAAGTTAAAGGTACAAATAAGGTAATGGTTTGAATTTATGTTAAGTGATTGTGTTACTCTCACACACACACGGTTAAAACTATGACAATAGGACGTCAAACACCTCAGTCCTCCCGTGACCATGGTTGCCGTAAAGCAGCCGAAACGTCGGGAACGTAAAGAGATAAAATAAACGCGATAAAATCCGAAAAATCACTTTTATTTCAATGTGTAGTATTCGCGTAGGGTTTAAGATAATTTATTTCTCTTAAGAATTTTACATTCACTTATCAGAGAAAACATAAATTTTATTATAGATTAGTATAGGCATTTAGTAGGCACGTACAGTGGGTAGTTAATGAAAGCTAACAAAATACAAAAGACAGTGGGTAGATCGAAAGTAATTTACACGGATTGCTCGAAACATAGCAAGGATACAGCGCAACTAGATGTGGCATAAGAATAAAATGTAGTGCGGATGCGTTGCACTAGCATTTGCTTATTAGGTAGTACTTAAATAGTTTTTAAAAAAAATTTATGGACTGTGTTTCTTTTATATCTTTTGGTAGATCATTATACAACTTAGCTCCTTCGTACAATTAGACTTTGTTTCCCGTAATTTGTTCGCGGAGAGTGGAGTTTTATGTCATTTGCACGTCTAAGGCTAATTTTGTGAAATTGCTGTACTTTAGTAAAGTTAATTTGCGTATGTATGTCTTTAGCCAGAATTTTACGTATTAATGTGCAGTTTTGATATATGTATGTTTGTGAGACAGTTAATAAACTTGTTTCTTTATATATTCTTTTTGTAGATGTCTGAAAATCATAATTAAATAATACTTTTATTAATTTGTTTTGGGCAATTTGCAATGTGTTTAAATTTGTTTTAGCTGCGTTTCCCCATACTTCGATTAAGTATTCTATATGTGGTTTAATCAGAGAGTTATATATGATGTAACGTACTTTCTGGGGAAGGCATCTAATAGTACCGCGTAAAGCGCCACTAAGGGCAGTAAGTTTAGAGAGTTTTAGTATTCGCGTAAATATAAGAAATCAAATCAATTAGCCTCTTCTTGGTGTCATATTCCCAATCTGATTAATTTCTCCGTAAACTCCGGATAACTAGCATTTCTAACCAGCCCTTTGATTTATTTATTTATCAATTCAAATGAATTTTAAGACTTCAGCGATGCGAATAAAAGAATCGAAATTATTTTATAGCGGGTAGGTCCCATAACAACTTTAAGCACTTCGTCCGCCTTGTCAAATCCTATTAAAGAGTCATCTGTTACAGTCTTAACAATTTCATTAAACCATCTGTGGTACAAGTTTCCCTCACATGCGATTTCATAGACACCTATAACTTTAATAAAGTTAGTATCTCGCGTTACATTGTAACAATTTATGTTTACTCATCGGGCAAGCGGTTCACGTTTTCTATCTTAGGGAACGGAGTACAATTTTTCAGTCTATGCCCGAGTGATGTATATAAAGTAGGTACGTGGGTTCAGAGTTTATACGGGTGTGCACTTTTTAAAATTATTGTAGATTTGAAATAAAACTAATTTTAAGGATTTTATCGCGTTTATATTATGATTTTTACGTTCTCGACGTTTCGGCCGATTTACAACAACCATGGTTACGAGAGGACTGAGGTGGTTGACGTCTAAGTGTCATAGTTTGACCGGGGTGCCCTCATATTTAGTTGTTGCTTGCGGTCTGATCTACGCAGAAAGAGCTCACAGAGTCTTGAGGTCTTGCAATGGTGCGCTCGGTTTTAGATTTAATGATATTTACTAATGGATCCCAAGTCGGTGGTAGCACCCAGTGTAATTGCGTAGTTAGCAGATTGGCTCTTAAGTTGGAAACTTCTTTCTATCGCCCGATGCAATAAACAAATGAGGTTATCTCTTTAATAAGAGTGTCTTAATACACACAGCCAACAAACCTGACTAGCTAACAGCGATGAGCTTAAATAATCATTTGTATAAAACTAAATCCTACGTAAAATATAAATATTAATATTAAAAAATGTAATAAAATGTTTGTTTAGGAGGAAAAAAATAATTGAACAATCCGTTTAAAGTTAAACCATTTGGAAAGAAATAACCTTTCTTTTGTGTTTTCAAGATCTTTTACGCCTCTTCTCATTTCAGTTGGAAATTTCAATACCGAGTGTTAATAATATTCATAATTATTGTATTTTTCCTTTTAGAAATTTATGTAAAATTCCCTGCAAAAATACGTGTTGAATTTTAAGCTTGATGAAAGGGAATAATTCATAAGAATCTTGGACTTACTCAGTGTACTCAGAAATTATACTACTTGCAAAATATTTATAAAAGCCTTAAGTGTATTCTTTTATTTCCAGTTACTCGTTCATAAGTGCATTTTGGTTAACGATATGCTACAGCTATTTCTGCAGCAACATACAGCTATTTCTGGGTTTCCTTCTTAAGTATATACCGCATCGTTTTAGGCTTATCAGTATCTGCAAGTGTCATTGAACTTAATCTCTCAGACAAATTACCTCCCTCTTCTACCACGATTTTATTGCTTTAGTATGGATCCATAAGACAATAAAAAAGAACTCCAGCACTTGTCGCTAAAGATCCCGTAGAGTGGAAGGCGTAAAATAAAAATTTATGGTCGCTACGTTGAAATTTATCGCTCGATGTTCGGTTCTGCGTATGTAAATTGCAAAATAACAGGTAAGTAATCGGTTTAAAGCTTATTCATATTGGTGTTATGTTTTGAAGATGGAAATAAATTATATACCTACCTTTGTTAAATTGGGTGAAATAAATTATATCCCATTCTTCTCCGATTGATCTTGCGGTTATATAACATATTTAAAACCTATCCTTTTGCTCTTAGAATATGTCGTAGTCTATCAAAATTAAAGTCTATAGCTATCATCCACAGTATCATGTTGAAATATGGTACACTCGACTCTACACGACCTCTCGACTTTAAATCAGGTACTTAAGCCGCTAGTCAGCTCTATGCTTGCAAGTAGAGCTGGAAACTAAATCCTTTCTAAAAACTAGGTGAGTGGGGCGGCAGGAACTGACAGCTTAGAGATACTAAGTAACTGAGTAAAATATGGGGGCAATTAACTCAGTGGGGTTTTGTTATACATCTCTAGAGAATCTCTAGAGAACACGGAATAAACCTCTATTATAGAAAAATTGGATTTTTAGAGGGAATTGGTATCTTACATCTTTTTTTGTATTTTCACTATACCCTTATGAGAATGCTGTCATCGTGTTTCAGGTATCCTGAAACACTGAGTTAAAATGAAAATCATTGGCTATCTGTTTATGGCTGGATTTCTGAGATAATGAATTCGTTTTATCTGAGTATTTCTATCTCGCTTATGGAGAGAATTAAGAAGTTTTAAATTTCTCAATCGTAATGCAGAATAAATAGAGCCTCTAACATACGAGAATAATTGATTTCTTATATTTACGCGAATACTACACATTGAAATGAAACTAATTTTACGGATTTTATCACCATGGTCACGGGAGGACCTCCCGTGAGTCCTCAGTGAGTTGCTGTAAAGCAGCCGAAACGTCGGGAACGTAAAAAACCTAAAATAAACGTGATAAAATCCGTAAAATTAGTTTCATTTCAATACGAGAATAAAGCTAGCAATTTTATTAACTCTATAAAATGTTCCTATTACAAATAATTTAAAATACATCCCGAAACCCCGCAACTGGGGGCTACAACATGTCAAACCATCGGAAATCTACATTATTTATGGAATCGCAAACAGCTAGTAGACCGTCGTTAATAGTTTATGGGTCCTGCACTGACGGACGGACGACAAAGCGGTATTATTAATCCCCGGTACTTTGTAATTAGTATGACTAGGGGTTGAATTATTAACCATTAGCAAATGTAATTATATACTATAGTACTGATTAAGAGTTTTATTGTACGGTGTCTTCAGAATGCTTCATCTATCTATATAATAAAAATCAATTGCTGATCGTTTGACTCGCTAAAACTCGAGAACGGCTGGGCCGATTTAGCTGATTTTGGTTTTGAAATGTTTGTCGCAGCCCAGGGAAGGTTTACCCGGTGAGAAAATGGGGAATAGTTGCAAGGACGAAAAATAAGTCTTTATTGTGCTTTATTTTTTCTGACTGTCAGTTGGTCTGTCGAACGTCAAACGAAAGGTAAAATAGCAAATGGCCCCACCCACAACTTAGCGGGTATTTTGCCAATGTCAAGTAATGAGGAGAGTTAATGTCGTTAGAAAGGTGATACGAAGTACACCGGGTCATCTAGTAAAATATATATAACCTACTTGCACTTCTTTAGCATATTTGTCATCACACGAAGCCAGAATTTCGATATGGTTTAAATAAAATCCTCACAAAAAATCACAATTATCATTTTGTTAGAAACAAATTGTATTTTATAAATTAACATTAAAATGGCTTCTCTTAATGATAACAAATGCACTTATGAAGCGCTTGTTCGAAGACTAGTACACCCTTTCTGAATTACTCTGTATACAAAATATATTATAAGGGTATTGATAGTAGATACTATAAGAACTCGTATGTTATATCGGGGTCATTCCTGCTTGGGCCTCTAGCCTGCTAACACAATTGACTCGCAATGAAATGGCAATGGCTTTGTAATTGTCACTATAAAAAGTGCCAATTATCCAGGAACCCTTCCACTTCCCGGAATGAAAATAGATTATGGTGTTAACCCTGTGTAGGTTATCCCCATGCCCGACTACAGTAAAAACCCCCTAGTAAATTTTTAATAACACACTTTAAACACTTTGTAACTATCTTATCGTATTGAATGCTAACAACGCAATTCTGTAGCTGATTTGAATAAAATATTCAAATGAGATAATTTAGAGATCGTTATTGAAATTATTAAATGAAAATGAAAAATGGACTGAATCACAATTGAGAAGCAATCATTATTATTTAATTTGATACGTAATTTTAATAACTTCGTGACACTCATTAAAAATATTATTATCGGCAGAAAGCTCTACCTACTTATCTTTTACAAATTAATTAGCTAACATGATAGACGATATCCTGTCCAAGGCCAGATTTTTCAAGAAATATGATTTTATATTCTTGCCCTGTAAACCTTATTCGGATTATTACGAACATTTGGCGGAAAAGGGAACATCTTCCAGCCAGGCGGGTAGTATCTTTTATATATGTTACGTTATCCGAAAACTCCAATAGCGCTTTTCAGGATTGTATGGGGAATCATCATTCGGTTTGAATGTTGTCTGCCGCGCCATCTGTGTATCTTGTGGCGAGATTGAAGAGGTCACTACAAACATTAAAAAATAAATCATCAAATGGGTCCAGCCGATCTCAAATGAGAAGATAGATTAATTAACCATCCGTGAATCGTGTTGTATAAAAATGTGAGTTACTAGTTTTAAAAGTAGCTGAACTAAATAATTTTAAAATTCACCACTTTTTCCTACTACTAAAATTTAAATTTGGAGAAATATGTAGAGACCTCAAGAATGCCTTATACGTTCGAAGAGACTCGCCCTATAACATAATTTTCTAATTCGGTATAGGCAAAAAATATAGGCACTAAAGCTAAGTATATTTGAACACTTAGCTGTACTTAAAAGTAACATATTCTTTTGTTTCATTTCTTGTTTTATGCCAGCATCAAAATAACGAAAGTAAGCAACGTTTTTTCCGCCATGTTACTGATATTTTGTGAACACATTTTTATTCCGTTAACCACGTTTTATGTATGTATTATTTATAGATAACAGCTAAGAACAGATTTATGGTAATGTAATCCGTAAAAGGGCAAACCGCTACCATGGAAGGAAAGCTTGTTATGAATAAAACAAATGTTGTAGTAATTTGTTTTTTTTAACATGGTCAGATTTGTAACATATACATTATTTCATCCAGATCCGTTCAGCCGTACAGACATGATTGAGTAACAAACATCCATCCATCCAAACTTTCACATTTATAATATTAGTGGGATTGGTTGTGAACTGCTGTGCAGACTCACGAGTTTGGCTCGGCCACATGACACGTGCGGGCTAACAGCGAGGCTAATGGCAGATAACAGCGTTAGCGCGGGGCGCTGCTAGTATTTTCCCAAGCCAGGCTCGTGAGACTGCGCAGCAGTCAATGCGTGGTTATTAATTATTATTCAAACATTTCCAATGTGTCCATGATATTAATAATGACGTTTTATACGATAAAGGTGGTTTGGGAAAATTAATCCTCGACTATAATGTACTTAGGTCGAATTATTAAAATTTAAATTAATTTGACCGTTAAAACGGACGAATAGGTAGGTAGGTTTTATATCATGTGACCAAAACCATACCTGTGTGGTCCCTAAACTAGTCATAGTTGTGTTATTAGTAACCTAGTAAAATTGACTGTGGTTACTTTTACCCAGACTAGGGAAAATATAATTTCTACTCAAACTCACTAGACTGAGCTGGTACCAAAAATTAATAAATAAATATTGCCAGACGAACACACCAACTATACGGTTACCACACTAAGCACCGCTTGTATTATAGGTACCGTATGGACTGGGGGTGAACCCAGTATACATTACTAGTGTTTTCTTCACATTATTGCTAGCGTTTTTTCGGTCATATCATTCCGTGGAATTTCATTAAAACGTCTGGCAAATTGGTTTTCTTTGCCGTATTTCTGAAGAAATACCTGCCTTTATTGCTTTGATTGCAATTACAGGAGTCAGTGAGAGAGAGCAAGCGTTTTCTTAATTGTGATACTTTGACAATGTAAATATTGATCCACATTCTTCAAAGATGAGGATACAGAATGAGAATTTATTTTTATTAATGTGACCATTAAGTATCATACTAATGAATCCTCAAAATAGTTACAAAATGCTAAGCTATAACTTTACACACTTTCGGAATGCCGTTCCTATGGAGAAGAACGGGCAAGAAACTTCATGGTCACTCTTTTAAAAAAGATCTTTTACATTTTTGAGCAGTACATTGTTATGGGTATGTGGGTACTATGTAGGAATAACTAAGCAGGCTTGCGCAGCTGGTTAGCATAAGATGCTGTAAGATATACTCGTACATTTTTTTTTATTACATATTAGGCAAGTATTTGATCTCGATCTCACCTGATGGTAAGTGATGATGAGATCTACGATGGAGCATACTTGCCTAGGTAGGAAGGCGGTATTAGATCGAGACGCTACATTCACTAGGCACATGCAGCGCAACTGATCTGACCCGCCGTCCATGCATACTGCAGGAAATTTATTTAAATGTATTTCATAAGACGTTTGTATCATTTTCGATACAATGGTCAGTGGTCACGCCTACAACCTACAGATATAATATTTTTGATTATATTTGCGTATAATTGATGAAAAGATTGACGAAAAATTCTAACTCTATGGGGACCAGAATTCTGAGTTGAATTCATGTTATCAAATTTTGTTGCAAAGCCACAAACACCCTGTATGCATATTAGTTTTTAAATTCCCATGCTACAACCGGCTATGCGTATCATTCAGCAACTTAAAATATAAAACCCATTTCGTTGTTTTATTTCAAAATCCTACTATCAAGCAATTTAACTCCAACAATAACGAAATCGCCCAATTCTCCGAACGACCACTTTATTTCGTAACTCGTAAACACTCACAAAGTAGTATTCCCCGAGATCACGTGAACACGTATCTCCTTGACCCTGCCTTTGAAACTCCTAAAGTACCAGCAACTTCCTTACGAAGTTCCTCGGCAGTATTTCGGCACGTTAAAGCTTTTGTTTATGTTTCGGCTAAAATATCGCGTGAAGTATTTTAAAGCTACCATCAGTGTTAAGTTTTGTTGATGAGATTGGCGACCTAAGTTGACTGTGATGTGGTTGGTGGAATTGATGGTTAAAATGTTCAATAATTACTTATAAGGAATAACGAGGATTTGTGACGACAAAATGATGATGCAATCGAAATATATTAAATTATTGATGCTGGTTATACGGCCGCCCTGGTCCATTGGTTTGACGTATGTCAATCCAGTTCACCCTTTTGGATTGGTTACGAGTTCGATTCCAGTCGACGAAAATTTTAATATTTGTAATTTTCCCCGTAGCTGTTTCTGGAATCGTCGCCAGTAAAATTCTTGCTTAGTTTGAAACTATTGAATGCATCTTGAGATGTTTATTTATCAATAAAAAAATCAATAAACGAACATCAATATAGATCAAAATAATAATACCAGTACACAAACTACCAAAATAAATGTTCATGAAAATTCAAATCCAATTTAAAAACAGCGTTAAAATCGGTCCACGCGGTTGGGTGCTACGATGTCACAGACAGACATAGGGACTCAAACTTATAACACCGCAACACACGTGTCAGGGGTTAAAAATGCAAGCACGTGTCTCTGTAATACGGCATACAACTTTACCTGTGAAGTACCTAAGCTTATATATCACGCAAAACCCGCTGTTAGACGCTGCACCTAAATTGGCCTCTGTGAAAAATGTCAACATTGCACTACTGTGTGAGAGCAGATGAAACTAAAAAAACTCGCGCTTTTGCAGGCTCCGTATAACTTTGAAACATTATTTATTTGCAACAAGATATTTTTTATTGTATTCCTGAGCTCCATTTTAAATTGTGTAAATTATATTAGAATAGAGTTATTTTTTGCTATTCTTTCTCTCGTGTCTTTATAGTATTATTTATGTTAGTCATTACACTAATCTCATCGACATTATTTAAGTACATGAGTCTTTATTAATAATGAATTGTTAACCGCCAGTATAATCTAGTAGCTTACTATAAGCCCTAGGTTACTAGCTATGTCTTATCTTAATTATCAGTTTTGTTACAACTATCTTTCGCGTCTCTACATACCCAGTCAAAATTCATAACATATTTTATTCTACTATATCATCAAAAGAAGTGTATTTAGCTAGCGGTCGTTCAGGGAAGCGTTTCGGTGCAAAACTCTGTTCGCTTCGCTTTACATTCGAGTGGTTTTTCCGCTTGATATGATAGAGAACTGCGGATACACCCCTGTCTGTGTGGTGTTAGTTTCACGTTGGCTAGCGGTTTTTATTATCTGCAAACTCTTGTAAGGTGTGAATTTATTTCATAGAGCATTGGCTTTATTCGAAAATATTTGTGATTATTAAATTATTTCATTTAATTTGTTCTGATTCATGGGTACCGACTTTATTCTTTAGAATTTTTCTATAGTTTAATTTTTAAAACTAATTTTCAAATAAGCAACATTAAGTTAATCTTCAGACCAATTCGCCTAAAGGTGGCATCGTAAAGCACACCCTTATGTCACAAACATTTATACCTAATTACCCAAGCTGTTTTTAAAACTAGTTCACTGTCGCTTTAACCCAACCCTATCGTCTCTCAAAAATAGGCAGAAAAACTACAGAACAAATGCTGGCTGTTGATATTTCTGTTGGTCAAATACTCAAAAACTTAATCCTACAATAACATTAAAAACATAACGTTCCAAAATCATTTTCAAATAAAAAAAAACAAAGAAATAACATATAAGCACGCGTTTTTATTTATACATTAAGGAGCAGTTTACGTTCTTTTAAATAAAGAAAAAGAAAGCAACCTTTTGAACCGACTCGAATCATCTCGTACAGTAGGCTGCATTCACGGACCGAATCCTGTTGTTTGCCATTCAGTTGAACAATCAAATTAGGATCAAATACCGTATTAACCGCTTCGAAGGGATTGTCGTGTTATTTTTGTTAAGGTTCCGTCAGAAAATATCTGCACCTTTTTATTTTTGTTAAGGTTCCGTCAGAAAATATCTGCACCTTTTTATTTTTGTTAAGGTTCCGTCAGAAAATATCTGCACCTTTTTATTACCTTTTTATTTTTGTGCCATTTATAATTGCATATGCATTTAATTGTGTGACGATCTGATTAGCTCAGCGGGTGGTAACCCTGCTTTCTGTGCTGTGACTGCCGGGGTCGAATCCTGGTATGGACAAACTTGGTGTGATGAGCACGATAATGTTTGAACACAAGTCATGGATTTATCTATGTAAGTACTACTAGTAGTAATATATACTGGGTTCGCCCCCAGTCGATTGTGCAGTATACAATTATGAATGAGTAGTGACAGCATACTTGTCGTCCAGTCGTTTGCAGCGGGTGTACTCGTAGGTCAGTCACCCTTTGTGAAAAATCATCCGTGGCATTTGAAATGAATTAAAATAAAGAGTTCTATCCATCTATAACGTGAATAATAGAAATGAGCAGCTAACTTCTGTCTTACTCTAATGTCAACAAGTTCATTTATTTATTCCTAGTTACAGTCTTTTATTTATTGTTTCGTTTTTTTTTTCTTTACAAAAAATAAAAATGTACGGAATCCCTAACCTTCGCTTCAGCTTTGTATCCCATTCGCTGCTATTTCTATCACACACCCAGTCCCTTTGATTGCTTTGACGCATCAAATTAAATTACTAAAATCCAAACACAAAAGGAAATATATTTCTCTCTCGGGATTTCTCTCGGAATTCGTTCCTGTATGTTTATTTGTGGATCGCCGGTTACATATTGAGGATTCATATCATAAAATAAAAATATATATTTTCGTTTGCTAACGAGTTAGGAGTCTATTTGTTATAATTATGACTTTTTTTATTACGGAACGTTAACTTTAGTGTCTGCCACACTACAATTTGCTATGACTTTACATATATACTTGACACTGGCAAAATACCTAAGACAGTGACGCCATATATTTTTAAAAGAAGAAAATTAAATTATTTTTAAAAGAAGAAAATGAAATTATGTTTCCTTTTTTTATTTATGACAACCAGGACTGCCAGCTTCACATGCCCTCCGAAACCGAAGGCCAGATGTTGTAATTCGGCTACCCATCCAAGGGTTGACTTAGGCACGCGCCAGCTCATCGATAGTAATATACAGGTTGATTAAAAATGGATATACTAACCTTTGAACCTGCGCCTTTTTAGCACATTTGCAATCCTGATGTTTCGTCATAAATGCGATGTGTGTAAAAAAATATATGCTGCCAGCAATATGAGAATAGTTATTTTGTGAGGAAAAATTAAAAAACAAAATGACATACCAGAATGTTGATTTTACATAATGATTACAAATGCGTTAAAAAGCGCAAATATAAATTGAGCTTGTCTAGTTTAAAAAATAAATTGTATTCCTACAACATGACCATTGTGTTATTGTGAACAAGTTTTTTTTCAATTGACACATCCAAATGTTGAATTCATATAATGATTACCAAAGAAGGACTTTTTGGCGGAAAACTGAAAAGTCATGGCGTCAGTTATGTTTTAATTTCTAAAACTAGTGTTCCTGAGAAATATAGTGAGTGATATAAGTGGAATATTAACCATTATGGGTTCGGTAAAGTGCACAAGTGTAGGTAATTGAAACAGAGTGACGAAACATGGCTATTCAGTTTCTCACAAAAATCCATGAAAAATCTTTCGGTAAAGTATCCATCACTTTACTGATTGAGGGATTGGGGGGTATTTTACTTGGGCCTAGCCTTTGGGCCTGTGCATATGTTCAAAAACACAAATAATTTATATTACTTGACACTGGCAAAATACCTATGGTGATGCCAAATTAAAAAAAAAAATACCAAAGAAGCGTAGGCTTAGTATACCTTTTCTGAATCAACCTGTAGTAGATATTTGAGACATGTCAAACATGATACCTGCTTTAATTCGCTAATGCAAGTACAAGGTATGAGATCGCACGACAGAGAACCGCTAATAGCAATGCGTGATTTAATTACTATACCTACTAAATGTATAGTACATAACAATTTAGCTGATGTGTGTTAGTTAATTACATTTCATTGCCATAGAGTTACATTTATGGAGCATTCCAGTTAGAGCACCGGTTTGAATATCACCAATGGTATTCCGCTTTGAGCACCCGACGGGTGCGCTAGCAATAATACCATAGATCTATATCATCTATAAATTCCATAGAAGCAGTTTAATAAGTAGAGGTAATCCAAACTGCAACATTTTCAATATTTTCAAAAACTATTTTTTGTTAAGTGCGAAGAAAATAGTATTTTTTCCTTATTCTAAAAGAGAATAATCATTCAGTTTTAAATTTAAAATTTACACCAGAATCCAATCTGCACTCTCGTTTAGTAGCGCTACAGATAAGCGAGAGATGTGTAGAGCTGAGCGAGGGATACAAAGCCAATAAAATCCGAATAAATAATTATTGCATCGCTTCGCTGGGTCGTGCAGTCAAAAATGATACATCCAAGCTAATACAATATTGATACAATACAGCGGTGTGTACCCAAAAATGCTACACCCAAGCGAAGCGGTGTGAATCCAAAAATGCTACACCCAAGCGAAGCGGTGTGAACCCAAAAATGCTACACCCAAGCGAAGCGGTGTGGATCCAAAAATGCTACACCCAAGCGAAGCGGTGTGAACCCAAAAATGCTACACCCAAGCGAAGCGGTGTGAATCCAAAAATGCTACACCCAAGCGAAGCGGTGTGAACCCAAAAATGCTACACCCAAGCGAAGCGGTGTGAACCCAAAAATGCTACACCCAAGCGTAGCGGTGTTAACCTAAAAATGCTACACCCAAGCGAAGCGGTGTGAACCCAAAAATGCTACACCCAAGCGATGCGAGCGGTGTAAAGTCAGAAATGGCACCGCACAAGCACTCTGAAGCCACACCTTTACCGCACTTCTATCTTGCGTCGCTGAATCTATTACCATTTTATGCATATTGGAAGACTCCCGAGCGGCGTGTTATCTATTTTTCTCTTACACAATTATTGTTGGTGACTGCGTTTTAAAAAATTGCACTATGTAAGTTTATAGCGACGAAGGAATTATACGAGCTTTTTTACAGGCGTGAAGTGAAGAGTTACTACAGTAATAATACAGTTTCACTTGAAGTTACAGCGCCATCAATTTATTTTTTTCAAGTAGCCATAACTAGAATAAGCTTTGTTATAAGTCTAAGTTTTTCCCTACTATGTATGTGTAGACACGACTTTATTTTACACGAGTGTGAACGCACACTTAGCCGTGTGCTGTATGTGTTAACCGATCCTCCTTCAATAACTGGCAGAAAAGTCTGTACTGAATCTAGCTCTTAATACTATCCTTAGAAACCTATTGTTAGAATCAAAACTTTTGATTTTAGTCAAAACCATTGACTTAGCTTTTATTAGATTAACGTTTGTTGGAAATTAATCTTATAAAAAGCACACTATATGGCATTATAAAAGGCTCTAGCGTATTCAGCAGCCAATTCCTTTTCCAAGACGTTGAATTACCAAAATATATTAGCGTAAAACCAAAAACAAGGGGAAAATTTAAAGTATAAATACTAAGAAACAAAATCCAACGCGGCCAATCCACTTACGAATATTGTTCCTTTCCAGTAAACAGGTTTTTAATTTAACATCAAAAATAAATTACTGGCTCGAGGTTAAATTGAAACGCTAGTAGGCTTATTCGTTCCTTCTTTCTTGCCAATGAATAAATTAGCATTTTATCTAAATGCGCTATCTCTTTAAAAAGCGCTTTCCGGACATTTCGGGGCGTAAAGGAAATTGTGCTGTGAACGGAGACGCTTTCAATATAACGTCTTGGAATAATTTCGGGATATAAATCAGTTCTCGCGAGTACTAGGCTCGAATTCGATCGTTTTTAATTTGATCTTAGATAAAATTAAATATAACATTTTTGGTAACGTGGCGTTGGGAGAAAATAGAGTTAGAGATAAAATATAGTCGTTACCGTTAATGGTAGGATAGGTTCTAATGTACACACGGGTATAGCTAATGTAGTAGATATATTCATATGATATATCCATACGAGGGCCGCTTCTTTTTTAAACCACTTAAAAAAGGAGGAGGTTCTCAATTCGATTGAATTTTTTAATGTTTTTTACCTAAGAACTCCGTCATTTATAAACCAATTTGGATTTTTTTTTATGGATATATACTTCCAGATTGGTACCATTTTTTATCAAAATTTATTTTTGATGATGGGATCTATGAAGTATTGAGAGAACTCCTCAAATATTATAGGCATTCATATAGCGATTTTAGTATATTCATAAACAGGTCAACCTTTTACTGAATAAGGTACACAATAAGGGTCCCTTTTAAAATTAATTAAGATTGATATTGTAGTTCTTGTTATATTTATTTATTTATTTCTTTGAATCTCTGTGTATCTTGCGATGATGTTATAATTTTTATACCTATTATTCGGTATATTATTGAAGTAATTGTGTATGTTCTCTTAAAAAAAAACAAAGAGACGTTCGCCACTAGAAGAGTGTTACAAGAAATGCCCCTTTTATTTTAAGAATAATAAAAGAATAAGAACTTTATCGACAGGAATATGAAACTAAGCACATCACACAAAATAAATAAGTATCGATAGCGCAAAAAATCGAGAACCATCAAATGTCGTAATCTCGATTCCAATTTCGATTCGATTTACGACTCGTTCCGAGTGGTATCAGAAAGGGGCGTCTACTAAACGCCATCGTATCGAGTGATCGTATCCTTAACAGATTCTCGAAGCCGGCAGATTGCGGCTGCCGGCGTAGATAATGTGTGTGCCCGTGCGCTTGGGTTCGTGATGCATACAGATTTGAAGTTCGGGCTACATATTATATAAGTGAGATATGTGTAGAAAGAGAGAACCTACATCTATCGTGAACCTAAGGTTGTATTAAATGAGGTCCAATTTCATAGAAAGCACAAGGTGGACCGATGATATCACACGCGTAGCAGGAAGCCGATGGATGCGAGTGGCGGAGGACCGAGATGTGTGGAAATCATTGGGGGAGGCATATGTCCAGCAGTGGACGTCTTTCGGCTGATAGTACAGTATATATATAGTATTACAGAAACCTTGGCTGCACATAGTGTTAGCCAAGGTTAGCCAGCCAAGGTTTAGCCAGCCAGTAGATTAAATATTTGACCGTGTTTTAAGTTGGTAAATGCCATAATTATTATCGAGGCCTTAAAATTACTTGAATTAAATTATTTACAAAAATAATTATGTCAACTTGCACCCGAAAGCTCTCCCTAATAATATGATTTGAGCGCGCAAACACTATAATATCTCCTGCGCGGTTCCCTTTAGGTTGGCCCCCGTGACCGAAATTCGGTCAGATGACCTACTAAATACTGACCTGATCAATCTTGCTAGGCGACTTATTTAACCGTAAGTATAACACACAATCTTCGGGTCCAACGTTAATATTTGAATACCGCAGAAGGCGGATGCCGGCTGTCGGAAAATATATGCCGTAAGGGAATAAAATTTGTGAAAGGAAATTTTTAAATCACGCCACCGTGTTTAATGTTGTGTACATACGTTCCGAGTGTGTAGGCACTCGTAGATAATGCTTATACATTACATAATGCTTGTTCAGACATGAATTTGCTAGTTTTTAAGGTATTATCTTTTAGGGGCAGGTTCAGAAGAAAACATCGGGGATGATTGAAAGACATTCACATTTGCAGCGGGAACTGGTACATGCTTGATCGCACACACAAACTACCAAATAGGTAGAGACGGTGACACCGGACCACATAAGTAACTTATGTATATTATAGTATTATATATTATAATATACTTAAAAATACAAATACAATTCCCAACAAGAGCAACACCTCAGTATGCTACAGTAAGTCACCCGTCGCTTTGAAGACAACTCATACGTATCTTGGCAGCAACAAATCACGTCACACAATCGCTACAAGATTGAAGTGGATATTTCGCAGATATATTTCCCCGTGAGCGACCGCGGGGTGGCGGTTGAAATAACAAAATAGTCTCCAGAATCCAGGATCCACGGAGTGTGGTGTAAGGCATAGACATAATAGAGCAAATAAAAACTATAGTAAAAATGTATTAAGCAATTTTGCTCATCTCTGAATCAAAACAAGTTTAAAGTCGTTGTTCGTCTGTTTGTTAGAGCACCACGGAGAACTTCTAGGCCAATTTCAGCGGAGTCATATACCATTGGATAGCGTATGGCTACACTTAAAATACATTGTTAGGGTTCAAGTTTCAGAGCAAAATCGATGGTTTCACGGGCGGAGCCGCAAGTAAAAGCCAGTTTGAAATAAATATCATCTGGTTATGAATAATAATAATAATATCGCCAGATAAGCAGGTACAATGGACTGAGGGCGAACTCGGTCTATCGTACTAATATCGAAATTAAATATCCATGACTCGGGTACGAACATTCGTGCTCATCACATAATATTTGTCTCTACCATGATTCGGACCCAGCACAGAAAGCAGGGTCACTGCCAACTGCGCTAATCAGGCCGTCAAAATAATATAAAACACGGATAATATTGCGTACGTGGTTAAGATAATAAGGTTGGTACGCTTATAGTATAATAAATAGACCTTTATTATCAATAAAAAATATTTGATTATGTTATCTCCTCTGTGAACTCCTCTCTCTGCCTTACAACCAGTTTCTCTCCCTCTCTCTTCACTTACGCCCGTGTAACACGATATATTTTAAACACATCACTTTGATAAATATCAGCAACGCTGCAGATAAATAATATGATATAATATAATATCGCCATACGAACACTCCAACTATATGGTCCCACACTAAGCAACGCTTGGTATGATGGGTAACATCTGTGAACATGTACAAGATCGCACCCGCCATTATATCAGATTTGATAAGCTACAGATCCTCGCAAAAGAACACCGATTCCGAACAAGTATATCCGATCCAGTAATTAATATTATTAAATCCAAAACCAAGCGCACCATTGCAAGACCTCAAGACTCTGTGAGCACTTTCTGTGTAGATCGGACTGCAAGCAACAACTAAATATGAGGGTACCCCGTTTCAAACTATGATACTAGGACGTCAACCACATTCCTTCCGTGACCATGGTTGCTCTAAAGCAGCCGAAACGTCGGGAACGTAAAAAATAATAAACGCGATAAAATCCGCAAGATTAGATTTATTTCAAAGTACCTAAAAGGCCAAAATCCAGGCATTTTTTAAAAAGTTACTTTATAAACCAATTATTTATTCAATTTTAATGACACTCACAGACAAGAACTTATGTAAACAAACAGTTTTGCATTAAACATCTGTAAACAACTTGTAAATTTGACGCAACAAAGACTTAGATATGGAAATTTAACATCAAAATCTGCTATGAAAATGCCAACAGTTGGGTTGTGAAAAAAAACTTAATAGCCTAGGGATGCGGATGATATCGACGATTAAATCGAGAGAATCGATTAAAAATCATCGACGACTTATCAAAATGTTCACAAAGACTTCAATATGGTACTATTGTCGACGATTGCAGTCAAAATAAGCAAGAAAAAATTAATCAGCAAGAACTGGCCGTATCAAAATAAGCTTGCATGTCAAACATATTTTAGCGATATACTATGATAGGTATGTAAAATGCAATTATTGTATTAAAAAAAACGCAATGAATGGAAATTTTTATGTCAATTCTGTCACATATAATATAATCAATTGTTAATGTCTATTATTAATTTGCAATTAACTGTTAAATATTCGTATTCCTATATAATAGTGACTTAGAAAATATATATTCATCGAAATAAATAATCGACTAAAATGATTTCCCATTCCTAGTTCGTTTGCATACTAAAATATTCAAACTTCAGTAACGACGTCTACAGCTATATTAATGTTCGATTCTAGAACAGAATATTCTAAAGAGCGGGATTTTTGCGAGGACGGATAGAGAATGAGTACACGATAAGCTCCAGGATAGAGCCCAGGCCGAGTCCCGGATATGTGGGGGAAGCGTGACTTATTTGGCAGTGGTTTATGAAGACAGTTTAAGTAAGCTGAGCTAAATTCTCCTTGAGAGAATATGTAAAGTTGACCAAGAAACTCCTCTATCACCTTAAGGTTGAATATCATTTGCACATCGTAGAGTCGCAAGGTCTATTTTTGTCATTTGTTATTTATTTGAATATAGAACGTATCAAAAGTGAACCTAAGTAGATTTTTTATTAACTAGGATTTTGTGTTTGAAGCCACTTTGATGGTTGACCTTACATGGTTACCTTCTATAGCGACTTTGGACATGATTTTTAATTAACTATAATATTATATTAATTACCTATTACTGGGCTATACTGGCTCATGATTCTAATAAACAAATTAATGAAAACACTTACAGGTTCTGTAGTTAATATTAGCGATTAAAATAAAACTAATTTCAAGGATTTTATCGCATTTATTTTGTGTAGTATTCGCGTAAATATAAGATATTAATTGTTGTATACAATTAACGAAACATAAAATTAATAAACTAAACCTAAATAAAAAACAAGGATACAATAACATTGCAACTTGATCGTGTTTAGATAATACAATCGTAGAGGACATTATTTTCGATATTGAGGCTGAGTCCGCCATTTTTTTATTTTTATCTGTCTGTCTGGCTGTTCACGTGTCATCAAAAGAACTGGATGAGTTTTAATGAAACTTAGTGAGGTGATAGTATAAAGCCCGTGTTGTGATATAAGATAGTTTTTATCCTGGAAAATGAAAAGTTTTACCGTTGGATAGGCAAGGAACATTATCTGAAAATTCACTAGGCAGATTTTTCTAGAACTTAGTATACATATAGTTTACCTACATTATCTACATGCCAATACGATACATGATTGATCCCTGGAAGTGAGAGGTGGATTGTCAATAAACTAATGAACAAATATACGTACGAAGTCGCGGTCACTACTAGTATAATGTGAATAAACAATTTCAATACAGATGCCCAAATAGCAATTAATTACAGCAAGACACATCAAACGTTTCAAGAGTACATAAGTGCCAACATATTGGCAACACAAATAGGGTTGCCACTGTTTTCTTTGTGAGACTAAAATATAACTTAGTCAACAAATTCATAACGAACAAATTTCGTCCGCTGTTATTTTTCATTCTCCCAATTATTATGGGCACCATAAAAAGTATTTCATCGCTTTATTTCTACCTGTTCGTTCCGCGAGTTTCTGAATTATTTTTTCGTGTTGATTTAATTAAAAATGCCATCCCTGATGTTTGTGTTTTGTAAGTCATGACATAGCATGGAGAGGACTTCTTTACACTGTGGTATTGAACGTATTTTTTTTGTTACTTTTGTTCAATGTACGGAAAGATTTGATAACTAAGCCCACTAAAACTTATTCTAAGCCCCTTGTTCTATGCCACTCGGCTCAATAAATCCAATACCGTGGGCTTAAATTCTGTACGAGGTCAATTATAGAATATGTTTCTTTATAAATATCTCGCCAAACCTATATCTGGTAAAAGCGTCGTCGCTATAAGATAAGTGCCGTCTAGACAAAACTTACTTGACTGAAAAATAAACCAATATTCTAGAGACACGTGAACATTCCGAAATTGTGTATGCCACGCAAGGCCAGTGCTGTAGAGTCTGTCCTAGAGCTGAAAACGTTTCATAATATTAGGTAAGTAATAGTGTTAGCAAAAGACGCAACGTCAGCCGTCAGACGCCATTCAAGAGATATTCTTGAGAAAACTTTCTCAATAAAAAAGCATGATGAATGATAATAGTTGGGTATAGATTAATACCCACGACAACACGCCATGACTGGCCATCCGTCTGACAAATTGATACACGAAAAATCGCCGGTCATTCGGACCGGGGCTTTGTTTCTGATGGCATTTATTATTTGTCATGGCGGTCCCCTCTTGTTGATATTCTTCACAAACGGATATTAATATTGGGACCTACAGCTCTCACGATTGGCGAACTTGTTCAATGAATTTTGTTGTGATTGAAATGTGAACGTTGTGGCATTGAATTACATACTGGAAATTAGTAAAAAGTACAGATAATTGCAAAGTTCGGTTGGCTGACCGGTTAAAGGTTCTTGAATGTCCTTTCACGGAACAATGGCCACACACGCTTCAGAAGAAGTTTCTAGAAGCGAGTGGCGAGCCATGTAAACCATTAAGTACAGCATTTATGAAACTTTAAGGTTACAATATTACCACCCGTTTGAAATACCGTTCCTGTGGAGAATAATGGACGAGAAACTCCACGGTGGCTTTTTAAAAAAATATTTTATTTATAAACAATCCTTGAAAATCTGATACCTCTGAGATTTGTATTCCAACATTCTCGGCCGTGTGTCACGGCGTTAAGCGTGTCGCTATTTACGTTTTCCTTTATTGTAGCCCCCATTATGCGTCGAATTGACGGCGATTATAACAAAATATCATCCGTCTTCCGTTCATTAAGGTTTCTCAGTACATAAAATTTGTTTTATTCAATCTTTTCATGTTTTAGTACTGTAAGCTCTCATAACAATTTGTGATAATGTTTCTTTATTATTTTATCTGAACAATAAGTGGTTAATTAATTTTCTCAATGCCACTGACATTATAAATGTGAAAGTTTGGATCGATGGATGTTTTTTTGTTACACACCAGAACGGCTGAACGGATCTGGATGAAATTTGGCACAGAGATGGATTATAGTCTGGAATAGCACATAGGCTACTTTTTATCCCGGTTGAATGTACAATTTTTAATAGCGTGTAACACCGCGGGGCGCAGCTAGTGTCACTATATATTAAGATAGTAGTAATATCTACTGTTAACGGCTCCATAAGGCACAGAAAACATATTAAACAGATACCCTACATAAATTAAAATTAAATTAAGATAAAAAATAAATTAAAATTAAAATTAGGCATGTTTCAGAATGGAGTGTAGCTTTCCAAATCCCCACCACCATTGGCCGGCAGGGTGCCCAGAACGCTGGCAGCATTGCCACGTTGAATGGCATTGGCAGATTAAATATAAATTTTAAAAAAATAATAGACATTGACACTATTCTGTGTTCTAAAAGCTACAAATAGGTACTACAAAGAAAATACAACTATGACACTAGGACGTCTAACACCTTAGTACGTCAAGTGCGAGAATATTCGAAAGCTAACCGTATACTTTATAGTCTACCGTATTTAGACATTTTGTATGGAGAATTGAAAGTTTTAAATACCGTCCGCTAGAGGCGCTTTTTAATTGTCCATACAACATATCTAAATACGGTAGACTATAAAGTATACAGTTAGCTCGCACTTGACGTGCTGTCCTCCCGTGACTATGGTTACTGTAAAGCAGCCGAATCTTCGTGAACGTAAAAACATAAAATAAACGCGATAAAATCCTTTAAATTAGTTTTACTTCAAAATTACTCAAATCTCAAATAGACATTAAAAGGCCCAATGAGGGGGTACCATAGGGGGGGGGGGGGGGGATCTACCTAATTCATCTCCCAGCATCCGTCGGGTCGGACATTAACATATCAATTTGCATACATTGTTATTGTCTCAAATTAACGTTCTATTGAGAGTAACGAGCTCTGAATGGAAGTTCCTGGATTTGGAAGCGTTAATTTGGGCGAGTTTTCGGAATAATACCCGTTGTATCTATGTAAGTACCCTTCGGCTATAAATTAGTTTGAAGTTAGCCAAGTTGTAACTTGGTTTCAGACTTGCAAAGATATTTCCTGGGTTCTAAACGTGACTGTGTCCGTACGAAGCAAAAAGATAGTTTCAAGTAGAAAATTCGTTTTTGCAAGGAGTGTGTTTAGGTCTTCTGTTACCTAAGTATTTCACATAATAGTATAATGAAAATGTGATGAATGTGTTATCATATTATTATTACTGTAACCAAGCAGTGATAGCCAAGTTGTTAAAACGCTCGCCTTGCAAACACGGTGGGCAAGACATCATGACGAAACCTACATGTCTTGGTCGAAAGTCATGTGAAGTTTACTAAACAGTTTTTGGGGTCGAGTCACCTTCGCCCGTAGGAGAATTAAGTACCCTCGAGATACCCTACACGTGACCCTGGGTGGTGCCAACCAGGTGACAACTCTACTGGTGGTAGGCTTCGGCCGTGGCTAGTCACCACCCACTGAACAAAGCCATGTCGCCAAGCGGCCTAGCCGTGTTCCGGCATGATGTTCGGTGTTGCCATTCATGGATGGCGGGTCAGATCAGTTGCGCTGCATGTGCCTAGTGAATGTAGCGTCTCGATCTACTGCTGCCTTCCTACCTAGGCAAGTATGCTCCATCGTAGATCTCATCGTCACTTACCATCAGGTGAGATTGAGATCAAATACTTGCCTATAATGTAAAAAAAAAAAAAAAAAAAAAAAAAAACCTCACTAGGCCAGCGTATAGTGGACTGGGGGCTACATTTCCTCATATTATGTTAGGACCAAATACTATGAGCGGCTGGACTTAGTCCAGCTGTAAAAGTCTTGCTTTTGTGGAAATTTATCTACCTGGTCTTTTTTGTCTCCCGCTTTGTAATGGATGAAAGTGGATAATTTTCTTCCAACTCCTCCTATTTTTATCTTTCGATTAAATTCGTGCGGGTTCCAAGACAATCAACTTTACCCTGAGACTCGCCGAGGGTCAAACCTCGGTGTCATCATGGGACACCACTGTAGATCCTGACTTACAGGAGTAGCAGTGGAAGTGTGTGGCGGGCCTTGTCCCATATAAAAAAAATACTATGAGCAAAATGTGGGTGTACATCAGTGCACCTCTGCCATCCCTTCGGGCATCACAGGCGTGATAGTATCGTTACGCAATGTACCGATTGTTTATCATTTCAATATACGGCATCGATCTGCTCGCGTCGTAGCTCGTTTCGGAAGGAACAAATCGTCGAAGCGACAAGTTTATTGTGGCAGTCGGGTCAACCCTAGATCGATGGCCTTCCACTGATAGATAGCGTGTAGGAAAGTTTATTGGTTTGTACGGAACGAAATATATTGCCTGGATTTGGATATTTCTTTATATTACTCGTATATATTTTAAACTGTGAGTTAAATAAATCTATGTCTGTCAACAGCGTGTGCCAACCCTGGGCGAAAATAAGACCAAAATAATAAGTAATAAATAATAATATATCCTGCAATAGTTCCTCCGCCTGCTGAGGTCAATTCGCTGATTATGCTATCATTATCAACAATTGACCCCAGCAGGTGGCTAACATAACATTAAAATTCTCAAAGAGGCACTCTACGTGTTGGACCTATGTCCCCGCGAAAGCCTTTCAAAGATCCGGGTATAGCCCGTGTGGAGAGACATAGTAATAAATAATAATAATATCGCCAGACGAACATCCAACTATACGGGCCCACACTAAGCAACGCTTTTATTATGTGTACGGCACAATGGACTGAGGGCGATTTATATTTAGACTAGATACATTACTAACATCATAACTAGAACCGACAAAACGTTGTACTGTCCCGATAATAATTAATTTTAAGGGTCGTCTTGGATGGTTAATTGTTTTTTTTTTATTTACAACTTTGGTTTTTTTTAATAAGACCTACCTTGCATCAAGGTAAGAGCTTTGATCCTAAACAGATAAGGAGCAATGTTATCACGCGATTGTGGAACCCTTATCTGTAGTCAAATCGCGTGCGGCAACAGCCCTGAATCTCGTTACGTGACCCGCTCATCAAAGTGATTCGTGAACGTTAAATTAAACATAGTGAAATACTGATAACGATAATGTTAGCTGAGTTCTAATCAGCTGATGAATGTTAACCTTAGTATTAATTATATCGTGTTATAAAGTCAACATGAGACTACGCCTACTCACACACGCACCCATGACCACCAACACACGAGCACCCACACATACACAAAACACACACACACACACACACACACATACACATTCACACTCTCACACACACAAACACGCACGTACACACATCATTGCAATTAATATATTTAATAGTAAACCGACTGGCAGTTATATTGCGCTCGTTGGTCCAGTAGGACCAATAGCACAAATGCGTTCGTATTATCGAGACAGCTTATGACCGTTCGGAATTCGAAAAATGAATATCGTTCATAGCTAAATAGACCGATGCACTTAAAAAGTTACATTTTTTGTTCAATATTTTTATCATTGTAAAAATAGCTACGTAATAAGTTGAAGCGTTAATTAATATCCTAGCTATTGGAGGAGTCTCTTTCGTAACCGACAGGTTCCATCCCAACTCTCACCATTAACTATTGATGTGACTCTACCCTTAAAAAGCAGTGATATCCAAGTTGGTAGAACGCTTGCCTCGGTAACAAGGATCGCAGGTGCAAGCCCCAGCTCGCACCTTTGAGATTTATGGATTTAGTGTGGTCTTTTTGATATATAATTTGTTTACAAACTGTTTTTTTTTTACTTTAATCTATACTAATATTATAAATGTGAAAGTTTGGATGGATGGATAGATGGATGTTTGTTACTCTTTCACGCCCGAACGGCTGAACGGATCTGGATGAAATTTGGCACAGAGATAGATTATAGTCTGGAATAGCACATAGGCTACTTTTATCCCGGTAAAATGTATGGTTCCCGTGGGATAGATGTTTTAATTTTTCATACTTTTTATCGCGGGTAACACCGCCGGGCGCAGCTAGTTATAAATAATTTTAATTTAAATATTTAATAATAATTAAGTCGTGTTTTCGAAAAGACCGATAATACATCACTCAATTGTGAACCTTATATCAACAGTCCCATCGCGTACTGTGACAGCCGTGAATCGTGTTACGTGACCCGCCAGTTAGAGCGATTCGGTCATGAATACGAACGTCAAATGATACGCGACGAAATACTATAGGTACTAATGATAGGGTTTGATGGCCGGTAATGTAGATATGAGGGGTGGGATTAGATGGGTTCTTGTTTTATTAGTGTAGTAATCACAGATAGTTTATAGTTCATGGTTGCAAATGAGTAACAGGGGGCGTACTACGATCTCTTATTTTGAGGTTGTATACTGGAATGTCTGGCAATTTTATGTTTCAACTCGATTATACATTCTTTTCCTAATAAAAATATAATCAGAATCAGAATATTTTGTATTCATGCAAACTATTAAATACAGTACTTATGAATCTTCAAAATTGTTACAAAATGCTAAGCTATAACTTTGCCACGTGTTCGGAATGCCGTTCCTATGGAGAAGACCGGGCAAGAAATTCCATGGTTACTTTTAGTGACAATTTGCAAGTGCCCCCGTAGGCCTATACGAAATACGACGTGTAACGTGAGGACTTTAGTTTCTTGTCTATACCGCGGGAACGCATCCATTTCCCGAGATAAAAAATACCTTATGTATCTGAGTTATACGCTATCACGACACCAATTTAAAAAAAAAAACGCTTTAAATATTTGACTTTGACTCATTTTAAGGCCGAGATTCCCACATCGACTGTGCGGTGACACAAGTTAGCCTTAAAATAAAATAAAAAGAACACATTGAAATAAGAAATTTTCAAAGGTCATAACAGCCTCGTTTTGCGTCGTGGGTTGAAGATTGCATTAAAATGGGTAAAATTTATACAAAATGAAACAGTGATTTTCCGTGAACAATGTGAGTGACACCTCTAATACCCGAAACGGGCACCTTCCAGTCCTCGGATCACAAAGGATGGGTCACCTCTAATTGGGTATTGGTATCGGCTTGCCACTTGAAATTATTCTGTGATTAGTTTTTAAGCCCCACTTCGACGACCTGAAAGGGGACACTGATGGGTAAAGGTGAGGTTCCATTGTGATTAGAAAGCGGAAATGCCTTCATTCTTTATGAAATAATATAATACGATATAATTGCATTTCCTCGCCCAGCGAGTAGCTTTGGCTATTTAGTGAGGAAATGCGGCCAGCATCTTGGGTACTCTATCGCATGGGGCAAATTTTTTACACTTTGTAAATTTTAAGTAGGTAAGCTTTTCATTGTTGCTTAGTAAAACTAACATTTGTAAGAAAAAAAAACTGAAAAGTTATGCTATTTTTGACCTAAATTACAAATATTATTTTGATAACAGGTAATCAGATATACGGGATTCCTTCTACAACTTTATATGCCTAATGTTGTACATTTCTTTATCAATTTATATAATAGTCCTCTAGGCGTTGTAGACCTGATGCATTACCTCATGTAACCTGTTAGCAACAAACCCCCGAGGCCAGCAGTTATTAGCAAGACACGACTCAATTGTTCACTCATCAAAACTATCTCATCATCCACTATGACTAGTCCTCGGAAGAAGACTTTAGGACTAGTAAGTTCTTACGAGAAGAAAAATGAAGTCCCAGCAAAGACTTAATTTTTGGTCACGTAAGGTACTAGGGAGGGGCGAGGACTCGTGGGGTACTGTTAACCTTATGATCTCATTATTTTGGTCAGCTTAATTTCTAACCAAAAAAACGAGCAGGTTTAAATTTTGACCATACTGTATTGTGTTAGTTATAGCGGTATACAATGAAGAGTTTCATAGATAACAGAGTAATAGACAAACTAAAGCTAATGGCACATATAGTCGACCTTAATCCCGGGTCCTCCATGAAAATCAATCGTTCATGTTATGGTCTATTAGTTTATACAAAATAGTCGAATTTGTTTTCCCTTCCCTGGTAGGTACCCGATTTGTTTGTAGACTCCGAAACAAATTGGGAGGGAAATTTTCGCAATTGACTTAATTAATTTTCCTTCAACAAAGACGATTTAAGCTTCTATAATAATATTATTATATAAGTGGAATACTTAATTAAGTTTATTTAGAGATACTTTCTGTAACGTTTAGATCCACTGTATAGATGTAATTAATATAGCTACTATCAATACGTAAATGAAAAGTCCTAAAATGTATTTTCATTTCCACATTTAATTATAGCAAGAGTAAATAAAGATACAATGTAATTGAATCCCGGCGATTGACTAACGGCTAAGTACTCAATCGATACTTAGATATTTCTTACTTAGTCTTTAGTTTGATTGGAATTTCGTCTGAGTTGTTGGTAGTTAAGTACACAACCTATTATAACAAAATACTATTAACATAATACTTGCGTATACCTTTTACATACTGACTACTATTTCATTTAAGATGAAGTTCATTAGAATCTATAAAAATACGACCTCTTCAAAAATGTCACAGAATAGATAGAATTTGAACTTACTTCATTTGTATTTAAAGTACATTATCATCAAGCACTCTTGCAGAATCACGTGATACATAGCAACCTAAAATGCTCCCAAACACAATACAATTAAACACCTTATTGTTATCTATACTCTATACAAATAAATAAAATTGGAGTGTCTGTTTGTAATATTAAAATAACCGCTTTTTACTAAGTGCATTTGGATGTATACACGGTACATATACCAAAACAATTTTTTTTACAATTTTTGTCTGTCTGTCTGTTTGTTCCGGCTAATCTCTGAAACAGCTGGACCGATTTTGACGGGACTTTCACTGGCAGATAGCTGATGAAACAAGGAGTAACTTAGCCTACTTTTATTTTAGAAAAACTTTTTTGTTAAATACCACGCGGACGAAGTCGCGGGTAACAGCTAGTTAAATATAGGTTATTTTTTAATCTATTTTCAATTTTGACTTTACTTAGAATTACTAATGCGCTAAAGATGTCTAGCCCTTACTGAATCATTTTTATATAAATACACTTAAAAGTCACCAGTTCAATTTTCTTTCGCTTCGTTTAAAATCAATCTACGTGGAAGGTTCGTTAGCTTTATCAGTTCAAGATAAATAGTGAGGCAAGTCGCCATTCTATCGAACCATTAATTCTATATTGACGATATCAATCAGCAATTACTTGAGACGAGACGATTTAAAGGGAAATCTTTGGTGGTCAGTGACCTTTAATTATAATTTAGAGGAAAAGGGAAAATCTTCCAGCCAGGCGGTAGGTATGCCTGGCGGAGCAGCCGCTGTGCCCCAACGGTTATTGTCGGGATCTTGCATATATGTAACGTGCTCCGAAAACTCTCATAGCGCGATGCAGGATTGTATGGAGAATTGTTAATTGTTCTAGATGTCGTCTTCAGCGCCATCTGTGTAGCTTGTGGTGTGATTGGAGAGGTCACTATGATAAGATAATAACTGTACGGTCCCAAACCAAGCAACGCTTGTATTATGGATACTGTACTAATAGACTGGAGGCGATCCCATTATATAAATACTTTCATAGATTTACTGTTTTATATGTAGCTGCAATGTAGGCGGCTTGGCTGACTGCAGGAGCGGGTTGTAGGTTCGATTCCCGTCGTAGCACATATCGGATATCGGATCGAAATTTTTTGCACATCATATCATAATGAAAACGTTGCTTAGTTTGGGACCATATAGCTTGTGTGTTTGTCTGGCAATATTAAAAAGTAATTCTGCTCACGATTTTGTTCACGTTGACTTTTTTTACGATCCCGTAAGAAAGTTATATACTATGCCTTGAATTTCTCTGAATATATCCTTATACGTATACTATATCTACTTCGATATAAAGTTTCAACAATCTACTATTCATATGCATCAATGACGTCACACAACAATTCGATATTCAAATTTTGATTTTGGAAAATGAGCACACCTCACCATAATTTGGATGCGTCCAATCAAACATGCAAATGCTGGTGATGTCATCGTCGTTGTGTTTGCCAAGGGAACCTGGAATTAGGGATTACGGACCTAATATTGAAGAAGTTGCGTTGATTGTAAAATCAGTTTTAAAATTACATCATATACTAATAATGAGTTTATGACGTCACTGTAATCATAGCTAACAAATTAACAGGTGCTACTACAAAAGTAAGTGTAGGAAGTATAGACAAATAATCTCCTATAATATATTTTCTTACTCAAACATTTTAGGCATTGCGACAAAATACTACATTTCATTTGTAAAATTCATTTTGCTCTATTACACCCAATAAAGCTAAATGATGTATTCGAAATTTGAAAATTCAATTTTAAAAAGAAACGTAAGCTTATCAGTCTATTCGAAATTTAAAAAAGTTCTTCAGAACTAGTAATCGGCACTTAAATTTGAATACACCGCTGCACCTATGAGATAAAAAAATATATAAGAATTCTTTTGAAAAGCCAGCAGTTTCATTATGGTAATGATTCGTCCAATCTTTGATATTGCTCCGATTATGAACGTTTAGGCGTTAAATGTACTCATTTTTGGAACAACGGCAGACCTTTTAAGGTCTCGCTTATATATTCTTTCTTTCTCGTGATGTTTTTATTAAAGCGATAAAATATTATTTGCAAAGTGAAGGTTCTGGGGTCAGAGTGAGAGCACTAAGCACGTTTTGTGTTTGGGAGCATTTTGGGCTGCTTTGTATCACGTGATTCTGCAAGAGTGTTTGATGATAATATACTTTAGATACAAATGAAGTGAGATAAAATTCTGTGTAGTCTGTGACATTTTTGAAGAGGTCGTATTTTTTATAGATTCTAATGAACTTCATCTTAAATTAAGTAGTAGTAATTATGTAAAGGGTATGAATATACACAAGTATAATGTTAATGGTATTAAGTTATAATAGCTTGTATGCTTAACCACCGATTACTCAGACGAAATTCCAATCAAACTAAGGACTAAGTAAAAGCCAAGTGTGTTGCGGGTTCCAGTTTATTTTTGTAGTATCCATCCATAGCCATAGTATATTATTTTTCTTAATTTCATAGACTTTTACCCAACTTAAATCTCTATGGTAAGTACGGCCTATGCATTGACGTTTATGCAATCGATTAGCATAAAGATCGCTATTCATTATTGGCAGCGCCATCTAGTGTTTCCAGGTTAAATTGTGAAATATACGGAGTAGACTAGATGGAGCTAACACCATCGAACCTCAAATTGATCTAGTTCGCAAATTTGTGCCATCAGATTTGATTAATGTGACATAATATTCCAATTGAGGTTTTGGTTTGATTGGCATTAACTCTTCTATACGACTCTGCAATTTGTATAAAGTGTGGCTTTGCCAAACCAAAATAAACTTTAAGATATATTGTAAACTAGTTATAACGGGATGTACGGGCACGCAAATGCTGTATAATTCGTACATCTGTTCCAGCGGTTTCTGAATGATACATGCTAGCTTTGCTGTGTTCTATTGTGGACTTAAGGTATGAGGGTTGAGCTTTTAATTTGGTAACTAACCAGCTTTTTTTGTGATTTAATAGCAATATTATGGATGTTCATTATTAGCGCCATTTTAAGATTGCAATTGCTTTATTCATGTTGATCTTTTCAGTTTACAAGCGGATATCCTTGTTTCTGATCCTTTGGCGTAGTGAAACTAAGCATAAGCATAGCCACTTCCAAAAATCTTTATTTATTTATTCATAACACGATTGGCTAACAGCATTTTTTTTTTTTTTTTTTTTTTATTACATTATAGGCAAGTATTTGATCTCGATCTCACCTGATGGTAAGTGATGATGAGATCTACGATGGAGCATACTTGCCTAGGTAGGAAGGCGGCAGTAGATCGAGACGCTACATTCACTAGGCACATGCAGCGCAGCTGATCTGACCCGCCATCCATGAATGGCAACACTGAACATCATGCCGGAACACGGCTAGGCCGCTTGGCGACATGGCTTTGTTCAGTGGGTGGTGACTAGCCACGGCCGAAGCCTACCACCAGTAGAGTTGTCACCTGGTTGGCACCACCCAGGGGCACGTGTAGGGTATCTTGAGGGTACTTAATTCTCCTACGGACGAAGGTGACTCGACCCCAGCATACGCCAAAACACCAATATGCTAAATATATAACTACGCAAACGCAAATTAAAAACCAATTAAAATATTTACAACACACTGAAAAAATTCATACACGAGTAAAGAAAATGGTAGAGTCAACTAGCATATTACTCTATCAGTTCCTAGTACTCCCGGTACTAGTTTTGATAGAGTAACCTTCTATACTAGTATTTATGTTTTGTTAGTAGAGTAATGTAGAGTATGTTTCCTAAAATTTATACCATGAACTTTGCACGTCGATATAAATCTTATTGGAAACAAGTTTTACTCTACTAACCGTAAACATGAGTCGAGTAGTCGGTAAAATAGAGTGGGTGCCGGGAAGGTGAAGGCAAGTACGCAAGAGTAACTAAATTGTAATACTCTACCACTTTTCAAAATTTTACTACTCTACTCTTCCAATCCCTTCTACATAGGTATAGTTAGTTACATAGTCAGTACTCTATTGTGCTACTATGCCGCTCGCTCTACGTCTGTACTTTCAGCTTAACATTATTTTATTTGTATTTTTCTGCTCGTTACTTAAACCAAACAAAGCTGTTGTTGTACCAACTATTAAAATATTCACTGGTTAAGTTATAAATCACTGCTTTAACCCGAACCTAACCGCAACAAGTGAACACTTTAAATCCACGCCAAGTATAATGTTACTTTGTTCGAATTAAAATGGTTTAATTTAAACTATACCCGATACATCGTAATTAATTTGAAACTTGAAGTACGTGACTTGATTTTATTTAATTTATGATGTAATTATAAAATTAATTTGATTTAGGTATTAATTATGAGCACAAGAGTTTCATCGGTGCGAGAGGTTTTTCTACGACTTTCTGGTTTGTAACGAAAAATAATGGCCAATCCCTTTTATGTACATTATTTATATTAATGAAGTACCTACCTAATTTTATTTTTAATACGGGCCACATTAAGCAACACTTGTAATATGGGTACCGTACAATTGACTGAGGGTGAGCCCATTATATAATACTTTTAATACATGACTCGGATACAAACATACATGCTATTCACACAAAGTTACTGCTAACTTTTTAAAGATATATACACTAAGCAACTATAGCGCTGAAAAAGCAGTGATAGCCAAGTTGGTAGAACGCTTGCCTCGGTAACGAGGATTGCAGGTTCAAACCCCGGCTCGCACCTCTGGGATTTTTCAAGTGCGAATCTCATTTTCAACCATTATTATCACTTGCTAAAAAACGGTGAAGGAAAACATCGTGAGGAAACCTGCATGTCTGAGAGAACCCCTCTAAAGATGTGTGAAGTCCGCCAATCCGCACTGGGCCAGCGTGGTGGACTATGGCCTAATCCCCCTCGCATTGAGGGGAGGCCCGTGCCCAGCAGTGGGACATTAAAAAAAAGGGCTGGAATTATTGTTATATTATAACTATAGCGCTGTCACATTTAATCCCCAAACAAAAATGTAACTCCCAACAAACAAAGAACATTAACTAAAATTTTCTGAAACATCAACCTTAAACAACTTCAACATTAATATACATCAAAAGATTCTTTCACGAAACACGGGCCGACCTGTTGATGAAAATTCCTGAACATATATAATGTAAATAATGCTGAAAGCGACCAGATTTCAAATATGATACATGATACTTTAAATATTGGGCAGGGATTACACTATTTTTGTGATGATTATTAATGAAAACATTTGTTTTGACCTTATCATTCATGGATGCAGAGAGAATTGAATCTAGATTTATACGAGTGAATTTGAAAGTAATACAATTTAGTATTTCTAACTGTAAATAATCATTACTCAGAAGATCCGTATGTTCCGAGAAAGTACCTCAAATCTAAATATCACCAAAAACTTACCCCCGAATGTATAAACGTTATCAAACGTCAAATAGTACTGCGCACATTAGTTTTGCTTCGCGTTTTTTTTTTTTTTTTTTTAATACATTATAGGCAAGTATTTGATCTCGATCTCACCTGATGGTAAGTGATGATGAGATCTATGATGGAGCACACTTGCCTAGGTAGGATGGCGGCAGTAGATCGGGTAGCTGTTCTGACCCGCCATCCATGAATGGCAGCACCGAACATCAACACGGCTAGGCCGCTTGGCGACATGGCTTTGTTCAGTGGGTGGTGACTAACCACGGCCGAAGCCTACCACCAGTAGAGTTGTCACCTAGTTGGCACCACCCAGGGTCACGTGTAGGGTATCTCGAGGGTATTTAATTCTCGTACGGACGAAGGTGACTTGACCCCAAAATTACGTACAATTTACAACACAATACAATTACAACCACAATTTGAAGTACAATTTAACGATTAATAAAGTTATAAAACATCTATAAATTTGGTAATATGTAGTGAATATAGTTTTGCTTACAAATAATAAACCAATGAAACATTATGACTAAAGTAATTTTAAGAAGCTTATCAAGTTCCCTCTCATAAATAACTTTATAAATATACTAAACTTAAACTTTCAGTTGAAATCCGCAAACAGAATAAGTAGTCGGACGCGGAAGAAATATAGACCAAAGTTGATATCAATGAGAATGCTTTGAAAATAGTAAAGAACAATAAGATTAAAGAGCCTTTGCTTTCAAAGGACTACGCGAATATCTTCTTTTGTTTGTCATAACGTTGTTTACACCGTAGCGAATATTATGCATTGGGTCGAAAATAATATTCCACGAACAAATTATTTTCTTTTTTTTTGTTAATTATGGGCAACACCAAAACCACTATAAGAATATTACATCAGTACAAAATATTGATTTCTTATATTTACGCGAATATTTCACAATGAAATAATACTAATTTAAAGGATTTTATTTTATGTTTTTTACGTTCCCCTCATCCTCCCGTGACCATGGTTGCTGTAAAGCAGCCGAAGCGTAGGGAACGTAAAAACATAAAATAAATGTTATAGGATTTGTACAATTTATTTATTTCAATCAATGATAAAAAAAAACTTGACGTGAAGCTGACATGAATTTGTTTTATATATATAGATTACCTAGTATACATTACATAACTGTGTAACTGGCAGCCATGTTAAATGCAACGGACAAAGTTGAATCCATTTTAAAGTTAGTTCCGTCCGGGCTTTTAGCGCAATAAATGCCTTCCTTCCTCTACTTTCTTAAAAGTTTCCTATAAAATAAAAAGATTTCCTTCTTATCCAGAACAAACGGGCATCTTAAGCATCGCTGCTGTCTCAGCACCGATTTTTCTACTTTTATCCCAATCTGAATCCAAATGAAGTATTTTATTTCGGTATCCAATATAACTTGTGTTATTTCTTATTATTTTCGTAACCCTTTTCGTCGGGTCCGTTCAATAACATTATTTTGAGCCTTTATATAAAGGTTATTATTTTCTAAGTGAAGTTCCTACGGTAGGTAGTACATAACTTTGTTTTTATTGTAGACACGAATGTATTTCTTGCAACATAATTTTCGTTTATTTGTTGGTAGTAAAATAACTTGACTTGACGGCCTGATTGGCGCAGTGGTAGTGACTCTGCTTTCTGCGCCGAGGGTCCCGGGTTCGAATCCTGGTAGGGACAAGCTTTGTGTGATGAGCACGAATGTTTGTACCCGAGTAATATGTATATAAGTATTATATACTGCGTCCGTCCTCAGTCCATTGTACGGTACCCATAACACAAGCGGTGCTTAATGTGGGACAGTATAGTTGGTGTGTTCGTATATAAAAAAAAATAACTTTGTTACTTATTCCCGCTTTATTAAATAAGAAACATAACGTTATGTGTAAAGAACTAAACGAACCGTGTCCCGCCAGGTGGCGCCAGTTTATAGGGTCGTGAGCGACACATGGATATATACATAGTATACAACACGAAGCATTTTTATCCTTACTGCTTATGAAAATAGAGGCTTGACTGCTTTATCGTATTTCTTGAAATTTTATAATTAAGTTCTTTTGTGTGTAAGTCTTCGTACCTGGTTTGGCTAAGCTACTTTGAGATTGTCTGTGTGTGGAAAACGGTCCTACCGTATTCTGAGGATTACTTCAAAAGAGGAAATATACAAATACGAGCTGCGCCACGCGGTGTTACCCGCGATCAAAAAGTATGAAAAATTAAAACAAATCCATCCCACGGGAACCATACATTTTACCGGGATAAAAAGTAGCCGATGTGCTATTCTAGACTATAATCTATCTCAGTGCCAAATTTCATCCAGATCCGTTCAGCCGTTCTGGCGTGATTGAGTAACAAACATCCATCCATCCATCCAAACTTTCACATTTATAATATAGCTGCGCCCCGCGGTGTTACCCGCAATTAAAAAGTATGTCTATCCCACGGGAACCCATTTTACCGAGATAAAAAGTAGCCTATGTGCTATTCCAGACTATAATCTATCTCTGTGCCAAATTTCATCCAGATCCGTTCAGCCGTTCTGGCGTGAAAGAGTAACAAACATCCATCCATCCATTCAAACTTTCACATTTATAATATTATTAATAATTATCTATTAATAATTAATATTAATATTTAATTTTGTTGATTACGTGACGCGCGCGCTGTTGGCCGGCGCACGCGACGAGGAGGCGCTGTCGCTGTTGCGCGCCATGCACCGCTCCAGGACTTAAATTGGTACATGCTTTCACAGACCTTAGTGAAAGAAATAATATCGACAACAAAGTGTAATGATTATGAGTGAATCCGAAGAATAATCTTAAAGAAACAAAAATATTTCTTCAACAAAGGCGTGGATATAAATAGTTCACAGGTGCGAGTGAGAGCTTAGCGAGAGTTTAGTTCATAGTTTCGTTATATACATGGCAATGAACATTTACTATGTACATGAATTCAGTAGTGGTGAATTCCATCAAACTATTTTCACATTAAAGCCAACTTATTTACCTGTGGTAAACATTACTGGCCAATAATTAAGGCTTTCACCGACCAATACCAAACGATTAAAAATATGCCTGTTCAATTGCCTGGTTTTATAGGTTTTACACGTTCAAAATTATTACTATTTTAATAAAGGTAGGTTTTATTGCATGAATTCAAAATAGGTTTCAATTTAAAAACAATTTTTTTTTAAAGTACACTCAAGCACAAAATCATTGAGCAAATTACACTCGGCTTTAACAATGAGCACATACGGCCCAAAACCATTGTTTCCTACGATAAACTAAGTCATCTGTCAAAACGTCGAACACAACACACGTACCCATGTAACGTAGCTGTCAATAACATTTGGTTCGTACAATGCATTGATTGTCTTCGCAAAAAAGAACCCTATTCTATTCATTGTTCTGTTGAATTATGGACATTGGGTCACGGTATTGGAATTAATGTTCGTATACTGTATTACTTTTAAATCTAATAAATGTTTGATCCTTATAAAAAAAAGATAAGCCGACTGAGTTTCTACCTAGTATGCCTGTAGCTACAAGCTTTTAGAGTAATGCAAAAAATGCGTAGCGATTTATGTAAGTTCCACCACATTTTTTTAAATTATAATTATGTTTTTTTTTTGTTCTTTGTCTTACTAGAAGGTGCATTAGTAACTCTTATATATGCAGGATTTCTTACCATCACCGTCACCGTTTTAACAAGGGATAATAATCACCTAATTCATGAAAAAAAAATCTTATGATCATCGAAGAATTTTCCGAGATATATCACGCCAAAATAAACAATCACGACGTTAAGATTTGGCTTGCATTCATTATGTGCTCTCAACTGTGACGGGGCATAAAATAAATCTCACTCATATTCTTTACAAAAGCCGGATTTTTTTGGCTTCCCGACGTTTTAAGTGGCTCTTCCGCTTTTAAATTGAGAACACACTTGGTATATAACTGTTATTTATTAAATTAATGGTCTGTTTTTTTCTGGTAATAGAGTAAATAGATTATTTACATATTTGGTGAAACCTAGTACTTTATACAGTGTGTAAGTGGCGTGATAACGAAAACATTAGGTGAAGGTTACACTTAATGCTTATAATAAAATGAAATAAATCATTTTTGACGTAAGACAGGGGTTACAAATGTTGTCATTTTTGAGCACGCAATGTATCGTTCACAATGCGATCATAACCCAACCCTCCGCGCTATACCTGACCCGTGTGCGTGACGAGCGCGCTCAAGCGTATCGAGTTTTAATTTACATTGCAGTTTCAGGTCCAAATTAGTATTTTTTGATTTTGTTTATAATCATGTTCAGATAGACTTGTATTATTATTTCATGCTAAAATCAATTTTAAAAAAGGTGAAAAAAAAAAATTCATAAAAAGATCGACGGAAAATTTCAACTCTGGGGGTTCAAAATCAAGACTTGAATCCATTGTATGAATTTTAGTTAGGATGCCACATACACATTTATATTACTTATCCACAGAATTTGTCATTACTCATAAGTATCGCCCACAATATCCCGTTAATTAATTGAAATAATGTACAATTGGATATATTTTCGTGGTACACTAATTATTTTTATGTTGACTGTACCGCAAAAATAGATTCACATTCTTACTCACTTTGTTATTATATATTTTATTCAAAAATACTTAAGTAATTTAATTCAAATCCGTTTACTTAAATTTGAATTTATTTTGGAACTGTTAACTAGGAAATTATACATTAAAAGAAAATGGAGTAAGAGCAAGTACCTAATATCTTATGTATTCCCATAACACTGAAAGAAATACATGTAACCACGATCTCGCTGATTTTTTTTCCCAACCCCCGACATCCCAAAACGGAATTACTCAAGACACAAGCAATTTTGCCCGCGTACGAGACTACGGTTGTACATTTTTTCCCTTCCCATGTCGGCCCTTATAAATCTCGCACGACAGACTACTCTGACGTAACGTCAGTCCTGAGCCGCGAATAAATCATAACTGAGTCTTTTCGGAGGCTCAACTTGTAATGTTATGATCTGGTATTTTTTTTTTCGTTGTCATCCATCGCGTAGATACTTCACACACGGTAAATGTTTTTGAGCGATTGCAGGAGACATACATTACTGTTTAAAAAAAAAAGCTTGGTACTTTTTATGTTTTGAGCTATCCTGTTTTACAATACTCGCTATCCTCTCTGAAAAAATGCAGTTCGTAACACGGGAAACCGCATTCAAATCTAATTAGCGGTCTCAAGATTAGAACACTCATACAACCAAACATACTCTCTAACCGGTGACTTTATACTATGTAGAGAACATATTACTACAATCCGTTGTATCTCCAAATCTCTTTAAATAACAGGCAATTTTAAACGAACAGGGAAACAGTACAATCTCAGCTCAACCGTCCAATTAAAATGAGCTTCTAAAAAAACTCTGCTGTTGCTTTTTATTAGCAATTCTGGGTGCAAGGAAGATGTCGGGAGGTCTGCTTGCGCTGGCTTACAGTGATATTGCAGCAATGCTTAAACCTGGAAGACATACGGGAGTATATTTTGTTAAACAAATTATCGAACACTAATCATAGCCCGATCATATTTTCGTGTGACCAAGGACCGTGATGTGTATTATAAGTTCTTAGAGGAGGCCTATGCTATCTAAGATATTGTTATCATGATCAACTTATATCAAACGTTAAAACATAAGATTGTTAGTTCTCTGTAATATCTTTTGGTTACTAAAATCCTGTAAATATAGTAGTAGCAGTAAACTAAAGTGTAGTGTTGCTGATAATTACTACATCATTTTTTTTTATAAATCCTTGCCGGCCAAGTACTTACAAATTCAAAATTCGAAACAGAAGAATTCAGAGAGTCTTTTTCATCCCAAGTTCTGTCGCGATATTTGTACTTCTTATTCAAAATGAATCATTATACCGGACATACAAGTAAAAAGTAGTGGTGAGTGGTGCGATATTTGAATTGAATATTTGAAAATGGAACAAAAACAAAGAGTGATAATGCCATTTTTATGCTACGAGCTTTTGTTCGTCAAAATTATTCCCCGTATATCACTCTAGTGTTTCATAAATGTTAGTTTTAATCGGTGGACCTCGAGGCTCGCGCAATTATACCTCCGCCATACGAAAACAAGTCCCCAGGCTAAGCTGTTGTGCACAGAAATTGCCTTTGTTACATTACAATTTAAGCACTGTTTATTAGCTTTGTGTTTTAAACTTATGTTACTAATAACGAAACATTGTTTTAGATTGTATTCTTATTTAAATATAAGTGGTCTCAACGCCTGGTGTACACGAGTCAACTTGCCAAACAGAGTGAACCGGGCATATCCTAGTTATGACTGACTTTAAGGGATCTATTAATGCTGCCGTTTGTTTTTAGTGTTTCAATATGTAAGTATATATCAGCGTGTAGATATTATTTGCAATTCTTCGTCATATATCCTTGTGCGTCAGCGCATCCAATTAGATTTCTGATTTCTGTTTCCCTACCACCCGTTGTGATCATTATTGTATAGGTTAACCTTGCTCTTTCAGAGATAGCTAATTTACGCTTTTATTAGTTAGTTCCCTTATTTGAAATCTAAGAAATCTAATAACAAGGACTCCTACTGTCTACAAATGAATATTCTAAATTTGGCCTTATAGATATTACAGGATTTCGTGTGGAAGAAGTCGGAGCACAAAATATCAATAGTACCAAAGAAAACATACACAAATTATATTAGGGACATATATTCTTTCATCGTAAAACAAATACGCGCACAGTAAAATATTTATTTAGTTGAGTACGATCAAAGGGATAAATGTAATCTCTATAATTTTCTGTTCTATTATTTTATATTTATTTGTGAGTTTACGTTCCAGCTGGCTTGCTGGCTCACGACCTAGCTAATGAAGTTACGGTTACCGATATGAGAAAAAGAAAAAATCTTATAAAATAAATGACAGACTCATCGAAATAATAGTTACAACACAATATACAAGGTGTAACAATAACAGTGTAATATATTTTAACAGGGCCAACAGTAGGTTATAAAGATAACATCGCAAACAAATAAATCAAATTATTAGACATTTTATTAAATGACTGATTTACTGAGCTAATGGTAATATGCTTTGGAAAAAATTAAGTAGTTTTGTTTAGTTTATACGCATTTATTCATGTAACAAATGCGTATATAATTCTTTTAAGCTCAAAATCAATCCAATGAAAGTTTCAAAAGCAATAAAACAAAACACACCAAAACAAAAATTCCACAAAACACAAACAACAACAACAAGACAAAAGGTCCGTGATAAAAATAATAAAGACAACGAATTGAGTCAATCTCAAAAATACCTCGCACTTCATAATTTTACGCATTATTGCCATTCTTAGAAGCTAAAAGGGTAAAATAAATATTGTCTTATCATCACCAAGCATTTTTTTTTTCACAAAGCAACACTTTCTAATCTGTAGAGCAGCACGTTAAAAAGATATGAACAAATGGTATGGAAATTAAAATAACATTTTTGACACAGACAAATGTGTTTCTTTGCCTGCCTACCCGTCCCTAGAGCTAAACATGAAGATAAATGAGCAAATAGAATAAATTAAATCTTCTAAGTATATAACAACATTTATTTCCCACAAGGGCTATAAAAAAAATTAGTTAAGATTAGGGCTGATACGAATTCGAAAATAACGGTGAATAATTACACGTGTCTCTTTGATGAAAGAGATTTTAGGACACTAAGCACCTTTGAATTGGTATACTTACTACCTCGAATGATTTCCGAGAAAAATATATGTGACAACCACACGCTCGAGTGATCTTAATAAGGCTTCCTTTCCTTTTGAGATGCGGAACCTTAAACATAACTACTTGCTTCAAGAAATTGGACTTTTTGTATTATGTATAACTAAATCACAATATGCCTGAAAGTTTAACCCCCAAATTTATAGATGTTGTACAACTTTATCAAACGTCAAATAGTACTGCGCACAAGAGTTTTGCTTTGCGCATTACTATTATGATGTTTGATAATTTTCTATAAATTTGGGAGTACTTTACTGGGCCTGTACAAATAAAAATGCTATGGAAAATGTAATTAATTTTGTTTTTTTCAAAGACCACATTTGATATTTTTAAAATATAGAAGAGAAGAGAGCAACACAGTCTAGCCACTTTTTTAAACTCAAAATATATCTCTATGGATTTTAATATTAAGTATTTTATTTAATTATTCGTATTAATCATTACTATTTATGAATTCAAATTAAACACAATAAAACTATTGTTTATATTAATTGTATTGAACAGCCCTACTAAGCTTCGAACAGCAAAAAAGCCATAATATTCTATTTCCGTGCCATATGTATTTACGAATCTAATAATATTTCTTGGATAGCACAGTATACTTAGTTATATTTCCTCATATTATTAATAAATTGTACACATTTGTTATTTGTTTTTTTCGAAACGAAGCATAGAGTTAGCACCGCATTGCAGTCGTAAATTCTTCCAGTATTCGAACCTACTTATATATTTATGACTATAGATATAATTGTTAAGGGTGTATCTTTCATACAAGCGTTTTGTAAAACAGTCTAGCACAAATAGTGTAATATATTTTAGGAAGTCAAGGTTAATTTGTAAAGATAAAATTAAAAATGCCAAAATTAAATTATTACTTTATTCGTCTATAAGTGTTATTTATGACGAGAATCACATATCATTTATGCATATATTATAATGTTGTTTATCCATGTGTTTTAAGGTGATCGGTGTTACCAACTCCATACTATTTTAGTTAGATCTTAAGTGCATGTAATTTTTTTTATAAAAAAAATACTGATGACTGATTTCTTCGGAAACGTAGACAATGCATTATACGAGTACAAAGTGCAAATGAATTAACGCAATACTTGAAATGAGTTTGTTGATGCTTCTAAGACATTGTGGTTTATCACTAACGCCTTGTGTGTTCATTCTCTGCCAAACCCTGTAGGGAAATAACTACGAACGAGAGCCTTCAATGAAGCGCTTTCGGACTGATAGTTTGTTTTTTCATATCATATTTCATGTCCTTCAGCATAAATAATCCAATAAACCATATTCGAAGGGTTCTAAAGCCCTAGCCTCAAGTGTTTGTATTGTCATGGTTTAAAGATCCCCTTACTTTGGGAACTAGTTGGTTAAGTACAGTTAAGAGCACTATACTATTTGATAAGTGAGTAAAGGGTCCCAGTTTTGTTTGTTTTCAGTTCGCGAAGAGATTATTAGGGCCGTAGATGTTGCGTCTTTGTTAGCTAAACTTTTACGGTATGTCTCACGTAAGTTTAGACAAGCTTGTGACTAGACTTGGTATTCCAAGCTATACGCCTCTGCCAAAGCATGATGGAAATTTGTTCATAAAGCTGTGGGTTCAATCATAGTTGGATAGAACTTTGATTTGTTATAGATCGGCCCCTCAATTTACAATGTCATACCTAAGAACTTTTCTTATGTAAAATGCTTTGTATTCTTCTATAGCGCGATTCAGAAACGGTATAGGTACTTACTCTTGCATCTGCGCCTCTTTAGGGCATTTTTAATCTTTATGTAAAGTTGGAATTTAAATTTTATAAAAAAAACAACGATCTGCTCACAAATAATCACAATAATTGTTATTTCATTGTCATTTTGTTGGAAGCAAAATTTATTTTTTTAAATCAACTTATCGAAATTCTAACTTCAGATAATAGCGAGGCATTTTTAGTGCATTCGTAGCGCTAAAGGAGTGCAGGTTCCATGATTTGTATATATTTTTCCTGAATAACTCTGGATAAATATGGGGGTAGATATTATAAAAATAAGATACTTATCCCTCCTCTGTCTGAAAATTAAAATATAAGACACTCATTCAAAACGTAATGTGAGGCAATTCTTCAAATACGTGAGCTGCTCTACAACTAGAGCTTTTTGATAGCTACTTGAACTTTGACCTACATTCTCTGACTGTTGGTAGAGGCAACTTTGGCAACTTTTACTTCTAATTGTGTTTTGTTTTTTCCATGTACGTTATCATAAAACGCGCTGATCCACAATATACTCTACGGTTTATTTGATATGTGATATTAAACAATGGAGCTTTGCGACACTCCATTGCCATCTAAAACTCGCATGAAACGTGACCCACTCTACAATTGTAGAGCTTTTCGATAGAGCGCAAACTTTTATTTTAAAACTACGCGCGTATATGATTACGAGAGAAATAGTGACTTCCCCTTTTTTTTGTTTCTTTTTTATATTTTACTTATTATTCTGATGGATAATCAGACCTCTCTTACATTTTTCTTTAATCTACTTAATTTATTTCGGTATAGTAATCATAAGATCGTTGAACTAACAGAGTTCCTTACAATTAAGTCACTTAATTAAATTCATAATCAGTTATACATGACATTATAAATAACTATTTCATTAATTATGTATACTATCCCAAGCTCAAATATGAGGATCGTTATTTTTATTTTACTTTAATAATTACATTACACACGCAAAAAATCTAACAATACCTTAATAATTACATAAACATTACATTTAAATAAAACCAATTTGACGGATTTTATCGCGTTTATTTTAGTTTTCCTTGTATCCTCCCGTGAGTTGCTGGTTGCTGTAAAGAAGCCGAAACACCGAGAACGTAAAACACATAAATAAACGCGATAAAATCCGTAAAATTAATTCTATATTAATGTGTAATACTCGCGTAAATATAAGAAATCAATAACATCACATTTGATTATAATACAATGTTATCACCTCGAAGAAGCTATAAAATATTGAGGGCAACACATATCCCGCACAATATCTTAGGAAAATATCATAAGAACCGGAGGAGGTTTATTAGATTGTGTCTAGTTATCGCCTGCCTGCGAGATGGAATATAATTCTGATAACTAGACACATTGAGTTATAAATATATTGGTAAAGTAGGTGTGTTATTAAAGACACTTGGGAGAAGAGGCCAGGCACGTGAGGCACGACTGCTCGCGTACATGCCTCGCGCGGCAGTGTCATCCTTGATCAGTCACGCGAAGTTGATATAAAGAGTGCGGGAAAAAATAAATGACAGTGCTCGGACGAAGCAGCGGTTCTGCCTCGGGTGAACCATTGAGCGAGCAAGGCAACAAAAATAAAATTTCACAACACAAGAGAATTTTACAAACAAGTCGAGATAAGGAATTTAATTTGATACAATACTCTAGATTGTTATACAGGTTACCTGTTCTTACCAGCAAATTCACGTCACAAAGCAACGACCTATATAAGAAGATCTTATCAAACGAAATAGCCAAATTCTCGACATATTATTATATTCGCTGGCAAATATAGCTGGATTACATTGCAAAATTGTATGAGAAAATTCTAGATTAGATTCGGCGTCCTGATTTGGTACTATCTCCGATTGTGTAATGGGATTTAACATATGAAAGTAGGTGACAATAAGGCCGAGCAGGATCGAGTTAAATAATTCCGCAGAAAAAACATTTTTTTTTGTACTGTTACCTACGTATCAGTGGTTCCGGCGTGACTACGGCTGTATTTATTAATAACTAGCTGCATCCCGCGATTAAAAAGTATGTCCTTTTCCTCTATGCCCTTTTTCCTGGATAAAAAATAGCCTTTGTCATCTTCTGACCCCTAAACTACCAACGTATGTAAAACTCATGTAGATTCTTTGCTCTATGAAAAAATAAAACAAATGTATCCCACGGGAATCATACATTTTACAGGGATAAAAAGTAGCCTACGTGCTATTCCAGACTATAATCTATCTCTACGTCAAATTTCATCCAGATCCGTTCAGCCGTTCTGGCGTGATTGAGTAACAAACATCCATCCAACCATCCAAACTTTCACATTTATAATATTAATGTATGCATGTAAATTTTTTATTAAAAATATTAGCTTAGCTTTGAAGTATTATTTGTGTTTAGCTTTCGATAAGTTTTACACAGAACAACGCCAATATTTAACAATAAATTAACACCTTTTGATATCAATTTGGTTCAGTTGATCGTAAAATTAACTGAAGCAACCAGTCTAATAACTTAATTTCCATCAGAATTGATTATGCCAGTGATTGATTATATTTGAGCAGCCATTTATGGGATGATAGATCGATTTTGGAACAAATTGCATTAAGGCGTTTAAAAGGTCTAAGGTTAGGTGAATAGTACATCGTGAATTAAATAAGATTGAACCAAGAAAATAACTCTATTGTATTGACATCATTGTATATCATCCTATATTATTTATTGTCCCATAATATTATCAGCCAATATAAACAAATTAGGTATTTTAACGTGGGTCTTATGCAGAAAGTTTTCCTCCCAAATTCAAAGAAATTGCACTTGATTTACAATGGTATACACAGTATTTTTCAAAAAATGGGGTTTATAATTTCATTTTAACTGGCTGAAAAATGCCTATGAATTTGGGTTTTAATATGTCTTTGAAACATCCTTCTAGTGACCCAACTGACAATACCGTTCATAATTAATATTACAATACCTAGTGCCGTCGACAGCGTGCATAGAACTACTCCGTCTCTCTCCCACCCCCTGCCCCCCATATATCAAGCTACATCCTCCCTTTCTAGATAATGTTAATCATGTCCCCTATACCGTGGACACGAGAGAAATTGCTTCATTAATGTATTTTTTGTTCTATTTTTCTTCTCTCCTCAGATGTATTTCCTTTTACATGTATATTGAGAATGGTTGATGTTACTTATACTATTGTTCAGGCGAAGATAAGTTTTTATACAAAACTAGGCGTCCCGGCGAACTTCAAACACATTTTTTTTTTTTTATTACATTATAGGCAAGTATTTGATCTCGATCTCACCTGATGGTAAGTGACGATGAGATCTACGATGGAGCATACTTGCCTAGGTAGGAAGGCGGCAGTAGATCGAGACGCTACATTCACTAGGCACATGCAGTGCAACTGATCTGACCCGCCATCCATGAATGGCAACACCGAACATCATGCCGGAACACGGCTAGGCCGCTTGGCGACATGGCTTTGTTCAGTGGGTGGTGACTAGCCACGGCCAAAGCCTACCACCAGTTAATTAAAATTCATAAAAAAAAACAAAGTAATCATAAGGTAATATTAAATATAGCTGCGCCCCACGGTGTTACCCGCGATTGAAAAGTTTGTCCTTTTTACCGCGATAAAAGTAGCCTATGTGCTATTCCAGACTATAATCTATCTCTGTGCCAAATTTCATCCAAATCCATTCAGCCTTTCGGGCGTGATTGAGTAACAAACATCTATCCATCCAATCTTTCACATTTATAATATAAGTGTGATTATATTGCTCAGTGTGGGACTGTATAGTTGGTGTGTTCGTCTGGCGATATATATTATAATAGTGAAGACCTTAAAGTTCAGGTTGCAGCTTTATAGATATTTAATAACACTATATAATTATATTTCTCCGCTAGTAAAAGCTCCTAAGTCCAAGTACACACTTAGAATAATAATTAACACAGTATTTTCTGCAAAAATGTCTACGAACTGCTTATCCTTAGACCTTACGGCTTAGGCATCATTAAAATTCACTCGAGAACGAGACGGCCGAGTGTTCGGTCAGCGTTTTAGTAATAAATATCTGTCAGCAAATATACAATCTGACGGAGTTTGTCTCGTTAATCTGGGTTTAAAAAACTTAGGTACTTATATTATTTTTTTGGCACACCGTTACAATTGCTTTGCTATTACGAACTCATTAGAATGTACTTATATTTTTAAATGAAAAATGTGTCAGTAATTTTAAGTATGTGTTACTTCACTCAAAGTATAGAACTTTCAGCAACAACATATATTTTATTCCTACAGAAATAAAACTAATTATACGGATTTTATCGCGTTTATTTTATGTTTTTTTATGTTAGCGACGTTTCGGCTGTTTTGCAGTAAGCAATGTGTAGTATTCACGTAAATATAAGAATACTGCTTTTTCGAAATAAATTAACACAATAGTTGCTCGTCGCCATATGTAACATGGCGCCATAAGTTTGTTGTCATGGTGATATTCTCCAAATCTGGCGGCGGGATCGAGCTGACATTGTCTGTTTCACGTTTAATCCTAGCTGACGCTTCCAATGTGGCGTAAAGAGCGTTCTGAAAGCTTAAATAATGCCGGCCTACGATGTTTTTGTTACGAGTTACCTTACACAGTTGTGTTTTGTTGTATATTCGACCTTTACCACTAAGCATTAAAATCGTACGTATATGTGACGTTTGAATAACTGAAGTAAATTACCTAGCGCTACGAGCTCCAGCTATGCAAACCACAAAACTATTTTTTTTTTCATTTTTGCAAAGACAAGCATGTTTCTTGCGAGCTCTTCTCAGCGGAACCAACTTTTTGAGTGGGTATATTCTGGTTCATAACCTTTTTTTGTCAACATGTTTTTTTTTTGATAATACTTACCAGCTTTGAAAATTGTTTATTTCCATTTAGTCAATGCAACGGTTCAGTCGCGGGTTGTTTATAAACAGTTGTTTTCAGTAGTTATACTCGTAAACGTCTTATACCAAGTAGGTACTTTTTTTGCTAGACGCTCCCTAGTTCACTAGTATTAGAACATAATTCCTTAGAGAATATACACTTAATGAGGATTATATGAAATTACTTGTCCCAAACGCCGATCTGAAGAAGCTTAGTTCAAAGGCAATTAATTTTATACTAATTAACTTTGAGGAGCTCTACTTGAGGGAAGAAAGGGCATTCAGTTATTAATGACCTTAAGAGTTTTTATTTTGATAATTATTGTGGTATGAAATAATAAATCATTAAATTTTAATTAAAACATCGTACTGAGAGTTATGCAGAAAGAATTTTAATTGATTTGATAAAATGTTTGTAATTGAATCTACGTAAGTATATCATAAAACAAGGTTCCAATTTAAGCAAAATATGATTAAATGGAAAAGTATGATTTGCATACTTACCCAAATATGTTCACGTAAAATATATGTACCTACTAAGGTCAATAACCTCAATGTTGACGCGTTGCCAAACATCCCTTTGGTACGAAGCGCCAATCCTACTAAACCGTGACATTTAACGATGGTCAGCGAATTTCAAATGCATACTCGTATAAACTGTTATTTTTCCAAATTCGAATCTGGTTTTTTTTGTTTATTCAAATACGATTTAAAATAACTACCATTTAATAGGATTTCAATAAAAAAATACATATATTCAAAAACGGAAAATTAAGGCGACCAAAAATGAGATTAAGTAAGTTGTAATAATCGCGTTTTTACACGGGAAGGAAGGTAAACGTGGTCACTCCTTATCTATCAACTACCACAGTAGAAAGAAGTGACTACCATCCACTACTCGTAAAATATTTTGCTAATATAAAACATACGGAATTAATAACACAACCTCTAATACCTATATCAAACGAATTCCCCTAACAAAGTTTTAACACCAGCCAACAAGCTTGTAAAACAATGTAGTACTCTGATAAATGCAAATTGATACATACCGTCTATAGAAATAAGATCCATTTTTAGATGAATTCGAGCGTCGAGTTATACTGGTATAACCCAGCTGAGTTGGCGGTGCCGGTCGTTCGTGCTACTCCTTCTGTTATAGCGAACTCCTTAATTAGGTCAAGAAATGTAAGGGGCACCACTGAGATATTGTTGGCCGTAGGGTTGACATTTTGTCTTCATAATGAAAGTGCTATACTTTTAACGACGTTATATTCCGTACAAGTTTTTAAAAATCCTAAGCCAAACGATTTTATGTTCAACTAATACTTAATTATGAGTTAAAACAGTTTCTTTTATATTGCGTTTCGTAATATAAACATAACCCTTATAAAATGTATCTCGTATCTCAATGATTCACGAAGGTATATGCGCAATAGAAAACATAGAAACGTACAATTTACGACAACTTAAAACTAACCATTACAATTTTTAAGACTTTCGTAAATCCATTATATGTAACTGAAAACGAATAAATAACACCTAAAAATCTAGCGACTCAATATATATCTCTCTGTCTCCACTAGTAGAGAGTCAAAAAATATTAAGCACCATAATAAAGATCAAATGTACCAACACTTGCCAAAATGTAAATCATAAAAACTATGCAAAAAACACATTGGCAAAACCAAAGAGTCCCAAAACAAACTCTTATAAAATTCTCAAATAATATTATCACAGAAATTTTCAAATTATTTATCGCAGTAACATACAATTTATGAATGATAACTTAGAGATTTGATATATTTTTTTTACGACCCACCTACCTACTACCTACTAAACGACATTAATAGCTATAACCATATTCCATTTAAGTAACGTTACCCTAAAACAATGAAAAATCGTTTTATACAATAAAGGACTATTTGAATTATAAAACTATTAGTCAGATTTAAATATTTTTATTTTAAAGCTGGCAACCATAATTGCTGACTCTACTTGATATTTGTCGACACTTCGCTCTGAGTTTTATTGCTGAATGAATGAACTGAAACTGCAGTAAAGGGTCGGCTTTATTGCTGTTTCCAGTTTGTCGCGTTTTAACTGAAAACATTGAGAAGATTACTATTGTAAGGTTAAACAATTTTTGAGTTCAAATTCATTATACTTTTAAAGATTATTTTATATACTATTTTTAACATGTACGCGTTCAAGCTAAAACCAGCGCAGTAGTCACATTACAGATCAAAAAGTTTTCAAGCCAGGCTCGCGAGGCCATGCGGTTAGTCAGTACACACCTAAACTATTCCAGTTATGTCATTTTAAATTCCGAATTGACGTCCCAAAATCTGATAGTTCCCATTTCACGCGTCGAGCGACGTGCGTCGTGGCGCGATGCCAGCGCCGTATTCCGGATAACAGCCTCCGGATACTGCGCATTAGCAGACAATTCCTAATGTTCGGATACTCGGGCAACGTTTATTACCACTTTGCAGAGACTATTGCCAGGCTATTTTGGTATCTCGGTCACTTTAATGTGACATTTTCCAAATGATAATACACTTATGTGTTGCAGAGATTCTTTCTCTATTTTTATTATTCATAGAGTATCTGGAAGTACCAATTTACACTGTGGTCATGAAGAATGCTGTTATTATTTTTTTGATACACAAAATATGTAATTTACAAAGACTGATATTAACGGAACATAGTTTACACTTTATATTGTATAACATTTGTATTATTTACATAGTATATACAAATTATACATTGTGTCAATTTGCGTAAATACAACCTTTTTCCGTGGGATTTCATGAATGTGTAATGGTGTTTAATTACTAAGCGTCTAAACTCAAGAAGGCTGCATGTAAAAAAAAAACCTAATATACACTTATGAGACGTAGTGATGGGATGCCATTTGATAAAAATATAATCCAAACGCCTTCTTAAAAATATTAAGGTTCGTAGTACTTAATAAAGATTAACTATTGTACTAGAGAGTTCATGTATTTTCAATTTTATAATAAACTAGCTGTCCTGGCGAACTTCAAACCGCCTCGGAATCAAATGTATGAGAGAATGAATTATCTGTATTTTTTTTTACTGATTTTTTCTCATGTTTTAATAGTTAATCTACTGTTCAGGATCGGCCCACCCGTTTTAGAGTTATAAATGGTGCAACTAACACGACTTTTACTTAGTTCGCTAATATTTCCCATCCAGTATTACCGATTAACAATTCCATCAGCAATCAGAAACAAACATAGACTATCTGCCAATATCTTACAGAAACCCAATATCGGATAACAATGAGCATAACTCACGTTTACGGGTGATGTCCTCAGAGGCTCAGAGCGTGGCTTTGATATGATTTATGGCTGGTCAGAAGATTGTGGCCGGCGAAATAAATCTTACGATATTAATACCATTCGTAGCAAACGATAGAGTTACATAGAAGGTATGTCGTTAATTATATAATATCGCAAGACGAACACGCCAACTATACTGTCCCACAATAAGCAACGCTTGTATTATGGTACAATGGGCTGAAGTTAAAGCCAGTATATAAAACTTATATAGATATGAAAAATTCATGATTCGGACACAAACATTCGTGATTATCACACAAAGTTTGTCCCTACCAGGATTTCAAGTCGGGTCGGTGCCGAGGATGGCACAAAATGCAGGGTCACAGGGTATTTGTGCATAAAGCATTTCTAAGATTGTGTTTTTCTATAGTTAAGTATAATATATGTCTGATTCTGATACACAAGATTTGATGAAACCAATTTATCAATCCAGTCAGATTGAAACTCGTCGTAGACGTCGTCGTACAACATGGACGTCCAATACAAATGGTGAGACCATTAATTATTTATGTACAAATGTCATAGCAAAAAATATTACAGCCACAACTTGCAAATAATTTGGTTTATAATCCCATTTGTGTATTTATGGTTAAACGAGTATTTAAAAGGAAATTTCAAGAGACTCAAATAAGCGGACATCCAAATACATAATCATTCAATAAATAATAATAGTGTAAATAAAACAGACATAAATTCTATTAATTTTACGTACATTTACAATTGGTATCGGTAAGTTACAGTGGTACAAAGCAGTTGACTAATAAAAAAGCTTTGCAAACCTATTGTAAGTTCATCAATACTTTTACAAATATACTGATATTTTCCTTCAAAATCTTTCTCTTTTTAAGGACGAATAACTCAAGACATATTGCTCGAAGATATATCACGACCCTAACTCTATCAATTGGACCTAAAAAAGGAGAGTTCCCGACCTCATTAACCCTGCAACATGTGTGGGTAATGTTGGTCACAAAAAATAACTGAATTGACCGAATAACGGCGGGTTTCGTAAAAACATGACTTCTCTACATACGAAGATAAAGTCTGCAGTTGATAGTTTCATTTACTTTATAGGATCTGCATATTTATTTTGTTGACAGATTATTAAAATCTTACTAAAAACGTTCATATGAAAATCGGTCTAAGTTCGGTACAAAGAAGAAGAAGGAACTCTACCAAAAAATAAATTGCGAAGTCCATGTTATCAAAGTAGATGCCAATTCCGAGATTTTGGAGTCACTGATTGATTATAAATAAAACTTGTTAAGTTCATAGCACAGACTTAGCACCTTAATCTATGATGCGCATGTCTTGTCATTCGTGATGTTTTGGGTTCGATTCCCGAGTCATGGAAATACTTATTTGGATATTCTGAACATTTTATGTATCTCTAAGTAATAAAATTAATTATTACATCCAATATGGGTTAGTAATACCACTGCCTTCGGGAAATCCAGGTATGGTCAGAAAACTGAATAGTACCTACCTGAACTAGTTCTACATATACCCAGAATTATTTATTCCAAACTAATCAAAGACTAGAGTTCTTTTTTAATAAAACAACTTAGTCTTCATAAAGAATCCAGACTAAGCATGTTTAATATTAAATGCCTGAAAATGAAAAAAAGAAGACGGCAAAAGTTGTGGTCCGACTTAATAATTCTGATTGTTGATTTAATTAAACATTTAAACTTAGAAAAATGTTGGAGTTTTAGTAAAAAAAAAACGTATTTAGTGTTGTACGTGAAATGTTAGCTTAATAGTGACTCGACTAAAAGTACTATTTATTAAAAAAGGAGTGGTTGATGATGCATACATTTTCCACAATGAAGTTAAAATTAACTTAAGTTAAAGCTAAACTCTTTTATAATATCTATTCCAGAAATCAATCTAAATAAAATCATTTTAACCATAATCGGGTACCCAAAAGTCGATGCACTCTAAAGATCTCAACCCGAATGCAGACAGGATTCTGCAAATAATTTTCATTAAATTACCTGATCTCGTGGCAGTCTCATCCGTAGCGTCCTACGACGTAGCGACGTAGCACGTATTGTAGCGATGTAGTCATATTGCTACATCATTTCTGATAACGACTACTTCACAGTAAGTACTTCAGAGTACGTACTTAGTACTTCACACTAAGTCACAGTATAAGCAAAAGCTAAGTAGTATGATTTATGTCATATTTTGAATTTCAGAGTCAAGCTGGTTCAAGGTAGTTTAGAATCCGACCGCTGGGTTTATTCGAAAATTCGCAAACAACATCGTATTCCATATGAACGCATCTTATATCTGACCTACCATAAAATAACTTTTACACGTTACTTACTTAACGTTTCCATTGCGACTTAGTTAATAGCATTATGCACGTAAATCTTCTTAATACCGCCGGCTGCCGCCATTAGCTTGATAGATCATTCTGTTTGTTACTTCTGTGGATTAATACGAGCGGCAACAGATGTGGAATGGCTATTCTCGTCATGTTAAATAAGTAATTAGTAATGTGTACCACCCCTTAGTGGGTGTCTACGTCATTTCCTAGAATAACCTATTCATTCATCAAATATTATTTGTATGGCTGTAATAACTATTTTTCTGTCTAAATATTATGTCTAATATTACGTTCCCGATGTTAAAATAAGTTCTATTTCAATGTGTAGTATTCGCGTTAATATAAGAAATCAATAAATAATGTTTGCTGTAAGACAAATTAGAATTTCCATCAATATACGATGTTTTAAAAAAATATTTGGATGTCAAAAATGAAATTCAGTTTGTAATGGATGCAATATTATCTTTATACCTTCCTACATAAGTAACTACCTAATTTCCAGCATATTCTGTTCAGCAACAACTACAAAATCACAATGGAATTTCGTTAAATTTATGTTCTGTAGAAAATAAACCGTTAACATTTAATAACGCTCTCCTTTCGCACAAAAAACACCATTTACTTTGGGGGAGTTACTGCAATTTACGTCTTAAACCAACTCTGGCCCCAGATATACATCCCGGCATGTAGACATCTACACAATTACGTTTCATAAAAGCATGAACCCTGTACTTTTGGTCGTGAAATATGACGTCATTTCCGGGCGCCGCACGCCCCCTATTTCCGCCAACAAGTGCAGAGTAGACACTGTTGACGGTGCACGTCGGCGGATTGTAGAAATTTACTGAAACGAACATTTTTAATGGAATGTTTTTATATACAAGTACTGAACTAGTAGACGTAATGGAGGCACATGTTTTTACTCGCATGTGACCCTTATCGCTACGCATATGTGTAATGATTAAAATACTATAACATTTTTATACACAATCAAAATAATTTCGACACAACCGGCGACTAAAGAGCCGGGCATTTCCTCGCTCAGCGAGTAGCTTTGGCTATTCGGCGAGGAAATGCGGCCAGCGTCTTGGGTATGTTACCACATGAGCCATTTTTTTAACACTTTTGGAAAATATTAGGTAGGTAGTAAGTTTTTCTATTCTCTTTTTAATTTCTGTTTTATTTGTACATATTGTGTAAATAATGGTTAAAACCATTTGACGATAAGATATACACAAATGTCGATTCTATGTTTTGGTCCGTAAGGTTTATAAAGTACACAGAGTAGGACAACGGTCATTGATAAAATATGACTTAATTTCCGCATCCCACCCGGTTGCTGTACCCGTTAACGAAGAGAGATCTCTCTGTGGAGATTAGTACTGATCGAGGCCATCAGTGATGCCATTTTAGTTATATAATTGAACTAAAATAAATAGTCATAATAGTTAAATTTATAGCACTTATCTTTCTAAAACATAATAAAACCAAAGCCAACTTCATACTCATGGGGCTCAGCTATTTGACTATCTCGAAAGAATATTTCGATCATCTGAAACATTAAATAAGATAATCGTTTACTCCGTGATCTGGGTATTTTTATTTCTATAATATGTAAAATTAATAAAAAAAACAATAATAATATGTAGTGCCTACATTGGACCTCAGTGTTTTGTCTATTCTTAGGGAATTCATCGATTATCCGGGACACTGATGAGATAATCCCTTCACCGTGCTCGATTATTTTTCTTTCTATGTGTTGATCTTCTATCGATAAACAATTGTGTATAGAGTCTACAACCTTATCATATTATATGCCACTACACACACAAACCGACATCATAAGTCGGCGGGAACTGACAGATATATCACACAAACACACAGATGTGACTGGCATTATGCCAAACAGCGGCGAGTGCCGACTGTGCAATATCAGCGGAACGAAAATGTGTCTCGTATGAGATGACATTACTACGAACATTTTCCATGTTAAAACGTGACGTTTGAGATCTGATCTCTCTTATTTAACCTAAATTAGTTAACCTGGGATAGTGATAGTTAGTTGGTATAACGTTGCCTTGGAAGCAAGGAGTCAATTAATAAAAGGATTTTCCAAAATTCTTAAGTATGTAAATTTATTTAGTTTATTATTGGGATAGGAATTGATTATGATGTTAATAATATTAATAGAAGTATAAGAATAAGTACTTTCGTAAGCATAATTACAAATTATTTGTGCTGCGGTCTCAAACTAAGCGTAAGCTTGTATCTTGGGAACTTGGTGATGACATAATATAAGAGACTAACAGAGGTTTTAGGTAACATATGACTGAAATTTAACCATAAATATGAATATAAAATTAAGTTGAATGAGGTAGACAATGCGAAAAAGTTGTTTTAAAATAAAATGAATTAAATGAATCTATCAAATAAAAAAACAAGTTGAAAATCTAATTTTGTCTGAGTGCGTGTATGTGTTTCTGTGTGAGTGTGTGGATGTGTAATTTGTGTGTGAGTGTGTGTGTGTCTCTTGTGCGAGATTGAGTTTCTGCGCAGATAGGTACTTATATGAATTTATCAATAGTTGTGAGTAGTATCGGGAAGAGCACTGTCGGGATAACTTTAAAGGTAGTTTTTGCATGACAATACTTATCTCTTGCTTTAGCCAAATACCAGTAAAGTAAGCAGGAACTTATAATGTAATCGTAACGTCATCTAGAACTCCGTTGTAAGAGGGATGGAAGGCGTAACGTTACCGAAACGTTACGCAAAAAGGATTGTGATTGAGGTACAGTGCAAACATAAAAAAAATAAAAACTTGAGAGGTGTCAAGGGACACCCGGATGGAACGAAGTTCCTTTATTATTTTTTATTATTTATTATGTACAAAAAATCAATAATTTTGGGAAACAAAAATATATCGCCCCCTGGTGGGCTCGAACCACCAACCTTTCGGTTATCAGCCGAACGCGCTAGCCAATTGCGCCACGGAGGCACTTGTGCAATGTCTCGAAAATACTGACCATACTGACAAAGATAGCAAAAAGTGTCGTTACAACTTTTCGTCTTATTTTTTTCCGTCTAGCCCCCTTTCGTAACGCGCGATAAGGAACTTCGTTCCAATAACAACTAGAAAGGAGCTAAAACTCCGGTAGCACCAAAATGAAAATAGGCACTGCAACAAATCAACTCATCAACAAATTGAAATAAAACTATTTTTAAGGATTCTATCGCGTTTATTTTTTGTTTTTACGTTCCCGACGTTTCGACTGCTTTACAGCAACCATGGTCACGGGAGGACTGAGGTGGTTGACGTCCTAGTGTCAAATAAAATAGTTTTATTGCAATGTGTAGTATTCGCTTAAATATAAGAAATCAATATCATCAAAAAAATACTCAAAAACAAAGTTATAAATCAGAGGGAGCCGAGATATCTAGCATGTGTCGATTTTCCACATTTTACGGTTGGCGTAATTTACTGGCGCGTCGCCAGAGGGTTGCGACGCAATTTTATATCCGAATTGGCGCAAGCTTATTGAGATCATAGCTCAAGTTAGTGACACCCTTTTAGTTGGCGTCGTATGTTTGGATATTTTACCTGATGATTGTTTGAAAGTAATTTATGTGTAAACTTAAAGTCTTTTTGTAAACTTAAGAAAGTATATTTTTCGATAACCCGCATTACAAGTTCAGTTCGTGAAGAGACAGATAAATATTTCAAACTGGCAACTACGGTCAGTTTAGACAGTTTACTGTTTAAAATTGTCAATAAAATCAATTTATAATGGCAATACAAAGCAAATTGCAGAGTTGCTTTAAGACTTAGGCTACTTTAATTTTAGACCCCCCCCCCCCCCCAACCTCCGCCAACGACTTAATATCACTAAAACTGCCGGTCGCGCGGGCTCAGAACGCGCGAGTGGGCTATTGCTAACGGTTGTGTCTTTGTTAAATACCACGCGGACGAAGTCGCGGGTAACAGCTATACGAAATAAAATTTAAATTAATCATTACTAACATGATTTGTGAAACAACATTGTTCGACCCGTTGCACGACACGTCCGATGTCATTCAACAAGTAATCCCGTTAAACCGCAGTTAAACTAAAATTCGGGTCAAACTGCGCAAACAGTTTCCACGGATTAACTTGGTTTAAACACGACGATACCCGCTTTATGGTGTACGGTTAAATTGTAGCATTGAAACTTCTGTGAAATCAATATATTGTATTATTGGAACGAAGTTCCTTATCGCGCGTTGCGAAAGGGGGCTAGACGGAAAAAATTAAGACGAAAAGTTGTAACGACACTTTTTGCTATCTTTGTCGTTTGCATTTACATAATGGTCAGTATTTTCGAGACATTGCACAAGTGCATCCGTGGGGCAATTGGCTAGCGCGTTCGGCTGTTAACCGAAAGGATGGTGGTTCGAGCCCACCCGGGGGCGATATATTTTTGTTTCCCAAAATTATTGATTTTTTGTACATAATAAATAATAATAAAGGAACTTCGTTCCATCCGGGTGTCCCTTGACACCTCTCAAGTTTTTTGATTGATTTATTTATTTATTCATAACACAATTGGCTAACAGCATACGCCAAAACACCAATATGCTAAATATATAACAAAAACTATAGACTAATATAAAACTTAAAATGTAATGTAACGCAAATTAAAAACCAATAAAATATTTAAAACACACTGAAAAAATAAAACGAGTAACATTCAATTAAACTAACAAAGTACAAATAAATTATAAACTAACAACTAAAATTAAAAGTAGGCATTTAAAATTCACAACTTAAATATAAATAAGCGTTTTTGATCCTGTCATGTATACTTGCAGCGCGACTTAGACTTGGCAATAAATTAAAAAAAAAACATCTTATATTATATATACCTATCTACAATTCTCAATATCTGATTAACTCAGTTAGTAGTGACTCTACTTTCTGCGCTGACGGTCCGTTTTCGAATCCTGGTAGGGATCAATCTTCGTGTGATGACAATGAATGCGTATACTCGAGTCAGTGATGCTTAATATATATATATATATATATATGTATGTATTATATACTGGGTTTACTCCCAGTACGGTACCCATAATACAAGCGTTGCTTAGTGTAAGACCGTATATTTGATGTATTTGTCTGGCGATATTATTATTACAATAAAAAAAAACTTAAGAGGTGTCAAGGGACACCCGGATGGAACGAAGTTCCTTATCGCGCGTTGCGAAAGGGGGCTAGACGGAAAAAATTAAGATGAAAAGTTGTAACGACACTTTTTGTAAGCCGTGCGGCGTGCGCATGTTTCTCTGTCTGTCTCTCTCTCTCTTATAGAAAGCAAGCCAGATATTTTTGTTTCGTCTTTCTATTTCGCATTGAACAGTGTGGTGTCGTCACGATTATTTTTGTTGAGTGTATACAGGTTTTTTGTACATAATAAATAAAAATAATTAAACGGATGCACTTGTGCAATGTCTCGAAAATACTGACCATTATGTAAATGCAAACGACAAAGATTGCAAAAAGTGTCGTTACAACTTTTCATCTTAATTTTTTCCGTCTAGCCCCCTTTCGTAACGCGCGATAAGGAACTTCGTTCCAATAAACTTGACCTTTTATTTTAAAGTAGCTGTTACCCGCGACTTCGTCCGCGTGGTATTTAACTAAAATCCGCTTTTAGTTAAATACCACGCGGACGAAGTCGCGGGTAACAGCTAGTCTAAAATAAAAGTAGCCTAAGTTACTCCTTGTTACATCAGCTATCTGCCATTGAAAGTCCCATCAAAATCAGTCCAACCATTTCAGAGATTAGCCGATACAAACAGACAAACAGACAGACAAAAATTGTAAAAAATGTTGTTCTGGTATATGTACCGTGTATGCATCCAAATGAACTTAGTAGAAAGCGGTTATTTTAATATTACAAACAGACACTCCAATTTTATTTATTTGTATGACGAGCATTTTCCGAAATTTTCTTAAATACATACCGCGACATGTGACCCAAGCACAAACTCGTTAGTCCGTTCATTAAAACTTGAAACTATTCATTGTTTGCTGAACACTTTTGCGTGGTAATCGTGATTCCATGGCGTCGAGAAAATTAACTTGGCTCAACTATTTTGTCTTATTATCTTAGACACGCGGGACTTTTGGAGTTCAATTTAGTTTTTATTTCGGCAACATTGATATAAAGTACGGACCACTTAAAGTTTTGGCAATTATAAACATAATTTGAAACATCCTGAACTGTTAATTTCACCCATTCATACCGTATATAACAATTATTGCCAGTCGAACAAAACTGTACGGTACCAAACTGAGCAAAAATTGTATTATCAGTAAGATTTAATGAACTGGTAGCGATCCCAGTACACATCTATACTAGCTATCCCGGCGAACTTCGTACCGCTTCAAAATCAAATTTGTGACAAAATGAATTATCATTCTTATTACTTATTTGTGAATTTTGCCAATGTTTTAACAATAATTCTGCTATTTGGGGTGGAGACAAATTCCAAAAATTAAGATTATAAAAATCGGTCCAGCCGTTCTTGAGTTATAAATGGTGTAACAAACACGACTTTGTTGTATATATAGATTACAAAGAGGTATCATCGGGACTAATGATGTCACACTAAAAATTCTTTCACTGCTAGAAAGCAAAACTATCCCTAAAAATAGCCGTATAACACAGACTATTTCCCATAGTAGCTTTTATTCTAATAAATATATTAAACGTCTATAACATGATAATAGTTTAAAATCTATTTCCAACGTACCCACAAGTCTCAGCCGATTCAAGAGAATAAAAGGAATACACAGAACTTCATAAAACTCATTTTCAATTCAACAAAGTTTCTTTGCAATACGCCAGTCACTAAGCTCCAGATATTTACTCTAGGTTTTCATTCGCAGATTATGAATTTTCAGGATCGGCAAGTTTAACAAACTTTGAAATTTTTTACTGGGCTTTTCATCTCGGTACTGAAAGTTTGCTACTGTTCAGTACTGAATTGTATTTTTGTTTCTTTTAGTAACACAAACTCTGAAGGCTCTCAGCTCGCTATGTTGTTGACGTGGTAATTAATTTGTATCTTTCGTTTATTTTGCGAAGTTACTTTGCGAATGAAAAAGTCTGAGTTTTATTAGTACGCGTTCAAAAATGCTGATATTCTAGATTTCTCAGGAGTTTTATTATAATGCGGAATTTTGTATGTAAAATCTCCATATGAATATTACTTGTAAACTATACTATACATATCTATACATTACCCAAAAGACGTCCACTGCTAGACATAGGCCTCCCCCAATGATTTCCACACATCACAGTCCTCCGCCACTCGCATCCACCGGCTTCCTGCAACGCGTGTGATATCATTGGTCCACCTTGTGGGGGCCTTCCTACACTACGTCTACCGGCTCGTGGTCGCAATTCTAGAAATTGTTGGCCCCAACGGTCATCGGTTCTTCGAGCTATGTGCCCCGCCTACTGCCACTTGAACTTTAAAATTATTTGAGCTACGTCGGTTACTCTAGTTCGTCTACAGACTTGTAAACAATTTACACTCATTATACTATAATATATATTTTTTTTTATGTCCCACTGCTGGGCACGGGCCTCCTCTCAATGCGAGGGGGATTAGTCCACCACGCTGGCCCATTGCGGGTCTGCGGACTTCACACATCTTTCGAGGGGCTCTCTTAGACATGCAGGTTGCCTCACGATGTTTTCCTTCACCGTCTAGCATGTGATAATCATGGTTGAAAATGAGATTCGCGCATGAAATCTCCGAGGTGCGAACCGTGGTTTGAACCTGCAATCCTCGTTACCGAGGCAAGCATTCTACCAACTTGGCCATCACTGGTATAATAAAATATATATAACCTTTATATGTTATGGTTAAGCTATACTAACATGGTACATCCCGGTTACATAATAAGTCAGATATTATGTTGCATATCACAACATTTTGCTTTCCACATAATTCTCTATGTTGGTTCGCTTTATCGGTGCACGGAGCACACGCCAACACGTTTCCTTCATAAATACGGGAACTCAGATTTAGTAGGCTTCCATCGTGGAATGTACGGGAAATCCAATAATAAATATTAGTGGGAGGCATCGTTGTGCTATATAAATTACTCTGGAAGCGCTGGAAGTTAGAGTAGCTGTGGAGTTTGAGATAATATATCCCGTGAGTACCTTTCAAAAAAATCCTTCACTTAATAACACCTATGTACCTATAAGTATTCTATCATCCCGTAAGTATGTATTTTCAATCTTTGTAAAATAAGATAACAACTAATAAAATACGAATTAAATATTATAAAATACTTACCAGAAATGCGGCTTCATATTATTCGTCTTGAAACACATCTTAAGAAACATGTACATAGATCACAAACTAAACTGCACGTAAGTAACCAGCACATCTAGATCATTATAATCTTACAATGATTTTAAAAAAAATATCTTTATAAGGAAGTCAATAAAAAAAATATAACATCTATGACGTCTGATGAGACACTAAACCCACCAAGAATAATGCTCGTTTTAAACGAGAACAGTACACAAATAATATTAAAACTATCCACAACCTGATTAACACAATTATTAGTCGCATGCTTTCTGTAACGGTTGCGGGTTCAAATCCTCGTAGGGGCAAACTTCGAGTGATGACAAATGTTTGTACCCGAGTCATGAATGTTTAATATCTATATAAATATTATATACTGGGATCACCCTCAGCCCCTTGTACGGTACGGTACGGTACAAGCGTTGCTTTATTTGGGACAGCACAGTTGATAGGGTTGTGTGGCGGTATTATAATTATAATCTCAAAAACCATGTAACATCTACACCCTAAGAACAGTACGTGCCGCCCAATCTAACTTATAATCCTACCAAATCCCATCTGGCCAAACAATGACCTACCGCGTTATTGCTGGTGCCAATTCCAGCCAGATACTCCATACTTATCAGCCCATATTCCTGTCACGCACGCCCCATCGTAATTGGAATTCCCTCAGGGATTCTGATCTTATGAGAGCAGAGAGGATCCGCGTCAAATAAATCACGCTTGGATCATTTCTAAGCTGTAACGACAGACACAGGTGATAAATGTAACATAAATCTTCGCGTGGGCGGACGAGTGGAAAATTATCTAATCATTTCAAATGTGGATACTTCTTTGAGTGTTATGGAAGTTTTAAAATATTGGCAGTTGGTTGCTAATCGATAACGAAACGATAATTTGAATATCGTGAAACTAGTACTTTAATTAAAAATGCTTTGTTAGCCTAGACAAAAAAAAAACAAATTAACTGAAGACCCACAGAACAAATTAAGTATGTGATCTCCACAACTGATGATAGAAGGTCTGTGATTTGTTATCAATTGTCATCAGCATTCAATGTCCATGATATCAAACCGAGGTTTGCAGTAAAGACTTTTCTTTTAAATATTCGATTCTGTGCAATTGTAGAAATTGTCTGTTGACGTATTGCGTTATTAGATTCTCATAGGATTCTCAAAGGCTTCCAAGCTACTTAACAACAATTTATTAAATGTACACCTTTAATAAAATCAAACCAACTTTGCGTTGAGGTGAATCATTCCTTCACGGTCCAACCGTTTTCATAAGTACTTACCATTGTTCTGTTTAAAGGAAGACGGAGCATTTTTAATTTTTCATCTTTCCAGCTGACTGCTTTCAGAAGGTTTTAATAAAGAATATTAATTCAATAACACAGTGTACGGTATAATCTTCTTTATTAAATTATCCAAGGGTATATATAATCAGTTCCCTTTTGAACTTATACACAGTTTGATTAAACAAAAAATATTGTAAAATTACATTGAGATTGTAACCGAATTTATGTTGAAATTATATTTTAGAACACATTCTATGATTTACATTCAATTACCGATATTTCGCTATTAGAGACGATTATTTACATTTTAGGCCAACTATGTAAGAAACGCTATTATTTCAATTGCTAATTTAATTGAATATATTTCTTAGTATATTTATTTCGTTATATATAATATTATATAAATTATATAATTCCAGCCCTTTTTTAATGTCCCACTGCTGGGCACGGGCCTCCCCTCAATGCGAGGGGGGATTAGGCCATAGTCCACCACGCTGGCCCAGTGCGGATTGGCGGACTTCACACATCTTTCGAGGGGTTCTCTCAGACATGCAGGTTTCCTCACGATGTTTTCCTTCACCGTTTTAGCAAGTGATAATCATGGTTGAAAATGAGATTCGCACTTGAAAAATCCCAGAGGTGCGAGCCGGGTTTTCAACCTGCAATCCTCGTTACCGAGGCAAGCGTTCTACCAACTTGGCTATCACTGCTTTATTTCGTTATATTTATTTCAATTAATATACAAACATAAATCTTTGATAGTATCATTTACTTACACTTTTTTATTCTGAAGAAATAATTCATATTACCAATATATAAAATAAAGTCACGTGTCGTGTTAGTTACAACATTTATAACTCAAGAACGGGTTAGCCGATTTTTATGATCTTTGGTTTTTGTTAATTTGTCTCCGCCCCGGATAGCAGAATAACTATAAAATATTGGAAAAAAATAAGATATTTCAGTTTGTCATACATTTGATTCTGAAGCGGAACGAGGTTCGCCGGGACAGCTAGTAAATAATATATATAAGTAATATGAGCATTTCTTAGACACTAATTTCACATTTACTCTATACACTATTACAATTCTAATTTTATACAACACGTTATTGAGCTTACATTATTATTGATTTCCTTTTACATCAGAATCCATTCTATGTTATATTTATTCTGTGATATCAAAAGTTGTGAACAAGTTGCGCACTCTATATTCAATTTATCGAAAGTAGCACACACTATAAAACATTGTTCGAACCCAGATTGATACTTCCAACACGGTATAGAAAACTTCCATTCCGAGTTGTGGTAATTTGTAGGCATGAGAAAGTTATACCTTGTACTACGTCATTTCAATCTTCAATCTCCAGTTACGTGTCGTGGGGGGTGACATAGGGTGTAGATACGCCCACCACCTGGCTGGAACATTGATTTTGAGCCTGTCCTGCTTTTGGTACTAGTACCAATTGCTCCAAATCTCCCTGCGATAGAATACAAGAATGTTGAAAGTAATCTAAAATGTTTGTTTTATAACCGGTACATCTTTAATTTAAGCTTATATTTATATATAAAACAACAGAATAGAAAGAAATTATACTCGAGCCAAAAGTCAACATCAAAGAAACAGGTTTCAATGCATTTGACGGCCTGATAGTCTGGAATAGCACATAGGCTACTTTTTATCCCGGTAAATGTATGCTTCCCGTGGGATAGATTGTTTTAATTTTTCATATAGCAAAGGATCGACATGATTTTTTGCATAGGTAGTGGTAGTTTAGGGGTCAGAAAATGACATAGGCTACTTTTTATCCCGAAAAAATGCATGGTTCCTATGGGATAGCATACAGGAACCGTGTTTTTTAAACTTAACTTTTTAATCGCGGTTAACACCGCAGGGCGCAGCGAGTATTTCATAATTTCGTTTCTCCCTGTCTATATGCTTGTTAATTATTTTCTTACTAAGGTATATAATTTAATAGCGTGTGTACTCACAGAAAATAGGTAGCCTATAATAAGATCGGCGTCCCTCGGAGTGTCGAGAGCGTCCTTCTCAAGGACATCAGTTCGTAGCCAGCGACAGTCCACGTAAGCCCGCACTGTGTTATCATCGTGGACACTAAACGCAAAAAGGTTGACATTAGTATTTCGTTGCTTGTTTATTTCTTTTTTTTTGGCTATAATGCTTTTATCTGTGTTAGGTAGTCTGGCCTTTATTACACACGCTGGCCATTTTACAAAATGATTTATATTTTTATTCCGATTTGAAGCGTCGCAGTATGACGCTAGGTATAACGTTTTTAATTGTATTAATATTTTGTCAGTGTTTCCCATGTTTTAAATAAGTGCTCTAGTCTACCTGTTATCAGAAGTAATTAAGTAAAAAGTAAAAAAAATACCTCATTACGACGACCAAATACAGGTATTTAATATAGGTCAGTGTAATGCGTATAAACTTTTTTTTATATATGAGTTTTATTTCGTATTAATTCTTTTTTTCGACCTTTTTATGTTTTATTTTGACGTTGATATTACAGATCTTTACGGCCACCTACGCCAATTTCAGTCATGTTTGTCAAATTGATTTTGGTATCTATGAGGATTCAGAGTTTGATATTTGGAGTCATAAAACTTGAAATAATCATAAATCGAAGAAGCCGTGACAAACTATAGAACCCCGACGTACATAATTAAGGACATTTTTTGCTGTATTGTCAAGGTTTTAAATTTTCAAATTCAGTAAGGATCTTTTATTAACTGATACTATGGTTTTCTTACAAATAACAATTATTTGATTTTGCGCACCAATATAAGCGCGAAATCACCGCACCCGAGACCTTTGGTACAACAAGCAAGGCCTTTATCAACCGCCAATAGGTGTGTCATAATAACACAGCCTATTGCGTTATTGTTATTAGTAAGATCTTACTATTGTATCTTATTACAAGGGCTTATGATATAGAATACAGAACTAAATAATTGGATTCGAACATCGGGGCTTATCGACCTATTCCTGTTGCCGACGTTACGTCTGATAGGGTTACGTTCCCCGTGGGACTGATAGCTTCCAACCCGATACCCTATCCGCGAGTTTCTGTTTATGGTATTATCTGGAGTGTGATTTGAACCCTCATCTATATATCTATAAGTTCATATAATATTAGTTTCTGATCTCTAAGTTTTATTACGAAATTTTAGTCTCTATATATATAAAATTCTCTTGTCACAATGTTAGTTACCATACCATCCTCCGAAACGGCTTGACCGATTTTTATGAAATTTTATATGCATATTCAGTAGGTCTGAGAATCGGCTACTATATATTTTTCATATCCCTAAGTGATAAGGGTTGTCCACCCCTAACATTTTTTTTTATTGGACATTTTTTTTATAATTGGGCATTAAAAAATACATACAAGCCTAAATTTTCACCCTTCTATCCAATCCCTATTTTTTAACAGTCATTTTAGTAATCAGAACGCACGAGCGGGCTATTGCTAACGGTTGTGACTTTGTTAAATACCACGCGGACGAAGTCGCGGGTAACAGCTAGTTAATTTATAAAATTGCGCAACTTGTCAATCTACGAAGTATCCTGTCTCAAGCCTTATAAATGTTTCGTTAATTTCACATTTTTTGTATGAGACTTTGTTGCCGCCAGTTATTGAGTATAAAAACAACCAGAATGTTTAATTAAATGTCTGGCATAGTTAATTAAATGTCTGGCATAGTTAATTAAATGTCTGGCATAGTTAATTTTACCTGAAATGTATATTACGTTGCTTCACAGTAAATTAAATTAATCTCATGGATGCTCGGTGATATGGAGATTAGATTTTCAAACTGGGACGATTAGTATTCACACAATAATGTTATAAAATTGACACCATGCTAATACTTGGTAATTATGACGACGAGATGAGCCTCCACAACCTTATATTTTATTCTGATCCTACTTCTGGGATTTTAATTAAAGTTGCAAGTAATGTTGAAGACAGCCTCTACACTTCCTTTATTAAAGTTCAGATACGAAGAAAAAGGATAGCTTCTGAAACTGAATGAAGACTCGAATGCATGGCTACTTATAAAATATAATATAACATGTTACCTACATGAAATATTGTAAAATATTTTAATGAGATCAGCAAATTGTTAAGATGACATTACAGAACTAAAATTTGACTTCTTAGATTTTCCTTTAAAAATTTAAAAATAACATTTAAAAAATATTTTTTATTATTTATCTATTTAACATAAATATTATATTAAATATAATTTAACATAAAAAATACTATATGATTAGATTTTTTTATATATAATGTCTATACCAAATTTACTTTCTGACAAAATTTAGCAACTTCAACGAAAGATTGAATAAGAAAGTATCTGAAATTGACAGACATAATTATATTGAATAGTTTAAAAAATTAAGAATAATTAATAATATATTTTCTTTATCAGACTTTCGATCTATTACAAAATTAAGCGACCCCTTTAACATGTTCAACAAATATTATGATAACGAGCATGAAAGGAGATTATATTACAATTGACTTGAGAAAGGGACTTATACATCTTTTAAGTACCTGATAGCAATATGATGCCAGCGGAAGTCATACAGTGGTACCGCTAGATAGATGGACCGGGAGGCCCCAGCTCCGGCGTGGACCAGTCTTGCTACTCCTCTTCCAGCTAACTCCAGAGAGAGGAACGAGCCAGTCCGCCGTCTGGACCGCAGGGAGAAGAGCGTCCCTTGCCCATAGCCACCACTCTGAGAACAGGGAACTGAGCTGAAATCTCTAAAACTATAATCCGAAGTCAATCCCTGACAAGCTGTTGCATGCAGCATGTTAAAGGTTAATAAATAAATATCGCCAGACAAACGCACCAATTGTACGGTCCTAATCTATGCAAACTTGTATTATCGGTACCGTACAATGGGCTGGGTGCAAGAACGATTTATCCATGTCATGGCTGGGGGTGGTCCCAGTAATACTTATATAATTATTTAGATGCTAATTGTCAATGACATGGGCGATTCGGGTTCATGACATGGGTTCATAAAATAATTTCATCGCTATAAGAAATATCCTTAACAGTTGAATGAAACTATCCAAGGTTATACATAATATTATGTCGAGAATATTAGATATATTTAGTTGCCTTCTACAAATTAAACAAAAAAAATGTTATTTCATTCACTTGTTTCGTTACTATTTTATTTTAGTCGTATTATCCGGTTTTTTTTATTACACGCAATGGATGTTAGCTAACTTAAGTCTTCTGAATCTGTTTTAATAAATGTGGGTCCATCAAGAAGTCGGTTTATTTTTGTCTATTTTTCATTTTGCACCCTCTCAACCCTAACTCAGTCTAGATTACTTTTTTCTCACAAAATAAGTCATTATTCAAGCCAACCCCATCTGAACACTCACTGTGAAAACATAATTAGGCACAGCCCTGACAAATTGTTGAAAGTGAAGTATATTAACCCCTAATTTTCAAACTAAGGATTAAGTAATAATAATAATTCAATTTCGCTATACCATATAGACTAGAATATATAGACTTATGATTGATTAGTTCTGAAACTATGACCAAATTATTTAAACTCATACTTACCTTGATCTTCTATACTATACTTCTATACTAATATTATAAATGTGAAAGTTTGGATGGATGGATAGATGGATGGATGGATGGATGGATGTTTGTTACTCTTTCACGCCAGAACGGCTGAACGGATCTGGATGAAATTTGGCACAGACATAGATCATAGTCTGGAATAGCACATAGGCTACTTTTTATCCCGGTAAAATGTATGGTTCCCGTGGGATAGATGTTTGAATTTCTCATACTTTTTATCGCGGGTAACACCGCCGGGCGCAGCTAGTACTTTATAATTTATTGTTTAAGTGCACTAAAATAAAATGTTATTAAGCTAGTTTTTGAGTGAGAAAAGAGCCAGCTATCCTGTCACCTGTGGAGCCAATTAATCTACGTGATAATTTTTTAATAGGATTTTGGGGATGGATGGATGTTTGTTACTCTTTCACGCCAGAACGGCTGAACGGATCTGGATGAGATTTGGCACAGAGATAGATTATAGTCTGGAATAGCACATAGGCTATAGGTTCCCGTGGGATAGACATACTTTTTAATTGCGGGTAGCTAGTATATATATATTTTTTAATTATTAAAATTATTCAATAGCACAGAATAAATATAACTCACCTCAGGCCGTAACCTAAGCGAGATGAATAACGTAAACTCCCGCGGAAACGTCTTCCCTGAAGTGAAAAGTTCTGACGAAGCGATCCAGATGTAAGAATTTGGCCTCAGGCTGAAGGCGTGTGGGCGGTCGGCGACAGGCCCCCACCTTGCTTGGGCGGGGTGAAAATTACGCCGCGCGCCCGGCGCTAGTGGGTTTATTGTTCCTGCGAAAGGTGAATTGAATTATAGTATAATGTACCGGATGGTTAATATATGAGCGTGTTATTCTAAAACATGAATTTAATCATGCCGTTTTGAAAATAAATTATTGTAGTATTTTGTGATGTGCATGATGTAAATATTATTAAGAAATATTGATATTGTATATTTTTTTAGTCTGCTCTCGCTAGAGCAGACTGTAGCAGATGAAGTTCTTGCCAACTGTCTCTAGGTAGAGACAGATGGCAAGAGCTGCATCTATTACACCGACCAGGGTCTTAGCTTCAAATTAGAAAAAAAATGTGAGATTTTTGGAAACCGACTAATTTCGGCCGTCTAATACAAATTTAGTACAGCAACATTGAAAGTAGTCTTAAAAGTGTGTTAGGTATGGTGAGTTTAAAAAATACATAATATATGTTTCGCTTCTCATTCGAATGTGATGACCTTACATGACTTCATTGTCATGTATGTCATCAATAAAGCCTACACTGTACGTACCATCACTATTGCTTACATTAATCAGCCTAGCTAGTTTGTCAAAGTCTATCGAAACACTTCAAATTTAACAAGCTGTTAGTAAAATCGCTTCATCAAAATGTCACCAACATGCTTGATAGCTCGGATTCCATAACTTCCAACCTATCGATTTCATGCTGTTGCGATGTCAGATTTAACAAGCTAGTCTGGAATTAATTCAAACTTCGTTTTCGTTTAAGTTCAAAATCGTTATGCAGAACAGTTGTTTTTCTAACGAAACTGTTTAGGTATTTTTTTATCAAATTGCGCTATTCGAAAAATTGCTTTGCTACTATAAAATATATTTCCAATTTAAAAAAGGACAAAAAATATATTTCTACTACTTCATATGTCTATTAAACCCATTCAAAAATATACCCGAGTAAAAATACAAGGAGAATCTGTAACGCTCTTAAAGGATATAAAAGTAATCTTCCTTATAGTCTTTACAATATTTTTCTTGTGTTAGTAGTACCTTTCCAGTCAGAAAATAAAGATCAATATGCATTACAAATCATCACTTGGCAATCCCGAACCACTACATAATTACAGACTAAACACGTTATAATATACAAGTAATTACCTTCACACAAGAAGGAGTTACAAGATCTCCCCTGCTCCCCGTACCCCTCGCAGGTGGACTTGGAGCAGTACCTCCTCCTCATCTGTCTCCCTCCTCCGCAGGTCTTGCTGCACGCCCCCCACTCCCCCCAACCCGCCCAACCTGCAACGTTGATAGATGAACTCTCTCTTCTGGGAATAATTGCAATAGTTTTATCCAGTTTGCGGGATCTTTACAAACTAAGCAATGGATTTTAGTTTGCTTATGTATTTTACTGATAATTTTGTGTATTTTTGTGTCGATTGCTTTTGAAAGTTGGTGATTATTTCTTAATTGAAATAACTTATTCAGTAGATGATGATTTAAATGACTAGGCGTACATCTTTATTCCATGGAATGTGTCAGATTTTCAATGTTAAGATTGTTTTTTTGTTTTTTTTTAAATATTTTTATGATCAGATGCATACTTGATCATTGAAAAGCTAATAATCAAATTAGTGATTGTCACAACTTCTTTTTGTTTTAGGATCATTATTATGACTAATCAATGAAATATAAAGACGTTTTTGCTATGTGTTTCATTACTGATATTTCGTCTATTGACAATATAGAATGGCAATCATTATCAACGTCCACGCTATTAAAATACTAACCAACGGCATTCCATATAGCGATATCAACGCCCAAGCTCCAAGGCACAGCAGCTGATGTCACTTCCAGCCACGGCCCGTTAGGGGGCGTCGTCTCCAGGTCTACTGCTGGATCGCTGATCCTCGCGAATACCACCAGCTCGCTCTGAGATGGCGTCATACTCCAATTGAAGCAGTCGCCTAGTTGCGGACTTATCTTCAAGTTGACCTGTCTGTGGAAAAAAGTATTATTTAATAGTTTCAGTTACACACCACATTGAATAGGTTTCATAATTAACAATTTAAAAAAAATCAGATTATAAAGTTTTGAGTAATTGAGAAATTCTTAACTATGTTATTAAAATAAACTCAATCATCTCTGATATACCTACTAGTTAGTTTTGGAATTGAAGATTTGTGCTAAGTACAGAATACATACCCATGACGTAGTACAGGACTTTAAGTATATATACTTCATAGTCTACGTATTTAGAAACATTGTTCGATTCTCCAGAATCGAAAGTTTTAAATACTGTCCGCTAGAGGCGCTACTCAATTTGGCATACAATGTGTCTAAATACGTAAACTATAAACTATACAGTTAGCTTTAAAAAATGTGACGCTGTTCGTTTTTAAATTCACAAAAAAAAACTTCGTAATTTATTTTAATTTCACTTGAATATGTGATAGCATAAGTCAATATTTGTAAGTAAAAAAAATTGTACCTTAATAGTTCAAATGAAAGCCTTCGAAGTCTCGGGAGACAGACCAAACTACTAAAGCCAACAAATTAGCTATAACATTAAAAAAAAAAAGATAATGGAGCTTGCTTATTAGTGGACTACCTTTGCTACTAAACGTAACATAGAAAGTTACTGGGCAATATTATTTTTAAGTTTGACTTATTATTTATACACAAAATAACATAGTGTATTTAGTGAATTGACGTTTAACGAAATGAACAGCTTTGTAAGTGCGAAATTATATAAATGTAGCTCATACAAAAGAATTTGATACTCAGTTCAACTGCTGATAAAGCAAATAATTCACATAAACGATTCTCAGTAACATCATGTCTATTTGTTCTGTAATTATTGAACCGAAAACATGTATTGTCGGTACATTAAAATTCCTCTTTCAGATATGATTATACTTTAAAAGGACGCTCCCGGATGGTTTTGTACCGACACAATAATCATAAAAGAAGCGTGTTATTTAAATGTTGTATCATATGAACGCTGAAAATAACTATGAGGGCTGATAATATTTGAATTAATTCTAATAATGGCATATCAAAATGACTGTGGCAACAGTTATGATAACTTTTATCTTCATTATGGTTTGAATTCATCGTTTTGAAATTCAAACACGTTATACTTAAGCTATTGTATACGAGAAAATTTAATAACATCATCCACATATAATTTTTTACGTCACATCTGGATAATTCCGTAAAGATGCTCATGTAAGAAAGAATAAGAAACTTCCACCGAATTCGTTATTCCAGAATACATTTACTCTGTTTTTTGTTTTCACCTTCCTTACACGTCATTGCGTCACCATCTAGGGAAACTTGAGGTTATTCGCCTGCCGTATCCGACGATGTGAGATAGTTGGCAAAAACTTTTTACGACCAGCTTACGTGACTTCTTTCCGTGATACGGGTACTAACATGCCCTAAATTGAGTGGGAATCCGGCTAAATGCCCTGTCAGAACGCAGCTTAGCTGTGAGGTTGTAGTAAATTGAATCTCCAGTCACTCTTCGTAGATGACTAGACCCGTCTTCGAGAGAATAAATAAGTACAATGTTAGTATTCTCAGCTGTATTTATTGAATAAACGGCTGTCTATTTGTTTGATGAATAAATGTGGACATTTTCATTTGTTTATTTTTTCGTGTTAGCATTTTATGTCTAGAGAAATTACATTCATGCTTTGATAAATAATGTCACTTTAGTTTTATTCATTTAAGTAGTAAACAAATAAGATATTATTGTGCTATTAAAAGAATAGATATAAAAATGATAATAATAATATCGCCAGACGACTACACCAAGTATACGGTCCCACACTAATCAACGCTTGTATTACGGGTACCGTACAATGGACTGGGGGCGAACCCGGTATACTTATATAGATACTAAACATTCATGACTTGGGTACAAACTTTCGTGCTCATCACATAAAGTTTGTCCCTATCAGGATTTGAACCCGGGACCCTCAGCGGAGAAGGGGTCACTACCAACTGAGCTAATCAGGCCGTCAATATATATAAATAAACACATTGTTATTTTAACATCGATCTTTACATGTTTTAGCACTCTATTATCGTTAAGAAAAAACTCCTAAGAAAACTGTAGCAAATATTTTCATCAGAGTACCTTCTGTATCACAGTGCTTTGATTTGCTTTTCCATGAACAAATTGAAAGCGTCCGTCAACGCCTTGGCTTTACTTTGTATCTTTCCAAGCTTGTTCCAATAAAGCTAAACGATAAACACAGACGCCTGCAACGGAAGCACATTCCGATCACGCAGCACTTGCTGAGAAAATTTAATTATACGGATCGCGATCTCTGGGTAACTTCGCCGGTTTAATTGAGTTCCTTACTAATCTTTAACTTGCTTCCTCCAAGCATCGCGGCGAGGCGCAATACGTAAGCGATTGGCGCGTTTATCTGTATTTAAAGTTTTCTGAAACTACTAAGTCTGCATCGCTTCGCAATTCCTTGTTTACGATTAAAGTTTGCTTCGAAGAACTGGATGCCTATATCGGTCGATTTTGAAACTTACTGCTAGATTTAGTTTGCTGACTAGATATGCTACATATCGTCGATGTATACAATTTAATCTTATCTGAGTGAAATTTGTTGTTTTTATTTGAAGACGAAAAGTAGCAATAGTAATGCATTTTTAATCGCTGATTGCTTTGAGTAATTATTTTTTAATTCTATTTATTGTATCTTATAGAGTTACTTAACCGCTTATAATGCTGATGTAAGACTTATTCCAGAATCTTCTTTAACATTTTCTTATACCTCAAAATTCTGCACAAACTTAACTCAAAGTGTGTAATTCTTGTAGATGCGCTTTTCCTCTTAGCGCCGGTCCTTATTACTGCACCGCTGTACTTTCATTATTATGTAAAATATTTTAGAAACTTCCTCTACCTCAGTCTATAATTTAAGCCACACCATGAAAGTTGTGCGTGTTTGCTCCCAGTCTTCTCGGCCGAACTTCAGCACTTTCTATACCACGCCGGTGGCTTTCACTTAGTTTGTTTTGTTAACCGTTTTATTACGCTACACGTCGGAATTGAGGGTTGCTGGATTACCTACGTGGTTTCCCGCTAGCCCTTCTTAATTGTATGTAGTTGTAGCGAGATGATTTATAGAACTCGGGGTCGGCGGTTTCATAAGTTTCATGTTGGTTTAGGTAGGAAAATTTGGAACATTATGGCATGAGTTCTACGTGAGTAATTTTGCTTGCAGCTCTTTACGGAAATAAAATATGAAGCTTCTCCTTCAATTTGATAGGGATACCATCTAAAATGTTGTCTGGTTAATACAGGGTGGTACGTGACGCTTAAACTATAACTTTGAATGCATGTTTCATATGATATACTACACAAACACACCAAAACATTAATAATTCTAAACTTTTTTGTCATTAAATAAGAAAATAAATTCATATTTTTTACAAAGTCGTTTATGGTTTATCAGATTTGACAACAACTCTTAGCTAATAAAAAATCCTTTAAGCTGAGATTTTGAATATTCTATATTATAAATTACGAAAATAAATCTTGCATTCTATGATGTGCCAATAATAAACAGTGATAGAGTAATTTCTCGGCCGGCTTTCCACAAGTTTGGTTTTACTTATTATCACAATGTGTAAAGCTTCTAAAGTCACGTAATACGTGGAGCTCAAAACTTCGGTACTGATAATTTTACGGTGATAATCCCCATTTAAGGGGAAATATTATCGCAGTCATATTACTCGAGCTCAGACTCCTCCAGTAATAATATGGCATAATAGCGAAAATAACAATTACAGTGTCTATTGTAGGGAGTAAGTCCCTTTACGGTAACGCTGAATATAATATGTATTAATGATAATGAGGGAATTGTTATTATTTGAAACGATATCTACGCATGAGTTCTTAATTTCTGGTAATATTTACCAAATCATATTCATATTTAGCGGAAAAGCGAAGATCTTCCAGTCAGGCGGATGGTATGCCTGGCGGGGCGGCCGCTTTGCCCCAACGGTTATTGTCGGGGTCTTGTATTTATGTTACGTGCTCCGAAAACTTTCATAGCGCGTTTCAGGCTTGTATGGAGCCTCGTCATTTGTTCTGAATGTCGTCTGCAGTGCCATGTGTAGCTTGTGGCGAGGTTAAAGAGGTTGCTACACATACAACTAGTACTAGCCGCGCGTCGAACTAACAAATTTGCAAATTGAGCATTCGACAAAGTCTTCATTCTCATGGTGGCCTATTATAAGGTTCAGGTTGATATTGAAATAATTAGCAATCATTTTAAACTACTATTCTATACATGATTTACATTATATTAAGACAATTGATCATTCTTTTTTTTAAATAAACCTCTTTTGAAATAAATCGAGTGTTGTGTGTTTGAAATAAAAAAAAATTGGTGCTAAGGTTCACTTTTAGTTATTAATGTTTTTTTTTTACTTATTTACTCAACTTAGCAATCAATAATGTTAGCTCTATGTTGTTTTCATAAATTGTTTTAACGTTCCAAAAATATTTAGATTCATGAAGGGAGCTGGTGTCTAAAACCCAGATTCTTAGGAATATAGTTTAGTTTAGACGGCAACTGTCGTAATTCTCTTTGGAAATGTAATTTAACATGACTCAGTAACGTTAGTTTTTAAGGACAAGATTGTTTAAAAAAAATTGTTATAAATAAATATTATTAAGTCATAGCTTAATACACCTAAAATGGTCACAGCTAGAACCCATTTTACAGACTCAACCATCGGCTAACAGACGTTATATTGAAAAGGTTAATTGTAGAGCAGACTAATCTGACTTTGATTGACTGTTGAGACAATCGTGTGGTTGCGCAGACGTCATATATTTTGTAAGTCTATTGAATTCCAATTTTAAGTCGAGATTATATATTTTCTTATTTACAAAGAGACAGATCTCCTAATGGAAAACACAGTTCGGAGAACTATTATTGAATTAGAGAGCTTTGAGCTCTGACTTTGACAAGATGGAAAATGACCATACTTGGAGACATAAATACGTAGAGCTTCATAAACGAATGAGTGACATCATGTTGACTCTACTAGAAAACAATTTTGACCAGAAATACGTATTACGTAAGACTTTGCTTTATATGTTTAAGTATATACTGTCAGTAAAAACACTTACCTATCCGTGGTATTGTAAGGTGAACCAGCATATTGGCTGATTGACGCTAGCTCTACTCCTCCTCTGTATATTGAAACTAGAGCCAAGTCTAGTGTTTTGCTCTGAAACAACATTATCTTTTATGAGAAAAAATGCTATGGCTCAGATAACAAAGCAATATAATATTTCTGCAACTATAGTTACCGGCTAAAAATATAAATAAATGTCGCGAGATGAACACACCAACTAAACGGTTCCACACTAAGCAACGCTTGTATTATCGGTACCGTACAATGGAGTGAGGGCAAACTCGGGATATAATACTTATATTGATATTAAACATCCATGATTCAGGTACAAACATTCATGCTCATCACAAAAAGCTTGTCCCTACCAGGATTCGAACCCGGGACCCTCGGCACAGAAAGCAGGGTGCGTTAACCAGGTCGTCGAAAATAGAGCAATATATCTCTGTAACTATAGTTGCGTCTAAAAATATAAATTGTAAGTTCCCTGGGACTAGTATTAACACTTATTATCTGGTACCGTTATGAGTACTTCAGGTCAGTACATGAAGTACTCATACACACAAAAAATTAAGGTTGTAAGATTTCTGGTCATTCCAGGAATCTTACGACCTACATTTTTCTCACTAACATTAGCTATAGTTTAATCGTTATTCCAACCAAACAAATAAAATCAATTTTAAGTTATGCCCGCCTATTTTAATAATATCTAATAAGTGCTTATTATTATTTAGATAATCATTATAAGCAAACACATAATACAACTATACTTCATTAGCCATTACCAAGAAAAAACCATTAACAAAGAGCTCCCAACACGCAAAATATTCACGAAAAAGGAGACCATTGTTGTCTGCCCCAAAGAGAACAATGGGGCCACATACATTTTGCCATCTCTAATTTAGTAAACCCCCTAATTACGCTTCAGTTAATCTAATAAAGAGAACCGCGCACTGTATACAGACCCTTATTACGTGTTTAGAAGAAATTAAACAAAACACAAACAAATGTAAAAAGTTGTAAATTACGTAATTTATATACAGGCTGTAAGTGCCTTAGTAACTAAAACTGATAACACGGATTCGGCTCATGATTCTGGATTACTACACACTACACTAACAAATAAAATACTTAATTCTGAGATGGTAAGAAGTTTGCCGGGACAGCTACGAGTAGTAAGTTAAATAATACGAGTTACTTGATGATCTTCACATATCATACTATAAGCATAACTAAAGTAATAAGACGCCTCTGAGAATAAAACTTGGGCTGTTACCATGTTACGGTTATTGTAGGAAATAAGATTTAATAAACATTTACTTATATGAGTATATTGTCAAATTATTTTTAATGAAAATAATATTCATTTTAAAAACGTGATCTTGTTTTTTTTGTATTTGTATTTATCAAATATTTATTTATTCATTAAACGTCTGGCCATATTTTTTAAACAATTTCATCAAATAAATATTGCTTAAGAACAGAATTTGTATGAATGAATCATAATCATGTAAATGTAATCAAATGTTAGGAGTCCCGAATAGCTAAAAAATAGAGTCTCGTGTTTATTAGAATAAAAGAAATACATGTAAAAGAAATTATTATGTACTTTCAAATAGGTAATCGGGCAACTAAAATAACATTATTGCCAAGTACCCACTATGTTATTGTTGAAATAAATTTTACGGATTTTATCCTGTTTATTTTATGTTTTTACGTTTACGACGTTTCTGCTGTTTTACAGCAACCGTGGTTACGGGAGGACTGAGGTGGTTGACGTCCTAGTGTCATAGTTAGAATAGCGATATTCGGGTAAATACAAAAAATCAAAATGTAATTATTGTGTTTACTTTACCGATTTTTCTTTTATGACATTAGCATTTTTTTTAATTGACTTTGATATCATGCCTGTCTGCTTTTAAATACGGTCGTATTAGTTAAATGGGCATTGTCCCTGGCGGACTACTTAAAAAAAAAAACCTTTTGCTTTGAATACCTGGACTAAACTAAACATTGAAAACAAGAAAATGGATTCTGTAAACTCCTTTTAAAGTCACAATAAATTTTACAATCTCTCAACAATAAAAAATATTATAGATACTTTCGCTGGCCTATTCGTCTAAACGGGATAACGAAACAAAATGCGGATTTACCGAAATAACTGCGACATATCCATAAAACGTGGAGATAATCGCTCAAAGAGTAATAAAACCCTTTGCCATAGTAAATTCGATTTACGTCCAATGTAATAGAGTCCGTGTTCCCTTGAGAATAACAAGCAGTACCGTAGGTGGTACTTGTATCTGTCTTCTCTTATGCGAGGGCTTGGTAATAATACTTTCTTTTGTTTCTGGAGTATTGTACCTTCTGTTTTTTCAGGGGAATTTGGGAATTATTACTCCTGATTTACTCTTTAGATAATGTAGCAAAAGTCAATCTACCAGAACTAACAATCGCAATCATTGTTTTTTTTTCAGCTATTCGCGCAAAGCAATCTTAAAACTAATCTACTCTCTGCTATAACTTTTTAATAGTAAGTAAAAACCCATTGTAAGTTGGACATGCGACCTCTTCTTAAATATACCGAGGGATATCATCTTTTTGATTACACTTTTTAGTTTATTTTTTTCATAGATAAATTTAATGTTGGTTACATTATAGCCAAACCATCAGTTAATTAAATTGTCTATTGCATTTACCAAACGATTAAAGATCTAAACATAATCTTAATGAGAATTATGTCAGAAACATAGTTTATAAATTGTTGTGTTGGTACAATTTCATTTAGGTACTGTATATCCATAATAAAAAAAACTTTTTAACATAATAAAAACCGTCTTCAAAAAACTAAAAAGCAAAAAATAATCTAATCTAGAAATCTACCTTGTCTAATTAAAAAAAAAATTTTAACGAATGTGAAATCGGTGCCACACAAACTTGAGTCATGGATGTTTAATATCTATATAAGTATTATACTCTGGCATCGCCTTCAGTCCATTGTACCATATACCATATACCCATAATACCAGCGTTGCATAGTGTGGGACCGTATAGTTGATGTGTTCGTCTGGCGATAATATTATAAGTATTATTCACGTGATCATATACGAGAACACATTTAAGTGCTTCAAAGTTAGCACGTGACAGCCAATGTGATACGAAAGTTAGCAGTTTACGTTGAATTAAATACACCATGTATAGTGTTGGAGATAGGGTTGCCATCACTGCATTCTTATTTTATTAATAAGCACAATGTTTATATTAGGTACTACATATTTGTGTCGGAAAAATAAATTGGTAAAAAAAATATAACTTTACATACCAAGACATTATAATATGAAAACTACGGTATTTTTTTAATGTCTCATCTTTCCTACCAATAACATTTGATAATGCACTTTACTTCGGGAATATCTGATGCACCCGATACCTAGTATGGCAGTAAAATTTTAGGGCCATGCAATTTTCATAGCTGCCTCGCGTCTAGAAATCCGCAATACAACATTTTATTGCTCACTTTCCATATAACAGCATTATTAGAATCTATTATGCATCAATAACAGTACTGAAACCGAAATTGATCAATGGAAGTATAAATCAGTATTTTTCTGTTTTCATTTGAATGGAGCATTACAAACTTTTATGCATAAACGTTGGTTTTATTTATTCCACTTAGTTTTATTTCTTATTTTTACACTTTTTTAATTTTAACCGTCTTACATACGTCTTGCCGTCTTTTCGTCGTGTGTCCTCTCTTTTTCTTTACCTCTCTTCACCTATCCACCCATCCCTTTCACTCCTAATCCGTTCTATGTCATATCATGCATCTCACGTTCCATTCCATGTCATGCATCTTACGTTCCATTCTACAAACATTTCCACATAAACAATATTTAATTATTGTAACTGTAAAGTATTATTTCAAAAATAGAATACCTAAAAATATTCAAATAAAACTAATCTTACGGATTTTATCGCGTTTATTTTATGTTTTACCTTCCCGAAAATCCGATTAGTTTTATTTGAATGTTTAGTATTCGCGTAAATATAAGAAAACAATATAAAAAAAGATATTGTCTTTGAACGTTACACAGCACCATTCCACATTTTGACATTCAAACTATTATTTAATGTAACATGTGCCAACCCTAATAGCTTAAGGCAATTTGCCAAAATTAAACAATAAAAACTTACTCTAGCATATTGCACTACTATCATACAATTTATTTTATAGCTTAGCTCTTTTATTAGTGATAATTTACGTACTATGTACGAGAGGTAACAAAGTTGGTAGAATATGTTTTATATTCTTCGACTATTAAACAGTGTTAATACTTACTTCGAGTATTAATTATACATCATGATTCTGAAAAGTTATATACGATTTGAACCAGAGCTTCTTTATCGCATTTATACTTATTATGTCAAATCACAATTTCGTTTTTCTTTTATCTAAATTGTGTCTTCATGATTACAAATATACTAAAGATGATTCTTCCACGAATCGGGTACAAATATTTGTGCTTTTAGCGGAAAAGGGAAGATCTCCCAGCCAGACGGGTATGCCTGGTGGATCCGCCGATATGCCCCAACGGTTATGATGGTCGGGATCTTCTATATATGTTACGTGCTCCGAAAACTCTCATAGCGCCTTTCAGGATTGTGTGGAGCCTCGTCATTTGTTCTGAACGTCGTCTGCAGCGCCAACTACATAGCTTGTGGCGAGGTTGAAGAGGTTGCTACATGCTCATCACGCAAAGTTATTCCCCACCAGGATTAAAACTAGCGACTCTAGGCACAGAAAGCAGGGTCACAAACAACTGAGTTGTTAACAATATAAACACCTAGCCCTTATTATTAAAAGACCTAGAGCCATAGTTTGATGTCACTCTATCTTTATATCAACCCTTATATCTTTATGGCATCCGTCCTACAACTTTTCCCGTCCCTTTAAACATTTTATGTTTAATCCCTTCACATCAGACCTTTGGAATGACATGTGATTTAGGTCTACTTATCTGAGAAGAGCTGGTTTGCTTGGCAACTGTTACATTGGAGTTTAGTGTTAGTTAATTTATCTTATAAGTGATGGTAATGTGCAACTTTGTTACATGTAACATTGACGATAAAGGTTCATTTGAAATAATTGATAGAACTAGGCGATACTTGGATACTTGTTTGGTTTATAATTGGAAGAGTTCACAAGCCGATGGTCAATGGTAGGTTCCTGTTCCCCCATTTGATTCATTTAAAATTCGTAAAAAGTTTTTAATTTATATAAATGATATCTTTTTATCGTAAAACATATCAACCACAGTCTATTGAAGCTGAACCAGCTATGAGAAAGATCACCATCGAATATATAGTATAGAATATTTCTCTACTATTTTTAGCTCCACTGCAAAGCTATAATAATGATTGTTATTGCACTGCGTAGATCGGACTGCAAACAACAACTAAATATGAGGGTAGCCCAGTTCAAATTATGACACTAGGACGCCAAACACCTCAGTCCTCCCGGGACCATGGTTGCTGCAAAGCAGCCGAATCATCGAGAAAGTTTTATTTCAATGGTGTAGTATCCGCGTAAATATAGAAACATATAAAAATTATTCAACTCTTAAAGTTACTATCATGTTTGCCGTTATGTTTTAACGCCAGCATAAGATCATTACCATCCCACCCATCTGGCCGCAATCTTACAAATTAGGACAACATCGGCTTGGCAAAGATTGGTCCTTTGCGATGCCGGATCTCGGCCATAAAGTCCGGCCGTATCTTGCACAAATGAAAAACAATAATGAGACAATTTGTCTGGCGGGGCCGCCGCTGTGGCTGTAATTAGGAGTTAATTTAAACCCGGGTTGGCTTTAGTTGGACGGTTAAGTTAGTAGTTTATACATTTATGTGGATAACATGTTTTTAATGTTCATAATCTCAATGCCTTTGAACCTTTAGAAGCTATTTACAAACGTGATATAGTCGTACAATTTGAAGTAACTTTGTTTTGGTGATCAATCTACAACTGCTTTCCTATTTCGAACAAAATGTTTAGCCAAAAATTTGGTGAGTTGGAGTGAACCCCCACCTTGGTACTAAGTAAGGTACTTTTCTAAATTATATTATTATATTTATTAAAACCGTTAAGATTAATTGGAGGTTAAGAGGCAACCATACTTTTGAAGATAATCAGTTATTTGTATAAAGATTGTGTTTTTTAAGTATAAAGGCCTTTGCCAAGCGAGCAGTGGGTACATCAGTAGGGTAGGCCGGAACTTCTAATGTAGAAATTAACTTCATCGAGAAAGCGTGCTGTCACCTTCATATTTATTTATGAAATCTGTAGTGTGAGAGGGATGGATGACATTACGTTACGTAGGTACAGTATAAAAAAAACAAATAATAACTATCATTCTATTAAAATAATGTAATCGAAGGCGAGTTATATTTTAAAAAAATAAGTCGTTCTTTATTTGTTGTCTATGTACTTACTCATACGTACAGTTTTTTTTTATAAAAAAAAACTAGCAAAGCTCTTGTGGCCTAACAATTGGCCCAAAGCTGGACATTCGCAAATAGCAAAACTAATAAAGCAAGTGTTGTTGTTGCCTTCCTGTAGCGTTCTCCGTAAACTTTGCCAGCAGTGTACCGATAGCATCAGTGAATTTACACCGCACTCGAACGTTTTGTTTGGACATTCTGACTGTTAGTTCTGCTAACTGTACTTTCATTAATTCAGCGATAAATGTTGCTGTCAGATTGTTTTATATGTAGCGAACTACGCTTAGTCCAAGATAACTAATTCAGTCGTTAATAGCGAATAGGTTATATTGTGTTTAAAAATAACGACTGGAATATGAATGTAAGGTTCTGCCTTAACCAATCTAAATGAAACTGTTCTAATGTATCTTAAACGCCATAATTAATCACCTATATTAAAAAGATTATTTATTTTGCGAAACGTAAGTCTACTAAAATTCCCAAGACAGGTAGCACAACATTTTATAGTAAGACGTCCTGTAGCGACCTCTTGAACCTCGCGTTAAGATACACAGATGGCGCTGACGATTCTCCATACAAATCTGAAACACGCTATCAGAGTTTGCGGAGCACGTACCATATATACAAGACCCCGATATTAACCGACGAGACACAGCGGCCGCCCTGCCAGGCACACCACCCACCTGGCTGGAAAATCTTCCCTTTTCTTTATCTATGTACTGCGTTAGAATCAGAAATGCCTCTTTAAAAAAAACTCTGCGCACAAACATTACAATAATATGAATTTAAGTTGCAAGGCATGCTCAAGGGCTTAATTAAATAAAGGGCCAATTAACAATCGTCCGAGCAAAACGTAATGCAATCAACTTTTATTTCTCCCGTTTTTTGAGTTTGGCCTTTACCTTTTGTTATTTGCGTTATAAGAAGGGCTTAGGGACTTAAGTTTTTTGTGGAAAATGTTAAGATATTTGTTGATTATTTATATAAACTTCTGTGTGTTAAACCTATCTTCTAGAAATGGTCAAAAATACACCGGCAGTGGGCGGCAATTTATGTATGAAAAGAAATATGTTTTCACTATGAATTTCGCCAGACAAGCACACCAACTATACGGTGCCACACTGAGCAACTTGCATTATGGGTACCGTACTGACCGACTGGGGGCGAACACAGTATATAATGATATATATATATTGTACATCCACGACAGCAAAACATATCTTCACATATTTGTTCGTATTACTCCCCTTAAAACTATGGAAGCATTTTGAACTCTATTCTCTAGCATAATTGTACCAATTATTTTGCGATAAAATTGAGTATAGTTAAATTAATAACGCTTCAAATAACTCTACATATGAGTATGAAGTATCATTAAATATGTCTAGAAAGGTCGAACACGAAGGTTAATTAATTAATTAGGACTACTATATCATGTACTAGAATATAATATGTAGTCTCACTTGTTACATGCCATAACGGCATGTTTACATTTGAAGAGCAAAGTATAATTATTTTAAGGCAGACTACAAAATAATTAAAATTATTGTTACTAGATATTAAAATTTGGTAAGAGCGAGTACCTACCTATTGTAAAATGAATGGAATCGGCGCACACGCGCTGTCACATGGTGGTGACGTCACGGCCCTATAGTTTTGTACTATTATAGTTTTTTTACATAGGTAACATTAAGGATATAATATTTTTGTTAAGTGAAGTTATTCAGTACACCTGTGCCTCTCATTTTGAGGAATATAGGCGTAATGAGATGCTTAATATCGAATGATTAATTTAAATATTTTGAAAATCATGAATTTCAATAGTTAGTTGGAAATTTTTCACGACGGACCGACCGTCACTCGTTGATTACATTTGCATTTAATTAAGCAATTCAATAATGTTTGTTTTCACACTGCAATGATTTTCAATGATTACTGATTTATTATTGGAATTATTATGGATAAAAATGTTTGAGTTTAATTATAATCTTTACGAGATTAATGTAGAAAATCTGTAGAAAAACCATTTATTATCATACCAGTAGCTAAACAGTAGCTTAGGCGTATGTCTATGCTACTGTTAAGCTACTCGTACTCTATCAAGTATAATACTATACTGATAGGATAGAGTTGGGGGGGGGGGGGGGACGAAATGCCCAAAAGTGCTTGAAGTATTACATCATAATAGATGTTTGACACGAGAATAATACCTATGATGGTGACGTCATATTTCACAAGAACAAGAAACTCAAAAATCTTACAAATTCTTGCTCTACGTAACAATTGCTTTTGAAATACTTATTCAAATAACATCATATTTTTTACAAGATTTCGTGGTACTAGTAACTCGGAATACTCTCTCACCTGAAAATGTGTTTGTACCACCACTCCCCTGAAAACTATGGAAGCGTCTTGAACTCTAGTCTCTAGTGGCTTTTCAGCGAACTTCGGACACTGGCTGTCACAAACTATTGTCCTGCACAGGAACAAAAGTACCACAAGTAGGTCCCTGTTCGTGAACCTACCCATCGCTGGGCAGTATACTTGCAGAAACATTGTAAACTTTAACATTTAAATGTCAGATCACATTTTTGCATGGCACGTCCATTGCACAACACATATCTTCTTGGCTCTCCTTTTCCTTTGGCGTTTTCTGTTTTCCATTTTTTATCTGAAACAAAATAAGTATTGTTAGTTTAATATATTAAACCACCAACGCGCCGGTGATGCGGGAGTTATAAGTTTTAGGCCCTTGTTTGTCTGTCAGTTTGTGTGTCTGTCCGTGACGTATCGTAGCTCCCAAACGCATGGACCGATGTTAATGTAGTTTCTTTATTCAAAAGCTGGTTAAATCGGAATGGTTTGTAGCTATGTGCGGTGGTTTTTGTAAGTTCCCTCGTTGGCTTAAACGAAATAAATGAATTTGGATTTGACACAAAATTTGTAGGGATTTTGCATACAATTGGTGTTCTTTTTCTACTTTTACTCGCCCGACCGACTTGAAAATTAACATAGTCTATAAATTGGATGACTCCGCAATAATTATCAATTAATTAACGTTTATAGCAACAGATACAAAACACAGTAAGGTACTTTACTTATAGATTGAAATAAATTTATTTACGTTATCTAACACAAAGTAGTCAAATTAGCTGAATTGATAAAAAAATCCATTACTGATTATGAAGAAATGCTAATATAAGTTTATTTTTCTATCACGTTGTGTCTAATATGATATCTAAAAATGTTTTTTGGTAAATTTGGAAAGCATTTTGTAAATTAGCGTTTGCAAAAATATTGAATTCTAATCTCATTAAGTTATTTATATAAGCACTTAATATTACTCGCAGAGAAACGTGTCTATTGAAATTTTACCTACATGATACCTTTTTTTTTTTTTTTTTGTTGACGGGGGGAAATCTTCGATAGATACCCGGCCTCTGTGTGGGAGAGGGCCGGGTTATGCGGGATTCTTACCCACTAAAACCCCCCCGGTGGCCGCCTTCGACACATGTTGGAGGGGCTCCGGGATCTCCAAACGGAACGCACCGGTGCCCCTCTTGTGCCTCGCCCCCTTATGGGGGCCCGTCTCGGGGGAGCAGATGTTTGCTCCCCCTGCGCCCTCGCTGCGCACGGCGGCGGGGAGCCACGCCGTCCTCCTCAGGAGTCGTCATCGTCACCGGACGTCCGGGGCCCACACCCCAGTCGTCCTCGACCCCGAGGGTAGCCCGTTATTTAAGGCCCTGGGCATCAGGGCCGGACCTACATGATACCTAGCTAGGTACTTTTTGCTTTTGAGTGCAATCTAAATATTTATTTTTCTTTAATAAGTAAATATTAAATATACAACAAAAAAGTCAATACTACTGAATTGAAATTAGTTATTACTATAATTATTTTTCACAGTAGTTATTTGAATTTTATCGAAATAAGATATTGAACCGTCAAACTGTGTATCGTAGTAGACGAACTACAAGTAGCCTTATATTAGCGATGGCAGTAACCGGGTTGGTTGTAAATCCGGATATATCCGACGAATTCATACGATTGATTTTCTATTCGCCTATGAGATTAATTAAACCTTTCTCTGTCACATAATTAATTAATTGAATGACTTAACTTGTACTAACTTGTACATAACACAATGTGACAGCCCTTTGCATCACCATTCCCAATTTAAGCAACCATAATTTTCTTTTGTATCTCTTTTTGGGTTGCGGATCCACTGTGGGTCAACATATACTGGATAAACTCGTTCCTATGAGTGTGTGGTATCTTAACAATTAATGTTCTATTAAGCGCAAGCCCTGTTATAATGGATACTTCACGATATTAAGGTTCACGATCATCACGTGTGTATAATTATTGCCTTTTTATGTGCGTTTTTAATATGCCGTTTAATTAATACAGTTTATGCGGTTATAAAATTTGTATTCGAAAGCGAATTTATTCTATAGCCTTCTAGTTATATATGTATATATAGATTTATAAGTAAGTAATTAAGAATAAATAAATATCATATATATATATATATATATGATATTTATTTATTCTTCAATGCGCAAACGCAAATTCCACGGCCTGATTAGCGCAGTGGTAGTAACTCTGCTTTCTGCGCCGAGGGTCCCGGGTTCGAATCGTGGTAGGGACACAAGCTTTGTGTGATGTGCATGAATGTTTATATCCGAGTCATGGATGTTTAATATGTATATAAGTATTATATACTGAGTTCGCCCTCAGTCCATTGTACGGTACCCATAACACAAGCGTTGCTTAATGTGGGACCTATTGGTGTGTTCGTATGGCGATATTTATTTATTTATTTATAATGTGTACCGTATATTTGACAATTGCAATCACTACTTTAGTTTAAGTTAAATATGACTGACCTTAACCATGTCAGTAAAAATAACAACCAGGATCGACTAAATCATGCCAATTTGCGAAGTATATTTGACAATATGTCTAAGTTAAGACCAGCAATCGAGCCGACCTATCAAAGTCAAAGTCAAAGTCAAATCATTTATTTCGTATAGGCCTACGGGGGCACTTACAAATTTTCATTACATTTTTTTTTTCTTAAGTCTACAACCGGATCGGAACGCGACCTCAACTGAGAAGATCAGCTAAGCGAAGCTAAGCAACCTGGCTGCGACCTCCTAAATAACATGGATAATACTATACGACAACTCCAATGAATACTAAATGGCTGCTAGACGTTCTCGAAACTTTCCAAATGGATTGCGGATTATAGAAGTCTGGATTAGAAGTTCGAATGGAAAAGCTTATTTGAATATTGAATCAGATGTTTGCTTTAATCGTTTTAAATACCGAATTCAATTTGTAATAAAAAAAAAAGTTTATTGATTTGATCATTGTAAAGCATTACTATTTTCGCACGAGGTGACATTTGGCACGAGGTAACTAGATAATATTCCTTCTGTTTGTTCAACCATCGCAAAATGTACAGTGATCAATTCTGAATGTGTCTTTCTTTGTTCTTTTTTTTTCTAAAATTGCTGATCTTAATGGTAATCCTAATTCAAAGAAAGCGGACTTCGCAAACCTATCGAAAGCTGGTCAGCTATTCTAATACATGCTAGTTTACGCGTTCCAGTAAGTTTAGTTTATGTATAACGTTTACTTTCTTCAATTTCTGCCTCTATCAATTTTTGAAAACATCCAATTGAGCCATGGGCCTAGAACGAATGTTGACAGCATCAAATACCGATTTCTTATATTTACGCGAATATTACACATTGGAATGAATCTAATTTTGAGGAGGTCATCCACCTCAGTCCTCTCGTGACCATAGTTGCTGTAAAGCAGCCGAAACGTCGGGAACGTAAAAAACATAATACAACGCGATAAAATCCTTAAAATTAGTTTTATTTCATCATCAAATACCGATCGAATTTTAATCAACATTTCACAGCAGCGCCCCTAACGGAATCGTGAAGCTTTAGTAGAAAATGTGTGGTTACTTAGATATTTGTATACTTTAAACTTTTATATTTTAGTTTTTTGTTTTTTCATGTAGAGATCTTTGTAAATAACTATAGTACATAATTTATAGTAAATAAATTTAAAATCTTTAAAAACTCATACAGATGATCCTGTTTTTGCTTTTATATAACAACAGGAAATCACTGTAAAATTTGGTTCGTTAAATTTTATTTACTTTTATAATTTTAATAAACAGTAATTTTAATTTTAATTTGAAATAATGGTAAACTTCGTGTATTTTAAAAATAATGCAGCTATTACTGCGAGTGATAGCGTTAATTAATTTTTGATCCACATGTTAAAAGCTTTAGCAATTTGAGGGTTATTGGGATTACGATAGGGACACTGGTAGGGATATGCACGAACTTACTTAATCCTGGGTACATGTAAAATAATTACATTATATAAAATTTAACTTTGTTCGGAATTCCATTCCTATGGAAAAGAATGAGCAAGCGACTCCACACTATATATAATGTATCTCTATTTGAAAAGCTAACATGAGTGGAAATATTTTTTTAAATAACTTCCACTTCAGTTTCTTAGTATAAATTAAATTAGTACACAGAAAATGATTGCAATAAAAGTACTTAGCATTTGGGACACAACAAAGCTGTCATCGGCTTGAAAAGGGAGAGCTTTGTATATTTTGTAAATGAAGATATTATAATTAAAAATATTTTTCTCTTTGATGCCAATGAATGAAAACATACGGACCTATCAATTGAAACAAAATGTTTTATCGTAATTTTATTTGGTTTGAAAATACAAATTCATTTCTATTTTTTTTTTATTTTTTTATATAATCTTATCCGGCCGCTGTGTGAATCTGTAACCTTGTTTCAGAGATCAGAGACCCTAACATAAATCTATTACTACTTCTAATCAATGTCTGTAATATCAATATTGTAGTTAAAACTTTGATTTAAAGTTTAAACTATATTAATTCTTACTTACACTTAATTTAAACTTATGAACGCAATACATTTTACTATCGATCAACCCGATCTAAAGTATCGAGTCGCTAAATCACATCAAACAAGCCACTCAAACAGTAATTGCAACTCTAAGTCGTTACCATCAAATGCTAATATAATTAACTCCATGTATATACTACGTTTACATGTCATAGGTATTTCAAGTTAATGATAGCTAAACTCCATCTGCGAAGCGTACTAAATAGGCTGCTTGCGGGATTAGTCCCGCAAGCAGCCTATTTAGTACGTATAGCTGGATATTATATGATCATGTAAATTGCGAGTAAAGAGGTGGCTTCTAATACTTAAATATTCATTCTGTGCATTCATAGAAGCTTAAATATTTTTTTAGAGAAAATAAATCCCTGATGCTATTGTAGAGTTTCGATACGCAATAGAATCAGAAATGAGGAGATCCGTAGACGAGCTAAAGTAACTGACATAGCTCAAAGAATTTCAAAGTTGAAGTGGCAGTGAGCGGCACATAGCTCGCAGAACCGATGGCCGTTGAAGCAGAAAGGTTCTAGAACGGTGACCACGAACTGGAAGACGTAGTGTAGGACGGTCCCCCACAAGGTGGACCGATGATATCACACGCGTAGCAGGAAGCCGGTAAATACGAGTGGCGGAGGAACGTTATGTCCAAAACCAAGCGCACCATTGCAAGACCTCAAAACACTGTGAGCACTTTCTGCGTAGTTTGGAACAACTAAATATGAAGGTACCCCATTACAAACTATGACACTAGGACGTCAAACACCACAGTCCTCCCGTGACCATGTTTGCTGTAAAGCAGCCGAAACGTCAGGAACGTAAACAACATAAAATAAAGGCGTTAAATCCGCTAAAATTTGTTCTATATCAATATGTAATATTCGCGTAAATATAAGAAATCAATATACTGAAATAGATTTCCGAAATCATCTCACCTCAGCCTCATGAATGAGGACACACAGATTAATAATGCTCCACTTTTATCCCGCGAGTAGCCTCCGCTAAATCAACGTCATATCAAAAGGAGATGGGACAGCGCTCAATATATCAGCATTATTACTTTAACAAAAGGCTTGAAGACCCTTCGTCATTTACCGATTCTGTTTCAGTAGAGATGGGAAATTGATTTATCGTGATAGAGTACCTACCTTGTGGCGTAGTCGGGAGAGTTCTGTGACATAACATTTTTAATGTTAGCGTTACATTGTTGGAATAAATTCAACGTTTCTATGAGGTACCTATATTAATTGGGTACTTAAAATGGAACGAAACAAGTTTCGTAACCACAGGAGATAGCTTGATGACATAATAAGATAGGCACTAATAAACAAGGAGAAACAGAAATGGTATACTATTCCGGGAACCTGGGCTTCTTAAGCCCATATGTGAACACTATGTGAAATTCCCAATAAAGTGACAAATGTGGTTTTTTTGCGAACAAAACATTATTTTTTTATTTGACATATTCAAATCCAGACTTTATTAGTGTTTACAAGTGCGCTAAAGTACACCCTTTCGAGTCACGCTGTATATTGCGTAATACTGCAATGCAAGAATTTACAAGAAGCAGCAATAAAATAAATACATTCTCTTGCAAAAATTTACAAGAAAAACATGACGTAATGAGATGAACCCGCATGCATGATTGAAATGGGTTCTTTCCTCGTTAGAAAGCATATTTGCCGGTATATTAACCGCTTGAGTTATGTCCAAACAAATGGTCTGCACCATATACTATGGAGGGTAATCTAAGGTACATTTCTCAACATTAGCTCGTATGGTTGGCGGTACATTAGGAAGGATGTTTTGAACGTTATGGTGTACAATATTAAGTGAGACTAAACCCTTGTCAATGGATGAAAAGAGTTAAAGCAGTGTTAGCGGTTCCTATCGAATTGTATTAAAAAATATATGCACGAGGAACCGAGGGTAGATTTAATTAATTAATAAGAATACAATCACATGAAAACATGTAATTACAAAACGAACAAACTCAATTCTTCAATATTTGAATACTAATATAAATAACTCAAATTTAACAAATCCTACGAGCTATACACGTCTTATCGCTAGAAAATTCGGAGAGCAAAAGAGAGCGATGTCGGGGCTCGCGCGCCTTATATAGGCACGAAGGCGCGAACTGTCAAACTGTGTTGCCATATCGCTAATAGCAGATTATGAATGACTAGCTGCGCCCCGCGGTGTTACCCGCGATTAAAAATGTATGAAAAATTAAAACAAATCTATCCCACGGGAACCATACATTTTACCGGGATAAAAAGTCTATGTGCTATTCCAGACTATAATGTATCAATGTGCCAAGTTCCATCCAGATCCGTTCAGCCGTTCTGACGTGATTGAGTAACAAACATCCATCTATCCAAACTTTCAATTTATAATATTAGTGGGATTAGTGGGATTATAGCCTGGATATGGTACTAAACCAACAAGTATTAATATGGGGGACTGGACGCATGAGACAAGTCGGTACCATATATGACCTATGCCCTTTAAGTAAGTGTTATTTTAGTAGTACCGTATGTATTTTTTTAGGTTAAAAACAAATATTGACCTATTTCTCAAATCAAATAAATCCTCCTTATTCTCTGGAAGGTTACTGTACTCGACCAAGCACGCCATTATAATTCAACGATAACAGACATGTACAGTTAGGACTCGTGAGAAGGGTCTCGTGCTGGCAGTTTTCGCACGGAATTCTCTGTTTTTGCGAAAAAAAAAACAGCCAGTAAATTAGCCGAAATTACTGGCAAGAGTAATTTTCGCAGTGAATGTAAGTAGATTTTATCCCGGTCATTTTGGGCATGGATTAACATGATCTCTTGGACTCTCGCGTTTGGAAGGTCACGTGGATGTATTAGATTAGTTCATGTTATAATTATGGGGATTATGGACGGTGTCTTTCACAAGGACTTAATATGACACGTAATAAGGCTTTACTTATATAATAGGCACGTAAAATGGACGTGTCCGTCTTAAGCCAGATATATTTGATAATATTTACATTGATTTAAAGGTGAAAAATAATACGTTTATACTTTCTTTTATAAACTGAAATAATTTTGCCAAATTAATATTTAAACTAAGCTAAACGGTGAAGGAAAACATCGTGAGGAAACCTGCATGTCACGGAGAACCCCTCGAAAGATGTGTGAAGTCCGCCAACCCGCACTGGGCGAGCGTGGTGGACTACGGACTATTGCCTAATCCCCCTCGAATTGACGGGAGGCCTGTGCCCAGCAGTGGGACATTAAAAGGGCTGGTAGTATTATTATATTTAAAGCAGATTATACCTAGTTCATTAATATTTCTCTAGACTATTTGCTAATTAATACACACGCGATGGATTTAGTCGATGATCAATGATCACCGTGACCGTGATCGGATAAGCACTCAGCGATTAGTGCGAGAGCCTGCTCAGATTACATTAATTATTGAAGCTACTATAATACCGACAAGATGCGAGGGTGGATAACTTGAATACCTTTGCGGAAGAACCTTGGCAGGAGGTAACCCAACACGGAGACGCATGGAGAAGCCAAGGGGCTGCGCTTACCATTTAAATTACCCAGGAGTTGAATATTGAAATGGGAACATTTTAAGCAAAACAAATTTTATGGATTTTATTACCTTATTTTTACGTTCCCAACGTTTCGGTTGCTTTACAGCAACCATGGTCACGGAAGGACTGAGTTGGATGACGTCCCGGTGTCATAGCTTGAACTGGGGTACCCTCATATTTAGTTGTTGCTTGCGGTCCGATCTACGCAGAAAGTGTTCACAGTGTCTTAAGGTCTTGCAATGACGCAAATAAAAAACGTAATATAATCCTTAAAATTCGTTTTATAAAATAAATATAAGAAATCAATATGGGAACATTTCGTTAAAAATAATAATCAGAGTGGTATCATGTTCAATAACTTAATGAATTCTAGTCCTAGCGACCTCAACGGACAAAAGTGTATGAGAAGATGTAAGATGTGGATGAAGCGATAAAAGTGGTACGCCGGGATCTTAGCATAGTAAACAGTGGTCTCTACCTATTTTTTTTATCACATTATAGGCAAGTATTTGATCGCGATCTCACCTGATGGTAAGTGACGATGAGATTTACAACGGAGCCTACCTATCATCGGTTCCAGGTGTATGTTTGTCTTAATGAATTAAATTTGGAAAATAACTTTTAAAACTTGTTAAAAGTTATTTTCCACACGGATGTACGCCTTTTTTGAATGCGTCTTTTGCTTTGTTCAGCTTAAATATTTAACTATCGATCAACTTGTTTGATTTATAATTGGAAAACTTGATAAGCCGAGGGCCAGTGGTGGGTTTCTCTTCCTTTTTTCTTTAAATATTTTGTTAAAATATGCATTAGATTAAAATATATCTTAAACAAAACACATAGCGTTCGCCGCACAGGATTTACAAGGCATCTTTGTTTGTATTCAATTTGTGCGAAACATTGACTTTTTTGCGAGCACGTCGCCCGCCCATAGGGATAACCCTCGGCTGTGAGATATTTCTTTTATTTCAGCTACATTTTCATACGACTATTTGCGGCTTTTCCGGGTTTTTCGTCTTAAGAAGAAGCATCTCTCGATGGGCTACGAGAATCATTTTTCTCGTCATATTATATTTATTCAACGAAGTAGTTCTTGTCTTAAGTTTTTGCTATTAAAAGAAATATTATCGTGATAGTAATAAATCTGAACTAGAACTTTCAATTACCAACTAAAATGATGAAGGTTTGTTTTTTCTGTTATCTGTTATTGGAAATTCATTGCTTTCCTTTCATTAATAAATTTCATGTTTCTAATAACTGGAGCAGAAAAGATTCTACTTGGATTACCGTTAATCAATTTTTTGTTAAGATATCTAGTTCTACTATAACTAATTATAAATTAGTTCTCCAATCCCTGGAGCGTTTTAGTTTATTGTTTAATGTAACTGAAAAATATATTAAATATACGTATAATAAGCCTTTGGACGTATAGTATGTACTTATTGTTTTTTTTTTTTATATTGTTTAACATTAGTTGTATATAAAATATCGATATTATTCGTTTCCGGACTCCAAGGTTCACAAAAAATTAAATATACTGCATTCAGTATAACGCTTGATCTCAATGTAAATAATCTACATAACTTAGTACTAGTCTTTTTTCGTTTGCTTTAAGAAAGTTTTATATTGCGTTGATGTATGGAAACATTAGATCACTCGGTAGGTCGGTATTTAAATAGTAAAATACGCACAAAGCTTACAAAGAGGGTACAAAAGAAGGAAAGAAAAAACGTCTATCGTTTTTTGATCATTCACAACACGTCCGAAATTATAATTTATATCATAAAGCTTTTCATGAATAAATATCTCGTACAAAAGCCCTTTCAGCGCTTTCAATAACTTTTTCAATTATTATCAAACATCGCCGTTTCTACTTTCACAATGAGTGCGTACTCGGTCGACGAATAAAGCGCTTTGGATTGCTTATAAAGCGGGCTCACAGACAGTTTTGTTTTGCAAATGACGCTGTATTGTGGAAGAGTCGGAACGTTGGTTATTATAATGATTAAGGGCGAAATAACCCGCAATCGCGACGAATTTATCAAAAACTAGCTGTTAGCCGCGACTTCGTCCGCGTGGTATTTCACAAAAAGCGGACGATGTCGCGGGTAACAGCTAGTCTACAATATAAGTAGCCAAAGTTACTCCTTGTTAAATCAGCTATCTGCCAGTGAAAGTCCCGTCAAAATCGGTCCAGCCATTTCAGAGATTAGCCGGAACAAACAGACAGACAAAAATTGTAAACAAAACTGTTTTGGTAAATGTACCGTGTATACATCCAAATGCACTTAGTAAAAGGAGGTTATTTTAATATTACAAACAGACATTCTAATGTTAAAAAGTTTAATGATTTTGTTTATTTTATATGTGAATTATTACAAATTAAACGTTAATTCGTAAATCAAGAAGGTTAATACATTAAAATTCCCTCGTATTAACGGTAATTGTGACCCGTTTATTAACCATAAACCAAACTATTATAAGTTGATAAAAAGCTTTGTGCTCCATAATATGCTCCATGTTTTTAGTATAATAAATACTGGATCGTAAGAGATAAAAGATTTTAAAAGGCGGAACACAGTTACTTGTGCTTCTAGGAATATCGTAAATTAGTTTTTCTTAGAAATTTCCGCATTAAAGGTTCATCCTTTCCCTGTCTAACAAGACATACTTTGGTTCAAAAGATTGACGTTACAATCAGTAAGTGAATGGCATAATGGAAATAAGTATTTTATTCTGGCCATAGTAGGACAGCTGTTAGAACAAGTTAGACTGGGCAGTTTTCCATCTCTTCTCTTTGTATCTCTATAAAAGTTAACCATTCCGATAATACGTTTCAATTCGTACACCTGCGAAAAAATGTCGTCCCGCAGCTAAAAAAGTCAACAAACAAACAAAACCTGAACTTGTTTTTTTGCGCTACGTTATGGTACATTTTGTTGTTTTGATCTGCTCAATTGGTGTTGACCCTGTACCTAGGATCTGTACCGAGGATACCGGGTTCGTATCCCGAGACTATCTTCGTGTGATGAGGACGTGAGGTCGTGACTTAAGGAGGCTTTGAGCTACTTGCCCTTATGCCCGTCTCGTTGGAGCGCTACACTCGCCCTCTTGTTTGATAAACCTTTATAGGCCAATTGCGGCTAACTGCATATGTATATAAAAAGCACCCTGAAAGTATTTTTATAATGAAACACGCAGGACGTTGTATACCCTCTCCGTATACGTGACTCACACATACACACGTATATATATATAGGGACAAGCCAATCTCAGCCTTCAATAATAGCCGGCTAGGTTATAAACTCTTTCGCGACAATCCAAAAGTGTTGGCGATTTCCGACCCGCCCACATTTACGAACTTTCAATATTACAGTTATTGCGTTTCGAAATTCTCTCGATCTGTTCTTTTAGTATATAAACTTCGGAAAAGGTGCTGCAATAAAAAAAAATCATAAAACCCTTTCCGTTAAGTTGGTGGATTACGGTTCGCGGTACTAAAGTTCGCACTGGGATAATACGAACGCCGTAATCAGTTTTCGGAAAAGAATTTCTGATTTCGCCAGCATTTTTATTTACTCAACCCATTCGATTTTATTTATAGATATCAAACATAAGATTGAAACAATATTTTTATGTTAATATTAAAACAGTTTTTGTGTATTGATTCAATGGGACGAAAACTTTACAATCGTTTTTTGTTATTCATTTGTCTATGTTGTCTAGATAACCAGTTCAGTAGAAGAGGTAATTGCAAATAGAGAGAAAAAAAATGAGACACTTAATAATATATTGAAAACAAATCCTACTCCACTCACAATAGAGCACAGTATACAGAGAACGTTATTGTTCTCTATGCTCTACTATAAATCATTTCTCATCTCCTAACCAATTATATTAACTCTGAAATAAAGCAAACACAGAAACAACTAAGGCCGTAGACATTCCGCGACAGATTAATGAATTAGACGTTTCAGACAATAGAGGGGGCAATTCTAACATCGCCAATGAAAGTTATTATTGTTCACGATTCAGTAGTCCAATTTATTATAACAGGACCACTCAAGCATTGTCTTCGAGCTGCGGGGGTGAATAGGAACAATACTCTGGTTTCTGTGGAATCTTTGATGAATAACTTTAGCGTTTGGACGTTAAGAAACAATTTAAATTGAATTCGTTTTGAGGGTATGACATTCGGCACTTTGGTTACCACAGCATAGAGAAAACTTGTAACTTTTGAAGGCCACAAATTGACATGGGTGCTATAATATATGTGACACTATACAAAAAAGAATGAAATACCATAGAAAGAAAAATAAAAACAAAACAATTCAAATTATAATTTAAATACGACAAATTTTTCGGAATTTATCGCGTTTATTTTATGTATTTACGTTTAGTTTTAAAATTAGTTTTATTTTAATGTGTAGTATTCGCGTAAATATAAGAAATCAGCATTCAAATTATAAATTGAATTTACTGTAATAATTTTAGTAACAATGCAATTTTTATAAGACAAGTGCTCAAAATGCTATTGTAAATAAACGAAAAGATTCTATAATTTATGTGCTTAATATTAATATTTTAAAGAGATATGTGTTAAAATTGTCTATTGCATCAACTCAACTGCAGTTTTATAAAAAATATAGATAAATTATGTTGTTAAGTATTAATGCTTTATTGTCCTATTCCAATTTTGAACCTACGTTTAAATTGTGAATCTCAATCGCATCCTTCTTTAAGACCAAATTCCTGAAATTGTCCAATCTGTAAACGCCAATTAGCCTTTCCAATATATTCAAACAATCAGCAAAACCGAACGATGCTAATAACTCTAATGCTTTAGACCGCTTCGAGAGAGCTTATTTCGTAATGCCAATTTCAAAATGGGATTTCTATTAAAATAATACTGAGTGAAGCTTTGTTTTTCGATAAACGGCTTAAGCATTCTTCCTTCTACTTTTTTTTTTCGAAGTTGGCAATCCGCTACAAATTAATGCCATTTTTGCCAGTGTCCATATGTACCCCTGATGATAGTGTTGATAACGATGGTGTTGATGAAATGAATCCCCTACTAATGTCTCTATCAGTAAAGCTGTGGATACTTTACTGAAAATTTACCGGACATCTTGGGAGAACTATAAAAGTCAAGTTTTACTATTTTATTTCAATTTACTTCACTCGTGCACGTTTATGAACACACAATGGTTAATATCCCACTATTTATTACATATGATTTATCAAAGAAACACATTTTTTGGAATATAGAAAAAAAATTACAACTTTACGGTTCAACTTCCCGCCAAAAAGTCCGGCTTAAGCATTGTCTGGGCATTAAGCTGAACAAATACAGTGACTTGTACATTAGTCGAATGAATAAGGTTCCTACCTAAATATACAAAGCGAGAGTCAAAGATAATAAAAAAATAACAATACAATTAGAACTGGCAATGTAAATAAACGAAGCCCGCCGAATATATAAAAGGACATTTCAAAACATTAACTTTTTTAATTAGTATCCCTGTCTAACTCGTAAACAAAAGTCACCCTTAAAAGTATTGTCAATAAGTTTAGTTTACGTTTTGTTATACCTGAAAATAGCTACAACAAAACAAAAACAATAAACAAAATGTGCCCTAAAGTCTTCAGTCTTTTAGGATAAGTTATTTGTAAAAAACTTTTTAAAACAGATTTTATTATGTTGGCCTTAAGTTTTTAAAGGGCCGTCTTAACCTTAGTTTTAAACACTCAATAATCTATACTCGTATTATAAAGAGGTACAGTTTTGAAAATTCATTCGCTAATAACAAGAAGCTACATTATTCCTTAGTGCTATAGACTTTGATTATGAATACATCAAGGTACCACGGGCGGAGCAGCAGGCAGAGGCAAGTCTATTATAAAATTAACCCTTAATAGCCTAGAGTTTCAATTTTGATACCAATCTTTTAAACCGAATGTTCACATTACTATTAGTTTTTTTTATAGGTTGGCTGTACGTATTTTACTGTTGTATAATATTCTTTCCAACGAAATTAAAAAAATATCAAATGTCATTATTATTAAACACAGTAATATTAAAAATAAATCACTTTCGTAAATCAGGCTACTAAGGGTTAAATTATAATCTTATAACTTAGTAGAAAAAATGGACCGACCGTCTTGCCCATACTTCTCCCTCGAAACAGCATTTGCAATTGGTGATAGAATCATGTCTCTACGACATTTTGGGACATTCTATTCGTAAGTACTTACTGTAGTGGATTAGGTGTATAAATCAATAGGCATTCTCTTTATGATTATAAATGACACAATGTCAAGGAAATAAAAAAGTAGAATATCCATTCACATATTGATTTCTTATATTTACGCGAATACTATACATTGAAATAAAACTTATTTTATAGATTTTATCGCGTTTATTTTACGTTTTTACGTTCCTGACGCTTCAGCTGCTTCACAGCAACCATAGTCACGGGAGGATTGAGGTGTTTGACGTCCTAGTGTCATAGTTGAACTGGGGATAATCCAGTTTCATAATGTCCATTCGTTTAAAAATATCTACCGTAGCAGGTTCATGCTAAAAGAGGCTTAAAATCCGATCTAACAACCGCTGCAGACCTACGTTGGAAGTCGACTAACTAATTCCAACAAAACCGCGGCCGTCGCGGCGCATAGTTCGTTAATTAAATTGCCATGTGAAAATGCAGGCGGCGTTTAACAAGAATAGCTTTATAAAACTCTTCCATAAGGTGGGTTTTGCTTTAAATGTTCATATTCCAGTGTAGCATGTATCCGTCCTTCACATGTTTAAGCTGGTGAACCCAGTTGTTTTAAGATAAACGTCACGATGAGTCCGAAAAAACTGTCACTGATGGCGCGAGCACGGAGAAACAGGGACCAGGGCAAGATGGTAGGATTAGGTACGTGAGGTGCGAGGATATGAGGGATAGGAAAGTGGAAAAGGGACTCAAAAGCTCCTGTGGAAATGTGGATGTGGAATTAAGTCTATAACAGAGGTATGTATATTGGTGTTACCAGTCACTTTGCTGGTTGTATCTTGGAAAATATACGGCAATAGCTCAGTATTCTAGGTAGGGATACCAGCCCCAATAAATATCTTGTAAAATACTTGTATACTTAGCGGTATCTTATTAATTATCCGTTTTTCAATTCTATTAATAGTTATAAACTAGCGAAAAAGCAATAATTTGTATTTGATTGTGTTCATTGTGAACAACCGTATCGAGAAAAAAACTGAAGGAGGAACACCCCATTACCAATAAAATACTTTAGTCTTATAAGTCTTTTGGTAGTAACTAGTTAAGCTTATTCGGTGCCAGCATTTTTTTCTATCTCCATGTGACATTTTGTATGTGCGTACCGGGGCTTAATTACAGTACGAATTTACGCATAAGAGCGCAAAACAGCAATAATTTATGAGTACTTAACGAGGCAGCCAACATCTACGAAATTGATTTACTTTTTGGTGTCGGACTATTACTATAGCAATAAAATAACTTACCTACCTATGCTGGCTCTATCTTCCAGCTAATAATTTAGTTTTTTTTATAAAGACAGTTAGCTACTATAGTTTTTACGACCTTTGCTGTCTCGTATCTTAAGAAACATATTTTTCTTATTTCTAATTGTTAAAAATGACAACTGCATAGAACCGTATAGAAAAATAAAATGTTTCCAAATAAACTAAAAAAATAGGAACTTAACAATTTTTAAAATATTAATCCGAAAATAGAGACTTACTTTTAATCAACACGGGTTTTATTATAAATAATTATGTCAGTAGGTATAATAATATATACAATTTTAATTTATTCAAACAAGCAACCAATCAAAACCGTCCAAAAAACATTACTTACGTCCTTCGCGAACCGAGAGAATCCTTCTTGTTCAAACACAATATCACAAAAAGTATCAGATCACCACCACGTCACGGCAACGTTAACGTTTAACGTAACCACCCCAAACGAACGTCCGTTCGACGCAAACGACGCCCGACGACTGAGCTCGGGCTCTCCTCGATACGAAAGGGTGAGAAGTAACGCTCTATCAACCCCTACGTTATAAGGGCATTAGCGACACTGATCAGTTAATTATCTTAAAATTTATAGTTCGTGTAATGGTGATTGCTAGATGAGTTATAAAGATTTTAGTTAAAATCTAGGTGGATAATTAAACGTCCATCCTACATTTAAGTATCTACGGTGGTATATATTCTGTATAAACTGATAGGGGAAGAGGAACCTAGCACTGACCCTCGGCTTGTCAAGTTTTCCATTAATAAACCAAACAAATTGATCAATAATTAAAGAAGCTAGCAACACCGAACTCCTCTACGATGTTGTGACGTGATAGATAGTTTCTCAACTAACATTTTAGAGGAGTTCGGTGTTGCCGGCTTCTTTAATTATCGATCAATATGTTTGGTTTATAATTGCAAAAGTTGACAAGCCGAGGGTCAGTGGTGGGTTCCTCTTCCTCCATTTGTTTAACGAGGGATTTCCCCCAAGTATCGCCTAATTCTATCAATTATATTCTGTATAACCTCACTGTCAAACTCATCACAAGTCAATCATATGGAGCAATGGAACTATAACAGTTTAACGAACATGTAAAATGGAGGGGTTGTATAGCCCCCACAAGGTGGACCGATGACATAACAAGCCTTGCAAGTAGCCGGTGGATGCGAGTTGCGGAGGACCAGATGTGTGGAAGTCATTGACCTGTAGCGACTACTTCAACCGCACCACAAGCTACGCAGATGGCACTGCAGACGCATTCAGAACAAATGACAATTGACGTCACAATCCTGAATCGCGCTATAAGAGTTTTCGGAGCAAGTAACATATATACAAGATCCCGACAATAACCGTCGGGGCATAGCGGCCGCCCCGCCAGGCATACCACCCGCCTGGCTGGAAGATCTTCCCTTTCCGCTAAAGACCAATGTCCAGCAGTGGACGTCTTTCAGCTGATGGCTGGATAGAAGAGGCAGGTTGAAAAGTGTATGAAGGTAAGTATACATTGGATACGACGCTAAGCATGTGACAACTACTCGTATTCTTAAGTCCGCGTTTTATTCTACTCTACATTTATAACCATACGCTTATTATACCGCTGTATATGTCGCGGTTACGCATTTCATATTTTGCATTAACGTTTTTCCTTGTACGCTCACATTTTCCTGTTATCAATTTCTATATTTTTTTTGCACATACGCCCTGCGTATGGAAGTGCGTGTGGGTGGAAAAATGTTATGATAAGAAATTCTTTGTGAATATTGTTTACAAATTAATGGAGAGGGGAATGAGTGTGATGAACCCGTACATATTAGATGTTCTGAATTATATGAGTAGGTGTTGGTATTGCAAAGAATAAGGCGAAAGATTCGTGGAATGAACATGTTTATGCAAGGAACCCTTTTTGTCAAGGCATATAAATTCCGACGCTGAGCGGCTCACTGGGCACCAATCACTGAGTGAAGATAGATGGGCTCTGACCTGATATTGTCTTTAAGGGCCTGGACATTTTAACTCACATTTCAATGGCTCATTAACAAATATTTCATATCAATACAATAATGGAGCTAAAAATAATTAATTTTTAAGAATCGAACAGTTTAATTTAGTATTTTTGTTATTTTATGTATAACCTACTTTTTTAACAAAATACTGTAACATAGTTTAAAATATATCTATACTAAATATTATAAAGAGTTAAAACTTGTTAGTTCGTGAGTTTGGATGTTGGGGGTAATATGCGGAACTACTGATCCGATTATGAATATTATTTTACTTCTATAAGTAAAAAAGCTTCCTATGAAGCTTCATTATCGCTGAGTGCTAGTGATAGGTTATATTTTATTGAGTATACCGCTGGTGGGGCCACAGGCAGAAGCTAGGCTAAATATTTCTTAAGTTAATAATTAATGTTTGGTAAAATTATGTAGTCGAGAGAGCTTGTACTCATGATCTTACTCCGTCGCACATACTCTGACTTACGGCATCAATTCTATGACCGGGTCACGACTTTACTGACTAAGTACAAGAAGAATCCTGTTACGTATGCCTACAAGTCACTTACTGAACTCAGGTGAAATATTATTAAAATAAATGACAAATACAACGGTCCAAAACGGAACAGACCTTCTCGTACCCAGCTCTGTGCGATCAATCACTTGACAAGTTGGGATAAAGACGGAACGCTTGATTGCGGTATAATGACGTACCGGGGATCCCTAAAAATAATTCACGTGTAATAAGCTTTATGTTGCACGTGATTAAGTCTAAAGTCCAAGAACCGATGATGATGAGCCCGAATGTCTTTACCCGAATCATGGATGATTGGCGGAAAAGGGAAGATCCTCCAGCCAGGTGGGTGGTATGCCGGACGGGGCAGCCGCTATGCCCCGAAGGTTATTGTCGGGATCTTGTGTATAGGTTACGTGTTCCGAAAACTCCCATAGCGCGTTTCAGGATTGTGTGTATCTCGTCATTTGTTCTGAATGTCTTCTGCAGCGCCATCTGTGTAGCTTGTGGCGAGGCTGAAGAGGTCGCTACAGATGCTTGATATCTATACTCGTTTCTGCCTGCGGCCTCATCCGCGGTATATCAATAAGACATAGCCTATAGCACTCAAGAATAAAGTAGCTACCTTTTAGTGAAAGAATTTTGAGAATCTGATCAGTTGATCCGGAGATTATATCTACATCCAATCACACAAGCATTCTTAAGATATATGGATCACATTGATGTATAAAATAATTGTGTCACTGATGTTTTTTTTTAAATCAAGTTATATGTGTAATTATTTATATTAAAACTAGATGTCCCGGCGAACTTCGTACCGCCGCAGAATCAAATGTATGAGAGAATGAATTTATTGGTATTCTATGAAAATTTTAAACAAATCTATCCCACGGGAACCATACATTTTACCGGGATAAAAAGTAGCCTATGTGCTATTCCAGACTATAATCTATCTCTGTGCCAAATTTCATCCAGATCCATTCAGCCGTTCTGGCGTGAAAGAGTAACAAACATCCATCCATCCATCCATCCATCCAAACTTTCACATTTATAATATTAGTATAGATATGTGACACTATGTTTTGTTAAACCTTCCCCGGACTTTTATGATACCCATAAAAATCACTGCTTCCTTTGATACCGTACATGTTGGTGTGTTCATCTAGCGATATATATCATTAATAATTTAAGAAGTATGAAACACATTACGAAAAAAATAATCTAGATTTTTCCTAATAAACTTAAAGAAAAAAAAAATATTTTGAAAAAATATATTTCCTTACAATAACCAGACATTAATTATCAAAATCCAAACGTTTTTTCATTTAAAAACAGTATCAATAAAATACGTTTTCTTTTCGGTCCTAACACAATTCCGTTACATTGTTCAGTCGTGAACCGTACCGACACCCACACGAGTTATCCTATTTGCGTATTGTATTTGCTTTATATGTTTACAGAAGCTTCTGAATTGGTGGAAACATGTTCGGTTCAACTTTGGTCGGGTATTTCAACTACTGAATTTAAACAGTATTCAGCAGTTTATGGAACATACTAAAAATAATACTTAATGTATTATTAATTGTTTTATTTTCATATAATCTATACTAATATTATAAATGTGAAAGTTTGGATGGATGGATGTTTGTTACTCTTTCACGCCCGAACGGCTGAACGGATCTGGATGAAATTTGGCACAGAGATAGATTATAGTCTGGAATAACACATAGGCTACTTTTTATCCCGGTAAAATGTATGGTTCCCGTGGGATAGATGTTTTAATTTTTCATACTTTTTATCGCGGGTAACACCGCCGGGCGCATCTAGTAGTTTATATACAATAGTTATGTACATGGAAAAACAAAAAAAACTAAAAAATACTTATTAATAGGACATTAAAAAATAAAATAAAATTATATACACAAAAATGCCTCCACATCGTCGTCGATGCCAAAAGTGCCCAGCAGGCTGGCCGCGTTTCCACGCTGAATAGCGAGGCTCACTCTCTGCGCGAAATAGAGACCAGCCCGCCGGTCACGGGTAGCGGCGAAAAGTCGTGCGGCAACCTCCTTGTAAAGCAATATTATTATTATTTTTTTGGATATTTTTTTTTCTCGTCTTTTACTGGTTTTCTGTATTATTATTATACTAAATGTAGCTACCTATGCCATGCTTAAAAATGCTGACGGTGTTCTTTTACTTCGGACATTTTGATTGAAATGTTGTAAGCATTGATAAAGAAATATGTATGAGAAACTTCTTATCAAAAGATCGATAGCATTCCCTTTTTAAGCCAGTGTAGAATAGTATTATTTTAACCTGACAACACTTTGAATTACGTTAAGATCTAGATTACAAGCTACATGTTTATCAAGTAAACTTTTTGAACTGTCGTATAACTCTGAAACATAATTAAACTTGTACGTTTATCTGGCCATCGTAAGCTTTTAATTTGGTCATATAAACCCACATAAATCGCACGTCAAAGATGTAATTAATCATAATATACTTAACCACCTACGTAAGATTATAGTTATAGTTCCAGTCCTTTAATGTCCCACTGCTGGGCACGGGCCTCCCCTCAATGCGAGGGGGATTAGGCCATAGTCCACCACGCTGGCCCAGTGCGAATTGGCGGACTTCACACATCTTTCGAGGGGTTCTCTCAGACATGCAGGTTTCCTCACGATGTTTTCCTTCCCCGTTTAGCAAGTGATAATAAATGAGATTCGCACATAAAAAATCCGAGAGGTGCGAGCCGGGGTTCGAACCTGCAATCCTCGTTACTGAGGCAAGCGTTCTACCAACTTGGCTATCACTGCTGATCACGTATGTTTATGTCTATCAATCTTTGTCCTTCATAGACCACAGAATATTGAATGCGGAATGGTCACTATCCCACTAATGTTATAAATGTGAAAGTTTGCACGAATGGATGGATGGATTGATGTTTATTACTCAATCCCGCCAGAACCACTGAACGGATCTGGATGAAATTTGGCACAGAGATAGATTATAGTCTGTAATATCACATAGGCTACTTTTTATCCCGGTAAAATGTATGGTTCCCGTGGGATAGATTTGTATTCATTTTTCACTGAGCAAAGGATTGACATGATTTTTTGCATAGGTAGTGGTAGTTTAGGGGAAAGGACATAGAGAAAAAAGACATACGTTTTAATCGCGGGTAACACCGTGGGGCGTAGCTAGTAGGACCATAAGGCGATTACTTTACTCCCACACAGCTTGGGATTATTCCAAAATTAGCAGAATTATTTTTTTGTACACACAATTTGATGACGTAAATACCTTAAAACAGAGTTTGAAATTCAAAGTGCAACACTCGTCATAGAATACTCTTTTGATTTGAAATTTTCACGTCACGCCGACAATATTTTTCAGAGCCATTCTTAATAACCGAAACTGTGATTCGATACGACTACGCAAACGAATCGTTTCACTCGTGTTTACAGAGTCGATTACATAACGCTAGTTGTAATTAATAGCCCAAACGGTCGATACATGACTTATGTCACGTGACATAAGGTTGTGAATCGTGGAGCCGATATTGTTGGATGTAACATCAAATACATGTCACGTCGCTGTTGATTACACGCGGAAGTAATCACGCTATCTCTTTCCCGCTACTGAGTATAGGCGGCCCTATAAGATGAGGATCCCTATCAATACTCAAATAAATCATTCTATGCCCTAAGATGGATGGGGCAATATCTAATTGTCCCAGGCAAGTGATCTAATCAATCACTTATAAAAACAAAAGAGAGTTTTTGCGAGGCCCATCGTGAGATTGAGCAGAGATTGTGAATATTAAAATGGGTTTTAGATGATCGAAGATTAATTTTGGACCCATATTCTGGAGGTATTATTTGGTGTGATGCCATGTTCATGCGGTGATGTGTGGAAATCATTGGGGGTGGCCTATGTCCAGCAGTGGACGTCTTTCGGATCATATATAGATACCATTTTAAAAGCTCTGAAAGGATGACCCCTCTATAGAAACGATTTTTGTTAAATAACGTTGATATGGTTCAGGGAAACTTGCAGTTCGAGTAAATGGGATAAAACTCTACATAGACATAGAGTGAATGGATGAAATAAATAAGTCCGTTCCACGATGTGCTGGATAAAAATCGTCGGCATGTTTAGCCACATACACAAAGGTTTCTCAACTATTAAATCTTTTTTATATATATTATGTGTTAAGATAGGGACGTCTCTACGATCAAAGATTGCAATGATAAAGGTCCGGGAAAAAAATAATATAATTTTTCATAAAGTTTCAGATAACGGTACCCAGTAAAACTGGTAGCATTTCGAAATCCCATTAAGCCAAATAAAAAAAATGCCATAATATCCCCTCGGCGGCATAAGTCACGGGGGCGGTACAATGCATAGAGAGTAGGCCCGCCATAACCGTAGCGGCATAAATTCCGATCTCCTGACACTCGCTAAAATGGCATTGTCACCTCTACATTTTATCAGGCCGCGTCGGTTGGCAAAATTTTATGGCTTTATTTAAATGATGTAACATTACAGCCAAGCTTATCACTAGTATCCAGTTATATATTTTGAATATACATTCGCAGTTTGTCATAAAAAAAAATACTTATAATATATACGAAATTCAGTCATATTTGTCATAATAATTGTTCCATTTACTAACACCGTTCTTATTAAATCACACTTATTTTGCACTCAAGTTATTTTTTTAAAACTGTAGCCGTTCTTTGAATTAAAACTAATTATAAGGATTTTATCGCGTTTACATTATGATTTTTACGATCCAGTAGTAAATATCATTAAATCCAAAACCAAGCGCACCATTGCAAGACCTCAAGACACAGTGAGCTCTCTCTGCGTAGATTGGACCGCAAGCAACAACTAAATATGAGGGTACCCCGGTCAAACTATGGCACTAGGACGTCAACCACCTCAGTCCTCCCGTGACTATGGTTGCTATAAAGCAGCCGAAACGTCGGGAACGTAAAAACAAAAAATAAACGCGATAGAATCCTTAAAAATGGTTTTATTTCAATTTACAGAATAAATTTCAAATCGCAGTCAACATGAGGTTCGTAGAAGGTCGTATATTCCGATATGCCGCTTATCTGCTCTGCACCCCACAAACGAGATCACTTGAAATAATATATTTAAAAGATAATATAAATATTTTATAATGCTAACCTTTTTTTATCGTTGATAATAAATTTAAGCCGCTTTGGTATGTTACATGGAGTACTTTTGAGTGGTGAAGCATTTTATATGAGCCGCTATTTTTATTTTATTCTAGTAATTATTCAATTGTTTCGGTTTTCAAAGCTCACGTTAGTTGACTCTATCTGAAGGAAAATGTGCATTGAAGAAGATTGTTAGTGGTAGTTTTATAAATTCTCTACCTACTATTATAAATACGTATATTTTGTATTGCCTGTCTAGTTTTAATGTACTTTTATAAACAAAGTTTAAATAAGTATTTTTGTAAAAATGTAAATAGAATAAACCAACAATTTGAAACGTTACCACTTAAAAGCTAAACGCTTTTATAAATCCGATAAAAACACAAAACGCAAAGCCATTATAATCGGACACTAAACAGAAAAAAAAACGTTAAAATGTTAGTAGTCTTACAATATTCACTTTTACGTGCGTGACTTCTGTAGAAATCGTATCTATAATGTAATACTTTTGCTGTTTAGGGATTGTAAATGTACCACTTAATGTTTTAAGTAGTTACTCAGTGGTTACTGACTAGCTTTTACATTAAAATAATATGGATTTAATATATTTTGAGGCATACATAAATATAGTCTAGATTGCATTCATAGGTATAAATAAATATCGCCAGACGAACACACCAACTATACGGTGCTACACTTAACATCGCTTGTATTATGGGTACCATACAATGGACTCAGTGCGAACTCAGTATATAATACTTATATACATATTAAACATCCATGACTCGAAAACAAACATTCGTGCTCATCACACAAAGATTGTCCCTAACAGGATTCAAACCCAGGACGCTTAGGGTAGAAGGCATCGTCACTCCAAACTGAGCTAAAAAGGTCTATCAGAATTAATTATTAAATAAATAATAAGGGTACCTACTGATTACACAATGATTAAAATACCACAATATTATGCTGATAAGTCACATATTTACATATGGTTAAGTACCTCAATTATATGCTTATGTTAAGAATATAAAACCTAGAATCTAATTAACCTAAGATTACTTCCAGTTCCCACTAAAATATGTTATATAATTCTTATATCAAAACCACTAAAACAGATTTGAAGAATACATAAATTCAGTTCACTTTAGCCTTAAAACTTTTTACTGCGATATATAACAGAGACCTAAAATATCATTTCACAGAGTTCATCTTATCTTCCACAAATTATTCCTCCGCACCGACGCTCCACTTTCCGAAACAACTTCGAGATTAAAAGTCTGCGTTGGCCCCAGCCGTGGTTTCAGACAAAGCCATACCCCTTGCCTTTTTAATCAAGGCTTCATGGAAGCTGGGATGATGGAAGGTGGTGACATTCCATTAGGTCTGAGATTCGATAGTTTTTATTTTTAATATCGATAAAAAAACTGCCGTTCATACATCGTGATTCATTCATCAACAACTTATTACAGGTTTATCATAAACTAGCTGACACAGTATCAAATGTATGACAAAATGAATTATATTTATTTTTATTTTTTCGAGATTTTTTCCCATGTTTAGTTATTCTGCTATTCGGTGCGGAGACAAATTTAAAAAATCAAAGATCATTAATCAGCCCACCCGTTCTTGAGTTATATATTGTGTAACTAACACGACTTTGGGTAAAGGTTACACTTAATGCCTATAATAAAATAAATGGCATGTCATGGGCTACAAATGTTTTAATTTTTGAGCGCGCGATGTATTGTAAACAACGAGATCACAACACAACGCTCCGCGCGATACCCAAATCGTGCGAGTGACGAGCTCGCAAAAGAGTATCGAGTTTTAATGTACATTGCAGTTTTTTTGTCTAAGTTTGTTATTATGGTATTTTTATTTTATAATCACGTTAAGATAGACTTTTATTATGATTTAATGCTAAATTTAAAACGAGCTGAAAAAAATGCGTAGAGTTCATGAAAAGATGGACGGAAAATTCCAACTCTGGGGTTCAGAATCATGAGTTGAATCCATGTTATAGTTTTCGTTACGAAGCCGCTAACATTCCGTTAACAGAATATTATGGTCCCAGTTGTTTATATCCATCTAAAGGTTTCTTAAATTACGAAGGCCCTTTTCTGGCAGCTATAAGACTTCTTCAATGAAATTCAATACATTTATCTGCGAATCCATTACATATATTTATTTCAAAACACGCAAACAGAATTCTACTTACACAAAATATAGCAATAATACTGTAAGTCGGTCGTATATATTATGTTACATATAAAAAAAAACATCATTGGGGCAAAAGTTTTTTTGAAAATGAATCCCAATCCGCCATTTTCAAATTAGCGTCTGTTTGCTGGTCGGATTTCATAGAACTTGGCATGGTGATAGCTTCTAACAATATTATCGACATCTAGGATAGTTTGAATCTAGGATAAATTGATAGTTTCCTCAGAATTGACAAAAACTAAAGTCCATTGTCCATGCAATCATTATGTGAAGTCAGACTTTCGCTACGTCAAATTTAAAAAAAAATATTTTGAACAAAATGGCAAGTGTGATTTTTTGTAAGATTTTTTTTATATAAATTGACCTATCAAAACTCCGACTTCACAATATCGTGATTACAAATGCCCTAAAGTAGCGCAGGTTTGGTTAGTATGCCCTATCTGAATAACCCTGTATAATAGTCATAAAATTTAATAACAGTAACTACCCAATATTCGAATTGATATCGATAATAATTTCCCATCACTATAAACTGGTTGCCACCGGAAGGCTCTAAGTTCTTAATTAAATTCCCAGTAAAAGGCTGTTTGAGCACACTAGCTTTCGGACTTTCAGAGAGTTTCAGGCTTTTATTTAAACTATTACGCAGACTTAAATTGGTTGTAAACATTCGTGAAATCTTCTTTTATATGTAATAACTACCTGTTGCCCGCGACTTCGTCCGCGTGGTATTTAACAAAAACAACCGTTGACAACAGCCTGCTCGCCCATTCTGAGCCCGCGGCACGCATTGCAGGTTGCTATCAAACTTAATCAGGCGCTGCGCTGCAACATTGGTTTTAATTTTTTTTCGTGAGATCCTATTTTTTTTTCTAAAATAAAAGTAGCCTAAGTTACTCCTTGTTACATCAGCTATCTGCCAGTGAAAGTCCCGTCAAAATTGGTCCAGCCATTTCAGAGATTAGCCGGAACAAACAGACAGACAGACAGATGGACAGACAGACAGACAGACAGACAGACAGACAGACAGACGGACAGACAGACAGACAGACAAAAATGGTAAAAAATGTTGTTTCGGTATAGGTAACGTGTATACATCCAAATGCACTTAGTGAGAAGCGGTTATTTTAATATTACAAACAGACACTCCAATTTTATTTATATGTATAGAAGACCATATATATACAATATAAATATGTATATATATTTATTTATATACATAGTTTATTTATTAAAGCCTTATTTTACAATTGTATAGCATTTGTGGTAAAGAAATTTGGTCTTACAAAAATTATTAACAACCTAAAGTATACTTGTTTTAAATGGCAACAAACTAGCCCTCAAGGAATTAATTCTAAAGTACCAAACAGCGTTGCCCCTCAATAATTCGTGCCTCGAAATACCTTTGAATAAGTTAAAATAAATTTGGAAAATAATTTCCAAGCATTATTAAGAACAGTCATAGCCAAGTTGGTAGATCGCTTGTCTTGGCAATAATGGAATTTTTAGATTTCATGTGCGAATATCATTTTCAACCATGATTATCATATGCTAAACAGTGAAGTAAGAAAAAATCTAGTTCTCAAAAGGCGTGCGAAGTCCACTAAACCAGCGTAGTGGACTATGACCTATATCCCTCCTATTAAGGGAAACCCCGTACCTACCAGTGGAAAATTAAAATGGCAGCTTTGTGGAACCATTGTAAGTGGGCAAAAACTTACTACTATATTTAAAGTAAAACTCTTTAAATTTAGATACCAAATGCTCAACAATCTTCAACCATCAGCAACAACACCTGCTTGGTTTCAATTACTTGTAACCGCTATAATCCATTCTCATGCGTCCGCAGTCCCCAACAAGTAATTGATGTTATGGAATCCTTTAATTAATCCAACGAAACCAAGCAGGTACGCAAACTTGGTGTAACTTTGCCGAGACGAAGTTAGTAGACGTTGCGTGTCTCTCAAGGCCAGTATAATATAATCTGGACCATGTTTACAAAATCTACAAATCGTAATAAGGAGACGATTAAGCCAGATTTCCTTTTGGAATTTGGAGTTGAAGTGGGCGGTGCACATAGCTCGAAGAATCAATGACCGTGCGAGCAGAATCGTTCTAAAATGGCGACGACGAGCCGAAAGACGTAGTGTAGGACGACGCCCCTAAGATAGACTGGACTGATGATGCCGGTGGATGCGAGTCGCAGAAGACCGTAACCTAGTATGATGCGTCAAAATAAAAAAGCCAACGAATTGAAGTACAGCTTGAGTATTTGGCGGAAACATAAAAAAACATTTTCTTTACCAGAGTTCCTTTAACTCCTATTCAAAGAATGTAAAGTCCCCAACATTACTTCTTGATCCTATTAAGCGTCATTGAATTTAATATTGCAAATCTCATCTGTGAGGATCGTAAAACAAAATAAAGATAACCGGAGGAAGAGGATTCTGGGAAGCGGTGATGAAATTCAACTCGTAAAATGAATACACTTGCGGCTTTATGATATCGTAAAGCCGAGATCCTGTGACCACTCATCTTCAAGTGCCGGGTTTTAGTAGACAAACAATCTCAGTTGCATTCTGAAAATATGGTCATGGAGTAATTTCAGTTCACAATGAATAAGCTACAGGACTTGATTTGACCTCTTTAAAAGTATTGTGGACAGCACATAAAAGGTATGTACCTGAACCATTGACCGATTTGACCACTTTGAAGGAATACTTTTTAATTGTAAAATTGATGCTATTATCTTTTATAAAGGGTCAATCAGCCTACGGGTCTGGTAGATATTTCTTATGTATGGGCCGAAATAATACATTACATTTTTTTTAAAACGGACATATCGGCACGCTTGTCTTATTGTTAAGGGCCGAGATGGCTTCCAATTCCAAATAATGATCAAAGAAGCCATGTAAAATTAGCCCTTAATTATTATTATTATCGTTATTATACCCAGAAAAATCTCCTTAATGCGAGATGGATTCGGGCTATAGTTCACCATCCAGCTGACTCATTGCAGGTTTTGGTGATGTTAGGCGGCTTTCAAAAAAAGGGCAAACTTCTTCACTTCCTTGCCGTACACTGTACATCGCGCAACAGAATACTTTGTAATTTAATGCTTACACTAGCCAATGTAGCCCATACTAGCATCACCACTTCAATGTCGTGTAATTTCACTGGGTCTTATGATACTTTACTGGCAATATCTTCTAAAACGCTGTACTGCTCTAATGGAAAAATACTTGCAACAAAATTATCTTTTTTTTCTATAAAACGTTGCTTTTACAGCCGATTACATAGCTTGGTGACTACTGCAACTTTACTGAACAGGCATCACAATCCTCTAAAGTTATTCAAATGAACCGAAGCCACAGAGTTACGAATAAATGCATAGTGAATTTGTTTACGTACGCCGAAAACGGAATAGAGACCATATATACTTCTCTATTTAAATTCCATTCTACAATTTACATATTATTGGCCAGTGAGGTCTGATTCCTTGATATAGTAATTTAAATATAGTTTTTCGCTTTATTTCTTACCAGGCAGGTACTTGAACTATGCGTTGCAATGCCAGTACCCGGCATGCAATGTAACCCTAAAGAAACCTTCGCGTTGTCGCGGGACTGTGACGGTAGACGGGTATATTAAAAAAAAATACAATGAATTGAGAACCTCCTCCTTTTTGAAGTCGGTTAAAAACAGCAGCACGTCAAGTGCGAGATTATTCGTAATCCAACCTTATACTTTATAGTCTACCGTATTTAGACATTTTGTATGAAGAATTGAACAGCGCCTCTAGCGGACGGTATTTCAAAAATTCAATTCTCACTTGACGTGCTGATCAGATTTCGGTAAAATATGGCACCGAAGTTTGTTGTACTCTGACGTGCGTGTGTAGAGCCACGGGTAAAGATAGTTAATATTTGATCCATCAATATTGCATTTCGTTTAACACCATTTATATGGTCCACAGTAACCCCCTAATCGTATACCAGCTCTCTCAATTACTAAAATATACACTTGATTCACTAAGAGCCGACCCACACAGCCTAAACATACAATCAGATAATGGAAAATGATTAACATAACACGTCAATTTTCTTCTTTTGTTACTCATTCAGTATTTATTTAGGCAATATTATTTCTATATTATCAGTGTGTGTGTGTGTGCAAAAAAATAATCATTGTTATATTCATTGAAGCGTAAAGCAATACAAAGTTGCTATACCTACACGCTAACAAAGGTCGTGTACTTAAAATAATTACTACCGAGTAATAAAACTACTGTGTTCTTTGAAAAGGTCGAGGTTGACAATCGCATTTCGCCAATAGATTAGATCCCATTTTATAAGAGAGCTGCTTTATTGCGGTATTCTTAAACTGGTATACCATATTTTTTTTTTGTTGACGTGGGGGAAATCTTCGATAGATACCCGGCCTCTGTGTGGGAGAGGGCCGGGTTATGTGGGATTCTTACCCACTAAAACCCCCGCGGTGGCCGCCTTCGACACATGTTGGAGGGGCTCCGGGATCTCCAAACGGAACGCACCGGTGCCGCTCTTGTGCCTCGCCCTCTTATGGGGGTCCCGTCTCGGGGGAGCAGATGTTTGCTCCCCCTGCGCCCTCGCTGCGCACGGCGGCGGGGAGCCGCGCCCGCCACCGTCACCGTCACCGGACGTCCGGGGCCCACACCCCAGTCCTCCTTGACCCCGAGGGTAGCCCGTTGTTTAAGGCCCTGGGCATCAGGGCCGGAAACTGGTATACCTACTCATGTTTAAAACGGTCACGTACTATGCAGGTAGGTTATATCCAAGCCTTTTTTTAAATGTAGCTTGTAATTATATTTGGTACTGAAGCCTGTCTAGCCGTTCGTACATTGTCCTGACTTACCCAAAACATTGTACTCCTTATAAAAAGAGCAACCATGAAGTTTCTTGACCGTTCACAGGAACGGCATTCCGAACAGGTTGTAAAGTCGTGGCATTCCATTTTGTGCCATACTTGACGATTCGTAAGTACTGTTATGGATTACATTAATAAAACATATTCTTACTCTAATTCCAAGATACTTCTACCGATTCAGCATGTAGAGTCTCAATGCAATCAAAGATTACTCAAGATCAAGGTCGATCAAGACAATGTAACATGTTAAATCATAATAATACACGCCCTTTTACTATCCCACTGCTGGGCACATGCCCCCCATCAATACGAGGGGGATAGTCCACCACGCTGGCCCAATGTGGGTTGGCGGGCCTCACATGGCTTTCAAGGGGTTTGCTCAGATATGCAGGCTTCCTCACAATGTTTTCCTTCACTGTTTAGCAAGTGATAATCATGGTTGAAAATTTGATTCACACATGAAATCAGCAAATCCCAGAGGTGCGAGCCAGGGTTTGAACGTGCAATCCACGTTCCGAGGCAAGCGTTCTTCCAACTTGTCTATCACTGCTTTATCTATGTAACATGTTATGTTATTCTAATCGGTATTAAACCCTTAATGTTACAATTAAGCAAAGCCATCTATTTTTCGTTTTATTCCATGTATAGCCACCCGAAAATGTAGGTTCGCAGCGCTATCTGATGATCGTAGGGAACAATTACCGGGATCCGGTCTTGTTTGTGGCATGGTCTATTCATTGTGCGTGATTAAGAAAGTAAATGTTGGTGCAATTAGGCACGTTAGGGGATTTGTCTTCGCCCACCGTGGTAGGTCGTGGTGCAAGATGTAGCGGTACAATTAAGCCTGTAGTTTTGCAACACGAAGCCTTGGAGGCAGTAATAAAAAAAAGCACTGTTTATTTTTTTTTAATTGAGTAGATATACTTGTTATGTTAAATCATAAGTACACAAACACGATTAATGGAGTATTTTTTTTCGAAATATCTTATCATCATGAGATATTAATGATTGAAGTTTGGTAAAAGCGCAGACTCGGATTGCATTTTCATACTCTCTTAAGTATATGATTTTTGAATGTCCTGATTGTAAATACTACATCGTTGTTTATTACCCAGAAAAATATACCTACTGTTAATTGACTTTAAAGACTAAGATCGCTGTTACTGAGACCATACATTCTACCACCTTAATGGGTGTTTACATAGCTCGGAACCATTCAATAAAATATATTATGTACCTACTCTACTACTATCTCTTGCTTTTATACTATCTCCATCCTTTTCTGGCTATGATGGCTACATGCTTTCAGTATCAAATTCGTGGTAAACCTTTAGTTCTGTGAAATAACTTTATACTATTTGTTTATAATGTATTTTTTTAACTTTTGCCCGGTACTTCACTTTGTTTGAAGATAGCGCCCTCCATATTTTTTTGTATGTACTTACATTTTTATTCTTATTTCTTTACACATGAAAGGTAAATTATCTCGTCTTTAAGAGATAGCCTTAAATAGTACAATTCATCTACAGAATATATAAATAAACCAAGAACAATCTTTAAACCTAAATAATTTATGGACTGGAATCTACTTATATTTTATAACTTCTATCTATCTATCTATCAGCCGATACGCACGTCCACTGCTGGACATAGGCCTCCCCCAACGACTTCCACACATCACGGTCCTCCGCCACTCGCATCCACCGGCTTCCTGCGACGCGTGTGATGTCATCAGTCCACCTTGTGGGGGGCCGTCCTACACTTCGTCTTCCGATTCGTGGTCGCCATTCTAGAACCTTTCTGCCCCAACGGCCATCGGTTCTGCGAGCTATGTGCCCTGCCCACTGCCACTTCAACTTGGCAATTCTTTGAGCTATGTCGGTTACTCCAGTTCGTCTACGGATCTCTTCATTTCTGATTCTATCGCGTAGTATCTATATTTTATAACTTAAAGATATAATAATAATATTTTATAGATAAGTTTTCACTTAGAAATTAATTTTCTTTGTTTCTAATATTGAATGTTAAAATGTATATTTCAATGGCCATGAAATCTAATAATTCCACTCGCGTGCGAATAACCTATTATTATTGAATTTCATCTAGGCTTAGATTTGTATATTTTATTAATATCTTCGTAGATTTTGTAGTTATTTTGCTTTGAGTAATCAGTGAATAGGAGAAATATCTTCGCAATTAATGAATATTTCAATGACTAATAACAAATCTGTGGTTCTATTTTATTTTATGTAAGTACTCCTATATTCTGATCATCTAGTTAACATAATTGCGAGAACAATCATTGCTGGTTTCGAATTACAAGTCCATTGGAATACCTTAAGGGCTTTTGTGTATCAAATTATATTCGCATGGTATCTGTTTTATTCAAACCTTGGATATACTTTCAATAGATTCATTTGTTTTTATGCAATTCTTTTTCCTAGCCTTTTTCTCATTTGTTTTTGGATTAGGGTCATCTTCTCGACTACATAAATTTGGCTAGTTACCGATATATACACGGAGCCATTGCCATCCCCTCCGAGGCCTAACTAGTTGGACCACCTGTACCCTAAAGGTAATGCCATGCATAAGTATTTGTCAGACTTCCGAAACACTCGTGAATGGTGTTAGACTAGCAACGAGGATCCCCACTAGAATATGTCTTTCAAAGCACGGAGGAAGTCAGATGATTTTATTCGCTCACACATCCGAAGTTCAACTGAGACACGCGCCAATCGAAGGGGTGTTTTAATAACGTGAAAAATTACGATACGTACCTAATATTAAAAGACTTACAAATTTATTCAAAATCACATAAAATAGACACACTAAGCCTGTTACATGGGTACAGATACCTACTTATTATTGATAATTAGGTTTAGTAAGTAGAGGGAAACGTATGCAAGTTGTGTTTGTTATGGTACTGGAGTGTGTGTGTAATAAGTACATCCTTAAGTACGTCGCAAATATAGGAGAGTGTATAAACTTACTCGTAGGTAGTCTTTCTCCATAGGTTTGGAACTACAAAACAACAATTCCGTATCACGTCTAGTTAGCGTCGAAACTATTCTACAGTTGAACGCCAACAAAGGGGTATGGCCAGGTATTTTTGCTCTTTGTACAATCAGCCGAGTTGTCCGCAATACTGTTTGTAGCTCATGAGCTCTGAATAGTAATTTACTTTCATTCGATTAAAAACAATATACTAACAAATTTGTTTCACAATTATTTTCTGTAAAGCAACGGCCATTTTAAAAGTTATAAATATTAGAATACTAACTGTTACCCGCGACTTCGTTCGCGTGGTATTTAACAAAGACACAACCGTTGGCAACAGCCTGCTCGCGCGTTCTGAGCCCGCGGGACGCATTTCAGGTTGTTGCTATCAAACTTAATCAGGCGCAACGCTGCAACATTGGTTTTAATTTTTTTTCGTGAGATCCTATGTTTTTTTTCTAAAATAAAAGTAGCCTAAGTTACTCCTTGTTACATCAGCTATCTGCCAGTGAAATTCCCGTCAAAATCGGTCCAGCCATTTCAGAGATTACCCGGAACAAACAGACAGACAGACAGACAGACGGACAGACAGACAAAAATTGTAAAAAATGTTGTTTTGGTATAGGTACCGTGTATACATCCAAATGCACTTAGTAAAAAGCGGTTATTTTAATATTACAAACAGACACTCCCATTTTATTTATATGTAAAAGAAAGAAATCAAATAACTAAATATAAATAAATAAATATCGCCAGACGAACACACCAACTATACGATCCCACACTAAGCGACGCTTGTATTATGGGTAACCCTGGAATTTATAGACGTTTTACAACTTTATAAACCGTCATATAGTACTGCGCAAAGTAAAACTCTTGTGAGCAGTAGAATATGACGTTTGATAAAGTTACAAAATGTCTATAACTTTGGGGGTAAAACTACATTAAAATCTACCGAACATAACGTGGGCAAAACATTTTGAATTGTTACAGATTTCCTAACTATATTAACCGCACAAAGTAAATAGGTACTATTTCTTCTTTTCTGTTCCAAATCAATTCCGGTAGGATTCACATCCCTTTTATCTTCAATATTTCCAGCTTCGACGTATTAGTGCTGTACCAATTAGTGTTGGGCCGTTAGCGAGTAATTTACTGTCACAATCAGGCAGCGACGGGTACCGCGTCAGTACCTCGGTAGGAGCGTATTACGTGTAAGAAATTATTGACCAAAATAATTGTACAATATCGCCAGACGAACAAACTAACTGTACGGTCCCAAACTAAGCATCGCTTGTATTACGAGTACCGTACAATGGACTGGAGACGATCCCAGTATATTATAGGTATATGGAAATCAAACATCCCTGAATTGTGTATAAACATTCGTGCTCATCTCACAAAGTTTGCGCCAACCAGGATTCGAATTCGGGACTCTCGGCACGGAAAGCAGGGTCACTACTAACTGAGCTAATCATGTGGTCAATATACAGGTTAATTCAGAGAGGTTATACTAAGCCTGGAACCTGGGTTTCTTTAGCGCATCTGTTACCTCTATATGAAACCAGCATTACCAAGCCGATTTAAAAAAAAATCGTTCCCGACAATGTCAACTGCGTTTTTTTTAAATTGACATCCAAATTCAGACTTTACATATAGTTTACAATTACGTTGAAGAAGCCCAAAGGCTTAGTATACACATTCTGAGTAACCCCATATAATAATGATATTGATTAGACAAGTTATTATTTCTATCACGTACATCGTAATACCAATCTACAGACAACAAGGTGCAAAGGTGAAATCAATAAACGCAGTCACGAATAATAAGTTTGTAGTTGGCAACATTTTTTTTGTAGAGGTACTAATAAAATTATATCTATCTATTATATCAACGAAATATTGTTTAAGCTTAGAGAAAGTCGACGTCCGTCAATTGCTAATAGATTACACTTTATAATGCATAGGAACGGGAGTCTATTGCTATCACCACACGTAATTCAACCACAAGTGGCGCTAAGACTCGCGAGCTGGTGATTAAAGATCGCACTCCGCTCCAGTTGTTTTGTTAGGCCCTTCACACACGGAGCTACCTACTCGAACTAAAATAAACTGATTACCAACTGAAATCACCAACTAGTTAGTAATCAAAATTCGAACACGATGAGACAGAAATCACAATAATTATAATAACTGGCTGAAAATCTACTTTGAGCCTGAAAAATAAATGTCGTTTGTCAATATTTTGGTTTCGTAAGTAATTGAAATACAACTAATATTAAGAATTTTATCGCGTTTGTTTTGCTTTTACGTTCCCGACTATTCGACTGCTTTACAACAACCATGGTCTCGGGAGGACTGAGGTGTTTGACCTCCTAGTATTATAGTTAAAACTGGGGTACCATCATATTTAGTTGTTGTTTGCGGTTCGATCTTCGCTGAAAGTGCTTACAGCGTCTTGAGATCGCGATAAAGTAAATAACAAAAACGTGATAAAATCCGGAAATTTGTTATATTTCAATGTGTAGTATTCGTCAGTAACTCGTAGTTTAAAGAAGGCCTTAAAAATGGGACACGTTCTAGACGGCGTATTTCTTTAAACAAAGCTCTAAATCTGTATTAGCAACGAAGAAATAGTGTTTTATTGCAGAATTTATTATTTAACTGCATTAGTGTGAAGGGCTGCACTCTAATGCTACGGGTAATTGGAAACATAGAAGTCTTGGTCGCGCGGTCACAAAAGTTATGGAACAATTCGCAGGTAGCTCTAGAAAAATGTATAAAATAAGTGACAAAAAAAAATTACGCCAGGCGAACACACTAACTGTAAGATCCCAAACTAAGCAAGCCCTGCCTTATGGCTACCGTACATTTAACTAGGATGAACCCAGTATATACTTATATAGATATTAAACAACCATGAGTCGGGTACAAACATTCGTTCTCATCGCACAATGTTGATTCTTACCAGGATTCGAACCCGGTACCCTCAGCGCAGAAGGCAGGCTAACTACTGACTGAGCTCATCAGGTAGTGACTGCTAAAACTTTTTTTTTTTAGAATGTGACTTCATCCACCTTTGGGTAGGTATTTTGCCAACGTCAAGTGGAATGATTATTTTTCATATCAAATACGGGAGATTCTATGCAAGCCTAATCCGTAGACTAGGCCTAATAAACCTCCCCCCCTAACCCCATCAGTAAAGTTGTGGATACTTTACTGACAAAAAATGAAACAAAATTGATATCCTTTCTCTTCGACTACCTCCAAAAAGTCCCTGCTAAAACTTATTGCAACAAATCTTAAAACGTTCGGTACCATTCAAGTTTCATTGTTAATGAAGTCTATATCAAAAGGCAATAACTCCTTAACTGTACTATTGATACTATTTGGTAGAGTAAATATCACACAAGATTTATACGCTATCCGGCCAAAACTCAATTATAACAAATGCAAACACAATCCACAAAACATTGAAGTCTCCAATCCAGGCTGCCCCATCGAGTCCAGATGTTTATGCAGTGAGTGCACTGGCGGATGAATAATTCCGACAAAATACCGGATTATGTTAATATAAGGAATCAGTGCGAGCAGTTTGTGCCCGTCCGCGACGTATTTACTGTACTGAACAATGCTGTCGAGATAGGTGATAGTGATGTGGCATGTGCATATCGATAATTTTGCATACATTGAATTTGACCAAGCATTTCTAAGCATAAGTCAAATAAAAAACGTTACTTTGAGTGTACGTATGAAGAATAATATCCTCACACAACATCTTATAAATAATTTTGGGTTTGGAAGCGTGGCGACGGGGCGTGACGATAGCGTTCTAAGATTTTGGCGGGCGACACTCGGCAATTCGTGGCGGCTCGGGTGTCATCGGCATTGTTCGCCGTTTAGGCGCGAACAAAGCATGATTTATTGGTCTAAACATAAATAGCGTAATACGCTAGATAATTTGGTGTTCGCAAAACGAATTCTTATTGAAGTAAAAAAAACGTACTTTACTCTAGTCTCGATGTTACTGGGACTAACCTCCACTCCATTGATTGCTGCTCATAATATACAAGCATCTCTTAGCTTGAAACCTTAGAATTGGTGTGTTGATTATAATTGTAACACAAGGATGCCCATTCTAAGGATTAATCGATCCAATAGACATTAATGAACTCTATCAATACAGTGCCGTGCTATTAATCGGTACACTGGGCATATGGGTGCCAATATTAGGATTCTGACAATATGCCACTGTTAGTACTTAATCAATGCTATTGTTATTCTCATACCATTATTCGTCTATATCAATATTATAATAATAATACCAGTCCTTTTCATACCCCACCGTTTGACATGGGCCTCCCATCAATGCGAGGTGGATTAGGCCTTAGTCTGTCACACTGGCCCAGTTTACGGACTTCACACGCCTGTCGAGGGGTTTCTTAGACATGTAGGTTTCCTCACGGTGTTATCTTTCACCGTTTAGCAAGTTATAATCATGATTAAAAATGAGATTCGCACGTGAAATCCAGAACCTGCGATCCATGTTACCGAGGCAAGCGTTCTAACAACTTGACTATCACTGCGTTTATATAAATAAGAAATTTAATTATCTTTCTGTTCAACACTATAAACACAAAGAGAGAATTAGTGGCGCTTTCTAAAGAACCGAGGGCGAAAGAGAGTTGATAATTTAAAAATCATATCCATGTATTTTTTTAACAAAAAATATGGATGATTTTTATTTTAATTTCCTTCCCTATGCAATTGAAAATCGAGTTTAATACGGCACTATGAAGTCGGAAAGTCCACCGTATCGCTGCCGTTCAAAATGTGCTGTTACTGTCAATTCGCACGGATATCTTATTTATATGGCAACGTAGGTACTGCTTAAAAACATTAACATAACACTGCTTCTATTTAGCCAAATTACGATAAATAAATAATTTTCTGAAACTACCTACGCTCGACTTAACTATTCCACGAAATAAATCTATAAATAGATAGACATTTTATCTAAATGAGATCATAGACAAGCTCGAGGGCTGTTATAATAATAGCGATACCGTTTTCTAAGAGTAATGACATATTATCATAAATATATGGCTTAGACCTAGGATCATATATGCAATCCGAGAATCAATATAGTCTGACATTTTAAAAATGTTGGTGACTGTTTTATTTCTAAAAACATGGGTTTCTGCGAATTACAATGTGTACTATTTATTATTCATTATGTGCACGAGTGTGGGAACATGTATCAATCGTAGTAAAAGTTCAGAAATTTTCATAAAAGTGACCCTTACTTTAACTAATAGGATTCGTTCAGAAGCAAGAATTTGAAATAGCAATGCCTACCACTTGTTTTTAGCGAAATACTTAAAGTCGATGACGCAACAAAAACAACTGAAAGTAATTCCAAATTCAATTTGAAAAATGCAGTAAATTCGTATTTTCTCAGTATGAAACGTGTCACAAACTCGACACAGTTTACGAACGGTCGTGACGTAATGCCAGCTGACCGCGAGACCGCAGCGCGCGTTACGGAATGTATGCAAGGAATTTAACGTTGCATCGCATATTAAGTAGGATAGATCACATTTGGACAATTTATTTTGACCTGGGGGTTTACCATGAACAATAAATGAGACTCAATCAGGACCTCAATTGATCTACATCGCGTACCAACGGTCTGTCATAATATTCCAAATTTGAATCGTATTATTAGTAAGGGGGCTGTTTTTCATTATGATCCTTCTTACCTTGCGATATGACCAGAGTATTTGTAGGCTACATTATAAAGGTATTCACAAGAATAAATGGTGATAATAATTAGGGATATAATATTGAACTGATTGTTAGATTATATCACAGCAGAGTAGCGAGAGTAGAGTAGACCATCCATTGTAATATTTTATATCTCTAAACTTGTAAGAATATTTTACAAGTGAGCAAGTAAAGTAAAATCCGGGCAAGATGTAGCCTGTGCATTTCTCTCTAAGGTCTCTCTACGACAAACACAGCACCAGCTGTATGGCTTAGCACAACGTATTCAATGAAAAAGCCACACTATTTTGAGTCATATTGAGTTGAATATTATCTAAACTGTGGTGCATAATAAAGTCATATGTTGTTAATAATCATAGTACCTATTAATTAACTAAGGCTATCGACCTCTGTAACATCGTCAAATTTAAAAAAACTGAACCTACGTATCATTGCCCAAAGACAAGGACAATTAACTGCGATAAAAAAGGCACACGCCTCTGAATTTGTCTTTAATTTCCCCAACTAAATACTCAACCAAAGTTTCCGTTAAGTTGCTCCGACAAAGATAAATGGCCCGGGAAGGTTTGCATCCAGATAGTGTTATAAACTTTGTCCATGATGCTACTTTCACGGAGTTCCTTAGAGTTTTCTTTGAGTACAGATAGTTACACAAATCCTAAATCTTTACTTTTTCATGGACATTGTCGCCAGTGTGAAATTATGTATTTGATAATACCCTCTAGGAATAATTTATTTTCTTTTTCTGAGGAACTGAGGATAAGCCGATCATTTTAGATCATTTATTATTGCAAATTGTTCATTGGTACTTATGTATTTTTTTTTATTGTTTCGAGTGCCAATCGTCGTCGTAGTTTTTAAGGATAAGGAAATCGTTATGGTAGTTTTTAAGGATAAGTTATTCTTCAGATATTTGCATTGAACTGGCGAATAAACTTTCTATGAATTTGGTGGTTTAATATACTAATAGTTTACAAAAACAAAATGTATAGTTTATATAGTAATCAAGGGTACAGTTATAGTGTCTCAGAGAAAGCTACCTTGGTTAGCGAGACCCAATTAATAATTTTACATTACCTAATATGAACTCAGACAAAATTCGACTGCCATTTTACCTACAATTTCAGTCACAAACCAAGCTTTGCTGAACAACGCCACTAATGTTATTTTCTCTCTATATAACGACCAAACTTAAAGTCGAACGACAGAGAAAAAGATAATAATGTAATTGCCTAAACTTCTAAGTTGGCTCAGGTGCTTCTAGTACGGGCTAAGGGGATTTTATTCTCCTTGGTAGACGAGAAATAAAACGCTTATTAAAAGATGTAACAATATATTGCAAAATATTTTAACAGAACCAACAGTACGTTATAAAGATAACATTCCCAGAGAAATAAATAAAATTATTAGACATTTAAAAAATTACACCTGTACTGAGCGTACGGCCAAACGCTACTAAAAGCTGCTTGTTTAAAAAAAAGGCAAACATCATGTACACAATTTATTTGACCCATCAACGTGATCCATATAATTTACTGATTTTTCGGTCAAAAAAATTTGACACTATTTTTGTTATACCTTATATAGATGCATAACCGGTTTTTTTCTCGCTCTATAAACTCTTTCTACTTATCATAATATAAGATGAAGTTGTTCGGGTATCGCGCGGAGCGTTGTGTCGTGATCGCGTTGTTTACGGTACATTGCGCGCTCAAAAATGACAACATTTGTAACCCATGACTTTCGACATAAATTATTCCTATATTTTTTTATAGGTATAAAGTGTAACCTCTATCCAAAGTTTTCTTTATCATGCCATTTTACACCCTGTATGTTATCTAAACAGGTAAAATAAAAAAGTTTAATTTAAAAAGTTCTAATACTTAGTTACCAAATATTTTTCACTAGCTGCGCCCCGCGGTGTTACCCGCGATTAAAAAGTATGTCCTTTTCCTCTATGTCCTTTTCTGTAAATCATGTCGATCCCTTGCTCTATGAACAATTAAAACAAATCTATCCCACGGGAACAATACATTTTACCGGGATAAAATGTAGCCTATGTGCTATTCCAGACTATAATCTATCTCTGTGCCAAATTTCATCCAGATTCGTTCAGCCGTTCTGGTGTGATTGAGTAACAAACATCCATCCAAACTTTGACACTTATAAAATTAGTGGGATTACCATCAATATATTTCAGGACTATTGAAAAACTAGCATGATCACTTAACATTCTATCGCAAGTATTCGTTTCGCGGGGCGATACGTGTAATAGGGAAAGTTGTAAATTGCTAAAGTTTAATGGTTTCTTCAGCTATTGTGACAGTTTACAAGCCAGACAAGTTGTTTGAGCGCTTTTATTGCAATTACCCGATGTTCTAGGCTCTTATGTACACTATCAAGATCGTCGTTTTAGCTTAAATTTTATTACGCTCAAAAAAAACTAACAAGCCTGCGGCTGGTCTATAAAGTTTTATTTTTATTTTTATAGTGTAACGTCACATAATTTAGCTAATTACAAATCGCAAGCTTAATTTCGTAGTAGGGCACTCTTCGTGTGATGAGCACGAATATTTGTACCCGAGTCATTGATGTTTAATATGTATATAACTATTATATACTGAGTTCACCCTCCAGTCCATTGTACGGTACCCATAATACAAGCGTTGCTTCGTATAGTTGGTGTGTTCGTCTGGCGATAGTTATATTTATTATTATTTATATAAAATGGTCCCAAATTAATCTAGGGGTAATTCTAGTAACACCGCATAGTCAATATCTACAACTTCAAATTCCCGTATTTGCTCGTCGACATCTTAAGGTTTAATAAACAATATTATATTTTAACTCGATTTATTCCATTATTGAATTCCTCCACTGGGAATTCCAGTGAGTAATAAGGACATTCCTTGGCGCTTCGCCATTCCGACCCAGACTGCGATAGTCGAGACACTCCCGATCGAGGATTTATTTTTTATTTTTTTTAACTATCGGCATCTTCTCGTAAACGTGGCCAGTGTTGAATATTATGAACTTTGTATTTTATTTATTTTTATTTACGTACCTTCTATCATCTACATAATTTTTTTCCATGTTTTAATAGTTATTCTGCTATTTGGAGTGGAGACAAATTAAAAAACACAAAAATCTAAAAAATCGGTCCACCCGTTATTGAGTTATAAAATATATAACTAACACGACTTTGTTTTATACGTATAGATACTGAATGTACAGCCGAGGCCCGTTATTATTATGTACACAGGCACAGATGACTGCAGCATCACTTCTTAAGGATTCAACATCCATATGCCGTATTACGTCACACGCCGACAACGCGACAAGCCGATCCTATTTGCATAATTAAATTGAATTTACATCAACACTCCATTCAGAGCGACGGGGGCGACACCTACTTGTGTGCGAGGCAATTACCGGCTTTTAACATAAGATGAGGCTCTGATGCCACCTGGGCCCCAAATCTACTAATATAATAATTCCAGCCCTTTTTTAATGTCCCACTGCTGGGCACGGGCCTCCCCTCAATGCGAGGGGGCTCAATTCCTTCACCGTAAGTGATAATCATGGTTGAAAATGAGATTCGCACATGAAATCATAGATGTGCGTGCTGGGGTTTGAACCTGCAATCTTCGTTACCGAGGCAAGCGTTCTACCAACGTGGCTATTACTGCTTATAAGAATGATTTGTAATAGAATGAAAATAGTGTTATCATTGACACATGCGATCGCTTTTAGTCGCAATAGCATGAAAATTGCTTCATAATTGTCATTTTTTATAAGTAAAATTTGTTCAAAGTAACAATTACAATGCCATTACATTTCAATTGTGATAGTAAACTTGACCCGAATTTTGTGAACTTGTGTGAATTTGTGTGTGTTTTGGTTTGAACTTTAGGGTTAAATAAACCTTATCCGTTTGACTAGTGATCAGAAACACCTATTTATCTATCATTTAGCCGATAGACGTCTACTGCTGGACATAGGCCTCCCCCAATGACTTCCACACATCACGGTCCTCCGCCACTCGCATCCACCGGCTTCCTGCGACGCGTGTGATATCATCGGCCCACCTTGTAGGGGGCCGTCCTACACTACGTCTTCCGATTCGTAGTCGCCATTCTAGAACCTTTCTGCCCCAACGGCCATCAGTTCTGCGAGCTATGCGCCATGCCCACTGCCACTTCAACTTTGAAATTCTTTGAAATACCTACCGATTATGAAACGTACATAATGAGTGATACATGAAACATATTTAATGAAAAACAAAACGAAATTGACTACTTCACAGTTCAACTTCCCGCCGAAAACCATACATTAAACTCACACATCGAAATAAAACTAACTTTATTTTTGTTTTTACGTTCCCGACGTTTCGGCTGCTTTACAGCAATCATGGTCACGGGAGAACTGAGGTGGTTGACGTCCTGGTGTCATAGCTTGAGACGGGGTACCCTCATATTCAATTGTTGCTTGTGGTCCGATCTAAGCAGAAAGTGCTCACAGTGTCTTGAAGGGTCGGGAAACGTCCGGAACGTAAAAACAAAAATAAACGCGATGAAATCCGTAAAATTAGTTTTATTCAAATGTGTAATATTCGCGTAAATACAAGAAATCAATATGTCACACATCGAAGCCAAAGAAACTAAACGTTGCCAAAACACATGCTGTCTTGATCTCGGGTCGCATGTCTTTCGGTACCAATTATTTATGCGCCGGCCGCGGCCTACGTTTAGCACCCAATAAATTCATCCGACGTCAAATAAAGCCAATAGTAAGATTTATACGGGGGGGTAACGTTACTATTCACTAAACGCTTACAAGCGCTTTTCTGGCTACTGGGGGCTTTTCAAATGTAATATGCAAGATCTTGGTTAAATTAATCACATAGAGAAAATGGTATTGCGAAGCACTGTTTATTAAACAGAATGATTCAGCAAGGGTACATTAAGCCTGGGTATCCTGGTCTTCTTAGAGCATTTGTTATCACAATTTCGATCAATCGATTTGAAAAATAAATTGAAGGATTGTAAGTCTAAAGGGTCTAAGTGCCAATTTTATTTTTTAGAAATATAACAAATAAAAGTTGCTTGGCTTGGCACATAGATCGTATTTTCGTAATATATATTTTTTTGGCACTTGGACCCTTTAGAATTACAACTCTTCAATTTTGTTTCAAACAATTGTGCTTTAAACTTTTTCTTTTAATTGATGTTTCGAAATTATTCTGATTTCACATAATGATAACAAATGCGGTAAAGAAGCGCAGATTCAAAATAGTTAGTATACCCTTTCTGAATAACCCTGTACAGGTTTAGATATGTTATGTTTCGCTATAGACAGTGATAGCCAGTTGATAGAACTCTTGCCTCGGTAACGAAGATCGCAAACCGCGACTCGCACCTGGGATTTCTGAATTTCATGTGTGATTCTCATTTGCAACCATGACTATCACTTACTAATCGGTCAAGGAAAACATCGTGAGGAAACTTGCATGTCTCAAAAAACAGCTCAAAAGTCGTGTAAAGACCGCTAATCCGCAATGGGCCAGCGTGGTGGGCTACGATACCCCTCACATTGCTGGGAGGCCCGTGCCCAACAGCGGGAAATAAAAAGGGCTGGTAATATTATTTATTATACCTTAGTATTATACATTCTGCTAACTCTATGAATGTGTATTGAAAGTTTAATTAATTGGTCCGTATTTTAATAGGTACTCGTGTAATCGCGTTTCAATTAATTATTGTAAAATTCTAATAGACTGGTCGCAAGCCTAATTCATACGTTTGATGACATTCAAATGAATTTGAATTCTAGCAGCCTCTAGTTAGTATTCAGTATCTCATTAACACCTATTGTAGGAACGGACGACCGAAGGGTTGCACCAGTAATTTTGTGAGCGGTGTATGTACCACATACCGGTACCTAGCGGCTTACCTACACGCTGTGGCTTCCTGAGTTACATATACTTGCGTATGCAAATCACATGTGTTATGTACATGTTATATAATTATATACTTAAAGTTAGTACTTTTTTTTGACCAGCTGCTAAAGTCTGCCTAGCCGTTCCTACACTGCTCTCACATACCTATACCAATAACGCTAGTATTATGGGTACCGTACAATGGACTGTAGGCGAACCCAGTATAATAAATATTACTTATATAAATATCAAACATCCATGACTCGGGTACAAGTATTCGTGCTCATCACACAAAGTTTTTTTGTTGTACCAAGATTCGAACCCGGGAGCCTCGGCACAGACACCAGGGTCACTACCAACTGCGCTAATTGCGTTAATGGTATTGGTGTTACGGATTTGACATTTCTGGTAAATAACATAACATATACAAGATAAAATACATCAAGACATATCCAAAATCTGTATTAAAATTAACGTTGAACTGTGGATAAATGAGTTTGTTATTCAGAACACGGGCTACAGGATTTAGAGCCAATTCCCTTTTTGATCTCTCCTGCGCAAACAACAGAAGTCTGTCACGGCGGTAGACAGGCCCGTCTTTGCATAAAATATTAGCTAGGACTGCTGCCTTCTGAAACATACGGGTTGTATTTGTGTTTTGATCTCTCCTGCGCAAACAACAGAAGTCTGTCACGGCGGTAGACAGGCCCGTCTTTGCATAAAATATTAGCTAGGACTGCTGCCTTCTGAAACATACGGGTTGTATTTGTGTTTTGATCTCTCCTGCGCAAACAACAGAAGTCTGTCACGGCGGTAGACAGGCCCGTCTTTGCATAAAATATTAGCTAGGACTGCTGCCTTCTGAAACATACGGGTTGTATTTGTGTTTGGCGTATAAAAAACTTTTTAACAAAATAAAAACCGTCTTCAAAAAACTAAAAAGCAAAAAATAATCTAACCTTGAAATATACCTTGTTTAGCAAAATTAAATATTTAATTAATCTTAAGTCGGTGCCGCCACTCCTCCCACTCTCTCCCATCACCCACTCCCACTCCTCCTTTTTGAAGTCAGTTTAAAAGGGAAGATCTTCAAGCAAGGCGGGTGGTATGCCTGGCGGGGCGGCCGCTATGCCTCGACGGTTATTGTCGGGATCTTGTATATATGTTACGTGCTCTGAAAACTCTCATAGCGCGTTTCAGGACTGTATGGGGAATTGTTAATTGTTCTCAATGCGTCTGCAGCGCCATCTGTGTAGCTTGTGGCGAGGTTGAAGAGGTCGCTACAAGTGTATGTATCCGCTGCTCTATTAATGATCACTATCAGAATTTCTCGAAAAAAAACCTCAAGCCTCATCTATAGTTTTAATGTGCGCTCTTCTTATTGCTTATATTTGGAAACGTGTAAAAACACGATAGAGCTGCGTGATTATTGTAAATAGTATATATATGAGAGCGATTTTTTTTTATTAGACGTAATTTGTCATTATATATGGCAAATTAAACAGCCCCTCTAGCGGCCGGTATCTATCACTTAACGGAGATCATAAGGAATAAGGTTAACTTAGAAGTAAATATGCGCTCTACACGGCTCTACATATTATTTTTGCGAAATTGACATGAGTCAACTAATTATGCGGTGCGCTGTTAACTGTGATATATCAAAATGGTGGGCTGATATTACAATCAATTCAAAAGCAGTTCAGACATACCTACGCGTAATTGTGGTCACCTATTTAAAAAAAAGCTAACCCAATCGCGATGCCGTCACAAAAACCCACACCTATGTTTCCAAGTTTTCAAATGCCATCGTCCACTTTAGACAGGTCCGTCCTCGCCCTTGATTCCTTAAAGCACAACATGAAAAGGCTTAATCCTTCAAATGTTGGCGGATCTACGTATACTGGCCGATTTAGCAAAGCTAATACATGTAAAAATTTCAAGATTTGAACAGGTTTCTTTTGAAGCAAAATGTGCAAACATTTTGTTTGTGTGCACACCAAAAAAACACACTTGCATTCATGGGATTTATTTAAAAAATATAATCGGTTGCTTTACAGGATCTTGAACTTTATAGTTTTATTTTTAGTTATCATGTTCAAATTCTATAGTGCAATCACAAAGAGGATCTTCTTTATTTCGTGCGACTTCACTAGAAGCCTTCTAGGGCTTGATTTATTTTAATATTACTTTAATATAATTCTTTAATTTAAGAAAAAAAAAATTGCGGTGTGTACTTATTAAAATTAAACCAATTTTACGGATTTTATCCCGTTTATTTTTTTTTCGATCCTGACGCTTCGACGGTCCTGACGACGTCAGTTTTAGACAATGTTTAGTATTCGCGTAAATGTAAGAACTCAATATGTGCTTTCTTAGCCAATTGCTGGAAGAAGACCACACTCACACACCCAATATTTTCAATATAAAGACAAACTATGTATCATAAATACCTTGTCCGCGTGGAATGGTGGCAAGAATGCTGGCTGCAATTCCTCGCTGTATAATCATACTAATTTTTTGAGCGAGGAAAGAACCAGCCCTCCTGTCACCTGTGGAGGCAATTAAATCTATAACAGTAGGCAAGTTAATTATCTTGTTTTATAACTCCAGATGGTGTGGTTATTTTGCATACTTTTACAACATTTTATGAATTAAATCATATTATACTATGAATATTCATTAAAAAAGTTTCTAGGCAAAGTTCGTGGTTATTTTATTTAATTATAACCACTGATCATTGTGCATAAATTTAGTATATTTTTCTCTCAAAGTAACTTGGACCTTATGGTGTATGTTTAAGAACGATAATATATACTACAAAGATAACATGACTGCACGCGACCGACCCTGGGCCAGTTAAGTTCGTATATCCGTGTGAGTAATACTCCGAATACACCAAATACAAGCAATTTTCAACTCAAACGTAACTAAACGAGCGTGGATTTAATTAAAACTTCACTGTTTCAGCGACCTTTGTCACTGCATTATGTTTATTAGAATACTGGCTGTTGCTCACTACTTCATGCGCTTTTAATATATTTAAAAGCTGATTAAACCCTTAGGTTAAAAGTTTTGATATTATATTTTATTATTTGATAAAAATTTTGTCCCTTTCAATTCGCCGTCGAATGACAGTTGTTTTTGTCTGCAGTCTCTCTTATTAGTAACAAATGAATAAAAACCCACCACCAATAAAAACCCGGGTAAAAGAATACATCGCTGATGTGAAACACCGGCGCTCCACGAAGTCTGCAATCTGTGAACATGTACAAGATCGCACCCGCCATTATACCAGATTTGATAAGCCACAGATCCTTGCAAAAGAACACCGATTCCGACCAAGGATGATACGCGAGGCCATTGAAATTAAAAAACATCCTAATTTCAATAGGGAAGATGGCTGGGTGCTACCACCGACTTAGGATCCAGTAATTAATATCAATAAATACTGAAGGCTCACCTCTTATTTTGTTTAATTCCATTAAAATTAAATAAAAGCTTTTCAATTCAACTGTACTTTGAATATGGGGAGCTTCGTTTTGTCAACTGCATGGGAACATCGCCTTTGTGGAGATGAGACTGCGAGATTGCGATACGACGCCAAACGTTCCAAAATGGCTGCATAGCTTTTGAGATTAAATTAAAATGTACGAGAAATTTAACTATGTATTAAGGAATTTAATACAAGTTTATTTAAGAAATATTATGGTAGGTATGTTTATTGTTGGATATTATTGATCATCATAAATAATTTAACAATAAAACTTATCATAAAATTTAAGACATGGACTTTTTACACAAAAATAACAATTAACTCTTCCGAGTTGTATTTATAATACTTTAGTTCTCTTAACAGCTATTTCCATAAACACATAACCTAATTTATAGAAAAGTGTTGTCCGTTTACAATGGGATCACAGAAATATTTTTTTATAGTTTTTTTTTTTATTAGTTTATTTATTAACCAAAAAAAGATAGAAGAAAGAAAGAAAGAAAAAACATTTATTTGGCAACAACACAAGACACGAGATCTACAGGGATTATTTTCATTGCAGATACTAATTTTAATAATAATAATGAGAATCTAACGTCGAATTAGAGTTCTAAATCGCCGTTGCATGGTATTGACAAAAACTTCCGTAGTAGGTCAGGCATGTCTCGCAAAAAGTTTTTATTTCTCATCATATGCAATTCGATAATTTCCTACTTTAAATTTGGTTCTATTGTATACAACACTTGTACATTGAAATAAAACAAATCTTACGGATTTTATCGCGTTTATTGTATGACCAAGGATGATACGCGATACCATTGAAATTTAAAAAAAACATCCTAATATCAATAGGGAAGATGGCTGGGTGCTACCACCGATTTGGGATCCAGTAATTAATATTATTAAATCCAAAACCAAGTGCACCATTGCAAGACCTCAAGTCACAGTGAGCGCTTTCTGCATAGATCGGACCGCAAACAGCAACTAAATGTGAGGGTACCCCAGTTCAAACTTGGACACTAGGACGTCAAACACCTCAGTCCTCCCGTGACCATGGTAGCTGTAAAGCAGCCGAAACGTCGGGAACGTACAAAACATACAATAAACGCGATAAAATCCGTAAGATTTGTTTTATTTCAATGAGTAGTATTTGCGTAAATATAACAAATCAATATGTACAACACTTGTAGTTTTACTCTAGCGTTTAAATTAGATTTATCTATTAACAATATTGAACCAGTTTTCCAACATTGCGGACCCGAATTAATTTGGAATGGATTTAATTGACCATATTTCGTAGTGTCGTTCGGTAGCTATAAGCTTTTAATTTGATCAGTGGCGGTTTGCGACGCGGCTGTTGTGGAGTTTGCCGCATCGATGAACGTCACTCGCTGTGAAATGCGATTAGATACAATATAATACCATGTTCAATATTCAGACCATTTACTTTTAATTTTTTATCATTACATTTATAATTAGTTTATCTTACTAAAACGTGTATTTTGAAATTGTTTAGTATGCTCAATGGAAATTAGCGATCGATAATCGTAGATCAGTAACCGAACCTTTTTTATTTTATTTTTTTTATCCTTTACATTTGTCATTGGCAGAATCATCGGTAAACGCTGGAGCCATATTTTTTAATTGGAATTGGAATAACATGTTCATACTATTACAGTTAAATCACTCTAGTTAACAGCATATTCGTTCCGGTTAGTATTTAATACACAAATCATTGAAATATGAGATTTTTATATATATAGATGTGTAGGTACGGTAGCGAACATTAATATAGGACCCATTTCCTAAATAACCTTTTTTTAATAACCTGAGAACAGTTGCCCCTATACTTATGTCTCTCAAAATAATAGCTCTTCAGGTATACGATAGCTGTATGATATTGAACTTAAAATCGGTCCCAAATTAAAGCTTGCGACTGTACGTATGTTTTTGAATAAATAAAAGAAAGTTATAACATTTATCGTGTTAAAAAAATCATAAACATTAAAAGCAGTGGAGACTATGATCTGCAAAACACAATGTATAAATCAAATAAAAAAACCTAAAATTGGGATCAATAAATGAAAATAAAATCTTTATAAAAAAAAAAGTCTCCCACTTTTACGGAAATTCACCAATGTCACTTATATAACTTAAATTGTCGTATTTTCCATTCCATTTAATACAGTAATTTCAATGCATGTATGTTTTCAGTTAAGCCTTTATAATAAATTTGGAACGCGCAGGTGCGGCCAGCTTGAATCGGCCTACACATTTCATAGAGCAGTATTACGTGGGCGCGGTGCAATTATGTTTATTTATGATAAATTAGCGGCGCCCCGTGGTGTTACCCGCGATTAAAAAATATGTCCTATATCCCACGGGAACCATACATTTTACCGGGATAAAAAGTAGCCATGTGCTATTCCAGACTATAATCTATCTCTATGCCAAATTTCATCCAGATCAGTTCAGCCGTTCTTGCGTGATTGAGTAACAAACATCCATCCATCCAAACTTTAACATTTATAATATCAGTGGGATAAATAAATAGCATCAGAATAGTGAATACAATTTTAATAGAGCTATCCAAGTTTATAAACTATTGAGTTTATTAAGTAATGCCACGGAAATTATTATCTCCTTGTTGATGCTCCTTAATCGTCGTGAATTTTGAATTGAATTTAATTTATAGAATAGAAAGTATTTATTTCCATCTATCCCACAGCACACCAACATACATGAAGATGCAAATCTGTACAAGTATAATCCCAATATGAATATGGGAATGTATGTGCAATGGAACGTCAGATGCGTGACATGGAATGGAACGTAAGATATAAAAAGAGACACGAAGAAAAGCCTTCTGATGCTAAATCGCTGTGATGAAAATACGGACAGACGAGACTAATAATTTATAAGGCTTCCTAGTTTGACTACGCAACTCTAAAACAGGTATAGTTTACCTGTATATACCGGTATCAAAATGTAAGATTTCTATATTAAGCAACATAGTATTGTCGTTTTATCATCACACTAAATCTTCTTAAAAACTCACGTAGAGTTGATTAAAATCTTATCAACAAAAACAATTGTTTCCAATCTACATGAACCATCAAATTATTATTACGTTAAACGATTAGATGAAAATCTAATTTGTCGGTAATGGTTTGGTCGATAATTATTTGCGAGAGATTATGAAAATCTATATAAGGAATGGAGTGATACAAGTGAGCTATGCCTTGTGATTTATTTAACGAAAATGGTAGCCCAGTTGTTCGCGTTGTGTATCATTGCCGCGGCAGTGACTCAAGGTGAGTTGAAATCCATAGAATCAGAATCAGAATCAGAATATTTTTTATTCACGTAAACCATTAAGTACAGTACTTATGAATCGTCAAAAGTTACAAAATGCTAAGCTACTACTTTACCACCGGTTCGGAATGCCGTTCCTATGGAGAAGAATGGGCAAGAAACTCCATGGTTGCTCTTTTTAAACAGATCATTTAGCTTTTTGAGCACTACGTTGTGATAGGTATGTGAGAACAATGTAGAAACGGCTAAGCAGACTTTAGCAGGTGGTAAAAAGAGAGTAGTAACTAAGTAACAAATTAAAAGTTAAGGGCTACATGGTTCCCACATTTACAAATTACTTTTGTAAATAAAAATAAGGAGGAATAAGAAAAAACAAAATCTCAATTATTAATAATCCAATACTATTTTGTACCTTAACTACCTATGGTCAAAAGATCTTTTCTTGTTTTACACTAAGTATTTCATATTAATGGATTCATTGGCAATCATAATTACCTATCACCGATCGAGTAGAACATGGGCATGCGCATCGCTATTCCCACATTTGCACACTGTGTTCAAATTGCTTCTGTATTGTACCAAATGTTAAGTGGTTATGACGTAGTAACATGTTAATAGTGAGTGAAATTTATATATATATATATATATATATCGCCAGATGAATAGACTAATTGTACGGTCCCAAACTAAGCTAAGCTTGTCTTATGGGTACCGGGTAATCGACAGTCGATCTTAATACAATAAACTTAAATAAATGTATCTAAAGTCTAAATACTCGGTTACAAATATTTGTGTACATCAAACAAAATTTGCCCCAATGGGATTCGAAGCCATTGATACAGAAAAAAGAATCACTGCCGACTATGCCTATCCTTTAACACACATAAACGTTTATTTCAGGTCATGCGCTAACACTACACAACCTGGATGACGTATCTTACACTTTCATTACGAACGACCTGATCGGCAAAACTTTGACGATCCCGAAACTGTTTTTGGACAAACTAGAATTATGTCAGGTGGTCTTTCCCAACGGAGCCATGTATGAAGCATTCCCCAATAACCGACTTCCAGTCAACGGCTACATCTTCTTTTTGGCGTCGACCCAGCCTTTTACCAGCTGTGGCATTGGTTTCAGAGGCGCCCCACTATCTGCCAGTGGCACTTATGAGCTTCTCTCATTGGTCGAACACACATTGGACGGCTCTCGCAGTCTCACCAGGCAGAGATTCCATCTGAACCTTATACCGTCTTCCTCTTAAATATTTGTAGTTGCTTGAATTGTTTGTTTGATCGTGATCTGTGCACGTTACTATTGTTTTGCTTATTGCAATAAATATTGATTATACAAATTGTTTTCTTTTGTGGTATTTTAATTTTGTCGACTCTATGTTTGCTATTGTATTGCAGCTCGTTCTTAAAAGGTTGTAGCGTAATGATATTTGCATGGTTTAAATACTTAATTAATGAACTCAGTATTTATGACAAAATTAACGAGTAAGGATGGTAGGATGCTACGATAATACAGACGTAGACGTCAAACTGATTATAGCAGTCGCGACGCGTGCGTCAAGGGTAAAAATCAAAAATCTCCAGATAACTGGTTCACAATTCAACGGAACCCTGCCAACAACATTGTTTGACGGGGGATAATTGACATATCAAATTAATACAAAGTTGGGCACTCCCCAAGGCAATTGTGACAGTTGGCGAACTGGTCAGGATATGGCAGGCAGCTGTTTAATGCAGTTAAGTAACTTGGGAGTCTGTCAGGGAGTTCGTAATTCATTGATACGTTCCGCTGATAAGGTTTGAAGTTCGTGGTTGTTGATGTATACTTTGGAGTTTTTTGTATACTATGGTTCTAACTACATAGAGCATGCTTCATAACAGCCTAAGGACTAACCTTATTCACAATTTATTTGGCAGAATGTTTATAGGCGAATTAGTTGTGGTTACGAATTTTAACACAAATTAGTGTAGAGGTTTTGATGAAACTAGCACGGTGAGAGCTTAAAACAAAATCAACATATAGAAAAAATATTATTCCGGGTAATGGATGGATGGCCTCGGGATGTGAAATAAACTAAAGTCCACGCGTACAAAGTCGCAAGCACTGCTACAATAAGGACTTGTGCGTAGAACTAAAAAAAAAAACATAAAATTCAACAAAATTACCCCCTTCGGTTGTAACACAATTTGCTTATTCAGTTTATTTTTCTCCTTCCAGTTTAATCCAATTGATTTAATCGCTGAGTGCTTTAGCATTAAGAATAGTACTCTTCTTAGCTACCTCTTAGAAACTTGTGTTTTTAAAGTTCTTTGTCTCAGTGTTGTGGAAGTGGAAAGTTCACAACGCAATACGATGTAAATAGCTTACAATTTTGTTTCATCCTGGAACATTAAAGTTCAGTTATATTGAAGTTGGAGATGACTTTCCAAGTTGTTTTTAGATGGCAACGATATTTTATATTATTTTTAAGTGTGATGGATATAATGTTCTTAAATGTTTATGACACCTTTATACGCATAAGTGAAATAAAACATTTTTTTTATTTAAGGATTTTATCGCGTTTATTTTTCGTTTTTACGTGTACAAGATCGCACCCGCCATTATATCAGATTTGATAAGCCACAGATCCTCGCAAAAGAACACCGATTCCGACCAAGGATGATACGCGAGGCCATTGAAATTAAGAAACATTCTAATTTCAATAGGGAAGATGGCTGGGTGCTACCACCGACTTGGGATCCAGTGATTAATATTATTAAATCGAAAACCGAAGACCTCAAGATACTGTGAGCACTTTCTGCGTAGATCGGACCACAATCAACAATCAAATATGAGGGTAGCCCGCTTTTAACTATGACACCAGGACGTCAACCACCCAGTGTTGCCAGATTGGGTATTTTTTTCGCAGATAGACTGGATAAATTTTGGAGAAATGAAATTCTTGGAGAAAAAAATACCCATGCAGTGGGGATGCGTAACGTAAATTCTACTGCTTCAGTTTGGAAATTAGAACGATGCGTAACGTAAAAAAAAAAAAAGGTCATTCTGCTGCTTCAGTTTGGAAATTAGAACAGTAAAAATAAGAAAATGGCAAAAAGCTAAGCCGATATTATTAACTTTTTGCCTTTGGGTAAAACTCAAGCAAATTGTATAATTTTGAGAAAAATAATTTCAAATTTGGGTATAAATAGAAAATCACATCTGGCAGCACTGCAACCACCTCAGTCCTCCCGTGACCATGGTTGCTGTAAAGCGGCCGAAGCGTCGGGAACGTAAAAACGAAAAATAAACGCGATAAAATCCTTAAAAAAAATAGTTTTATTTCAATGAAATAAAACTCCTCTTAAGGTAGGTACGTTCGATGGTGTATAATATTCTCTCTTACAATATTTATATTATTATAAGTAATTAGCACGCGTAGCGGCGGAGTGATGACGACGACCGTCCGAATGCGACTCTGTGATGCGACTAGTGAGTGTGTGGCCCGGGGGGGGGGGGAGGAGGCACGGGGTGCGTGCGCTCGGGTGTCGTCGGCACTATTCGCTGTTTAGGCGCGAAAAACAATTTAGTTAAAATCTTGTGTTTACAATAGTGTTTTGTTTTCTAATATGTCTAGGGATAGTATTATAATTTAAATACGTTAGGTTAAACAAAATACTTATACTTATATTGATATTTCTTTTTATGAATTTATAATATCGCCTGCCGAACACATCACACTGTACGGTCCCAAATAAAGCAACGCTTGTATTATTATTACCGTACAATGAACTGGAGGCGATTCCAGTACATAATTATTTATCTAGATAACGAAAGGATATGACTGGGGTACAAACATTCGAGCTCCTCGGACAAAGTTTTCCCCATAACGGAATTCGAACCCGGGACCTTCGGATCAGAAAGCAGGTTCACCACCAACTGTACAGCCGGGTAGTCATAATGGATTGTGTAGATAGATTACTTATTATTGTTCCTCGATTTAAAAAAAACTACAATAATTTAAGTTATAATATAAGTTATAATTTTATTTTGCTTTTGTACTAAAGACGTATAAGCTCGTCCTATTTGAATATGTAAAGTCATAGATAAATTCCTACGTAATTTAAACATACATATGGTCTGTTTAATCTATGTAAAGGATCCCCATTACGCAAATTAGCAAAAACTTAAAACAAACTGCTTAAACATTAGCGCTAACAAACTCATCAACTAAAAACCCGAAACCACTGAAACCCCGGCGGGTATTGTTCAATGTTGTTAAAACCGTACTATGAAACTATTCCCGGATCCCCGGATGTTTTATATCCGGATTTGCCGGAGAGCAGCTCGCGGTGATACGTCAAAAGAGGATTCTTTGGGTGGCTGTTTTTGTGAATTTTGTGGACATTTTGCGTTTTGTATTGAAATTTGACTCATTACCAAATCAATCACTATGAATAATCCCACATTTTGTAGTTAAGCTTTTTAATAGCTTAGTTTGACAAATAGTTTAATTGAAATAAAACTAATGTTATGGATTTTATCGCTTTTATATTATGTTTTTTTACGTTCCCGACAATTCGGCTGTTTTACAGCAACCATGGTCGTTACGTCGGGAACGTAAAAACATAATATAAACGCGATAAAATCCGTAAAATTGGTTTTAATTCAATGTGTAGTAGTCGCGTAAATATAAGAAATCAATAAATAATTAATTTTATTTAATAAGCACATAGGTGTAGATGTCTCTAGGAAGTTAGTTGAAGAGAAGTATCATATATTGCCGCGTGAATTATTTATTCAGTGAAGACGAGGCCACTTATCCATGTTATCCTACCAAATAAATAAACCATTTGAAATCTCCAGCAGCCACAGGATAAGTAGCCATTTCAATAAAGAGGGTAAACATCAGCTCGTAGCTCCGCGGTTACGGGACCGTCTTTTCCAACAATATACGACCGTCCCTACTCACTATTAGGATGTATGACCATATTTTGTATAGGATTACGTTAAGATCAAATGTCTGAGTTAATTGTTTCAGGATTATAAGGGGTTCGCTATTAAGTTTCATTGTGCTGAGATTTTAGTTTGAAATTTAGTGGGGTTATCGCTGTTCGATCAACACGGCAACAATAGTGTTATACATTGTTGTAATTTTCTCTTATTTGATACGCAAGAGCTGTTTAATCTTTCTCAATTTGAATTGACTTTTGGGAATTTATTAATCAACACAATTTTCTCCTTCAACATTTATTTTATTTTATTAATATCTGAATTATGTCTGTTTAATAATAAATTTAATGATCAATCATTATTTTTAATTCTTTAGCTCCTAGCTTGTAGTTGACACTATTTTTTACTAATGATTTTACGACTCGTTGTTGCGAAACTTTTTTCATTATTTTCCCATACTTTTTTCATTATTTTCCCATACTTTTTTCATTATTTTCCCATACTTTTTTCATTATTTTCCCATACTTTTTTCATTATTTTCCCATACTTTTTTCATTATTTTCCCATACAATAACGAATCACAAGATCGCCTACGAATATAAAATAGTTTCTGATTTTTTATTCTGTTTATGGATCCCAAAAAATATTACAACTAAAATTACCAGTGATGGGGCCCTCTGGTAAAATATAAACGAGTACCTATCGCAACAGTACAAATTGTACAAATATTTCCTGGAAACTGCGCTTACGGTTGAGTTTGAACAAAATATGAAACAATTGGCGATCATATTTTAAAAGCTAAACACTCAATTTGCCGACAAATATATTTAAATTATAGAAATGATTTATGTCTTTGGCTTACAAATGTTGTAACTTTTGGGCGCGCAATGTATCGTAAGCTACGCGATCACAACACAACGCTCCGCGCGATACCCGACTCTTGCGAGTGACGAGCGCGCCTGAGCGTATCAAGTTTTGATATACATTGCAGTAAATTATTTTCGCATCGCAAAATATTTCCATTTTTGTTTTGTGAGAAATGAAAAGGAAGAAGATTAATATCGCCAGACAAATAATAAAAAACACACTAACTGTACGGTTCCAAAGCAAGCAATGCATTGAGTTTTATTTTGGATACCGTAAAATTGGACTGGCGAAAATTTTAGTAATAATGACTTATGGAACGTAATGCCAGATTAACAAAAAAATTAGACTAAAATTTAGTAGCTATCACGTAGTCACATTATAAATGTACGTACAAGAGAAAGTTATAAACTTCTAGATAGGTACCTATTGTACAAGTAATTGTTTAAGCCTCCTGCTAGTTTACAACAGCGCCATAGAAACTAAGTGATCTATATATGAAGTACAAGAAGCAAGTTAGCTGAATAACATGGTAGTAACTCCCAGTGTAGTACTACGGTAGGCTTTGTGATATGAGAAATAAATTCTGGTCTAAGAATATTATTGTTGAGGATGTGATTGCGAGGTATTTATCCAGTATATTTTATAACTAGCTGCGCCCGGCGGTGTTACCCGCGATAAAAAGTATGAAAAATTAAAACATCTATCCCACGGGAACCATAGCCTATGTGCTATTCCAGACTATAATCTATCTCTGTGCCAAATTTCATCCAGATCCGTTCAGCCGTTCGGGCGTGAAAGAGTAACAAACATCCATCCATCCATCCATCCATCCATCCATCTATCCATCCAAACTTTCACATTTATAATATTAGTATAGATTATTACTGGTAGATAGGATATTTCGATTTGTTTGTTATTTAGATAAACAATAGAGATAACGACCAACTCAAAACGCATACCAAGCTAACATACATTTTTCTTTAGCCAATTTAGCAGTACTACGCCCGCGCTATTTTCTTCACAACGGAGCCAAGCGTAATGTAGCTCGTAATGAACTATTCACATTTTTATACATTGCGCTTTTTTAAAGGTGACATTAAATGTCGAGTTTGGTGATGCACAATGGACGCTGACGAGGGCATATTAGCATATCAGTTGCGTCGTTAGAACTCGCTCCAACGCTCCTCGGTACAAAATGAAACAAACGTTGAAAAGAAAAAGTTTTCAGAGATAATAAAGACGCCTAGATGAGTTACAGCTTTCACGATTAAGATATAATATTTAGGATTTTGTAATGTAATGCTTGTTCTTGTGATGTTAAAGCTCTCTCATCTTTTATATTTATATACTAGCTATCCCGAACTTTGTACCGTCTCAGAATCAAATGTATGGGAAAATTAATTATGTTTATTATTATTCTACAGTGATTTTTTACCATGATTCCATAGTTATTCTGCTAATCGGGGTTGAGAAAAATTCAGTAAATCAAAGAACATAATAATTGGCCCATTCGTTTTTGAGTTATAAATGTTGTAACTAACAGGCCTTTGTTTTATATATTTATATAGATAGGTATAAATGGTCGGCGGGTAGATACCCGTGCATACCTATGCATAAATATTACATATTTTTTTAAACACACTGTATATGACATGCTGGACTCCTATTTAGTGCAATCCCAAGACCGACGTGATTCATGATTTATCAATATATCCTGGTTTATGAATATTTTGACGGAAATTCGAGGCAATAATGAAAAAAAACACAAGTATTATTTGGTAGTAGGTGTATAAAATAAATAAAAAAAAAAACATATTTTGTTTCGTTGAAATCGTTATACTCTTTATGCTCTGCCTTGTAATGTTCTCACAAAATAAATATTATGTGTTTCTTTCCTTTCTAAACGGAAAATTCGTTACGTTTTATTTTGTGTGTAAAAATATTTGCACACGGAAATATTTATACACCGCTATAAACGTAAACTGATATTTATGGACTCGTGCGAGTAGCAAAAAACTAGGTAGAGAGAGAGAGAGGTAAATGGTTAGAACATGAAATTTGAGCTGGCAGAAATAAAAACCAAGCTATATTCTACGTGCTCTGAAAAAAGAAAATATAAATGCCACATGAATAGTGGAACTGGAACTGTGTTGACATCTAATTTGAGATAAGACCCATGTGACTTTTTTGTGGTATCTCAGTCATTCAGAATCAGAATATTGTTCATTAAAGTAATATATTAAGTACAGTAAGCTACAAAACTAAATGCCGTTCCTATGGAGAAGAACCACGCTTCTCTACTACCTTCGCTTCTATTCCTTTCTATGTACTTTCTTCTCCTTCACTTTTACTTTGTACTTTTCTACTTGAACAATCAGTACCCATTTTTCACATACTGTTGCATTCTCATTGAAATAAAACTTATTTTACAGATTTTACGCGTTTATTTTATGTTTTACGTTCCCGGCGTTTCGGCTGCTTTACTGCAACTATGGTTACGGGAGGACTGAGGTATTTGACGTCCTAGTGTCATAGTTTGAAGTAGGGTACCCTCATATTTAGTTGTTGCTTGCGGTCCGATCTACGCAGAAAGTTCCCACAGTGTCTAGACGTTTTGTAATGGTGCGCTTGATGTTGGATTTTATTATATTAATTTCTGGATACCGTGTCGGTGGTAGCATCCAGCCGTCTTCCCTATTGAAATTACGATGTTTTTTTTTAATTTTAATGGCCATACGTAGTATCATTGGTCAGAATCGGTGTTCTTTTGCGAGGATCTGTGGTGGATCAAATCTGATATAATGGCGAGTGCGATCCTGTACATGCTCACATCATCAATGTGTTCTTTTACCCGAGTTTTTATTGATATTTTAGTTTGCCCTATGTAAGAGAAGGTCGGCAACAGCTGAAACTTCGGGAACGTTAAAACAAAAAAATAAACACAATAAAATCTGCAAAAAGAAGTTTTATTTCAATGTGTAGTATTAGCGTAAATATAAAAAATCTTCCATTCTCCTCTAACACGTCCACGTTCACGTCTGAAATGCCTCTAATATATCCCCGTCTCTTTTTATCATATTTCACGTCACACACCTATACGAACCTATCACTGAGACATTATGTGTTTATGAAGCATAATCTTTACTAGTTGGATATGTTAAAAGGACTACTAGTAATGGGTTTATCGCATATTCCTAGTAATCAGAATAAAAGAGACGGTACCGTATTTATTTTAACCCGGGCATCATACTATATAAACAGACATTATCTCCGATTTCCCGGTGACCCGAAAACTTTTATTATAATTGCCACAGCGTCCGTCCAATTTAAAACTCGCTTCGTTTTACGACTATCGCATTTATTGGTGAATTCGATACGGATGAGATTCCTAATAAAATTTGCGTAATATGGAAAACATTTTTGTGTTATTGGTAGTTCAGTAGAATATACAGGGTGTAAGGAGCATTGTAATGAAAACTTTAAGTAAAGGTTACACTTAATTACTATAATAAAATTATAGAAATAATTTATGTCGATAATCATGTGTCACAAATGTTGTAATTTTTGAGCGCGCAATGTATAATATACAACACGATCACAACAAAACGCTCCGCACGATACCCGACGCGTGCGAGTGGTGAGCGCGCTCAAGCGTATCGAGTTTTAATTTACATTGCAGTTTTAGGCCGAAATTAGTAATATATTTTTTTTTATATTTTTTTGTTTAATAACACGTTGAGGTAGATTTCTATTAGGATTTCATGCTAAATGATGATGACAAAGTCAGGTTTATTCGCTAGTCTACCCTAAGTCGGATTCAGATTGGTACAGTAGCTGGATCCGTAATGCTTAAAAGCTAGTAAGGGCGCATCGATTATACAAGGCTTAACAATAATCAGCAGTCCAGGCTTGCTTTCTCGCAATAAAATCAAACACTGTATACACATATATTTTATACATACCATGATCGTAAGCACCTGCTTGTGGACACCTTAATATATTTTACACTATTTTGTCACACCTTATATTTGGACTGTCAGTCGACTCGTTTAGTTTTTGTGTCAACTGCGCCGGCAATGACTGGTGACGTGATGTGATGCGGATCCAGAGTTAAGGGTGCAACTCCAAACCAGCACTGGATGTTGGACGCTGAACTGGGCGGGAACAATATTTGCATTGATGTAGTCGCTCGCCAGCGCTAGCGAAATTGGATCTAGCAACTATGTCAATGTAATACGGCAGCAGTCATAAACAAAAGGTTAATAGCTGTTGTGCGAATTATATAATTGATCGTCGAATGCGTGTTGGCGACAAGACTTTTTATAGCTTAATTTAGTGTTCGACCACATTTAACGAGATTCGGTAAATAAAATAACTGTTTTACAATCTTTCTGAGGTTTGTTCCCATAGGTCGTGAGGCCGAGTAGCTATTTGTATTTTCAATTTATAATACTCAATTGGATGTAGATATTGTTAATAATATTCAACTGCTAATCTGTATGTCATTCAATGTATGTTTATTTTCTTTGACGGTACATTAAATTTTGTAAGTAATTTTTATGTAGAAAATAACAAAAAACAATGCGATTTATAATAGAATTGTAGTTCTTGAAGTGATTAAATGGATTTAAACAACTCATGTACCTCTTTTAGATAGTAACCTCAAATTTACAAGTTGAACATAAACTTATTGATTTCTTATATTTACGCGAATACTACACATTGATATAAAACTAATCTTACGGATTATATCGCGTTTATTCCAGTCCTCCCGTGACCATGGTTGCTGTAAAGCAGCTGAAACGTCGGGAACGTAAAAAACGTAGAATAAACGCGATAAAATCCGTAAGATTAGTTTGATTTCAATGTTGAACATAAACTTTTTAATTTATTAGCCGCGTAGTAAAAATAGCGTACAAAGTGGAAATAAACAGTCGGACTTGCTACAAGGCGGTTGAGTAAGGCATCCGTGAGGAGTTGCCTCAGGCGAGCTACCTACTTACTTAACGAGGCAAAAAAACCCTTGCGAAGCTGCTCAGGCAGTACCTAGCTTTTTACTAACATTCTCCTTGAATTCTCACGTATAATCTTGCCTAACCGAACTTTATAGATGAGACCTATATAAACTAGCGGCTTCACCCGCCTTTTTCATTCATTGCTGAGGCCTTGAAGGCGTTAGCGTTAAGTGTACGACCCGGCTTAAAATTTATTATACGATTCGGTGAAAAATCCCAACGATTCCTTGAAACTGCGAGCGGGGGCCATCAGTATCGACACATGAATTTATTGGGTAATAAGTCGTCAATATATATTATTTAAAACCGATTGCTTCATAAATAACTTGACGGAAGCAATTTACTGCAGTGTGAAGTCATTTTGTACGATATTTTTCAAAATCAGTGTGACATTTTTTGAGTTTGTTGTGTAAAGAAAAGTCGCATAACTAAAAGCGTATATTTAGTACCATTTTTTTAGGATTTTTGGTTCAAATTGTATTCAAATTAAACCAAAGTCTAAGGAGAAAGAATCATCTGAGCGCCAACGACTCGAGATTTCCCTTTAGGAAATTATTTAGCCATTAAGCCACTCCATCAAAGACATACACTTGTACATCAGAGAGCATGTATACTTCAAACCAGTTCCATCCGAAACCTATCCTATAGCACAAATATTCGTGTTCAATACAAGATGGGGTGTCACAGTAAATTGGTGTCTTCTATCGTGTATTGTATTCTCAACGTAGAGTCGGATAAGGGTCGTGGAAATTGTTTTACGTGACACATTATGTAAGGAACGAGACGGTTCTCTTAGCACGCGCTTTGAATTGTGAAAGTTTTCAAACGATTTCTTGAGAGTGATTTTAATTTGGGAGGGTTTTATTTGATGAAGACATATACTTGATAGAATTCTTGACACTGACTGACTCACAAACAACACACAGTCTATAAACTCGTGGACCCAAATATGTGTTATTTGGAGGATTTATTCCTTCAGTACCCCAGAGGTACACTAAGGAGAATATTGGAAAATCGACCCTGGGTTAAATGGGGGGGTCAAAGTTTGTATGAAGAAACATTTTTTAAAAGTTAAGATCGGGCACATATCTATCCCACTAATATTATAAATGTGAAAATTTGGATGGATGGATGTTTGTTACTCAATCACGCCAGAACGGCTGAACGTATCTAGATGAAATTTGGCATGGAGATAAGATTATAGTCTGGAATAGCACATAGGCTACTTTTTATCCCGGTAAAATGTAAACGCGGGTAACACCGCGGGGCGCAGCTAGTTACGCTATAAATTGTGAGTGGTTTTATACTAATGGTAAAGTAATTTAGCCCTTTGCGCTACGAGATTGAATATATGTTTGTGTATAGTACTACGTCAATGTGTTTAGCTGTAGTTAGCATTGCCTAAACGTTTTCTTCTTAATCTCTCAGAATATATGGGTATGTTGCAGAGCAATACAACACAGCATCCTCGGTCTTAAATGTACTTATCGAGAAAAGAAAACTCTCCTGCGTTTCAAGACTCGTATAGCAGCTGTGGGTGCAAAGATGGCCTCACTCAAGTGAAACTGGGCGGGTCAGCAAACCCAAATGATTTATAGTTTTTTTCTATATGAAAACTCGAATGTAAGTGATATGTGTGCGTCTCCAAACTCCATACATTTACTTTCAAGTTATTCAGATATCGTAGCAACGATCGATGAGAGAATTCAAAAGACAGAAACATTAATCTAATTAGATCAATGCACAGAACAAAGAAAATAAGAAATCTTTTGTTTGTTATTTGGTAATAGCAGGTGTTTTTTTACTAACCTATTGCCTAATGCTGAGCAAAGGTCTCCCCAAATCCATTCATCAAGTCATCGTTCGCCACCGCTTTCTGAGTCTGCCTAGGTTCCTGCGTCTGTGGTCTGGTAGCCATGATGATTGTTTATATTTATACATAACCATATAATGTACACCACATTATATAGATGATAAGTTTGAATAAGTATACAAACATAACACATATCCAGGGCCCCAAGTCTGCTAACACAATCGATTCATAATCGAACAGAAACGGCATAGTAAATGCCACTTTTGACAGATATCCCAATACAATATCTGTCAAAAGTGACATTTACTATGCCGTTGCTGTTCGATTATGAAACGATTGTGTTAGCAGACTTGGGGCCCTGTTCACGTGATCTTAAAAAGTTTTTTAATTACACATAAGTACCGCAACAACAGCGTTCCCAAGTTTCATACCTATTTGTTTATGAAGGTAATAGAAACCCATTATATAACACTAAGCTTAAACAACAACAACAAACATTAACTTAGTAGTTCAAATATCGACGTGGCCGTGGAAACATACGGACTGCAATGGTGACCGGGCCCGTTACAAATTGATAATATTGTTTAATGTAGAAAATAGAGGAAAATCTAACAATTGAATCGCTTCGTGACTACGTTAAGATCGAAAAATTCAAAGCACAGACCTCACTTGAAGTAGGTACCTCATTTCAACTGATGACACAATCGTCACCTGTTAATATACATAATCAAGTAACATTTGTCTCTGTTGCAAGGGTATCATTCCCTTGTAACAGTGAAAGCCGTGTCGCTAGATTGCCAAACTAATAAAGACCTTAAGGTGGTAGGCTTCGGCCGTGGCTAGTCACCACCCACTGAACAAAGCCATGTCGCCAAGCGGCCTAGCCGTGTTCCGGCATGATGTTCGGTGTTGCCATTTATGGATGGCGGGTCAGATCAGTTGCGCTGCATGTGCCTAGTGAATGTAGCGTCTCTATCTACTGCCGCCTTCCTACCTAGGCAAGTATGCTCCATCATAGATCTCATCGTCACTTACCATCAGGTGAGATCGAGATCAAATACTTGCCTATAATGTAATAAAAAAAAAAAAAAAAAAGGTGTATGAATAATATGACCATAGAAAATCTCGGGGGTATTGTATCACCACCAACGGTATTAACCAATTTAAATCTTGTAAGGTATAATAATAATATCGCCAGACGAACACACCCAATGTATGGTCCCATAATTGGCAATGCTAGTATTGTGAGTACCGTATAATGGATGGACTTGGGGCGCTCCCGGTATATAATACTTATATGGATAATTGGAGCACATTTGTGCTCATAAAACAATGTGTTCGCCTACCAGGATTCGTACCCGGGACCATCAACACGCATAGCAGGGTCACCACCAACTGAACTAATCGGGTCGTTTACTTTACTATGGTTGCTTTATTAAAATGGACTTGACCAGAATGTTGGTGGTTGGTCCAAAACTCTAGTAGCGATCTCAGGAAAACTTCGCTTCAAGTAACATGTTCACCGCGCCGTTACACAGATGGCGCTATATTTACAATCCTGAATCGCGCTATGAGAGCTTTTGGAGCACGTAACATATTATATTAAATATAAGACCCAGACAAACTCTCTTCAACGTGTGTGCTCCAAAACTCAGTACCGTTTATCATAAACACTCAAATTATTGCACTATACATCAGACCGAGTAGTTCTTACCACGCACCAAGTTTGGGCACTAAAGACAAAGCCGCCCGGGTTGAGCCGGCTGACAGTATGATCGATGGCCGCTTCAACGGTATCTAATCAGGGTAAGTAGAGATGCTTCAGTTTTTGTGACCATATGTGCCCGGATTTGGGATACCGAGGATAGATTGTATGATTTTAATGGACGTGGGAAGTATTTAAGGAATGGGGTCTTTGGGTCGTCGTCACTCGATTTATCATTGCCTGTGCTTAGAGGAGGGATTTGATGTGAGGAGATAGTATGGATTAAAGGTCGGTTCACACGAGGGTCGTTTATTCGTGCAGTCAACCCGCGTCAACAGCCCACTAAGCAGTATTACAGCATAGTGATTGTATCACGTTCGCATGTGTACGACGTGCTTAAGCTGCGCATGAAAAAGTCATCGTGAGTAAAGGCTCTTAATAATAATGTTGTATACAATATAATTCTGAAAGCGTATACTTACTTTTAAATCTGCGCTTCTTTAACGTGTTTACGTATTTGTATTTGTCAAGTCAGAATTCCGATATAATGATTTCAAATAACAAGTTTTGTGTCCATCAAAATGACAAATGTCGTTTCTTGCAACTTTTTCTAAATTGACTTATCGAAATTTATTTTATTTACTAGTATACGCTTTCTGAATCAGCCTGTATAGTATAGTTTAGTTAGATTTCGTATGAAATTAGAATCAGAATATTTTTTTTTTTATTTATGTAAACCATAAATTACTTACTATAATTAATTACTGTACTTATGAATCGTCAAAATCGTTACAAAATTCAAATTGTAGCTTAGAAAAGCTACAACTTTACCACCCGTTCGGAACGCCGCTTAACGGGCAAGAAACTCCATGATTGCTCTATTTAGGCTATTTTTAAATAGGCTTGAACCAATAGTATAATAATATAGCATAATAGTATCAATATCTGTATTCTTTCTATTCAGTCCTCTGAATGCATTTCATTCAGACACAAATTAATACATTGGTCAGTTAATTGCTGCTCATGTTAACTAATTTTTTGAACTTTTGGGGTCGAGTCACCTTCGTCCGTAGGAGAATTAAGTACCCTCGAGATACCCTACACGTGACCCTGGGTGGTGCCAACCAGGTGACAACTCTACTGGTGGTAGGCTTCGGCCGTGGCTAGTCACCACCCACTGAACAAAGCCATGTCGCCAAGCGGCCTAGCCGTGTTCCGGCATGATGTTCGGTGTTGCCATTCATGGATGGCGGGTCAGATCAGTTGCGCTGCATGTGCCTAGTGAATGTAGCGTCTCTATCTACTGCCGCCTTCCTACCTAGGCAAGTATGCTCCATCGTAGATCTCATCGTCACTTACCATCAGGTGAGATCGAAATCAAATACTTGCCTATAATGTAATAAAAAAAAAAAATAGTTAAGTATATAGTGTTCTTATACTAATGGGGTTAACCAATGCAATTACACGCACACTATAGAATAGATTACAAAAAAAAACTGCACCCTTAGTAGCCTTCAACTTAACGTACATACTTTTAACACAATAGTATAAGTACTTTGAAAAGTTTAACTACAGCAGTCTCAAGATCTCTCCCTGCTGTAAAGGTGAGAAAAATGTAATTATACTTGCAACGCAACGCTATTCTCAGTGGAAATATAAGATCGCATTAAAATTAATTGCAGCGGCGCCACTACTTCCGGAAAACTTGACGTAGTTCCTGTAATTTGTGAGTTGAAAATGTCCAAATGGATTTTCCACTTTGTCTCGATAAGTGTCTGGATGTCTGGATAAGTAATATATATATATATAAATCAAAGTCGTGTTAGTTACACCATTTTGAACTCAAGACCGAGTGCGCCGATTTTGATGTACTTAGATTTTTTGAATAACTATTAAAAACATGGGAAAAACTCACAAAGAAAATAATAATAAAGATAATTAATTTACTCATACATTTCATTCTGAGGCGGTACGAAGTTAGTCGGGACAGATTCATTACCAACCACCGTATTTCATTTTGTACCGTACCCATAATACAAGCAATGCATAGTGCGTTATATGTACCGTATAATTTGTCTGGCGTTATTATTATCATAATAAGGGTGTCGGTTATGTTTATCGAATTCTCATATACTTCTCTGATTTGGTTAAAATCTGTACAAAACATCAAATCATTTTGTAATGTCATCGAGACGTAGGTACCTATTTTAAATATATACATCCATCCATCAGCCAAACGATGTCACCTGCTGGACAGAGGCTTAAAGTCTAGGCCTTTGAGGAAGTCATTGGTCTAGGCCCTAGACCAATGACTTCCTTAAAGTCCTTTGTAGACAACACAAACTTCAGTTTCAAAGCTGCTCACAGCTTTTAGCGTCGAGCTGTCCTGTAACACCCGTTGTCTGCTAGTTACACATTCCCTCTTGCACGTGGGGGAGTGTGATAACGTGATACTTAGTGAGAGGAATGTTAACGTGTCTGTCTGTACTATGTTTTGTTTAAGGAATCCCTTAGTAAGTGTATTCTGGAATTGTATCCTATCCTATTAGTATCCTATCCTATCTATATTTACCATTAAACCAGGCGCATTTGTAATCATTATTTGATGTCAGAAATTCCATGACAATTAAAAAAAAACAAAAAATTACAATATCATTTTGTTGGGAACAAAATTTAATCGACATGTCGAAATTCTGGCTTCACATAATGATTACAAATATACTAAAGAAGCGCAGGTTTCCAGGTTAGTATACATTTTCTGTACCACCCTGTATATACTTTACGTTTACTGAGCCTTCATAGAACCATTCATTCATTCAATCACCTTTCACGACAACTGATTCCGTTAGAATGTACCAACGGTACGTCCTCCACGGCTGTTATTGGCCGTTAATACGCGTAAGTAGTCAGGAGCAATGAAACAGGAATACAACATAACAGATTCCCAGTTCGGTGAAGCTTAATTAGGTCCAAATAGACTAAAATAAAATGATGATGGCTTTATCACGAGAAACTAAAATAACATAAAATGCTAATCTGCATAATATACTACGATCATACTATGATCAGACTTTTTATATGATAATGCTAGTGACACATCAAAAATAAGTTATGCTCACAGAAGTAAATTTTAAGGTAACTGCATTTATAAAATGTGTATACTACCTGCAGTATGTGAAACTTACAGCACAAACAAAATACATAAATTACAGCAAAATTCTACTCTACTCAAAACACTGTCGGAGCTTTGCATGCTTCCAGCACGTTTTGCAATTGCCAGCGTCAAAAATTCAACGTCTCCGCTGTATTCAAGTGGCTCGGAATTTAAATAGAGATATAAAAATGCAAAGCTGTCACGTGACAATTTTACTATAACTGTTAGGCACTATAGTGTTTCTTTTGTGATGTGTTCAATTCCTTGCTTACGTATATATCACCAATTGTGGTATAGAGTATCTACGTAGTCCTTTCTATTAGGTATGCGAGCTAAGTAACTTACATACTAGGTAAGTTAGTACTTGCAGAATCTGCAGGTATGTTCTTCCAGTCTTTAGTTCTTTTCAATACCAGCATGTTCCCGAAAGTATTTTGTATTTACTTCTCCAATCAGATATAGAAGTATTTAAAACAGTAAGCCTGTTTTCACTGATAACATTACAATTCGTAAGATTGACCAAAATTATAGAGACTTTAATTACAAATCAAAGCTGTTTAAAGTCTTTATATTAAGTATGAATCTTTAAAGGTAAGTAAATGTGTTTGTAGGCAACACTGAACCTAAAACAGCCACAGGTAAAATTAACTCAAACAGTACTAACCGAAAACAAATCTAAATTCATGTTTAACGTCCTTGCGGTTACTTCTCCCGTGGCAAGGTAAATATCTCACTTAAAGATAAAGGTACAATGCCTCTAATGAGTAAATACGGAGCAGTAATCACACATAAAGTTTTGTGCAAGTACCCCTTAACGAGACCAAAGGATATACATTCTTATTTCCTGCCAGATGTTCATATGTCGTCGCGAATTCTTAAAATTTCTCACACGGAGTTACGAAGCGTGAAAGGGGGAATAAGCCACTTTTAAATTTGCGGTCCCAAAAACAATTGCCATACGATTATGATAAATATCTTCAAAGCGATAAAGGTTATGATAGACTCCGTGGTTGGGTATGAATTGTACGTGTGAATTGGACCGGAAAATTAATGTTGTCATCCCAAAGCCTACTTTCGATTCAAGCAACAATTTTCAAGTAAAATTGTAACAGAATCTTGGTGTAGAAAATTATTCATATGTGCAAATCAATCATCATATGTATGTCAAGTTATATCTGATGATTGTAATTTTAATGATACACATCCAAATATATTTAAGTCGATTTGGTGAGATATTTTTACTCATAAGACATCAAATATTCTGGTCTAAATAGCACCTAAAAATACATAAGTTTATGCAAACATAGACCAAAAAGGTACCAATAGAAAAATAACGAAAGAAAAAAATGATAGCAGCATTATCCAAGACTCTAAAGCTTTTCCTTAAACTGATGCTAATGCCGTCATGTTATCTTCCATTCTCTGATTCTTCTGATTAGCGCAGCGGTAGTGACTCTGCTTTGCTGTCATTGTACGGTACCCATAACACAAGCGTTAAGCTTACAGTTGGACCGTATAGTTGGTGTGTTCGTATGGCGATATTTATTTATTTATTCTATAGAAACTGGCGTGATAGTCTAAACTGTCGCTAGCATATGATGCAGCCTTCCGCGAGCAATGCGAGCAAGCTTACTTGTCTGTTCACTTCCACAAATTTGTGCTCACTATAAATACTTGAAACAAAGTTTCTTTGGACTTCCGACCCGTTCATCTTGTAATTAGTAGTGTTAGTATAGTTCCGCTTAGTAATTGCCGTCAGAAACTATCCGTTTAAAAAATCATTACCTACTTCGCCCGTTGTTCTATGAATTTATAATATCTATTCTTGTTTGTATGTATTTTACTCTACACATAACTTTCTGTGGTCTCTCCAGGTAATAGAAATACATCTCTGTTCCATAATTATTTTATGTTATAATTGTTACTGCAGTTGTCATCATAATCTTTCGTCGATGGTAAAATTATTTTTCACATCGACACGATAAGAAGTGCTTACGGGCTAGTGATCGTCTAACATTATATTTTTTCAATGTTACTACCGTTCCATTCTACAATTTTACATATTTTAAGTACAACGTCTCATAAACGTCGAATACTTTCTAAGTATCGGGAACTTTAGCACTGAAATATTGCCTGCCGCCGAACGTTCAGTTCGAGAATTAATTAAGGAAGTACATGTGCTTAAAGTCGCTTCGGCTCTTGTTTCTTTCGCGTGTGTTACTCGAAGAGTTGTAATATTGCCTTGTTGGGTAAATTCGCCTAGAATTGGGGATCTTTTGGGACCCGCTTTTTATAATAATTCACTCACAGTCGCATCTCTCCTCGGTTCTCTTCTATCCTTCTAACGGGCACACAGAACAAATAGTACTCAGAAAAAGATTGGGAAATTATGATTGTTCTTTGTGGGTACTAAAATAAAGTATTATTGTTACTTAAACAAGAAGAGATTAAATAGAGAAAAAATGTTATTATATTTTTTATGTCTCGGCTTCTATCTACTTACTCGGCTTCCACCCGCGGTTTTGTTAGAAGTACCTCGGTTAAACATACATAGAACACACCTGTAGAACTCAGGGATAATGTAGCTTCCTATTGGTAAAATAATTTTTAGAATCGGATCTGATTCAAATCACAAACTAACAAATTTACCTCTTTCTAATATTAGTACAGATTAATCGATTATGGCACACCGATTTCACCAATTAAAAATGTTACCACTACCGTTGACGCTCTCAGACAACCTTAGAATGGATCATCCATCCTTCTCAGATAAGTTTTTGTAGAAATACATAAGTAAATACCTGACCGTTAAAATAATCAAGCTTAATTATTTTCTCTCATAAATTATTAACAACAAACAATTGTTTTATTGGATCTCAAGATTGCACAGTAGATTAGATCTGGGATCTTTTATTTTCACATCTTCAACCTTATTTATGAAGTAAATGACCCTTTTTCCTTTGTCATCTTTAATTTTAGTAACAGATATAATATATTATTTTTTTGTTAATCTATGTTATTTTATTGCTTTACATCTATCAATTGATGTTGTTACTTAATTGGGGTTAAAGTATATTTTAGCATGGTTGCGAATTAAATTAATTGTAGTTAAATAAACTATCAAAATACTTTTCTATTGCAATACTGACTACAATTTCGTCATGAGCTACGACGAACCAAACAAAGCTAGTAATATTAAGTTTATGGCCACAAACCTATCCGTATAATAAAACATTTCTCGGAACGCGTCGGCATTTTCAAATTCCAATTCTGGCAAGTTGAACCGTGCCAATGCTTCGAACTTGGCGAAGTTTTTACGAACGCTTACGGTAATTTCGTTTGAAGCGGCCTCGTGTGCTAATGAATTTCTGAAGGCTTACTCCAATCAAACTTTTCTCGTTTACTATGATGTATACCGTCATCTCACGGAGTTACGTTTTGACAAATCCTCGGTCGGGAATGCTTTAGTTGCTGGTGAGGTTAAAGGAAGATTTGTTCTCAAGTTGTGGTGCTATTGGAAAATGATTTATCTTGGTGGGTGAGCAGGGCTCATAATCGCATGCTCATCTCTGTTCTCTGTCTAGAAAATAACCTGGAAATAGCAGATATGCCTTAGATAATTAGGCTAAGGGCAACCACAATAATGTTATCATCAATGGTAGCAATTATATAGGAGAGGTAATCTATCACTATGATTACTCAAATAACAGGGAAAGCAGGAAGTTGAGAAGAGATGAGAAGCAAGTGATCGAAAGACTGACAAGGGTGAATATGGACGAAAACAGAGCGAGAGATAAAGCCAACAGGATGGATGAATTGTTTTAAGAGTGAGAGAGGCTTGAATGGACAAGTCTTATAGAAAAACCGAGTAAAATAAAGAAAAAAAACACGGAAAAAATATGCTGCACCAAACCCAAATAATGGTAAAAGGTAAAGCAGAAGGTGACACTACTGGGCTTATGAATAATACAAGAAAGTACAACTTGGTCATATTCCCTTGGTACAATTAGCATATTGTTCATGATTTAAATTACTACAAACATAGTCGTACAATAACAATTATCTTACCCGTGAGCCCTCAAAGCAAACTTAAAAAAACAGAACTCATAAAACAGACATGAATCCTAACCAAAATGTAACTCAATCAATGCAAGCCTCGTTCAGCTGACAGACAAACTGAAAAGTAAATATTTGCTCTAATCAACAGCAAAAAGTTTTCGACAACTCACCGAGCTACGTGAAACAAACAACACGTTTTACAGGGGCTTTTAAAACATAACCTTCTATGGCAAAAGCACAACAGGCAGTGAGGTCCTGTATATAGCTAAGACGTGGTACTCTCAAAAAATCTTGGATGTATTTGAAATTGTCTTAAAAAATAATATAGATATACTTATATTCTTCTCTATACCTGCCTACCTTCTATTGTTTATTTTACTTGGTTTTTTTATCGGACTTTATCTTTGCGCCGCTACTATGTTTTTTTCTTTTAATTATATTCTAGCACGAATGACGCTATTAAACAAATACTTTGACAGTAATGTGTTAAACTGTTTCGCTGCGTTTTGTAAGCAACGAGCTCAAGTTGTAACGCGTCAGAAAGGGTCCATTTATTTTCTATGAATGCACATTTTTTGTGCCAGGACACGCGCATAAGTATACCTACAAACCAAAAGTGTGGACACCACAATACAGTAATGTGTTACTAGAATGATGGGAGACAGTTCTTTGCAATTTATGAGCATATAGTGCCCGCGAAAACAACACATTTGAAAGATCAAGATCGCTCTTCAAAGTCAAAAAAAAAGAACGTGCCTGTTTCTTGGGGTTTTTATCATGAACCACACAAATACCATTACGCTAAGAACACCCGCTTCACCGCTATTGTGCTGAAACCTCATTTTCGCGTCCTAAATTATAAAGCCTAAACAAATGAGACTAAAAAAAATCGTCGCAACACGCAAACAATGCGAGCAAAGCTTGAAAAATACTTTTTTAAATGCGACCCCCGCGTTCAATTCACCCTAAAAACATCTGGGGTATTATAAAACTTTTATTTCTTCATAACACCGAGGCTTCGAGCTCCCCGACACGTTTTACGATAATAACCGTTGCATAATTTCGCCTCCATCCATTTAAAAAAGGAACTTGTCCGACATATTCCTCTGTATGTCGGCTTTCGGGACTTAATTAAATAAAATAGGATTAATTAGCTACTGTAAATATGAAGGGTCTTAAAAGCTTTATGGTGTTAATTGAGATATGGTGATTGCAGAAAAACTGGGTATGTCGTCTGACATCTGTAGTGCTATTCTGTTACCACAATCTCATATTTCACGCGTGTGTTCGAAAGTGAATTGTAAAATTTCAATTCAAATTTTACATGTCACCGTCGGAGTCACGTGAAATGACCATCTGATATCTCACGCGTGAGTCCTCGGGTAAAATGTAAAATATAAATGTAAAATTCATTTTCGGACTCACGCGTGAAATATGAGATTGTCGTTACAGAATAGAACTACTGATATTTTAGAATTAGTGATCAGATTCTCAAGGTAATATAAATGTAAAGGCAGTCAGATGGACATTAAAGGCTTAAATTCTGGTCGAAGCACTTTTTCTAAGCAATATTATCGGAGTCGGTTATACTTATTACTGTCTCAGTTCATAGATGTTTTTACGTACAGGATGATTTGAGGTCAAAGAAAACTAAGTATCACTAAACAATGTGCCGTTCTTTTGAAACTTAAAAAGAATGTTAACAGATATTAATCAGCGTTCTTTTGATATTTTAAACATTGCCCTCCCGAAAATATCCTTTTCCCAAGTGTTGATGAAAAAAGTTTGCGTCCAGCAAGATTAAGCTGTTGCTCCCAAAGCGAATTTCACAAATTATCTCCGAATGACTTTGTCAGCGAGTACTCGTCGCGGTTTCAACGCTACAAACTTGTGGTTTAATAAAAACAGTCTTAATGATAAATTGGTTAATGTTTTGGTATTAATGGAATTTTATATGTAACGCTTAAAATTAGAAGTTGGATTTTAAGCTAGTATTTATCATGCATTAACTTATTAATAGAACGTTAGATCTATCTCATAGACAATAAATAATGTAAAATCCTCCTTATTACAAAGTGTGGTTTCTTAAACATAGTGTAAACAAGAATATAATAAATGAATCGATAGCTATGCTAGTGATTCGCCGTGTCAAAATAACATAAGTCGCGATAGCGCTGAATTCGCTCCATTATTGATAACTGAACGTCAAGTGCGAGATTATTCGTAAGCTAACCGTATACTCTATAGTGTACGTATTTAGACTTTTGTATGGACATCTCGGACTTAACGTACTGATATAAATTTATTTATTAGTACAGCAATACAATTGTAATTGCTATACGATATATCGTAAAGTGTGCTTATCTCTAGGTCTTGCTTATCTAGAATCATCATACTGACCCATTTTTTAACCGACTTAAAAAGGGGAAGGTTCTCAATTCGGTTGTATTTTTTGTGATAAATTAACACTATTCGTAGGGATACCAATAGGTGAGACAATTTTGTTACCACTCCGCTTTTCCTGAAACTATTTATGACAGTGTTGATAACGTCTTGACTATTTTTTTTGTAATAAAAATGGCTAATAAAAAAAATATAAAAAAAAATATTTTGTAAAAAAAGACAAGCCCGCTGAGTTTCTTGCCGGATCTCCTCAGTTGAGGTCGTGTTGCGATCCCGGTGTAAAGTTGAACATCTATACATATAAATAAAATTGGAGTGTCTGTTTGTAATATTATACACGTTACCTATACCGAAACAACATTTTTTACAATTTTTGTCTGTCTGTCTGTCTGTTTGTTCCGGTTAATCTCTGAAATGGCTGGACCGATTTTGAAGGGACTTTCACTGGCAGATAGCTGATGTAACAAGGAGTAACTTAGGCTACTTTTATTTTAGAAAAAATAAAAGGATCTCACGAAAAAAAATTAAAACCAATGTTGCAGCGCAGCGCCTGATTAAGTTTGATAGCAACAACCTGCAATGCGTCCCGCGGGCTCAGAATGGGCGAGCAGGCTGTTGTCAACGGTTGTCTTTGTTAAATATCACGCGGACGAAGTCGCGGGCAACAGCTAGTATGTAAATAAATATAAGTGATCTATATTTATACAGGCAGGGTTGCATATGTGTACATATATATGTATATGTGCGTGCACATGTGTATTTATAGATGTAAATATTCTATGCAGTATTATGTTAGTAACTACCTAAATTATACTATGAAATAATACACAATAAAGTTAATTACTCAGCAAAACCCCACCACCATCGGCCGGTAGGGTGCCGAAAACGTGTATGTGTAAACATATATGTTTGAATTTACACGAACTGTCTTCAAGCGACCTTGATTCCCGACATCTCAACATTTAACAGTACCATCTTCCCAGTGTCTGTAGCGAAACAGTTTTTTATCAATGTCATGAATGGCTCGTTATTCATTCCCTTTCGAGATCCATTCTCATTTCTTTTCGTCGGGTGAGTGATTGCGCGACTTACTGCCGTAGTTTTTCGAGTAATATTTCGATAAAGGTGCTTATTTTTGCTATGCACCTTTTATGGACGAGCGTATGTGTCTTTTGAGGCATAGAAAAAATAACGTCACGCTAAAGACTTTTACTTTAACATATAGTGATTTGTTTATGGTGTGAAATAAAAAAATATTATGTCCCTAGTGAAAATAAGTTTTGTAAAATTATCTATACAATTTTATAACTGACAATGTAAAGGTTATACTATAAATACTAAGCTTATAAAATTGTTACGTCTTTTGTTTGGCGTTACATGTAGTTCTTAGTTAAAAAAAAAAAAATATCTTCTTCCTAAAAAAAAAACATTTTCAAATTAAAATTTCTTAAAAATACAAGTTCAGTTAAAACAAATAGCGATCGGAAAATTCCAGAGGGTAATTTTTTTTTTTTAAATCAAACCTTTTTGCCACTATTCACGTTTTTAGTACATAATAACGATATAGGTAACGAATCCAAAGAGGTGGGCCATTAGAATAGTCTATTTCGAAGTACGTGTAATCTATTCTACCTTTCATAAAACATGTCTGAAAGCTATTTGATATTTCTCGAAAAAATATTCGAATGAAACCACTCGCCGAGAGCAATTTCCTCTTTTAGAGTAAAATGGTAGCCTGTTACACCGTAGTGCGATAAAAAGTTTGTTGATTATTGTAGCACGTAATTTGGAACTGTTTGAATCTTTGAAGTTAAATTGTCCAGTACGTCAAGTGCTAGATTATTCGTTAGCTAGCCGTATACTTTATTGTCTGCGTACATTATGTATTGAATGGAGAATTGAAAAATTGAAATACTGTCCGCTAGAGGCGATGAATCTGGCACTTGACATACTGGTCGTATTGACCATTGCATCATTCCCTCATACGTACCCACGCAAACACACCACACCCCAACACGTCATACACACACACACATACCTATAATCAATTATGCAACAGCTCTATATAAATTGTGAGAGTTACAATTTTAGTACGGAAGATAATGTCAGGTGGTAATAATTGTTGTGTTGCAGTTTAATTGTGACTTAATTGTGCTAGCATACTTGGGGCTCTAATTTTAAACTATTCAATGCAAGAAACTGCATTATATAAACTTATTTATAGGAATGACAAAGGGATACCAACGGATCTATACAAAGTATAAAAATAAAATTATAATGTCTTATTTATTCCTTGAAAATTGCTTTATAAAGTCTTCGAATTCGACGGTTAGATTGTAGACATACGTCCTTGTGATTGAGGAAATCTTTTAAATATAGCCATTACCGTTGCCTGTGAAAATAGGCATTTGCCGTCAATGTAAAAGGAACGCTGGGAAGGTAACATTCGGTGAATGGGGTGCCCGTGCGGAATATTTAAGTCTAATGCGGTTTCCGCGCGGAATATTTAAGTTCGCGACTATGATATGTGACGTGGTACTTAGCGAGGTTAAACTTATTTTTTGGGAGCACAGATTTGTACATACTGTGAATTTTAATCAGATATAATATGTGGGTGTTATTTGTTACCACCGGGTGTATTCAGAAGTTTTCAATAAGTAACCGAATCGATTGGTTTTTTTCGTAGATATATTTTCAAGCCTTTCTTAGGACTGGATCGAAGATTAGATAAGACTACGCAACCGACCGGTTCGATTCGACCACATGTTGTGTGTTTTTATTAACGACGAATCGGACGATGTAAAACTAGTATTGGGGTTGTGAATTAGGCGGCTAGATAGCTATATAGCAATCAATCGTCTCTTACTACACGGCTTTGTTATAGCAACAATATTTCAAAAATACATTTTTGTAGTGACGTCACTCGACTTCGCATGTAAAAAAAACAAAAATTTCATTATTCAGTAACACAGACTTCTTTATTTACAATTTTATTGCAGGATGTTTGCGTGTGTGTGGGGGCGTAGTGTGTAAGAGAGATTGTTTTAGCATGTTTGCTTCTGTTTTATATGTTAATTTTTTTAAATTATTTTGTTAGTATTTTCTGATAGTTATCATAGCATTATAGAAGTATAAAATAACATTTTCGCAGTATATATACGACAATTAAAATTAAATTTAAAATTATTAAGTAGAGTAGGTATGCTCTTTGATGTCCAGTACTGCTCGAATTTCATCCTTACTAAGTAGAGCCAAGCAATTAGGGCTGTCTCGTCGTCTTTGTAGCCGAGATAAAGCCATTTACCGTTGAATTTGGCAAAAGACTTTTCGATAAGAATTTTTCGCTCGCAAACTTTCTTCACAATTTTGTACAAGGTTATGGAGTTTTAAAGTGTTTTGGTCCTTTGTATTTTAAAGTAAGTTACTATGTGGAACTTTACTGCGTGATCACTTTTAAGGTTATTTTCGCATGGCAATATTTATAGCTAGCGCTTTGGATTGGCTGATCGTTTGCAAGTAAAATTGGGGCAATGTATCTTATAGTATACTAGCCGTTACCCGCTGTTACCCGCGTCGGTTGGTGTACCGCTTTCTGTACTGAGGGTCCAGGGTTTTAAATCTGGTAGACCACAAGCTTTGTGTGCTCAGCAGGAATGTTTGCACCCAACTCATGGATGCTTAGTATCTATATAAGTATTATATACTGAGTTCGCCCTCAGTCAGTCAGTCAAGCGTGAGGACACCATCAGTCCACTGCACGGAACCATAATCCAAGTGTTGCTTTATTTGGGACCGTATAGTTGGTGTGTTCGTCTGGCGATATTATTATATTATCTAACGACTTAATATATGAGGTCGGTGAACTACGTTTATTAGCGACCTCTACATTTTGCTGCATAACATAGAAACTACATATCGTCATAGATGGCGCTGAGCACAAAAGTCGATTTCTGACGTTAAGCTGAAACGCCCTCAAAATATTACCATCAAAGTCTAGGGCCTGAAAAAACATCAGCGTTCTAAAAAAAATATTCTGAATGGCCAGCCTTGCCTTCAGATGGAATATTTCTTCTTTGCGTTGAAAATTCAAATGACAGGACATTATGCATATTTGATCAGTTCTTTTCCTTATAGTAACTACTGTTCAGTTTTATCCAATTACTCGCCAATTTTCCGGTAGTATGGTATTTTTCACAGATAATCTAGAGGCGGTGAAGGCGACTTGGAACTACTATTTTACAGTCAAGCAGTCATATAATAATTACTCAAAAACCAATTTGAGTATATTAAGGGGCTCTCAGCATTTGCTGATAAATAGAACACAGTTAAATTAATACTTTTTTGACTCTACTTTAATTTTATTCTTCAGTAATTATCCGGATATAATAGGACAGGTTGTCAATATAGAAACCACAGAAAGAACCTCTACGATAGAGGTCTGAATGAGATCACAATGGTAGAGATATAGTTGGCGCGAAATAGAGCCTAGATCTAACAGTAATTAGCAGCAAACTAGTATGATGCTTTTTCATTTTCAGGAAGCATATCATGCAAAATCAACATAATGATATCGTAAAAATGTTAGAGGGGAGATAAAAAAAAATCTTATCTATTATCATAAATGCGTGATATGAAGAACACGACCGTATACGATGATACTGTTAACAATAGAGACATTCCGTAAAGTAAAACTGTAATATATTTATCAATGGATTTTTTTTCAGGCTTACCAAGTATTCTTAGTTGTGTTCCGTAAGTCCCTACGACTGTACTAAAGTAGTTAAGCTAAGCTAATGTACAAAGAAGCTTTATAACAAATAACAATTAAGCTACAGTACAATCTACAACTAAGCTAAGTACAACCTACAACTAAGCTAAAGTACATAAAAGCTAACATTAATCCCACTAATATTATAAATGTGAATGTTTGGATGGATGGATGTTTGTTACGCAATCACGCCAGATCGGCTGAACGGATCTGGATGAAACTTGGCACTGAGATAGATTATTGTCTGGAATAGCACAAAAGCTACTTTTTATTCCGGTAAAATGCACGGCTCCTATGGGATAGTCATACTTTTTAATCGCGAGTAACACCGCGGGGCGCAACTAATTATAACTAAGCTAAAATCCAACCTACAACTAAGAAAAATTCGCTAGCTAGCTAGGGCTGCTTGTTATTTGGTAAAGTGACTTTGTGTCCAAATACGCCCTAATGCACCATTATTTTTTAAATAATCTCTGTGGTTCTAAAACAATCGCCGTTCTAATAATTACTATAATTATCGGAATCGTTCACGGTGTGGTACGGCTACAAATTACATCCGTCTTACCCTTCCAATGTCAATGTTGGAACTAATCGGTTGGTCGCAGCTTGTAGGTCAGCTCGGTAGAGTCCGTGGGAATAAAGAAAATTAATAAAACTTATAAAAAAAACCACGCGTAGCAGGAAGCCGGTGGATGCGAGTGGCGGAGGACCGTGGTGTGTGGAAGTCATTGGGGGAGGCCTATGTCCAGCAGTGGACGTCTTTCGGCTGATAGCATAGCATAAAAACAAACAAATATATATTATGTGTCAAAAAAACAGTAATAGCCAAGTAGGTAGAGCGCTTGTCTCGGTATCGAGGATCACAGGTTCAAACCCTGGCTAGCACCTATGGGATTTCTGTATATTATGTGTGAATCTCATTTGACGACCTGATTAGGTCAGTGGGTAGTGACCCCACTGTGCTGCGGGTCCCTGGTTAGAATCCTGTTAGGGACAAACTTAATGTGATTAACAGGAGCGTTTGTACCCGAGCCATGGATGTTGATTATCGATATAAGAATTATATATTAAGCTCGTCCTTAGTTAATTGTACGGTAACCATAATACAAGCGTTGCTTAGTGTGGCACCGTATAGTTGGTGTGTTTGTCTGGCGATACTTATATTTATTTTACAAAGATAGGTATACAATATACAGGGTGTAAGAGGCATGGTAACACAACACAACGGACAAAGGTTACACTTAATGCCTATAGTAAAATTATAGAAATTATTTTTGTCGAAAGTCATGGGTTAAATACGTTGTATTTTTACAAACCACGCTTAAAACATGGCGCAACGCTCCAACGCGTGCGGGTGAGAAGTGCGTATCTAGTTTTTATTCATGTGTCATCATCACGCGTTTTTATTTAAATCACGTTAAGGTATACTTCTATTATGATCTTATGCTTTAATCAATTTCAAAATATTGGTAAAAATCCGTATATTTATGAAAAGATCGACGAAAAATATCAAGTCTGGGGGGTCCAGAATCATGAGCTCAATCCATGGTATCAGTTGTCGGTACGAAGCCACTTTCACCCTGTATAGATAGATATACAACAACAATGGGTAACGCAATATTGAGGTAGGTACCACCATAAATTATTGCCGAGGCCTTGATCCGGACCGGTTGGTTATCGATCTGTTCCGATAACAGATAACATGTTTCCAGGGCCTATTACGTACTTTTGTTCAGGACATGTTGTGATGAGGGTGTTTTTCGATGTTTTGTATTGTGGGCAACGATTTTTTTTTATTACATTATATACTTGCCGATCAAATACTTGCCATATTTGATTTGGATCTCATTGCTGGTATATTGATGATGTCATCACATCTGTGTTTCCTGGAAATATTGTACACATAACATGCAACAGAAGGCTGTGGAAAAGAATATATTTCGATATATTCGGTGGAGAAAAAAGGAATCAGGATCAGAATATTTTTTATTCACGTAGACCTTTAAGTACAGTACTTATGAATCGTCAAAGTTACAAAATGCTAAGCTACTACTTTACTACCCGTTCGGAATGCCGTTCCTATGGAGAAGAACGGGCATGAAACTCCATGGTTGCTTTTTTTGTATAATAATACTTAATCATTAAATGATCAATTATTATTTTCTGCGAAAGTTAGTCAAAGTCAAATCATTTGTTTCATAAAGCCCTAACTAGGGGAAATGTTATTTTACATTTTTATCTTAACTCTACAATCGGATCGGAATGCGACCTCAACTGAGAAGATCTACTCGTATCAAGAAACTCAGCGGGCTTGTTTTTTTTACAGTACTTTTTCTATTTGCCAATTAATTTCATGTTAGTTGCAAAAGTTTGGATGTTTTCTTTAGCTCCAGTGTGTTGCCTTTCGAGGCGCACACACGCTTAACATTGACATGGCATTGACGCTAAATATATATGCGTTCAGTTCACACACATATATATATATATATATAAATTAATATTTATTTTTATTAATATACAACATATAATTAATAGTTCAAATTTCATGAGTCAGCAATCAAACTCGTAATTAACAAAAATACTGAGACCTAGATCAATATACATCACCGGAATGACACTCAAGTCTTAATGACAGGATACTGACATTACTTAACCTAAAAATCTAATATCAGACTAGTGTAATTAATATCAAGGCCGCGGCGAGCAGACGTCGGTCGATAACGTATGTGCTGTGTGTTTCCATTGCTTCGTTTTATTAATTGAAAGCAACAGTGTAGTGCATTAAAAAGTCACAATATTATTCTTATGACCAACTTAAATGATTTTTTTGCGTGTTTTAGTATTGACCAAATCAATTTAAAATGATCCTTATTCATAAATTATATATATATATATATAATTTATGAAAAAAAAAATCAATCAAAGACTTAGCATTAATAGTGTAAAATATTTTAACAGACGAATCAGTATGTTATATGGACCACTGGGATGGGATATTTGAAATTATAACAAAATTGTAAATTTTATAACAGCTCATTCCTACTTTTTTTAAAATAGAATTTAAATCGCAAAGAACTTTCTTTCAAGAAAGTTCTTTGCGATTTAAATTATATTTTAGTACAATTTAATCCATCAGCCGTAAGACGTCCACCCCTGTTCCCCGACGTTCCCCCAATGACTTCCAAACATCACGGTCCTCCGGCACTCGCATCCATCGGCTTCCTACGACGCTTATAATATCATTGGTCCACCTTGTGGGGCCGCCCTACACTACGTCCTCCGGCTACGGCCATAATATTAATTAACATCACAAAAAACTACACTAGTCTGTTCTAACCTGATCGTTCAGGATTACAAAAGGTGAACAACCCTTAAAATAGGGGTGAGCCGGCTATTTATCGCCTGAGAAATCTTAAATGGCACACCGGGGAGCTATTATGAGGTAACGAACTAGAATAGACAATTTATTTGCAGTTCATGTCTAATCTTCTTTGCGATTGGTAATGACTGTTGATTACAATTAAAAGGTTGTGATTTTAGGAATATAAATTGGTAAATAGATTTCTGGCTGATGTTATGAAATGGTTTTGGTACGTACCTTAATTCACACAATTTTGTTTCTGATTCCGATATATTTTTTTAAATTAACCTTAAGTAATGTTAACATAAGCAGCATGAAGTTTGGTAATGTGTTCGGTAAATGCTTTAACAATTTACCAACACATAATAAGAAAGCCATTCATAGAATAGTACTTAAAAAATAAATAAAAAGAAATCCGTCAATATACCATTGACATATTATGGAAACAGATATCAGAGAACGTCGGTTTATATTTACATGCAGCATGACGCAAGCGCAGTAGTGTAACCGACGAGGTTATGGACGCACGTGTTCCATTTTCAAACCTGTTCTAACATTATTGTGAATAACTTTAATAACGGAAACATTTAAATATCGAATATGAATACGCCAGTGAACTTATTGGATTTGAAAAAGGAAGACTTTCAAAAGTTTTTGGACTCGTTCGATCATGTGTTCTCGGATTGTGACGGTGAGTTGCATAAAAAAATATTCGATTTTTCATGCGTGAATCGATTTAATTGGAATAATTTATTTCAATGCTAATATTGTTTATTTGTTTTATTTTTATAAATTGGGGCTGGCTTAAAGTTAAATGTTGTGCTACGTACATAAATCCTAAAGTTGTATTCATTTTAACAGATATGATTTTAGTTTCGTACGCGGTTGCACAGCCAAAGACTATCTGGATTCTGGAGTGTTTTCTGTGCAAAAAAACATTATAAATTAATTTAATATTTTAGGTGTAGTGTGGTTGAATACGGCATTGCCAGGTGTTGGGGATTTCTTCAGGCTGATGAAAAAACACGGGAAAACTGTCAATTTTGTATCAAACAATAGCTTAAGGACCAAAGAGAATTATGAAGGCCGATTCCAAGATGCAGGCATTGAAAATGGTTTTGTAAGTACAAATAGACAATTGATATATTTTACTCTATTTTTTGTATTATCTATGGTACTCTAACTTTGCTCATATATTCATAAAATACACGCCCTGTAATTAGTCTATCTATCTATCAGCCGATATACACGTCCACTGCTGGACATAGGCTTCCCCCAACGACTTCCACACATCACGGTCCTCCGCCACTCGCATCCACCGGCTTCTTGCGTCGCGTGTGATGACTGATGACATCAGTCCACCTTGTGGGGGGCCGTCCTACATTTCGTCTTCCGATTCGTGGTCGCCATTCTAGAACCTTTCTGCCCCAACGGCCATCGGTTCTGCGAGCTATGTGCCCTGCGCACTGCCACTTCAACTTGGCAATTCTTTGAGCTATGTCGGTTACTCCAGTTCGTCTACGGATCTCTTCATGCCTGGTGCCTGTAATTAGTAGGAAGAAGAAAAGGGATTGTACAGTGTAGCAAGTTCCAAGAAACTATATACATATATTGGCTAGGTATAAGTACTCTGTAACTACATAAAATAGTTGTGCTGTGGATACAAAATTTATTAAACAAAATATTTATGTAGTAGTACGTAAAATAATATTTAAATTATTTATTTACTTTGTTGTCCTATAGATTGTTTTCCTATTGAAGTGCTACATTATTATATTATTATGTTGTTTTGTTTTCCTGGATGACACTGGTATTTAATATGGTTAATATTTAATTTGTATTACAAACAACTAGCAATTTTTTCCTTTATAGATACAGTCGCGGTCTCTAATTTGGGACCCATTTAAGGTTGAATATCGTTTAGCAAACGTATACTACTCGTATAAGAACTATCTACTATTTTGACTGACGTTACTAGGAGCAACTGTACGTCAAGTCGGAGATTATTCGTAAGCTAACCGTATACTTCATAGTCTACGTATTTAGACACTTTGTATGGAGAATTGGATGTTTTTAAATACTGTCCGCTAGAGGCGCTGTTGAATCTGCCATACAATGTGTCTAAGTACATAAACTATATAGTAAGTCTACGAATAATCTCGAATTTGACATTTTGCTCTCAGAATTGACGATATACGACCTCATTGCGTTATACGTATCATTGGAAATATAAGGGAAATGTTATATTAATGTTCGCGCCCAGGGCCTGTTTAGACACATGGCCCATACAAAATCCGTCAAATTAGTTGAAACTTGGGTTCATCAGCACATACAAACCCTTAGTCTAATAAGCCTTATGTTTTTCAGGAAAATTTAATCATACCATCAGTGGCCATATCAGAGTATTTAAAATCTATAGATTTCAAGAAAACGGTTTACTGTGTGTCGTGCTCAGAGACCACGAGGATGATCAGATCATACGGATTTAAGTGTAAAGAAGAGGTAAGCTTTAACTTTTGTATTGTATCAGCCACGTACAGACTGGGTGAGCGGGCTCACGATGCTCCTTTGCCTCGCTCAGTCAGGATGTCGTTCACCTTAAGCAACCACTCGCTCTGTCCCGCTCAAGCCCTGCCATCTGTAAATCTTTGCTCGACCGTTTACGTCAACTTTCGTAACGTCACGGTGCTCACGCTAACGTAAGCGTCTTCTATCCCACTCGCACTACAGCTTTTGTAGCTTAGAATGACAGTGACAACAAGATTTCTTGAGGATGCTACAATTACATTTGAAGTTCCTGCTTACCTTACTATTGCTGGGGTAGCCAAGGCTTTCGCAAATTACTTTACTAATGGAAAATCGGAAGTCGGAACTACCTAAGAGACAGACTCCGTTAAATTGAAAATCTTCCATATTTTATTTTATTAATATCACCAGACTACTACTGGGTTCAACACATTAAATGTATGGTCCCAAACTAAGCAACCCTAGTATTATGGGTACTACCGTAAAATGGACGGTGGGGGTGATCGCAATATAGATATTAAACAGCCATGACTTAGGTACAAACATTCGTGCTCATCACGCAAAGTTTGTCCGTAACAGGATTCGAACCCGGGATCTTCGGCGCAGAAACCAAAATCACTACCAACTGAGCTAATCAGTATATTCTTCTGATATATTTTCAATGATACTAATATTAATAACTCATCATTCAATCATTCTTTCAATTATTTTTTTTTCATTCAATCATCATCATTCTTTTTAGCCAAATGAAATCGTAGACGGTTATGAGAACTACATTCAATGTTTGAATGATGATGAAGAAATCGGTGCGCTGGTATTCGACAGTGACATTCACATCAATCTGCCAAAGATACACAAATCTATTATCTATTTGAAGAGGCCCGATGTGCTGTTTTTGGCTGGCGCTACGGACAAAGAGTTTCATTATAAACATGGATCCGATTACAATTCCATGTTGGGTAAGTTTTAGTTACGTACTAATATTTTACATTCCCCAAAATTACATGCAGAACATTTTTTATTCATGTAAACCATTAAGTACAGTACTTATGAATCGTCAAAATAGCCACAAAAAGCTAAGCTATAACTTTACCACCCGTTCGGAATGCCGTTCCTATGGAGAAGAACGGGCAAGAAACTCCATGGTTGCTCTTTTTAAAAAGATCCGTTACATTTTTTAAGCAGTACATTGTTATAGGTATACTGAGAACAATATAGGAACGGCTAGGCAGACTTTAGCAGCTGGTTAAAAAGAGTACTAACTCTAAGTATATCATTACAATTTAGTGGTAAAAATTGCAGATTTATTACAAAGGTCATGTTTATATAAGTAAGATATATAATAAGTTGTGTTACATTTGATCAGTATATTATGTAATACACCCCTAAATAGGCTGATTGTGAAAATCTGTGGCTCAAGCAGTGCCTTTATACCTATAGCGTAACAGTAATATAGGCATCTACCGTCCTGCTTAGACCACTGGCGTTATAAATGAGAATGACAGTAAAAGCATGCTTTCTCGATGACGTCACCATAACATTAGGAGTCCCTTATTCTACATTCCCTACTGAATGGTTTTTTTATCATATTACTGTGTCTTCTATTTACTTACTGTTAGCCAAATTGCTCGTATCGAAACTGAGGCAGCCACGCGTGGCATGTCTGAACCCGCCTCGCGAGGCTACGCGACCAGTCGGTACCTACTCAGTAAGACTCTGAATTTATTGTATTACCTTTCAGGTACTGGAGTATTTACAGACATAGTAGCTAAAGAATCGAATCGGGAGCCTGTCTTACTGGGAAAGCCTGGTAGGATGTTTGGTGAATTCGCCATGAAGAAGGCAGGAGTCACAAAACCAAGTCGAGTTCTATTTATTGGAGACATGTAAGTTTTGTTTAGGTCAATTTTACGCTGCTATAATAAAAGCGACAACTTGATTAAATGTTACAATATGATGATATAAATCACTTATATCAAAAGTCATAGGCTACCAATGTTATAATTTTGGAGCGCGCAATGTACCATTAATCGTGCGATCATAACACAACGCTTCGCGCGATGCCCGACTGGCTGATATGCGAGCGCGATCGAACGTATAGAGTATGCATCTTCATTGCAGTTTTATGTCTTCATTAGTAATCATTGTTAATTAATTTTAAAATACATTAACATAGATTATATTTTATAATTATTTTCTGCTAAAATATATTTTAAAATACTGTAAAAACAAACGATGGAAAATTCCAACCCCAAAATTGAAATTTCAGATACACGAGTTGAATCCATGGTACCTATCGGTTTTCGTTACGAAGCCATTATCACGGTGTATACTTTAAAAAATCATTCGTTCTTGACAACACGTCAAGAACGAATGATTTGTATTAATTTGTTTACAGATAATTTAATCATTAAGTCACAGCAATTAAACCCTGGACCTCACTATGGTTACGCTTGGACCCAGAAAAAAATAACGGAATGTGAATTAATTTTATTTGTTTATTTACAGGATTGCACAAGACGTAGGGTTGGGAAAAGCGACAGGCTTCATTACGTTGTTGTTACTAACACATGTGACAAAAGAAAAAATGTTAGCACAAGACAAACTTAGACCAGACTTCTACGCCGCGTCACTCGAGAGTTTAGTGCCATTATTAGAAAATAAGCTTTAGATAATTGTTAGCTAATCAATTGAGCTTTGAACCGTGAATGAGTTCCTATTTGATTTGTACGCATTCCATTTTATGCCGTTAGCGAAAGGTTAGCAAAATTATGAATATATATTAATTTTAAAAATATTTGTTTTTTTTTGTTTTTTTTCCCCTATACGGCACCCGCAAACTAACCTCTAAATGTATATTGTTTTTTTACATTTATTATTGCATTACAAAACACTGAACGAAAATAACTGACACAGATTTAACAAAAATATACCATTGTTAAAGATTATCTCACACTCTCCCTCACATAAACGTTTTATAACTTTATCAAACGTCATTACTGCGCAAAGAAAAACTCCTGTGCGCAGTACTATATGACGTTTGATAAAATTATAAAACGGCTATAAATTCAGGGGTATGATTACATTCCCCAGAGCCCAGAGATTTGGGGTCGAGTCACCTTCGTCCGTAGGAGAATTAAGTACCCTCGAGATACCCTACACGTGACCCTGGGTGGTGCCAACCAGGTGACAACTCTACTGGTGGTAGGCTTCGGACGTGGCTAGTCACCACCCACTGAACAAAGCCATGTCGCCAAGCGGCCTAGCCGTGTTCCGGCATGATGTTCGGTGCTGCCATTCATGGATGGCGGGTCAGATCAGTTGCGCTGCATGTGCCTAGTGAATGTAGCGTCTCTATCTACTGCCGCCTTCCTACCTAGGCAAGTATGCTCCATCGTAGATCTCATCGTCACTTACCATCAGGTGAGATCGAGATCAAATACTTGCCTATAAGGTAATAAAAAAAAAAAAAAGCAAAAACATTAAATTATACATTCCTTTACATTTAAAGCAATAGAAATGAAAGTTATATTATTATTGTAAACAAAAGTAAATGGAACCGCATTTTCTTTTTTTTACACATTTTCATAGCTTATTCCAAAAGGTGGAGGCAGCCAAGTGTTAGATTTACGCAACGGTATACTTTACACGCTTGTCTAGACACGGCCTTACTTGTATTTATCTCTGGTTTTCAGTGGATAAGATATTAGCCCTATAAAGGTACAACTAGCTTTTCCCCGTGTATATGTTTCAGTGGTAGCACCTACTTTATTCACTATACAGCACTTGATGCTGTGCGATGTACTACGAGCACTTCCTGCGTATATCGGACCGCGAACAACAACTACATATGAGGGCACCCTAGTTGAAACTAGGACGTCAAACACCTCAGTCCTCCCGTGACCATGGTTGCTGTAAAGCAGAACGCCGTTGTCGAAACGTCGGCAACGTAAAAAACATAAAATAAACGCGACAAAATCCGCAAAACTAGTTTTACATCAATGTGTAATATTTTTATATCAATGTGTAATATTCGCGTAAATATAAGTAATCAATATACCTACTAAAAGGTATGATGAGGTAACTAGTTATTTTTATAAATTGAAGAAACCAGTAAAGGTAGGTACACCTTCAAGGCGCGAGGCTCTTCGGACCACGAAGCTGTTAATGTTTGGGCGGCCCACTTTGCCTACGCCTCACGCCGCCATTGTGGAATGTCAACAATGGTATTGAATTCATCAATAATTTTATTGCCACCACATTTTCTAGCTGACAAATCATGCTTCTTCCATAAATTATGCTCATTCGGCCGTGAGCAAGGCGAATTGATCACGCCGACCGAAAAGCATTTTATTTATTGGTCCTTTTTTCTTCAATATAAATTCTAGCCGGCGACTGTTACCGATGCTTCCGGAATTTGTATTGGATTCGAATAAAAAGTCGAAAATACCACAGAATATATCTGAATTTTAGGATTCCTTGTGGAAAAAGAAAAAGTAAGATTATTCTATTGTTTTCTTAATGTGACTCAGTATCTCTAATGGATACCTCCTCTTAGGCCTCAGCCTCGAATTTAGCGGGCAGCGGCGCGGCGGCGGTGGCGGCGCGGGAGCGGCAGGATCTTATGCATAAATCAAATGGACCGGTTCTCGAAAACAGCGGCGCGGGGCGAATAACGAGCGCCGCTCCCGCGCCGCCGCCGCCGCCGCCCCGCTGCTTGCTAAATTCGAGGCTAAGGCCTTAAGGTTACGCTATCACTCAAAAATGATAATGACTCAAGGGTAAAACAAAAGAATCTGCCCAAAATAAATTCAAATTATACCCACAAATTTGTGGGTGAGGCCATATGTCATCTCATTCAATTTCGAAAAGAAAGGAGAATAGAATAAAAACGTGATAGTTTGAATTCGAAAACCAACGGAACCCCATGGTAAAGAAATTTTGTATTTATCCGCACTATTATTTATTCCGCTAGATGTCAGTGTGAAACGTCCGCCGACCGTTTTATTGCGGGGCTGTGTCATTCAACTTTTTTGCATATATTTGTTGAGTTTTCAGCAGTATTTCAGGAGAGCAATAGTTCACTGTTTCACGAACCGAATACTAGGAAAGGTACGTAGCAGCTATCTATGACGAATATATGAGACCCGAATAGGTTAGGCAGTAATCTAATAGATCTATATCACTAAGATTATTATATTATACTTCATTAAAGCTTACTGATCTATTAAACATGTTTTAGAATATCATTGCTTACACTTATGTTCAACTAAACGTTGTATAAGACGGCCCCTCACAATGGGGCCGATGATCTTACACGCATCGCAGGAGTCGATGGATAAGAGTAGCCGAGGACCACAAACTCACAAAGATTACGTCTTCAAGCATTAGTATAGAACTAAAAAGAAGTATACATAATATTTATAGACAACGCGGAACGCTTTGCCGTGCGAGTGAGAGAAAAGACTCGGTTCACAAACAATTTCCACACCATTTTAGTTTAAGAACACATGAACAGATTCTTCTTTTAACATACTCAAAGTATCACTTAAGACACTTGAAATGTTTTTAATTCGTCTTCCAGACGTTCTGGTACTCGACCGAATCCTTGTTACCTTACCGCACCTGTTTAACGATTCGTACTAATGGACCATCCTTACAAGCGAGGGACGTGTACCATTGCAGGAGTATCGATCGCTCAGTACGGGGCACCGCAACAAGTCTGCCTGATGATGTCTCGATGAATAGGCTGGATAATGACTATATTAATTATTACCTACTTAATGAGTATTCAGAAAGGATAAAGTAACCTTTGAACCTACCCTACATTAGCGCACTTTTTATCATTATTCGTTAGAATTCATGTGTCGATTTAAAAAAAAAACCAGTTCGATTCATGAATGACGGTGATCTGAGGTAACAAACATAAAAAAATACAACCGAATTGAGAACCTCCTCCTTTTTGAAGTCAGTTAAAAATTAATTTAGTTCCCACCAAAATGGCAATTGTGTTTTTTGTGAGCAAATTTTTTTTTGATTGACGTCATAATTCTAACTTGACATAATGATTACATACACGCTAAAGAAGCGCAGATTCAATAGTTAGTATAGCCTTTCTGAATCACTCCGTATACTGCTGCGTTCTAAGACTATCATCGCAGATACGAAAGAGATGCAGTATTCTCTCTCATTCTTTTTTGTCGTCAACCAGATGCAACTAGATAGGTGAAACCGTAGGTACCAAGTATTTATAATAACAATACTGACCTTTTTATGTCCCAATGTTCGATACGGGCTTCCATTCATTGCTGGGAATCAGCCCATAGTCCTCAACTCTGGCCTAGTGCGGGCTGATGGACTTCACATGTCTTTCGAGGGGTTCTCTCAAACATACCCACAATTGTCCATACAATTTTATCCCTCATCACTTAGCTTGTGATAATCACGATTTAAAATGAGATTCGAACAGCGGCCTTTGTTACCAGGGAGCGTTCTACTAACATGACAGTCTCTTATTGATTTCTTATATTTACGCGAATACTACACATTGAAATAAAACTACTCTTGCAAGACCTCAAGACACTGTGAGCACTTTCTGCGTAGATTGGACAAACAACAACTAAATATGAAGGTACCTCGTCTCAAACTATGACACTAGGACGTCAACCACCTCAGTCCTCCCGTGACCATGGTTGCTGTAATGATGCCGAAATGTCGGGAACGTAAAACACGTAGAATAAACGCGATAAAATCCGTAAGAGAGGTTTTATTTCAATGGAAGTATCTGCTTACCAAGTATTGCTATACAGAAAATTAATTACTTTTGCATCGACGCAGCGAATAAGCGGTGGTCTGTCTTCATGAATGCAAATGAAATCGTTCGAGAGTTTAATTATCTTAGTCGTTAACGATAGATAAGTAGTACTGCGTATAATAATAATACCCATGGGATAACTTTTTAGTCATACCTTGAAATATGTAGAAATATTAGTGGAGTTTGCTCTCCAGAAATGCGTTTCAATTTCATTGTAAATTGATTAAAACTTCTCAAAAAGACCCTGTTAATACGTAGATCTGAACTGCAGATCATAACAGGCTCAGTGAGTTTGTGCCACAAAGGCGCTAAATATTTGTACCAATTTCTTCCAATCGCTTACAAGCGATGTTACTATAAAAATAACGCTTATCGAACACATTATCTTAGCATTCAGTATGAAGCTTATCGAAAACATTATCTTAGCATTCAGTATGATAATGACCTAACCAACTCTATCCACGAGTACGGACCTATACGGCTAATGCAAACTATATTTAATGTAAGCAATATAATGTTATGTAAACGGTAGTTTCATAGTGTATAGCATAGTTTTATAACTTATTCTTAGAATAATGCCATGACGTGTATTTTGTATAAGAAATACACCTTTGCTTGCTTGAAACTGGAACAAAATACAAACTTGATTATTAAATAAAAAAATATAATATAATGTCGTCAGACGAACACACCAACTATACGATCCCAAACTAAGCAACGCTTGTATTATCGGTATCGTACAATGGACTGGGGATAAAACTAGTATATAAGACTTATATAGATATTAATAATTCATAACTTGGATGCAAATATTCATGCTCATCACACAAAGTTTGTCCTGTACCATGATTCGAACCCTCAAATCTGGGACCCTCGGTGCAGAAGGCAGGGTCACTACCAACTGAGCTGATCAGATCGTCGTAATATATTAATATTAATAAAAAAGTGAAAGTATTGAATCTAGTTAAGGTATTAGTTACTAGCCTTGTGCCTGATCGTAACAAATAGCAACTATTGGAATTTTTAGCCTCATAGAGATAAAATTTCCAAAAATTCGTCCTCTGGTACTCAAGGAATATATCTTCCAAATTTCAAATTTCCAGGTCTACTGGTCTTCGCTGTACGTTGTCTGTTAATCAGCCAAATGGTGTTAAGAATATTATTAAACAGATAGATTAACGTAAATATACCTCTATATATACGAGTATATATGTAAGTAACTACTCTACTTCATAACATGTATTCTGTGTATAATATAAAAATAATAATAAGAAAATACCTCTACCCTATCGACATTTCTCAGCGAATTACATCACTATCGTAGAACTCAGGTGTTCGAGCCAATAGCCACTCGATATAATAGTGCTTTGGCTAGTTCGCTATTACGAGAAACAAATAAAAAAACTTCACTGGATTTCCTTACAATAGAGCCTTGTTATTTTAACTTTCCTTAGAGCTTATAGGAAAAAGGAAGAATAGGATAGTTTTGTGACATGCTAGAGAGATCTAAATGGAAGGTAGTTAAGTTTCCAAGTATTATTTATATTCCCAGAAATCTGACATAAATAAATATTAATTCTGAATTCTTGGAAAAAGGAACATTTGGAAGACAAACATCTTTTTTTAAAATATATTTTTCTAAAACTGCAAATGTGCTTGGAAAACTGAAATAACACACCATCAGACCTGTATTCCTTTAAGGGGTAAGCAAACCATTTACCGATTGCATTTGGTCCCAATATAATAGGGGGTGAGTCCATTGAAATTATATTGGGCACATTCCCAAGGGATAAGAAAACAAAAAACCGACAAGAATTAAAAAATCATTAGTCGCATGTCATTATTTTTTAATGCACTCTAACACTGCACATTACCGTCTCAAATAGTTTAATTTTATATCATTATGTGCCTGTGCCGAGCTAGTCGGATTGTTGAATAGCCCTTTTGTTTTAATTTAAATATTAGCTTAGTTCAGGGGTATTTGTTCAAAGGGTCGTACGTACGTGGGTAGCCCGCAGACGTCTATTTCTGTAGAGTACTCCATCGCCACAACAATGACGTTCTCCCTCAAATAATAAACTTAACGAGTATTAAAGAGATATTTAGTATTGGAAACAAAAGTTATTTTCTTTGTCATTAATTTAAATGTTTAATGGCTTATCTTGCGTATTCTCTATATTTGGATGAATTTCATAAGGTGCTTTTCATTATGATTACTTATCATCAGTGTAATATTGCAGTAGATTTCTGCATGAACTTAAACAATTGGCAATCGGCTTGTCTGCTTTTCCAATTATAAACCAAACAAGTTGATCGATAATTAAAGAAGCCAACAAAAGCGAACTCTTCCGAAATATATTCGATAAGTCGTCATTCATAGCTGTTTACTATCTTACCAGGTCACATGCATTATAGTCGGAGACCATATGAGGCTGAATTTTAGGACAGTTATGAATATTTGTCATTGCTACAAAAAAGCGTGCTTAGATCTTAAAACAAATGGATTACGAGGGTAGCAACCTTTTATGAGCTTAATGAAAAAAGGGGTACAAAAATACATATCAATTTGTGTACCATCTCATTACATCCCAATTTTTATAAGCCAATATAATGAAAATATGATATAGAATATTGCAATATGAATTTGGCTCGTTTGCAGATGCTTTAAAAGCATTTGCCAATAAATTGCATTCGAGGTAAAGCTTGGCTGGTTACCAGACCGAATGCATTATTGAGGCTACGATGCTTTATTTTTTTATTCCTCAACATTCTTAAATTAAATAAACACTGAAAAATATATACCAAATATTATACTAAGGCTGTGTCCCCAGTAGGCAAACTGTTAGCGGCCGACTGAGTGAGCCACAAATTTGTGGCGAACTGAAATTCGAGTGATCTGCGAACTCAGATCAATTTGCGTGCGTCGCAAGCAAACTGTTATGTGTTAGCCGCTTATTTAGGTCGATCGACCGACTGAATTTTCACTGTCAACTGTCCACATGACAGTTTGCGGCAAACGGACTCACTACGCCCGGCGAACAAGCATATCGCCGCCGCCGACTGGAACTGGTTTTGCTGTCAGTCGGCCGCTCACTGAATCAATCGGCGCGCGCAACACAGCAAACTGCGTAGAGTGAGCGCAAACTAGCAAACTGTGAACACTCCATTTCAAATATATGGAAGGGCGTACTAGACCGATACGCCGCTAACTCAGTCGGCCGCTAACAGTTTGCCTACTGGGGACACAGCCTAAGTCTCTTTTACTTGTCAGATGACGTCAGAGCGTAAAACCCAAACAACTTATATTATGATCCACTTATGAACTTATGAACACTTATGAACCACTACCGTTCACAAAAATACGAACCCCAAATTCATAGAATTGAATAAAGATGGCATTAAAACGTTTTAAAGAATAAAATGGATTAAAATTTTCTCAGATTTTTGGGGTAATGTTGGTGCTATATTATGTTGGTGCTATATTAATCCTCGAATACTTGAGTGATTACGATTGACAAGTATATTAATAATAGAATATAATAATATACCTGGTATAAATTATCTATGCCCTATCGGTATTCCCATTGATTATCTTTATATATTTCATCATTGGGTATTCCGAATGGTAGATATATGACTGTGTTGTTCATCAACAGTTAAATAAAGATACATCTCCGTCTTAATCATCGTAATATTATATCCATAGAAGGACAAGATATTACGCCCTTGGCTTCGGTTCAGAAGCAGACGAGCAATAATTATGTTTTAGCTGATGGTAGAAAATTATGTTTTAGCTGATGGTAGAAAATTATGTTCTAACTGATGGTAGAAAATTATGTTCTAGCTGATGGTAGAATTATTTTCAGCCAACTATTTTTATACAATGTATATGTAGCCCTTTAAATTATAAATTACAGATAAAAAAGATTAAAAAACGATTATTTTCGAACGTACATATTTTTTTTGTAGAATCGGAATCCCGAAAAGGTTATAATCAAATCGATATTATAATCGATTTTTAAACTCTCTGAAACAACTTCGGTGATTGAATTGAATGAAGCCGTGTATGATTGTTTTCCTTCTAATTAATCGTAAAGGACTTATTTGAGAGATATGAGGTATGGATATTTAAAAGAAAATGTCGGTATATAAGTGGCCGGTCTACTCCAATTTTAGGGTGTACCATTAAATGGCCGAGGTGAATTGAACGAGTAATCTCTATTAAGTACCTACGCGAAATGACGACGCTAGGGTAGCAGGGGTTTGGTTGTCCTCAGTCGCGATAACAGCGTAATAAATCGACTTAATAATTTAATACCGTGTAGATACTATGGTTGAAAGATTTGTCGCTCAGTGTATGTAGTAACAGGATGTCAGACATGAGTGATACTGTTTTTAAGGAATTATATTTACGCACGTAGCCCACAAAAACAACGTATATTTTACAACCTATCGTCTTGCGATAGTCAAAGTCAAAGTTAAATCATTTATTTCGTATAGGCCTACGGGGGCACTTACAAATTGTCATTACATTTTTTTTTCTTAAGTCTACAACCGGATCGGAACGCGACCTCGACCGATAGGTTGTAAAATATACGTTATTTTCGTGGGCTACGTGTGCTTTTACAACCCGTTTTTAAAATGTTCCGCCTTTTACAGAATGGTTGCGAAAAAAAGTTTTGAATGGCGCGACAATCGCTGAACTTTCAAAAGACGTAGAAGGTTTTCCAATAAATCTTATCGAGGGGAAGTAATCGCTGTTTATAAGGTAAGTAGCTCATAAAGTTTCGTGATTGACGTGCTTGATTAACAACAATGGAACAAGAGAATATAGGCACCTACCTGTGTTGTATTTGAAAAAAAAACAAACATTGAAAATGGAACAACATAGCGACAACTGGGGTTCATGCTTTTTTATGGCTTAAGTATAATTATTATTTATACATCTTTTGCAATTACATACATGTGGGATTGATATTATGTGGAGTGCGGTGGTACGAAGGACAGGGATGAATGAACGGTAGAACGGATGTATGAGTGAAGGGGAGGATGTATGGCTGCCGCCGAGAGCGCCTAACGTTTTTAGAATATAGGAAGTTGTAAACATTTAAGTAATAAGAATAAAACGCAGAAAAATTACGCAAATTGTTTACTCTGTACGAGACCACACACTATATACATTCTGTAATAACCAATCCCACTAATATAAATGTGAAAGTTTGGATGGATGTTTGTTACTCAATCACGCCAGAACGGCTGAACGGATCTGGATGAAATTTAGCACAGAGATAGATTATAGTCTGGAATAGCACATAGGCTACTTTTGTAGGTTATAGGTGGGTTTATTGAGGTACCGCGGGTGGAGCCGCTGGAAAAATCTAGTAAACATAAGTACTAAAGCATAAATTAGAAAAAGTACCCAGCTGTAGGGCCATGACGTAACCAACATAAGACAGCGCGTGTGCGACTGTAGAGAGCACGAACTCTCCCACAATGGCTCTACCAAACATAAATACCGAATATTATCAACAATATCTATGAATACTTTTTGGGGTCGAGTCACCTTCGTCCGTAGGAGAATTAAGTACCCTCGAGATACCCTACACGTGACCCTGGGTGGTGCCAACCAGGTAACAACTCTACTGGTGGTAGGCTTCGGCCGTGGCTAGTCACCACCCACTGAACAAAGCCATGTCGCCAAGCGGCCTAGCCGTGTTCCGGCATGATGTTCGGTGTTGCCACTCATGGATGGCGGGTCAGATCAGTTGCGCTGCATGTGCCTAGTGAATGTAGCGTCTCGATCTACTGCCGCCTTCCTACCTAGGCAAGTATGCTCCATCGTAGATCTCATCGTCACTTACCATCAGGTGAGATCGAGATCAAATACTTGGCTAGAATGTAATAAAAAAAAAAAAAAATACTCTTCTATTTTTTTTTTAGTTATGGGGTGTAATTATAATGTTGAACTTCAGTATTTTCATGGCTGCACATAGAGTTCTAGAACTATTCAAACGGCCGCCATTCGCATTCAGTCACCTGAAATGCAAATCCAACAAACCCAGTAAACTTTTATAGCGGTAAAACTAAAAAAAAACATACCTGCAAATGGCCGACTCGAGCCCGGAGCTAGTAAAAGAGACCTGCGGAATGAATTTAAAATTATGTTTTTATTTTTATACTTGCTTTAACGCTAATTGGGTTACGTGAGGTTTTTGATATTGATATAGGAGGGCTTTTAAAATATTATTTGAACCGTACTTTTATATGATATTATTAAAATTGCGAAGTATAATTCTATATATCTCACGAACTCTATAGTATTTAAATGACTAGGTTAATTTAAGTGACCAGGTTAATTTAAGCGACTAGACTAATTTAAGTGACTAGACTTAATTAAGTGACCAGGGCAATTTAAGTGACTTGACTGAACAAAAATCAAGTTTGTTTTACTTTTTCCTGAAATGTATTTGTAATAAGTCTAAGATCTGCTAAAATTGACATCTAAGATCTAAAAAATATTCAAACAGTTATAATAATAGCTAAAATGTTTCTGCTCCTTAGCGAGCTCTTCAAGATTTCGGGTAATTAAAGGCATCTGTAGGAAATAAAATTACTGACGAATCAATCAACTTAGAAGCCCCATCATCATCCAAATTTCAAGTGAATTTCAAAGAAATAAAATATCACTGCTCACCTCGTTAAAACTTCCACAATGAACCAATTAAGGTTTACCTAACTGGCACTCAAACAAAAGTATGGAATTGCCTATTGCGATTGAGCTATCGAAACTTGAAGAAATCGATTTCTCATTCCACACCCAATCTTTGTATGGAGTTGGATATTTAATCTTATGAATTGTTTGCTTTAAACTAACTTGAAAACTAAAACACTTAGAATTAGTAAGTGAAAAAGTTTTGAATTTGAGAGGATTTTCGTACGTTACATAAGCGCAAAGAAGTTCAAACATCAAAGATTATCAGTACGGTTTTTATACGGTCATGTCAATTACCTGACTAAGAAAGATAGCAAGCTATAAAAAAATAGGTAAGCAAAAACCGTCTTCAAAAAACTAAAAGGCAAAAATAATCGAATCTAAAAATCTATCTTGTCTAACTAAATCTAATATGTAACGAATGTGAGGTTGATGAAAATACCAAAATCGCTATATATTTGAGGAGTCCTCTCAATTCCTCATGGATCCCATCATCAAAACTAGATTTTGATATAAATGTGATATATGCAGAAGTATATCCTTTCATTAAAAAATATATTTTCCGAATCGGTTTTAAATGACGGAGAACAGAGAGAGAGGTAACAAATAAAAAAATACATCCGAATTGAGAACCTCCTCATTTTTTTACCGACTTAAAAAAATAGAAGGTACTCAATTTGATTGTATATTTTTTTTTAAGTCGATTAAAAATAGACGACATACCAAAAGGACATACTATTTAAAAGGACAAGGACAAGTAGAGTAAGTAGACAAGGCCTTAGCGAAAATACCAGCAAATACTCCACCATTTCCAACATACCTGTCTCTGTAGCAATACCCCTGTAACCTTATCAACATATTCACACGAGACAAACTTTATACCCATCGAAGCAGGGATAAGGTTATGCAAAACAAGACTGATATCCAAGGAAACAAGTAACAACAGGGTATAAAATCCCTAACGTTACATAAACCACGTCGATAAAGACAAAAACGTAGCGTTACGACTTTCTGTGTTTCTGAGTCAGATTTGGAAGGCGGCCGAAGAGCTCGCTTGGGGTTGACAGAAATCAAGGTAACGTTCGTAGAATGAGTCTCCAGTGAGAGCGATAAAAGCGTTCGTGAATTAGAAAAAAAAACATTTGCTTTTTAATTGACATAATCTATACATATAAATAAAATTGGAGTGTCTGTTTGTAATATTAAAATAACCGCTTTCTACTAAGTGCATTTGGATGTATACTCGGTACCTATACCAAAACAATTTTTTTTACAATTTTTGTCTGTCTGTTTGTTCCGGGTAATCTCTGAAATGGCTGGACCGATTTTGACGGGACTTTCACTGGCAGATAGCTGGTGTAACAAGGAGTAACTTAGGCTACTTTTATTTTAGAAAAAATAATAGGATCTCATGAAAAAAAAATAAAACCAATGTTGCAGCGCTGCGCCTGATTAAGGTTGATAGCAACAACCTGCAATGCATCCCGCGGTTGTGTGTTTGTTAAATACCACGCGGACGAAGTCGCGGGTAACAGCTAGTATAAATATATATAAGGTGAATTCGCATCATCGTCATCGCTGATGTGAAACACCGTCGCTCCACGAAGTCTACAATCTGTGAACATGTACAAGATCGCACCCCCGATTATATCAGATTTGATAAGCCAACGATCCTCGCAAAAGAACACCGATTCCGACCAAGGATGATACGCGAGGCTATTGAAATTAAAAAACATCCTAATTCCAATAGGGAGATTGCCAAGTAGGTTATAAAAATAACATTCCCAAAGATATAAATCAAATTATTAGACATTTAAAGAATATCACCCTGTACTGAGCTCATGTCCAAATGCTACTGGTTAAAATTACTAAACGCTAGATTACGCATTTATCGCGTTTTTATATATAAATTAATTTTAATTTACTATCTACAATATATATATTAAGTGAGTAATCTCCGCTACTCGCTTACATTGAGAACACAATAAAGGTAAGGTCTCAGGAGAGCGCTCTCATTTTCTTATTGCAGAGAGTTTTTCCATCAAATCGGTGCCCTTTTTGTCAGGCCCTTTTTGTGAATTGTACCCAAAGAACAATGGGGACATCTTGGGCGTGCACGCGGCTTCGTGTTACACCCAAATATATTAAAATTACCTTATTAACATAATAATATTAAAGAAGTAAGCGGACGACCCAATTGGTAAAGTTAGTAGTGATAATCTTAGCTAGTTTCTGTGCTGAGGGTCCCGGACTCAAATCCTGGTAAGGGCAAACTTTGTCCATGACGTCCGTGACTCGGGTACAAACATTCGTGCTCATCACACGAATGTTTATGTCGCGACCACGCTTATACTATGGGCCTCATAAGAAAGCTCAAGGTCGCTCCACGGGCCACGGAGAGAGCTATGCTCGGGGTTTCGCTACGCGATAGAATCAGAAATGAGGAGATCAGTAGACGAACTAAATTAACCGACATAGCTTAAAGAATTTCAAAGTTAAAGTGGCAGTGGGCAGGGCATAAGCACGTAGAACCGATGGCCGTTGGGGCAGAGAGGTTTTAGAATCGCGACCACGAACCGGAAGACGTAGTGTAGGCCGGCCCTCGACAAGGTGGACCAATGATATCAGACGCGTAGCAGGAAGCCGGTGGATGCGAATAGCGGAGGACCGTGATGGGTGGAAATCATTTGGGGAGGCCTATGTCCAGCAGTGGACGCCTTTCGGCTGATAGAATAGAATAGAACACGAATGTTTGTACCCGAGTCATGGACATTATTGTATACTGGGATAGACCCTAGTCCATTTAACGGTACCTACTCAAGCGCTGTTTAGTTTGGAACCGTACAGTTGGTGTGTTCGTCTGGCGATATTATTTTGATATCATGCGGTGTACCATGCTCCACTCCTAATTAAGAGCAACTCTATCGTCATTTAGTGTTATACATCGGGATGATAAACAAAAGCTGAACATGATTGAATCGAGTCTGCAGCTAACTTCTAGCTGTATCCAGACCAACCGCGCAGCTCCGTGTCATACACTCACTTTCAGGTTCAACTAAGTGAGTTTTTTTGTTCGCTATTACATGTCGGTGTTACAAAAGCTCACGTTTTTATTTCACCTGAATATTCTAAAACATAATTATGATAAACCTTTATTGGTGCCCTTAGGAATGGCACAACTTTGTTCCTTTGTTTTTCATACGAAATTATTCCTTATATCTTTTGGCTGTATGTGTCACAATAGTACCGAAGCCGTAAAATGTTCGGGGAAAGTGTGTGTGTGTCTCTACATTTATGTTAATGATTAAAAAAAATTCAGTCGTTTGTGGAATAAATCGTTTTTCTCAATCATCTTTCGGGACTTACTTGGGATACGTAACTCTTTTTGCATATACTAATTTCTGTAGTTATGTTATTTTTTTTGTCTAGCTATATAATGGTCGAGCCATAAAACATGTCATTTTTGGTACCTATTCTGCTGGACTTGTGCCATATTTTTGCAAGATATTTATTGGACTGATGGTATTTTAACCCAATGCAATATGATGCGAGCGTATTGCCTTAATAGTTTGACCAACTTAGCCATTATTTTAGTTATCATCTAAACGTCTAATTGTTGAAACTGTTTAAACGAGTAGAGTCACCTATCAGCCTGTTCACACTTGATTAGTCAATCATTATATTATGCAATATGCACACCCAGTCTTCCGCGAATTGAGTTAATCGTCGATAAGTAACGCTTTATTTATGGAAAGTTAACCTACTCAATATTTCTATACAGTTTTATCGCCAGACCAACACACTAACTGTACGGGCCCACACTTAGCAACAGTTGTATTAGGGTACCGTACAATGAACTAGGCGAGAATCCAGTATTTAATCCTTATAAAGGTAATTAAACATCCATGACTTGGGTACAAACATTCATGCTCATCACACAAAGTTGGGTCTCTACCGGGTTTCGAACGCGAGACCCTCGGCACAGAAGGCAGGATCACTACCAATTGAGCTAATCAAGTCGTCAAACTAAATAAATATGTGTAAGTATAGCTTTTAATGTTATATAACCAAGTCATTTTATTCTTTTAACGCAGTTATATTTCATTTCTGTTGAACTTAGAAAACAATTGTCTCGTAAGACACGGTTTAACCAATTTCTTATCAGGCAATACCAGCAATTGGCGACACTCCAAATAGATTCTTGGGAGATGTAAGGAATACTATTCTATAACCTATGTTATATAGGCAGCATACGGACTTGGGGGCGACTTGGGGGGATAATATCGTGGCAATTAATTTCTTTCCTATTAACATTTTCACACTCATTTCAAAATATCTTAATTTTAGGCATATATCACACTATTGAAACGGGTTTGAATCCTGGTAGGGACAAACTTTGTGTGATGAGCACGAATGTTAGTACCCGAGTCATGGATGTTTGATATCTATCTAAGTATTATATACTGAGTTCGCCCTCAGTCCAATGTACGGTACCCATAATACAAGTGTTGCTTAGTATGAGACCGTATAGTTGGCGTGTTCGTCTGACGTTCGTCTAAAACCGGGCTGAAGCTGTAAAGGTAAACATCGGCCGACAGCATAACCAATATTAAAAACAAATAAATAAATAAAGAAATTGAAATAAAACTATTTTTAAGGATTTTATCGCGTTTATTTTTTCGTTTTTACGTTCCCGACGTTTGGTAAAACGACGTAAAAGTCGACGTAAAAAAACGAAAAAATAAACGCGATAAAATCCTTAAAAATAGTTTTATTTCAATGTGTAGTATTCGCGTAAATATAAGAAATCAATAAATAAAGAAATGTTGAGAATTTATATTCTTTCGTATGCGTTGACATTTTTATCCTAAATGCGTTGTAGTAAAGAAATATTTATGTGTTTGCTTCATCTTGTAAATGTTTGAAGGCGACATTACACATTTCTCCCCGTATGTTTATAGGAAGGTCAGACTATAAACCTACTTCTAGGCTTAGACGAAGAAATAATGTAGACGGAGTGTCGCAAACCACATATCGAAGCACAAATATTTTTTAACAAAAAAAAGCGTCTCCAAAAAACTAAAAAGCAAAAAATAATCTAATCTTAAAATCTACCTTGTGTAAATAAATCAAATATTTAACGAATGTGAAGTAGGTGCCAAACAAACAACTGAGTCGAGTATTGCCGGCCCGCGCCAAGGACTACATCTACAAATTGGTGCACGCACCTCGTTACTGAGTATACTTTTAATATTCTTTGTCGGTTGAATAAAAATGATACCCATCTGGAAATATATCCCTTCAAAAAAAAATCTCCAAATCGGTTCATAATTGATGGAGTTCTGAGGTAAAAAACATAACAAAAAAAAATACAACCGAATTGAGAACCACCTCCTTTTTGAAGTCGGTTAAAAATACCAAGCCGATATGTGTAGTACACGCGAATTCGACTACGCCTATACTTATTATTTCTTCGTCCGAGATCATCATAATAAAAACTTTCTCGCGTAAGGCCTCCGGTCCATTGAACGAGAAGATGATACCTTCTCGCCCATATATGATTGTATTGCTTCAATCGTACGGATTCCTGTGAACATTTCTCTGCTGCGCAACTATTTGTATAGCAGTGGTAGCCAAGTTGGAAAACGCTTGTCTCGGTAACGAGGATCGCAGGTTCAAACCCCGGCTCGCACCTCTTAGATTTCTGGATTTCATGTGCGAATCTCATTTTCAACCACGATTATCACTTGCTAAACGGTGAAGGAAAACATCGTGAGGAAACCCGCATGTCTGAGAGAACCCCTCGAAAGATGTGTGATGTCCGCTAACCCGCACTGGGCCAGCGTGGTGGACTATGGCCTGATCCCCCTCGCATTGAAGGGAGGCCCGTGCCCAATAGTGGGACATTAAAAAGGGCTGTTATTATTATTATTATTATAACTATTTGTATGTTTAATAAATTTGTATGAATTAAAACACAAAACATAAATGTTAGGTTATATTTTTATAGTGACGCTGCAGGGGTAAGCAAGCCATTCAAAGGTCCTGGTATAGTCCTTATGATGAGGGAGACAGCTTGTCCCTACCAGGATTCGAGCCCGGGACCCTCGGCGCAGAAAGCAGGGTCACTACTAACAGCGCTAATCGGGTCATGAGTTTGTGACACTTTTAAATTATTATGGTTTTTTTTATTATTACATTATAGGCAAGTATTTGATCTCGATCTCACCTGATGGTAAGTGACGATGAGATCTACGATGGAGCATACTTGCCTAGGTAGGAAGGCGGCAGTAGATAGAGACGCTACATTCACTAGGCACATGCAGCGCAACTGATCTGACCCGCCATCCATGAATGGCAGCACCGAACATCATGCCGGAACACGGCTAGGCCGCTTGGCGACATGGCTTTGTTCAGTGGGTGGTGACGAGCCACGGCCGAAGCCTACCATCAGTAGATTTGTCACCTGGTTGGCACCACCCAGGGTCACGTGTAGGGTATCTCGAGGGTACTTAATTCTCCTACGGACGAAGGTGACTCGACCCCAAAAATTTTTACATTTTTAAATTTAAATTAACATAATTCATAGCCATAATTAAACGCATGCCAATCATTCTAAATAGAATATCAACACAACGGTACAAAACATGTACGAGAATAAATCTGAAATTGATAGGAAGTTCAATTCAATTCAATTTTAAGGTTAAATGGCTTATAAGTTGAAACTATTATCTTAAAATTCAATCACTTATCAGCAAAAATCATATCAAACTCAATAAAAACACTACAGCAATAAACCAGCCTCATAATAAATGAGTACATTTTAAAATTAAATATCATCTAAATTGTTTCCAATTTTACAATACATGTGTACCGGGATTAAATTAAGGGAACATTACCCAATTTCACTCGAACGCCGCAGTCCGGCACTCGCATAAAGGCGTAAAGGTTATGCGTCATTTTTATGTGCGGTTTCGGGGGCTGTAGCCAAATATTTGTATTGTCTGTGGACGAGTAACGCGTATTTTTCAGATTTACGCTCCACCCTTTTCTATTAAGGCCGAGTGCCCTCGTAAATAAAATCAGAGTTTTTTTTTATGGAATTCCTTAAAGCTTGACGGTGGATATTCTTGGCATATGTGCGTTATATTGTTTTTATTCTACTATAGGTACATGGTTATCAATACGCACGCTTAATAATAGACTGACCGATTAGGGTTTAAGCCCAAAGTGAGATAAGCACACAGATAGATTTATTCCAACGTTATCTATCCCCAATCTCAGAATTTTTACGATATCTTATTCCTAGACTGAGTAACGAATATGTTGTCTTTTTTACTTATACAAATTTTGGCAAAACTTTTAACATGAAAGTGACATAAATCATAATGCGTCTGAGATTGCGACAGTCAACTCGCGGTGCTTTTATATTATAGTGACCCATTCATGTTTCTGAACTTAAAAAACGTAAAACATAAAAATAATATGTTATTATTTTATCAAGTATAGACTTATAACATAAAAGAGAAAGGGTTTTAGTGAAATTTTTAATAAAATACAGACATATAACAAAAAGTGTCATCACTAGTACAGCAATATATCATTGATTTTATTAATAAACAGACGTATCTCAGGGACAACATTTTAAAAGCTATAAATAATAATAAAATTTCTTCAAAATTACATTTTAGTATCAATAATTACTTAATCAAGTATTCTTACAATACATCATTTATTATTATTACGCTATTTTCATTGAGATATAAGTAATAATGTCAGACAAGTTGTAAATGACAAAACGTTTTTGCGATTTCCCAACAAACAGCTTTTTTGAGTTAGGTCAGTCTATTAGTAAGCGTGCGAATAGAGCATTATGAATGCAATTGGTACTAGCTAGACATCGACGGCCTTATTAATAAAAATAGACTAAAGCAAGATTAGCTTCATTCTAAGTATTAAGGAAATATTAGTAAAATTCAGTATTAATAAACATGCAGTAAGAAGATAGTAAGCTAATCCAAATCTTCTCTCGCAGTAAATTTTAATCGTCGCGGCACGTCGTTTTACGTCCGAATACGCATGTAATAAGATGACATATGTCTAATAACCTAACCTATATTCGCTATATATATTCCTTCGAATTTCATTTTCTAAAGAAAGCAGATATTAATTAGTTCTTTGTGCAAATAAAATAGATGGAGATTATTTTATTGATGACTTGAGCGTGATGGATGAAATTAATGAGATCAAAAACCGGATTAATGAGACATGTGAAATTGTATAAAGTTCGTAATAATCCTGTGGAAGAGTTTCAAGAAGCTGAATTGAAATATGTGTTTAGATTTTCTCGATCTACTGCTGTTTTTATCATTGACATGGTAATAAATGATTAAACAGGTGATGCAAGAGGTGGATTTATACCACCTCATCTGAATGTTTTAGCTGCAATAAGAACATGGAGCCGTGAAGAGATTCAAGTGATCCTCTTGTAATTTGGCCAGTTATGAAATAAAACGTATTGAATAAGAATAACTATTATTTATTAAACACAAAGCTGGTATTTCTATAAAGTGAAAAGTAAAATAGTCTTGTCATTCTGATTTCTGCTCATATATAGAATCCAATTTCTGAATCATTTCACATGTGTTTTTAAAATTTTTTACAAGCGCTATTTGCTTAAAATCCATGGATGACGTAATAAAATTATGTACATCGCCAATCCATCTTTTTCATCCGTTTCTGGCTTATTTTATATCAATGCCTTTCGCCTTTAATGCGCTCTTTATTTGGAATTTCTACTATAGTTATTTACATTAAATCTTTCCATACTCATCGTTGCCGTTTCCATTTTCCACCATCGGCATATACTTTCAAGATATCTTTTGGCTGGTGGACATGACTTGGTAATAAATATAAACTATACGCATAAGAGACGGTGTTTATTACTCATAAAACTAAGAAAACACAAAACAAACATTCAAAATTACTATTTAAAAGATATCAGATGATCGCGATTTTTTTAATTCTCAAATTCTCTTTCTAGTTTGGCACACTAGTTTTTCTTTGTGTATATCCATTAGAATTGCAGGTTCTTGTTCCGGCATTTCCACACATCTCACGTGTTCTACGTCTTTTAAGTTTTTCTATGGCGTATTATGCTGCTTACATAGTATTGCAAATCCGATCTGTAAATAACAACCAGTTTAAAATATAATATTGATTAATTGATAAACGAAGCAAGTTTAGGACAACTAGCAGTAGGTTGTATTATATTGAGATATCTGAGTTTATTTCCAATAACAGGCGTATATTTTTAACCACGGTAAAATATTTGCTGAAACAGTAAAAGGCATTTTCAGTAACAACCAGGGTACCAATAATTAAACACACCTAGATATGATTTACCCTCTCTCCTTCATCCCAGCTAAGGGAGTGACGGCGTTTTGTGTTCATTTTCAAGTCAAAAACCTGAAACATCTTATTTTTCCACCGAAAATACGAAAAACACAAACAACGACTCTCGCGATTTGAAACTCAAAATATTGTCTGTCACTGTGATTAATGTCATCACCAAGCATTGAGTTCATTTCAAAGAGTATATAATCACTATAGTTCATTTGGTTCATTCACTAACATACTTTTTTACTTTTAAAATGTATGGGTTGCCATAGCGAAGGCGTTTATTCCGGTGTAAGGAATGTATTGTTTTTCCGAGGTTACTCCATGTTTATTAATAGCATTTTAACTACGATGTCAAACCTCCGTAACTCAGAGATTTACAAATCCAAGTGTAGGTTCTGATAATGTTTGGAATAAGCGATTTTTATTAATAAGGCCGCTGACATTTTAATTATTATTTTAAATGGTTGCAGTGACATCACTGACGTGCACGCCAATTCTTTATACGAGTTCAAACAGTTTTTTTACAGTAAGGTGTAACTAGCTCATAAATATTATTATTGTAATACATATTATATAAGTAGTGTCTATAGATGTAAGTAATTAGTGCATGTGGTGCTTACTTATAAGGGATTGTTACGTTTAGCAAATAAGCAAATAATGAGTATATTAATAAGTGAATCAGTGTAAACAATCGTTTGTAAGCCAAATAATTAAATAAATAAATATCAACTAATTTACATACATATTAGAAAGATTATTCTAATATGCGCAATTAAATTGCGCAATTCTCTTATTTTAATCTGTAACAATTAATGAAGCCTAACTCTGTTGAATTTGAATGTTATAAATTACAAAATCTCGATGGATTTGTGAAAAAAGATATTTTTACTTTTGTAACTAGTCTAGACTAGACATATTTTTAACGAAAAATATTTTTTTGCTGTAACGTTCGAATACGAATATAATAAAAAAAAACATTCTAGATTTAAATAAGTATTCACAAACACCAAATTTAAAAACTATATTTTTTTATATCTGTTCATTTCGTTTAATACATTTTAATTTATTATATAATTTCGATCTCAAAATTTATATAATAAGTTGTCTGAGAAATACGTACCATATAAAAAGCATTTATAATTCCAGACCAACTTCCATCCATATTACAATGCCAAATAATGAATCCCAGCTTTTATTGTTACTTAATACCTCACCGCACATCCAAGTTGGGAAAGTTAGCCAATTATAACTTGGCATGACTTAGCCGACGTAATAAATTTAACACAGGTAAGTTTATTTGAGAATTTATTTCGTGAATGTGTAAAACTGTGGATGGAGAACTATTTTCATCCACAGATAATATACATTACATATTATTATTAGTTTCTAACTACGCTCGCGTTTCGTATGAAAGCACTTTACTTTTTTGCCCATCCTGGAGGATTTCTTCCATTCGCCGGGGTAAAAAGTATTGTATTGTATTGGCTCAATTCTGCTTATTTAAATAAAATGACATGCAATTGCCATGGCAGTGACACACTATTCAGGTTCCATTACGACTGTGACAGATTGGCTAGTGTGATAAAACTTCAATGTCGTCTCGATGGCGTCTCACTTCGGTGTCAATGGTTGTGTGTCGACTGCTAGAAACGTCAGATAACTAAATAATTAAATGACAGTTGAGTGGCTGGTCAGTGGAAAGCTAGTGTTCTTAAAAAACTAGTAGGTAGACTACCAAATGTCTAAGATCATTCAATCGACACGCTATCGACACTCCACTGAAGCGTTTGTCAAACAATCTACAAAAATATAACTAAATATAGTAGTTTTTCCGTGATGCGTAGTCAGACAGACAGACAAGGAATCCAAAAATGGCGGGTTTGAAAATAAACTCGTAGTCTAATATGTATACAGCGTGATTCAGAAAGGGTATACTTAGACTTGAACCTGCACTTCTTTAGCGAATTTGTAATAATTGTGTGAAGACATAATTAGGGTGACGTCAATTAAAAAAAATATTTGTTTTAAAAATCACAATTGTGTTGGTTTTTTTGCTTTATTCGACATATCGAACTTCAGACTTTAAGTAGTCTTAAGAAATGTGCTAAGGAAGCCCAGAGTCCAGGGTTAGTACCTATACCCATTCTGAAACACCTGTGTAGATAAAATCAAAATGCAGTGTAAGAATATTTTTTTAATCCGTGTCTCCAATTGACATAAATGCAATGTTGCCAATATAGGAAGGTTTAGTTAGCTACACCCTCCCACCTTGACAACATTGCATTATTACGCGACAAGTTACAAAAAATAAATGTACCTGCTCCAACATCTTTCCTCGAAACCATAACGACTTACATTTAATCCCATTTAACAATAAATATTCGTAAATCCCATGATCATTTGTCCTTTCTCGGGGCGACTATTGTTAATCCCGCAGTCTCTATTGTTACTGCTTTAAGTCTCAAAATGGCGTAGCTGTTGGGTGATTAGTGATTTATTGGCAAGTTTTGAACACCAGTGACGACTGTTGCAATGTCAGTCAGTGTTCGATCGTTGATCAGTTCGGTTCTATTAACAAGGTGGTGTTGTTGAAATTTGTTGGAGCCATTGTGTTTGTCTTGGGATTTTTCGTAGCAGGTTTGTTTAACTTTATTTCATTGTATGTAGATTATTGTTTTAATGTGTGAATCAATTGCGACTCGGTATGAATGTATATATATCGGTTTTGAAATTGCTGCACTATTCTGAAATTAGTCTGCATCTATGGCAGCGCGAATTCAGCGCTGAGGAGACTCCTTTATTCGGCAACAGCGTCTAATCCGCGCTGCAACAAATTCATTTTTGTATATAGGTAGTTGGAACTGCTAAATGCAACATGGCTGTTTTAGGAGCTTAGTTTATTTTTTGTCATCTACATTAATTTCAATGCCATTAGGACTTGCTAAAGTGCAATACGTATTCATGTCTTTGCGTCTTCGGTATCATTTTCTTGAGTGGATGTTGAATCATAGTCCCAGTATTCTAGTCTGTAGGAATATCACGGACCAGACCAATAGCAGGTCACAGATTGGGATAAATATAGGTACTTTTATGAATGTTTATCTCCTTTTGTAGCAAACCAACATTAGCATTGTCAAAAAACCCACCTCGCTAGTCGATTTCGTGACTATAGTTATAGGCAGAAACTAGACAAGAAACTTTATAGTCACCAAAAACAAAACACGCCCGCGAGACTTAAAATTTTTTAATGCTTTTTGTTTTTTATCAGTTCTTTAAGATCATTTGTTGTTGTTAAGTGCATTGTACACACAATGTACTGTTAAACACTCCACAAAATATTTGAAATAATTTGTTTCAACCATCGTTTTGGGTAACCACAATTTATTTGGGGACTCCTTAACTGTATAGTTTATCAGCATATTGCTAACAGGCCTTAAGTAGAAGAGGATGTTAAAATGTTATTTACTAACAATTTGCTATTAAGTTTGGTTCCAACACTTTTATTTCGTTACCTGAAAGTCTGAAACCTAATCCCCCTAAAGGTATCCGAATACAATAGCAGGTACAATATACTGTTCCATTGTTATTATTATCTCTGTACCTGCGTAGACTAGTTATTATCATTTCTATAATGTGCTTGTGATATTTTGCCGCTAGCCCTAGACCTCCTAATGACATGTCCAGGCTTCGTGACCTAGTATTATTATTTCAAACATGTATCTCATGTACTTCATTAGCATCACCATCCACAATTCATGGCTGTTTCTCTTGCATTAATTGGCTCTCCAAATCCTATAATAAATATCAATATTTTCTACGCAACCATTTTTCCGATTCCTCTTTTGTTTTGGGCTCTGCTTTTAATCTGCTCATAATCTACGATTATGCTGTTTACTGATATCCTAAGAAAGTAGCCATTTTTTAGATTTTTTTAAGCTTCAGACTGTCCGTAGCAGTCGTACAGGCGTTAGAATGACAACTGTTTTTTTTATCTGACTTCATACTCATCACATCTTTCACATACTTTTTTTTTATCTCCGTCTATACTATTTTTATCTGAAGAGGAAATAGTATAGACGAAGTGTCGCGAATAATATATTGAAAAACCAAGCCGATTCGTATAGTACACGTTAGTTTGCGTCTACGTAAGGTCGCAATTCGCGTGTACTACGAATATCGGCTTGGTCTTTTGTGTTTGAATTTGTCACTCCCGACACACCGTCCGTATTATTTCCGTCTTGAGACAGTATTTTTTAATTGACCCTCCGAAGCAATAATTTATAAAAAAATGATGATTTTCTTCCAATTTTTACAAATGATTTGTGAGCGTCCTTTAATTCACAATCAATGCTGCCTTTGACTGCTTTTGAGCTTCCAAAACAATTGATTTACAGAGAAAAGGACTTAAAACATAATCAGTATTTCAAGGAATCTCCTTACTTCAATTTACTTACGAATTTTACTGGTAGTAGGCTTCGGCCGTGGCTAGTCACCACCCACTGAACAAAGCCATGTCGCCAAGCGGCCTAGCCGTGTTCCGGCATGATGTTCAGTGTTTGCCATTCATGGATGGACCAGACCAGTTGCGCTGCATGTGCCTAGTGAATGTAGCGTCTCTGTCTACTGCCGCCATCCTACCTAGGCAAGTATGCTCCATCGTAGATCTCATCGTCACTTACCATCAGGTGAGATTGATATCAAATACTTGCCTATAAGGTAATAAAAAAAAAAAAATAATAATAATAATTCGTGAGAGTGTGTAGAGGTCCTTATAGTTATAATACTCACATTTCTGATAAAACCTTATTGTATTCTTTATCTTCTAACCACTGGACTAAGCTACTACTATTATTATATTAACCAGGGATAAACTTATTTTTTTTCCATAATCTTATTATTTATATGTACACCTTGCTCAAATAGTTTTAAATAAAATCACGTGCTGCCATCACCAATCTAATAAAAAAAATACTAACATCATAGTAAGAACTGGGGTACCATCAAATTTAGTAGTTGTTTACGGTCGGATGTGTGCAGAAAGTGCTCACTGTGTCTTGAGGTCTTGCAATGGTGCACTAGATTTTGGATTTAATTCTATTAATTACTGGATCCCAAGACGGTTGCAGGTTTCATTTCAATATGTAGTCTGTAGTATTCATTTCAATATGTTATATAACGTATCGATAAGCCAAATCAAATGGTTATAATATGGTTATAGAGCCTCTATTACTATAAATGTTAACCACTAAAATTACAACCGTTAGCAGCCATTAACACACCTTACGACTTGGCTATGGTTGACAGTTATTGCACCCGTTAAGAGGGCAGGCCGCCCATCACCCAGCTCTATAATAACTAGATAATCGCAATATAGGTAGAAGCTTATGATAGAATATAGGCAGGCATTACAGTATATTATTACAATAAACTGGCTTCCACCCACGGTACCTCGAATAAACTTAGCCTATAGGACTCAAGGATAATGTAGGATCATATTAGTGAATGAAGCAGTGATAGCCAAGTTGGTAGAACGCTTGCCTCAGTAACGAGGAGCGCAGTTTCAAACCCCAGCTCGCACCTCTGGGATTTCTGGATTCCATGTGCAAATCTCTTCTTGCTAAACGGTGAACGAAAACATCGTGGGGAAACCAGCATGTCTGAGAAAACCCCTCGAAAGATGTGTGAAGTCCGCCAATCCGCACTGGGCCAGCGTGGTGGACTATGTAGGCCATAGTCCACCACGCTGGCCCAGTGTGGGTTCCAATCCCCCTCGAATTGAGGGGAGGCCCGTGCCCAGTAGTGAGACATTAAAAAGGACTGGTATTATTATTAGTGAATGAATTTTCAGAATCGGATCAGTAGATCCAAACTCAAAAACTAACAAACTTTACCTCTTTATAATATTAGTATTAGATTTTATAGATACGAGTACTTACACAATTATTCTAGATGGAATTAATACTTCAACCTGACAAAATGATTATAAACAACCACCCAATTCTATCAATCGACTCACTCGCTTAGTTGCAAAAAACTAATTTTAAAGACAGAATTCTATAATCCAAAATCCCGCAATAATGAACCCTAGGCAATAAATAAAAGAAACGACTATCCAACGGCGAAACACCTGTTTTTGTTACAAAAAGGTCATCTGTACGAACAATAAGCGAATGTTATTGTACCGATGCTACTGTTGTATAGTTGGGCGTGTAAACATTCCGATATGTCAGGAATGAGATCATTGTCTAAGACACGTGCAGTGTGCACTATTTGATAGCGGTAACAATGGGGAACTGGGTTTAAAATGGCGGCTCTTTTTTCTAAACATCTGCTGCATCTGCATTCCAAGATCTATGATCCAGTTCCAGTAACCCATGTTGATTTAAATCGATATAAACTGGATTACTTAGGACTTTTTGGATCGAATAACATCTAGGAGACTTGTGACGAAACTAGGTATTTGAAATTATTCAATTTTATTTTTTGAGACATTGTTATCCTGCATTTTAGGATAACGTGTTAAATTAAGGCTTCAAATTTTAGATGCGTTTGATACTAATCAATTATACAAGACTTATTGTAGAGTATTATAAGTCCATCTATCCATTCATCTAAGCCGAAAGACGTCCACTGCTGGACATAGGCTTCCCCTAATGACTTCCACACATCAGTGTCCCCCGCAACTCGCATCCACCAGCTTCCTGCGACGCATGTAATATCATTGGTCCATCTTGTGGGGATGCCGCCCTACATTTCGTCTTCCGGCTCCGGGCTGCCATTCTAGAAACTTTCTGCCCCAAAGGCCGTCGGTTCTTCGAGCTATGACCTCCGCTCACTGCCACTTCAACTCTGTAATCATTTGAGCTATGCCGGTTATTCTAGTTCGTCTACGGATCTTCTCATACCTGATTATTTCACGTAGCGAAAACTCGAGCATATATAAGTTGCTGGTATTATATATATTGTATTTTTAATTAACTGTATACTAGCGATATAAACATAATTTATAAAAATTAAACAAGTCATCGCTTAAGTATCTGTATAAAAAGCAGGTATAATTTGGAATTAAATCTACTTGGAATAACGACACATAAGCATGCCAGTTATAATTACAGTTTTACGTTGTATGCAATAACTAGCTTGCTAATGAGATGATTACTAGCCACATTTAGCAATTATGATCACTTATAAACCTCTTACGTAATTTTAAAGAGAATGCAATTAACCATTGTTTTCATCGTTACAGATCCAGTATGGAAGCAATCATGTCAGAGAACGTTACAAAAGAAAATTTACTGCAACCTTCGACACTTCAAGAGGCAATAAACATTATTAAATTCCTGAACACGACACATAAGAAGGAGGTTGCGAGGCTGAAGGAGGCATATACGAAACAGGCTGATGTCATAAAGAAATTGGAAGCTACCAGGAAAAAGGAATTGGAATTCTTGTCCGGCGAATTGCAGAAATACGAAGTGAATTTAGCGCTAAGAACAGAATCTGTAGCCAAACAGCTCGCACAGAAAGATATAATCATACAGCAGCAAGCTGAACAAATTGCAGAACTAAATGAGAAATTGAAAATCAACGATTTCAATGTAAGCGTACCAGAAATAAATATACAGGTCGATTCGAATTCTGACTCAGGTGTAGCATTAGAAAACGAAGATGTTAAGATCGAAGAAATTAAACCCGAAGTGAAGGCTGTCAGGAAATGTAGTAGAAGATTCGGTGACACAATCAGTTTTCTAAGAAGAGTCGATTTCTCTCCTATTAAATATAAACCTTGCAATCGTGAAGGCACAAAAAAGAAAGACGACAAGAAAAATAAATTGCAAGTACCCGTAGATGGGAAGAGAATGCTACAACGGCAGTTTAGCAATGAGAGCAATGACGAAAAGCCTAATGATGATACCGTGTTTTCCGACAGCGGCATTGAATCTTTTGTCATAAGGTCTAGTAAAATGAACGATAGCATGAACAACCATTTCTCTGATGATGGAAGTGAAGATACCAGTGAAGAAATCTTTGATAGGGTGATGACAAGAAGCAGTGTTAGAAGATCGGTGAAAGCCAACCCTAAGTATAAAAAGATAAATAGAAGCAAATCGAAGCTCTTGGAACAAGTTAAAGTCAATATTGTAGATTAAATTATTTTTGAAAATGTGTTATCTTAATAATGTGCAATTTTATTGTAGTCCGTTGAACGAAATTAAAATTTGAGTTTATTAATAATTATTATTGTTTTATTTTAAATGTATATATCTATGATTAAGACAGAGCAGTTTGACGAATCCCAAGAGGAGACATTTAAGTAGCTTGTAGTAATGTAGATCTACGTATATTATACCATAAGCAGATATAGCTGATAAACTCAAAATACTACTCATTTCAATTTTAAAATAGGAATTGGAAATTTCTACCCCCTTGTTTAAGGAAAACCAGAACAGTTGGGTTTTCGTCCCAGGTGATGTCTAGATACAGATGACGATGACGATGATGATGACAAAATTAATTATATAAACAGGGACCGCAAGATTGAGAAGCAAATTGGCAAATTTAGTTTAGTCTTTCTTTACGTCAATTACGACATCAATTACCAAATGACTATAGCTCGTGGAATGTTACTCTACTGCTCATAAGGGTGTACCTACCTGACATAATTAAGTAATGCGCGCTCGCAAATTCAAAATTGGACTAAAATTAACTTTTTTGTTTGAAGATAAAACATTTGTAACAATTATGTGATTTAAAGACTCAACAAAGTAAAATAGAAAACAATAATAGTAAAGTTAAACTACAAGTTAAAAGCGCATTTAACTTATCTCTAACAGTAACAATCTAGTTGTTACGGCAGCAGTTAAACGGGAAAGTTTAATTGTTCAGTCGACACAGTGCAATGTCACTTTTGTAAGTTTATGGATAGTAATACTGACCGCGATAGACAGGTGAACAGATAATAAATAAATATCGCCATACGAACACACCAACTATACGGTCCCACTTTAAGCTTAACGCTTGTGTTATGGGTACCGCACAATGGACTGAGGGCGAACTCAGTATATAATACTTATATACATATTAAACATCCATGACTCGGGTACAAACATTCGTGCTCATCACACAAAGCTTATGTCCCTACCAGGATTCGAACCCGGGACCCTCGGCGCAGTAAGCAGGTATACCACCACTGCGTTAATCAGGCCGTCAGATATATTATGTTTTTGGATTATTATAAGATAAAGATATAAAGATATAAAATAGTTTTTATTCACGTAGACCATTATTGTACAGTACATATGAATCGTCAAGTTACAAAAATATTATGCTACTGCTTTACCACCCGTTCGGAATGCCGTTCCTATGGAGAAGAACGGGCAAGAAACTCCATGGTTGCTCTTTTTTTAAAATAGATCTTTTACATTTTCACACAAAGTTTTCACACGTTACAAAAAGATTTAACTCCTCTGATGCAAATAAAAATACATTAATTGCTAAGAATAAATATACAAGCTCGTTGATGAACTGGTTTTCAAAGACCACGCTTCAATTCAGAGTAGGCCGAAAAATTTACGTGTTCCAGTAAATCTCAAAAAAGGGGCAAATAACATGTTTATATTACAAAATACGGCCCTGTGCAAGAATAAATTCCTAAACTCGCTCAAACCACTTCTAAGGTACCAAACTAATAAATAAATGTGAAGTATTTTATGTATGTTTACAATGTCCTACTGAGTTTTAAATTTCTTGGCTACCTTTTGCATACATCAGACTTTTACGTCCAATGTTCCAGATCGCTTCCAAGTGCTACCCAACTCAATGGTCCGCGTAATGCAGAAGGCGACAAGCAAGGCTGCAAAGTTCGGAGAGCCGTTGTGACGGTAAACTTTTCACTTGGTGTATGCAGATTTCAATTCTAGATAGCGTTAGCATATGAAGCTATTCATTTGAAACACAGACTTGTGACAATATTCAGACTACACGCGGCGTGAGCTACAACTGAAGTCTAAAAAAAAAAGTAGAACCTCCTCCTTTTTGAAGTCGGTTTAAAAACTCTAGTCTAGGATTTAAATACCCGCAGTCTCACGCACAAATAAAAAAAAATCTTAGTAAGTAAAACTTCTTAGTCTAATTCTATGCCGGACCGTTTACTAGGCAACAAGTTTTATATGTGGTAACATTTACCACTACAAATAGATTGAAAGATTGGTTTCACTTTGCTAGTGGCGAAATTAGGTCTGAACTTCTAAACAAGTCTGTGATTTTAAATAAACGCTCATGAGTACTTATGCTTATATTATTATTGTTATAACGATTTATGAATCTTCATAAAGAACACCCACTGTCCTTCGAAGAGGCGAGTAGTTGGAAATTTTTGAAGTCTTTTGCCGGCCGGCTTGCACTTATTTTTCACAACACTACTTCAACAAACACTACAGTTCGGCGTCGTATCATCGCTAGTCAATCGCGTTATAAAGTTTATTACATTTAATTTTATTTTAAAAAGGCGTATTTATGTCATGCCGATCAAAAAAGAAGATTGAGGTGAGGCATCGCCATCTCTACAGCATTCGTGGAAACATGTTTCGTGTCCGCAGCCAATCACACGCGATTTCTTCCACATAAAAGTGTGGCTACTAGCGCCATCTCTGGAGCGTTCAGCGACCCAAACCAATATTTCAATAAATGGGCACCAACATGCATTATGGAAATAATTTTTGTAACACGAATATAAATAATGCGAACATAAGGCGTATAAAAATATATTTTACGTAATTAATTGGCGACTCACCAAATTAAAAGGGAATAAATGATAAGGTTTTATTTCATTGTGTGATTATAGAACGCTAAACATATCCCTGACATTCTTTCAAATTGTGAAACCCTAGTAACTTCTTAGTTGTCTCAACAGACTATTCGACATGTTGTAAGCGAATAATTAAAGCTCCATTATCCTCCCTTGAATAATCTCCTAGATTAGACCAACATTTGTAGTACCAGGACAACAAACAATAATTGGGGCCTCCATCCTCCATTAAGGCTGTTCTGAAGCAAAGCAACAATGGTTTAATCTATAATGCTCTAAGTAAAGTAACGTTTAGGTATATTGAGGTATATAATACCTACTTGGGATTGACAAGAGGATCCCATAGGAATTCATGATCCTTAGATTTAATTGTAGTCATTGCGGCATTAATTAGTAAACTGTTACGATTTATCTCAGGACTACAAATTTTCTTGCTTATCCAGAATTATAATATGACATTAATATCGCCAGAAGAACACACCAACTATACGGTCCCACACTAAGCAGCGCTTGTATTATGGGTACCGTACAATGGACTGAGGGCGAACTCAGTATATACTATTTATGTAGATATTAAATATCCATGACTTGACTACAAACATTCGTGTACATCACGCAAAGTTTAGTTTGTGCCTAGCAGGATTTGAACCTGGGACCCTCGGCACAGAAAACTGGGCCACTACCAACTACGCTAATCAGCCATTGGTAAATTAAACGATCTATTCGATTACAATTTATAGGGGTCAACCTTCGTCAAGTATTTTTTTTTATTTATTACCCAAGCTCATTCATAACTTTTTTGCTAATGGTACTTGTACCGAACTTCAACGAGTCCCACAAAACTAGCCCACCGTATGTTTCCTGTGTGATACACACAGAATTTTCCTTTGGATCGCTATTTCCACATTTATTCTTATACCGTCAAGTTGGAATTTAAAAATGTTAAAGTGCCTGTTCGTCAAGTGCGAGATTATTCGTAAGCTAACTAATGTGTAGTATTCGCGTAAATATAAGAAATCAATATGTGAATTATTTGTAAACATTTTTTTTTAAATTTACCTTTCGATTATCTGACTTCCCATGATTATTACAAATTGGCTAATGAATCGCAGGTTTAAGTCTTAGTAAGTATACCGTTTCTGAATCTCTCTGTGTAACTGTAATTTGCTCATGCCTGTACACTGAATAGTTTGGAAAATAAAATTGTAGGAGACATTATTTTCGACACTAAGGTTGAATCCATTTTTGGAATTTTGACCATCAGTTTGTCCATTCATCATAGGAAAACTACAAGACAAACAGCATCAGCATTTAATCTTAATCGCTTCGTTCAAAATAAAACGCAAACGGCCTCTCTCGGAGCATTAAAATTGTAATCTTGACAATACTGTTTATTGTCCAGTGTTATCAACTGAGCCCCGAGATTTGACATGAAGTTTTACTGTTATAGATATTAGAACCGAGTACTTGGGTATAACTTGGGTAGTAAACATTTTAGTAGGTTATATATACAAGTAATAAAGAATGCAGTGAAACAATATTTATACGCCAAAATGGTGCATTCATTATAATTTGGTTTTATATTATTTTTTGAAAATACATTACTAATGTTGACGAAGCTTAGCGCGGTGAATGTTTATAATAAATTGTGGTCATGTTTTTCTATTTTTTGTACTCGGTAAATGCCAAAAACTGCATCTATCGTATACTTTCTTATATTTGGTCCGGTGATAACTTATAGCAAAACTAACATTTTGAAAATGTTTTGTCACTGTTAATGGAAAGGTCTCCCGCAGAGTAGCTGAATTACATACCGGATTAATGTATACGAAATATATTGCACCCCGGGAAATGATAGGGTTCTCCCGGTATAATAAACTTATGTCAACTTCTATGTATTATACACTGAATTATATTTATTCCTTTAGAAGTGGGTGATAGAAATGTTCTGATGATGATCACGTCCCCGGGCTTCGCTCGGCGTGTAAACTGCGACGAACCAGAGACAAAGGACCGACGTGCAATTGGTCTCAGCCAACATCATTTGCCCCGAGTCATAGACTTAAGCGCCTGTAGTTTTTAGTTCTGTTTTAATTGATAGGCAAGGTTCAAGCAAGATAACTTGATTGAAGTCGTAAATTGTGACTATATACACTAGTTATAGCTAGTTTTCAGTTCTTTATTAATGTTTCAACTATTATAACTACTGAAATTCGTTAGGAATCGATACAAGATGAAGAATTTGATCAAATTAATATTCAATATCAATTTTCTTTCATTCATGTGGTTCATGCGCACTCATGCATAATCAGAGTCAACTGTCACCGGGTCGGGATGTTGGTTCTACAGAGAAGAGCCGGCAACAAAACTCAATGTTTTCTACAAAATGTGTACTTTTTAAGGAGAGAGTGAGAGACCACTATAGTTGAATAACTGTCTGCCCGCCGGTCGCATGCTGCGTTGTATTGCTTGGTGTACCCTCGGGATTTAGGGATGGGATTTGTTTTATAACAATAATGACAAGTACCGTGCTGTTGATTAGTGTTCCAGGATCTCTCTCTCTCTATTCTATAATAACTTTTTAATATCATAAACTACCTTTATCTATGGTCTAATACCGCTTAGGCATAGACGCTAATACAATTCGTTTATCGTAAGGATCGCTATTCATCATCGGCAGCGCCATCTAGTGTTCCAGTTTAAATTGTTAAGTATACCGAGTACACTAGATGGAGCTAACATTAGTGAAACGCTTTAACTCCTGAATTGGACCATATTGCAATAGTACGTGGTTCAGCGCAACCAACGCCCAGACTGGTTAAAGGAGACGCAACCAACCGCTCCTTAATATTTTTCAAAGAAATAAAAGGTTTTCTAATGATATTTTATTTATATCTCAAAAAATATTTTCTTAAAATTATTCCATGGTCGTATTTTAAATAAATACACAATTTGAGAACCCTTTAGATAATGGTTCTCAAATAAATTAGACAGCAGTTTAGGGCTGATCCGTAATCTGAAGTTAGCTTAGAAATAAGAAATAAATTGGTAAGTAATCTCAATCAAACAGGCCTAGCACGGAGAGCTGTGACGAGGTAATAGGTGAGACATCTACAGATCGTCTCTTTCTCGCCTATGAACTAAGAAAGAGAGAGCGACCAGTTATATGACGTCCTGTCTTGGCCCGTTTGTTAGTCCTGCTGACATAGCTCGAGAGCATTTGCCAGCGTTTGTTGGATCACTGCTTCAGCTGTTGACGTCTTTACTTTTTTTTAATAGCCACCTTTGGGTAGGTATTTTGCCAACGTCAAGTGGAATGATTATTTTTCATATCAAATATGGGAGATTCAATGCAGGCCTAATGCGTAGACTAGGCCTAATAAACCCCCTAACCTTATAATATTCCACCAAAATTACACATTATATTTCAAAGAAACACATTTTTCGCAAAATAAATCAAAATTGATAACCTTTCTCTTCGACTACCCCCAAAAAGTCCCGACATCTTTACTTAAATTAATCTTAAAAACCTCCACTCAATGAAAAAATGTTTAAAATACCTGCATTTTACGTCACACAGATGTCGTCAACATTTTCCTTATGTTCCAGAAAATATAAAAGGAATGAAGAGGTTCTCAGTAGGTACGACGGCAGCGGCACGGCGGTGTCTCGGGAGACCGACCCTTGTTCTTTTGATTTTTTTATTTGTTACCCTGTCACTTCCGCCGTATTGGGGCTGTGACGTAATGTCTCGTTAAATATTTTTTATAAGTCCTGTCTGGTAAAATGTATATTAAATTTTATATCAACAGCTTTTTATTGTATTTAAGTTCGTGTGTTCGTCTGGCAAAAAAAAGCTAAAAATTTTTTTTTATAAATAAGTAAAATAAAATTATTTTTTCATCACGGCCATGACTTGCACAATTTTTTTTTTTTGTAATTGAATATCGAGTAAATAATAATAAGTTGTACTTAAAAGGTACCTAGCTATCACGTGATAGTCGTCCTTGTACTTTACTACACAATGGGTAGTCGTTAGGAGTGTGTGCAACCGGTCGCAATTTGCAACTAAATCGGATTCTTTGAGGAAAGCACACGTGATGTTCTACTGAAATAACTATTTAAAGTCTTGGGAAGTCTTTTATTTTTACGTACAGAAATAAAAATATTAGGATCACGGGCATGGGCTACTTTTTACACATTCTTTAAATATTATCTAAGTACCTACTCAGAAAGCTTTTATATTTTAATTTTTAAAATTATTCGTTGTACGTATTGTGTAAACAATTTCGCCAATTGTATTTTTCAATTGATTTAGATTGGATCTGGGGATTAGTATATAATAATTATAATATAAGTATTTCATATTTATTTTTTAAATACTTGTACTATTTAAAAATATTAGGCTAAGCGCGCACTAATCTAATCGTTGCGGTTTTTAAAATGCGAAATGCAATCGCGATCGCAGTGCACCGACTTTAGTATATTGTTGTTGTTCACAGAATGGCAATTTTATCCGCAACAATTAAAATTCGTAGTGCGCGCTTACCCTTAAACGGTCGCAGGCTATGTTTATTGCTTGTTAACGTTAACTTTTACAGTAAAGACTTTAATTAATCTTATAATAAGTAATTAAATCGATTACAATTTATGATTTTGTCTACTAAACCCCTAACTACTACTAACCCCCAACTACTACTAACTACCTAACTACTAGCCCCAAATACCTTAGAAAGTAACGAGACGTAGGTAACCGAAAGATATATTATTCATGGCTCGGCGGCCTTATTTCATATTCGTAGACACGACAGCGGTGCCGACGATATTATGACTTCAACCTTAAAGTTAATGATCATTACTGCTAAAAGCTAGACCACAATATGAAAAAAAAGAAGAATTTTGATTAAAAAAATATATATTTGTTAAGATTTTTGTACCATAATAGGGTCCTACTATGGTTAAAATACCTACTATGGTATAAAAGCAACAACAACACTTGTTACGCTTACGCTCCACCATAGACTATTATGCACTTCTTTTTTACGAAATGAAATGCGATGAAATAAAATGGATATGCAAATGGCCTCACCCACAACTTGGCGGGTATTTTGCCAACGTCAAGTAATTAATAGCAATAAAACATTCAATAAATACGCATTATAAATAAAATAATGGATGTGACATGATGATATGAAAATGCCGACCTCCTATTATGCACTTACCACGCTCTTGCATTTAAAAAGAAAAACGTCAAATATTTTAACAGACTACCCGCCCCGCGTTCACACACTTTATGAACCACCTACGAGCTGTTTTTATTTTTAAAATTTAATTATCTCTGACGAAAGTAACATTTTACTTGATGTGGTTTTTATTAGTTTTGATAAAAATAAATGTTTATAAAAGAATTAAACCTGCCGTGTAATAGTTGAAATGTTTTAATTATTTTGGGCATGTAAGTAAATATAACTTATTTTTTTCAAAACAGAAAAGCTATTACTGTACGGTTTTCGTGTTTTCCTATTTGAAATAGTTACTTTATATAATTCAAAAGGTACTATTTCGAAATATATTGTAAAAATCAATGCGTGATTTTTATTAATAATGCTAAAAAAAATTACGAGTGCCTATTAAAAAAAACGGATGTTATTAATTTCATAAATATTTCTTTCTTTTAGGCATGTTTCATAATGGGTCTGAATTTACCAAGCACTGCCAACCAAATGCAAGGAAATACACTGAACAGTGCATTACTGAAACCTGAATTCAATTGGGAATTGAATATAATCAGCAAGACAAATAATAATAAGGCTTTAAGGTTGAAAATCAAAATGAATGCAGCAAGAGTGCACAGTCAAAAGATTTGTCACAAACATTTGACGACAAATGTACCTACAACTTTATTTTATCCACAAAACTATAGCTTCCCAGTCGTTAACGAGTGGCCTCAGTTTCAAACTCCACTGCTTACGTTACATCCACTTCCAGTTATTATACCAACACCGACACCACTATTGGCTCCACATCTCTGTCCATACGCAAGTCCTTTACTGCAACCAATACTATCACCAATAGTCCAAGCCTTCGTACCGGAGGACTTATCAATATTGAGCTATAGCACTGAACAAGCTTTATGCTACAGTGCTGCAAACTACACTGAACAAATAGAAAATTTGATATTAAATAATCAAACATATTATGGATCTCGAGTGATAGTCAGAGAAATAGAAGATAACGACTTAAAAGGATATCAAGTATCTAGAGATAATATAATAGAATTTTACTTATCGCTACCAAAAGATTTATTTCCACCGGCCAGGACGTTTACATTAGACCCGAATCCGATTATAGATGAATTCTGCAAGATGTCTGACATACAGAATAATATACCGTGGCTACTGGACTTAGAGTTCGGTATTCCCAAATCGCCGATCACACGGCCAATACCAATTTATAATGTAAAATTTAATAGTATACATTGCAAAAACGCACCGGACGCTATCCATCCGAGTTTTGAGACCTGCGATGCGGATTTTAAGCGAGTCATTTTGTTTTATTATGATTGTGTTGTATCTGCGTGGTACAGGGGCTATATGTCTATGAATTACGATAGGTCCGTGGAGAATTTTCAATCGTGGCTGCTTTTACCGATGCAGGTATTGGGCATGTGTTGGACCTAGCATGTTTGCATGGTGTACGATTAGTGTAGTAAATATTTTTAATACGTTTTATCTGTATATTATGAATAAATTTGGAATGCTAATTTTATTGGTGATTATTTTTATTTCGTCATAAAAGTCTGCCCACCTGTTCTTGAGTTGTAAATGTTGTAACTAACACGATATTGTTTTATATATATAGATAGACTAGCTGCGCCCCGCGTTGTTACTCCTGATTAAAAAGTATGTCCTTTATCCCACGGGAACCATACATATTACCAGGATAAAAGTAGCCTATGTACTATTCCAGACTATAATCTATCTCTGTGGCAAATTTCATCCAGATCTGTTCAGCCGTTCTGGCGTGATTGAGTAACAAACATACATCCATCCAAACTTCACATTTATAATATTAGTGGGATTAAATTCTGGATGGGCACGTTAAACTGAGTTAATCATTTCAATACTAATGTAGTTTCTTAAAAAACCTTCACTGCGTTTTTTAATAAATTATTACTTTTATATTAATTATACAAAAGGACAACAATAACATCTGTTGGGGGTAACAACTTTGAATCAAATATTATCGGCGGAATATGAATGCATAGTGCAACTGCCTACCCTTTTGGGGGTTATAGGTGTGATTGTGAGGAGTACAAATTTATCATCAAGACTTCATTAACGTTAACATTAACGTCCACAATACAAAACGTTCACGAATGGTAAATATTGCGGCACTCGCAATATTTCCCCTCAATTAATGTACAGTCAACATCAAAAGTATCAAACAAACTAGTTTAATAAACCTTATGCATGAACGAAAGGTATAAAATACTATCTGTCCCGGAGAACTTCGAACCGACTCAGATTCAAATGTGTGAGAAAATTAATTATCTTTTTGCATTACCTATTTTTTTTGTTATTTTTTCCCATTTTTTTATTATTATTCTGTAATAATCTCGCAGAAATTTGATCGACTCGACCGTGTTCACTAAACACAGCATGTTCAATATTTGTTAGTACTCAAAATTTTCTCGAAAGAGTGTACACGGCGGAGTGTATACGCCAGATCCTTTTTGGACCCAACCATAATAAGGTCGTCAAAATCAGTGAGATATTTCGCACACAATTGTTTTCAGTGCTTCAAGCAACTATTTCGTATTTTTGGAGCCATTAACTATTTTGATACAACTTCATTCATATACTTTCGGTGCTGCCTGTACCCAGTATAATTTCCAACCTCTCCCTTCACAATCACGTTGACCTAAATTTGATGTCCCTAATGACTTGGGAATTTTGTGGTCCAACCAACCACTGCTTGGGGAATTCAATTCACGCTAGGCCCTTATTCGTTGACCTCCGATGTATTAAGTTCCGAAATTGCTTTGTGGTAATTACGTAAGAATATTGAAATAAAACAAATTTTAGTGCGTTTATTTCGGCTGCATGCTGTAAACCATGGTCACGGGAGGACTGAAGTGTTAGACGTCCTAGTGTCATAGTTAGAAACTGGGGTAACCCTCATATTATATTAACTAGTTCATCCTAATTTTATGACTACTGCACAGCTTGTAGTTAGTTGGTATTGCCTACCCCTAGCCATCGTTTTGATAACCATTGCATTATTTTATTTCCATGTTATATTGATTTAATAGCGGATTGAAATAATTTTAACAAAACAAAAAATAAATGTCAAATATTTTAATAGCTATTAACAATATTATTATTATTGTGAAACAATCACTGTCAACGTCATCATAAACTATCATTTAATAAAAATGTAAAATGATATAACTAAATTAAAAAAAAAAACAATGATCACTATGGATCGCCACTATTTTACTAAATGCAGTATAATAATGTACGTTTTGGTAAAAAAAATATGCCTATTCACATAGGTAATAGCTGGATCCCCAAATTTATTGAAAGTTTACATTCATTTACAATAGTTTTGAACAGCACAGCAGTTTTCTTCTGAACAATTCTTTGTTATTTCATTATAAATTGAGTAAAGCTTCTATAAATTTCGGGGTAATAGATTCAAACTGAGCAAGGAACGGTGCAAACAGCAAATAAAAACAAATCTTGATTAACCAATGACGCAATTCTATTGGTCGTAATTCTTGCTTGCTTGCACGTTGTATCAATTTACAGAAAAAAAAACTACTGAGTGTTTCAGGGTTTGATACAATAAATTACATTACTAAAGTAGAGTTAAAAATAAGTTTTTTTCTTACAATTTCATAATCATCCAAAAAAGTGTGTAGCAAACTTGAAATACAAAATCATTTGTAGGTGTATCAAAAAAAAATTATAAACATTTTTTGTTGTAGTGTGTCTACTGGTGGTAGGCTTCGGCCGTGGCTAGTCACCACCCACTGAACAAAGCCATGTCGCCAAGCGGCCTAGCCGTGTTCCGGCATGATGTTCGGTGTTGCCATTCATGGATGGCGGGTCAGATCAGCTGCGCTGCATGTGCCTAGTGAATGTAGCGTCTCGATCTACTGCCGCCTTCCTACCTAGGCAAGTATGCTCCATCGTAGATCTCATCGTCACTTACCATCAGGTGAGATCGAGATCAAATACTTGCCTATAATGTAATAAAAAAAAAAAAAAAAAAATAGTACTTGTATCTCGTACTAAAAGGTTTTTCATGCATTCACTCAACCATATATTTTGGTACGTGTAATTTAGTTTTAATTTAGGATTTCTAGCTTTGCTCTTACACTTTTAAAGTGATCACTTATACTTGTATTCACCGAATACGGAGTAAATGAATTACGTCATGATATTTACAAAAACACAATTACCAGGCTATACAAGTAAATAATACTGTAATTAAGTAGATAACTTATACAGAAACGGCAAGATACATACGAAGATATTTACAATACGTTTGAGCATATAATAATTGTTTATTACATAGGTAAATAACTAAATGTACACTAAACTAATTAAAAATACTTAAGTCGACTTAAGGTTGTATTTACAAAGTTGTTTTTTTTTTCAAGTGCGTTAGACAAAATATATTAAGTATCGCAACACGGTTCTATAATTATTTATCTGTCAATGGAGAAGTTACAATTATTATATTTCACTTTTGCACTCGACTGTATATATTTGAACAACAATAGACTTTAGCTGAGACGTTATCAGAGTTCTTGTCATACGATTTTTACTAACGTCACAAGACAACTGGGCCCCAAGTCTGCTAGCACAATCGATTCATAATCGAACAGCAACCGCATAGTAACTGTCACTTTTGACAGATATCCCATGAGATATCTGTCAAAAGTGACAGTCAACAAGTGACAAGTGACAATGGATTGTGTTAGCAGACTTGGGGCCCTGTACAACTGTACAAGTGAGTTAAAATTAAGTATCTACATTGACAGACAAACTTATTAGTAACCCATTCGTTGCACACCAAGATCTATCGTCGAAAACGTTCGTAGTCGGGCGTTTGTAGTTGTCCAAGCCAGTAAATTCACCATCGTAAAGCTATTATAGGGTATACAGAACCCGGCGACACGGGTTCTGCACAGCTTCTGGCGGACTTATCCATGGATGAAACGCCTCAGAAAACGTTGAATCCAATCAACATTTTTGAAGGTAACTTATACTGCACTTGTAACTTCGTTTCGGACATAGTCTGCGTCACTTTAAGTTCACTTGATTGTCTGTTTTACAGGGCTCTCTAACCGGTCAACTTTCAAACTGATTTCAGACCGAAGTTATTTCAGTTACAGTCAAATTTAATTGGAACGATATACTTGAAATAAACCGGTAAAACATTATTTTGTGCTACTCACACTCGAGCTGCTGTCAGTCATATAATTAAAAGAATGAGTATTCGAGGCGCAGGCACAAAATAACCGGGTTATTTACCGGTTATTACTCAGTAACCGGTAATCGATAACATTTATGTTACAAAAACTGTTCCTTTCATTAACCGTTTAATGAATTATCAACTGGTATTTGTTAACCGATCTAGGGCTCTGCTTAATCGATTTAAAATCTAAGACCCCTTGTTCTGCATTAAGAGTTGACCGTTTGCAGTATCCAGGGGACGAACTTGGAGATCCTGGTGCATACCCCTGGCAGGTTCGCCTCGCCGCATCCGATGCCCCAGCTGATGATGCCGGCTAGAAAATAACGCTGGTTTCTTCCTTTGACCTGAAAATGAAATACCTAAGTAAAAATATATAAAACATAACTCTGAAATATATCTACGATTAACTGAGTAAAATGTTGAATCGATTCGAATACATTTCAAAAAATTCTGAACTGACTCTTCAGAGCACTTCTCATAAATATCTTGTCTAAACTAGCATAGTGTCTGATGCTGCTATTTAGAAGTTAAATGTTTGGAGATAGACGAAAGAAGAACCGATGGCTGTTGAGGCAGAAAGGTTCTAGAATGGGGACCACGAGCCCAAAGACGTAGTTTAGGACTGCCCTCCACAAGGTGGAGCTATGATATAACACGGGCATATATTACTTAGGTAAATATTAAACATCCATGACTTAGGTACAAACATTCGTGCTCATGACACAAAGTTTGTCCCTACCAGGATTCGAACCCGGGATCCTCGGGACAGAAAGCAGGGTCACTACCAACTACGCCAATCAGGCCGTCTGGACTACTTTTTCATGTAAATATATAAACCGACTACTTGGAAGTCTTGGGGGAGGCTGTGATCACTCACAATTTAGTATAAGGCAAGTTTAGCTGGATGCCGAACCCAATAAAAAATCGGAGAAAGGAAGAAAGAACAAATATCGAGGACAGGAATAATAGGAAATTTAAAAATAAAAACCGTACCTGCAGTGGTCCTCCAGAGTCTCCCTGGCAAGAGTCGTGGCCTCCCCTCTCGTGTCCAGCGCATAGGAAGATGTCCGGAATGAACTCATGTCTCCCAGCTCTGAGGAACATGGACTTACACCGGTCGTTGGACACTATTGGTACTTGCACCTGAAATCACAGTGGCACTGGTCACACACGGTAACGCACAATTGAGTCGAGATGATACGGACAGCACATGCACACAACACCATATTGCCATACTTTATCACGCACATAGCTTTGAACCTTATGAAAAAAACAAAAAATAACATTGCTATCATGTGACAACAAACGCTTACTTTACAAGTCACATTCAACGCTATTTTGACGTAAACTACGGTCACGTCACAATAGTCTATAGTTTAACATTGAGATGCAGAGATCTAATGAATTTGAAGACAATATGTTTTATCTACAAACGAGTATTTTTTTCAATTTAGACTTCTTTATTAGTACTACCTGAAGTAGTTGTAATTATTTATCATACTTGTCATACTTGTACTCAATTTCCTTTTCTGACAAAATATCCATCCTATTATAATTATGCCCAGAAAAATATTTGAATTACCTCTTGCAACACCGAAGGTAGAACTCCACCTTCAGACAACCGCCCCCATCCAGTCACTGTAGCATTTTCTCCAACCAGCAAATCATCACTCGAGGGCAGACAAATAGGCGATATATGAGGTGCAAACTGGATCACAGACTCAAGCTTCACCAGAGCTAAGTCGTACTCATAAGTATAATAGTTATATTTTGGGTGAACAGCCTTCCGAGCTACCCCTCTCTCTACAAAAGGGAATTCTTCTGATATTGAAGAGAAATCGAATTCCCCTACTCTGATTCTTATTTGTGATGTGAGGAGACTGAAAAAAAGAACACGGCTTGTAATTTGATGCCCTTAAATGTCCAATATGAAGCCTTCTGTGACGACCTTCCATCTTCCGAATTAATAAGGGAATTATTCGTTAACATTCTAAACCCTATAAAATCGAGAGGACCAAGATATTTGGGACCACATTTAGCATCTTTCACGAAATAGGCAAACTGTTTTTTTTATAACTTTGCCTTTAATAATAATAACAAAATCCATAAAAAAGTTTATACCCACAAACATTTCCTTGTAAAAAGCACATTATCCTGTTTAAGACAGACTCTATTAAGGAAGCTGGTTTTTAATTTCTTTTTTACGGTGTTTAGACTGTTTACTTTACTTTGTTTTTACTGTCGTCTACTTAGAACAGGCTTAGAGATGGGCTTATAAAAAATAAATGAAAGGCAAGCTGTTCATCCGTATGAAATGATTAGAATTCTGACAAATCGGTCTCCAAAAGGCCCATGATTAAAACTCTGCAATAAATCTGAGAATGTTTGAAGCTATAATTCGACCTCTTAACTCCTTTATGTTGCAACTTTATGAAGACAAAATGCTTTTTCAGTTCATAACCCAACTGAACGACGAAAGGGTCTTTTCTTAATGTCTTTTCACGACAATCGAACCTCCGACCACCTTGTGCCGAGTGGTCTACTCTAAAACCACTAGTGCAGACGTTCTTCATAGAGACATTTCAAAACATACCTGCATTTTCTGAAAATCTTGAAAAACTTACTCATCAACGCAATGCCCAGCAGTCGCGATCCAGCCTTCATTGATAATGGCTCCTCCACACCGATGCGTCGATGAGAACCCGAAGAACGAAGTCCTTCTCACGGAAACCTGCCATGGCCACCGGCCGAAACTGGAATCCTTGCCGCCCATGATCCTTGTCTCTGGACGCGGCCACATTGCTCGTACACCACATTCTGGAAGAAGACAGCAAAGGATTCAAATTGTAGACCCACAAAATCTTTGGTATCAATTATTATAATACTAAGGTGTCAATAGCCTAGCGGTTATAGGGTCGTGCTGGTAACCGAGAGGTTTTGGGTTGGTCCACCCTAGATTTTAAACTTTTGACGTGAGCCTATTAGCATAAGCTAGTTTAGTTAGAGGGGCTTACAAAGAATACTAGTAATGAGTTTATCGCTCATAATTAGTAGTAAAACCATCATTAAACGATTCTAAGATCTAAGATGGTCACCTGTTCGAATTTTAAGTGTGTAATCACAGTCAACACACACAGAACTGATAACCAGATATATAGTTTCACAAAAATAATGTGAAATATTTTAACTGATGAATCGGTAAGTTATATGGATCACGTTGATGTATAACATAATTGGGTCATTTTAAATAAGATGTATTTAATATGAAGTTGGTTACAGAAATCATAGCGCTTTAGTTTAACACCCGTGGAATCTGTCTTAGAAAAACACCTTTTGGCAAAAAAAAAAAAATGTATCAGTTATGTTGGGCTAGTGTAAAAAATGAAAGAATTACATACCAGCAGTATTCGAAGCAGCTGTAGACTTCACCGGCGCAGGAGTGGACTCATCAGTCCTATTAATCATGTTTAGTACCGGATCCTTCGGCTTCATGTAGTTCTTATGCGGCTTGTTAGTGGTGGTGGTGAATTTCTTGGTGGGTTTTGGTTTCCCAGCCGGCTTCTCCCACGAGGGTCTCGGTTTTGTGATAAAAGATGGCTCTGTGGTCGCCTGCCAATGTATCGTGTTTAAGTTGTTCGGCCTTGATTGGAATTGTGCTGGAAATTTGGAGGAATCAGATTAGTAATAATTTGGTTGTTTATATAGTACTAAGTTAAGACATATTTGCCCTTCGGAGATTATATATATATATATAGTAGGCAGAGTCGCACTGTAGTGCACCCACAATTTGCTGATGGTATTTGGTTCCAATGGCATAGGGGGCGAGCCTATTGCTATTATACCGAGCACGCACCTCCCCAACATATTATGAAGGATTCCGACCATAGATAGTCTACCTTGCTAGTTCAGTACCGTTTTTGAACTTCGCACGATTTTCGATAAATGTGCAGGTTTTCTCATGATGTTTGCTTTCACCGTACGGCAAGTGCTAATAATTATTGAAAATGAGATTCGCACATGAAAATCTTATTAATCTCATTATAATCAAGGCAAGCATTATACCAACATGGTTATCACTGCTTTTTATATCATTGCTACAGAAAATAATAAATTATTATTATTTTCTCTTGTACAGAAAATATAATAGGTACTTCATTATTATATAAAAATTTAAAATTTAGGTTTTTCTATAACTATAAATAACGCCATCTATCAAATGTATCCAAAACTACGTTGTATAAGTACTAACCTGAGTGGAGGCTATTGTCCGCATGTTGCTCAGATACAGCCATGGGCCGCGCGCCAGATAATATGCTAAGACTAGACGAAATCTTATTGTGGGGACTAGCTTCCGCTTCGTTACTTGGCCTATTTACATTTTGGTATTTATTTACACTGCTATACGTTATTTTATTAACTATATCACTATTTTGTTCGCTATTTGAATCTAAATTAGAAGGTAAGTTGATTTCTGGTGGACGGTAGCTGTATGACGTCGCGCCATCTACCGTCATGAACGAGGGTCTTGGCGTTTGCCTCGAGATGGTTTGAGATGTCTCATGTGGTTGTTTGGTTGTTGTCGTACGCGCCGTACTAGATGGCGCCACGTACGGTCGCTCAGTGACTGTTACTGGTGCTTGGGTAACTGAAAATTAATTAAAATCTATTGGTCTCCTAATAAATACTTAAATATTTTATAAAAAAAATTATTTAAGATTTATAATACCTACAAAAAACAATAGTTATTTATCAGTTGGATAGACAAGTGATTTAAAATGTGGTTTCTGAATTGGTTACTAGATGGCAGGAATAGTCAGTCGGTAAAAAAACTTATTCGCTCCTCATTAGAAAGCGGTACCCATGGTCGTAGTATATTTTTATACCGTGACGGTACCTGCACACATGGTACCTGCTACATTCAGGGTGCATTTAGTTCCTCTTGAATTTAGCAACCTCATAAATAAATTATTTTAGTACCTAACTGTGTTATTTCCTACTATAAAATATGGTACAACTTGAATAGAAAACTACAATTGTTTTTAGACCCACCCAGACTAGTCTAGATGCGTCTCGGCTGATATTAAAAGCTTTCACCAACCTTCTACAAGCACCGGTTTGTCAGGCAGCCTGCAACACGACCCAAACATGAACCCGTCTACGCAGACCCCGTAGTGGGTGCCACCCATCCGATTGCACTCCTGCACCCACATGCACAGCCCGCGAGCGCCCTTCACCACGCACGATTTGCGTGACATTTGGTAACCTGCCGAAGATAAAAACAATTTTGAAATTGGAAACGATTTACATACATTTTTGAAGATTGTTTTTTTTAATTGAAATTATATAGGGTACAAAACGGTGAGTATTAACCTTAATAAGTTCATTATACCGTGATGATGACGTATTTGAAATGTTCTATGGCTAGAATAAAGTTATACATTGAAATGGTTCCCCGATGTAGTTAAAAATGTTCAGTAAAACTAATTTAGTTTCGGGTATGGCTAATAGATGTCGTTGGTAGTCTAAATTTTCCGTTTTATATAACTAACTTAAAATGTGTAAGTAGCAGATGATTTATAATTTTAGACAATAACTCATACTATACGAAAATTGTCTAAACTTAATTTTTAACAAAATTCAATAAATTCACGATAAACAGCACATGTATTTACCTACCTACCTACTATAATCTATTGTCTTCAATTTTACAGCCGAACGTCGCATCCATTATTTATAAATTATGGAAGGGGGAGGAGGCCCTCGCCGATAAATATTGAAGTGGTAACCCAGTGATCGCCACCGGCACATGGTACGCCAATGGTCAGTCATCAGTGAGCCCATGGTATAATAAAATGCTACGCCTAATATTCTCTTCCAGTGACAGCTAAGTCACGTGATTGGCCCAAATCTACGTCATTGGCCATCTTCGACCAATGAACGGTCTATAATCTAAAGATGCAAATTAATGGCAACTCAGATCGTGACGTGACGGCATTGTATACGAGTATTGATTACACTATATAGTACTTAGTGTAAACAAGATGTTTTGTTTCTGCTTGAAATTGTGGCTAAGTGAAATAGCATATAGAATATTCAAAATCAAATATTTTTTTTCGTATTGGCCTACGGGAGCACTTACAAATTGTCATTTACATATATTTTTTAAACTCTACAACCGCATCGGAACGCGACTTCAACTGAGAAGATTCGGCGAAAAACTCAGCTGGCTTATTACAAAAAATTTTAAATTAAGAAAATTAAGCTCCATTACGGTTTGATTGTGACACTTTGATTTTTACTTTGTAATAACTGTTCAGCACTTTCCCCGAGTACCGAGTACATTGAGTACATCGAGTTGTGAATACGCAGATCGCATCGTCGAAGCCTACAAGCTTGCTAGAGTACGAGCTTGATGATAAAAGGGAACTAACTATCTTATAAGCGATGGGCGGAATACTATAATCTTTAGTATCGTAACTGAGTATCAAGCCAGCCTAGCACCAAAGCGGAGAGCCAATCAGATTGTTTTAAATCCTCTGCTCAGTACCCTGAGTAGTGTTTTTAGACAAGCTGATTGGCCTATTCGGCAAATCTGCCTTCATTCGGTACCGAGCAGTGTTTTTAAACAATTTCGCCTCTCCGCTTTGGTGGTAACTGGGAATGTCAGTGTGTATCTTGAAACTACAAGCTCTAAACTATCCAACGTTTAAAGAAAGAAAGAAAGAAATATATTTATTTGTGCAAACACATTTGAACGTAGTTTATCTACATTTGAACATAGGTCCCATATGGGACTACAAGTTTGGGTAATATCCAAATGTTTAACACAAATTGGCCCCAACTCAGCATGTGCTGATTGTAGAACAACCAGCGCTGGTCTTCCGTTGGAGCCGTTTGGTGACTTCACGGCACAGACATACTGACAGCCTCATCATAAACCAAACAAGTAATTGGTTATAATGGTGAACGTTAAACATGCTCAAAAATAAGTCAAAAGCTATGTGCGACACGTTGATCGCGTATCAAGTCACATAATGGCTGCCGATTTAGAATTGAAAATGGAATATTTTTAGCCGTAGGTACTGTTGATGATATTGTTTATTTAAGAAACAGGTGTGAAATGGTGTCTCAAGTAACCTGGATCATTTGATGAACTATAATAATAACCTTTAAGGTGGAAGCTCAGGGTCAGGGCGCGAAATTCAAAATGTCAATAGTTTTTATTTTTTTACGAAAAATGTGGACATCTTTACGATGTAATTTAGTGTTTTGCGATATTAACATTCTGCATTGGATGTCTCGATGTATTAAGTTTGGTTAAAAAAAATACCTAAAGCGATACAACACCATTAAGTAAGTAAAAGTAGCGGTTTTTACAAACCTTATGGTATTGTATCGGATAAAGTTCTTTTTTAAGCAAACTTAATACATCGAGACATCCAATGCAGAATGCTAATATCGCAAAACACTAAATTACATCGTAAAGATGTCCACATTTTTCGTAAAAAAATAAAAACCATTGACATTTTGAATTTCGCGCCCTGACCCTGAGCTTCCACCTTAATTAAAAGTAGAATGGTGTTCCTCTTCGACTATCAAGACTCGAAAAAAATGCTATGGCAAACGCGAGACGTTCAAGAGATTCTAAAAGGATTTCTTTATTTTCCAGCAATCCTGAAATCTTTTACCTTACACCAACCCCCAACAGACCGGTAGCCAGCCCCCCTCCTAACTCTCGATAGATCATTTACAATTTATCGCCACCGGGAAATTATCTCTCGTTGAAAACCCACCACAAAATACTACGTGAAACCCTACCATTTCACAGAACCGGCTGCGAGATATTACATACTTAATTGTTATGGATATATAATGGTACAGCAAATCTGATAGTCGGCTCTGATATTTTATTGGTTAATAATTTATCAAATGATGGGTCGATTATTGACAATTTCTGATTTTGAATCAAAGTTCTGTAATTATAAAATTTACATTGTTTGTCTGTATTATCGGTAATATTAAAATGTAATTAACAGGGGTCCATTATTTTTGAATTGAGAGTGCAAATAAAACTTATAGTCAAATTTGTATAAATGTCTATAAACAAAGGAAAGTTACAAATATAGGAAGGGCTGGTTGACTCCTGTATAAGTCTTTACCTTATTTATAGGATATTATCGCGTTTATTTTATGTTTTTTACGTTCCCGACGTTTCGGATGCTTCACAGCAACCATGGTCACGGGATGACTGAGGTATTGGACGTACTAGTTTCATAGTTAGGACTGGGGTACCCTCATATTTACTTGTTGTTTGCCGGCCGATCTACGCAGAAAGTGCTCACAAAACATAAAATAAACGCGATAAAATTTGTAAAATTCGTTTTATTCAAATGTGTAGTATTCGCGTAAATATAAGACATCAATATTTACTATTTTTTTTGTAAATCCCACATATAAAATTAACCCTTATATCATTATCGTAGCTCAAGAATACCCACCAACATCCAACCCTTTCTCTGCTAGAGCCTGTTGTAGATTTCCGTGCACGGAAGCCCATTTGTGTAGAAATTGCTCTCGGAGGATGCGCTCACATTGTTTGCGACAGCAATTTTGTAACTGGTAGGCACCCCTTTGTTTGTTTTACCCTTTTCTCGTCTCTCTGATTTTAGGGTTGTAAGATCGCTTTAGGATCTGTGACAGAGTTGAGGTTGTTGTTTCATAGCTCAAATTCTTAATGAGATCAAATACTTAACATGTTATCAAAATCAATAAATATAAATATCGCCAGATGAACACGCCAACTATACGATCCCGCACTAAGCTACGCTTGTATTATGGACACCGTACAATAGTCCGGGGGCTAACTCAGTATAAATTAATTATATAAATATTAAACATCCATGACTTGGGTACAAACATTCGTGCTCATCACATAAAGATTGTCCCTACCAGGATTCGAAAATAGGACCCTCGGCACAGAAAGCAGGGTCACTACCAGCTGCGCTAATCAGGCCGTCAAAATGGACGACAATATCCTACATGACAATAAATAAAAGACCATTATACTTATATGTATGTATACTTTAAGTAAAAACAGCTTTTTATTAACTCAGACTAAATGCCAGTACTTACAACGGTACCTACTCGGTACTTACTCGTACCGAACATTTTATTTACCTTTGGTGATTATTCTCATCACATAAATTATTTCGTGCATTTAAATTCTTCCCTTTCGGAGTCCAGCCCTCCCTTTTTTCCCTTCCCTTGCCTCCCTGCCTCCCCTCCCCTTTGCAGCTAAATTACAATACTATTACTACTACTAGTATAGTCGGTATCTATTAAGATTCTTCTGAAATAGAAGATAAAATCATTAAAACAGGAGACCGTCTAAAACATAAGGTACCTACCAGCTTAATCATAATCTCCAGGACAGTATTGAAGAAAAATGTTCCATTATGTATGCAACCTTCACAAAGGACTTCAGAGAGAATTACAAACGGTCTGTTTTCCCAACGAAAAAGAAAAAGTTGAATAATTAAAGGTCTCATTTCCCTGACAACTTCCGAAGCAACGTCTCCGAAGACGGTTTCCTTAACATTTAACCGAAAAATCCCAGTAAAACTTCACACAGCAAATTCCACCTTGCTTCTTACGATTTTAAGTTCAGATTACAATTGTATATCCCCATTCACAATTAAGGTATGTCTTGTCCCCTGTCGCGTTTGATTTATGAATGAACGCAAAGGATAACCGGCAATTCCCTATAGAAGAAAAACTTTCCCTTTCAAACACGTGACTTGGTTCATCCATGTCCCAACGACATTCATTAACGCTAATAAATCACGGTCGAGTTACATCATCCAAGATTAACTGCAATGAATTTGGAATGACGCGGAAAAGTCGTCAAGGGACCTTGTTGAATAGTCATGAGGAGACATGAATGAAACTGCTTGAATAATGTAGGGTGAAGGTTGTGTAATGTTATTTGAATAGAAAATACTATTGCTTTTACTTTAAATGTGGATACAGAGGCTTAGCTCTTAAAGATTTTCAAAAAGGTTTGTAAAGTCGTTTGTGAGGATATTTCTACGTCTAAGCGGATAAGTTTTCAATTCCTCCAATCTCATTTTCTGGTTACGTGGGTACAATAAAGTTTTGTAGGTAGGTATACTTAGATTAGTCTTTATATTTCTTCAGCAGGGAGTCCTATAATTCCTGAAACTAAACTGTAACTGTAACTAGTTGCCCAGGACTTAAGTGGCTATTCAGTAACACATCGCAACACTCATCTAGCGGACCGACTTCCACATATTGTCATTGAAAGGGAAGCAAATGACAGCAGTTCTATTGTTTCAACTAACGAGTCAACTTCATGAACGTTGTGTCATAGTTATGTAATGTTACTTCAAAGTTAGTATCGCGTGAGTTACCGGCAAAAGTATGTGGTAATAGAAAAAATACTTTCAAGCAGGTAAGGGTATGAAATCTTTTATTAAAAAATAAAGAGCAGCCATGGACTTTCTTGCCCGTTCTTCTCCATAAGAACGGCATTCCAAACGGGTGGTAAAGTAGTAGCTTAGCATTTTGTAACTTTTGACGATTCATAAGTACTGTACTTAATGGTCTACGTGAATGAAAAATATTCTCATTCTGATTCTGATATTCCTCTGTCTGTCTTCAGCTAAATGTTTCTTAGCTATGTTACATGGATTAGCTTATTAATATTTTCAATATTTCATTCTTTAGACGCATATTCACTGACTAGACAGTTGGCTTGACTGTAAAATACTACTCGTGGAAACCTCAGTTTTTATTTGAAAAACCTGTGGCTCAACCACTATCTTTTGATGTAGCCGGTAACGTAATCGCCTTCCATCTCGCTCACAACAAGGGACTTAAAAATAAGAATGACAGTGACAACAAGCTTCTTGGATAAATTTATTGTTAACTATATTATTAGTTCCCACTTACCCAACAGTTCATGCTTGGTAGTCAGTTTGTTGCGGAGACAAATGACAGATGAACAGAACAGATAACGGGTGCGGCAGAGCGAGAAGATTTAGACGAGTCATTAATTGACTGAACGAGGCAAAGCTGTCTCGAGGCAGCTTATAAGATGCCTTATAAAGGTTCAAGAACAAAGTCCGTCCTTTATTTAATGCTCAAAAAACTCCGATACCTTAATACCATAGAACATTACCATACTATTCACGCGAAAATACAATTTGTGGTCATAACACCGATTGGTCATTCACATTATGTGTCCTTTAGTGGAAGCTTATCAGCGTGCTTTATCGTGCCTAGTACCTCACGTGAGGTAGTTTAAACAGTTGTACGTTGAGTCATAATTATAATAAGATTATTTTCTTTTAAACAGCGGAACGAATTTCAACAAAAATTTAATTGAATTGAAGGAGAAACATGCCTCTGGGAGATTGATAAAAAAACAAACATGAATTTGATCAAATCCCGAGCTCTGTGATCTCTGGCTGAGTTGTGCCTTCAAAGTAATAATATTTTTTTTTATTATAAGTGATACGCGAATGACATGACAATGACAATGTTTTACGTATTTAAATATTTGTTTAACCTTTATTAGTAACAATTACATTAGTGCAATGTGTACCAAGGCGTATTGATAATTCCATAGTTACGTCTCCCAAGCCCGGAAGTGTGCAGAATCCTTTAATTAACCAAATGAAAATCCCGTTAGTAACACGGTCTAATTGTTATAATAACAGTTAAAATAACTGTTAACGACAAAGCGTTACGCAAACCCGTAAAAGCAAGGCTGCTAAATGTGAAAACTTTGTGAAAATTCACGAGCGTTCTGCTTTTATTTTAAACTAGCTGTCCCCGAGAACTTCGTACCGCCTCAGACTCAAATGTATATATTAGAAAATTAATTATCTTAATTCTATTTTTTATAATTAATTGTTTCCAGGTCTGAATAGTTATTTTGCTATTTGGGGCGGAGACAAATTATAAAATCAGAGATCATAAAAATAGCTACAACGCTATTGTAACGCTAGCAACTAAATATGAGGGTACCCGCGTTCAAACTACTACACTAGAACATCAAACACCTCAGTCGCCGCAGTAAAGCCGCCGAAAAGTCGGGAACGTAAAAACATAATATACACGCGATAAAATCTGTAAAATTAATTTTATTTCCATGTGTAGTATTCACGTAAATATATGAAGTCAATAAGCTAATTTACTTTTAAGTTATGACAAACTAAGTTCTTCATTTGTCGACATTAGAATTGGCGTTATTGTCAACCCTGGAGTTGCTATGCCGGATTGTTGACTTGTAGTCGTAATTTTAATAACTTAGAACCAGTAGCTATTAAGATCTGGGATACCGTTGAATACGGAGGATGGACGGCGTTTTTGCTAGACTTTACCACGAATCATCGATGTAACTTGAAGATAAATCAATTATAAGTGATTCAAGATTATTGGGTTGATTCATCAGCCGCTTGCTGATTCATCGCGCAGCCTCGAAAGGTATCCTCAGATATGATATAATATAATATTTATTTCCACAAGTTTAAGTTTGTGCCTTGTCGTTGAGCCATGTGCTTATTAAGGCTGCTCAGTCATCCAGTACACGGCTATTAAGTTTCGACAACAAAACGATACTAATGAATAACGAAAGTCCTCCTATCAAGATGACCTTGAATTATTGATCCCCGTTAAAACACCTTTAAACCCCTTTTTAACCACCGGTTGAAGAGAACTAAGTCCTCGCCATTGTATTATCTGGCTAGGACACATGCCATGGACTGACAGCAAGGCAAATAAAAAAATATTGCACTCACGCGAGGCAAAGCCGACGCCTTGGCTGAGCGAGCGCGAGGCAAAGCAACGCTGCACAGTTAGTCCGGGTCCAGCTGATAGATCTATAACAGTTGCCATACGAACTTATGGAAGTCGATACGAATAATATGTCATTCGTCTTGTCGACTGACTGACTGATTAATCCTATGGTAGCGCTACAAGCTTCCAGAAACTAGTAGCTGATAAGCTCGTAGGATGGAATAGCATCGATATATACTTATCTGTGGCTGTTAAGCATTATCCGCCCAAGGGCTAACGATTATCCAAGCCTTGGCTGGGCGGGGCAGACTACGAGTAAATTAAATTATTAGTTGGCTTTATTTATGTAAAGGAACATAGTGAACTTCTTTTGTTTTCTTTGACAGATTTTTTTAAATTGATTATTATTATCTACTGCGTTTTGACGATATGTAGGGTAAGCAGGAGTTTCTAATGTAATCGTAACGTCATCGAGAAAAAATCCTGCCACTGTCATACTTATTTATGAAATCTGTAGTGTGAAAGCGATGGAAGGCACTACCGAATCGTTCGTTCAATTTATTGTGCATGGGGTACTGATTAGCACAGTTGATAGTGGCCCTGCTTTATGTAACAAGGATCCCGGGTTCGAATCCCGATAGGGGCAAACTTAAGGCAATGTTTGTATCAGCCGATCGTCGTTATGCAAGGTAGTCTAGTTTAGAATATGGTTTCGATAAAGAAATATAACTTAATCTAAAACGGTATCTTCGTTCCGACCATGTCTTTTACAATATACAGATCACGTCATGCAAATTGTTTTAATATTCACATTAATTCTGCAACAATAGTCACGTGAACAAAGTATCGATATCGTAAATCGATACATAATAGCTAACGGTGAATCAATTGTACATTTGAGCATCGATTATTTTTTGGATAAAGAACAAATGACGGTATAATATGATATGAAAAAAACAACAAGCTGTATCAATTAAGACTGGTGAACATCCTTCCAATGTTAGACAACCTATACATCAACAATACAAGGTATTGTAGATCTTAGAGTTATAGTAATAGAGATTTAGTTTGTACGCAGTGATTTAGCTTATTGTATTAACTTTAGTTCGCTGTAGTACTATGAGGAATGGATGACTTCAAATCAGAGTATGAAATAATGTATCCGTACATTTTCTATTGTTAGTATTAACAAACAATAAGATGCTATGTGGGTAGTATTTTTTTAAATCTAATATGACAAGGAATTAATGTCGTAGATATGGTATTTCGATTTGATTGCCATGTCTTATTGCCACGCCACTTATTCTATTCCGACAGTGGCCGAGGACAATCACAATCATTGTTGCCATGGTGATGTCAATGAATAACAACACTGATCGTGACGTAGTCTTGGGCCATCGTCGAAAAGGCATACTTGCCGTGGCATATAATTATACCATGTTGCAGCTTTGGTAAAAAAAAATAAGTGTTGGCTTGCAACACTATCGATATAACGTCTAAATTCTTAAACTACTGATAGGCTCCAAAGGGCTAGCACCCAGAGCCGTAAACCAAATTTAAAAAAAAACTAAACTGCCAGTTAAAACTGACGAGGCAAGAAAATCGTGTTGAAATTTATCCTTCTATTCTTGAACTACGTAAGTAGAATTTACAGACAGACAAAGACCATACCAATAAGAGCAATATAAAAAAAATGTTATGAGCTAATGACTAAAATGTTTATTTTCAACAATAATCTGTTTCCTCCACCGTCTAACAGAATTACCGACGCAATTCGTTGTGATCTCACAAAAACCGCTGCGGTGCGATGACTGATGTCATCATTACATCTCCTACTCGGTACACAATGACGGTACCGTACACTTTGTACAGACCATGCTACGAACACTTACGTAGAAAAAAAAGTCATTATTTTATACTTTTTTATTGATCATACAAAGAAAGAAAAGACGCAAATCTATTTTTTTTTTATTAATCATTATAATTATTATCTACCTATTACCTCATTTAAATGAAAGTGGTGGTCATTTAAATGGCTCTACATTATATAATAGAGTAATAGCATCACGCTGTGACAATTAGGGGTGCAGCAGCAAAGAAAAGCCAATGGTTACGCGGGCGGGGCCACAAGCAAAACCTTGTATCAAATTATGGACTAATTATCGACTAGCAATCTATATCCATACTGATATTTAAAAAAAACTAACTGAGAACCTCCTCCTTTTTGTAGTCGGTTAATAAAGTAGTATATGTGAGTTTAGATGTTTAATTTCTGAAAATTCTGTGACTAATACGACGCTGGGTACATATTTTATCGATGTACCGCGGCGCGGGCGCAGCCGTGGGCAACAGCTAGTAAAAAATATATACGGTTAAATATACAAACAAAATTGTAGGCTGAAAACTGACACCTAACCTAATCATCCAACTAAATGAACATGTCCAGTCGTAAAGTTACATTTTTATGCCAATAGATTTTTAATTTAGGTAGTATTAACATAATTAATAAATGCTAAATAACTAATAAAATTAGCCGTATCGGGTGACAAATAATCTGTCCCGTAAAATACAATAGGTTATGTTAATTAAGGTTAATATTTTTTTAAGGTAACGGTTATCTTAAAGTGCGTGATTATTTATTGGTTAAATACTAACAAATAGGTATTAGTTGAAATAAAAGTGATTTTAAGGATTTTATCGCGTTTGTTTTATGTTTTTACGTTCCCGACGTATCGGCTGCTTTACCGCAACCATGGTCACGGGAGGACTGAGGTGTTGGTCTTGGAATGGCCACGCCAGAAGAACACACCAACTATACGGTCCCACACTAAGCAACGCTTGTATTATGGGTACTGCACAATGGACTGGGTGCGTTTTTTTTTTTTTTTTTTTATTACATTATAGGCAAGTATATGATCTCGATCTCACCTGATGGTAAGTGACGATGAGATCTACGATGGAGCATACTTGCCTAGGTAGGAAGGCGGCAGTAGATAAGAGACGCTACATTCACTAGGCTCATGCAGCGCAACTGATCTGACCCGCCATCCATGAATGGCAACACCGAACATCATGCCGGAACACGGCTAGGCCGCTTGGCGACATGGCTTTGTTCAGTGGGTGGTGACTAGCCACGGCCGAAGCCTACCACCAGTAGAGTTGTCACCTGGTTGGCACCACCCAGGGTCACGTGTAGGGTATCTCGAGGGTACCTAGTACCTAGCGTACCTAGTTATAATACTTATATAGATTCTAAAAACCTATGACTCGGGTACAAACATTCGTGCTCATCACACAAAATTTGTCCCTACCAGGATTCGAACACGGGACGTTCAGAGTAGAAGGCAGGGTCATTACCAACTGAGCCAATCAGGTCGTCAAACGTAATTATGACTTAAAAGTCGTGCAATTTTTTTAATAATCATTATCGTTATCATTAATTCATAGACTATACAAATAAATAAAATTGGAGTGTCTGTTTGTAATATTAAAATAACCGCTTTTTACTAGGTGCATTTGGATGTATACACGGTACCTATACCAAAACAACATTTTTTACAATTTTTGTCTGTCTGTTTGTCTGTTTGTACCGGCTAATCTCTGAAAGGGCTGGACCGATTTTGACGGGACTTTCACTGTCAGATAGCTGATGTAACAAGGAGTAACTTAGGCTAATTTTATTTTAGACTAGCTGTTACCCGCGACTTCGTCCGCTTTTTGTTAAATACCACGCGGACAAAGTCGCGGGTAACAGCTAGTCTTGTATAAAATTAGTCAAACAAGCAAATTGCAATCGTCAACTGGATAACGAGCTCTCCGCACTTATTGTGAGCGAGTGTAAAATTACATGAACAGTTATCTCAATCTTCGAGATTGAATCAGCTGACGTCACGAACCTCGGACGGATTGACGGATAAAAAATATTATGTAATTACGTTGTAAAACTGTTATATGGGATTTGGTCACCCACCTCCCACTCCCACTCCCGCCACTATTACTTTTGGCCACTAGGAGTCTAGGGTGGTCTCCAACGAGGACAATTAGGCTATACCCTCGGCGGGTACCCGGGACATAATGGATATGAAAACCCTATCAAGAACTTATTTGATAGATCGCTCATACAACATTTTATTTATAACTAGAATATGACTACCTCATAAACACTTCGCAGTCTGATAATAAATGCTGAAAATAAATCATAAAAAATATTAGTCTAAAGAACCAAAATACGAGACAAAATCGCTAACAAAGCTTCGTATTATTCATACGAATTACCGCTCTAGTTGTCTGCGAAGTGTACAATCAGCAGAAAAAAAATAAGGCTAGAAAATCCCTCATACCATTTGGAGCTAACAGCCGCCGGCAGTCAGTGTAACATTAATTCAACTGAATATATTTAAGTCTAGACCGTTTTTTTTTTACTGACTATGCCAAATATTTTGAACGATCCGCACAAACGTTGTTCAGTCCGTGTAAAACGAAAAGCCCGTTTTGTTATGAATTTACTTCAATTACGGTTGGGTTACGAAGCAAGCGAAGCAAACATGTTTTTGAATAAATCGTTTCACATTTTATTCGCGTGGACTAATGAAAATTGTAATTGTAAAAGGACCTTCGGGCACATTAATTTATTTTCATATTTTTAATCTGGATATTGATACTAAAGAAAAAATATTCTTCGATGGTTGAATACATGACGACCGTGCTTAGATGAAGCAAATGACAAATTACAGTGCTTGAGGGAGAGAGCGCTATTAAATCGTAGCCAAAACCTACGGATTAGTTAATTGGCCATGAATATGCTGATGCCAGCACAAACTAATATTCTGACTGATCGTACAGCCTCGCAATGCCTCTGCTATAACATTAAAAATATGCCTGTGCCTTGGCTGGGCACTGCCATATGCCATTTGTGTTAATATCGAGCTCGGCTGTTTATGTCGACATTGCGTGCAGTGATTGCTTGATTCCTCTTTATTTAGGAAATGAAATGCCATGAGATAAAATATGACCTCACCCACAAGTTAGTGGGTATGTTGACGGTATCAAGTATTCAATAGCGATAGCAAATTCAATAAATTAACATGGTTAAAATAGTATAGTTAAATACTAAATCGTTGTAGGCATGAATCGATGAATATTGCGAAAATAGCGCATTTATTTCAACCATTGCTTGATTCAATACTGACTATTGCTGGTAGTATTTTCAGAAGCAGCTTCGTAAAGTTGTTCGGCCTGTCAGTACACGGCTCATAAATGTCATTTATCCTGATTAAAACAGATCGAGAGACCAACCAGGCAATTATACTGTCTTATAATGTACACTAATTATGTTCATATAAACAGAATGTGGTATTCACAATTCGTGTAATGTCTCGGGACCCTTAACTCCGGAAGCTGCGGTCCTTTCCAGAGCCAACAAACCCTTCAAGATGATATATTATTACAGTTACATTTACGTTGAAGGGTACCAAAGGGTGGCTAATAAGTGTTTAACTATATCTATATCCAAATAGACATACAAAATATAGATACGACTTCAAGACACAGTTAGCACTTTCTGCATAGGTTGTACCGCAAACAACAACTAAACATGACCAGTTCAAACTTTGACACTAGGAAGTCAAACACCTCAGTCCTCCCGTGATCATGGTTGCTGTAAATCAGCCGAGACGTCGGGAGCGTAAAAACAGAAAATAAACGCGATAAATAAGTTTTATTTAAATTTCGCTCAAATATAAGATATCAATATCCATAACACAAGTAAAGATAAAAGTGACTCAAACTAGCTCCCACTATATTTGCAGTCGTTATAAAAAGTAGTCGCCCAATTTGTCTTCTTGTATATGCTCTACACATTTTGCCTCATTACGGTACATTGAATCAAGATCTTGCGAGAATTTATTCGGACATAATACTTTTAAGGAGCTAAAGAATGTCTCCAATGAGCGTTTTTTGAGGATCAATTATGTAGTTAGTCTGTATTGCGATGCTTAAACTTTGTAATTGACTCTGAATTAAGATCTGAGACTTTTCATAATATAACAAACATTAAATTATATTTTAACCTTGAATACAAAGGCTCACTTAAATTAGAGTAAAACTAATACCAGAGAGAAGCAAACAGAATTCACAAAGGCATTCCGTGGGACCCTCAAAACGTCTCTAATTTCAATATCAGTTACAAGAGACGGCCCTTTTCTGGGCCATTAAATTCAAAGCTAAACCCACTTTAAAAGTTGGTCTGGTATTAATTTAATCCGTTCAACGTTCGATCCTTTGGGACGTTTTCATTTGTTTGGATTATACCTACACTTAAGCCTAGGGTTGGATAGGACATGAACCTTGAAAGGGCACTTTAGAATTTATATTAAAGCTTTTCATTTGTTTTGATTAGAAGTACGATATTACCAAGTACTTAGAAAAATGCTGCACTTTCAGCTCTCTACTCAAATATGAAAAAAATATATAAAAATAGATCGCTTATCATAATTACACGAATAATGAATAAATAATTTAAAATTCTCACAACTTCGCGTAGAGTATTTTGTTATATTATAAGCTACTTACATAAGTATAATATTATAAAACAAATATTTTTTTTCACACTGTAATAATGTATTAAGTACTTTGATAACACGATAATAAGCAGCACAAGCAACAAGATACACGAGCGAAAAATACCCTTAAAGGTTATAAACATATCTACTAGCAGGCAGTAAGATCTTCAAATAGTGGTATCATCCACAACAATAATAAAAACTATCTCACACAGCCATGCAATAGAGCCTAAATTGCCGTAATATGGTCGACTTTGAAGCCTGATTTGGCCCAACCCGAGCCTATAACTCCGCCTTTATATATGTCTTCCCTTTACGTCAGCTACATTACGACCTACAGCCCATCATGTTTTAACTTGTTTATATAGGATGTAACAGAAATGTGAAATAATGTTTTGAGTGCATTGTATAAGGAAGAGGAAGGATAAGAATAAGTTAGAGACGAAAAGACCGGGGCATATCGTATAAAGGCTGTCTTGGATCAAGACAGGTGGTAGAAGCAAAGTCAATACATTTATTTGAACGAAGTTCCTTATCGCGCGTTGCGAAAGACGGAAAAAATTAAGACGAAAAGTTGTAACGACACTTTTTGTAAGCCGTGCGGCGTGCGCATGTTTCTCTGTCTGTCTCTCTCTCCCTTATAGAAAGCAAGCCAGATATTTTCGTTTCGTCTTTCTATTTCGCATTGAACAGTGTGGTGTCGCGACGATTATTTTTGTTGAGTGGATACAGGTTTTTTGTACATAATAAATAACTTAAAAAAATAAAATGTTATTACAATTCCTTCACTAATTAATCGAAAGGAACTTCGTTCCATCCGGGTGTCCCTTGACACCTCTCAAGTTTTTTTGTATAAAACTATTGGGGCACTTATAAATATAAGTTTACACTTTCTTCCTTTACTCTACATCTGGATAAGAACGCGACCTCATCTGAAACGATCCTGCGAGAAAGACAGCAGGGTTATGTATTTTTTCGTCTCCAAATATCAGCAATTTCTTTAGCTCCAAAGAATTGCATGTGAGAGCTTCGTCAGCTAAATGGAAAAGTTAGAAGAATTTGAATATTTGTTATCCAGAAATTTCACATTCATAGCAAGAATGCATATGCGTAAATATTTGTCTGGCTTTATGAAATATTCTGTAGATAATATCCATCTCTACAATTCTCGTAAGGGTAAGATCCATTCCATTACCATACTTGGAGGATTAATTCTATTTGGTTAGACGCTAGTCGGGGTGTCGTTCGTCAAGATAAAATTGAGGTTAAATATTATTCTAGATCAAGTGTATGCTAAAAAGAAATATGTGAAAGCAGTTATGTTACATATAGTGGACATGAGCTGTTTGAAGATTGCAAAAGAAAGATAAACATAGCTAAAATGATAATCTGTTCAACAGCAACTGTGGGACAGGAGTGCCATTTAAATAATAGCATGTTAAGCCGTCGGTCCTGCGCCTTATCTCTCTTCTATCTTTCTCTGGTCATGTAGAATTGCCATCCCATCAGACTATGAGAGTGATGGAAAAGAGAATGCACGCGTGCTTGCAGACACACTTGTGTGGAATAAAAATATCTCCTGCGCAATTGGCTACTCTCAGTTGAGATTGGCTGCCGTGACAGAAATTCGATCAGATAGACTATTCTTACGTCTATTATTATTATTACGTCTTGGTGTGTTTGAAAGTAAACGTAGTCTATGGTAATAATGTTTGCAAGAAAACTATAGTTACTACGAGATTTAGTTAGTACCCTTTTGGAGCGTATCTCTTGAGTGAATTTTCGAACTTATACTCCTCAAAGCATCCCGAGAGAACAAACTAAAAATAAGTGGAAAAGTTTCAACTTTGCGCAAGCATTACCGTGAAATTGAATAAGGAGCTTTTTATTTTTCCGAATCTAATGAAAGAGGAAAGGAAAAGGGTAATTTTTTTTACATAGAATTTACTAATTAATTTAATTTGAATATCTTTTTAAGATTCGCTTCGTTTCGCGGAGGATTGCATTTTATTTAGCGTCCCGACACTCGTGATAGATAGTTTCTCGACTAACATCTAAGAGGAGTTTGGTGTTGCTGGCTTCTTTAATTATAGATCAACTTGTTTGGTAAATAATAGATATAAACAAGCATTAAAACATCCCAATGTTTGGGCTTCATAACATTTTAACTGCAGCCACTTGGATGGCATAAAAATAACATTACCTACTCTTTTATCGAAGCACTTAAAATATTTAGAATGTTCACAATACCTAGTAGATAAAGACAATAGCTAGTACCTAGTGTTAGTGATAAAAAACATTATTTAAAATAATATTCCACCGCGACCATGATAACAGTGGCAACGTGAATCATCCCGCATCTGACTGTGCTTACAAATTAGTGTAAGCAAGTACAACGCACCGGGAATTTTCACTCTCGTTCGCTTAGTACAGTTACCCGGGTGCCCCGTTGTGCCAACATCTAGCTGTAGACTATAATACCAGCCCTTTTAATGTCCCACTGTTGCTGTTAGACTGCTCGACTCCAATGCTATCGCGATGATTTAGAATAACACACGTAAGAAAACTAGTAAAGCAAACTGGCACAATACAAGAGCAGACAGATTGCTGATATTGGAACAAAGTTCCTTATCGCGCGTTGCGAAAGGGGGCTAGACGGAAAAAAATATCACGAAAAGTTGTAACGACACTTTTTGCTATCTTTGTCGTTTGCATTTACATAATGGTCAGTATTTTCGAGACATTGCACAAGTGCATCCGTAGCGCAATTGGCTGTTAACCGAAAGGTTGGTGGTTCGAGCCCGCCCGGGGGCGATATATTTTTGTTTCCCAAAATTATTGATTTTTTGTACATAATAAATAATGAAAAATAATAAAGGAACTTCGTTCCATCCGGGTGTCCACCTCTCAAGTTTTTTTTATTATTATACATCTGAATTAAATTTCCACACTTTTCACTTTGATATATTAAAATTGTATGTAATTCACGACGAATTGCGTATAAATTTAAAAAGCATGTTAAAATATTCGTGGGAAAGGAGAATTATTTATCTATTCATGGTAAATTAATTAGCGACATATCAATTATGCTTATTAGATTATTGCTACTATCTATGATTCTCACGACTATTCAGTTTACTATGGTAATTAACCAACGTTCACGTAAAATTAAATCCTATTATCCAAGACATACATTTGAAAACGTTGTTGTTGTTGTACGAGTATATCAAACAAGTTCTACATATTGACATAGATAAATTACTTAGAAATATAGAGGTAGATTTTTTTTTAATTTTTATTATTTAAATTGGATATAATTAATTAATATGGATTAATACAATTTTCGTGACAAAATAAACTATTTTCGTGCTTTATTTAATACTACACTTTGATATCTTTATGAAGGTAATTCAGCGGAAAAGGGAAGATCTTCCAGCCAGGCGGGTGATATGCCTGGCGGAACGGCCACTATGCCCAAACGGTTATTGTCGAGATCCTGTATATATTTTACGTACTCCGGAAGCTCTCATAGTGCGTTTCAGGATTGTATGGAGAATTGTCAATTGTTCTGAATGTCGTCTGCAGCGCCATCTGTGTATCTTATGGCCAGGTTAAATAGGTCGCTACAGTAACAACAAATTTTAATAAAATTTTGTCTATACAGTTTTATTTATCTTATTATATCTATGAATAAATACCATCACGCCTTTAATTACCGAAGGGTTAGGCAGAGGTGCATTGGAGTACGCCCCCATTTTGCAAATAATATTGCGGTTTAAAAACCATAGTCTCCCATTTTGCTCATGCCTTCCCATTAATACCTACAGTATACAAAGCTTATAAACATTGTTCATTTATCGCTAGTATTGTTACGACTTCAGAAACTGGAGCAGATATCGCCTTTATAGTTTCTTTTAACGTTTCCATACAAAATCATATCAACAGTCCCAACTCTTAGAGATTCAATTTCATGAAATCGAAGTAGGAATGGCGGTTCTGAATATGCATTCGAATTTACAATTGCTTCGTTGAATATTCGATTTTAGATTGGATAACTATAGCAATTTTATATCAAGAATGTGGATCTTTATTTCAGATTCCTTGTGAAAATCAAACAAAAATAGTACCTATAATAATTAAGATAGAATACAGACAGATTATTTTTGAAAATAAAAACCAAAACAACTTTAAATGAATAAGTACCAAAGATGAGAAAAATCATTTGTAACGTCAATTGTTTACGCTTTTCGTGGTTCCATTTTAATTGCCTCAAATATCTGCAATATTTATTGTCTTATTAAAATGGAACCACGAAAAGCGTAAACAATTGACGTTACAAATGTTTTTTCCTCTATGTACGCAAGTGCGAGATTATTCGTAAGCTAACTGTGTAGTTTATAGTCTACCGTATTTAGACATTTTGTATTGAGAATTGAGCAGCGCCTCTAGCGGACGGTATTTAAAACATTCAAATCTCCATGAAAAACATCTACATAAATACGTTTATACATACTACATCAAACATACAAACATCTATGGCTGTTAATATTAAAACTATACTATAGATATTTAAATCTTTTTGCTATCTTTATACCTTACCAAAATCTCTTTCAACCATGTAATAGGTCATCGTATAGTACATCCTTGGCTCACTTAAATTAGGTACTATACAAAAACCCACTTAATACTCTCAATACCCACTTATAAAATACAACTGTGAAAAGTAATCTATGTCGTAAGGGTTACTACAGGATCTTGGATTATTTGGATGATAAAGCAGCCTGGGAATGATCGCTCAAATATCAATATTTATAATGTTAAAGTGTAGCGTGTCTCACATGGCAACACACTGGAGCTTACTTGTTTATATTTTATGTACAAATCATGGATTTAAAAAAAAAAGACAAGCCCGCTGAGTTCCTTGCCGGATCTTCTTAGTTGATTTCGCGTTCCGATCCAGTTGTAGAGTTAAGGAAAAAAAATGTAATGACAATTTGTAAGTGCCCCCGTAGGCCTATACGAAATAAACGATTTGACTTTGAATTTAATTCTCAATTAAAATAAACCTTGCGACCAAGACTTTGTCCCTTCAAACGTTATTGCATAACCAACATTGACAGGCATAATTTACATAACTTATCTCATCGGGTCCGCCATTCATCATCACGGCAATAATCAATCATTGGATTAGACTCCCACGTGGTGATCAGAAATGTCGTGGCACTAATATAAAGCGATCGTCGTTGATGTTCAACGACCTTTTATTGTTTGAATGGGCTGTCTCTTGTTAGATTTATTATGGAGTTTTAATACCTCTAGGATTTTTTCACTTGGCACGGGTACGCTGACGTTTCATTAATTATGTTTAACGCACTTTGTGTTCCGAAACAATAAATAATGGGGAAGACTGAAAATAAATTAAGACAAAATATTTTGCGACTGCACAAATTTGAAATGGAAACGAATATCGTCTGGAGTCCCATTGGTTCAAAACATGAGATGAGTGGGCACTTTTTGTAAATTGGCATTTTGAATTTCTGACTTCACATTACATTCACATTAGTATATTTTATTTCTATCCCCATCGAATCAAGGGAAGGCCCGTGCCCACCAGTGAAAAAGGCTGGTATTACATATATCATATTTAGTTTTATCCCCGAATGTATAGACTGCGCAAAGCAAAACTCTTGTGCGCAGTACTATATGACGTTTGATAAAGTTATAAAACGTCTATAAATTTGGGGGTTAATGTTAATATTGGGATATTACTACTTGTACAGATTTGTATCTTTAGGTATGTTGGTGAGCTGTGGGCAAAGACTAAAATAAATACTTTCTATTATATACATAATGATAACAAATGCACTAATGAAGTGCAGGTTCAAGTCTAGTATACCAAGTATATAACTCTGTATAACTCCATACTTAATGTAATATTATGATCCTAGATAAATGATAATGTAACAATGATGTACACTAAACGTCGAACGAAATTATCATTAAATTAACGACCTTTCGGTTTACTTCATAAAAAGCTACAATTTTTTTTTATAGCCATAGAGAAAGAAATCCGAGACGTATTAATCGTAATAATAAAAAAAAAGAATCCGACATCGAAATCGTACAACTCATAAAGAAGAAATAAAATATGAATAAATCTATAATGAGTCCAAAGATGGGCGTTATCTGACCGTCTGTCAAGTTTTCACGTTATAAAAAACATTCGTTATTATGTTAAGCGATACAATCTGCTTATATCTTTATAAATGATGATTTAACATTTCTGTGTCAAGATTGAGATTTTAATTTTATTAGTTTTGACGTGTGGTGTACGTGGCTTCGTAACAAAAACTGACGCCATGGATTCAACTCATGATTCTGAACCTGAGTTGGAATTTTCCGTTGATCGTTTCATGATTTTTACGCATTTTTTTGAGTTATCTTCAAATTGGTTTCAGCATGAAATCATAATAGTAGTCTATCTCAACATTTATGTAAACAACTTTTAAAATTTATTTAAATAAAAAAAAACATAAACTTAAAACTGCAATGTTCATTAAAACTCGATACGCTTGAGCGCGCTTGTCAATCACACGCGTCGGGTATCGCGCGGAACGTTGTGTTGTGATCGCGTTGTTTATGATACATTGCGCGCTCATAAATGAAAATATGCATAGCCTATGACGTTCGACATAAATGATTGCTATAATTTAATATAGACCTTTACCTAATGTTTTCGTTATCATACATCCTGTATACTGTATGATTGTCACTCGATGACATTCTGTTTTCTATGCTTACCACTTAAAAATCTAAGCATTAAATAAGTCGTAAAAATAGTGATTATGTCTATGATTTGAAAGCCCAGATGGCAAAAAAGCGATTATCTCATTGGAATATATGAGATCATTGCTGTGACTTAAGTACTCACACTCGAAAATCCTTCACAAATCTTCAAAACATCCTCCGTTTTTTTAATATACCTACACACACAAACTGAACACTTATTTTATGTATGTCAAACAAACATGGTAATCATTTCCTGCCCATCCACATGGTCACCTATTGCAATTTCTTAAGACGTCAAATAGAGACATCTTGAGTTTTTCACTTTCACTTTTAACTAACCAATTTACACTTAAAAGGGCCCACACTACTTAGAACACGATGCTGAGTGATAAACCAACTCTAAAGCGCAACAAATAGAATCAACATTACAAGCGCGGCACTTTCCAAAAGGAACATTTCACTTATCGACAAGTGAAATCTCAAAATCAATTTATAAACAATTTTACAAGAGCATTAGCAGCGCTAAATGCTGTTGTTGGTTTAGTTGCATTTGCACATGGAAAACGTTTAAGCTCACACAAGCTGAGTTTATAGGCTTAGACGGTATTTTAACTTGGTGTTTTACATGAGGTGTATTTGTGAATCGCCAGGTGAACACACCAACTATACGATCCCACACCAAGCAACGCTTGTATTATGGGTACCGTTCATTAGACCGAGGACGAGCATCCATGGCTGGGGTACAAACTTTTTATTCACCCCCAAAGTTTACCCTTATCCCGGGACGCCCGCCCCAGACAGTCAGCCACTGCTAGCTGAGATAATCAGGTCTTCGATCATTGCAATGATTTACAGTCATCAAATTGTATTGAATCTTTTCATTTATCATTTGCACCGCGGTGTTTAGCAATTATATCGCTGCAAAATGCGCACGCAGGACGCTTGGTCGTTCAATAAAATGCCGTTTATACACAATTTTAGAACGTTCACTAATCGCGATGGCCGTATGTGTAAGTTATTACCGCGGCCATTGCGTTCAATGTAACCGCCATTTTCTCCTTTTCACTTTAATGAACTTAACAAATGTGAGGCCGAGACGAGGAAAGATACTAATGAGTCGGCAAAACTAGTTCAATGTGTGTCCAGACACGTGTTATTGAGCTGCAGAATTTATAAACTGTCCGAACTAAATTACACTACATTAATTTCCTTCTTCTAATTATTGCAAAAAGAAATAAATCAAGCACTACCTTTAATAACCTTGAAGCGTTAAAAATCAAGGACACACTTTTAGGTTCCTTACTAAAATTGTCACCCCTAATTATTGATTATTAGTCTGTGCTAATTCAAATTATCTTCTTCAATTTTGGGGTCGAGTCACCTTCGTCCGTAGGAGAATTAAGTACCCTCGAGATACCCTACACGTGACCCTGGGTGGTGCCAACCAGGTGACAACTCTACTGGTGGTAGGCTTCGGCCGTGGCTAGTCACCACCCACTGAACAAAGCCATGTCGCCAAGCGGCCTAGCCGTGTTCCGGCATGATGTTCGGTGTTGCCATTCATGGATGGCGGGTCAGATCAGTTGCGCTGCATGTGCCTAGTGAATGTAGCGTCTCGATCTACTGCCGCCTTCCTACCTAGGCAAGTATGCTCCATCGTAGATCTCATCGTCACTTACCATCAGGTGAGATCGAGATCAAATACATGCCTATAATGTAATAAAAAAAAAAAAAAAAAAAAACTTATTATCTGTCTGTCGGTAGTGATCCTGCTTTCCGTGCTAAAGTTCCCGGATGAATCCTTATAGGGACAAACTTTGTGTGATAAGCACGAATGTTTGTATACAAGTCATGGATGTTTCAAATCTATATAAGTAATACATACTGGGTTGGCCCCCAGTCCATGGTACGGTACACATAAATTAGTGTGGGACCGTATAGTTGGTGTGTTCGATATGTAACTGCACTGCAACTGATCGGTGCTTAACTACTGTGAGTACTCAATTCGAAATGAGTACTTTGACTCCTAAGAAACACTTCTTAGGAGCCAATGTACTCATTACACTTTTAATGAGTACCTTCGCACTCATATAATTAATTAAGTAGTAGTATAATAAATGTTCATTATACAAAATATATTGCTTGGAACCGCTCGAATAGTGATGAAGGCGCATTTGCTTGATGAAGCAATTATCGGGAATCCATTAAACTTCGAAAATGATCGCTGGTACTAGGAATGGTTAAGCTGAAAATTAACTGATACTATTAGTGGAACTTTTGTAATGTATACGATGTAATTAAACTAATAATTTCGACTCGATATCGTGGATTTCAAAGCATCAAGTCCATAGGGCATTGATCTATTAGATTTTGTAGTTTTTTTTAAACGATGGCATAATGCTTTTGTTCTTTGTAGGTTTTAAAAACCAACTAGCTGTCCCGACGAACTTCGTACCGCCTCAAAAAATCAAAGATCATAAAAATCTGCCCAGCCGTTCTTTTGTTATAAATTTCTATACATATTTATACTAGCACAACTTTGTTTTGTATATATAGATTAAGTAAGGCTAGTGCATGTCTACGGAAAGATAATTTATCTTCTCTCTTTTTCAACACATGAATTGATATTTTAAAGTACTATAAGCAGTTTTCTTTCCAGATAATTGCTTTGTGATTATTATGATTGAGACAATGTACTTGTATTCTAACATGGAATTGTCCTATAATAGATACAAAACTATAATACTGCAAAAAAAAATGCTATTTCCAAGTAAATATTACACCAAGAGCGTGAACACAATAGATCATTAATAAAAAACTTTTTAACAAAATAAAAACCGTCTTCAAAAAACTAAAAAGCCAAAAATAATCTAATCTTGAAATCTACCTTGTCTAACTAAATCAAATATTTAACTAATCTGAAGTCGGTGCCAAACAAACAGCTGAGTCGAATATTGCCGGTCTGCGCCAAAGACTATACCTACAAATTGGTCCGCGCATCTCGTTACTGAGTATACTTTTGTTATTCTTCATCGTTAGTTTATTTGGCACCGACTTCAGATTAGTTAAATATTTGATTTAGTTAGACAAGGTAGATTTCAAGATTAGATTATTTTTGGCTTTTTAGTTTTTTGAAGACGGTTTTTATTTTGTTAAAAAGTTTTTTATTTTACACTTTTTAGTGGATATATTTACTATTATTTGTCACTAAAAAGAATGTAATATCAATCTTTTTTACTGGATAATAGGTATACCAATTATAACATCATCGCGAGAAAAACATAGATTCAAAGAAATCAAGATAAAACAAAAACCACTGAATCAATCTCGCTGAATTTTAAAAAGGTATACCTTATTTTGTAAAAAAGAATAATCGAAATCGGAACATCCACGAAAAAGATTTATTTATAGCCAAAGTGCATCCCATAACAATTTCAATAAGCCCAAACACGGCTTGGATACATTGTTTTATTACAATGTTCCAGTTCCTCCTGGGTTTATCATCAGATCAGTTCGATGGTACCATATTCATCAGAACCATTTTATTAAATTTGCTTTTTCATTGTCGCTTAACGATCATAATCGAGATTATCTTGGCGCAACCCGTGAAATACGTATCACTGACATGTTCCGGTGGCCATTTGTGGTCTTCTTCATCACTTTCACTTCAGCAAATGATACTTTCTGAATGCAAATGCTTGACTTCTTGATGAAAATACCAAAATTGCTATAGGTTTGCCTATAAAATTTGAGGAGTCCTCTCAATTCCTCATGGATCCCATGATCAGAACAATTTTTTGAAAAAAATGGGACCAATCTGTAAGGATATCCTTTCATATAAAAAAATAATTTTCCAAATCGGTTCATAAATGACGGAGATCTGAGGTAACAAACATAAAAAAAAAAAAAAATAAAAAAAAAAAAAAAAATACAACCGAATTGAGAACCTCCTCCTTTTTTTTGAAGTCGGTTAAAAATAAAAGTTACTAGAAAAGCTAATCAGACCACTGATCATGTTCCGCTTGCGGGGTGCGACCCGCGTAGCGCCCGGTCGTAAAAGAAAACGAGATAGATAGTCATAGGCCGGTTTGCACTGATTGGACAAGTCTATTATTGGACTGACCCATGTGCAGAAAAAACTGTTTTATTTGTTATCGTCCTTCATTATTGTAATTTAATAATAATTCGTTGTCATTAATATTTGTTGTTACCTATTATTCAACTACAATATTACTAATTCGGTTGAGTAATTAAATTATTTTGCGTAAGTCAAGCTCAACTCTGCACTTCGCAAATGTCAATGTAATTTTGTACAAAATGTGGTTCCGGAACCTCAGTTCAGTGGAACACAGTGATTGTTTCGAGCGCTCAATCTGGTACGTAGTACATTGATATCGATGCAATAGATAAACAGACGCAGTTGAACGCGCTGTAAGTGTGCCACCTGCGCCTGCGCAAATGTTCAGTGAGCCAACGAAAGCGACAACTGACACGGTTTGCGTTGCCACCCAATGAGGTAACATTATACTTAACTGTAATTCTGTAATGTATAATTACTAAAACTAATGATAATTCATAAAATTAAGTTAAGGCCTGATTTGTTGTAATGCAATAATAAAAAAAATATATATAGTTATAATTGTATAATTGAAATAAAACTATTTTTAAGGATTCTACCGCGTTTATTTTGTGTTTTTACGTTCCCGCCGTTTCTGGAGGAGTTATATTTATAGGTGTATAACTTAGCGATTTTCAATATAGCATAGTGAATTATCCAAAGAAAATAACCTACACTTTAATTGCAACCCGATTTGACAAACTTTGTGATGAGCACGAATGTTTGTTCCCGAGTCATGGACAATTAACACAGGTACTCGTATATTATATCAATAATTATGGATACTGGAGTGACCTCCAGCCCATTGTACGGTTGCCATAATTCAAGCGTTGCTTCGTTTGGGACCGTACAGTTGGTGTGTTTGTCTGGCGATATTTTTACTGAAATAAGTTATAATATTACTGAATATTTTTACCTATTAATTGTCGGTAGAAACTAGTCCGATTTTTTTTTTGTGATTAGCTCTTACAATTTTTAAGCGGGTCCCTAACACGAGGGTGAATAGGGGAGGGATAATAAGCTTACGTGAAGAGTCACGTGAAAGGGTTCTGTTTACATTTTATAAGCCCCGGGTTCTCATTATTAATATTAATACATTTTATTTGTTAAAAACATGTATTCCATCTAACACAAGACCCCGAAGATTAAATTGTTACACAAAGGGAAGGCTCAATAAAATAATCAAATCAATAACTCTAGGGGTCCATACGAGAATTACAATAATACTACAAAATTAAATTGATACATGAAATAATGACGCTCAAAAACATTGAGATATACAGAATGATTCAGAAAGGGTCTTTGAACATTTGAACCCTTTCGCGCGCGCATTGTAATCATTATGTGAAGACGGAATTTCGATTTAAAAATTTGTTCCCAGGAAAATAACAAATGTGGGCAAATAAAAAGTATATCATAATTCTGACTTATCTGATAACTAGCTGTTACCCGCGACTTCGTCCGCGTGGTATTTAACAAAAATCTGACGAAGTCGCGGGTAACAGCTAGTCTAAAATAAAAGTAGCCTAAGTTACTCCTTGTTACATCAGCTATCTGCCAGTGAAATTCCCGTCAAAATCGGTCCAGCCACTTCAGAGATTAGCCGGAACAGACAGACAGACAAAAATTGTAAAAAATGTTGTTTTGGTATATGTACCGTGTATACATCCAAATGCACTTAGTAAAAAGCGGTTATTTTAATATTACAAACAGACTCTCCAATTTTATTTATTTGTATAGATGTATAGATGATAACAAATGCGCTGAAGAAAAGGTTAGTATACTCTTTTGTAATCACTTTGTATACATATGTCACGTAGCGTCGCTGTCACACGGCAGAAACGCTTCCATAAAGAAAAGGGGCTGCAACCACGAACCTTATGAGGAAAAGCCCGACCGCAATGCTTCACAATGAACATAACATATGCAGGTACATTTGCTAAAATGCTAGCTGTAATGACGGTCGCGTTACCTGGCTCATTTCTTCCAAACGAGGTAATGCGTTTGAGCTACATGTTTGTGCTATGCTACATGTGTTGGTGAGATTGTTTGCACATCACGGAACCGAAGAGCTGATGTTTAATTAAATCCAAAACCAAGCGCACCTGAAGACACTGTAAGGCCATTCTGGATCGGACCGCAAACAACAACTAAATCTGAGGGAACCCAATTTCCAACTATGACATTAGGATGTCTAACACGTCAGTCCTCCCGTGACCATGGTTGCTGTAAAGCAGCCGAAACGTCGGGAGCGTAAAAAAAACAAAATAAATGAGGAAAAAAAATCCTTAAATATTGTTTTATTTTAATGTGTAGTATTCGCGTAAATATAAGAAATCAATATGAGTATTGCGTAATTTTGCAGAAAAGACATAATTTTCTAAAGACGGTTCCCGGCTTTTTAATTGTTCGCTGGAACTCTCTTATAGGGAATATTTGAACATTCCTATATCATAAATGATGGCACATGGTAAATGAATGAATAAATGGTGTCTCAGTATCTCCTTTCTCTTTCTAAATGTTTTGTAGTTCAGCCCTTCTACCGTTCTTAGCTGCTCTCTACACATTACCACCTAGAGATGTCGTGGAGATAATCATGAAATGTTCCCAACGGCTATCGGCACTGATAATCAGTGAAACTACAACACGCGCCGATAAATAAGCAATCGTAATTTAGAAAGAGATTGCCGTTTTTGTATAGGCTTTTCTCTTTCCAACATGTATGGATCTCCCGTCCATTCGATTCATAAACCAGATGCGGTATGTCTAGAAGCGGCTAATAATGTAATGGGTTAAGGTGACAGAGGCCGAAGTGTGAGGTATTTTTGCTAACGAAACGTGTACTGTATAGTCAGTGTATGAGACTTCATATTTAAATGAAACATAATTTTGTCTTCTTATTCAGTTTATTCGACACTCATACAGCCAGGTCTGGGAAGGTATAAGCCACAAGCTAGGTGCATATAATAGCCAATACTAAGAAAGCATTAGTCTTAAAACGTAAGCCGTTTCTATGTAACCGTTTTCCACGGTCGCGCTATCCCAAGGCGACTGTCCGGTTGAGATTTCACCTCCAATCCAATACGTGTTAGTGATGTTTGGAAAACATCGATAAATGCTCGCGACATTTTCCGTAAGCATGATCGCTACGAAATCGTAGTACCTGCCTATTCGATTCATAGTATTAATGCAATTAATGCATCTATAAAAAGACTGGGCCCAGAATTTATAGACGTTCTATAACTTTATCAAACGTCATATAGTACTGCGCAAAGCAAAACTCTTGTGCGCAGTACTAAAGTTTAATCAACTTATCGAACGTATTTAAATTTAGGGATTTTTATATGAAACTGTACCCAGACATCATATATATAATGTCGATCCGATTGAGATAGCATGGTAGGTTTCAGTACGAAGGGTCAGGGTTAATTCCAGTAAGAGCAAGTTTTGTCTGATGAGTACAAATGTCTGTATCTAAGTCATGGATATCTATTTCGGAATAGAATTATAAACTGGAGTCTACTTCAGTCCATTGTACGTTATCCACAATACAAGAGCTGCTTAGTTTGGTACATACATACAGTCGATGTGTTTGTCTGGCGATACATGAAATAATTCCATCGATATCGATAGCTCATCCCACACCTAGTCTGAATATCATTCATCTCGTCTCCCCAGACGAGACGGCGCGTTTCTGCTTCTCTTTTACTGTTTATTGGTATTATTTTCCAATCATTAGAGGTAGCCAATCATAGTCCTCGATTTTTATAATCCAACATGTACACTGATTTGTTACGATTCATGCGATATAAATTACTTACTTTATAGTTTATAGTGTGTCGTTTTCCATTTATCGATAAGACCTATGGTTATTACCTGCACGCGTAATTTGATTTTAACCGTTCTAATTGTAGGTATGAATGAAAGGACAGACGTTTTATTTTATTGGTTAACTGTTCTGCAATTTCCTTGCAATACATTTACGATTTAGAGTAGCGCCTTGGATGCCGACGAAATTCCTCTACTTATTATTACATAAAACAAAGAACAGAATAAAAATAGAGGTGAACAAGATGCGGTTGGCTGTCAAGCTAAACTGTAGATAGAATCAGAATATTTTTTATTCATATTAACCATCAAGTACCGTATACTTATGTATCGTCAAAAAGTTACAAAATGCTAAGCTACAACTCTACCACCCGTTCAGAATGCCGTTCCTGTGAAGAAGAACGGGCAAGAAACTCCATGGTTGCTCTTTTTAAAAAGATCCGTTACATTTTTGAGCAGTACATCGTTATGGGTATGTGAGAACAATGTAGGAACGGCTAGACCGACTTTAGCTGCTGGTCAAAAAAAAGTACTAACTCTTACTGATACTTAAGAAGTATGGCTCAAAACTATGGCAATATTTTTGAACGCATCTACTGTTGTATATGTTCCGAGTTCATAATGAAGTACTCACGACAAAATGGAGTTACGAGATTCCTAATACGGTGGAAACTTTTTGAGTCGATGAAATTACATGCAGGTGGTTTTACTAGTATATCTCGATAAGAACAACGGCTCGTTGCGGCCCACACTACGCTTGTTGTGCACGAAATACACCATTGCACTACCATGCTCTTACCTCAAAAGGGTCACACGTCAATCGTGCGTGTATGCGATCTCATCACGTGATTGTTTGAAAGTGAAACCGTATATGGTTTCACTTACGTTTTAAATATACGACGTCGGTTTGATGGTTGTTTTTTTATTTTATTTTGACAATAAGCTATTTGATATTTATGATGCTCTAGCTAGAGCCTCAGTGTATCTTTTATTCGTTTAGTTAGTTACCGTTTTATAAATGTGTCTCTGGTAGTGAGTGTCACTTTGAGCTCGTATTTGTGGAGTTTTTTTTTTAGTTAACTCGCGTTAACTGAGTTGGGTCATGGCGATAGTTCAAATTAAACATTTATTTTTCGTAAATGTTCACAAGTTATAAGAAGCAGGGCGCTTAGGTGTTCTAATGCCGCAAATTTACGGCCGCCCGCCCATATGAGTAAACATGACTTCTTGCATACAGATTTCAAAACAAAATTTTATTTCAGTACTGATATAAAATTTTGTTTCAGTACTGAGAGTACTGAAATATTTTTTTTTTGAAATCTGAAATCCCAACCGCAATGCTTTTTTTATGTTTTTTGCGTAATAAACAGTGAATTAGATTCTTCAGTAAAATATAATTATTTACGCGTTATCTATTTTTTGGGTGGAGTACAGATTTTATCGCGTTTATTTTATGTTATTTTACGTTCCCTAAACTAACTCAGGTTACTTTATACAAAAATATGCCAAGCATTTATTCGTCAAAATTACAAGGAAAATCTCCACGGAGATTTCAAAGGAAGACTGTCACCATACTTGGCCGGATTCTGTGAGATATTTGCATAATCTTCATAAGCGCTGTATGATTTACGGGGCAACACATTTTCTCGGGCTTTCCTTACTACGCAGGTCGCCTTACCAAATTAAGTCTCTGCCTCATCACACTTTATCTTGTATCTCTTTACCTTCAGGCGAAAATTTAGCCTTATTTGACTTTGTTACATTTTTATGAGATTTTCCAGATGCCCAGATTGTTACATTTTTATGAGATTTTCCAGCCCTCCTCATCGGTTGCGATACGGGATGCTGCAATCCAAGTAAAAAATACCAGACAATTTGTATTACTTTCAACAGAGCTCATATGTTTTCACATTGGAAACTAACCCCAGTCCCTCTAACATATCTCAGCGGTTCGCGGTAATTGCACATTACTGCAGCCAGCTACTGGCAAGTATTTACTGCGCCTGACCACAATCCGCTTCTAACTTAAACGAAGATTTTAACTAGTGTTGCCATGAAGTCAATTATACTTGAGGGGGTAAAAGGTATACTTAACCTGGAATCTGGACTTGTTTAGCGTAGCGTATTACTGTGTGATGTGTGAAATTGGATGTCAATTAAAAAACAATTGTTTGCAAGAAATCACAATTGTCATTTTGTTGAGAACGAAATGGATTCTTAAAATCGACACATCAAATTCTGAGTTCTTTCTTATTTTTTTTATTCTAGGTAGCAATCCATAGTTTAAAAAGGTAACGTTGGCTAATAGAAGACTTTCAAAATCTTACAAGCAGAGCCTTGACAATCCAGGTTCTACTGCCTACTTTGCGACGATCCTTTATCATATTATACAACTCAAAATCATTTTTATAGACCATTCAACTACCTTGTATAAAATAACACACCTGCCCCTTACGATGTGCCCGTGTGGGCCATTAAAAGCGCGGCGACATTATCCGCGGATTTACGACACACAGATTATCACACCGATAAGGACCCGCGAACGAGCGGGCTATAAACCGCCTTTGTTGCCCCACCGTGACAGGCGTTAAAAGGTTTTAAGACATCGTTTGATGAACCCTAAAGTTTAAGTGTTAGCTGCTTGTTAATCACTAGGTATACAAAAAAATATTTTCTCCTACTTCACTGGAATTCTTACTATAATGGATTCCACGGATACGTTTGTAAATATTTCCGCCATCGACAAAGTTTGAAATGACTAACAACACAAACAGGAAAAAAATTTAAAATTTAAAAAAGTACAACACTAAAAAAAAAGTAACACTTACACGTTGGGTAGGCAATGTTTAATTAAATATAAAATGTAAATTTCTTATTCCAGCTAATATGTGCGCAGCTTTATAAAACAGTATGAAATAGATAAATAATACTCTCAAACAGCCGGTGATGTATCGACTTTAAAGAAAAATGTGTCAAACTTTATCTTGGAACGTAATCAAAAGTGTCTCAGATACCGCTTACATAAGAATAAGTTATCCAAGCAGGCTTTTCGCAATTTGTCAAGTAATACTTGTTAGTGTTACATTACTACACATTTCAGAAGTAGCATTGGCTAAATATTCAATACAGATAATTTCAGAATTAAAAGTTATCGCTAACTTGAAATGTGCAATGTCTCGAAACGTGCCAACGTAGGGAATCAAGAACTTCAAATTCATGGACCAAAATGTAATCTATATCCTAATGTAAACATAACGTCATCGAGCAATCATGCTGTCCATGTCATTCTTATTTATAAAACCTGTAGTGTGAGTGAGATGGAACTACAAATATTGTACTTGAGCCACTGACCGCTGATTCACAACCTTACGCGTCTTCGACGACTCGTGTATTAATTGTAACTTGCAAAATTTGCGGTATAAACACTAGTGGTCGAGTCAAAACGTTCGGTTGTGTAGTCGTACCAAATCATTGATTCGGTTATATACGAATAACTCTGAAATATATCTGTGATACGTAAATAATTATTTTTGAATCGCTTCAGTTGCGTTTCGAAAAGTAAAATTCGGCCCGCTCTACCGTTTCCCATGGTACTTCTAGGTTGGAAGGTATTGTATGCATCATTTATTTCTACAGAAAGTTTCCAGTACGTCCGAAGGTGGAATAAAGGTCAGACAGTGAAAACTGTACCTAAGTTGAAAGTAATTAAGCTTAATTTATTTTTCATGCCGTTTTTATTTGTGCAAGCAATTATATGAGTCTAAGAATAGTGTTTTATAATAGTACGTATTTTGTTATTATATGGTGTTGCATGCACAAAATATGGTATCGAATGAAAATGTGAAAATTGCAAATATTGTAAAAAAAAACAAAAACAAATAAAAATAAAATTGATAAAAGTAAGTTAACCAAAAAAAAGTTACATACGTAACTACTCCCAGTTAAGTGAACAGTTGCCGTCACGTTGTAACGCACCGCAAACGCAGCTGCGACGCACTGTTGTCGCTGCGATTGCGATGCGTTTAAAAATCTTGACTTATTGAAAACGGCGACGAATCATCGAAGGATTCATAATTGATCATAATTTTCGTTCAAACGATAATTAGTTAGATCATAAATACAATATTATAGTGCTTATAAATTCTACAATCTGTATTATTCCATGCAATAACACATCATCGTTTCATTAAAATTTATTCCTTACATAAAATTAAAAACCAGTCACCAAAGTTTACTTAGTTTACATTCTTAATTTTTAGGGCGACGAAGCTAATTCTGTGTCATAATATTCTTTTTTTTTTCTACTTAAATTATGTCGTCAGCAATAAGTCTAGACCCCCAACGTGTGGCAAGAAATAGTGCACAAGAGGATGCTCACTGTAAAATAGCTCACCGTTGCCCGCCCTGGGCGCAGGGCGGGCGGGCGCCGACAGCGCGAGCAGCGCAAGCGCCCACCACCATGTCATCACAACCACACCTGTAGAAAGAGAAGCAGTTATTAGAACCATAAAAAAAGAAAAAATAGTAAGATATTTTTTTTTTATTACTTTTTAAAATACAGATTATAAACTGGCTAATTAGAAACTCTTATTTTAAACAAGACGTAGTCCGGAGTGAAAAGTATGTTGTTTTCAAGTGATGTTACTCATTTAGTTCCTACATTCACTCATTCAATAAGTGTACGCGATTCTCGTTACGTTTTTACTTTTGGTAATTCAAGAAGGAACAACAATGTTGCCATTAACGATAACTTATTCGCAAAGATTGCCACACTGGAAATTAACAGCAACATAATTCATAACATAATAAGGCCGCTGGCAGTTAAACCTTTATACCCAGTTGTACATATTTTTGCTGGCCTACTTTTGATACGGTCGGGGCTATTAAAGTCGCTCCGGCCGATAACGCTTGGAAAGCACTCTGCTCTTTAATATTTATGAACACTGTTACTGTAATAAATTTATATTATTAGTGAAATATGAGTTGGGCTTAAGGAACGATTGAGATGTTTTATTGCCGACAATGAGTGCATCTACCCTACATTGTTGAAATATTGTGATATAAATTAGTTTAGCGCGTAAACTGGACTTCAGTTCGTAGGAGTCAATATTGAGAATAATTTTAGTTTCATGACTATGGCTAAATGAAAGTAAATTCACAGAAAGTTTTGATCTATTTACAATAGCATTACAAAGTACTTTCCTTGTGAAGATGCTTTGTAATACCGTATTGTAAATGGATTAAAGCTTGTGTAAAGGAAAGGAAGTAGTCTTTATCGTGTGGTATTACGTGAAATTTGACACTGAAATTAAACTAATGAATAAAATATATCTATACATATAAAACAAACTCGTGTTGGTTACACCATTTATAACTTGAGAACGGGTGGGCCGATTTTTATGAACTTTGATTTTTTTTAATTTGTCTTCGTCCCGAATAGCAGGATATTAAAACATGAAAAAGTTTCACTAATATTATTTGATTTTGAGGCGATACGAAGTTCGCTGGGACGGCTAGTTAATTATAAACAGAAAAATAATAATATTTTATTTTGATGACTCTATCGGCACAGTTTATAATGACCGTGATTTTTGTACCGAGGGTCCCGGGTTCGAGTGCCGGAGTACGATGAGCACGATTTTTTTTATCGAAACATAGACGTGTAATTATAATTCTACCAGTAAATACATACTGGGATGCTCAGTCCATTGTACGGTACCCATAACACATGCGTTGCTTAGCTTGGGACCGTACAGTTTTTTGTGTTTGTCTGGCGATGTTTACTATTTCCCCAGAGAATATAACTTTAGGAAAAGCTTGGGCGAAGTGAAGCCCGAACAATGAACGCGTTTCGCGTTCCTGAAACTTCAAAAATTGCTTTCAGAACTCATAACGGTACCTTCATCGCTCTTCATACGAGTTTGTCAACAACAAGTTGAAAAACCTTGTTATAAGTATGGAGTGAGCTTTTTGGGGGGAACATGCGACTTAGTTCTAAGTTGAAATCTCCAAAATACCTAAAATCAGTATCTAGTGGATTGTAATTATAATTAATTGTATATTAATAACGAGGGTAGGGGACCTGGTGATCTGTAATACAGGCCTGATATGCCTACTTCAGACACCAGTCTAGCCTAGCCTAGCAAAATTCTAAACCGACCATGATTATACTATTTTATTTACTTTATATCGTTTTGTGAGGAGAAATAAATGTATTTTTATGTTTATTAATAGCTGCGCCCTGCGGAATCTATCCCACGGGAACCATACATTTTACCGGGATAAGAAGTAGCCTATGTGATATTCCAGACTATAATCTATCTCTGTGCCAAACTTCATCCAGACCCGTTTAGCCGTTCTGGCGTGATTGAGTAACAAACATCCATCCATCCATCCAAACTTTCACATTTATAATATTAGTGGGATTACACGTTTGTACTTCCTAATTATATTAGTAAACAGTACAAACGTTGAAAAGTTAACTAAACTTTATAACTTGAAGGTGATACTTGTAGATATTTCCAAGTCTTGAAATCCAAAGAATACCGGTAAATGATTCCGTGATCAGATATATAGATTTTACGAGCAGCCGGCGCATAACTAGAAACTATTTCCTCGTTTCGTTATAAGATTCATAGGCACTTAAGAATGGGGCCATTAAGTGAAAAATTGTATAACAAATAAAAATATCCTTAAGATTAGTTTTATTTCAATGTGTAGTATTCGCGTAAATATAAGAAATCAATATTGTATAACAAGTTAGCGGGAGCGATTAATTTGTTTTCAAGACTAATCCTATACATAAAAATATAATAGTCCATTTACATATACAAGCTTAAAATAATCATAGTTCACATTATTACCTACACGTTAAAACCAATATTGGTCTGTCAGGATTTATTGTATCATTCATATCACATCACATCACATCACATCACATCACATATCAATCATATCTTTGATCATGGCTAAATAGGCTCATCTATGATGCCTTATATCTTAGGATGGTGATCTGATTTATATTACATAATTAATACAATGACTTGTATAAATAATTATTAACAACATCTATGTTTAAAATTAACATTACAAGCGCCATTGTTCGCACAATAAATCTAAATAGAACATTGTTGCGCGTTCATTGTAATTCAAATTCTCTCATATTTAATGTTTAATGTGCTCTTTATCTGCAAAGAATAGGGTATGCCCGCAACCTGTCACGACTTACGAATAAATCATTGAACATATCACTTTATACCTTTATGTATTGGTACCATTTAAAACAAAGCAATTGCTAAATATTCATAGCTGGAAGCTGTACCTTATTTACGCTTTAATAAAGTGATTTTTATTATTGGTGTGTTGAAAAGTCAACCTTAATAAATGTAAACATTAATCAGGTATCAGAATGCACTCAGCAAATCTCCACCACCATCGGCAGGGAGGGTGCCCAAAACGCTGGCAGCATTGCCACGTTGACTGACAATGCTGATGTGTTGGCCAAAATAAGTGCCTGCGTTCTGCCCAGATGTCTCCACCAGACGTTTTGAAAACTCTTTGAAAATCCGATGGGCACCCGGTCCCCACGGACCCAATGTCTACCCTGAACGCCTCAACTCCCTGCACCGAGGCATTCTGCAGAGAAAGAAGTCCCGCCAGCCCCAGTGGAAGTCTCCGGAAGATGTGATGCCGTAAGAGTATCAACACAAGCTGCATCCCATACTAGTAGCCACACCATTGATTATGAGACACGGGTCATAGAAGAGTAGCTATTAACGTCCAAATTAGACTAACCTAAACTAATATGTCCGAAATTAGATAATCAATCTTCGACGTCACAAACTCAAACTAACTGAGCCATTACTTTATCAAACAGAACGGAATATTCTGTTCGACGCACTTAACTACTTTGACTTTAATCGCTAGTTTTCTAGCCGCACGCCACTAAACATCCCGTACACTGATTTGTCTGTCAATTTTACTTTTATTGGATAAGGGAGTTTGATCGCACGAGGGGCTCTAAGAGGCCTTAGAGTCTGCAAAGGTATATCAATTCACGCTTTTTTCAAACCTGGAATTTATATTAAAAAAATCTTTGTAAAAAGATCTTATAGATAAAATAACAATGACGTGTTATATGTTTCAGCTTTTAGTTTGTATTTTTCTATGAAACCTAACTCTCAAATATGTTTTTTTTTTCATTTACATTGTTATTAAAACACACTATTATTATGAAGAAATTATTTGTAATGCCTGCGTAATTTTAAATTGATTCATACTTTTATAAATGTTAGGGTAATAATTTAGCTTTCATTTTATAGTATTAGATTAACAATATTTCTCTCTCCACACGGGCTTCACCCGGATCTTTGGAAGGCTTGCGCGGGGACATGGGTCCAACACTTATAGGACCTTTTCAAGAATTGTAATGTTATTTTACCAACCCGCTGGGGTCATCGTGTCAATGTAAAATGTTTTCGCAGCACCTAATTCCAGCTACAGACTTTTTTAAACCGTCAAATCATCAAAAGCATCTTTAGCTATCTCGAATCCAGCTCTAACAAGACAATGATTAATGGTCACACAAACAGCGCGGCGTGCCGTCTCTCCAAACCATTACACACGTCAATCAAGTGAAATTGTACTTTCATTGGAAAACAAGCTGGAAAATCGGAAGCGTATCGTATAAACGTTTACCATGACATGTATGATCGTGTAATTAGAGCTGTACGTATAGCGCTAAATTGTCTACACTTATGTCATTATACATAGAGTTCTATTCTCCATGACAGTGGCGTAGATACCGTAGGACTAGGCGGGGCAGTGCCCCGGGCCCCCAAGCTCAAGCATCGGCCTCCATGAACGACGTTCGAAAAAGTTAAATAATAATCCCAGATGCATACAGAAATTTAAAATTTTATCTTTTTGGAAAAATCTCGTAGGGCTCTAACTGAAATCACAAAAAATCTCCCATCTCCTTATTAGGATGTCCGATTAAATATTATCTGCTGCACACATCATACTTAGTAGTAGTAGCTTTGCTTTATTGTGCTCTACAGTGGGCGATAAGGAGCTGATGATGAAGTAGTTTGCAATATTAAATAATTTAGTTTGAATTGATCTATATATGGGGACCGAATTTCATTTTTGTCCGGGGCTCTCGGTTACCTAGCTACGCCACTGCTCCGTGACCAGTTTTGTTTTCACAGTTGATTGTGGGTTTGCACGCCAGTGTTATGGATAATGGGTTCGTGAAAGAGAATTCGTGTTGCTCAAAGTCCTGGTTTTGGACTTACCAAGACTTTGAGCAACACTAAAGAGATCTCAGCTGTTTTTATTATTGTTTATGCTAATTGAATTTTCGAGTATGAGGCAGCGTCTAAAAACGTGCGGTAAATTGAAAATGTATCCCAAATATGCATTTTTATGCGCTGAGAATTGACGTGTAAAAAATGAGTACCTACAGCTTATTTTATCGCCAGTGTCAGTAACGTAGGTAAGTAATTTGACAGTTTTAATAATTGGTCCGGAACGGCAACAATAAAAACACAATGTTTAGTGAATTTGACAGAATAAAATAAAATTTTATAAGCAATGAAACTGTAATTAAGCTTCGAGTTTACTTTAAAATGCACAAATGCTCCGCAATAACTTTTGTAAGAAACACAAAGTCTGACAAAGTACTGAGACGTGAATATAATATCAAGATGTCTGCAGATGCAGATGTGTTGTTCAGAATTTCAAATTCGAATGCAGAAGTTTCAATAAATAAATATTCATTGAAATACAAAACGGTTCGCGCTATGAAATAAACAAAGGATTTGTCTCAAAATACATTAAACTCAAGAGAGAACAACAACGTTGCTTGGGTAACGTACACTTTACGATCTAATAATTCAGTGTTTAGTACGTATAATAGAATTTTATGTAGTATATAGGAGCTATAGTATATGGAGCATACTTGCCTAGGTAGGAAGGCGGCAGTAGATAGAGACGCTACATTCACTAGGCACATGCAGCGCAACTGATCTGACCCGTCATCCATGAATGGCAACACCGAACATCATGCCGGAACACGGCTAGGCCGCTTGGCGACATGGCTTTGTTCAGTGGGTGGTGACTAGCCACGGCCGAAGCCTACCACCAGTAGAGTTGTCACCTGGTTGGCACCACCCAAGGTCACGTGTAGGGTATCTCGAGGGTACTTAATTCTCCTACGGACGAAGGTGACTCGACCCCAAAAATAATTATCGCACTCCAAAAATGATACCGAACACGTTAACAGCCAAGAAATTAATAATAAAAACACTCTTGCTACAAAAATCTCTGCATCACGTCTGACCTAAGGGTATTAACGATCATGACAGTACCTTAAAATGCTTTCGACGAAATGGTCATAATATGTTTTGACAAGTAAATTTGCTCGGGTACTATAGACCCACGCTTTCTCGTCTTGCGAAGATTGACTGCTATGTATCAATGGCGCGCAACCGTTACTTTCGCCTGATGTGCTGACAATCGGTTTTGTTTGACGGCTTATCTTCTCTTGACGGAGTAACAAGGTTCGATGATGTGATGGAAAATGTTATTTCAATTACATTTTGTATTGGCGATGGTAGTTTTTTGGTGAGAACAATGACGTTAGTATAATTTATTTATGTTAGTTTAGTTTAAGAATGATTTGACATATTTCTTGATTGTTACAATTTGCCAATCTCAATTGCAATTAGGTTGTCATTAAAAGTAAATTCGGAAGTGATTTGTTAAAAATTATGTAATATGAACTTTTGCAAATACATTATAACTATATTAGAATTTGAAATGATTAATCCAACTTACGTGAAAATTATTCAATTATACGACGATTGCATCAACATGTTTTAGTTCAAAATTATATTAACTTGATAACAAAATAAATGAAAGTCATGTACTTGAAAAAACCGTCTTCAAAAAACTAAAAAGCCAAAAATAATCTAATCTTGAAATCTACCTTGTCTAACTAAATCAAATATTTAACTAATCTGAAGTCGGTGCCAAACAAACAGCTGAGTCGAATATTGCCGGTCTGCGCCAAAGACTATACCTACAAATTGGTCCGCGCATCTCGTTACTGAGTATACTTTTGTTATTCTTCATCGTTAGTTTATTTGGCACCGACTTCAGATTAGTTAAATATTTGATTTAGTTAGACAAGGTAGATTTCAAGATTAGATTATTTTTGGCTTTTTAGTTTTTTGAAGACGGTTTTTATTTTGTTAAAAAGTTTTTTATTTTACACTTTTTAGTGGATATATTTACTATTATTTGTCACTAAAAAGAATGTAATATCAATCTTTTTTACTGGATAATAGGTATACCAATTATAACATCATCGCGAGAAAAACATAGATTCAAAGAAATCAAGATAAAACAAAAACCACTGAATCAATCTCGCTGAATTTTAAAAAGGTATACCTTATTTTGTAAAAAAGAATAATCGAAATCGGAACATCCACGAAAAAGATTTATTTATAGCCAAAGTGCATCCCATAACAATTTCAATAAGCCCAAACACGGCTTGGATACATTGTTTTATTACAATGTTCCAGTTCCTCCTGGGTTTATCATCAGATCAGTTCGATGGTACCATATTCATCAGAACCATTTTATTAAATTTGCTTTTTCATTGTCGCTTAACGATCATAATCGAGATTATCTTGGCGCAACCCGTGAAATACGTATCACTGACATGTTCCGGTGGCCATTTGTGGTCTTCTTCATCACTTTCACTTCAGCAAATGATACTTTCTGAATGCAAATGCTTGACTTCTTGATGAAAATACCAAAATTGCTATAGGTTTGCCTATAAAATTTGAGGAGTCCTCTCAATTCCTCATGGATCCCATGATCAGAACAATTTTTTGAAAAAAATGGGACCAATCTGTAAGGATATCCTTTCATATAAAAAAATAATTTTCCAAATCGGTTCATAAATGACGGAGATCTGAGGTAACAAACATAAAAAAAAAAAAAAAAAAAAAAAAAAAAAATACAACCGAATTGAGAACCTCCTCCTTTTTTTTGAAGTCGGTTAAAAATCATTCCGAGTTGTTTAATTTCTTTAAATAAACATTATTTGAACAAATAAGGAAGTAAGGCAACGAAAACGAACCAGTAAGTAGATGTAACAAAATGGTAGAGTAAGCAAGATACACGACTTGTCTACAAGAATTGGTCCCAGTTGCCTACGAGATATTACTCGCAGAAACATTGGGGCGAATAGGAAGAGGTGATTCCGAGGAACGGTCGAAACAGCTTGACCTACATTCGTAAAACAATTTGCACTTTTGCAGTTCACGAGGTGTATAGATTTATGTGGTCCCCAAGAAGGCATTTTTAGACCATTCTAGTCATACTTAGAAGCATATACATTTATAAAATTGTGTTGTTTTTCGACTAAGCATTTCAAACTCAGTTTTAAACTGCTAACTCAAAAGACCTGAAACGCCGCACGGCCACAGGCTACACAAACTACTTAACCTACCTAACCTAAAAAAAAGACGATCAATCATCCAAAAAAGTAGGTATTTAAAATAGCCATCAAAGTGTCCTTATCGACTTCGCCAAACCTTTGTATAAAATCAGAATTCCTCCAAATAGCGCTACAAATAAGGAATGACGTGTACTTTGTCGAATGATAAAACGAGCCATTTGTGTATTAATTTTAAATAAACGATCTGACACGTGGCTATAATTTTGAATGTTAATCCCACTAATATTATAAATGTGAAAGTTTGGATGGATGGATGTTTGTTACTCAATCACACCAGAACGGCTGAACGGAACTGGATGAAATTTGGCACAGCGATAGATTATAGTCTGGAATAGTAAATAGGCTACTTTTTATCCCGGAAAAATACACGGTTCCTATGGGATATACATACTTTTTAGTCGCGGGTAACACCGCGGGACGCAGCTAGTCGATAATGTAATCACAACACATTGATTGTGTCACATGGAACATGACGAAATGTCACACTCAATATGTATGTATGCTACACACGATCACAAAAAATATCAACAAATCGTTCTGTAGTACATTTATCGTGTGAAGTGAGCCACATTCAGTATGCAGCAAAAAGTTGATATAGTTAGCTAATTATCGACGCAGACATAATCGTTAGCTATTAACTTCTCGACGAGTTTTCCATGTAAACCGGTACAGGTTCTTTATGTGGGTTAATGGTACAATTATGTCCATTTTTATAAGAAAAAGGAGCCGACTAATGCTGATGGTAATGATCATTGATACATGGGAATGAAAGTTAAGGAACAAATAAACTGCCAAATTTTGAAAGTATATATAAATCTATTAACTATTTCTTAAATGATATACTGGCTATTTTTATAAATCTGACAGTCAGTATTTTAAAAAAAAACTTCCTTTACAAGTTCCTTTATTATTTTTTATTATTTATTATGTACAAGAAACCTGTATACACTCAACAAAAATAATCGTCGCGACACCACACTGTTCAATGCACAATAGAAAGACGAAACGAAAATATCTGGCTTGCTTTCTATAAGAGAGAGAGAGAGAGGCAGACAGAGAAACATGCGCACGCCCGCACGGCTTACAAATAATCATGTTTATAACCGGCCTTTACATAGGAAATGGAGTTGGGTTGAGAAAAAAGGGTCGTACGAGAATTGTTTCATTATCATCTATGAGTCCATTTTATTCGTCGAATTTGAACCCACTGACCCGAAGTGCACCGGCTCTAGAAGTAATTTTGTAGTTACACAAATCTTCCCTGTTAAGACGTCAACATTATTATTTATGTTTAGTTTGTAAGTCAGCGATAGATGTCGCTGGCATGTTTTTGAACTAGGTATCGTGATGTTTTTGGTTTTTATATTGTAAACTATACTTTCATTTATAAAAAAGCTTACAAAAGCTCGTTACAACTTTTCGTCTTAATTTTTCGTCTGAATTTTTCCCCCTTCGCAACCCTAGCCCCCTTTCGCAACGCGCGATAAGGAACTTCGTTCCAAAAAGGTGCTAATTCATATATGGATTATAGTACAATAGTGGAATTAAAAGGTTCGTCAGTTTTAAAATTGATTCATTTAACGGTCGCGAGCACATGTTGCCTATTTCAAACTAGGTCACTGAACAGACTGTTGCATAGAAAATTATGTTTAATAGTTCAAGAACAAAGTTCAAATTTACTCAAATCAAAGCAATTTTTTTCTTGTCTGGTATGACCAGCCATTCATATTTTAATATAAACGTAGTGATTATATTTTGTTTCTGATGGTTAAAGCTTTTAGTCCCAGTGTCTGTCAATGTGACCATAGCATTTTCCTTCATTTCTTAAGGTTGGGGTAAAATAGAGCCATTTCTACTTTTTCCAATATTTCCCTTCTTGACAAATTTTACAAATTATTCTCTGGACACTGGTCTGGGTTACTAGGAAAACCTAAGTCCATTGTATGTTACCCATAATACAAGACTTAGCTTGAGACCATACTGCGCTAGTGCGAGTTTTATATTCGTATGGACGGTAATAAAAAGTATAGGATTATTGCAATAGCAATATACCTTAATAACCTTTTTCGCGAAACCAAATTTGTTGAAATCCATTGCGTATTTTTATCATCAGTGATAGCTCTTTGTAAGCTTAAACGGGTCATCGTCAGCAAGCCACTCGCCGCGCCAATTCCCAGCATACTCGGCCGGTCTTATAAAGTGAAAACATTCCGGCCAGCCTATCGCTGGAAATCGTGGAAAGAATTATTGGCCGACGTCTGATGTTGGATGGGTTTCTGTGAGATGGTATGTGGCTAAGCATACGTTTGGTTGTCTTAGCTTTATTAAATACTGTAGCGGTGGGGTTGGTTGGACTCTAAATCAATCTCTTGGGGATCGCCAGACGAACACACCAACTGTACGGTCACAAACTAAGCAACGCATTATTATGGGTACCATACAATAGACTAAGGGGCAATCCCAATTTAGAATTACTTCTATAAACTGAAATAACTATTTTTTTGGATTTTATTGTGTGTATTGTATGTTTTTACGTTCCCGACGTGTCTACTGCTACGGCAACCATGGTCACGGGAGAACTGGAGGACTACTTCTAAATATTTTAAACATCCATGAAACAGGTATAGACATTCGTGCTCATCACACAAAGTTTGCTCCTCCCACTGGGCTACAGTTAGTTTCTGTATGGTATCATAAAAAGCAATATTTTTTCCGTACAATAGGCTAGGAGCGATCCCTGTAATACACGGACTCTGAACCTATTACGAAATTACCATTCCTGATATATGTGTAACGAACTAAGCCGGCCGATGGCCGATGACGAAGGAACTATGCGTTTTTTTTAAATCTGAAAATGATACGCACCTTTTGTAATAGGAATAGTGTTTTATCTACTATCTCTTTTCATCTTTATAAACTAAAGTAATTTAGTTTCTCACTGTATCTCGTACATTACTAAAGTTAAACGATATTGTTACAAAGTTTGACAAGAGGGAAACAGCAAAAGACAATCACAAGTTGTATGAAAGGGATCTGAACATTTTTAATGGCTTCCTTGAGTCTGCTAAGAACATTGAAGCTTTATAGAGCCTTATACCTTTAGCATTAGGGTTGAATACGTCGTGTGAAAGAGTTCCTTACTGAATAAGTTCATTTTCATTTGTTTCTCTCAAGGCAGTCTGTGTGAGTGGAAATACTAACGAACGTCTTACTCTAGATAAAGATGAAACTTTTACTTGTTTTTGACAATGGTAAGGAACCACAATCTGAGAAGTCAGCTTTTATTAAGTGGGCATAATATATAAAATTATTTCAACTTTTGATGCACACCTATCATAATTAATCTCACGAACGATTTTTCTTTTTAAAAACAATTAATGTACAAACGACAAAATTACTTATAAATAATACTAGCCCTTTAAATGACCCACTGCTGAGCACGGACCTCCTTTAGATGTGAAGGGAATTAGGTCATAGTCCACCACGCTGGCCCTATGCGAGTTGGCGGACTTCACACGTCTTTGGGGGGAATCTCTCAGACATGCAGGCTTCCCCACGATGTTTTCCTTCACCGTTTAACAAATGATAATCATGGTTGAAAATGAGAAGTTGCTTGCAGCCTTATAATTTACGTAAACAAGAAATTGAATGTACTACAGCAGGTATGGGCAACCTTTGACATGTTGAGGGCCAAACTTTAGCGTGCAAATACGTTCGCGGGCCGCGTTTAAAAGCACTTAGTGCATTTTAAAGTAATGATAATATTTTTTGCGATAGATATTAGACATGAATGCGATTATCAAACAGTGAGGCGGCAAACATCAAATCCTTTGATGTTTGTCGCCTCACTGTCACTCCCGTGAGTATAAGTACCTAATGTAATATTTTCTAAATTGGGATTTTTCAAAATGTCTCGCTGGCCGGATCATATCTTACAGCGGGCCGGATCCGGCCCGCGGGCCGGTTGTTGCCCATATATGTACTACAGAGTAACTTCTCACAGCGGTAAACTTTCATTGTCAGCTATCAACATTTCCCTTCACAAGCTAACTAATTAGAAAGATATATAAATCTATATTTAATAAGGAGAAAGTTAACACACCTATAAAATATAACAGCGCTCGAGAGAACGCTATTTGCGTTGTTTTATTGAGCCATCTTAGTTTCAGTCACCTGCCACCGTCATAAATAATGAAAAGTTGTTGAGAAACAAATTAATTAAGTGATCGTTAAAAACCAATCAACAAGTTACGAGTGGCTATGTTACGGTTAGGTAGGGTTTATCGGTTATATCACATACAAGATGGGGGGTAACAGCATAACTAATAACGTATCATGTAAAATAAACTAGATTCAATAGACTACCGTTCGAATCCCACGTTTCGTGTTTTTTGCGTTACTATGAATGAAAAACCGATTAACTTGCTTTAGCTGTTTTTCCGTGATTCTCTAACAAACAGATGCACAGACAGACATTCTAAAACGTCCAAATAGTCGTTTGCACCATCAGCAGGCTTCACACCTTACTATCCGATCATAATTATCGGATTTAATTGAAAAATGTGTAGGGTAATCGACGTAATTTAGGACGTTCGAATTAGGATAATTGCCCTACACATTATCCCATAAATATTTTAGGAGGAGTTGGAAGAAAATTATTACTAATTATCCGATAATTAGTATAGAATCGGAGGGTGTGGTGGAGCCTGTCATAATTTCAATATCTCGAATATTATACAGCTCTGTTACATTTTTATAAGAGTGTAGCACATATCGATAGATGGAAGAGGCAGTTACTACGCTTGATATTTCAACCAAACTCCCAATTATATCAACTCCCAGCTCGTGTATCTATTCCCTAACGTTATTATGCTCAGCTCATGAACCTACACCCAACTAGCGTTAGCCATCGATAGTAATCACTACAGCTCCCGCCAATTTATGCGCGCCCAAGCGTAAACAAGTTTATTGTGCCATATTTATTGCCACCCCAATACGGCTGGTCAGCTCGGTGGGTCATTAAAATAGCTGTTACAGTGGACTTTGTTTTCTCGCGGCACGCAATGTAGACACATTCCCGAGACGAAAGTTATCTAGGACATAATATTCCTTATATATATTTATACTAGCTGCGCCCCGCGGTGTTACCCGCGATTAAAAAGTATGAAAAATTAAAACAAATCTATCCCACGGGAACCATACATTTTACCGGGATAAAACGTAGCCTATGTGCTATTCCAGACTATAATTTATCTCCGTGTCAAATTTCATCCGGATCCGTTCAGCCGTTCTGGCGTGATTGAGTAACAAACATCCATCCATCCATCTATCCAAACTTTCACATTTATAATATTAGTGGGCCATTAGGGCCATTAGCCATTTAGGGCTATTCTTAGGAGCATAATGTGATACTCCACGAATGTGACCAAAATGAGTGAAAATAGATAAAATACCTGGTGCGGTGTATGTTAGCCTCCAAGACTGCCCTATTGTCTGAGCGCCATATGTTATGGAAGAATCTCATGGGCATATTGTACGCGGTTGTTATAAGACTTTTTTATTATTGAATTTAGACCGATTTAGGGGTAGTTCGTATCGTTTTTCGAGGTGTTCTCTCAGACATGCAGGTTTCCTCACGATGTTTTCCTTCACCGTTTAGCAAGTGATAATCATGGCTGAAAATGAGATTCGCACATGAAACATAGAAATCCCAGAGGTGCGAGCCGGGGTTTGAAACTGCGATCCTCGTTACCGAGGCATGCGTTCTACCAACTTGGCTATCACTGCTATCACGATCATCACGATATCCCTTATTAACTATCACGTATTGAGAAGCAACGATGAGGCCTTAAAGGTTTAACTACCAAGATGCTACAGAGATATTTTGTTATGTGTGCTAAATATCTAGTTCGTAGAATATTTAGTAATAAGTATCCACCCTATTTGGCTTTTATGTGTATCTTTATTTAAGTAGGTTATACCTTACTTTATGGTTTACGGCAATTTTATGTTATTGTACCCGCATTAACATATAGAGTGGGACCTCAAAGTGGGTCGTTTTTGAATAATTTTACCTATTTTCGTGGGCTTTCAGTGCTTTTCAATTATGGAAAATGTGCTAGGTAAAGTATTAACTTTACCTAGCAGTTTAATAAATCCAGTTTAATAAATCCACTCTCTCACCCATTGGGGTGAGTGAGTGGATTTATTAAACTTTGCTCATGATCTAACTTTTTTTTAAGAATTGGCTACATTATTTTTGTTTTAAAAATGTATTATCAATGAAATAGGTATGAGTTAGAGGGATGATACGCTGAATATTATATCTAAAGGTTAACCAAAGGAAATCAAAACGGCCCTACAACTAATGACCCCTATAAAGAAACTCATTGTTGTGTATATAAAATTGTTTATTTATGGCCCTTATAACTAGAAATATGAGTCTATTATTTTTATTTAATTCTATTGGGTAATAATAATAATCGATAGGCTGATTATGGCTGGTGTCCGCGACCCTTCCAATATTCCCATCCCATGTCCATCCAAACCTCAATCCATAGTCCCAATTATCTTTCCATATTCCTGCAATATTTCCTCCGTCTGCTGTGGTCATTTCGCTGTTTATGCTATCATTTGCAGCAGTTGGACCCAGCAGGTGGCTAATGTAACTTTCAAATGTTCAAAAAGGGCCTCTACGTGTTGGACCCATGTCCCTGCGCAAGCCTTCTAAAGATCTGGGTATAGCCCGTGTGGTGGTGTGGACTATAGACATATGATGTCAATACTGACCCACAAAACCTATAACAAACCTATAACAAATACGATCCCAAAAAATATTAATAAACGCAGTACTAGACCTATTCCTAACTTCCGAAAAGCAAACTATGAATTGATTATATCTACACTTAAAAGCACGAATTGGACCTATGAGTTCAAAGAATGTAAGGATGTTAATCAAATGGTAGAGAAATTCTATGAAATTATTAGAAGTTTAATACAAAATTACGTGCCGTTCTCTTCTAAACATAAGTTTAATAATTACCCCGTCTGGTTTTCGAAGACTTTAATAGAATTACTTAAACGTAAATACAAATATCACCTCAGGCTCAAAAAATACAAAAATCCATTAGACAAAATTGAATTTGACTATCTACGCGTTGATTGCGAGAAATTAATGAATAAATGTTATAATGACTATATTACATCGCTGGAAAACTTAATAGCTAAAAATCCTAAATATTTTTGGTCACACATAAAAAAATTAAGAAAAAACAGCTCTAACTATCCTACTACTATGACTCTAGATAATATTAACGGATATAACGTAGAAGAGGTCACTGATTTATTTGCAACACATTTCTCCTCTGTATACGAACTTGAAAATGATATTGACGATGTTTATCAGGAAAATAATATCACGAATATAAGCCAGGAAATCCAAAACTCTACAATTAACACGAACATAATAGAAAATAAACTGAAAAAATTGGACTTGACTAAGGGTGCTGGACCAGATAATATTCCGCCAATCTTTCTTATGAATTGCGCCAAACAATTATCAATACCTTTACATACAATATTTAACAATTCATTAACTACTGGTATTTTCCCTGACACATGGAAAGAAGCCAGAATTGTCCCTATTCACAAAAATGGGAAAAAAGATCTAATTTCAAATTATCGACCCATCTCTGTGTTGTCTACGCTAGCTAAAGTTTTTGAGTCATTAGTTTATCCGCTTATTTACAGTCATGTCAGAAATAAATTATCCCTCAATCAACATGGATTTATGACACGGAGATCAACAAACTCGAATCTCCTACATTACATTGACGATGTTGCCTATGTTGTTGATAAAGGAGGGCAAGTTGATGCAATTTATACGGATTTTTCGAAGGCATTCGACAAAGTAAACCATCGAATTTTAATTAATAAACTCTCAAAATTTGGAATTACTGGCGAAATGCTCGAATGGTGTGCTTCTTACCTTCGCCAAAGACCCTCTAGAGTTGTGATTGATGGGCATAGCTCCAATGCATTCATAGCTTATTCCGGCGTTCCTCAAGGATCAAATTTAGGTCCACTCTTTTTCAACATTTTCATCAACGACATTACTAATATTTTCAAACACTCAAACTTCTATTTATTTGCTGATGATCTTAAAATAACTCATGTTATTAACAATATTGTTGATGCTGATCTATTACAACATGATATCGATAATCTTTCTGACTGGTGTAAAACTAATAAAATGTTTCTGAACTCTTCTAAATGTTTCCACATAAAATTCACTTTAAAACGCAATAAACTTAACACAATCTATAACATTTCTGGTGAAATCTTAAAAGAAGTTCCTCATATCCGTGATCTAGGTGTAATAGTTGATACTAAACTTAAATTTTCAACACACATCGACCATATGTTGGACAATGCTAACAAGTCATTGGGATTTATTCTTAGAAATGCGAAAGAATTTAGAAAAATATCATCTACATTAATGTTATATAATAGCTATGTTAGGAGTAGACTTGATTATTGTTGTGCTATTTGGTCCCCTGTTTACAAAGTCCATATTACTAGGATTGAAAAAATTCAAAGAAAACTTTTGCGACATGTTGCTTACCGTTTTCGACCACCTAGACATGTAAAATCTTATGAAGACCGTGTTAAGCACTTTAAATTGCAAACTTTATCCGATAGGCGTAATTTTTTAAGTATGTCGTGTTTATATAAAATAATAAACGCCATTATTGACTCTCCTCCTATTCTAAACAAATTGTCTATTAACGTACCCTCTAGGCCGCCGCGAAAGCCCCGTCACTTATTGCACGTCCGGTTTTGCAAAACTAATCTCGGTAAACACGCACCTATTCCTCGTATTTCCTGTCTGTATAACACATTCGTGGATCGAATTAGTGATCTCGATATATTTCACGATTCATTCTATAAATTTAAGCACAAAATTTCTAATGTTTCTAACATAACATAAACTCTTGAACCCTATGTTCATTGATTTATTTACACATGTTTTACCTATATTACCACTTACGTCTATTGTTGTTGAACCTCTGTTTAAGTGCTACCTCTAGTGTACTCTACATTTGATCTCATTTTTTTAATTATTATTATATGTTACACTATATCTGTGGCACATGATGTGGTTGCCTGTTATTAGAGTCGCAATTATCTAATATCATTCATTTTTTTTTACTATATAACATGTACATTGTAAACTCTGTTGGCAACTCTAAATAAATAAATAAATAAACAAAAAACTTTCGGAGTCCTTTCCATTCCTCGCCCCGTTTCGGACGGTGTCCGATCTTTTATGTTACGATCGGCAATAAACATGACATCGATGGTTCTGCGAATCGTCAATACTGGTTTATTGATCGCTCACCGAATATATGAAAACCGCTACTTACCGCAACTTTCCGTCGTAAATCGAGATCTCTTTTATAACATACCAGAAACCCTTACTATGGTAACGAGATTTTATTGGAAGTAGACCGTTGAATGGTGATAAATTGTCGTACTTATTACGTCATTGAATATTAAGTTACTGTTAGTTAAGTACGAACTGGTCAAAATGTTATCTGAACAAATAACAGCTTTTCCACAGACATTTTATAGTGATTAACGGAGTATTGAATCTGACAGACACTTCTTTAGTTCAAATAGATTCAAGTAAGGCTGCCAGCCAAACTTTATAATAACGTATCTCTAGTTATTTTGCTTGACTACACTTTATAATCTATACATCTATATCTATACATATAAATAAAATTGGAGTGTCTGTTTGTAATATTAAAATAACCACTTTTTACCAAGTGCATTTGGATGTATAAACGGTACCTATACCAAAACAACATTTTTTAAAATTTTTGTCTGTCTGTCCGTCTGTCTGTCTGTCTGTTTGTTCCGGGTAATCTCTGAAATGGCTGGACCGATTTTGACGGGACTTTCACTGGCAGATAGCTGATGTAACAAGGAGTAACTAAGGCTACTTTTATTTTAGAAAATAACATAGGATCTCACGAAAAAAAAATTAAAACCAATGTTGCAGCGTTGCGCCTGATTAAGTTTGATAGCAACAACCTGAAATGCGTCCCGCGGGCTCAGTACGCGCGAGCAGGCTGTTGCCAACGGTTGTGTCTTTGTTAAATACCACGCGAACGAAGTCGCGGGTAACAGCTAGTTTAGAATAAAAAGGTATCGAAAAATTCAAATGACAAAAAAGGGTCTATTTTCATTTGTTTTGGGAGAATTTAATTAAATTATTAATAGAAATTTGAAAAATCTTTTTTTTTGTAGTCATCATATGTTATCTTACATCATAAGAAAAGTTGACAGCCCTAGGTACAACCCTGGTATAATCGCGTACATAGTTTTACATCTATGACTTAATCTTACCCCTATTTTCAATTTGTATTTAGGTATAGATCCTGGCTCATATGAGTGACAATTGTGCGAGTTTGTAGCTAGTCGGGGCCTATATAAAATATAGGTCACTGAAACTAAGCCAGTACCATAATAAGTACTTGTATTACTTTCTTGGAATTATATCCATTAGGTCAGAAAACGAGCTTTGTTTTCATAATGTGTAACAAATATACCTAATTACGAGGTGATGCTATTATCCTCTAAATGAATATATCGAGCATACACTCATAGTAATTAAAACTTGAATCGAGTTCCTTCAAATCTACATTCGACTTCGCGTGCCCACGGTAGGGGACGGACTCATACTGCGCGTGAAAAATTCGAGTAAACCAGTCTACTTCTCAAAATGAACAGGCTAATGTTAACTTTAACACGGGGAAATAAAGCAGATAATTTTTTCACTTTTATTTACTGTTGATAGGTTATTGAAAATAGTCAATTTAGAACGTCTCGAAGCTGCTTACAAATCAGTTTTCTTTTAGCAATTAACGCTTTTTATATTTAGTTACTGAGATAATGCTGCAAATCCAAAAGAAAGTTAAATGAAAACCATTGAAGTATATGGTGATAAATTACAATTATTACTGAAAGCGGAAATAGATGTTTTGTTCGTAAGTTATTTGGCATTTCATGGCGTCTGTAATAACATAAAATAGAATTTGCCTGAAATCTTTACATAGTTATGCCTTAATTAAATAAATGAAATATCGCCAGATAAACATACCATCTGTATGGTCCCAAACAAAAAAGCAATTATATATACACCAATATAAGGGCAAATTACGATCATTTCCAAAATTTCCCCCCATCGGGAATCAAAGCCGCAACCTTGCGGTGCAGTAACCAAGCTAGTGAATAACTATTATTTCTATAGTACAAAGGTAGTAGTAGTAGTAACGTAGCCTAATTGTCTTTTTGTAGGGAACCAACACAATAATCCTTCCCTGGCAAGGAGATATAATACCAAGTACCAAATGAAGTACCTAACATTTCAACATTAGCGAACTAATTCGACCGTAATAATATTGTATATATATTATGATTATCTTGTGTCCCACAGCTGGGCACAAGCCTCCCTCCCACCCATTTATCCTCCGTAACTACAAGATAACAAAAAAGGCCGTCTAATTAAGAAAAACGGTGTCAACCTATTTGACGTATCCTTGTGGAAATATATCGTCCTTATCTCGGCAGACAGAATTGGGATTTATGTCTACAGACAGGATTCCTTGTTTAAGAATTAACGCTGTCACCATTTGAATGCTTTTGCCGATACATTTTTTGTTTTATAAAATCTCCTTTTAAATATAGTAATTTCATTGTACGGTACAGTGAACGATACAGGCTATTAGATAACGTCTTCAAGTTAACAGACAAGTAGGTCATGTTTATATATGGGCAAAACCCATTATTAAAGTTTCGCGAACCGTACCAATCCGATATGATCGATCAATTAATTTTTAATAACAATATATATACAAGATGATTGATAAAGCTTTAACTAGTTATTTAACAACAGTTATTTAACTAGTTATTTTAAAAAAGTTTTTGACATTCTGCTCTGGAAGCTACGGCAATCTGTAGCGACGAGAACTCAGCCGTGAAAATACATTGCACTGTCGACAATATTTGACATTCCAGACTAGCTCTGTTTATGCTACACGTTTTATAAGGTTCCAGCTAAATCCGTGCTGCCGCAGATTCGGGTTTGTTAACAGAATAGCACTGCTGAAATTGTTAGATGGTAAACTGATGATATTCTTTTACAATTATTAGTGAATAATTAGTGCCAAATTAAATCAAATTGGCTAATTGTGACTTAGAAGTGGACTCTATTCTTAAGATGAATACGTTAATTTGCTTGTTACGCACTTAGCATAGAGTTAAGGTGTAACGAAAATAGTGTAAATTTATTTAACAGGGCTAACAGAAGGTTATAAAGATAACATTCCAAAATAAATAAATTGAATTATTCGACATTTAAAAAATGACACACATACTGTACTGAGCGCATAGTTAAACTCTACAATGTCATCCTGTTTAAAAAAAACTCAAACATCCTTTACACAATTATTTTACACAGCAACGTGATCCATATAACTTACTGATTCATCTGATAAAATATTTTACACTACTTCTGTTACACCCATCTATGTATGTACTAACATAACTAGGTAGAACAACACTATTTCTCCCAACATTGCCCTGTTGACATTCAACTGCCATTGAATAGTGATCCACTTTACAACAATACTCAATGGTATCGAGGTTAATCCAATGATTTATTAACAGCGATATGTCTCTGTTAATATTCATAGTCTGAGTGGGCAGGCGCTGGTAAGACGATGAGATCTATTGTTGAGTTAATTGATTGTGATAGTCCCCATTTACAAAGTTGTTGAAGACTGTATATTTAATAAAATATTAACTAAAGGTTTTCTTACATTTATGCGGATACTACACATGGAAATTTTACGGATTTGATCGCGTTAATTTTATGTTTTACGTTCCCGACGATTCTGCTGCTTTACAGCAACCATGGTCACGGGATAGGAGGACAATTTTTTTCATCTCAAATAAGTTTTCCGAATTTAATTTTGGAAAAAAATTGCTAGAATTTCCGACCTATCTATCACTATTGCGGTGCCAAAACAACGTACATTCAATGTAAATCAACACAGCATACATATTATAACTGAAAATATAAGACTAAAAAGTGTTTAGGTATTACCTGATATGAATTTTATATTTCTTATTTCATTAAATTACTAATATTTCCTATAGTAGCTATGGTTCTCAATAATCGAAACAAAAAGTACTATATTTGTTTTCGTATATTAATAAATTAATATAACTTTCCCACCTTGAATTTGATATCGCATTATAATCTTTATTAGCCACACCGAGGTTGAAGTAGCTCTATAAGCGTAATCATATAGCCATCTGTACAACTATGTAGTAGCGGTTACTGCCTATTTAGCATCCGATGTTGTAGACAGACACCGCTGTAAGCAAATATGCCGCGACACAAATCACTGCTTATACGGCTGATACACACGCTCGCTAAGGATTAACAGCACATTTTGAACTTTATATTGGCGTCGTATGAAAATTTTAACATCTCTCGGAAGGTATATGAAGTTAAACAATCAACCTTAGGATTACTGGACTATGACCCAAATCCCCTTACCTTTGGGGGGATTTCCTGGACGAAACCCGACGGATTGTAGGTGCACTGTCTGACGTCAAGTGCGAGATTATTCGCGAGCCAACCGTATACTTCATAGTCTACGTATTTAAACACATTGTATTAGAAATTGAAAGTTTTAAATACTGTCCGCTAGAGGCGCTGTTCAATTTGCCATTCAATGTGTCAAAATACGTTTAAAATAAACCGTATGTTGTATCCGAGTCATGGATGTTTAACATCTATATAAGTTTTATATACTGAGTTCGCCGCCAGTTCATTGTAAGGTACCCATAATACAAGCGCTGCTTAGTGTGGGACCGTATAGTTGGTGTGTTCGTATGGCGATATTTATATTTATTTATTTATAAGTAAATGCATATTTGCGACGATGTGCTCCCACCCTGTGTAATAACCACGCCTAACACACAGTGAAATCTGCTCCTATTATGGATAATGGTATCGTGTATGTCGAACAAGTTGGCAACAAAGTTCGTGAAACGAACTGTGATTGTGTCTCCCTCTCACTTGTGACAGCCGTCGCAGATCAGATAACACGATCTCCAGCTTCGCCAGGTCCGCAGATGACTATCTAGACACTCCATGATGGCCGCATGCAAAATGAATAATGCTTAGCTATCTTAATCTCAGACTGTCTGACCACTTGAGGCAATAGCTTAGAAAGTAGATAGTTTTTTGATGATCACTCGTTTTTTGTTGTTATTTGGTTAGAAATCTAGATTTGTTTGTATTCATAAATGGCGGGGCGAACAATGTTGCATGCTGGTGACACAGTAAATCAAAAAGCTCATATTTTAGATACATTTTTGTTTTATTATTTACATGACAGATGGATACTATAATTCTAACCTAGCGACTACTCTACGGATTTTTATGGACGAATTTTTATTGTAAATTATTGAAGTCGTTTTGCTCACCTCGATTTGGGGCTCATGTTATATTTTCACGGAATTTCTGCATGTCAAATTTTCGTGACAGAATTTTCAGTACATTTCCCCAACAAGGTATTAGTTTTTCATTACTTTGCAATTGATGTCGCATGGAAAATGTGATTATAATTTCAAATAGATTTATGACATACTTAGGTCAGAAATTTCGAAGTTATACAAAGGTTTTAAATATGTAGTATTTTAGTAGGCAATATTTAAAGCTGTATAAGAAACTCTCCCAACTATAGGAAAAGTAATTGAAAAGATAATACTGACAACTGTCATTATTCACGCGCATAATTCTTTAATCTCCGTCGGACCGATCTCCAGACACGCAATGTGTATCACAATGTCGTATAATCACCACCATTGCGCTCTATTGACCTTAATCACACACATAAGAAATGTGACTAGCAAACAGAGAAATCCGACAATACACCGCGCTCCCGACTACACAAAGAAATATTATTGAAATCGAGTGAAAATAATGTTTCCGCGACCACTGGCGATCGTCGGCTTTTTTCCATATATCCACCTCGCTCGTACGTGTCAAGATAATCGTCCGTCTCTTTCCTCAGTCGTGACGGCTCACTGGGCTTATTTGTTTATCTTTTGTTTAGTAAAAGCACTACTTCACGGCTCTTAGGCCGTCATTATCGTCATTGTGAACTTATTGGGGTCGTTTCCCCATCGCTATTAATTGTAAATACTTTGACACTTTCTTATTATCCAGAGAAAGTATCACATTGGTATGTCACGAATCGATTTTAATCGATTAAGAATATTTTTGTGTTTCTAAAATATCGCGATTATTCGTGCGTTCGATGGAGAAGACGTTCATGTTCATTCGTGCTAAGATAACATCTTGTATTCGGAGCATTTATTTCGGTATCAACAAGTTACAGATTTAGATGTCTAGATTTTATTGATATTGTTTACGTGTAAGATCTTTGAAATGTATTCAATGTTGTATATTATAATATTACAGCCTTATATCGTCATTGGAATTGGTCACGAGAACAAATATTAAAAATCAAAATATATTATGTATTGATTATTATTTTTAACACCCAACTATACTGTGTCACACTAAGCAACGCTTGTATTATGGGTACCGTAAAATGAACTGGGGGCGTACGAGATTATAATACTTAAACTGATATTAAAAATCCATAAATCAGGTATAACATTCGTGCTCATCACTCTAACTTCCTATCTACCTGGGCCCCAAGTCTGCTAACGCAATCGATTCATAATCGAACAGCAACCGCTTAGTAACTGTCACTTTTGACAGATATCCCATAAAACATCTGTCAATAGTGACAATTACTATGCGGTTGCTGTTCGATTATGAATCGATTGTGTTAGCAGACAATCGATTCATAATCGATTATTACCGAATTTTATTACCAATTTATCGTCGGTATGTTCAGGGCCCCAAGGCCCTGAACATACCGACGATAAAAAATGAAGTGAGGTATTTTAAAGTAGGCACACAAGTACAAGTTACCACTCTACATGTCATTAGTTTCAATCATAATCACCAGTGCCTCAACAACACAATCAATTGTCAATTTGTATTACATACAAAATACGAGTCGCGAATATATTACAGCAATTATAGTTCTTAGCGGAGTGATTGCGCAGCACAATGAATTTTGTAGTGAAAGTGATCGCACCGGCAACTGGAGTTCAATAAATTTAAAAATGACAGCCGGGATGGTTTCTAGTCGATTGTAAGGTCTAGACCATACAATACGTCGCAGTAATTTCGTGATTCTCTAACAATATTTTTAATAAAAAAATAACACTGCTTAGGAATTTTGTCAGATGTATTTTTTACCCAAATGGAATACAAAATCTTATTGTTATGGGTCGAAAATTGTATTCTACATAACCATTGCGTGGCATGGATGAGCTATGCATATTTGCCTAGTATCAAAATGAAACATGGAATAGCTACTTCGCGTAAAGCGCGTAATAAATAAATAAATATGGTATAGCTAGGCGAACATATAAACTACGTAGGCTCTCAAACTGATCAACGCTTGTATTTTGAAAACCATATAATAGAAAGAGGGGATCCCAGTTACATAATGACTTTGGAGGGCCATCAATGTCTAAATTTAGATTTTTTTATAACCATATGTATCGCAACAGTGCTGAAAAGATATAACTCAAAATAATTATTCAGTATATTATTCTTTTGTAAAGTGCAAACTATATTTGGGACTAGATTATTCAAATTTCACTGTGAACTGCGATAAATGTCATAGTATGGATATCTAAATGTTCCACTCTCACTTGCGCTTGGCCACTTTTTTTATACAAAGATTAAGATCAACATTGAGCACTATGCTCAACAGGTCTTGTCACAATATGTCCAGTTTAGAAAGGTAATCATCAAGAGATCTAGTATTGCTCGGAGAAATGTTTTCCTCTCCACCGTGTCGGATTTGATATGTCATCCATCGTGTTTGAAAGTTCACTTGTGATAAAACGATTCTCGCATAAGTGGCCATGTGTCGATTTGCTTTTCATATTATTAACTAGCGAAATATGAATTGGATTTGTTGATGACATTTAATATTTGATGTGCATCGAAATAAAACCAATTTAAAGGTTTTATCGCGTTTATATTATGATTTTTACGTTCCCGGCGTTTCGGCTGCTTTAAATGATAATATAAACGCAATAAAATCCTTTAAATTAGTTTTATTCAATGTGTAGTATTCGCGTAAATATAAGAAATATTTGATGTACAGTTAAGGGTAAAGAAAACTGTTAAAAAAATACACTATTTTTGTATAGGTAGTATCAATATCTCATAGGTGTTCAATATTTTCTATAATGACTGTGTCCTTTTACTTTTTTTAAAGCATTGACTGATTTAATATTCTTTATAGAACTTTAGTTATTGTTTGTGTTCCATAGCATGTTCTTGAAGTGGGTAAGTCTATATTTTTATCATTTTAAGTGGTTGGATTTGATTGTTTCTTTTACAACCCATTTGCGAGTGAATTTAACCTTTACTTAATGTGTTAGTTAACGTGCTAAACCGTAACTAAATATTGTTCGACAAGTATCGATTAAAATATTTAATTAAAACAAACAAATACATAACACATGTCTGAACCGTAAGCCGAGCCGCGCGGTTTATTTGCGATATAAATTTTCCTTATACAACGCCGTGTTAACTGAATTGAAAATGTGTGTGTGTACCATATCGACATACATTATTGAGGTACGTTTCTCTGTTCAAGGGGCAGATCACACAGCCATTAATTGTAGGTACATGACACATACAAAACATCGAAAACATTTATCCCACAAACTACAGATCGCTACTAATGACTCATTACGATACATTATACAATTTACATAAGACATGGTAGTGAATAGGTCAGCCTCGCAATCCGGACCAGTATATCCGCGAATGAACACCACTGGGCAATGTGTGACACACTTTACGTATGAATAACATGCGGGAATGAGTCAATCTGCTTTTACATTGTACCGCGAATGTATACTCTGCATGAACAACTTTAAGTTCGATTTTAAAATCACGTAACTATGTATGGGTTGAAATATTGTTGCGTAAACAGGATTCAAGTCAGTTTAGGTCTTTGCAAGGTTTGGTATAGCATTTTTCCTATGTTTTAATAGTTATTCTGCTAATTGGAGCGGGGACAAATTAAAGATCTCAGAGTACAAAATAATGGGCCTAGCCGTTTGTGAGTTATAAATGGTGTAACTAACACGAATTTGTTTGATATATATTAGACATAAGAAGAAGATAGAAGATAATTAAGTTTTACAGTCTGTACCAACCATTTATAATCTATGTTTGTGAGTTTTTGCAATATTGTAAGAATTTTTGGTTCCCCTAAATGGAAATCAACGGAAATGGTGATTGAAATAAATATATGATAAAACAAATATGGCAAGAACGGGACCCACAATCTTTTGACCCCAACTCTGGGGTTTCATTATCTATCAGCCGATATACACGTCCACTGCTGGACATAGGCCTCCCCCAACGACTTCCACACATCACGGTCCTCCGCCACTCGCATCCACCGGCTTCCTGCGACGCGTGTGATGTCATCAGTCCACCTTGTGGGGGGCCGTCCTACACTTCGTCTTCCGATTCGTGGTCGCCATTCTAGAACCTTTCTGCCCCAACGGCCATCGGTTCTGCGAGCTATGTGCCCTGCCCACTGCCACTTCAACTTGGCGATTCTTTGAGCTATGTCGGTTACTCCAGTTCGTCTACGGATCTCTTCATTTCTGATTCTATCGCGTAGCGAAACCCCGAGCATAGCTCTCTCCATTGCGCGTTGAGCGACCTTGAGCCTTCTTATGCGGCCCATAGTCAGCGACCACGTCTCGGCACCATATGTCATCACTGGCAGCACACATTGGTTGTAAACCTTTGTCTTCAGACACTGAGGTAATTTGGACGAGAAGATATCATGCAATTTCCCGAACGCTGCCCATCCGAGTTGGATTCGACGGTTGACCTCTTTCTCGAAGTTATGTCTACCTAGCTGAACAATCTGCCCTAGGTAAATGTACTTGTCCACAACTTCGAGAATAGAGCTCCCAACGGCTATTGTTCTGGGTTGAACATGAACGCTCGACATGATCTTTGTCTTGTCCATGTTCATTTTAAGACCCACCTGTTGGGAGACTCTATTGAGGTCTTCGAGCATTGAGCTTAGGTCCTCCAGCGACTCTGCTATGACTACGATATCGTCTGCAAATCGAAGGTGAGAGATATACTCGCCGTTAATATTGATGCCGGACCTTTTCCAGTCCAGAAGCTTGAAGACATCTTCCAATGCAGCGGTGAACAGTTTCGGAGATATGACGTCTCCCTGTCTCACACCTTTCTGCAACTGGATGGGATTCGAGCTCTGATCTTGGATCCGGACCGACATAGTGGCGTTTCTGTACAAACATCTCAGCACTTCGATATATCTGTAGTCAATGTGGCAACGCTGGAGGGACTGTAGTACTGCCCATGTCTCGATCGAATCAAAGGCTTTCTCATAGTCCACAAACGCTAAGCATAGTGGCCGGTTATACTCCTCGGTCTTCTGTATAACCTGCCGCAGCGTATGTATGTGGTCTATGGTACTGAAGCCTTTTCGGAACCCGGCTTGTTCGGGTGGCTGGGATTCGTCGAACCTGCGCGTGAGACGATTCGTGACGACTCTCGAAAACAACTTGTAAACATGGCTTAGAAGTGAGATGGGTCTATAGTTCTTCAATAGGGTGTTATCACCTTTTTTGAAGAACAGTACCACCACACTTCTATTCCATGCTTCTGGCGTCGTACCTTCGTGTATGACGGAGTCAAATAGCCTCTGAAGGATTTTTAGAACTGGTGTTCCACCCGCCCTCAGAAGCTCTGTTGTGATTCCGTCATCACCTGGTGCCTTGTTGTTTTTAAGCTGTTTGAGAGCCATCCTAATCTCATAGAGGCTGACGTCCGGGATATCTTCGGTATAGTGTCGGGTAAGTTTAGCCCTTGGGTCTTCGGCTAAACTGTCAACAGGGGCTTGTGATGACGTGTATAACTGTCCATAGAACTTCTCGACCTCTCTCAAAATCTCCGGCTTGGACGAAACGATGTTGCCACAGTCGGTCTTCAACCTGGTCAGCTGTCGCTGCCCAACAGACAGATCTCTCTCAAATACTTTTGATCCCTTATTTTTCGCTATAGCCTCTTTAATACTTTCCGTATTAAATTGGCGGATGTCGCGGGTCAGGGATTTGGAGATCCGTCTGTTGAGCTGCCGATATTCCGACAAATTTTCTGAAGACTGCAACCCCATTTCGTTGCGTTCTTGGATGAGTTTGAGAGTTTGCTCCGAGAGTTTTTTGGTTCTATCTGTACGTCGGGGCCGAAAGAACTTTGACCCTACCGTATGGACAGTTTCCACGAACCTGTCATTGATGTCGTTCACAGTTTCGCATATTTCTAGGCCTTCGAAGCGGTTTTGTAGCTCGAGCTGAAAGATTTCGGGGTTTTGGATATGTGCTGATGTAGGGCGGAGCGTAGACCTCATCAGCCGACTTCTTTCCAGTTTGATGTTAAGATTCAGTGTGCCTCTTACCAACCGGTGATCACTGCCGGTTTTAACCGTGTTGATCACGGAGACATCACTGAATATCTGTCTTTTCGTCGACATGATGAAGTCAATCTCATTTCTCACGGAACCATCGGGACTTATCCAGGTCCATTTCCTGTTTGGCCTCTTCTTGAAGAAAGAGTTCATCATAAAGAGTCCCTCCTTTTCCAAGAAGTCGGCCAAGCGTTGTCCCCTAGGGTTCCTTTGCCCATATCCAAATTGCCCCACTCTCAGCTCTTCACCGCTTTGTTCACCCATCTTCGCGTTGAAGTCCCCCATCACAATAGTGTAATGTGTTTCGGAGGTTTGTATGGCTTTTGAGATGTCCTCATACATAACCTCAATTTCGTCGTCCGTGTGTGCCGAGGTAGGAGCGTATACCTGTATGACCTTCAGCGAATACCGGCTGGTAATTCTGAGTATAAGGTACGCTACCCTCGACGACACACTTTCGATCTTCACAATATTGTTGACGAGGGACTTGTGAACGACAAACCCGACACCACCCTGGGACAGTTGGTCGCCCTCCCTGTAGTATAGCAAGTTGCCGGATTTGAGGATTATCGTGTCCTCGCCCTCTCTTCGGACTTCAGATAATCCTATAATGTCCCAGCGTAACTTGGCTATACTTTCTTCCAGCTCTGTGATCTTCTCGTCGGTCCTTAGTGTCCTCGTGTTGTATGTGGCCAGGTCCAAACGTCGTCGGTTTTGGTAGCCGGATCTCTGCCGGGGATTCTTCGCACCCCCTGCCCTCCCGTAACCATGGCCGCTACCGTGACCAGGAATAGAAAGGCTGCCGGGGACTAGGGGCCGTTTTTTTATCGTGCTTGTCATTGGGGGGGTTTTGCCATAGTCACCGCGCCTGGCAAGGACGAATTGGTGACCGCAGTGTGTTGTTGATTATACACGGGGGGGACGCTGCTGCCCGTCCCCTGGTCTGTCCCTTAGTCGCCTCTTACGACATCCATGGGAAGAGATGGAGTGGTGCTATTCTGAGCCGGCACCACACGGCAATCTAAGCCGGCACCACACGGCAAGCCGGCACCACACGGCAATCGGGGGTTTCATTATTACAATCTTTATACAGGTGCATCGACAACTAGATATATATTATTTTTACGGCATCAGAAGTGTTTGTGTCACCCAAAAATACTTCCAAAGGTCAATTTCGACGCGAGCACAGCTTTCGTGTTGAATAAAATCTCATAAAAACAAAAGAAATTCACCGAAAACCTCGAAAAAGGTCCACAAATACAAGTCCAATGAAAATAAAGTGTCCATTTTATAAGACAGAGGTAAGGTAAGGGTACAGAATACCTCTTGAGTAGTGCTGCCATTATTTTTGTCCTTTTCGAGACTATTTTTCAATATTCAGAAATGACCAATTACCATTTAACAAGCAGTGTGTCAAATGCGAGATTATTTGCAAGCTAACTGTTTATAGTTTACATATTTAGACACAAAGTATGGCAAATGTATGGATGTAACAAGGAGTAACTTAGGCTACTTTTATTTTAGAAAAACTTTTTTGTTAAATACCACGCGGACGAAGTCGCGGGTAACATCTAGTATTCACTATAAATGATCGTGGTTAGTAATTAACATCACCTACAAAAGCTGAACATGCCTCCTAATTAGTAATTTAATTTGGAACAAAACTAAACTAGTATCACACGATTTTCGAGATAGAATACCGTTCCCATGGTCAATATCGCTTCCGAAAACTCATCTATCGATACCGCAATACCGATATATCGATAATATTCAATAATTATCCGAACGCGTTGATTAATTCTATTGTTTGAGATCGACTCACTTTGGACGTGTTTCAAATAAATAAAGCTTCGAATTTTGTTCACAAAAAGGCTATTACGGCCGGCTCGTGTAAGGGCATTTCAAATATTAAAAAATAATATGCGATTCATTTGTCCCGTATTCGGGACGTGGTACAGTCGGTGACGAAAGTCGATATGTTTTTAGAATCTTAAAAAAAAATCGGAAATTATTGTTTTTATTTGGCGGGAAACTCGTCGAATAATTATATTTTACACATCGGATCATTTGTTTATGTCATTGAGAATAATAAATAGATATACGTATACAAATGGATAAAATTAATTCGTTGAGCCGATACACATAAATATTGCGCAATTTAACACTGTAGTGGTACACCATCCCCAGCTGAAGTAACAAAACAAAACACAGCCTCGCGCCACGCGCCGCGCCGCATGTCATTTGCAGTTACATCAAAAATTTTAATTGTAAATGCCGCTGTGCCCGACAGTACTCACCCACAGCGCGAGACGAAAGTGAAAATGACCTTAAAACGAGTACAAACATTGGCCCGTCTGGTTTTGACAAAAACAAATATTGGTCCCGACACAATAACGCCGCGCCATAGAAAGTGGTTCGACATTACATGTTTTTATTCTATTTACCTCTCTTTCATTCGTAATTTGGTTGATAGTCGAGCGTAAAAATTGGTAGATAATGGACTGGTCGCGGGAAAGAGAATGCGTTCAATGAAATTAATGGCGTTTTGTGCGACGAATTTGGGCGTATTCAGATATAGACGGTATCTGTTATCCATGTTAAGCAACTCTATTTGTTTCAAATGTATTAATTTCAAATAATTAATTACTTGCAAGCGAAAGATCCACCAGGGTTGTTAAACATATTATTGTTGCAGTAGGGTTGCATTTTGTCTGATTTCAATACAGGTACATTTTTAAATTCCTGTCTGTTAGTTTAAGCGTTATGCAATGATTACAAATCTGATATAATTGGGATATTACTACAGTATAGCGCCATAATCAAGAGGCTGAGCTGTGGAATTAAAATTAAAATCAAGCGTGCGGAGCCATGGGCAAATATCTGTATAACCAGTGGATGCGGAAATTGGTATATGTGAACAGATCTAAGTAACGCGATCGATTAAAATGGTACAATGGCGAGGTATAAAATATTCAGACAAGATACGATTTTGGATACAAATCTGACGCTTGCACATATTAGAAATACAGAGACTTATCTGAGCTTTAGATTTGTCATACCTATGCGAATAATGAGTGAGGATTCAATACCTACCTGCAACGTAAAATGTTTAAGTCATTGTTAACAATAAAATATAGACCTTACGCACACCAACTAACAAGGGTCTAATTAAGTTATATAAAATATGTTATTTTTCAACCGGGTATAGGGTTGGTATTCTATTAATACTAATTTATTAATAGGGATACCTACATTATATAATAACAATCAGTTGGACATTACACGGAAGTTGCGTCTACTTCTAAAAGACGTGTCAAGATTGCCAACCCTCACGGGCCTGCGTTTTGGACTATGGCCCGAATCCCTCTTGTGTCGAGGGGGAGTGAGTCATATACACTCCTTTATTAAATCGTGACTTAAAATATGACAACTGCGAAATTAAAGTACCCCCTGCAGTGCACCTCTGCTCACTCCATTCCGGAGTACAGGTATGATGATATATTTTATGTATAATATTATGGGCACGAGTAAATGGAATTTAAAGCATAAGTACGGCTTCGCTCTTTCCCGGTTAAGTTACCGTAACGCATTCAAATTTAGTGACGGTAAGTATACCACGGAACGTGTTATAATAAAAATTGCTTGTAAAATCGAAATGTGGAATTACAATCGAATGATACGAAGAAGTAATCGTATAAGGGCCCTTACACACTCGATATGTTAATAGGTCAGATTTAGATTCCATTATCTAAAGTGATTTTCATTTTAATATTACATTTGCAAAGTTAAATAGACCGATGCTTTTATATAAATCCATAATCAAAGGTGCCATTACATTCATGTAATGGCCGAAGCCTAGAAACTCATAAGTGATATATTATAAAATTGAATTAAAATATTTATGAACGAATGTAACGGTGTGTACCTTATCTTCGTTAGTGAGAGAAAGCAAGCATTTATTAGCATTATGAACTATATAAACATATAGTATTATATCTTTAAAATTGCAACATCAAATCAATTCCTCATTTAAATTTTGTTACCGTCGTTTTGTTACAGTCTAATCCATCGTTAAGTACGGACAGAATTTCAATAAGCCGAAAACGTTGCGTATACAAAGCCCTTAATATTCAAATCGAATCGATTACAAACGAGTTTTTATTTCCTGTTACATTATCGATACCAATCGTAACTTTTATGTGTGTTATACATTAATTGAGAGTCATATAATTTGGATCAAATTTCTTCTTTATAAGTTATGTCAAAAAAAATATCAACAGCCTAGCTTCTACAATAAACAATTTTTTTCATTAATTTATTGATTTTGTTATTGGCCGGTGCTTATTAAAAGAGTAAAGTATCATTCGTTCATCTTTAGATTTGTTATTTAATAATAATCGTGTAAAATATATGAAAGAGTCCATCCAGCAGGCTATTAGGGTCACATTCACATAAAAAAATAAATATAAGAATATTGATTTCTTATATTTACGCGAATACTACACATTAAAATAAATAAAAATAAGAAATTAAAAAGCTCACTACATACCAAGTGCGCGATTTAACTAGTGCTGTCTCGCTTTATCACAGAAAAATCAAACACTGTACACACATATATTTTATACATAAAAGTGATCGTTATCACCTACTTGTTAATCCCTTAACATATTTTACACTATTTTTGTTGAACCTCATATTAATTTAGTCTCAACAGATTTTTTTTTTTTTTTATTACATTATAGGCAAGTATTTGATCTCGATCTCACCTGATGGTAAGTGACGATGAGATCTACGATGGAGCATACTTGCCTAGGTAGGAAGACGGCAGTAGATAAGAGACGCTACATTCACTAGGCACATGCAGCGCAACTGATCTGACCCGCCATCCATGAATGGCAACACCGAACATCATGCCGGAACACGGCTAGGCCGCTTGGCGACATGGCTTTGTTCAGTAGGTGGTGACTAGCCACGGCCGAAGCCTACCACCAGTAGAGTTGTCACCTGGTTGGCACCACCCAGGGTCACGTGTAGGGTATCTCGAGGGTACTTAATTCTCCTACGGACGAAGGTGACTCGACCCCAACTTGTTATTGGCCGGTGCTTATTAAAAGAGTAAAGTATCATTCGTTCATCTTTAGATTTGTTATTTAATAATAATCGTATAAATATATGAAAGAGTCCATCCAGTAGGCTATTAGGGTCACATTCACATAAAAATATCAATATAAGAAATTTAAAAAAAAACACACTACATACCAAGTGCGCGATTTAACTAGTGCTGTCTCGCTTTATCACAGAAAAAGCAAACACTGTATACACATATATTTTATACATAAAAGTGATCGTTATCACCTACTTGTTAATTATTTACATTAACATATTTTACACTATTTTTGTTCAACCTCATAACAATTTAGTCTCAACAGAAATTAATAATTTTAATTTCAACTCAAAAGCCAATAACCCTAGTCTATAGTGAAGTCACGTGCTGCCAAAATCTCGCTTGTGTTGTACATACTTATAATATCGAAAAGAACTAAATCAAATTATTTGACATTTTAGAACATACACCATACACTGAGCCCACAGACTAAAGCTTTTAAAAAATCAAACATCATTCACACAATTATTTTATACATCAACGCGATCCGTATGGCTCGCTGATTCATCTGTTAAAATGTTTGACACTATTTTTATTACACCTTACATAAAAGGAGCCGCTTCGTTCATATGAAAAGATTGGATATTAAGTGCCTATAATAAGTGAATACGTCCATATAAAGCCCAGCGTAATTCAATTATCGATAAAATGAATCGCATAGAACTCGCGATGCGATTGAAAGCACTATAGCGTCCATATTATCGGCAATTTAACGGTTGATGAATGTGAATTAATTAACATTCCGAGGGTAATGTTCACACTATCTTTGGTATTCCTGTTTTTCAGTGGTATCTGTTATAATAAATTGCTTTTATCATGCACGATAATTCTTTGCGAACGATATCTTTGGTTATTTATACAGAACCGTTTTTTGTAGATAAGAAAGGAAAAGACGCTAATAGGCGGGCATTATAAAAGTCACCGATTACTTTTTCATATGCATATACCTACTCTATTATTATATACTGGGTTCGCCCTCAGTCCATGGTAAGGTACCTATAATACAAGCGTTGCTTAGTGTGAGCCGGATAGTTCGTGGGTTCGTATGTCGATATAAAAAAAAACAAAATAGGGGGGAAATAACTCGGTCGCAATAACTGCATGCCCATTTCAAAGTGATTTTTGAACGTCAATACTTAGCATTAAAGCAACAGTTTGTTATGGCCATGGAGCTAAATTATTCAAACATAAACATTCTCACGTGGGCAGGGGGCTATTCCAATGTAAAAAATAAAATAAAATCTATCAATCGAGGCGGCTACATCTATAATCTCGTTTTCACACAATGCGAGAGGATACACGCCATTGGTACATGCAATCCAGAAAGAGGTGCGACCCAGATTTTAACCAACGATTCCTTTTTCCAAAACGAGCTTTTATGTTAGTTACTTAGTTATCGAAATAAAAATAAACCAAAATGATATCGATATAATGTGTATGCAAAACAAACTATCGACAACTGCACATCACTACTCTCGACTCATTATTCATTCCACAAACGATTCGTTTACGTAACGGGTGACAGCAACGCAATTTCGAGATTTTGTTTTTTAACGCTTTTCCGAAAAGCGCAGCATTTATCTTCACTTTCACTGTCTTCGATTGAGATAATTGCTGGTCGTAATTACTGGCTTGGACTGTGGCCGGACGCACGAGCGATCGTCGATTCTAGATTTTTTGTCATGTTGGTATAGGTATAGTTGTCGCTTTCGAGAGAGTAGGTCTTGAGCATACTTAATTCTCTTAGGAGTTATAAACGAATTTATAGAGTTGTTTGTTTTATTCAAGTTGTACTATACTTACAGGGAAAAGTGTACGTTAAAATTAAATGGTTACATTAGGGAAATGTTGAAATAAAACTACTTTTACGTATTTTATCGCGTTTATTTTATGTTTTTACGTTCCCGATGTTTCGGCTGCTTTACAGCAACCATGGTCACGGGAGGACTGAGGTGTTAGACGTCCTAGTGTCATAGTTTGAACTGGGGTACCCTGATATTTAGTTCTTGTTTATTAGTTTTATTTCAATATGTAGTATTCGCGTAAATATAAGATATCAATAATAGAAAAATGATTAAAAGTAGATTTGAATAACAAATGTAATTAAAATAAATTACTTGTATGTATGTCAGTATTATTATAGACGTATTTATTTTATATTCATTAAATTGATTATGAAAAGATAATACTCAAACCTGTTCGCACATAATAGGGAACCAAACAAGACCACCTCATTTGCATCAGTAGTGTACATTGAGCTAGAAAAGTAATTCAAGGTATCTACGTAATAAAGCTCTGCTGACAACCAGTTTTATCGCCCAAGCTGTTGTCTTATCAAAGCAAACAACTGAAGTGCAACTAAACAATCTGATAGCAATTGTTTGCTTTCTAATATTTAATTAATAAATACACGATCAGGAACTTTGTGTTTATTTTGTCGATCACAATCAAACAACCTACGTGATTAATATTTTTAGGTAGAGGGCAATGACCGCTGGCATGTCGAAATATACGGGATGTATTTCATCGAAATATAATATTTTGTTAATTTTATGTCCTTTCAAAGAACTAAAATGTGCATTTTTTTAGATGAAACGTTATACGCTCATTAAAATAAAACTTATTTTACAGATTGTATCGCGTTTATATTATATATTTTTACGTTCCCGACGTTTTGGCTGCTTTACAGCAACTAAATATAAGGGTACCCCAGTTCAAACTATGACACTAGGACGTCAAACACCTCAGTCCCCCCCGTGAACATGGTTGCTGTAAAGCAGCCGAAACGTCGGGAACGTAAAATCATAAAATAAACGCTTTAAAATCTATAAAATAATTTTTATTTCTATGTGTAGTATTCGCGTGAATATAAGACATCAATAATTTAAGAAGTTCCTTTATAATGTGTAACCCTTATTCCCTGATCGCAGAAATAAAAATCAGTTGGTCCATAGATAAAATAATTATGAACGGTCTACACAAGTTGAACGGACATCATAGACATTAAAGTCACACTCTGCGTGGATCATCAGTCGCCCACGTGCATCAAGCCTAACCTGCCTTTGTTGTTTCCCGACACCTGTTCAAATGTTTTCACTTTTTATTAGGGCTATTTCATACGTAGCTATTAGAGTAATTACTTATACCGGTCCGTGTATGCTTCGTATATTTATAGATATACGAAAGTGAAATGCTTGTGCTGCTTTGGGGAAAATTTAGTGGACCTTTTAATGGTTATGTATTGCTGGTTTGTTTCGATAATAATGGTTGTCGCGTTTACCAAACGACGTATCGGGATTTATGTGGTTAATATCCGGATTATCACATGAAACATAATTTCTTGTCTATACCATTCATATTGTAAAGGGGTTAGGTTGGCGTTTATTATTAGTTTGTTAGTTTCTGAGTTTGGATGTAGGGGGTCCAGATCTACTGATATGATTCTGAAAGTTCTTGCTTGGTAATGTGAGCTTCAATATGTTGTCGGCGACACTCCATCTATGTTATTTCTTCGTCTAAGCCAACTAGCTAACAACACGGTGAGACTGCCATAGATGTAAAAGTAGCCAACGAGGCTGCCAGCTTATTGAGCCATAAATGGAAGAGATCAACCTATATAAGGTTTAACAAAAATAGTGTAAACTATTTTAATAGGTGAATAAGTAAGTTATATGGATCACGTTAATGTATAAAATAATTGTGTAAATGATGGTTGATTTATTATCATACAACAATTTGATTTATTTCTTTGGGAATGTTATCTTTACAACCTACTGTTGGCCCGGTTAAAATATTTTACACATTTTTTTGTTAAACCTTATATATCGGCGACACATTAAAATTTCGTTTTCTACATATTATATTACTTTTATCCTATCTCAAAGTTTAATAACTTTCAGAGCTTCATCAGCTACACCGACAAGGGTCTAACCCTTAAATTAGAAGAGAGAGAGAAATTTATGCAAACAACGGCGAACAATCACGATCATACACGAACATCTATTACGAAAATTGTTGGACAAACTGAAATTGCTTTCGAGACCCCGGGGAAGAGAAGTAATGAATTCAAGATTTTAATGATAGATAATGGATTAGGTTGGTAGATAGTCCCCAGACTACAAACTTTGCGTGGAATTAAACTGAATATTCGGCTGGCAATTTAGATCGAGTCAAGACCACACTGTTTTTTTTAAATTTCAGTATTCCATAAGCAGTGATAGCCAAGTTGGCAGAATGCTTGCCTCGGTAACGAGGATCGCAGGTTCAAACCCCGGCTCGCACCTTTGGGATTTCTGGATTTCATGTGCGAATCTAATTTTCAACCACGATTATCACTTGCTAAACGGTGCAGGAAAACATTGTGAAGAAACCTGCATGTCTCTGAGAACCCCTCGAAAGATGTGTGAATTCCGCCAACCCGCAGGGGGCCAGCGTGGTGGACTATGGCCTGACCCCCCTCAAATTGAGGGTTGGCCTGTGCCCAGCAGTGGGACAATAAAAAGGGCTGGTATTATTATTGTTCCATTACGAATTTCCATACTTAATAATACTGTAATTCCTTTATATATCTTCTTCTTTTTTATGAAATGAAATGCGATGAAATAAAATGTATATGCAACTGACCTCACCCACAACTTAGCGGGTATTTTGCCAATGTCAAGTAATTAATAGCAATAAAACATTCAAAACTACATATTATAAATCCCCTTTATATATATTTTGTTTGAAGTTAGACAGCGTTGTGCTAAGATCAGATAAACTTTTCGTCAAACCTAAAATGCATTAATGTAATTACCTACTTAAGCTTTTACTTTAACTGTCAAAATACTTATTACTCGCAAAATGGTGCCTCAAACAAGGTCATACTTATTCGTTGAATATTAGCAAAATGTGAAGGTTTTCTACGTTTTACTAATGACCAAAAAAATGAAAGTACACTAACTGTTTATTTTACGCGACCTAATTACTGAGAAACTAGTTAATTTTATACGTTATGATAATAATAATAAAAAACATAGTCGCAAAATAAGGGTTCCGTGTTTACGGTACGCTGATAAACGTAGGCGCAGCGAATGACGGCTCCGTACCTATAATCAGTAGGATATATATATATATGATCTCCTAATGTAATCGTACTGTTATCGAGAAAGAATGCTGTCATTGCCATTATTATTTTTGAAGTACTAGCTGTCCCGGCGGACTTCGTATCACCTCAAAATCAAATGTTAGAGACCCCATGTTTTAATAGTTATTCTGCTATTCAGAGCGGAGACAAATTCAAAAATTGCGCAAAAATCGCGGTTCTGTATTGTATTCCGATGGCGCGGAGTCACAACGTGGTACCCACACAGTTTTTCATTTGTACATTCTTTTCTAGGATCACCTTGCGTGACGATTTTTAAGAGACTGTCCCGTTTCGATACTTTTTAAATTAGATTATGAATTGTGATTCAGAAAGGCTATACTAACCTTGAGACCTGCGCATTTTTAATCGTTATGTGAAGTCCGATGTGCGATGTTAAAATCATAATATTCTCAGCAAAAGACAGTCGAGATTTAATAACCAATATTTTTTTACAATTGACATATCGAAATTCTGACGTCACATAAAGATTTCAAATGCACTTAAGCCCAGGTTCAAGGGTTAGTATCCTCTTTCTGAATGATTGTGTATAAACAATTGGTAGAACAGTTCATACTGTAGTCTGCCGACCTTCCAGGCTCTGTTCCATTATTTAACCGAAGGAGTATCTTATAAATACGGACGGCTGAATATGAGAATATACTTTGACGGCCTGATTAGCGCAGTGGTAGTGACTCTGCTTTCTGCGCCGAGGGTCCCGGGTTCAAATCCTGGTAGGGACAAGCTTTGTGTGATGAGCACGAATGTTTTTACCCGAGTCATGGATGTTTAATATGTATATAAGTATTATATACTGAGTTCGCCCTCAGTCCATTGTGCGGTACCCATAACACAAGTGTTGCTTGATGTGGGACCGTATAGTTGGTGTGTTCGTATGGAGATATAAAAAAAAAAAAATACCAACTTATAGAATTCCGGCGCCATGTTACGTCACGCATCTGCTCGTATGAGTCAGGCTTTCTTACATATGTGGATCCTGTTTTGTCATTTTGATTGCACAATAACACTACGTCGTTTGAATTCATAAAAATTGTCACAAGGTTGTATGCGTTTTGAATATCAATTGTGTATTCAAATGTGTCACGTGTATGTCAAGTGCGAGATTATACGTAAGCTAACCGTAAACTTAATAGTCTACGTATTTAGATCGTTTGCATGGAGAATTGAACAGCGCCTCTAGCGGATGGTATTTAAAACTTTAAGTTTGGTTTTATTTTTATTTCGTTACACAGAACACAGAAGGAAAATAATTTAAAGAAAATGTAATAAAATATTTGTGGCTTGCTATTGGATCTCTTTACAACGATGACAAGGACAGCAATACATTTAGGTTAGTTAAGTTCAGTTTGTGTACCATATTTTTTGGAACGAAGTTCCTTATCGCGCGTTACGAAAGGGGGCTAGACGGAAAAAAATTAAGACGAAAAGTTGTAACGACACTTTTTGCTATCTTTGTCGTTTGCATTTACATAATGGTCAGTATTTTAGAGACATTGCACAAGTGCCTCCGTGGCGCAATTGGCTAGCGCGTTCGGCTGTCAACCGAAAGGTTGGTGGTTCGAGCCCACCAGGGGGCGATATATTTTTGTTTCCCAAAATTATTGATTTTTTGTACATAATAATAAAGGAACTTCGTTCCATCCGGGTGTCCCTTGACACCTCTCAAGTTTTTTTTTAACATTAATTGCAAATGCAACCTGCCAATTATGTGGTTCTGGAATCGATTCCTGGGTCGTAAAAGGTGTTGGTCAGTCCGGGTCAAAGGTTACAAACTTAAAATGTTTCCATTTAATTAATCAGCATAATATGTTGGTATTTTATGTCAATTAACGCGTTAATTAACGGCACTAAACGCAGGTGTAGCCGATCCGATATAATACGCAAATTAGTATGCTTTTTTCGACTTCAAAATTTTGCGAGCGAAATTTTGATGTACATTTTTCTTAGTCCGCGAACAAAATCTATTAAAAGTATAACCCGCTATGCCATCTTCATTCAATTATGAGTCAACCGTGTTGCCCGATAGTTAAGTGTAGTGTCTCCGTCCCACATACCACATCTTCGATAATTATTTCGGAACAAAAGAGAGAGAAAGAACAATGGTTTAACTGCATTTTATCATCACTTTCGTGGGCCTGTATCCCGCGGCCCGGCCGGTCCCATTAATAACACACTTCTGTAATTACTCGGTGTTTTATTGCACTATAGCCATTAAACGATGTAACGTTAATTACTTTTCGTGTAGTACTTGCAGATAATTGAAGTTTATATCGGCAATGATCTGTATTATTTTAAGAATTAAGATTAGTGTGTGAGAGTAAAGAAACGTTAGTGGATTAAAATTGTACTCTGCTGGGTCGGCTTCCATTCACATTTTTTAAAGATTACTTGTAATGCGATATACACGTTTCACGGTACGTATTTCATGTTACACACAAACAAAAAATAAACGTGATTAAATCCGTAAAACTAGTTTTATTTAAATTGTTTAAAATTAAAAAAATATTTCTTATATTTTTTCGGTGATGTTCTTACATTGAGGTGCGGATTCAGACTATAATATATACATATTATCAAAAAATAACTTTATCAACGCAATAGTAACCAAACGATGATTGCTAGATGTTTTGTCTGTTTATGTGTGCGTATGTGCTAATCTCAGAAACAGCTTCACTTAAAATTTAGTTTGTTTTATATCAATCAAATTCAAAATTTCCCAAATATATGTTACTTCAAATCTAAAGCTTCGTCACCATACTGTTGTATTTATCTAACCCAGTTCCGTCCAATCCAATTCGTGTTCGACCCGAGAGCGAATTCAAACATTTCGGCGGCACTTGACGATACGATGTTACGTATTGCGCCTTAACTCAGGACGAAAATAAACATTGTTTATGATATAAATGTAGGTTACATGAGTATTAATCCTTTTAAATGGTATATTACATGACTAAAAAACCAGTAAAAGCTGGTGGAGCACCCACCTAGGCAACGAGAGTCGCAGGTTCAAATCGAGTTAATAACTTATATATAAGTACCTACCTACTAACTTATAATGCTAATTAAACACTAATCATATTTATATTACGACACGTGTATATTATATGTGTAGTAAGGCATACATGTGCAATATGGCATGTGCTTACCGGGTGCGCGGGCGGCATGCATGTGTCGATCGCCGGCGCTCGCGGCGCATCACCGCACGTGCAGCTTCAGCTACACACACACCCTGCGAAATAAACAACAATCATTACTAACATATAAAACAAAGCGCCAAATAGGTCCCGGACCACTCACGCCGTGTAGAATTTGGCGACGGTGTCAGTTGGTCCGGGACCACGCCACTGATTTCTGGGTCCGGACAACTGACGCCGTCACCAAATGGGCAACGTCGTCAATGGTTCAGGACCCAGACAGCAGTGGCGCGATGACCCCGCTCATGTTAATGGATGATACATGAGAGGAGACCGTGATGAGTAGAAAGGGTTATGCGAGACCCTTGCTCAGCAGTGGGACACAAAACGTTAGAAAAAGACCTAGACCGAGACTAACCTAGACCGAGGCAAAAATATATAGTTCCAAAATGTTGCCTGGCGGAGATGGAAGCCGCAAGCCGAAAAATGTTGCCTAGCGGATATCGAAGCCGCTAACCGAACCGAGCGGTCTACGCTCAAACCATTGAGCCAAGTGGCATAAACCTTGCGACATAAAAAGGCATATACTCGTACATAAAAAGGCATAAAAAGACATATACATCATGTTAAAATTTCAGTAGTTTTAATACCCAGATCTACGTATCACATTTAATCAATTTACAACACATTACAATATAGTTTTCAAAAGAAAAGTGCATTGTAATTCCATATTAAATAGACAAAAACTTTCTAAAAATGTAGTGGTTTATTTATTAAAATACTGCAACAATAAAATGAAAGTATCATTACCGCGATGACCCGAATTATTTTTTTCTATATCAACCATTCCACTAATAACACAGATAATATAACTTTTCAATTTTAAATATCTCAATTACATCGCATCTGAATAGCTTCCGTGTGACCGCTAGCCTAATGAATGTCACGTACAGTTATCTAATGCGCACGCGCCACTGTTTGCCTTGCGAGAAGTAGCGACAGCAAACAAATCGAAACGTAACTTTTGAAGAAAGAAATGAATTTGCTGCAGTCAAAGTCAAATAATTTATTTTGTATACGCCTAGGGCACATACTCGTACATTTGTCATTTCACTTTTTTATAATCTTAATTCTACAACCGTATCGGGACGCGACCTCAACAGAAAGATCTAACTAGTGTCTAGTTAGATCAGTGGGTTTTTGTACAGAATATTATTAAATATTCTGTAAAAAAACACAGAATATTATTACTTGCCATGTGGGTTAGAAAAGTTACTTTTTCCTCTATTGTGTTGTCTTGCGAAGCGCTACACTTTGACATTTTGAACTGACCCAATAATATTTGAGCGTTCGGTCCCAGCGCGCCGCCGGTAACAGATTGTCTATTATTTTACTTTGAATACACAGTGAAAAACAAATATTGCGTATCAGTTGCAAGTACATTATTCCAATTACGAGGCCCATATTTTGTCACATCGTTCTTGCTACGTTTTGAGACTTATTTTGAAATGTAATGTACAATGTTAATTAATGTTTCCACTCAACTTTTTCTGCTATCCGTACACTATACAATGAATCAGAAAAAACTACAATCACAATACTCCGATTACAGCTTTTAACACAGTTGGAATTATTAACTGCTGATATCTGGGTTATTACGAAACGAACTCCAAGATGAACCGTTCGTAATATGGAGCTTTTTTTTTAATCTTTGAATTGTGGCCTTTTTATGGGTAAACAGATTGTATGGTTATTTCTGTTGCGTTTTGTTTGATGTTTTCATTTCTTTCGTAATATCCGGGTGTTTAATCAGTACACAATCATCATGACTTTATCGTCTGATAGGGTAAGCAGACCTGTTTATTACACATTAATTAAGTAGGCAAAGGGGTTGCCTCGTAACTGAGAGGTTCCCTGTGCGATACACTCCATTTTTATCAGCCTACTTCTAGCACAAGCTTCAATTTAGTTGGAGGGGTTAACGAGACTACTTGTAGATCTAGTAATCTGTTTATCAGACATTCCTAGTAACTTTCATAATCAAAGGAGTAAACCTGTATCCCTGTCTACTCCCTTGAATAAATTGAAAAAAACTTTTTGTTCGAAGAAGGTACTTACCTAAGTGGTAAAAGAGGAAGCATGAATGTAACCATTTAAATTTGTCTCGTTTATATCCATACTAGATGCGCCCGGCGGTGTTACCCGCGATAAAAAGTATGAAAAATTAAAACATCTATCCCACGGGAACCATACATTTTACCGGGATAAAAAGTAGCCTATGTGTTATTCCAGACTATAATCTATCTCTGTGCCAAATTTCATCCAGATCCGTTCAGCCGTTCGGGCGTGAAAGAGTAACAAACATCCATCCATCTATCCATCCATCCATCCATCCAAACTTTCACATTTATAATATTAGTATAGATAACTGGAACATGACAAAGAATCCCGTTCGTTTGTGAAATGAACCATAGTAAAAGAAGAAAAGTAAATGATGTTCATTCAAGCGCACGGATTTTGCACTCACACAAATATGTATACAAGCCCGCGGACTATGATCAACTAACATTTATTCATTCACGCGATTATAGCAATATGTGATATTATATGCATAGCTCACAAAACCAGTGGCTGTTAGAGCAGAACAAAAAGGTGTTATAAAAACGACTAAGAGCAGCAAGATATTGTTAAGAACGAACCACCACAACGTGGGCTAGTGACGTCACACACACATATCGCAACCAGACAAGGGAGGGGGGGGGCTATGTCCAGCTGGGGACCGCTTTTGACTGATGAATTTATAACCTATGGGGAAAGAGGACCCACCACTGACCCTCGGCTTGTCAACTTCTTCAATTATAAACCAAACAAGTTTGATCGATAATAAAAGATGCCAACAACACCCGAACTCCTCTAAGATGTTAATCGAGAAACTTTCCCCATAGGTTAACAATGGATTTCCGCCAAGTATCGCCTAGTTCTATCAATTATGATGAATTTATTTTAAATTCTCGCTTTAATTACTGGCCACAGCTCCATTCCTGCGTCGATCTCGGAAGATAAAAAGTACTTCTATACTAATGTTATTTGGCATACTAATAACTTAGCAAGTTTTGTATAAACCAATGTGTTTGTGTGATCATCAAACTAATAAACAAACACGCTTACTCATTTGTAATTAGTAAAGAAGAAATAAGGAGATTATTATAGTACACATCGCGCAGTTATCTTTCTTCTCTTGTTTTACTTTGAATGAATATAAAAAGAATATTTTTGTTCAGTTTACAAGATTCAACATTGCTAAAGTGACCTAAAACTGGCGTTTTAATAATATGCGAATATGTACTGCAAATTGTTGCTTATCATTGTAACCTATATTGTTACCACATGAGCCATGCACCGACTGCGCGTGAAGCCTCGCAAAACGGGCACGGGCAGATTTTCCCCTAATGGCCTTTTCCATTGATGCTCTTTTGTTTATTTGATTTAAGAATAAATAAACAACGTTGTCTTTCTTCCTTTATATGGCCTCAACCACCCAACGGTAGCTTTTCTGTCAATCTCAAGCAATTAATAGCAATAACGAATTAAATTAATTACTAAAGACACATTGTAGAAATAGTCATGGGCATGGTAATGATTTTCTATTCGAGCTATCAGTTCACGCGAACTTGTCACAAATATCGGACTGACAGTAAGCAATATAACAGTAACAGCCGCTGCTCAGGTGAGACAGCGCAAGCGATTTTCGAGGCTGAGTCACAAACTGACAGAGAATAATCGCAGCCTCGCGAGGCTGCTCACTCAGTCAGTACTCGTTTATTAAGCAATTGTGAAAATGCTTTTAAAGTAAACACGTAATAGGTATGATAATGACAATAAGTATTCCACTACCGTTACAAAACCATAAATTATGTGCCTATAGAGCAGCAGGATAGAGATTTTCGCGTTGAATTTTAAAGCCCCCATTGTTGTCATTACGACGCGAAAATGACGCACTTATCGCCCCGACAGTTGGCAAAGAATATACTGTACTATACCACATACGCCGTATTTTTTTAAATGAATGAGTACTGGGTGCACTAGTATCTCTAGGGTTGAAGACTTTATGTGCGGATCGTATTTTCAATTGATAATTACTTGCTGTAGTCAAACATCGTGTATAAGGAAACCTGCACTTCTCTCGAAAGACGTCTCGTATATACAACACACAGGATAACAAAACAAAACAATAACTGACTGACTCACATTAGAAAGTAGAAATCCACAAAATGCCAAAAAACTAACGTATAATCGATGACAAAACGAAACGTCTCGACTTGGGCAATTTGTGGGCATTAGCGGGCAATTCGACCGGTGTCCATAATCGCGGGCTTCGCGGGACAATACGTGAACACAGTTTGGAGAAATGGGGGCTATTTGCGGCGCGAAAATTATAGCCATTTGAGCTATGTCATTGCGCATTGATTAAGCTATTAGGAATGCTTGAAAGTAAATACATTTTAACTGTACCTTACCTATATGTCATGTTTCATGTAACGTTTTTGGTAAGAGAGAGAGAGAGAGAGAGATAGAGAGAGAAGAAGTAAAAACCGAACGACTTGCAATTTCTGAAACTAAGACACTGACACGGATTATTTTGTTTAAAACTCTTCATGGACTATATTGAACATTAGATAAAGCGATACACTTTCAGACATTTTTTGTTGTTATTTTTATTGATATGCAACGTAAATTGCTTTTGTGTTCTCACGATATATTAATGTTGCCAGTTGTTAAAAAATTATAAAAGTAACTTTTGTTGTACTTCTAATTTGGAATTTCCTAAAAACTATTCAGAAACAATATTCAGCTATTAAGATTTGTTGTTGACATCTTTTCTTTACGTGTGACATTGATTGAAATCTTTCCTTGTCTTAATCTTAGGCATTTGGGCACGAAAGATGCATACAATAGTAATCAAACTATAATCTTCGAAGTTCGCTATTACAAAAAGCAACCTTTGAAATCGATCATAATGTGGTATCTGCAAAATGCAATGATAGATGGATGAAATAATAGTTTAGTAAAGAATAACGTTTTAAATGGTAGGGCTCTCACATATTTTATCGGAATATTAAAGTATTATATCTGAGATATAAGAGATCTTGGACGTCATTTTTATACGATAAATATATTTAGTCTAATGGTTTTATCAATTAAAACAGATTGTAAATTTCATCAAAGTTTTTTTTTATATCATCCAACATCTGTCATTAATGTATGACAATTTTACATACCCGTATAGTATATGGCTTAATCAACATTACACTAACAAGTAAATGAATATAGTGTCATAAATACTGTTTTCACTTCATACGATAACGATACGTTTACGATAACTTTATCATCTTGCCAACATAAGTACATTTTGGTCACTTGAGTTTCGGAATTGGCACGGCAGATAATCTAACTGGCACAATTGGTAGTGATACTGCTTTACATAGTTTTTATATAAATGTGCAACAGAAACACACGTTCTAAGCTTTGTATACACTTTATGAATCACTCAATCATAAATAATTATAAACTCAGATTGCCTCATGTCCGTTGTACGGTACCCATAATACAAGCTTTGCTTACTTTGGGACCGTCCAGTTAGTGCGTTCATGTGGCGATATAAAAAATATTTTTACGAAAAGCGACAGCCCTACGGCAACGGCATGGTTCGCGATGTCAGTACCGTTGAGTCGCGCGTCGTGTATCAATAACGCATCAGTGCGGCCATTAAGCTGGATTTCAAACGGCAGATACACTATTCTGATTTATAACAGAACAGCCAATGACATTTGAATAACCATCTGGATGAAATTTGGCACAGAGATAGATAATAGTCTGGAATAGCACATAGGCTACTTTTTATCCCGGAAAAATGCACGGTTCCTATGGGATAGCGTACAGGAACCGTGCATTTACAAAAGGACACAGAGGAAAAGGACATACTTTTTAATCGCGGTTAACACCGCGGGGCGCAGCTAGTAGATGTATATTTTGTATGTGTATATTAAAGATTTGGAAAATATATTATTGCTATGCTTTCTTTTTCGTTTAGATAATGTGATTAAAATATTTTTACAGAAGTATAAATGTATTGAACATAAACAACAGTTCTTCTATATCTTCTTTTCCAAAAATATTTTTTTAGACATGTGTAATATGATTCTTATTTCTATTCTTTAAGTATCAAAAGTGATTTATTATTAACAATATGTGTAATATTTGTGATTTCACTCTTTTAGTGGGCATCGCATCCTGATTTATATTATTCGGCCACTGTTCACTGTATTTCATTGAATTGAATTGATTACCGAGAAACATAGCTAACTGCCGACTAAATGGCTGGTTGGTTCAATATACAGTCATAAACAATTGTTTGGGCATAACTGCATTATGATATGACCGAGATACTTAAGCCGACCGCTTTCGGTTAACCAATAAAAATACCATAAAATCGCAGGAGCCGTTTCTATACCCACTAAGTTGTGGGTGAGGCCATTTTCATATCCACTTTATTTCATCGCATTTCATTTCGTAAAGAAAGAAGAAGTTGTGGGTGAGGCCATATTCATATTAATTTTATTTCATCGCATTTCATTTCGTAAAGAAAGAAGAAGAAGAAATTTATCTAACATCGTGACATCTTTTCAATCCACGCAATAGTCATTATTTAATAGCAACCTTTCGTCGAAACACGATTGAATAAACACGAGTTAATAGCTGTGTACCGACTGACTGGCAAGCCTTGCGAAGCTGCCTCGCGAAACGGCTCTGTCAGCTAAGTTAAACGCTCACACACCGTTCCCGAGCGAAGTATATTTTTTGAAATTTTTTTTCACGCTGTCACTATAGGCCCAATTGTCCTAACACAAACAATACATAATTGAAAAGCTATATTTAAGTAAAATACACTTTTAAGAACCTTTTTTGGTAAAACAAGTCAATCTGTTGAAATAACGATGCAATACATTTATATATTACTTACTATGAGTTAATTTTGTTAACAGTCTCGGGGCCCTGACTTTATGCTTTAACAAGTTTGGTCAGGTAAAAACTGAGGCAGCCTCCCGAGGCTACTCGCTCAGTCAGTACGCGGCTTTTTACTAAACAGCTACAATTTATGTTTATCTATCTATTAGGAATGCAACGCGACACGTCGCACGGTGCCAACAACACGACATTAATATGAATTTAGGATATAAATCTGTTAGCACGCAACTTTCCTGCGCTTAAAGAATTAAATGAGATTTTAAAACGAGATGTGTTGTATAAATATGTAATACTATAATTTCATGTCTGGATGCTGTAAATGAGAGAGACGGGTGGACGAAAGGGTGGAAGTCCTTCTTAGTAGATTTATTTATTGGGTTTTTCCTATACTTTTATATTTTGTAATTAGTTATAATAAGTATTCGTCAGTTTTAAACGTTCCAATGCAATGCCAAACAATGTTGCACATAAGCACACGCGGGGTTAATTTTATTGGTAATCAAAGGGAATATGGGCAAAGAAAAAAAAACTTATGCCACTAGTTCTGTACTAGGGGCATTTGTTTAACTGGATGCTAAGCCACAATTAAATTTGATAATCAGAGCGCTGAGCTGTCGCAAATGTTTTCGAATTTATAGAATATGTTTTAATCAAGTTACATTGGCATTGCAAAAAAGTATTTTTTTTTAAACAGAAATGTACTTTGTAGTACTAATGTAAATGAACAAAAATACTATACATTTTGAGTTATTCTATGGGGATTTCTTACTATCTCGTTACTGTCACACCGAAAAGTAGGTGGTAATTTGCGCACGCGCAATGGTCGCCTATTCTTAGTCCACCACGTTAATGGTAGACTATAATTAATAGCTGCGCATCCATGATAAGTCATCACGTCAACAGTTAATACTTAGGGGCCATCCATAAATAACGTTACACTAATTTCATGAAATTTTGACCCCTCCCCCGTCCTTGACACAACTGGTCCCATTTGTGAGACCCCCCCCCCCCTACCTAGTGTGATGTCACATATTTTGCAATTTTACATTTAGACATTTATGAAATTAAAACAGCAGTGTTCCGAGATTGTTTTTATTTCCATTTAAATTATTTTTCAATAAAATCAATAGTTGTAATACTTAGATATAATATATATTATTTTGAAAAAATGTGATGTCACAAAATTTGGGACCCCTCCCCGCCCCTTGTCACACAATGTCACACTTCGTCGACCCCCTCCCTCCCCCTTAACGTGTGACGTAATTTATGGGTGGCCCCTTAACGGACGATAGCGTTACGATGGGCCCGAACTGTGTAATCATGCAATGACGTTTTCAAACAACGGGGGCGAGCTACGCCCACCAATAAGCGACTCACAGTGTCATTAGCTTTAAAGAAAACAACGTTATATCATGGTATAATAATATGCTACGCCAGGTATAGCATCCGGCCGTAAATATTGCACGTCGACCTTTAGAAAGGGACTATCGGCTGGAGGCAAGAGTGAAAGAGATGACGCTCTACAAAGCCGATTTTTTTTCTATTTCCGATGTGCAATATTTATGGTCGGATATTGTATTCTTTTGCGTGGCACGATGGCCCAAGTCCACGTCACAATCAATGTTGGCATTAAATGACATCTTCGATAGAATATGATGAAATCTTGGGCCAATCACGTGACGAAGAGAATACCTGGTATAGCATATTGTTGTACCATGCGTTATATCAGACTGCTGACACAAGGTTGTGTCACAAGAATACGTTCTTTGAGCTTATAATTGTACCCAGATCATAGGCATAAATTGGATTATAAATAAACTTTATTTACAAAAGCCTCACAAAATACAAATAGTGCACTTTGATGGCACTTGGAATTTGTAAGCATCGATTATTTTATTATAGATATTATGAAATTTCTCTATTGATTTAAGTAAAATACTGGTATTTTTCATATAAATTAAATGTTTCTATTGATTTTAATTTACATAGAAATTTGAATTTCCCATAAACCGTATCACTGAATACATAGTGCTTAATTTCAAATACCAACATCAAAATTATCCACTTCATTTATCCTTCATGTTGCCATTCAAATTTCACAGTTATTCCAAACAAAAAAACTAGCCAAACCACACACAATCTAAGCTCTTTCTACTCGTCATACGATTTAATGAATGCGAAAAAGCATGTAAAAAATTCCGACTACCGTCGTTGCTTGCTACATCATTAGATTAGCGAAAAAAAAAATTATGAGTGAACGAATGAATGAATGACCCATGAACCTCACGACGTGAGGTCACCAACCTCTATAATTAAATACATTATGCATTCAGACGCGATGAGCGAGTGAGATACCAGATAATTGGTAGCGAGATAGTTTGATACAATTGCTTGTTTTATGTAAAGCAGTTTCAGAGATATTGTAGGAAATGTAAATAACTGAACTACTATTTACCTATTAATAAGTCAGGCAGTGTTTGTAGAGTAAGTAATTATATATAGTGTAACAAAAATAGTGTAAACTATTTTAACAGAAGAATCAGTAAATTATGTAGATCACGTTGATGTATAAAATAATTTTGTAAATGACGTTCGTTTTTTTTTAAACAAGGCGAACCAGTGCGCTCAGTACAGTGTGTCCTGTTTTAAATGTCTAATAATTTGATTTATTTATTTGGGAATGTTATCTTTATAATCTACTGTTGGTCCCGTTAAAATATTGTACACCTTATAAAACCAACATGTCCCTATTTAGAAGCGTTTAAAAGCTAGATTTAGAGTCTAGATCTTATTCATTTATCATCATACTAAGCTGCGAACATCAATGGTCTAACTATTATTTTGGATCAAAATTCATTATACATTTTATTTAATTAGGTGATTATCATAAACGCTGTTTTATTATTATAAATTAGGCAATAAAAATATTGAAGTACTTTATAGTCGTGTTTAGGTAAAATATAATACGTACTTTATTAAATTAATTAGCCCATTTGAGACTGGCATTAATTTATAAAAAAAAGGAATATTAATTCACATACAAACTTTCATATTATAATACTAGCTGCGCCCCGCGGTGTTACCTGCATTTACATTTTACCGGGATAAAAAGTAGCCTATGTGCTATTCCAGACTATAATCTATCTCCGTGCCAAATTTCATCCAGATCCGTTCAACCGTTCCTGACGTGATTTAGTAACAAACATCCATCCAAACTTTTACATTTATAATATTAAGTGGGATTAAGAAACTCTTGTTGCACTCCTGCTGTTTTAATCCCCCTGTGCTATTATCGGGTAGCCCTCAAAATTTAGCAGAGCGGAGAATGATAGTACACCACGAAAATAATCCACAAACCGGAGCTCCTGGATAATTTCCTTCCTCGGCGTTGATGCTGGCTTGCAGGAGTAACGGTGGGAGCACTTGGCGGGCCAAGTCCAATGCAATAAAAAATCAGTCCCCTGGTTTTTGGACGGACCCGCTCCGTTCATTCAAACGGGTACGGTGGACATGCAGCCTAAAACCATCCACTTGATTGTGCTATCATAGCTCTTTCGAGGCTGGTCTAGTGAATGTGACGTACTTATACATGTCTTTTTTATTTTAAAATATTAAAAAAAAACTGGTTATGATTTCTCAAAGATACAGGTTTCCCGACGACATCATGATTTCACTTATAATATAATATTAACGAAATAAAACGTACTTACTTATTTTTTGTTATATATGCTCTAACGAATGAAGGTACGAGCCAGTCAATAAAAGTACCCAAATAGCTCCAAATTTATATAATACTAGCTGACTCGGCAAACGTTGTTTTGCCATATAAGTACATTATATCTAGGAAATATTTTTATAGTTATATATTTGCGATTATAATTTGAGATTTAAACTATCCTATCTCTCAAGTTGGATCGAACTGCACATGGTGTGCGAATTTTATTATAATCGGTTAAGTGGTTTAGGAGTCCATTGAGGACAAACATTGTGACACGAGATTTATATATATTAAGATTTATAGTTATATATTTGCGATTATAATTTGAGATTTAAACTATCCTATCTCTCAAGTTGGATCGAACTGCACATGGTGTGCGAATTTTATTATAATCGGTTAAGTGGTTTAGGAGTCCATTGAGGACAAACATTGTGACACGAGATTTATATATATTAAGAAGATAAAGCAACAACTTATTGGTGCTAATTCGCTTGCACACTCTCTAAACTTAACTACACTTACCTAAAATTTTAATATAGTTTAGAAATCATTAGAATCTATTCTGTTGTCACATCCAACTAAATTTAAATATCGTAATTGACAGCACTAATTTGATTTTGATTACCTAGTTTAGTGGCATGAGCACCACTAAAACTACAACATTCGGTTCAATTCCGGCTCGGCATTTTTTTAAACCTCGATTTATCTAGTCTGGGGTTGCCCTCAGTCTATTTTATGGTACCAATAAACAATTCATACAGTTAGCGTGTTGATCTAGTGATATTATTTTTATTATATATTTGTGTTGTGAAATGCCTATAAGTAACCCAAAGGCAATCCCATGCGTACATAAAAAAAAATATGAGAATCATACCGTACGTACCGAAAGCACACTTTCAAACAACTGAACTATTCCCTGGCCACACACAGTGTATGTTGTTATTTTAATTGTCAAGAAAGCCGATAGTTTTGAGAGAAACATTGAACACCCATCGTTCACTTTTCATGTTACGTAACTTTATTACTTGGTAATCGTAAGTGGAAAGTACCATGCGCCTGCACATCACTCCAATCATACTTAAGATATAATCCGCCCGATGATTGCATAATTAATGGTAAGATTTACTGAGACAACTTGGATGACCAATAGTGTCCAACTATTGGTCAACTGATTTTGATGATAAAAAAAAACAAATATAAGTGTCGAATTGGTAGCCTCCTCCTTTTTTTGTCGGTAAAAAAAACATCATGCGTTGATCATCAACAAACAAGTATTTTTAGCAGTACTAGGTCTAGGTCTAAGTCGGCTAAAATAATCGACTCGCAATGAAATGACAATGGAATCGTAATCATCACTTTTGGCAGTGTTCCCCTAAGTAAGATTTTTGCCAACCATAGACAGGACTTTGCGATTATGACAGTTACGTAAGCGAGATACATGCATAGACATGCATTAGTGAGTGAGTGTGATGCACGAGATTTATTTTCTTTCGATTCGGGTGTAATCTCAGGATTTTATCAAACATGTAGTTTGTAAATGGAATATTTTGTTTGGATAAAAAAAAATATAATTTCAAGAAAATTGGCATTTTTATAAAAATATGATTTAGAAAAATTGTGATCACAGAATTTCACGATTCCATTGACATATCTCGTTAGATTGATAGAACAGATAATTTGATCACCTACTGAGCGCCGTGGTTTTTTTATACCGTAATTAATTAGACATTATTTATTTTTGAAAGTTGTGGAAAATATTAGATGTAAATAAAATTTATTAGTAAACCATTAATTTTAATTGTTTGTTTTTTTGTGTAAAAATCTTTGTCTATACCTACCTATTGTACATAGTTTAATGAAGTTATGTAGAGTAAATCCATGTCGTTAGCTTCTGCAAAAGCTCGATGCAATTGTAATATAATATATTTTATATGCTTAGCAAATTGACGAAAGAATCCATGTAAAAACTTCTTTACATCCAATGCAGATTTTTATGATTTCCCTAGGTTTGTATGTAAGTTGAAATATCGTCCTTTTATTTATTCTACCATCTTGTATTTTTTGTTTCACCCGTTAAAAATAAGCAAACTTCAAAGTTAAATTGCGTTTAAGTATTCGGCGATACAATTTCTAATATCAACAGAATTTCCCGCCGACAGCCGACTGGTCGCTTCACATTCTAACTCTCACTGCGCTTGCGATCCACTGACACACTGCCGTGCAGAATCGTCCGCCTAGATATAACCACGAGATTTGCATGCGCCTGCGCATATACGAGCAAGAACTTAGTAATTAATGCATGAAAACGAATACCGCAGCAACGCTCCGTGGCGATGATTACGAAGAATATTATTTTTATTTCATATTTTTTAAATGTGGTGTTATCTTTCACAGTTTACACGCACGTAGGTTTCATGATCAGGCAAATGTTTACCAAAAACGACAAATAAAGATAATATATAACTTTCGTAAGTTCGGTAATTATTCTTAACAGAGCTAATATTTTTTTAACGGCTTCCTCCATTATCACTTATATATACGATGCGATACGTACTACTTGAATTGTAATCATTCATTATTTTTTGCATTCTGTAGTCAGTTTTTTTTCGCTTAAATCTAACTTGTAATGGTTTTTAGCTAATAACTAATAACGGAAATAGGTAGATTAACAATCGATATTAATTTCCCGCTACTGCTCTTAAAGAATATATTATTTTTTCTTTCTGAAGTAACGTTTTGTTTTTATAAATATATTCTCACAAAAAAATTGTCACCAAAGTCAATTTTAAATTATTCTAGACTACAAATTAAGTTATGCCAAAAAATCTTATGAGCTTTATGCTCGTTCTTCTAGTATTTCAAATACCATAATAACGGTCTCTTTGCATTATCGCTTTTTGTGGCGTGACACATCCTAACTGTAAGCCGCTGATGGATAGATTCAAATACCGATGTATCGATTCGTAACTCGATTGTGAATGATAAAACACAATCGATTTAATTTCCTTTCTCAACCAACTACTGTTGCAGTTTTATGATGATAGTTACTTGTGATGAGATAATTAGGATAATAATCGATTTGCTGAATGATTCGAACGAGTACAGTTTCAATTTACGAGGAAATAAAATCGTGAAATGTGAAGTATTCTTTTATCCGAGAATTAAAGTTACTGAAATAGCAGAGAGACATCGCGGGGAACTTGAAAAGTCGCGGTATAGTATTTTATTTCGATTTCCTTCATTCACGCACGTTTATGAACATACCATGGTTAATATCCCACTAATATTACACATTATTTATAAAAAAAAAACACTTTATTTAGTAAATAAAACAAAATTGACAACCTCACCGTTCGACTTCCCGCCAAAAATTCTGATCGTTACATTTGCTACAGACCGTACGTCACTAATAGCTGGATTACACGTGATGAGTAAAATGGGGAGACAAGTGCTCCTCCTTGGCGAGTAAACAAGGTTATACGTAGCCACTATCGAGCACTGTTTACACCTACCATGCACTCGGCCGAGAGCACTGTCTCGCCATTTTACTCGTTACGTGTAATCCAGGCATAATGCGCGAGTTGCAGGATCGCGCTAATCCCAGTGTGATTTCTGAGCAAGTTGTGGTTCCGGAACCACAGTTCAGTGGTACGCAGTGCTTGTTTCGATCGCCAAATCTAGTAGCACAAATTATATTGATTGGATTTATCAATAAACTCATATAAACTCTAACGTACTATTGGCGATTTATCTGGTGTGTTGCCTTAATTAAGTAACACTATGTGAGCACGTTCCAGATTACTTAATATTTGACTTATTTATTTATTTTTCCTCCGATATGCTGCATGATATCATGCAATGAACTTCATACGACCAGATATAAGATATCTTTATTAGTAAACTTGACTTTCCAGCGACATGACTGAAATTGAAATTTATAATAGTTCGAAAATATTTCTTTGGAGTCATAAAATATTGTAGATTCCTGTAAAGTACTCTTGGTCTTTAAGGGATTTTGAGGATCGACCGATAATGAAAAAGCGTAATTTTAGCTAAACAAATAACCGATCGTGACAAAGATGAATAGTTTATTTAAGAAGTCGCGAGTGACAAAAGTAACATCTTGAAATACTACACATTGAAATAAAACTAATTTTAAGTACATATTTTAATCGCGTTTATTTCATGTTTTTACGTTCACCGGACCGCAAACAACTCACCAATAAGCTGGTACCCAAAATCTAACTATGCCACTAGGACGTCTAACACCTCAGCCCTCCGGTGCCCATGGTTGCTGTAAAGCAGGCGAAAAGTCGGGAAAACATAAAATAAACGCGATAAAATCCTTAAAATTTGTTTTATTTCAAAAAGTAACATCATCTATAAGTCTGCTTTTTCATTAAAAAATATATATCGTGATCCATTCGCATTAACATAGTTTCGTAGTTTCAGCCTCATTTTCAAAATTCGCTCCAGTAGTTTTTTAGTTTACCACTTACAACGGACTTCTATGTACACTTAACTGATTATTTTAAACTCAATGTCTGTTAGATATTTATGTCTTGTTCACGGATCTTATTTCTTGATTGGATTTTTATAGCGATTGACGTTTGATATCTATATACTTAACTTGCTTGCCCTGCGGACTTCATACCGCTTCAGAATCAAATGAATTATCTTTTTAACTATTTTTTGTGATTTTTTACACATGTTTTAATAGTTATTCTGCTATTCAGGGCGGAGAGAAATTCAAAATATCAATGATCATATAAATCGGCCCACCCGTTCTTGAGTTATGAATGGCGTAACTAAGACAACTTCCATCCGTTATACCAGCTTTGCTTGGGATCGTACAGTTCGTGTGTTCGTCTGGCGATATTTATTTATTCATCTATCTCTCCCGCTACATCTATTCATCCACATTCCTCGCATTAATCTTGGATCCGTGCGTAATGTGCTTGCGCTTTATTTTGTTCCTTTTAGGTGTCTGCTTAGCCATCGGCAATGGCTGCGTTCACGTATCGTGCTGAGTGCGCCGGCGCCGCTCTGGCGATTTCGTGCATTTTTTTGCAAGTGTCGACTCGGATTTCTAAATAATTTAAATACCCGCACGACGCGCGCACTCCGCTCATCGACATTTTAATTGCTGTTCAATGAATTAGGTTTGTGTGCATAGTGGCGTGCTATTGTCGCAGTATTTGGAATTATTCTAAGACAGCTTACACATGGACCTCCACATCGTTGGTGAGCCCATGACACTGTGTCAAGCGTCCCTCTTCCATTGAAGGATGGTTATAGAGTTGCCCCCTATTTCATTGTGACGAAATAGCATCAGATAAATTTGGGTGTTCTTCACTCCTTCGGGAATACATGCGTGATGGTGTCTTCCTCACGACCCCAATCGAGTTTAAATCGAACTAATAAATATTGTAAATGATCATTGCAATGATTACTTACGGTTCTAGCGATACCGACACAGAATCCAATTAAAACACAAAACCATGTCACTGTCACAGATGTATTAAGCTTGCGGTAGCACTTGATGCGCGACGATTGTACGAACAGCTGTGTGGTGCGGACGGTCGACGCGTGCGTTCGTTACCGTGTCTCGGGCGCGACTGGCCGCGATCGCGAACCGCGTGCGCGTACGCCGGTGAAATGTTCGCGGGCGCGGGAGCCGTGAAACGAAACTCGCGTGAGTATTGTTGCAGTTTTATTATGATCGAGTTAGACTAAGAAATAATACTGACGGAGTATCAGGAAGCCCAAAATACTAAGCCGATTTGTGTGGCACACGCGAATTGCGAGCTGACGCGAACTAGCCTGTTCTACACAAATTGGCTTAGTTGTTTTGAGCTCCAATATCTTGTTTGCGACTATCCGTCTGTATCATTTCTGCCCGCAAGTTCGTCGGCGTCTTTAAATTGATATAATTATTTTATTGAAAAACTGATTGAAATAAAACAACACACAAAATGTTATGGGAAGCCTACACCCAAATCGGTTATATCCTAATATATAATATCCCATCGAAAGACGTGTGAAGTCCGCCAACCCGCACTGGGCCAGCGTGGTGGATTTTCACCTAATCCCCCTCGCATTGAGGGCAGGCCTGTGCCCAACAGTGGGACATTAAAAGAGCTGGTATTATATTATGAAATAATATATATTTTTTTTATTACATTATAGGCAAGTATTTGATCTCGATCTCACCTGATGGTAAGTGACGATGAGATCTACGATGGAGCATACTTGCCTAGGTAGGAAGGCGGCAGTAGATAGAGACGCTACATTCACTAGGCACATGCAGCGCAACTGATCTGACCCGCCATCCATGAATGGCAGCACCGAACATCATGCCGGAACACGGCTGGGCCGCTTGGCGACATGGCTTTGTTCAGTGGGTGGTGACTAGCCACGGCCGAAGCCTACCATCAGTAGAGTTGTCACCTGGTTGGCACCACCCAGGGTCACGTGTAGGGTATCTCGAGGGTACTTAATTCTCCTACGGACGAAGGTGACTCGACCCCAAAAAATGCTATGTGCTATCATAATATGCTAATATTTAAAATAAACATTTATAATTGATGACTTGTGTAATTACTCATTACGCGCCGTCTAAAACGTCTCGGAGCGCATCGCGTAGCCTTACGCGGAGATGATCTTTATTGTAGTTTATGTTGCATACAAAAGACATCGACGCGTGCTGCATGCGCGTGCGCACATTGTTTTAAATTTTCACATTATACCTACAACTTGAGATAGTTTAGTTGATAACCATTTGCTTACATGTTGCAATTATTCATAAGATACAATTTTGTTATGATTAGGGACTTATTTATATTTTCTGTTTTTTTAGAATCAGAAATCTTGATTTTGACATAAAATTATTGAAATAAATCTAATTTTAAGAATTTTATCGCGGTTTATTTTTTGATTTTACGTTCCCGACGTTTCGGCTGCTTTACAGCAACCATAGTCACGGGAGGACTGAGTTGACGTCCTAGTGTCATAGTTTGACGGGGGTACCCTCATATTTAGTTGATACTTGCGGTCCGATCTACGCAGAAAGAATTGAATGAAGTTATGACTTAAATAAAGCCTCTGACTCCTGAGTTATGTATTTTCACCTATGTTACGAGTCAGTATCTTCGCACAATTATATTTAATATAAATAATAACAATACCAGCCCTTTTAATGTCCAACTCTTGGTCACGGGCATCCCATCAATATGAGGGGAACGGGGGATGGGGGGAATGTGAATGGAAATGGGGGAGGGGTTAATATTAGGTATGTATAATAATAAGAGCCAGGTTATGATTCGAGGATTTAATTCACTGTTTATTTGTAAGGTAATTTCTGATTTCATTTAAAAAAGAAAGCTTTATTTCAGAGCGGTTCTATTCTAGGGCCCGTCGATATCGCGACGCAATCACACCATCAATCCACCATAAAATCTCTCTCTTGTTTTGCCAAGCTATTGGAATCCACTGTTTACGATGACATGTATTACCATATTAAGCCTACACTGGCCATTAATCAGCACGGTTTTGTTAGAAATAAGTCCACTATAAGTAATCTTCTCGAATATAAAAATTATTTATGCTCTGCTTTCGCCAGAGCTGTACAAGTAGACTCTATCTACACCGATTTTTCCAAGGCATTCGACAAGGTTAACCACAATATACTCTGTTCCAAACTTAACGCATTTGGTATCCACGGTTCTTTGCTGCGATGGGTCGAATCGTACCTTGCTAAGAGAACGCAATTGGTTGCACTTAAAGGTGATGTATCAACTCCTGTTCATATCACCTCCGGTGTTCCTCAGGGGTCCCATCTTGGCCCTTTATTCTTTATCATCTTTATCAACGACCTCATTGCCCGCCTGAAGTGTCCATGCTTGTTATATGCTGATGACTTAAAAATATATAATATAATCACTAGGATCAACGATGCTATTGATCTTCAGAACGACCTTGATGTAATTAATGAGTGGTGCACCGAGAACCTGATGTTGTTAAATGTTCAAAAATGTTTTATTATCTCATTTACCACCAAAATTAACAAAGTTACATTTGATTATTCTTTACAACGTCGTAGTCTTGAACGCAGATCTGTTGTGAAGGATCTTGGTATCTTCTTTGACGACAAGTTATCTTTCCGCAATCATTATGACCATATCATTAAAAGAGGCTCGCAGATACTGGGTTTTATAGCTCGCATAACTAGGAAGTTCAAAAATCCTTGTAGCTTTATTTATTTGTTCAATACGTTGGTTCGATCTATAATGGAGTATGGTGCTGTTATTTGGGCTCCTTTTTACCACATACATATTGATCGTATAGAGAGGGTACAAAAGACTTCTTTAAAAATATTATGTTTTCGACATAACATGCACCGAAAATTAAAATCCTACAAGGACAGGTTAACTCACTTTAACGTGCTCTCTTTAGAATCCAGGCGTACCATCAGTGATTTCATTTATCTATATAAAATCACACACTCTTTAATAGACTCGGCCCCGTTATTATCTGACTTAAATATTAATACCAATTATAGATGCCGCAAGCCAAACGTTTTTACCCTTAAAGTATTTCGCAATAACACATCCTACTTTAACCCCATTGTTCGTATGTGTCGGCAATACAATGTGTTGAATCATGATAATCCGTCTGTGGATTTATTTAGTAATGATTTTTATATTTTTAAGAGACAAATCCATAACATCCTCAAACAATAGTTATAGCATTCGCCTAACTTCTCACACTTACCTATGTTTTTTAATGAAATGCATGTTAACATTTAGTATTAATTATGTTATAGTACATTAGTAGTGCCTAAGTTTAACTTCTACTTATCTCGTATATTTTATCATTTTGAAAACACAAGTTTTTGGGTTATAATTATATTTAAGCAACTATATTCCATGTCACCATTAATGCATACTTGATTGTAACCTGTTTTGTGTTCAATAAATGAATAAAATAAATAAAATGTCGTACCCATTTATCGAGATAATGAGTATGGTTCCTTTGAACAGTAAATCAATTGGAACTTTCATGGTGTTGGGTATGGTGAGTACGTATGTCTCAAATCAAAGCGCGTAGAGATGTAAGTCCATCGAGGTGAATAGGGCTATCAAAGAGTATAAATGAGTCTTGTAGCTATCATAGACATTTAATTATCTGATGTATAGAGAGAGTAGCGATCGCCATATTGGAATATAAACGTACATATAGGTATAATAGTTGCCTTCTATGTAGCTATTTACTGACGACCTGATTAGCACAGGGGATAGTGACCCTGTTTTCTGTGCCGAGGGTCTACGTTCGATTCCTATCTATCATATTTGATAATGTAGCGATCCTTCAACCTCGCTACAAGATTCATAGATGGCGCTGACAATTCTCGATACAATTCTGAATCGCGCTCTGAGAGTTTTCAGAGCACGAAGCATATATACAAGTCCCCGGTGGTTATTTTCAGGGCCTTTTATAATAAATTCTAAACATGGGACGATTTGGATACTTAAAAAGTATTGCTCATTGATAACTATCTACTACTCTTGTTTCCAAATCTCTGACAAAGTTTTTAAAGAAATCGAGTAATTAAAGATAGAATCTCGCTAAGGGCTAGTGGCGGCCCTGCGCGTGAGTGAAAGTGATAGCGTCTATTAGCTGCATCTCTTTTGCTGCGCCCGCGCCGCTGTCGCCAGGTCGGAAAAACCACCTGTCAAATATACTTGTCACATGGATGAGTATTACACCGGAGCGTAATATCGACAGATTATTAAGTCGTGCTAGCTAAGATGGTAGAACGCTCGCCTTGGATACAAGATGTGCAAGTTCAAACCCTGGCTCGCACAGCTGCCATTCTGGGATTTTCGTGTGAGATACACATTTTCAATTATGATCATCACTTGCTGAACGGTGAAACCAAATATCTTAAGTAAACCTGCATTTCTATTGAAAGTGTGTTGTGAACCAAACCGCATAGGGCAAACGTGGTGAACCACGGCCTTATATTAATCCTCCTAGTATTGTGAAGGAGTTTGCCCGGTACAATGTCAATAGGCTCGCGCCCTATAATCCATCCATCCATCAGCCGATAGACGTCCACTGCTGGACATAGGCCTCCCACCCTACGAATATATATTATGAGCTCGTTGCTCCCACCACATTTACTCCTGTAAGCCGGCCAGGCCAGCCTGTAAGCCAGAAAACGTCGAGGTTACACTCGCGACGATCACAAACATTATGCAAAACCTAGCCGCAACATTTCGTATAAGTGTAACCGTCAGCCATTTTACCGTACCGCAATAAAAAAAAAGTAATTGGTGACGGGTGTATGTCGCTATAAATCAGCTGGGTTTTATCTCCACGCGATCTCTGCGCACCCTTTACGTGCGGTTGATGAGCTAACAAACGGTTTGTTGTAGTTGCATGTGTTAAGGACCGCGGCATTTGTAGCTGTCTCACTGAATTGGATGATATATGTAGACAGCTACATATATATATATATACTGGCTGCGCCCCGCGGTGTTACCCGCGATTAAAAAGTATGTTGACGCCTAAGTCATTTTTTGACCCCTAAACTACCTATGCAAAAAATCATGTCGATCCTTTGCTCTATGATAAATTAAAACAAATCTATTCCACGGGAACCGTACAGTTTACCGGGATAAAAAGTAGCCTATGTGCTATTCCAAACTATAATCTATCTCTGTGCCAAATTTCATGCAGATCCGTTCAGCCGTTCTGCCGTGATTGAGTAACAAACATGCATCCATCCATCCATTCAAACTTTCACATTTATAATATTAGTCGTGTTAGTTACACCATTTATTACCCAAGAACGGGTAGGCATATTTTATATGATTATAGTTTTTTTTTAATATGACTCCGCCCCGAATAGCAGATTGACTTAAAACATAGATAAATCCACCAAAGAAAAATAAGATAATTCATTTTCTCATACATTTCGTTCTGACGTGGTGCAAAGTTAAAGAGATAATTAGAATGTTCTCTTGAAGATAGATGTTATTGTTCTACCACAAAAAAAAATATTGATCACAAACCTGAATATTTTAATTTACATATAGAATTTATAGATTGATAAAAAAGGTGTACTCGGCCCCAAACCAACGTTTCTTTAATGCATTTGTAATTATTATAAAAAAAGGTGAAGTCATGTTTTGGAAACGGTAATTTTAAATACAATTTTTTTTTTTTAAATTGACATTACGAGATTCGGAAGGTAGGACAAAGAAGCGTAGGCTTAGTATTTTATTCTTTTCGGATTCAATCTTTATAGACCCCGTATAATATCGTGATTTGGCTCACACGACAATTGCACCTACAGTGTTTGATTTTAAGAGTGTTAGACAGCTTGCACTCTGGTAGAATATTTATTTTGTGGTCATAACGGTTTTATCATATCCAGATATGAGTATACCGTACCGGTCTTAATACTGGTCACACAAGCAACAAGTAGGTATACGTATTGTGACGGGTGGCGGCGACCTAATTATGCTGCGGTTTAATTAGAGTCGCTGCGTCCACAAAACCTCTCGCTTCGCTTAGCACCGCTAGAATGTGACGCATTCCTGTTAACTAGGGCTACCCAAGTAGGGAATATGCTTGTATTATTTATTACATAATTATATAATTTATGTGTTATACTTACCAGCAGTGAAACAATTTCTGAAATAACTTTAAAAATTACCGAAATATAGACGTTCAAAGTTTCTGATCATTGCAGTGTCGAGTGACGTCACCGCTATAAGTGACCATGGGTGCGACAGAGAGAGAAACAGCATGGCTCCAGTCATCGCCATTACTGATTATACCAAACTCGAATAGAGAAAATCTTAGATTTTTTAAGTACTTATGATCGAATGCAGTGATAGCCAAGTTGGTAGAGCACTTGCCTCGGTAACGGAGAACGCATGCAATTTCATGTGCGAATCCCATTTTCTACCATGATTATCACTTGCTAAACGGTGAAGGAAAATATCGCGAGGAAACACGCATGTCTGAGGGAAGCCCACGAAAGATGTGTGAAGTCCACCAACCCGCACTGGGCCAGTGTTTGGACCATGGCCTAATCCCCCACGCACTGATGGGAGGCCCGTGCCCAGTAAGACATTAAATAGGGCTAGCATTGACTTTTTATAATGCCCCCTATTAGCAAAGCATTCCGATGATTTGCGTGTATTAATGCAGTGGCATTCCACCGATTACTAGATTAGTGATATTAACCCATATTGACTAACTGCTCCGACGCTGGGCTATCGACGGCTCAAGTTTCTCCGTTCTGTATGCCTCTGATTGACTAGTATTGGATTAGTATTATTTATTGTACTATAAGTGTACTCACTACCGTATGAAATACTGTGAAGCAATGTTCGTTATTATAATGTTTGGTAAAAGCATTGGTGGGATTGCGCTCTTTTTTGTCGCATGTATAGTGACGTCACACACCTGTAGCCCTGTCCTTTCGTTTTGATCAGAACCATTTTTTTTTATACGAACACACCAACTATACGGTCCCACTTTAAGCTTAACGCTTGTGTTATGGGTACCGTACAATGGACTGAGGGCGAACTCAGTATATAATACTTATATATATATATATTAAACATCCATGACTCGGGTACAAACATTCGTGCTCATCACACAAAACTTGTGTCCCTATCAGGATTCGAACCCGGGACCCTCGACGCAGAAATCAGAGTCACTACACCTGCTGCCTGCGCTAATCAGGCCGTAAAATTCAATTGTTATATTTTTGGTATTTTTAGGTTATTTCCAATCTTGTTTCTTAAAAAGCTACATTATTTAACGGTGCAATAAATTCAAGTAGTCTATCATATTGCAACAAGAGTATGCTTAATATGATCCAGAACGATGTGATTGCCCACTTTTCCTTCCCATTTTGGCAATCATAATAAAGATTAGGGTAAATTTAAAAAAATATTCCCATCTTTGGCGTAGGGCCGTAATTTTTAATTGAACCAAAGAGTTATCAATTCTTATTGAACTTTTTCAAGCGACGTTATTTGTGGTCGATGCCATGAATCGCTTATAATAATTACAGTAGGGACACGCCATTTTCATTTCTTCATGTCACATCCATTATTTTATTTATAATGTGTATTTATTGAATTTAATATTGATTACTTGACACTGGCAAAATACCCGCTAAATTGCGGGTGAGGCCATATTCATATCCATTTTATTTCATCGCATTTCATTTCGCATCGCATTTCATAAAAATACTTTCTTTACAAGTATTTTGTCTTTACATAATTAATATCACTTTAGTTTTAAGATGATCTCATTATAAACGTTTGAATTATAATGTGTAGGTGAGTTTAGCTTAGTAATTAACCTAATTACCTAGCTAGCTAAATATTTTAGCGCTACCGACTGGATGGCGGCCACGAAGACAGCGGTAAAGTATTGCCGACCTAGATGTTGCTCGTTCCTTGAATACTTCAAAAGCTTTGGTGTTGGGCTCGAGTGCGAGCGATTTTAGCTTTAATAAAAGACTCAATGTATGCACAGCAAAGGATATTAAAAATTAAGTTATCAAGAGAAAAGTAAAATTATAAGAAGTATGGAAATGATGGAGAAAACTCGAGATGATTATAAACGATTTAGAGATACGGGCTTCTGATACATACATCACATACAATTTGAAATTATTTCGCAATCTACAAAGAACAGTGCGACTTGAATTCTACCTGTGCTGTTCACGTGATAGGAGTCGCCTACATTACAGGAAAGAAGCATGATACATCACAGCTCATATCCTCATCCGACTTCCAATATTTTTTTTGTATTTTTTTGTCTGTCATTTTAACGACTACGTACAACTAAAACTGCCTATATCAATATAATAATTTAAATAAACGAATATACCCATACAAACATTAAAACATTGCTTTAATTTGATTTATTATTCTTAGGTGCTCAGCGGAAAACGCTATCAGCCACGCTTACAATAGCGCCGCATCTCACAAACACACTAATAGCTAGATTCGACTTAGGATTGGAAAGCGGGAATTATTGTTGAATTATTAATAGGAGTTAGGAATCATTCCGCGCGCGCCTTCCACCTTGTCCGATGGGGGTGCTGATTAAAAGGTACGCTCCATGGATATTTTGCACTTCGCGGAATTGAAATTGTATGGTATACTAACTATGCCCGCGACTTCGTTCGCTACATTAGTTGTTTTGATACCTCGGGGAAACCTTTTCGTTTCCCGAAGTAAAATATATAAGGGTGTAAGGGAGCGTTCAAGTATTACGTAACGAATTTGGTGGGAGGGGGGGGCGGTCTTCTGAAACGTTACGATGCGTTACTTGGGCAGGAGGGGGGGTCAAAAACCTCCAAAAATTGCGTTACGTAATACTTGAAAGCTCCCTAAGAGGCATGATAACAAAACTTTGGGTAAAGGTTACACTTAAGGCATACAACAAAATTATAGAAATCATTAGTCATAGGTTACAATTTTTTTTGTTTTTGAGCGCGCAATGTATCGCAAACCACGCGATCGCATTATAACGCTTCGCACGATATCCGAATCGTGCAAGTGGCGAGCGCGTTCAAGTGTATCGAGTTTTTATTTACATTGCTGTTTTACGTCTAAATTAATACTTACTGTTGTGTGTGACAGTGGCAGCAGTGTTGCATATGGAATATATATGTACGTTTTAAAATAAGGTTTAAAAAGTATATGACATCAGGTTAGCTGTTGTCGACTGAGCTCAGACGACGATGCCATATTTAATTTGAGTCTGATTTAGGTGAAAGGCCTTATTTTTGTCTTACTAAGTAGGAACATAACGGTTCCGCTCAATAATCTTAGTATCGCAAACCTCTTGGAGTGGTAAAATAGGGGCTCATATGTGGCCCTAGTTCTCGGGCACGCGTGTCAATCGTCTTACTGCTCAAGACCGCGTTAATTGCCGGTAATCGGTAACAAAATCTGAATTGTTTTCACTGCTAGTTAGTGTACTTAACGAGATCAGATATACTTAGGGTAACTAATGGATACACGTTGGTCTGCTTGCGATAATTTTCGACTTTTGATGCCGTAGTCTAGGTCGTTCTTGTATCACCAATTCGAGGTTAATCCTGTATAATTTAAGGTCTTATAAAGAAGTGTAAAATGTTTATATTTAAGTGTTTATAAACACATGGGTGTCAAAATATATGTATGCGTGTGTGTGTGTGCGCCTGTGTTTGGGTGTGTGGAAGAGTTTATCAGTGTGTTATTTTCTCAGCTATGACGCCTCACCTAATACTCAGAGTATACAATAACAACACTACTAAATATAAGTCTATGTATTGCTTTGGTTTAACGTTTTCTTAATTAGAATCATATAAGATAGTATCCGATTCAGGGATTATTATGCTCACGTTTTGTTTCTGTATTAAATCTTGTTTACACACAACTACAGGCAGAATTGTGTTAGTATCTATATATACACCATATAAAATAAATTAAGATATAAACTATCCTATCATTCAAGTTGGTTAAAATTGCACACAGTGTGCAAAAAATTATTAAAATCGGTTTAGTAGTTTAGGAGTCCATAGCGGACAAACACCGTGACACGTAATTTATATTATCTATATATATATAACAGTATATCGGCATCACAAAAGAACAAATGACACCCTGTTTCGAGGAAAACGATGCAATTAATGAGCTCGCGTTTAAATTACGTAACTGTTAATATTTGCTGTCGGAGATCACAGACAAACAATGCCAGATAAAGACACAGCCTGATTTACTTAAGACACCTTAAGCAGGCTCCATACATTATTATCTAGTTGACATCAGCGCAGTTAAATGACAGTCGTAGTGTTAAATAATACTAGGTACCTTCTGGTCTTCTATTCACAACTATGTAATATCGTTAACTGATACCACCTTCCGTTCCTCTAATTACAATTATTAATTAAAAACTCGTTATCTATACATCTATACATATAAATAAAATTGGAGTGTCTGTTTGTAATATTAAAATAATCGCTTTTTACTAAGTGCATTTGGATGTATACACGTTACCTATACCGAAACAACCATTTTTACAATTTTTGTCTGTCTGTCTGTCTGTTTGTTCCGGGTAATCTCTGAAATGGCTGGACCGATTTTGACGGGACTTTCACTGGCAGATAGCTGATGTAACAAGGAGTAACTTAGGCTACTTTTATTTTAGAAAAAACATAGGATCTCACGAAAAAAAATTAAAACCAATGTTGCAGCGCAGCGTCTGATTAAGTTTGATAGCAACAACCTGCAATGCGTCTCGCGGGCTCAGAACAAGCGACCAGGCTGTTGTTAACGGTTGTCTTTCTTAAATACCACGCGGACGAAGTCGCGGGCAACAGCTAGTTATACATATAATACAACATTTTGGTCTTCTATTTCAAATTAATTATTAAATTCTCATTATCAAAACGAGACGTATAACAACACAAATTCGCTCGAATGCCCGCTGGCCATGTCACATGAAGATGTAAACATTTAAACTACGAATCGTCGAAATAGCTAGTAGTAGTCCTAGCTTACAGGAGTAAACAGTGGTGGGAGTGAGTGGTAGGCCAAGTCCCAATAATTAAAGTCCTAGAGCAAAGTGTTTGTTTTTTATTAACCGACTTCAAAAAGCAGGATGATCTTAATACGACGGGTTTTTTTTATGTCTGTTATCTGAAAACTCCGTCATTTGTGAACCGATTTGGAAAATTATTTTTCTATGTGAAAGGATTCCAGTTTGGCAACTAAATGTGTCAATAGAAATGTATCTGATGTAAAGTAATAATTAAGTGTAAAAGCTATAAGAAAAATAGTGTAACATATTTAACCATTGGATCAGTAAGTTATCTGAATCAAATTGATTTATAAAATAATTGTGTAAATGAAGTGTGATTTTTTTTAACAAGGCGTCATAGTAGCTTTTGTCTATGCGCTCAAGACAGGCTGTAATTTTTAAAATGTCTAATTATTTGATACATATCTTTTGAAATATCCTTTTAAAATATTTTACACTATTTTTGTTACACTTTACGTAAGATAGCTTGGTGGGAGCACCGCCGAAGGATTTTTTGGGTACCAACTCGGAAATTCGATCGGCCAACCAGAACACTGATTATAATAAGAAGTAATAAATGTCACTGCGGTAATTAAAACCACCTTCATCTTCAAGCTCATTCTTCAGATAACCATAAAACTAATTAAGTATATATTTTTGAACGTATCATTGTAAACTGATATCATTTTGCGTTATCTGTATGTCGGTTACAGATTGTTAATTTGGAATCACGCTTTCTTACCGCGCCAGTGGTGAAAGTAGCCTTCATGCGATTTTAATTTTTTTAGGGTTCCACTAGTGTGATTAAAACCTTTTTCTAAATTTATTTGAATGTTTGTAGGGGATTTTTCTACCTACATATAAAAATATAAAACCAATCCTAACAATATAAATCTATTAAATGCTTATTTCATTTCCATAGTTTGTAACAAGTGTGGACTTTGACTATTTAGTGAATATCGCTTAAAAAAATGTTGTAAACTAGGCGATACATGGCGGAAATCCATTGTTAAACTAATGTTTGAGGTCCCGTCACTCGTGATAGATAGTTTCTCGATTAACATTTTAGAGGAGTTCGGTGTTGCTGGCTTCTTTAATTATCGATCAAACTTGTTTGGTTTATAATTGGAAAAGTTGACAAGCCGAGGGTCAGTGGTGGGTTCCTTTTCCCCCATTAGTTTAATTATTGTAAACCTATTTATATCTTATTCTGCCTGTCTACATTCAAAGCACAGCCTTAAGGTACACATATTTAACTATGTAGTTATTTTGTGTATCTCTTCATTTATTGAAAAGCGGTAGGAATACATCAGATTTATCGCAGTCGAAGTGTAAAAATCTAAATAATTATACGGAACCATTAAATGGTATTTCACGCTTGACAAACACGTTTTGTCCGTATATCACAATACGCATTACGTTTCAATGTAATTATAATAAGTCTTATTTACTTTTGCGTCTGGTTACGTTTTGAAGGAATAGATAATGAACGAGTTTGGTTATATAAATTGTTTGACAAGATAGTAAATATAATGTAATATAATAATGATTACTAACTAAGTATAGGTTTTAAAAATGAATTAAATGATAATATTATCAGTTTTAGAGAATGGTGTGAAATCTATATAATTAAATACGTAGTACCAGAAGATTTTATAAACTACTTGTATTGAAAAAAAACAAATTTTACAGATTTTATCGCGTGTATATCACCTATGTTTTATGTTCCTGACGTTTCGGCTGCATTACAACTGCTTTACAATCTGTAAAATTAGTTTTATTTCAATGTGTAGTGTTCGCGCAAATATAAGAAATCAATAAACTTATGGTACCGAAAACTAAATAATTTATTAACATTTACCATCACGGCTCAATTCCCCGTAACCGCAGGTAGGGTGGAATGGATATACATCCACACTTTCCCGATGTATTAGATCGCATTCTTATAGAAGGACTGCGCCTTTAGAGCGTTTAACCTAGTGGATATCGTTATCAGTATAGTGCGGTGCGAAGGGAACTGCGCGTGCGCGTGGCTCCGCTTTCTGCGCGAAGCGCGCGCAGCGATGCGCGCGATAGCGGGCACGCGTCCCGCACTACCTTTTACGCAGATGTAGAGTATAATGCAAGGAGCATAATGCAAGGAGCATAAATAATATATATATATATATATATATATATATATAAATGGTTATTTCATTTATATTTGTACAATGTCTGTACACTGTAGTGGTCTTATGTCGCTAGCTACTAGTGAAGGCAAAGCCAAAAATACCGGACCTTGGTAGGTCAACACCGTTTCTATCATGACTTTGAAGGTTTGAGGATGAATAAGGCTGTTTACACTCAACAGCAATAAATCCAGGCCACCAAATAACCTAAATTCGAATTAGGAGTATTTCATAGACAATTTAATACTACCTAAATTAAATTAACTAAACTTCTTGACTGCTTTTCGTAAATGCCAACAAAAATATATTACATATTATGAGAGACATAAAATATTCGTGATTGCTTTCAACACAATTATGGATGACACGTCCAGTATATTATTAATTCTCGTCCATAATCGTAGCCAATTAGCAATTCTCTTGAACTTTCATTGTTTCGCTAGATGTCAGATTATAATTAAATATGTAATTTGTACTGGTTACCCTAAGAATAATTGCACACCCATTACTATAGAATACGCATTTAACTGGCCAGGATTCTGTGGAGATAATGCCACACCTTAGCGATATTGAGATGAAGGTGTAAATCGGGACATTCTCTTCCAACCGCGGGTTCTAATCATCATTATTTCTGGGTCATATATTATTAAGTCTCTCTCCACACGGGCATAATCATTACCCTGAATTATTTTTAATATACTGTTAAAATAAATTTTAACTTAACTTTATGTGTAAATAATTATTAGTCTTTAAACATTTATGATTTACATTTGATGTTAGCTTTAAAAATATATATGGCCATGTTTTGTTGGCAATAATTTTTCAATTTCCAAATAATATTTATATTTTGATACCAAACAAGCATAAAGAAGTGTTCCAGTGTTCAGTTGTGTCGAAGTACCTTTACCGAACGGGCCGCTCAGTCGTAAAATAACTCCAATATGAAATGGCTTGGTTGCTTTTATAAACCGAAATATGGCGTACACATGCCGGCGGCCACCATACACCACAAAAGCTCTCTGTACAATAATTCCTTTAGATATTTATTAGCATCCGAGATTAAACACACAACTGGCCAGTTACGCCATCGGGGTATTGGTACCGTTCGGAAAATTCTAAAGCAGACAAAGAGAAATAGGGTCACGAAGCATTTGAGCATTCAGATCAAATGTCTATTTAATTAGTGTGTTATTGTGTGTATTTCTCTATCCTTAAGGGTCGTTTGACATATGTAGAACACAATTATGCTACTTATAAGGAAATCTATAACGTCATTGTCTTAACTATGATCGATGTTTCGTCTTGAAAAATCTTTGCCAAAGTAAAGATGTTAGAAAATTCATGAGGAAGTGAAGATTATGAGTTACAGTTTATTGTTTGTTTATTTTGTTAAATTTTGCATGACAATGTTGCTGTCTCGCGCTTTTATGGGGGTTGAGGCGGTATTTTCAACCGACTGGTAATTTTAAAATTTTACAGTATAAATTACCTTTTGCGAATGTCAGACAGACGTCTCCATCTCCTACAACATAGGGTTGTCGTGTTCTGATTAACTATTTTGTCACAACTTACAGGTGTATAGTGGTTTAGAATAACTTCTATAACGAGTGATTCAAAAAGGGTACACTGCGACTTGAACCTGCGCTTCATGCGTTAGTATAAGTGAAATATCTAAAATGTTACGTAGGTTTTAGGTAAATTTGAGCTCTTATAAATGAAAATATAGTCAAACGTCGCGACACCGTATAGTGAGCGTCGCGACGCCGTAAAATGAGCTTCACGACGCTGAATAGTTAGCGAAACGACCCCTCAATGAGCGTCACGACGCCGTGAAGTAAGCGTTACGACGCGTAATCGTAAGCGTGGCGACGCCGTATAGTGAGCGTGACGACGCCGTATAGTTAGCTTCGCGACGCCGTACAATGAGCGTTACGAACGCCGTATAGTTAGCTTCGCGACGCCGTATAGTGAGCGTCGTCGCGACGACTTCAAGTGAGCATACCAACGCCCTATATAGTAGCTGTATGTCTAGTATTTTGATTACTATCTTTACGAATCTCATCTGTATAACCTACTGGTTAAATATAGGTATTACACCTTAGATAACAATTCCCATGAATGTAAAACCAGGTCACATCACAACATTAACCTATCTACAAAAGATCACCAGCCCCACTTATCATAATATCATTACGCGTAACATATGATTATCATTTGTAATACCCTTGATCGCATGGTGTGGAAAATGGGGCACAGTTGCTATAACCTCGGGTCGCGGCTCGTAGCAATCTGTTGGCGACCAGGCTTACTGTGATTGATGGGTGATGGTACAGTCAGCTGGGTAAGAATATGCTCGTATAATAATTCGCAAATAATATAGGAACCACCAAATTGATGTAGAAATTTAATTGTAATAAAAATACAATTCCAGCCGTTTTAAGGTCCTACCGTTGGGCACGGTCCATCAATTCGAGGGGGATTAGGCCGAAGTCCACCACGCCACGCTGACCCAGTGCGGGTTGGCAGACTTCACACGTCTTTCGAGGGGTTCTCTCAGACCTGTAGGTTTCGCCACGATGGTTTCCTTCAGCGTTTAGGAATTTATAATCATGGTTGAAAATGAGATTCACACATGAAATCAAGAAATTGTACAGGTGCACGACGGGGTTTGAACCTGCGATCCTTGTCACCGAGGCAAGCGTTATACCAACTTGGCTATCACTACAGCTGCTGATTTTAAATTTATTTATAAGAAAATTTTAATCAATCTACAATGGTATTGGTATGCAAATGGATGAATGTTTTCTACAATTTTGGGGGTAACCCATAAACGAGAAATAATTTCCATTTTTTTTTTACTTTAATTCCGACTCGTTCACAAATACCGGCTGCTGACTGTACCCTATTAAGTAGGATGCCCAACCCGACAGCGACTATGTAATCAGCCATGCTTTTACTCCGCCATCACCAATTATAACCATATACAGGTGGTTTATTGCAACCAGTTCGAGGCGAATAAGGCTTTCATGACTTGTCTGATCGTGCGAGGTGTGGCCAATGTGTTATTATTAAACGATATTTAATAGGCCTGTAGACACTAAATGCGAACAAACACACTTTATGGTGTGTCTATAGTTTATGGTACCTGCCATAGGCTGTGTCTACGCCACAGTGGGGCAAAGGGTAAATAGGGTAAATTTTCAGTAAAGTATTTAAGCTTTACTGATAGGCGTAGGGGATTCATTTCATCATCATCATCGCCGTCAACATTACTATTATCATCAGGGGTGCAGATAATTCAATAACAATTATCAAGAATTACTGGCTACAATGGCACTATTTTGTAGCTTATTGCCAACCTAAAAAAAAAAGAAAAAAATGACAGATTGTTTCTAAAAAAAAAAGGTCCCCCGCCGCTGTTAAAAATTGTCATTCTTCTCCACGAATGCCTCAGTTACAGTATCGGAGTCTCAAGCACCAGATCGCTATCTGCCTCTCATGAATGTATTCATACGATGGCACCGTCTCACTTTCTTCGTTTCCGAATATTTTCGCGCGCTCGATATTGGATTCCGCGACTCTGCGTGCGCAGCTACTGCACGGTACTAACTCTCAGATATTTCCGCTGCGATCATATTTATGTGGCTACAAACACGTTCCATTTAAAATTTAGTAGACATGTTCAGTTGGTTAATGTGGGTAATAAACTATTCTTATTTTAAACTATTCTTAATCGTTCTTATTTTAAACTATTCTTAATCTGTTGGGATATCGTGATTGGGTGATCAGTGCTGGTGGACTATTAATTAGAAATGTCATTTGTTTATATAGTACCTTTCTTATTTACTTCTATCTTGCTTGTGTAAGGTGAGCTGTAGGGCAGGCACATGTGTTGATTAACCATATCCGCAACTTATTTGTAAGATAGCCCATACAAATTAGGGCAAATAAGTTGTGATACAGGCTCTTATTTTGAGTTTTTTGATGAAAACTAAAACTTCATCATTTAGTTTTTGAAATAATAAGCCAATAAGATTTTGAAAAAAAAAAGCATCATTCTGTATAATTGCAACATCCGAAAATGTTGGTAATAAGGATCAATTAATTTTTCAATCAATTAATTTAAGGAAAAAAAGAAATGACTATATATGTCATTACTTTTTGTTCCTTAAATTAATTAAAGCAAAGCAAAGTAAAGAAAGAGCCATATTTTCGCGAAGTCTCCGACCCACACTAACAAAATCTAAAGAATGTTCAAAGAAGCCTATTATCGCGAACGTTTTTTCTCACGCTCTCCGCGGCTTAAATACTAGACACGAATACATAATCCAGGTGCAACGCTTGAATACGAAATGTAATCTATCGTTGGATTGGTGAACAGCACATCTAATTATAATTATTTAAAACTAATGTATGCAAAGCTCTATGTAGTAAGAGACCCTTTTATTTATGCCTACTCTATATCTCGAACGGTCCTACAAGTGTTCCCCAGCGCTTAAGTGTTCCGAGTGGTCTGTGTTTAAGAAATAACATACAAGTCTGGATGTGTACCTGGGTATATAATATGGCACCTCTGCCTACTCTCTGGGGTATAAAGGTGATGATATCTATACCTACTTACCTAATATAGATCTAGGTATTGATTTATTATATTTACGTGAATACTACACATTGAAATAAAACTAATCTAACGGATTTAATCGCGTTTATTGTACTTTCATCCCGCAACCATGGTTGCTGTAAAGCAGCCGAAACGTCGGGAACGTCAAGAAATATAATAAACGCGATAAAATCCGTAAGATTAGTTTTATTTCAATAGATCTAGGTTCCAAATTTATTGTGAATTTGAAGGAAATACAATAGTCTAACCCCCCAAACAAGTCTTCGCTTTTCAACCAAACATGCTCATACCTCGAAATTTATTTTCATAACCAACGACGTCAAAGGCCGCATTAAAGTTGAAACGCCTGAGTGAGATTGGACGCTATATACAGTTCAATACTTGTTGCTATAAACTTTCAACCAGGCGCTAAAACAACTTCGAAATGTTTCCTACCTTATTATTTAAGTACGTCGGTATTTTCTTGTCGTCCCAAACTTTTGATGTTGTTTTGAGGATACGAAGTTTTAGCGTTTTGCTGTTTTTGATGTATACTTAACATTACGAAAAAGTTATTAAGCTACCTACAAGTTCACGTAACATAAGGATTTATCCTAAATGGTAATCGTTCGCACAACGACATGCGACGATTACTTTGCTTGATTGCCGAACTTGTGGAAGTAGGAATACAAATCGTTGTTGAGGGTCCGATGATCAACCCCCTTACCATCAACCATAACTGGGACTCAAAGCAGGACCTCAGTTGGAACATTATCACAGATAACGTAGTACATTGTCACCTTAAGCAAGTCCGTTGGAACAAATTAGCGATGTAGATAAATTGTGGTCCTGATTTGATTCAGTTAGTTAGTTGGGTGACAATAAAAAAGATATTTGAAAGATTTTCCATTCCATTTTTTAAAGAAATATTAACAAGTGTTATCCTACACGCATAAATAGAAACGTAAAACTGCCAGCACAATACATTCGCCCGAATAAATTCCTAGTCAGGCATCCGTTCAATATCTTTCTTATATCGGAAAATAAGAATTCCCCGCGTCTATCGTCTATTCACGCGATCATGGAGATTGATCCCACATAGCCTATTCAGATACTCGAATATATTTCGAATTTGTGAACTGGATAATGGATTGCTCAAGTTGCCGCGAGCAAGTGAGTGATGTTGCCTGCCTGCATTAAATGGAAACTGAGACAATATTCATGACTTAACAATATTCATGAGCAAGCATGCAAAGCAAGCTTTTTTAAGTCAGCACGAACTAATTTGGCACTCTGGTGCTTCCGTAGTGGGCGAATTAATTAAATAAATCGATATAGCTAGCTATGCGTACAGGTTAAATTTTGAAAACGGACAAGCTGAAAACTATACTATGTATTTTATTGTATGTAGTAGGAATGCACAACATTACATCACCATACATATATTAATAAATAATGTAATTTGTTGTAATACAGTAATTAGTTATTAAGTCAAGTAAATCAATAGTGTCATTTCCCAGCGTCCTGAATGCGATATATCCATAGATAATAAAATCTAGACTCCTATCCTGGTGTTTGGATACACACTTTAAATAATAATGTGTTCGGATACCAGTACCAGGGCCGTAACATATTTCTAACCAACTCTCTCAATAAAATATTAAAAGAAATATCCAATTAGTACCTACATAATTAAAGATCATTCACACATTGTTATAGTTCACAAATGCTATTAACGATAACTTATCACATCTACCGATATTTATAGGTATAACATAATAAGACGTGTTTACCTAGTAATGACACGAGTGATAATAGGAAAGTACCTCGATAATAAATAATATACTCATAAGTATGTTACGGGAATAATACCGGGATCAAGGAGACATGAATATAAAATCATAATTTATTTATTTAAGTGAACGAGACAAACAATATTACTAAAATAAATAAGTTACGATTATACTTCGTAAGAGAAACTTCTTAAGAAACATATATATTCTTCACACAGCCATCTTTAAATCAAAAAGTTTGGCTAAGGAGCATACCTACATAAACGGCTTCATTATTGCACACGAAGAGACTGGAAAATATAATTCTAAGATGTAATCCTAAGTGTGTACTTTACTCCAGACATCGCTTAGGGTTTAGATAAAAATATATGAATCTCGCTATCCAAGTTTCATTAAAACCAATCAATACAGTAAACTAACCGACAATACAAAATTGTGTGCAAATACATGTCTATATAAACCTAATTTCCGAAGGCACGTAATAACCATGACGTATTTAGGCCATCTTTGGCGAGTGACTCATTTATCAGTACCCAACATAATACTCGGATAACCTTTGTTTGAGCCCTCGACATATATTTTGATCATAAGAAAACAATAACGTGAAATCGTCCGAACCGACTCAAGGTCACAATGCTTAATAACGTAGTGAGATAATTAATTATAGTTAAAATGTAACCAATTATATATCTGCAATTAATCTTTATACTGCGCCTGAGAACGAAAATATTGGCGTTTCTTGACATCTGACAGAGTTAAATGACAAATAGGTAATACAACATTTTGAAATGAAATCTCGATCGAATTATGAATCTTATGTAACGATCGCCAATTAGATAACTCAGGGAAAATATACTATGCAACTATCTAGAAAACGTGTCACCTATAACTGTCTGTTGGTTGCGTAAACCGACGCCCCACTGCCGATACCAATGAACTGGAAAGCAAGGTCTTCGACCAGACTCCATTGTTTTATTTTAGACGTCGTTCTCATTAGGGCTAGTTAAAACAATACCACAGGAAGGAAACTACTGGACACGGACCAGACACTCCGTGAAAACTATCACACGCCGACACAAAAAAGGTTATTTCGTTCCACCGAATTTAACCTTAGTATAAATATCAGTTGCAATATCGTAATGACATCAGTCTCGAAACGTCGGTAACAATCACATCGGCAAGATGTTGACACAAGTTTTCACCCTCGCGTTGGTTGCGTTGATAGCGCCGTCGCAACAAGTGGAGCTGGCTGACGAGAAGACTCCGTACGATTACGTGAGAGAACAGTTGGACTCTATACGTACTGATGGGAGGTTTGGACTGCCCGTGGTGGACGGTTACGAAGTGGAAGAAAGTGAGGATTACCCTGAACATCTAGAGGGAGCGGCGTCTACAATCCTGAATACTGTTACTGGTGTTGGTGGACTTGGTGGTGTGGGAGGAGTTGGTGGAGTTGGTGGGCTCGGCTATGGCCAAGGATTTGGATTGAGTGGACTCGGTTTCGGTGGCATCGGCCTCGGCCAAGGATTGGGGCTTGGTCTTGGAGGCGTTGGCGGTGTTGGTGGAGTGGGTGGACTTGGCCATGCTGGTATTGGAGCAGGTGGAGTTGGTGTCGCGAATGGGGCTGGGTTAATCCACCCTGGAATCAGTGGTTTAGGTGTTGGCGGCATCGGCGTTGGAAACGGCTTGCTGTACCATCCAATCCTTAATACTCAAGTTGGCGGTGGGTACGTGGACACGAAAGCTTACGATGAAGCTCAGAAGAAAGATGCCGGAGTAAACGTTGAGAAACTAGAGAAGAAAGCTGAAGAAGAGGCTAAACATGGTCAGGAAGGATTCCAACAAGCTGCCGCGGCCGCCAAAGAAGAAAAGGGAGAATCTAGTTTCTACAAAGATGAAGAAGCAAAGAAAAAAGCAGCCGGTGACGAAAAGTTCTACGAAGGCGCGCAGAAGATCGACAAACAAGGTACACTTTAAATATAATAGTAACACATTTTATTTATTATGAATAACTGATTTAAACACAATTTCACGGTTCTCTGTTATCAGACTTTTGTCATTCACACTTTTCAGTTTATTGAATAGACATTCAATTAACACCTTCAATGACACCGTTTTCTAAATCATGAATTAAATTTTCTAGGTGCTAACGAGGAGCAGGTGAAAAAGGCAAAGAGCCATAAGAAGGGTCATGTGAGCAAGGGCTTCAAATCTTCGAGTAGTAAAAATGAGGAGGAGAAGTCTGAGAGTTTCTATGACGAGGCACATGACGAAGCTGATCATAAGGTATCTGGACACAATGCTGGGTCGTTTGGTGAAAACGCGCAACAAGGATTCAAGGGAGCGCATGAGGAGAAGGTCTTGGATGCGAACGCTCAAGGGAAGGAAGGACATCATGTTTCGGAGCAGAAGATCGATGACGCCAAAGCCAACAAGGTAAGGGCACTGTATATTAGAGAAAAAAAGAGCCGTAAAAGCAATTGTAATACTTCCATATTGCTAAAGCTATAGAGTATTTTAGAAACATACAACGTTCCTATATCAGCCATTTTTTCTATAAAATAGTAACCACGATATTTACAAAGCATTCTTTATGTCTACGGAAGATGCAATGTATTCAGTATTGAATCGAAAACTGATAATAATATAGAAACAATATGAATACGATTAGTTTGCGAACACGCGTACGACATAAGGAAGTAATTTTCCAAAACAACATTCTTTACCCTTAGTGTGTTCAAAAGAAATGATAATGATACGCTATGTTATAACATAAACGAGGGGCGTAATAGTAAACACCCTTATTTACTATACAATACCGACTTTTATGGTACATAAAACGGTATATCGTCGGTTCATACATTGTTTGAATTGAAAACTGTAGCCTCTGCTTGGTCGTTATGTGCAATTGTGTGAAGGTTTCTCCATAAAAGCTATTGAACGATACTAGACCGTTTTAGAACGCTGAAATAAAATTCTGACCGCCTTATACAAAAACACGGTCTAAAATAATACTGGGACTAATTTTAGGCTTAGGTAATGGACTAAATAAGACGTTATTATAGAATGAAGTTTATTACTGAACCATGGCTATCCATGACTCTAAAGTTAAACCGCCAAACCCCTAATTTATCTATGGACTAACATTGGTCCTACTTTATTTGACGTTAACGTCGATTTGATTTAGGTTCTCTATTATTTAACAACCTTTTTTAAGTATTTTAATAGGTATTGCCATGGTATGTTTGACATAATAATAGGGCTGAAATTTCGGGTTGTTTAATATTAGGGTTGGCATAGATTTAATCTCTCGGGAACTAAAGTCATTTTCGCATAGCAACACTAAGCTCTCGCGATACATTATCTATAGCCTTATTTACATGTACTAACCGTTCAAACGAAAAAAAAACTTTAGTGAATAGGTAATAAAGTCCCTGATACTATATCGATATATCTTATTTATATGTTCTTTTCCATCTGCAGGGCGAGTTTCTCTCTAAAGGCTACAAAGGCGGGGCCGAGGTGCTGGAGAAGTTCAACAACCTTGACGCTCACTCCATCCACGGCCACCAGGAAGCCAGTGGTGGTTACCAGCAGAACAAAGGAATCCTGCCCATCCACCGGCGCTGACCGTGAACATACGAAGTCTTGTTATAAGTAATGAGTTACGAACGAATGGTAATAAAGTTTTCTTTTTTGGATTTTTTGATTAAATTGCCTTTTATTTTAAAATTAGCCGACCCAACAGACTTCTGGACAACTTTGTATGTTTTTCTTTCTCTAAAAAACCTATTCGGACTTTACGTAGATAAAAAAAAACCATAGCGGTCCAACTATTCTCTATTAATGCGCATACTAGCGAACACATTTACTTTTTATTTATATAGATATACTTAGTAGCATGATAGCTTAAAATCCCGAGTCAACATTGAGGGTTTTTTTTCAGAAATAATAAGATTTTTCTAGTATAGAAAAAAATATATACCTATCTATGCGCATAAAGTTACTAGCAAATGTAATAAATAGTTTAATGAAATATTCATTCCACCAACGGCTCAATCCAATTTATTTCCAAATTGTATCATTCCTACACTAAAACACAAATTCCTAGGGTATAACGCAGGGCTTCCCAAACTTAATTTGTCTACTGCCAACTTTGAGAATGAATTATTATTTTTTAGCGCCCAAATTTTTTCACCTACTTAAAAACCACTATAACTTCTAATTAAATTAATTATTGTAAGCCTCTACACAACGCCCTCCATTTTTTTTCTGTGTCTCTTACCGCCACCCTTTAGGTCTGCAGCGCCACAAGGGGGCGTTATCGCCCACTTTGGGAAAGATTGATAATGCAAAGTCTCTAAGTAACATGTGTATAATAAAGCCTAGACCTAAAAGGATTAAATGCTTCTCGAAGGTAACATTTGAACCTTGAACTACGGAAGGTTTTAGCGCGTGCGTAATAGAGCAAAACCGTGAAAACGTTAATTAGATTTTGTAATTAAATAACTCAGTTGAGAGGCTTCCATTTGTGTTGGCTATGCCAGGTGTATCAAATAATAATTGAAACAAAATATTTTATTTTATTTTTATTTTATTAATGCTAATTAAACATGCAGTTATTCAAATTTGTAACTTATCTATTAAATATATAAGATTCATAACTCTCATGCTATTAATAAACTAGTTAAAAAAGAATTAAGTGTTTTGGCATAATACACAAACTTGTTATTTTTTTATCTATAAATCAATCTCAGTCTCAGTTTATGTCAAAGAAATGGCGCCTAAAAAGTTGTGACAAAAGATAAAAAAACGTTACCTACAGTAATTTTCGTTCAAAATACTACTATTAAACTATAAATTACAGGTCCTATGCGAGTACATTTAATTGGTACCTATATTAGACAATAAAAAAAAGAAAATCAAAGAAATACAAATCAAACTTAACTAAAACTTCATAATCTTAATTCCGTTTTTGCTTTTGCTGAAGCTACATTTACCGTAGCCATTACAGTAAACGCCGGGAGATGCCCGCAATGGACTGGTGGATTTATACCCGGACTCACTGCTGGCCCCGCTAAAACAGAACCTAGAAAACAACTCAACCGGTAAAATTACAGTAATTACAAGGTAAATTGATTGGATATGATATAGATAACTACTTTTTATTCTGGGCTATTCAATATAGGCATTCAATGTGAATATTTATTTTTAAAATCTCACTAAATATTTACAAACAGAAAAATAAAAAAAACTTAAAAATAATGATATGAGGCTGATTTAATAAATTGTTTTATTCAAAAAATAAATAATAATAAAAATGCATATTAGGATAACATTCCACGAATTATTTAAATATGCAACGCATAATTTCACTCCACCAATCAAGTGTAAGGTACGTTTTGGCATAATATTTGAAACAAGAACTACTAATGTTAATATTTTGTATGCAGCAATATTATTCTTTTTTTGAATTAATTTTAAAAGGAAATTTGCCGTTGACTAAGTTGACTTATAATATTCCCTATGTTGTGGATATATATTATATATATAAATATTGAGCTGATAATCTTAACAATAAAGGAATTAAGAGAGAAATAGGTTCACAAATAATAGAATAAGTGGTACTTAAGGGCAAAGCAACACAAGTTATTTTCCAACGGAAAACACAAAATCTTATTCCCTTTATCTAACGTTTACATTGCTGTCATGTTCAATAAAATTCCATCACGTAATTCCTGGAATGTCATACAACATTCGCAAAAGCATAACGCGAGCGAACTTTTGGATGCGTTCAGAATACCGTTGTTTTTAGAGATTCTTTAAAAAGTTGGTGTACCCGGCCGATTCCGGCGTCGGCGGCGTGAACACAGTGGACGATATCTTGTTGGAGTTGTTCGAACGCTATAAAAAGTTTAACTATTAATAAATAACGAACGAAAACGATTTGGACTAAACAATTTTATTAATTAGGGAGCCTACTAAGCTCAAGCCAATAAGTCTGGACTTGGCTTCCTAAGGCGTACCCCTCTACCAAAGCATTAGCCATATGCGTTATATAAAACTAGTCATTGTGTGTAGGATTTTCTAAGTATGTGTGTGTATATAGACATGTTTTTTTTTATGAGCGAGCACACATATACGTAGTTGTGTGCTGTATGTGTTTACCGCACCTCCTTCAAAAATTTACAATAGTCAATAGTCAAATCATTTATTTCATATAGGCCTACGGGGGCACTTACAAATTGTCATTACTTTTTTTTTTACAGAAAAAATCTATACAGTAACTAGCTCTTAATCTTAAGAAAATAAAAGCCAAAACTGTTACAATACTCACCTGACTCAGGACGCTGAGGTTCCCGGATCGATTTTTGCTTATCCGCGCTGGGGTCACGAGGCTGGACTGGTACGACTGCCGGCCCCAAAGTCATTGTTATCGTTACAATTAATTGATGTCACATGCCAGGGAGTACCCGGTATTATCTACCTATCATGTTTCTAAGTAATAACAGTGGGTAATAAAAAAAAAGGAAATCACAAAAAAAATATTACCAATACAACAAATACAAGTTTTTTTTGTGTTCGCTTAATTGGAGCAAAAACGGCTGAACGGATTCGAATGAAATTTGTTACAGACGTAGTTTTCACTATGGACTAACATCTAGGTTACTTTTCCTGTTACCTCAAAATCTACGTGAGCGAAGCCGCGGTAAATACTATTCGTTTCATCGTGGTTATTTGAGACTGATGAAGACCATTTTGATATTTGACATTAGATTATTTTATAATTATAGTCAGTTTGACTTCTAAATAATTTTAAAGCGTTATTTTGCACCAAAAGGTTGTATAAGTATATATATAAATAATACCATTTTGATTTGTTATATTTACGCGAATACTACACATTTAAATATAACTAATTTTACGGATTATATCGCGTATATTTTTGTTTTTACGTTCCCGACGTTTCGGCTGCTTTACATAGCAACCATGGTCACGGGAGGACTGAGGTGGTGGTTAAATAATACAATTTTGCTAGGATACCTCCATAGTAGATACTCACAGCATAAGGTGTACTCCTGGCGGTTCGTTTATACGCCGGCGAGCTCTGTACGAACGTCGGTGATATGTTCATGCCAGGAGATATAGGGATGTTGAACGGTGATGCTTGCTCTAGGAAAAGGTGGGGAGGTACTCACATTCAAAATCGAAGCAAATAAAGCGGGTATAATATACAATTTATAATAAAATATAGACAAAAGAGAGCAGTGATAGCCAAGCTGGTAGAACGCTTGCCTCGGTAACGACGATCATAGGTTCAAACCTCGCTCGCATTATTATTATTTTTTAATAACAGACGTAAATATGTGAAGGAAAAAAATTTACATACTTGATTTGTTGGCCAGCTGTGATTCTAAGCTCTTAATGACCCTCTGATATTCCTTCAGCTGGTTGTGTTGTTTTTGGCATAAATCCGTCATTCTTTTCAATTCGTTACGAGCTGAGTAGAATTTCTTAGCCTTTAAAAAAACAACTAGTTACTGGTGACGTCATCACTATAATCACTGAATAAGGGTAGTTTGTATCTAAACACATTTTTGATCGTATGAGTTTGATAAAAGTACTCTACTCACCTAAAACTACCATGTACCTATTAAGTTAATGTTGGTAAGTTTATAATAAGACGCTGTATTTTAAGTTCGGAATAATCTCTAATTAGTGCCATAAAACTATGAAAATATATATTTACTTAAAAAATTGAAGCATTTACGAACCGATTGCAACAAATAAGAGAGCAAACGACGTCGGTGTTGCTTCTGAAACTGTAACACCTCGCAAGACTTTTTAATCAACTCCTCGGGGTCGGTGAAGTAGTCTTGGATCTCTTGTTTCATCTTAAAAATACATCGTAAGTAAAGTCAACACTTTTCTTCCCAATAATAATCGAAAACATTAAGTTAATTCGTTAAATTACTTACGTCCGGAACGAGTTTCACTACGGAACACGGCACTCGGCATACTAAACAAGTACTGTCTTTACCACCTACAAGACAATAATATATTTTATGGGAAATAAAGAACACAACAATACAACTGTAAGTTAAGTAATAGGATAAATAACGCATACCTTTGTCTAAGCAATTATTGCAAAACATATGACCACATGATGTCAAATGTAAAGTAATTCCAGGCTCTAACTGGACAAAACAATTATTACAATGAATCCAATCCATATTATTATTTAATTGATGCGATGTTAACTTTAAAATAAATAAATTTCATTGTTTGATTCATAATAATTTCACGTTAACTTTGACAGACATAAATCAATGCATTATAGTTTTTTAAGCGGCACAACCATTATTCCTCTAATTTAACGTAAAAATGTAATCGACAATAAAAAAAAATATACCAATAGTATTCGTACAATTTGGTCATTATTTTCAAACCATTTCTGTTTTAAAAAACGAATAAAAAAATATAAATTAAATCAGGCCGCTATGCTGCAGAAAGTCTTATGCAAGCCTTTAAAAAATTAAAATGAAATGTTTTTTTATCTATTTGTAGATACAGTGATTATTAGCATTGACTGCCAGTAACATATTTTTTTATCTTTTTTAATGCTTACTTATAACACATTGATGTAACGCATAAAGGTCATTGGATATTATATGAAATAATAATACCTATTAAACGAGTATAATTTTGCTTTAAATTACAAATTCAAAATACGTACGCTTCTATACCTCGCCAATCTTGTTCGTTTAAAAATGACCAATTGCTAAATAGCCCCGTTTCGGTTCGTATTGTATCATTTAAACAAGCCGCCAGGGACCCACAGACTTATTAGAATAATCAGACGACACACGGCGTACATTAATAGTGAAGCCAAAAAAACTCCGGTCTACAGTTTAATGTTGTTTAAATGGTAGACCAGAGATTTGTGAGGCTTCACTTTTAGCGTACTGTCGTTTGAATATTCTAATAAGTCGGTTCAGGGACCTAATCGATGACTGTTACAAGTGGAATAGGTGTTGAAGATTGGTGTAAATGCTAGAACTGGCCATGGCTAGCACGGTACGCATAAATTACTAAGTATTAGCAATCCCCATGATTTGTAGGATTAATATTACGCCATAAATTTATAGGTACTTAGTTCCGTAGTAAGTACTTTCCCTTAACATTTTAGCGACAGTCTATAAACTAAAGAGTATTTGAATCATCATTACAGTTAGGCATTGTGATTAGAATCGGAATTTAGGCTTACTTTAACATTGGCATCAGTCCGTTCTTAATTCTTTAAGTACCTATCTTTTGAATTTTAATTTTATAATTTTTTTAGTTTCTACTTGTTATTAACTGTGTTCCTATATGTCTACATACAAAATTATCACCAACAATCGTAGTGTCCACCTCTATGTAAACTCATATGCCAAGGAGCAAGAACAATAAAGATAATTCGTGGATATAAAAGAAGTTCGCTTGTGCGAGGTTCGGTAGTGTTGGCCGGATTGCGCGACTGGTCGCCTTGACCATGGCATTCAAATATTATACGTGTTGTCTGATAGCGTTAGCGCTGACCTGTTCTAGTGTTCACAGCAAACCCACATGTATGTTAAAAAAGTGTTATCTTTATCTATGCATGATTTTAATTTTAAAAAAAAACCTTGTATCAAATTTAAGCGACCGGAGCGAAGGGGAAATGATTCTTATTTTAAAAATTTTGAATTTCGATTGTGGTGACGCAATTAGCTATGTCTGGAAACTGTATTTTACTAATATTTTGTGGATGGTGAATTAAATTAAAGTGTGTTTTATTTAGTCCCCATGTAATTTTATTTAAATTGAGATGAAATTTAATAAAAAGTTATAAATATATACTAGGTGTTCCGCGCGAACTTATTACCACCTCAGAATCAAATGTAAGAGAAAATGAATCTCTATTACTATTTTAGTGATATTTTATCTTTAATAGTTATTATTCTGCTACTCGGGGCGGAGACAAATTCAAAAATTCAAAATTCGAAAATCGGCCATCCCGTTCTCTATTTATAAATGGTGAATAGAGAGAGAGACAGATACAGACAGAAGATTGATTATTAAAGAAAGATTCACCAGTTTAATTGGGTCTTTCACACTGTCAGCATTATTAGTCAGTATGACTAGGTATATTGAATACCTATATCGCAAGAATAACGAGCCTTTGGATCGTGATTCTGCGATCCGAAACGATGCTTAGCGTAGCCCTTATCGTGATTTTAGTCTGTCAATCGTATCGCTAGATTGACAATGTGCGGGGTCATTTCAATATAGACGAATCTTGTTAAAAATAAATTAATTTTAGCGATGAAAGCCATTTTTTTTAAGTGAAAAAAATGTTTTTGGAGAAATGTTTCAAATTAAAAAAAAGACATATTTTTATGGCTTCATTTTGGATAATAACTGTTTTACCGGTGGTGATTTGTTTACATACTTAGCTAGCGAGCGAGGTAACCAACTTGTCTTGGACACAAATAACTGCCGTGTATCAGGTAGGTATCAGGTATCATATTTGAATATAGAAGTACATCTCTATTTTTTAGAAATTTTATGCCAATCTCATGTTCAACAATGATTATCACTTTCTGTGCGGTGAAGGCAAATATTGTGAGAAAGTTAGCCAACCCACTAAGCCAGTGTGGTGGACTGATGGACTATTGCCCGAACTTTAACGTTTACATTTCAATCTAAGCAATCCGATACAACAATAGGAAGCGATCTCAATGTATGTTATATGAGCAAGTATATATTAAATGTTAACGTACGATAAAAATAGGTCAAAGATTCAACTGTTGTTTTTTATAATTCCTACAGTTAGGTACTTACAATTCGCGTTCTACTGTACATAATATGTAATATTTATTCACACAAACAATAAATTAAAATACTTGTTTATGTACTTTTGAATTGCAAGCGTTTCTTGGGATATAGACATTTAGGAAGAAATTTACAAAATAATCAATATATCGAAGATAGATCCTACGGAAGATAAAATCTTTAAACACACTTTACGATCTCAAATATATCTATACATATAAATAAAATTGGATTGTCTGTTTGTAATATTAAAATAACCGCTTTTTACCAAGTGCATTTGGATGTATACACGGTACCTATACCAAAACAACATTTTTTTACAATTTTTGTCTGTCTGTCTGTTTGTCTGTTTGTTCCGGGTAATCTCTGAAATGGCTGGACCGATTTTGATGGGACTTTCACTGGCAGATAGCTGATGTAACAAGGAGTAACTTAGGCTACTTTTATTTTAGAAAAAAACATAGGATCTCACGAAAAAAAATTAAAACCAATGTTGCAGCGTTGCGCCTGATTAAGTTTGATAGCAACAACCTGAAATGCGTCCCGCGGGCTCAGAACGCGCGATCAGGCTGTTGCCAACGGTTGTGTCTTTGTTAAATACCACGCGAACGAAGTCGCGGGTAACAGCTAGTATATTAATAAATCCCTGGTTCGAATCTCGGCAGAGGCAAACTTTGTGTGATGAGCACGAACTCATGGACGTATATATACCACACATATAAGTAGGTATATACTGTATTTCCCAGTCCTTTGTAGGTAGGTAGGTACCATACCTATGGGTAGCTAAGGAAAGCTTGTATCTGGTGTAACGTATTCGTCTGGCGATAATTATTTATTTATAATAAGACATGGTGATTAAACGTAGCGATTAATAAAGAATATTCTAGCATTCATAAATTATATACTTCTTTTTATAGATAAAATATGCGTGCCAGTGCAATTCATGAAGGCTTGCAAGGAGATGCTGGAGGTGCCAACTAAATCAAAAGCCCAGCTAGAATGTATAGCCGCTAGAGACAGGTGAGTTTCATCTAAAGCATCCAGGAAACAGAGACAGTGGCACTGCTTGATTGGACTGTTCTGCTCAAACGTATTGACGATCTGGTAGTGATGTTTCCTCTGACGGTATACTGTCGTAGGGTGTTTCATCACGCGTTTGAATTCCCCCATACTCTATCGACTTTAACAACTGTTTACAGCCACTTCTACCACCTGTATTTGCTTAGAAGCTACTGTTATGAGAAGGTTTCCCCGTCCTCGTCGGCATTGATTCCTTTGTCTTTGTCTATCCGTCTTTTTTTATCTTGAGGAAATCTGCATACGTCTGTAAACCCCAGAAGAGGCTAGAGTATTATTTCCAACTCCCTACCGACTAAAACCCCTCGGTAGTCAGACTCCCGCTTCATAGTATAGCAGGCTCACAGGAATGCTTCTTCAACCCCGTCAGAGGCCGTCCACTTGAACGGACTCCTCCTCCTCACGGTAGCCTGAGCCACACCATGCCGTCGTTCTCCTCAGGGTCGCTTAACTGAGACGCAGGACCCCTGCTCTTTGCCTCAGTGACCCTAAAGAACCTAGACAGATGGTAGGAATAAGGAATTTTAATGAACGTGTTTGATACGTTTAGCACAGCCCAACTTACATGTTTCTCCTATATTCATAAGAATACTTAAGGCAACGGCAAAATGCTGGCACATTACAGTATACCTCTGCCTACTCCTTCGAAGAATACAGATATGATGGTAAACTTCTGGGAGCTTATTCCAAGCTGATTTGTAGGTTACCCATCTGAGTAGGAACCTAGGAACTTTCAACTAGTCGGCTATCAATCGGTGTATGATAATTATCTTCCACAGGGTGGAGTGCCTGAGCTATGTCCAGCAAAGGCAGGCCGATATTGTGCCCGTCGATCCTGAAGATATGTACGTCGCTGCCAAGATACCCAACCAGGACTTCGTGGTTATCCAGGAGTACAGAACTGATGAGGAACCTGATGGTAAGAAGCAGTTCATGAACATTATTCTTGACTAATGTTTCTATTAACTCCATTTTGTTTAATTTGAAATATGTTACTGTTACCAACCAACCCGCTTGGTATATCCAATGTGAAAATTGTAGGTCCACTTTCACAACTTATTTGACAGAATCTGTATGCGCTATCTGTCAATTAAGTTGTGTATAGTACATATTTATCGGTGCATTGTGAAGCCTAGCTACTTATTCAAAATAATATATTTCATAATCCAACTATAAAATGTTTAGCTCCTTCAATTCAAACTTGTATTCCGTTGCGAAAAGTCCAAAAGTAAGATCAAAATCTGTGAAAATAATGAGCCCGCAACTCCAGGGTCCACGGCTGCTTTTTCTTTGTTCAATCCACCCTTTTAAAATCCTTTGACGTTTAATTGTCTTAGTTAAACAAGTTCATTAAATCGTATTTGCTTCGAAAGACAAATACTTAATTAAAATAATTAAGAGGCGACATACTCTTCACCACTTTGTGCTGACTAATACGTTTTTGTTGTGAGAAGTCAATAATTGCCAAGCTTAGTTTAGATCCGTATAATTCGCAAAGTTTATGATTGCGTCCGAATGAAGTAGAATCTAAATACGAATGACACGAATTATCTTGCGATAGTGAAGTTTACTTTGGTAAGTCTGCTGAAAATATTGCAGAGATACTTACCTAAAGGCACATTGAAACCAACTATATAATTTGTAGTTCTCAACAATGTGTACCTACCTGCCTATAAGATTTGATTGTAGGTATAAACACAATCTTAATCAAATTGTCTGTTTCGCTCAGCGCTTAGCCCCGGAGTGGATAAATAAACTCTGGGACACGGGTTGGCAATTTCGTTCGGGTGAAATCTGTGTATCTTACGCAAATATACATAGAAAAGTGTTTTCCTATCTAGGTCTGCTGCTACCTTAGCCTTGAGTGATGAAATATGTATGAATCCATCCCATTTCGCGTCTGCTTATTCGTGAGTGAGCTAAGCAAATCAAAGAGAAGCATTTTGTCTCTCTCTTCTTACACACAATAAGATGTTTAGGTTAGAAAATATAATTTCAAGTTTGAATATCATTTAAAATTGATAAAAATGAGACTAAGTACGTACAAACTCATTATTTAAAACACATCTGTGTTGATATCCTAAACTTACCCTAAACTGAGGGATAAGTGCCTTAATACCTAGTATGTATACAATACAATCACAAATCTATACTAATATTATAAATGTGAAAGTTTGGATGGATGGATGGATGGATGGATGGATGGATGGATGGATGTTTGTTACTCTTTCACGCCCGAACGGCTGAACGGATCTGGATGAAATTTGGCACAGAGATAGATTATAGTCTGGAATAACACATAGGCTACTTTTTATCCCGGTAAAATGTATGGTTCCCGTGGGATAGATGTTTTAATTTTTCATACTTTTTGTCGCGGGTAACACCGCCGGGCGCATCTAGTTCATAATAAGATTTTTGTGCACCTAGGTTTACTGTTAAGTAGATAGGTATAATACCTAGTAGCGACTTTATCCAACTAACTACAAGATAAACAGATAGCGCTGACGATTCTCGAAACAATCTTGAAACGCACTATGAGAGTTTTCGGAGCACGTAACATATATACAAGATCGCAACAATAGCCATCCGGGCATAGCGGCCAGCCACCTGCCTGGCTGAAAGATCTTCCCTTATCCGTTAAAACCTAAAAACAAAACAGCCAATAATAATTTAGTATCTTGAAGAAAGAAACCAAACTAATTACCTACTCAGTAGCTACCGACTTTCTAAGGAAATTATGTAAGTACAACACAAGACCCTTTTCTAACATGTTGTATTACAATATATTGAACCCAAAAAAAACCTTATCAACCACTCTCAATCGAGTTGGTACTTCGATAACGCAAACCGTCTGGGTTGTGTAACGTCTAATCGAGAGAAAGTTGACGACGTGTCTTCAGGCCATGACAACATTTTTATTGCGCTCCATTACGATAACGAGAACGTGAAACCATTAATATAGATACCTTTTGATTTCCATGCGAGCGGCGCCCGTCGCGTTCTGTATCGAAGTAATTTTGTCATCGACTGGAGATAGAAATAATAACGACACTAGGAGAAAGTGAGTCAACAGGCGGGATTACACAAATATTGATCGAGTTTACATATATCGATTTTGTTTACATTTTGATCGAGGTTTTTACAACAAACAAATTTCCGTGTGTAGTATAGGTAATTATTCTAATATTGTATGATGAGGTCGTAGCCTTCTTGGTTCAACATGCCTGTTAGGGCCTAGGATGGGTGACTGAATGAACATGACCTCCTCCATGCTTCGGAGGGTATGTTAAGTTCGCGATCCCAGTTGTCGTTTTACCATCTTTGACCGGTATCACGGGGAGTCAGAAGCCTGACATATTCAGACGAATATAGTAGTCGCACTAGTTGGGTCAGCTTCAGCCATAGAAGAGTAGACTGGAAGCCGATCCCAGTACACAAATATTAATAGGAAATAGGCTAGAATGAAGAAGAATAGGTGACTATCTAATCTTTCTTGTAGTGTTCTTTTTCTGGACATCTTAAGACACTTTATTCGCGTGGCAATACCTAGCTCTATCGCTACGGGCTCCTAAGGACCAGGTTCAAACGAAATGGTTCTTAAGTAAGCAGAGAGTAAAGTCTTCAATCCAATATTGCTGTCTTTTTATAGTTAAAATCTATTTTTAAAATACATTGCAAGGTTATTAGGGAAATTCACTGTCCTTTAATATTATAAGTATGTTTTTCTATTACTAAGAGCTGTTTTTGTTGTAGCGCCATTCAGATACGAAGCTGTTATAGTGGTTCACAAAGACTTACCTATCAACAACTTGGATCAACTAAAAGGTTTGAAGTCATGCCACACTGGAGTCAACAGAAACGTAGGATACAAGGTTGGTAACGATAATATTATTACTTTGAACATGATTAAATTTAAATAAATGAGGGAAGCGGAACCCACTACTGACCCTCGGCTTGTTAACTTTTCCAATTATAAACCAAACAAGTTTGATCGATAATTAAAGAAGCCTGCAACACTGAACTCCTCTAAGATATTAGTCGAGAAACTATCTATCACGAGTGACGGGACCTCAATTAAAACGCAATTCTCCGCGAAACGTGAAACTTTTGTTTAACAATGGATTTCCGCCAAGTATCGCCTAGTTCGATCAACTAGACACTACAAACTTAACACACGGTGTGAACTGCAGCTCGTGAAGTCTTAAGCCGTCCACTCTGCGTCATAGGAATAGACCAATCAGGTTGCTTGATTTCCTTAAAGTGATTATTTCAAATAATCGGATTGGTCTATATTCCTAGAAACTCTCTGCTTTCGCGAAATATTATTATATTACTTAACGCAGCTTATACCACATTTTCCTCGCTACTGTGAAGGTCTATATTTCGCACTATAGCTCTAAAGCTTTATTGTTATTGTACCTTCATCGTTGAATTACGATCCGACCCTGCGAATGACAACAGGAAGCTTGCAACAATGGGCAATTGGTAACCCTGCCTTTGTTCTATACACTTGTTATGCAGATATCGACATGCACAGATTTTTATTTAAAAAAAAACCGGTAGCTCATGCAGAATGCAGATAATGCCAGTGCCGGTTCAAGGAGACAGACGGGTTTCATCTTCGATCAGTTTGTACAATCCTGAAGACAATGTTGTTATTATAGCTGGGCCCCAAGTCTGCTAACACAATCGATTCTTAATCGAACAGCAATCGCATAGTAACTGTCACTTTTGACAGATATCCCATACAATATCTGCCAAAAGTGACAGTTACTATGCGGTAGCTGTTCGATTATGAATCGATTGTGTTAGCAGACTTGAGGCCCTGTTGTGCGTAGCCAAAAAGGTTGTGGACAGTCGGTGTAAAAAAAACAAATATTTCGACTAAATTCAACGAATAATTCGATCGTAAACCACGAAACGAAGATGTAATCCAGGTCTGTGTGACCGAAACTAATCAGTTCTTATTCGAGGGCTTGCACCTGTGGCTTGCACACTGCTTGCACCTAAAGAGACCAGTTTCAGACCAGCGGTAGCCAGCTTCCATGTCAAGTGTTGCCCGAACCAAAGACGTCAATATTGGTTATTCTCAGCCTAGGTTTTATGGTTTACGAACGCCCTAAGCCTTATTTACTACTTGTCTAATATCTTGCTAATAGCGACCCGTTACACCTTAAGTCACAAATATGTGCCAGTTAGCGGCAACGCAAACCGAAACAGGAATTATTAATGTTAACACCTAACCCGTGTCGTACCCGAAGTACGTACCCCAGCCCTTCTTAAGCTAATGAGAATACGTAATGAATACATTAGTAAGTTAAAACAGTAATAACATAGCGGGTATGAGTTTTTGCGCAGGTACTTACGACTATATAGAACTTGAGCACATGTAACGTTACTTAATAAAATAACGACTTCGTATAAATTTCTAAAGTATAAATTGCCTAAAATTAAACCGGGGAGGGCTAATTCAAGTTGGAATATTCTCTCTAGTTACATAACTATTTATTTTCAAAGGTTTCCAACTAATCAAGAGCGTAGGTACAACGTTAATTATTTACATAAGTAGGTATATTATTCGACAGAGACCATTACACATGAGAGAGGTATAACAAACAACTAAGTAAGTACTGTAATTTTACTGTAATTCGTCTGAAACTGTAAATATAACGTAGGGACGTTGTCTTTACAGTTTGCAACAAAGATCTTAATATTCTCCTGAAGGAACCTGTTATAATATTCAGAAATTGATTTCTTATATATACGGGAATATTTATTAGTTTTATTTCAATAATATTCAGTACTTATTTCGTACTACATTGTAAACATATACGTTACATACCTAAATGTAATGTTATTCTTTAAAAAACAACTTAATATTCACAAATAATTAATCCGATAGTTAATTAATTCACTGTATCCGACAACAGGACATCAAGTGCGAGATTATTCGTAAACTAACTATATACTTCATAGTCTACGTACTCAAATTAATTGAAAGTTTTATATACTATCTGCGCCTCTCCTGTTCAATTTGCGATACAATGTGACTAAATACGTAAACTATAAAGTATACAGTAACTTACGAATGATCTCGCACTTGTCGTACAGTGATAAAGACACATTCCGTATGCTGTAAGTAGATCCTATACCTACCTGCCCTCTCAGTGTCTGCTTGTCATTCAATCGGCGACACCTCTCATATATCTGTGGGCGACACAATGCGAAATGAACACGATTCGCAATTGAGATTATTAAAAAGTAAGGAATACCCAACAATAGACTAGGCTCTGAGAATACTAAGAAGCACAAGAATACGACATGTAAAGTTAGGTAGGTATGTATATTAAATTGAATTTCAGAATATTGTTAAACCTCAGTGTAATAATATGGTACTTCAATTCACTGAGACTTGAGTAATCTGACATGCATATGACATATGACGACCTCATTAGCACAGTTGGTAGTGATCCTGCTTTCTGTGCCGAGGGTCCCGGGTTCGAATCCTGGTAGGGAACAATTTTTGCGTGATGAGCACGAATATTTGTACCCGAGTCATGGATGTTTAACATGTTATATAAGTATTATATACTGAGTGCGCCCTCAGTCCATTGTACGGTACCCATAATACAAGCGTTGCTAAGTTTGGGACCGTATAGTTGGTGTGTTCATCTGGCGATATTTATTTATTATGCATGGGTATTTCCTTTCAGATTCCTCTCACGATGCTAATGAAGCGGTCAGTGTTCCCCAAAATGAACGACCATAGTATATCTCCGAAGGAGAACGAGCTCCGGGCTCTATCGACATTCTTCTCGAAATCTTGCATCGTCGGTACATGGTCACCGGATCCGAAGACCACATCTGCTTGGAGTGAGTCATAAACTTTTAGCTTACAACTTACAACACGATTAAAATACAGCCTTATGATTCCTTCTTCATACAATTACATACAGTTGTCCAGTATTTGGGAACACCAGTGAAGTCGGCGTGATATATTGTCCATCGCATTCTTTATACAACGTCACTTATAGCAGTCATTCCCGTAACTAAGTAGGTCATATTTATAATCATCTCTCATTCCTGACGATCCCGTCCCTCAAAAACACACTGATATCATGCAAGCGTAGCTACGGACAAAACCTAACATAAAATAAAAATTCATTATACTCATACATCGCGATTATACGCAAAAACAATCAATCTTTCACGCAAATTTCTCCCAAAAGGCGAACGGACATAATACGTTAACCTTCATATTTCACTGGTCATTTTTCAGCCCTCCGGGAATTCCCAACCCTCGTTCCGGACCTGAGAGTATGTTTTTTCATGCCGGTTATATTTTCAGAGGCTCACTACAGTCAGTTATGTGCGATGTGCGAGCACCCGGACAAATGCGACTACCCGGATAACTACAGCGGTTATGAGGGCGCACTGAGGTGTTTGGCTAGTAATGGCGGTCAGGTCGCGTTTACTAAGGTCATCTATGTGCGCAAATTCTTTGGGGTGAGTCGTATTGACTATAACGTGAACTAGTACGTTATAGTCAATATACATATTGATTTCTTATATTTACGCGAATACTACACATTGAAATAAAACTATTTTTAAGGATTCTATCGCGTTTATTCAGTCCTCCCGTGACCATGGTTGCTGTAAAGCAGCCGAAACATCGGGAACGTAAAAACAATAAATAAACGCGATAGAATCCTTAAAAATAGTTTTATTTCAATATAACGTACTAGTTCGTCATAGCCCTGTATCTACCTACCTTTTAGGCAAATGTTAAACACATTGTCAAAAAGAAAGGAAGACCTTACGAATTGATAGCCTCCTCCATTTTGAAGCCAGTTAATAATTCGAAAATATTAGACATTTGAAATCCCAAGGTTCAGAAATTCTGAGCAAGAACATTTAATTTCCTAATCATTCTTCAATTAAAAAATATTTTGGAAGCGTATTTTATCTCTTAACTGTTCGATGTAAATGGGAATAAAAATATGCGGCCTATATTGAACCCTTGATTGAACCCGTCTATGCATTCTGTCTCTCGGGAAATCACGATTGCAGACTTGAATAAAAACTGAAATGAAAGCAGTGCTCCAGTCCAGGTGTGTTTAATTTAAAATAAAGTAATGGATTTTTGCTCTGTCAGAGAGGAAATTGAATCGAGGCTATAAAATTGAATAAACGGTTCAGAAATTTGACCAACACCTGAGTCAGATATTTGTGTAGTCAACATTCTATCATCATTGCTGAATTATTTACAATTCAACCAATTGTCTAAATAACCAAAGACAAAAAAATTCTTATAGAATTTTTTAGCAAAAGTAGTTTTCACTAGATACAAAAATCTAGTTTTACATGACCAGTATGTATACAATCCTCAACAATAAATCTATTATTTAGCTGCCACACGGCAAAGTCCCCGCTGGTACAGCAGAACAAAATCCCGATGGATTCAGCTACCTCTGCGTGGACGGATCCAAGGTTTCCGTCAAAGAGAAGGCCTGCACCTGGGCCGCTAGGCCTTGGCAGGGTCTGCTGGCACACAACGACGTACTTGCCCAGCTATCACCTTTGAGGGATAAGATAAAGCAGTTGGCTGAAGCTGGTAAGTTGGCAACATTGATCGACTAACTGATTTTACTAATATTGAAATGAGGTTCTACATTTTCAGTTCAACATATAGCTTAACAAAGCTATATCTCCATAACCTTGACATTGGTGACGATAAAATAACGATACCGTGACATTTAAAATAAAAAAAAACTTTTTAACTGAAAGTGTAGCCTCGCGAGCAGGCTTTGCCTTCTTTAGTAAAGACGTGACTCGACCGAGTCAAACGCTCATGCTCACGCTACTTAACCTGAGCTCTATCTTTTGTCATTTACCTCGCTATCAGCCCTATTGTTTATGACAACTGTGCGAAGTTAAGAGAATGCTATCTTTAATAGGTGCAAGCAGCAAACCACTATGGTTTACGGGCGTACTAGGACTCTCGGATAAGATCCACCACGTCGCGAACAATATTCCCGTGCAGCCAGTCAACTATTTGGACAAAGCAAACTACACTGAAGTCATCGAGAGAGGCCACGGACCTCCGGAGCTGGTCGTCAGGTAAACATTTACAGAAATATTTGCACTTGCCGAAATGATTGTATACTTTGATGATTTGTTGGTAAATATATGAAAAGGTTTTAAAAGTTATTAACAACATTGTGACTTGCGTAAACGATTAAGTGTGATTCACAATAGGTAAACGTTAAATCGGAATATACAGTGGGATCTTTTAAAGCTTATCTGATTGAAATTGGAGTCGAATCGTCGCAAGAAAGCAATACTTAAGAATGGAACGTGAACCTCTTTATATTTTACAACGTCATGGTCCTATAACAATTCTATCAATGGATTTATTTATTTTCTGCAAAAAAATATACCTGCTTACATCCTAAACAAATATACTTAAATACATTTATGTGCCTACATAAAATTTGATCCATCAACTTCAACCGTGTAATCTCACTTCCCACGCAACACAACCTCCCCTAACGACCCATATCTTTGTAAAGACGGTTACAGCTGTTGACACACTGACCTAGGGCGCTGCTCTGGTTGCGAACATCAAAATACGCTACTGTTACTTAGTAGAAGAATTACTGGAGTATGAGAAAATGATCTCACACTGATTTGGTATGGTTGATTTAAGAGGCATATCAATAGATGTTCCTTAATCAATCATATCAAATCAGTGTGCAATTTAGAACAAGAGCCTAAACTTTCAGTCTACATAATAGTTACATCTCCTAATAATTTTAAAGCTCTTTTTCAAATATTACTTACTATGTAAGTACCTCTAACCAATACATTTTTAGGGAATAAAATAAATGCCAAAAAATTATGGACCTTCCTTTCAGGCAGAAAACTGCAGCCGGCAGTTGTAAGTCTCATTTCTTCAATCCTTTTTCTAGTCCCTTTTCATTTGTCACGTTCAAAACTGGATTACATCCAACAGGTTATGCGTGACCTCAAACGTGGCTCTGGCTAAATGTCGAGCGATGTCCGTATTCGCGTTCAGCAGAGACATTCGCCCGAGGCTGGACTGCGTGCAAGAAGCTTCCGAAGCGGATTGCCTTAAGAGCGTACGTAAGACATACATTTGAGTACACTTATAATGGTGTAGGGGGTAAATTGTATTGGATTTTATTCCAATAGCCGCTATGGGACCATGGGATGGGTATTATTGAGGGTATGAAAGAGGGAGTGAAAAAAATTTTTAGGTGCTCATATTTATTCGAATGTTACACAACGAACCAAGAATGTGGGCAGACCAGACCAGGAAATTTTACATTCTTTTTTTTGTTTATCTCAGATACTAGAAATGTAAATTTTGATCATAACGATGAAGATTTCAATCTGTTTGTACTACAAAATTTTCTAAAGGCACAGGTACTAAACAAACTTCGAATACAGGTACAAGACAACGGTTCGGACTTGGCAAGTGTAGATGATATCAATGTGGCAGCCGCCGCTAAGAAATACAACCTACACGCAGTGTTCCACGAAGTGTATGGAGACGCTAAAAAACCTAACTACGCCGTAGCAGTGGTTAAGAAAGGCGTTCAGTACACCAAGATGGATGACTTGAGGGGTAAAAGGTGAGAATTCATTCTACGAAGCGGGGGAGGTTACCATAGACAGTGATATCGAATACGTATTCTTAACTCAAAAATGGTATTTTTTTGGCCATTTTCTATTGTATCTCGATCCAACGCGATTCTGCCAATCTCCATGTATATAACTTATTTGAGTAAAGAAGTATGAAAACAGAATGCCAGTGTTAGCATACCCGTCTAGACATACCTTTACACAAATTAGCCTGGATTTGGCTTTTAGCTTTGCAAGGCGTAATAAATACCCCAGTGTCTTACCCTTATGGGTATTTTGCCATAAGCTTTATATAAAACTTAGGATTGTGTGTAGCATTTTTCTTAGTGTATATGTGTAAACATGATGTTATTTTAGTGTTTTTGGGTATTTGTCTGCTTTTTTTTATTACATTATAGGCAAGTATTTGATCTCGATCTCACCTGATGGTAAGTGACGATGAGATCTACGATGGAGCATACTTGCCTAGGTAGGAAGGCGGCAGTAGATAGAGACGCTACATGCACTAGGCACACGGCAGCACCGAACATCATGCCGGAACACGGCTAGGCCGCTTGGCGACATGGCTTTGTTCAGTGGGTGGTGACTAGCCACGGCCGAAGCCTACCACCAGTAGAGTTGTCACCTGGTTGGCACCACCCAGGGTCACGTGTAGGGTATCTCGAGGGTACTTAATTCTCCTACGGACGAAGGTGACTCGACCCCAAAAGTTTACCCCCTGCTGTAAAAGTTTACCCCCCTTCCTCAAAAATTGGCAGTAATAAATCCGCACAGAAACTATTGCAACTTTTAACAACTCCAATGTTAGATACTTAATGGAAAACTCAAATTAACTGTCAAAATTGACACAACAATAGAAGGTTCAATGGAATCCCATATTTAACAAGCCTAAAAAAAATCCTTCGATTTTATCATCCAATACCTAACTTAATCAAAACTATACCCAACAATATTACATGTACCTATTCGGCTACTTCGAACAGAGCACCATTTCAACGATAGCCAGATCGGTAAAGCGCTCGCTTCTTGTACAGTCGGGTAAAACAAAATGTAGTGTTCAGGTTTACTCCCCGGCTTGCACCTCTAGGATATCACAATTTCCTGTGTAAATATAATAACTTTCACTCGTACGATGAAGGCGAATGTCGTGAGAAAACTTGCACGACTTTCCAACGTCGGGTGAAAATTACCAAACCGCATTTTCTATTAGAAAAAAAAAATAGTAAGCAATTCTCATTCAATTTATGTGTAACTATATCATATAAGAAGACCTCAGTCCTGTTATTAAAGCACTAACCGATTTGATTCTACGCTTTACAATTCGCAGTTTTACGAGAGAAGTTTTAATAGAGGTTTCCATTTGACTCGTAGTAACTGTTTGAATGCTTTATGGATCTATAGAGACTGAAGTTGTCGTTAAAATCAAAGGGTTATATAACTTGAAGTTCTTGGGAACTACGATTGTGGGTTGGATGACTCATTTGGGACTTCGTATTCATGAAGTAGAGACCTTAGAAATATAATCAAGTATATCTTACGGCCTGGCCACGGGACATTCGCTATAGCGAAAAATCGCGCGGCGCGATACGGCGGCGCGTCTTGCGATTGAAACAAACGTATAGAAATGTACTGAGCAAGCCACGGGGCGCGGCGAACGCCAGCGCGGCCGGCGGCTTGTACCGGGCGAATCGCGCGGGCGGCGGACAGCGCGGCCGGCGGGTGAAACAAATACATGAATCAGTACGGCGCAGGCCACGGCGTCGGGCGATATTCGCGGCGACACGGCAGCGATTAAATTTGTTTAGTCGTTTTCGCCGCGAATTATGAACACGGAGCTGTTTATTGCCGAAATATTAGCCAGGCCGCCTATTTGGAAGTCTGGCCACCCACATCATAAATATAAGCATGTAGAGAAGATATTGTGGGAAGAAATTAAAAAAAAAATCCCAGGTTCTGAAGGCAGATTTTTTTTATTTATAGGTACAAATAATTAGTTAGTAGGTTACAAAGTAGTCTTTAAAATTATTTCTTAAATTTTTTTCTGTGTACATTCTGTATTTCTCATACTTCTTGTGGAATTCTTCATCTATACCTCGATTCCTATTCAAATCAATTCAAATGTAATAAAAAAAAACATGTACTCCACAATCTCTTCCAAATGTGATGTCTTGAACAAAAATACTATTAATAGCAATATCGAGATAACTTTGATAGCAACATTTCGCTCTCGGACGTCCTTACTGATCGCGGCGGCGATCGCGACTGCCGCCGTGCCCCGTGGCCTGCAAAAGATGCCGCGCGAATTGCTGCCCCGCCACTCGCACTCGCCGTATCGCGCCGCGCGATTTTTCGCTATGGCGATTGTCCCGTGGCCAGGCCGTTAGATCTTAGAAATATATAGTAGATCTTGGGCTGTTTTAATTGAACCGCAGTTTGGGAAACTATCGAGATAAAAAATTTATCCCGTAAATTTATTTTCCCGGAATTCTCTGGAAATAATGATGTACTTACGGTATAAATGGTAAATGACCGTAGAATCCTATGGTAGAGTATTCAAATAAATTTACACAGTTTTTAAATAAATTTACAAAGTTTTCAAGTATTAATTCAAATGCAAAATTATGTTGTTACCGCCAGGTCTTGCCACAATTCCTACGGCACCTTCAGCGGCCTGACAGCTCCACTTTACTATCTGATCAACAAGAACCTAATCAATCACGACCACGTGAGTATCTGCTGAAGACTTATATAATAATAATGGATGCAATTGGGGTCCTATTTAAACTAAACTAAAAATATTTTAATGGTGAAAAACTACTTCGTCGTCAGCTCCTAGCGGCCACTGCAGGCCATATTAAAACAAACCTAGTTACTACTAAGTACCTAGGTACCTAGTATGTGTAAAGCAGATAATATGTAATCGTACTTCCTAATAAGAAGGTTGGAGACATTTTTATGACATCAGTTAGAGCCGTTGGAGATTTGTTGATCCGGGGCTAAAAAGATAAAAGCCGAAAATTCTTTATTCAACTAGGACCTATAAAACTTTTTCAGACGTCGTTCATGGAGGCCGAAGGACCCCTTAAGGTGGAAGCTCAGGGTCAGGGCGCGAAATTCAAAAAGTCAATGGTTTTTATTTTTTTACGAAAAATTTGGACATCTTTGCGATGTAATTTAGTGTTTTGCGATATTAACATTCTGCATTGGATGTCTCGATGTATTAAGTTTGCTTAAAACAATACCTAAAGCGATACAACACCATAAAGTTTGTAAAAGTAGCGGTTTTTACAAACCTTATGGTATTGTATCGGATTAGGTACTTTTTTAAGCAAACTTAATACATCGAAACATCCAATGCAGAATGTTAATATCGCAAAAAACTAAATTACATTGTAAAGATGTCCAAATTTTTCGTAAAAAAATAAAAACCATTGACATTTTGAATTTCGCGCCCTGACCCTGAGCTTCCCCCTTAAGCTTGGGGGCCTCATGGTACCGACTAACCCTGCGACAGCTACGCCACTATATGTTTCAATAAAGTTCTTATATTTTTTTAAATTTCGTAGTGTGTCAAGAACTTTGCTGATTTCTTCTCCGGCGGTTCATGTTTGCCAGGCGTTGACAAACCAGAGAATAACCCACGAGGTATGTATTGTTTAGGTACCTAGTTTTTATGGTTAAGACAACCAATTATAAAAAAACAAATTTAACGGATTTTTATCACGTAAAAACATAAAATAAAAGCGATAAAATCCGTTAAAATTAGTTTTATTTCCATTTTATTTTGTTACTAAAATGTTTAAATATTGTTTCTGATTCTGTCTATTCTATGACTTTATTTTTTGTACGTGCCCGATGTGCCCATATGTTATATGGCCACGAAGTAACTTTTTGTGTGCCCAGATTCCTTACTAAAATACACATCAGTCTTCATAGTGCATTGTTTTCAGGCGATGACGTATCCAAGCTGAAAAAACAATGTTCGGCCGACAGCACTCCGCTGAACTGTCTACAGGAAGACCGTGCTGACGTAGCATTTGTGTCAAGTATGTCTACTTTGTGTTCTTATCATAAATTTAGCAACCAAGAAACTAAAAAAAAAGAGTATACCTACTCGAGTTTCAAGGGTACAATCAGAATATTTTTTATTCACGTAAACCATCAGTCATTACAGTAGGTATTTATGAATCTTAAAAAAAATACACAAAACGATTTGGTAAGATCCCACCAGACTTCAGACTGCCGTTTCTATAAAGAAAAAGTAGCAAGAAACACTACGGTTGTACATTAACAGAATGTTGTACATTATTATGGGTCTGTGAGAATTCAATGGTAGGTCAACTTCAGCTCCTACATAAAATTTCATAGCAAATAAATAAATATCGCCATACGAACACACCAACTATACGGTCCCACATTAAGCAACGCTTGTTTTATGGGTAACGTACAATGGACTGAGGGCGAACTCAGTATATAATACCTATATACATATTAAACATCCATGACTCGGGTACAAACATTCGTGCCCATCACACAAAGCTTGTCCCTACCAGGATTCAAACCCGGGACCCTCGGCGCACAAAGCAGAGTCACTACCAACTGCGCTAATCAGGCCGTCGAATAAAAAATAATATTAATAGCGTGCCTTATATTTACAGGTGCAGATCTCATCAACTACGACTCCTCGAAATACGAACTCCTCTGCCTAAACCGTGAAGCCGGTGGTCGGGATTCGTTATCCAATAACGCCACTTGTAACATCGTCATGGCGCCCTCCAGGACTTGGCTGGCGGCCAAGGACTTCATGTCTGATGTGTCTATAGCCCACACCCCACTAAGTCTAGCCCAGCTCTTGGATAACAGGAGCGACCTGTTCAACATCTATGGAGAGTTCTTGAAGAATAATAATGTTATTTTCAATGTAAGTGCACAGTTCCTTAAGGGGGGTATAACATGATGTAGTAAGTAGGCGGTCCCTTAAAAGCTTACCTTGACGCCTAGTCTCAATAGAATAAGGCCAAAAAAAAAGAAAAAAGCTTACCTACCCAGTTAATTAAATTAAAAAAAAAACAGCACAAACTATAGCGTAAAAATATTTTTTATTTCTAATGCGACTGAGACCACAATACTTAAATCCTGGGCTTTCGAATGTTTTTTTTTTATTATCATATATCTTTATAATTTGGTCTATCCATTCGAGAGCTTCGATACCAAGTACAATCAACTGTTCCAGTACCACCCTTATTTGATCGATGTGATAAGAAAGTCACTCGTACATCCTACCGATATGCATGTATAGTTTATATAAATTATTATAATGTTGTTTCAGAACGCAGCCAAAGGTCTGGCTAGGACGGAGAAGCTAGACTTCGAGAAGTTCAAACAAATTCATGACGTCATATCTTCTTGTGGAGTCGCCTAATTATTTAAAAAAAAATATGTATACTTTCTCATGTGCTTAAGTTTATAAGTTAATCCATATTAATATTAATATCTCTAATATTAATATTAATATCATCCATATTAATATCATGTAAGGCCTTTTAATTTTAATAATAAAGGTGTCACGGGCTCCCCTTTAAGCAAGAGGGATTGCTACTTTAGATGCCTTTCAAAATATGATAAACAAAAGAAAAAGGTCACCAAAACAAGTCTGATTCCAAAACATTTATTACATCACTTATGAGAACAAATAAATTATATCCAACAATATATTTCAACTTATTTTCCTTAATACTTTTATAATGCCGCTAAGATGAGTGTGAGCGCTGTCGCTACTGCCAACATGGTGTAGCCAGAACTATAAACTTGCTTGATGGTTAGGCCTTTAGCAGTATCCCAGTATAAATGTCGTATACCGTTCGCAAAGTGGTAGCCGAGTGGAGCAGCAATTATTGCCTTTGCTAGAAAGAGTGTTGCTGGTGATAGATTGAGTCCCTCGATCATGGTTACATAATGGGAGATGTCGTGTGGCAGCACTAGAGCCCCAATGCCTAATGCACTGATGTAACCCGAGAGCATCATACCTAAAAAAAAAAAAGTTGTCAATGACAGGCATATATTGGTATTACAAACCAATTGTATTCTGAAAAATTGTTGTTTAACATAATTGCAAATGTATTCTATTATTGTACAAATAATATCTATCAACACTCCCTGCCTCACAATAATGGAATCTATTGCTAAGAGCCTAGAATCAATTTTATTCAGGTCTGTAGCAGCATTGTAGCAAAATAGTTATAGCTATGTAATCATAAGACGGCTGATGCTGTGCACTCTACAGCAAGCAGTCATCTCTATGTGCACCGGTTAACTAAAAGAATACTTTTTCTAAACTTATTTTTAACAATGATAATCACTTACTAATTTGTGAAGGCAATGTCATGCAAGCCATAGATAGCCTAAGCCATTATTAAAAGAAATGGTAAAGTCTACCAATGCACTCAACATATATAAACTGTGCACATTACATTTTATTCCTTTCACCTTTCTGTTACAGAAAATAAAAAATGTCAATAAGTTGCTTGCCCAATTTTTAGCACTGCATAAAAACATATAAATACTTAAACCAGTTTTGTAATTGAATGCAACTACTGTTAGTAACTATTCTATTTTTTTATACTATTGTTCTTCTTCTTCTTTCTTTACGAAATGAGATGCGATGAAATAAAATGGATATGAATATGGCCTCACCCGCAACTTAGCGGGTATTTTGCACAATGTCAAGTAATTAATAGCAATAAAACTTTCAATAAATACACATTATAAATAAAATAATGGATGTGACATGATGAAATGAAAATGGCGTGTCCTCTATACTATTGTTAAATGGTGATATGTCTTAATAATAAGAAAAACATCATAAAATCCATTAAAAACTCATTATAATTTACCTGCTGCTCGGTGAGTAATTGACAGCATGCTGGTCAACTGTGGGGAGTAGATGGTGAGATGAGGCGACAGTGGACGATTAAGGCGGGAATTCCTATTATCATGATGTTCCACCTTAGGTTCTTCGAATTTCTTATACACTATTTTCGGAACTCCAGCGGCGGCCGAGGCATAGTTGGCGGTACTTAGCGACACAGGAAACCTGTTTATCGCAGCCAACACTGGCCTGCCACTCAATCTAAAAAAAACATCAGATTTAAAAAAAAACATAGCCAATAGTATGGAAACATTCTAAAACCGATTACATAATTTTGTCAACATACCTGCTGCAGCTGAAGAGAGCCATATTTTCTTCGCTATAAATTGTTTAATTCGTTCGTAGGCTTCTGTAACATACACGAGTTAATCAGATTGTTGTAACAAAACCAAAGAAAACTAATATTACAGAAATAAAAACAAAATATCTCACCACTGAGTCTGACTCTGACGAATTATTGACATTTGTTTGACACACAGAAACTTTTTTTACTTGCTGTCTTCTTCTTGTTTTTCTTTCACTCGATGGCTTTGACTGATCTTTAATAATTTTCTTAGGTAGAGTAAGGATAATATATTTTTAATATTCACTTGATTAACACTACATACATACATACTCTAACGTAAATATTTATTTGATAGATCCTGCATTCATAATTTGCAGCAGAGCTCTCAAATACATTCCGTGAAATGAAACGTAATTGTCAGTCTTTCAAACATGACTGACAGACAATAGACGCCAGACGGTGTATTTTTCTGTTTTCTTGCGCAAGCGGTTTCTTTCTATCTGCAAAAGCTTGCTCACAGTAATGTAAATGCTTCGTTTATTAGTTTTAACAGCTGTGACAAATGTCGTTCGGTTCAACGGCAGCGCAGTAGCCTTAAATATGTCTGTTAAAGCCGTGGATTTCGAAGTATTTGGCCGGGTGCAAGGTGTCTTTTTTCGCAAGGTGCGTAAACCTAATTTCTAGCCAATTAAACGTAGCATTGTTAATTAATAGTCCAAATACACCGAAGTTGGTACTGCGTTCCGCATTTTATGATATACTTAAATCGGGATGCTGACCATGTCCTGTTTGAGCAGCGTTTTAAAACATTATAAATAACGCGGCACGTATGTTGCTGGGGACGTATTGCGAACTCTTATTATCAGGTAATTCACTTCCCGGCCTTAAACTTGGCACTTCACACACTTGCCACGCTCCGTATCATGCTAACAACAAATGCTCCCGCTAGATGTATTTGTCCCAGTTTGTACCTAATTGTAATTTAGACTGACAATGTTTGGAAACAAATCAGTATTTTTTATTAGGGGAAGTAAGTATGCAATTATTAATTAAAATAAAAAAATGCCAGCATTTGTAATATGCCACCTAAACACTTGTCTGTCGGTGCAGGGTCTATGTTTGAAATGCTATGCATGGCATACTAAACTCAATGCTTATGAGGATTATACCTCCTGAGGATTATACCTTATTTACCTTGATCAAGCAGACTATTTTTCTCTTCTTCCTTCTTATCTTCATGTCTGGCAATATTATGCTATATTCATTTACAAAAGTAATTTGTAAATGTGGGAACCATGTAGCTATTAATTTCTAATGATACATATACTTGAGTTAGTACTTTTTGACCAGCAACTCAGCCTTTACATACCCATACATAACAATGTACTGCTCAAAAATGTTTTAATAACCTTTTTAAAAAGGGTAACCATAGAGTTTCTTGCCTATTCTTCTCCATAGGAATAGCATTCCTAACAAGTGGCAAAGTTGTAGCGTAGCTTTTTGTAACAATTTTGACGATAAATAAGTACTGTACTTTTACATGAATAAAAAATATTGTGATTCTGATTGAGGTTTTTCTTCATAGACATTTTAAAATTGTCTTTGTGACACAAATGTTGTCAAAAGCAACTAGTTTGTACAAATTCTACGTAAAAAAACATTGAGGACAATAACAAGATTTTTATGGTTATAAAGCAATAATCTGCTACTACTAAAACGGGCTGCTTTAACAGCAAAGAATCAGGTGCCACTGAGAACAGATTAACTGTGAAAGCTATGGACTTTGAAGTATTTGGCATTGTTCAGGGTGTATATTTTCGCGCGGTATGTAAGTCCACAGTGTAAAGAGTAGGTATTCAGTAGTTCCCTGTTCTTAATATTTGCCTGTCGGTCTCCTTCTTTATCTTCCGCAGCAGCATCTTTATGTATTGCCAGAGTTTTCATTCTACCACCACAGCCTCTGCTTGTATGACCCATGTGTCATAATTATCTTTCGTGAGGGGGTGGTTGTTTGTACTCGACATTTATCTAGGTTTATTTACGCTCTGCTATCATGTTATGTTTGGAAATGTGTAGTCGAGATATTTATCAAAGTAGTTGCTTTATCTTCAGTGTCTGACACTCGATTCAATAAAATATGACAAAACCCTATTTGAACAACAGTGTCAGTGAAAATAAATAATAAAATTGCAGAATTCTCGTTCCAGTATTCACTTCCGTGTAGATTTGGCTTTAGGGAAGCTTTACCAGTCCGAAACCTGGCAGATTAGTTACGCTTTAATACCCATAAGGAATGACTCTGACTGAATTTACACGTGCCCGCGAAAGTCGTACGAGCGAAATAACTGGTGCGCCAAAAACTATCCGTTTTATTTATTTTTCTGAATGTTTTTTGCTTATTACATTTCCCTTACCCAGTGTACAAAGCAACAAGCTGAAAAACTCGGCCTTCGAGGTTGGTGCAAGAATACTTCGGAAGGAACTGTCCTAGGACACATGCAAGGACCGTCTGACAAAGTGGAATCCATGTAAGTTCCAATTTCCTTGTTACCCATGTGTGAATCAAAATGAAATTACTAACTTATTTTGTATGAGTAGTCATTGTTAATTTTTATCTCTACAACCGGATCGGAACGCATCTTCAACTGAGAAGATCCAGCAAAAAGCTTAGCGGGTTTGTCCTTTTTAAATCGACAATTTATAATATGACATAAAATGCATAAAGTCAAACTTACTAATTTTCTCATAGTCATGACGTCATTCTAAGCGTACTGAAAAGACCTAGGACACGGTGATAAATTACCAATTGAAACCAAATTGGTTTGTGATTTACTCTAAAAAATCATTCCTCTATCCGAAGTCAGCGCGATTTATGTCTTGAATCACACAAAACTGATTTAAAGAATACATCCAAGATGTTTCATTGCGATTCTTAGTAAGCAAATTAGAAAACTCCCGCAACTTCGTAATTACATTTCCCTTTTTAATTTTCCCTAGATTCCGTGTTTTGAGCTGGGACTAAATTAATGGAGAAAAAAAGTTGCGTGTCGGCCCCTGGCTTTTTTGTTTCCACTTAATTAGGAACACCTGCTTACTTTTTCACAGTCTAATTAATATGCTGCCTCCCTAGTTAATGATTGCTCTTTGGATGTTTGCCACAAAAGTCTATTATTTTTTTTTTATCTATTTAAAATTTGGTGTGGTCAGATTAGCTTCAGATTGTGGCAGTGGTACGTTTGTGATTTTCCCCGATACTAAGTCTTAAATTATTTCACAACCATCCAGATATTTCATTGAGTTTATACAGTCCTCACACATTGGCTTCATTTTGGGTTTGCTTATTCACTAAGTATCTCCCCCACATTATCTTCTTTCCAGGATGCATTGGCTGAAGACAACCGGGAGTCCCAGCAGCCAAATAGACAAAGCAGAATTTAGAAACGAAAAAGATATTGCAGATTACACTTTTGATAATTTTGTCATCCTCAAAGACTAGACTTGTGCTTGAAAATCTCACTTATGTTAGCTATTTATTGTTTGAATTAACGCCATGTGATAATTATGTGTAAACGCCGTTACAATATTAAATTTTAATATACGCCTAGTATTAACTTCAAAGGGTTTATTTATTTTGGCTTTGTCGTCTAAATCAAAAGAAATACTTAGGTTCATTAAAACTTTTCACGAGTGTCTTTACGTTAATTTGTTTAAAGATTCTAATAGCAGATTGGTCGAAAAAAGCTGGAATTTTTAATTACATTTTGCCCTCATGTCAACCCCTAACTCGTAAATATGCACAAACAAGAAGCTCGTCTCTAATAAAAGGGTATCTAATCTTGTAATGAGTAAAAACTCTCGGCTCCAGCTCAGTCCCATTTTATTGGATGCTAATGCCACTAAAAAATCTAATCTCGGGATGGACGAAATTGCGAATCTTGGACGTGAATATTATCGCTCAAATTAAATATTCACTATACTTATTTCAATGCATTTGAATGCATGTAATATATAGACCTTTCTAATTTGACACTCGATATTGACTCGCTGAAATAACTTGCAGCCCGAGGGAAGCCACAGGTTGCTTGTTTTATAGTTTAACAAGAATTATTGTTTGATTGCTTTTCAATGTCACTTGTAGCACAAACGAAATTGAAATATTTCCATCCACAGCACGCACGCCCTCGGGAGGTCGGCTCATAATTTTATTAGCGAGCCGAAAAATGTGGACAAAATATTAAATATGTGTCGGACGTTCGGCGGCGAAAAAGTTGCTCTGAAAATATCCACCTCGGGACGCATCCCATTAACACTTAAAAGACTTTCAAGGTACTCGCTGAATTTTGCGCGTAACATTTCCATTTAGAAATTGACACTGGCACGCTCCCGTACGTGTCGAAATTTTATAATCCCATTTATTAGACTCGTAAAGGAAAAGCTGCGGATGTTACGTTCCGACGAATCAAACAATAATATGCCATCTGTTAGCTAACAATAGAATAGACGTCGACCTTGAAGGCTTTTACGGAGGAGTTTTCCCTCTAAAGGGTAGGAAATAATTACGTTCGAGTCAGTAACCCGGGCGTGCGTTATTGATGGGCTCGCGCGGCGGCGGCGCTGAGACGCGCGGTAAGTGGGTCAGCAGGGAGGAGCGAGTGACGCGCAGCCGCTCCGCCACTGCGCCCTCAACCCTCAGCCATGGCGGACGCGCCGCCCGAGGTCCTCGAGCTCAACGTGGGCGGCGTGCACTACGCCACGACACGCGACACGCTACTCCGCGAACCCGACTCGCTGCCCGCCGCCGCGCTGCAAGACTCCGACCATCCGCGCGACGCTCGCGGACGAATCTTCTTCGATCGCGATGGTGTATTGTTCCGTTATGTTTTGGATTATCTCCGAGACGGCGGGCTCGTCCTTCCGGAGTGTTTCAGGGAGCACAAACGTTTGGCGCGCGAAGCGAAACATTACAGACTGGCGGGACTAGAGACCGCGGTTCGAGATGCGGATCCACGTCCGCCTAATCGCGAGAAAGGATGCATCACCGTCGGCTACCGTGGCAGCTTTGCGTTCGGCCGCGACGGACTTGCGGACGTGAAATTCCGCAAGTTGTCGCGTATTCTCGTCTGCGGTAAGGTGAATTTGTGCCGGGACGTGTTCGGGGAGACCCTCAACGAGTCCAGAGATCCGGATCACGGCATGGCGGACAGGTACACGTCTCGGTTTTTCTTGAAGCATTCCTTCATCGAACAGGCGTTTGATATGTTGCAAGAGAACGGGTTCAAGCTGACCGCGAGCTGTGGCAGCGGCACAGCCGGCGGGGCGGCCGAGTTGAAGCCGGGGGTGGACTCCGAGGAGAATCGCTGGAACCACTACAACGAATTTGTTTTCGTGCGCGAATAGTTTCAACGTTCATTATGAATGTGACAACCACATGATCAACCTTTCAGATTGTGAAGAATAATTTGTAAGAGAGATGACGTGATGCATTGTCTTTCAAATGCAATTCACGTTAATACAAAGTAACGTAAACTCGCATAAGTTGTTCGCAATATTTGCGTAACTGTTCGGGCTTGGAATCTATTTCTTAATTAAGTATCTATCTACTTACTAAATTGCGTTCAGTAAATCCATCATCTGATCGACACGCCACACGATCGTTGTTGTAAAGCCGTGTGGCAACCTAGTTTAATTATTATGTAGAAAATTAACACATATTGTAATCCTAAAGTAATGATAGGTAGTGTTTAGTGTAAAAATATGAAGTATATTAGTTTAGTTAAATATCTCCCTAGGACAAATTTTCTGTACCTACGTGTATAAGCTATTTTTGTTATAATCTATTAACTTACATGGACAAATCTTTAACAATGTAGGCATTTTGGACCACGAGGGCCATTCATTTTAATTGTATGAAATATGATATGCCAAATTGTTCTATAAATGTATAACTGTTAATACTGTTTTGGATTTATATTTTTTTATCTATTCAGAAGGGTGTGATGACTACATTATTTTCCATTTCACATTGTAGATGTAAGAGAAATATAATGAAAATCCAATAAGTGTAACTATGAAAAGCTGAGCGCGTGTGAAATGTACCTTAAACAAACGAATAGTGTATAATTTTAGAAGCTGTATATCTCGCGGTAATATAGCTTATATACAACACTGTGCAGTGTACGGAATCTTGAAACTTTTATGTAACAAGTTAAAGTCGCAATTACCACTTGGGAAGTATCAGAGCTGTTCAGAAACTCGAAGGGAAAATATTGTCGCACCCCCGGACCAAGTTTGCGTCGTTAGCATACGAATTTATTCAAATACCTATTACCTGCTGGATTATATTTTTCAATCTTCTGGTTATTTTTTCGTGTTACGACGTTGTTGCTATTTCGTATGTAAGCCATTGCAGCCATATCATTAGACTACCTAGATATTTTAAGCTTGTACACCTTCAGTGTTATCTTCCCGCTTATATTTTATGTGTGTAGGAAGCAGAATTCGTTAGCCAATTACCTCAGTATAAGTGAATAAATAAGGTTAAAATTGCGATTGGTTAGTGTGTATGTAGATTAGGTACATTTGTTCAATAGCGATGGATGACATACTTATCATACTATGTTGAGATATTATAAGTTGTTGCTTATATGCTTAAATTTGTAAATAGGTGCAGTCAGCGTCAGGCAGAAGTTGCTGATCGTGTTTTAGAACATTGATGAAGTCTTATTTTATTTATCCAAAGTAATTTCTCACGCGAGCATAATAGATTTATTTAATATATTATTTAATAGATAAATTCGTAAGTACCTACTGTTTAATTTGTACTCATGCAATCATCAATATAATGATGCAGTCACATTTTTTTATTGACGACCTTCTACCTATAAAATCTTTAAGTTATATTTTGTATTATAATAACTATCAATTGCTATTTCACAGAAACTAGTCATTATTTAACAGGACTTAAACTTATTTTTGCTTTGGTACTTATAATCATCAAATTTATAGCATGCACGTATTTGATGAAAGGGATCAGCAGAAAAAAGAATAACAAATTGATTAAGAGTAAGTAGGTAGCCAATTACTGACCGTGCAAATAATTAGTGTCAGAGTAAAATTCCGATTTTATGTTAAAAAAAAACCTACTTACTGCTGTATGTACTTACCTACTTATTGTTTTTAGTTTAAGATTATAAAGTTAATACTAAGTAAAAACCTGTTGAGTATATTTTTAATCTCGTCGTTAACCACTTGTCTGTACGATAAACGGCGTTGCCCCTGCGCTGGATATCTGTCGTAGAATTATAAAAAAAATTGTCTTGGGAATAAATTTAGTTAAAAAAGTTTTTTGTTGTATCTATCTGAAATGTTGCCAGTTTCTGCACAGACTTGTTTATAAGTTCAGACATAACGTAGCCACTGGGAGAGTGAGGCCACTTTTTCAATGCATTTATAGTGTTAAATATTACTAAATACAATGCGAACCAGTAGCGTTTGGCCATTTTTTTAATCCCACTAATATTATAAATGTGAAAGTTTGTATAGATGGACGTTTCTTACTCAATCACGCCAGAACAGCTGAACGGATCTGGATGAAATTTGACATAGAAATATATTATAGTCTGGAATAGCACATAGGCTACTTTTTATCCCGGTAAAATGTAAGCGCGGGTAACACCGCGGGGTGTCTAATAAATTGATTTATTTCTTTGGGAATGTTATCTTTATAACGTACTGTTGACCGTGTTAAAATATTATATATGTATAGATGCCTAGTTGGGCACTACTATTACTTACCTACCTACTCCTACATTTGCTAATTGAGGTGTACATGCCCTAACTTGGGCCTTTAGACGGTAATTTATTAAGCTACCTAAGTCAACAGGGACGGCTTACTTCGTATTCCATCGAAAGTGGAACATTAGTTTTCCCAGCACACAACCCATGTCACGCAAAGCTGAAGGTGATTAGTGGATATATTCTGTTATTATATTAGGTACCTATTCCTACCGGGCAATATAACGTTTAAGGTACTTACGCGACCGTTAAGTTCGATAACAGACGTGATAGTGTATATTAGGTGTAACAATAATAGTGTAAAATGTTTTCCCCAACCGGGATTCGAAGCCGGGACCCCTGGTACAAAAAGCAGAGTCACTTCCAATAGTGCCAATCTAGTCGTCAAAACCCTAATTATAAACATTGAATCATTATATTATCTAAAAAATCATAAAAAAAAAATTTCGTCATCGGATAAAATTAACTTAATTCTGTGCAGTTCATCGGTCACAAATACTTTGATCATTAATGCTAGGTACCGACCTGTAAACTGTGGTTTAGATATACCTATAGGCAGGTAAGTTAAGATTATTAGCAACAAGCTTTTGACCTAAAGGTTCTACTCGGCCCACTGAGCGTGTTAACTCCGATCCAGTTAGCAATTATATACATTCTTTAGGAATAGGTATGTAGGTAGTATTGAAGTAGGTAGGTAGGACGGAAAAGGATACAACAAAAATATATTAAGTGTAGTGAAAGCAGTGATAGCCAATTTGGTAGAACGTTTGCCTCAGTAACGAGGATCGCTGGTTCAAACACCGGTTTGCACCTCTGGAATTTCTGGATTTAACGTTCGAATCTCATTTTCAAGCATGATTATCATTTGTTTAACAGTGAAGGAAATCATCGTGAGGAATCCTGAATTTCTGAGAACCTCTCGAAAGACGTGTGAAGTCCGCTAACCCGCACTGGGCCGGCGCGGCGTGGTGGACTATAGCCTAATCGCATTGATGGGAGGCCTGTGCCCTATAGTGGGATATTCAATGGACTGGTATTATTATAGTGTAGGTACCTAGTGTAGGCAACGTGAATAGTAGACCCTGCTATGCTATTCTGAAATGTTCATTTGCGAAATCACTTGTGAATCCGCGGTGATATTAGTTTCGAATCCATCAATTAAATGAGTTCTGTGTAAACTACAGTATACACCACGAGCCACGGAAGACGCAAATGAGAAGAATTACGTCAAGCGAGTATTTTGAAGGTTTTCAAAAGGATTTGGTATCCTGAAAATTCGCGCGCCATACCGTCTGGACTTCTGAATATACCTACCTAACTTGCGAGATGACTCGAGGCTACTTGCATATTTCAAAATTGCTGCTGTTTTTGACGAGGGTCCCGGGTTCGAAGCCCACTGTGTGATGAGAGTAGCGGTCTCTACCTTCGCCTATTGTAGTCTACTCTCCGACACTTGTCTAGTTTAGCGGCTACTTGAGGTAAGTACGTGATTGAAACGATAATGACAAGGTGCCTACTACATATCTAGGTACTTATTCATTATCCTAATTTGAATGTTTTCAGCCTAAAAGGTTCACGTATATGTTGGCGTCATAAAAGCTGAAACTTATATACTATGAACGACGATCAACGACATTACAAGCGAGAGAAAGTCCATAACATCCAAAATCAGTTCACACTATATTCTAGAACATTGTGTGAGCTAAAATATTGTATTTACTTAAAGTTTACCATCAGCTTTTAGTTTTTACGACTTCATTTTATTACCAGTCTAGTCTAGACAGACACTGTAGTTATCAAGTTTTGAACCTTATATTTTAGGTTGTAAGGTTTGAAAAAGGTCAAACTTTATACAAAGGCCTTCGGTCGAATTCCAATAATATTGATGATACATCGGCTTTGAAGATATATTTTTTTGCGCGGCTGAATTCTTTCATGGAGAGTACAGAATTTTCGAATCTTAGCCTAGTCCCTGGAGCCTTCATTTATGTACTGGTACCTAACTAGGTAGTAAATCTTAAAATGTATAGAATGCAGTGGTGTAAGGTACCTACAGAATGCTCATTATGTCACCACGGGGGTAAATGCGACAGACGAGAAATATATATCATATGCCATTTTTTTTTGTATTGAAGTTGGCTCTTAGTCTTAGGCTACTCTTAGTAAGTTTGAAACAGTCGTGAAAACTAAACTATGTCAGAAGGGTTATGCTACACTATGCATCCGAGGTCCAACCGAGTCACACGCGGAATCATCCGTTTTTTGAACTACCACGACCTCAGACCTACGGACAATTATATTGTCAGCTAACGATCAATCTACCAACAAATCTGTTTATTGTTATACGAATGTAATTGGTCATTCCATTATTACACGTAGCTAGTAGAATGCCGAGAGTGCACTCAGTCGCCCAAGGATGCAACCCAGACATAAGTTCTAGATAAGTACGTACCACAGAGGTACGTACCTAACAAAATCTTACTGGGTTCTACGGTCGGTAACTGTATTTGTTATAAACCTATTCGCGAGATATCCAACGGTCAATCAATGTTGTTGGCGTGTTCCTAAATCATTAGGTAAGTATATCTTTCTTCGATCCAAGGTTAACTTGTGGCCGCCTTGTCGAACTTATGCTTTTGGCGGCCCCAATAATGTCCAATCGATTTGCTGTATCTTACGATCATGATGGTTGGGAACAACTCACATAATTCCATTTTTACTTCCATAAGATTGGTGGGCTGAGATGATTAATATCGTAAGTTTCAAGGGAGGTGGAAGAAAGAAAAATTATGGAGCCAATATTAGCCGTGATGTTTCTTGTTATGATACATCATATTTAGGCAAGTACTTTATGGATTTTAATCAAACTTGCAAAAAATAAGCAGTGATAGCCAAGTTGCTAGAACGCTCGCCTCGGTAAAGAGGATCGCAGGTTCAAACCCCGGCTCGCACCTCTGGGATTTCTGAATTTCATGTGCAAAACTCATTATCAACCATGATTATCACTTGCTAAACGGTGAAGGAAAACATTGCGAGGAAACCTGCATGTCTGAGAGAACCACTCAAACAGACGTGTGAAGTCCGCCAACCCGCACTGGGCCAGAGTGGTGGACTATGGCCTAATCCCCCCCACATTGAGGGGAGGCCCGTGCCCAACAGTGGGGCATTAAAAGGGCTGGTATTATTTATTATTATTATAATCAAACTCGGCATGCTGATTACTTATTAACCGGGCTCAATAACCTACCTACCTACCTACAGACTTTTTATCCGGAGAAATGAAGCATGGAACGGTTCCCCGGAATAGTCAAAAAACTCAAGTCCCTACGTAGGTACGAAGTCGCAGGCGCTGGGCGCCTACCTGCTAAACTTAAGTACTTAGATCGTTTATCATGCAAGGTTTGTGCGATTCGAAAACACACAGCACCTCTCTTTGTAAAGCAATATCGTCGGTAGAGGGCACACATTGGTAGACTTGCAAATGAGTCCATTGTAATGCCACTGCACTGCATTGCATCTGATTGGATAAAGCTGCATGCAAATGGAATGGCTAGGCAAATCATTGGTGAATACGATTGAGTAGTCATGGTGCAAGCCACGTAGCTATGTCTACTTTGTAGTTACGTATTATACCGAGTGATACAGAAAGAGTATATTATGATTTGAACCTGTGCCTATTTAGTGTATTGGTAATCATTGTGTGAAGTCAGAATATCGATACCAATGTCAATAAAAAAATTGCTCACAAAATATCAGTTGTTCGTACGTAGGTCATTTTGTTGGGAACGAATGTTTTTTTTTTAAATCAGCTGATGTTTGCAAATACGCTAAAGCAGCGCAGGTTTAATGGCTAGTATACCCTTTCTGATTAATTCCTCTATGATTCGTTATCAGGGGCTCAATTCTGCTAATTTACAAACGCTTCAGTTGAGTGTCGATAGCGTGTCGATTGAATGGTTTTTGACATTTGGTAGTCTACTTTTAGTTTTTTATTAAGACCAGCGGCTTTCCACTGACCAGCCATAGAACTATTTCGTATTGTACTTCAGTCGTGTATCAATATAATTTAGCTAAGTAATGGTATCTACTCGTTATCTGACGTTTCTAGCAGTCGGCACCATTTACACTGAAATGAGACTCCATCAAGAAGACATTAAAGTTTTAGCAGAATAGCCAATCTGTCACAGTCGTAATGGAACCTCAATAGTGTGTCGCTAGAATGGCAATTGTATGTAATTTTATTTAAATTAGTGAATTTGGCCCCTGGTAAGTAAACTCTGATACCGCGTTTCATACTTATGGTATATTCTTAAATTGTATGGGCTATAGTGATTATCTTCAGCGCCATCTATATTTTGAGAAGTGGATATGGGTCGTAATAAAATTTCCAATTTCAGTGAAAGTAATTATTATTCACCGTCCAACTCATAGCAACAAAATAAAAAAGACTCAATAGGTAAGTAAAATTATTAAGGCTACGACACACTTACAAATACCATCATCTTTTTTATACCAATATATTGTACTTTGTATAATTTTCTTAATACACACCTATGTATTAACAAGAATAGTATAAAATATTTTAACCAATGAATCAGTAAGTTATATCGGTCACGTTGATGTATAAAATAATTGTGTAAATGATGTTTGATTTTCTTACAGGGTACAGGGTGTAATTTTAATGACTAATTATTCTATTTACTTCTTTGGGAATGTTATCTTTAACCTACAGTTGGCCCTGTTAAAATATTTTACACTATTATTGTTAAACCTTATATGTAAGTAAGTAGGTACTTCATTATTATTTAGTAATTACACTAATTATATTGACCTAGTTCTTAAATATATTCTGTTTGTAATATTTCAACTCCATTATACTCTCCAGAATGTCGTCCACAGATCTATGTTGGAATTTCTTCAAAGGCATACCAGAGTATTCTTTCTGGTACCATCGTTTAGCCAATTCTTTGATTGTGCTAACATCTATTACTCTGTAGTGTAAATATTGGTCTAATGTTGGCATATACTTTCTAATAAATAGCCGGTCCATGTAAACACTGTTACCGCCCAAGGGACATTTTTTCTCGGGTGCATGGACTCTGATGAAGTCCAGAACTTGTTTTTCCGCTTGTTGTAAAGTAATGTTAGATTTGCGACTAGCCTCCGTTAGACCACTCTGTAATAAAAAAAATGGTAATTACAATACTTACTCAGAAATAGAAGCCTTTTTTTATTTATGTGAAGATAAGCAGTTTCACAAAGAAAATATACAGGCCCAGGCTATGGCCTGTATAGTTTCTTTGTGAAACTATGCCGATTAACAGAAGCATCTTTCCTGGTCCTGGTATACAAGATAACCACAAATAACCACAGATACATGGTATGCCACCCATAACACAAGTAGTGCAGGAACCACACTACAGTTGCTTTTTTAGTGATATTTATTTAATACAATACCAGTAAGCAGTGATAGCCAAGTTGGTAGAATACTTGCCTCGATAACGAGGATTGCAGGTTCAAACTCTGGGATTTCTGGATTTCATATGCAAATCTCATTTTCAACCATGATTATCACTTGCTAAACATTGAAGGAAAACATTGTGAGGAAATCTACAATGGCCTATGGCCTAATCACCCTCGCATAGACGGGAGGGCCGTGCCCAGCAGCGGGTCATTAACAAGGGCTGGTAATATATTATTATTAATACAATACCTCACCATGCTGAGCTATGCACCATTCATTCATATTATTCAAGATACTGTCTGGTTGGTTTATCACAATACTGGGACCAGTGGCGACTACACTCAGGTCGCTATCAGTCACAACGCAAGCTATCTCTAAGATGTGATCATTGTCAATATCGAGGCCAGTCATCTCCAGGTCCACCCACACTATCCTCTTAGCAGCACTTTTGTCCATTTCTAATTGCAGCTTTGGTGAAAAATTGGCCTCTGTAACAAAACAGGATCAGTAATTAATGAGTGGTATTTTTATGATTTATTTAATTGACTCATCATTTTGTTTTACGTAGTAAAAGACTAAGTAATGATAATATAGCCAAATGGACACTACAGTCCCAAACTAAGCAAAGCTTGTCTTAGGCCTCAGCCTCGAATTTAGCGGGCAGCGGGGCGGCGGCAGTGGCGGCGCGGGAGCGGCAGGATCTTATGCGTAAAATCAAATGGACCGGTTCTCGAAAACAGCGGCGCGGGGCGAACAACGAGCGCCGCTCCCGCGCCGCCGCCGCCGCCGCCCCGCTGCCCGCTAAATTCGAGGCTGAGGCCTTAAGGGTACAATGGACTGGGGCCGAACCCAGTAAAGGCCATAGTAATGAAAACTTCGGGTAACGGTTACACTTAATTAGTATAATAAAATTATGTTGTAACTTTTGAGTGTGCAATGTATCGAAAACCACGTGATCACAAAGCAACACAATAAGATACCCGACGCATGTGAGTGATGTGTGCACTCAAGTGTACCTACTTCTAGATCTAAGAGCCTCAGCAGGTTCGATTTCGACCCTGGCTATGAAAATCTAGCAAAAGCTTCAGGTTAGTTGAAGAGGGTAACAGGGACTACCTAACCTACTGGTTATGTGTTTATTGTACAGAACATGACTGTTATATTGAATATATATAAGAGCAAACTACACAGACCGATCGTAAATCATTCCCATGACTATAATATAAATGCTGTGCTAACTCAAAAAGGTTTTTATTACTTACTAATTGTTACTGGTCGCACGGCAATTTTTGTCGAATTTGTTAAACTGTATTTTAAACAATGACGTAATATATTCATGTTTCATATCCACAAATCACAATATCATATATATTCACATGATCTAAAAAAAAGAATAGAATTAATCTTTTGGTGAGGTTATTTAGTTAGTGATGTAGGATAGAGAATCAAGAAATCGATTATTTTTATATATTGTAAGCAACATTTTTTCATGATAGACGATTTTTTACATGACTTTTATGATATACATGGTTTTTTACATGACTTTTATGATATACTTGGTTTTTTACAAGCGGTTAATAACGTGGTCGCCTTTATTTAAGAATTAAATCTAAACGTTAAATAGAACACTGCTTGTAAGTCTTTAATGTCGGATGGAAACAATATTCAATACAGCAACAGTCTTAAAGAACTAAAAATCACTGGATCTTGCTAAAATTAAATGCAATATTAATAAAATATACTTCTTTATGTGACCTTTACCACTTACCACTTATTAATTCGCTAGACAAATGTAATTTCGATTCTTCTTTCAGTCTATATTAACCTACTGCTGGATGTAGGCTTTTCTTTATCGCTATTTAATTTGCGGTCCAATTTGTACTCACACGCCCACATTTCTTATTTTCCACCTAGCTGGTGTTCTGCCTACGTTCTCATCTAATATTATACCGTTAATCTATATTTTTACTTATTTTATTGTTTCAAACTATTTTAATGCTGTAATTCATGCTATTAAATTTGTTTATTAACCTAAATAAATACGAATAATAAATCGATTATCAAATATAATTGAATCCGTACACCACTATCAAAGACATGTCAGCGTTACAGTTTGACACATGCACTGAAGATAATTTTGTTTTGGCAAGCATATGATCATTTCGATCAACGGAGTTCATTTATATGTTTTTTCTTCTTTTTTTTGTTGGCAATCAGCTACAATATAAAACATTGCCATGTTTGCTAGTTTCAAATATAATGTTTCTTCGCTATTTTAAATATTAGTACCCCTGATGATAATCATGATGTTGATGGCAATGATGATAATGAAATGAATACACTACTATTCGTAGCCTATCCCTAGCGGTAAAGCTGTGGATACTTATCAGATATCTTGGGAAATCTCGAAAAGTCAAGCTGTACTGTTTTATTTCAATTTTCTTTACGCGTGCACTCATATTACACATTATATATATAAGAAACACAATTTTCAGATATTACAATAAAATTGATAACTTCACAGTTCAACTTCCCGCCAAAATGTCTGTCACAGGTTCATGAATGGGATCACAGACATAATGGAATAGGCAAGTCAAAATATTATGATACCTGCCAGCCGTTTGTTTCCAAGCTGTTGCCAAGCTTTTTTTTCATTACGAAATGAAATGCGATGAAATAAAATGGATATATGAATATTTATTTAAGTGGAAATTGGAATGAATGGTTATCTGTCTGTCATTCATCTGTCAATCGTGCGTGCTGCTTGGCCATTCATTCGTTCGCCATTCTACTCGATTGTCATGGTGTACTAAAGGTTGATTTTGTTTTTGTTACAATTTTGATAATTTTCAGGACTATAAGCCTCGCGACGACTAAACACAATGAACAGAATACTCGCTAATCGTTGTCGGTGTTTAAAAAAATCAAGTAAGCAAATAAAGTTTCGCAATTAATTTCATAAATAGACATCTTAACCTATAGCGGAATTTGATTGATTACTGTGTACATTTATGACTTCACCGTGAAAATTATATATTTTATGTAATGGCTGTACTTTTGGTGTCACTGTGGTTATTACTAGATACACTCGCAGTTACCGATAAGGTTAAAAATTACATTTATAATTGATTTAATTTCTCTGTGTCATCATTGATCATCACATGGTTGATGCAATGTTTTGAGATAAAAAGAAAATCTAATATTCATCGTAGATAATTATTTTGCAAGTTAAATTGTCTCAAAAGTAAAGGTCTCCTTTAGCTGTGTACACTTCTAAAGTAAATATTATTGTTTCATGTTTATTTACTAGTCCAAAGGACTAGTAAATGTGTGTACTAACAAATCTTATTTCAAATTTGTAAAATCATGATAATAACTATGACAGTATATGTTAATATTAGTCCTCTTTCCTATTTTAGCCTTACTATGGGAGACCAGACAATATCAAAATTTTCCATACATAACACTTTCAAGGTCATTGTCTTATTATACAACTCAGCCTATTGGATTCCAACATGATATTACAAAGAAGCCACTCAATGCAGTATATTGCTACCCACCAATCATCAGGCCCTTCTCAACAAGTAATTATTACTTTGAAAAAGAACCTCTGAAACCATCTTCAAAGGTTGAGGCTACAGTTGAATCCATCAAGAAGGGCATAGAAGAGAAAGAAAAGCTCCCCAAGAAAGAAGAGCCACAGAAGAAGAGTTTGAAGGAGCGTATTATGGATGAATTGAGGCACTACTACCATGGATTCAGGTTGCTGTTTATTGAAATCAGAATTTCAGCATGGTTACTTTTGAATATTTTAAAAGGTGAAACCTTGACACGGAGAGAACACAGGCTGTTAGTCACAACCATTGGTGATCTTTTCAGAATGGTTCCGTTTATTGTATTCTTAGTTGTACCATTTCTGGAGTTTGCTCTGCCGCTATTTATCAAGCTGTTTCCGAACATGCTGCCATCCACTTTTGAGACTGGCAGTCAGAAAGAAGCTAAGCTAAAGCAACATTTGAAGGTCAAGTTGGAAATGGCTAAGTTCTTTCAAGAGACACTGGATCAAATGGCTCCACAAGCCAGCAACAGACATTCAGAGCTTGCTAAAGAGTTCTCATCTTTCTTTAACAAAGTTAGAACAACAGGTGATGTTGCAACCAGTGAAGAAATAATGAAGTTCTCAAAGTTGTTTGAGGATGAAATCACACTGGATTCGTTGCAGCGACCACATTTAGTTGCTCTGTGTAAGGTGTTGAATGTTTCAACAATTGGCACAAGTGCTATGTTAAGGTTTAGTCTAAAGATGAAGCTTCGATCATTGGCAGCTGATGACAAGATGATTGCTAAGGAAGGTGTTGACAGTTTAAATTTCAGTGAACTGCAACAAGCTTGTAGGTCTAGAGGTATGAGGGCATATGGTGTGTCTGAGGATCGCTTGAGGAAAGAATTGAGGAACTGGTTAGATTTGTCTTTAAATGAGAAAGTGCCTCCATCGTTGCTGCTGCTGTCCAGGGCTCTGATGGTGCCAGAGCATGTGCCTACAACTTACAAGCTGAAGGCGACGATCTCAGCATTGCCGGATTATGTGGCCACACAGACAAAGGCTGCTATTGGAGAGAAGGAGGGCAAACTTGACTTCAAGGTTAGTTTACTAAGATACTTCTGATTATAGAATTATTTATGCCTTTTATTCCCTAAAATCTATAGCGATTTTGGGCCACACTTTAAATTCAAGGGTGTTATCTGCAGTGATGATGACTGTTGTGCGACAATGGCGCGAGTGAGACATTTTGTGTACTAGTGGCGTTTTGTCTTACCCTGAAGAAACAAAACAAAGAGCTTATTTGCATTATGGTTATAAATACTATCCACAAGCTATTTGACAAATTTGTAATAGTCCCTACAATTACCATATTTATTTTACATTATTTGTTTCCTGCACCTTCAGGTCAAAGCAGAGGCCATCAAACTTGAAGAACTAAGAATCAAAGAAGAAAAGAAGGAGAGGCAAGAGGCAGAAAGAGAGAAACAGATTCTTGAAGCCATGAAAAAAGACGTACTCAAGGACAAAGCACCAATCATAACCACGGAAACAACGCCTATTCTGGAAGATCCGGCTCCAGTCATAGCTGTAGACACGCCTAAGCCGAAATCAGAGGAAGGTCTGTCTAGTAAAGACATTGAAGTGATTGAAGACGCTTTAGAGAAATTAGGTAAGTGTATTGGCACAGATCCATTATTTTTTTCAATGTAAAAGGAAGTTCAAGTTCATGATATTCTTTCCTAATGCTAATGATGCTTTTGTATTGTTATTTTTTCTTGGAATCATACCTATTTATAGATGCTGTATTTGTGACGTGTTTCTATGTTATAGAAAAAGAAGGTGACGTTTTTGTTAACCATTCCAGGATAGATAATTGCTTGTAACGCATGCTTAAGATATCTGGTGTAAAGGCATTTGCCCTTAAATTATATAATTAAATTAATTCTTTGTGTCCTACATTAAAAAATAATAATTAATAGGTCACGTTTTCCACAGGCCCTCAAGGTTTAACTAATGTGATTAAGTATCTTCTTTCAGCTGAACAGAAAAAGTCGCTACTCCTTGAGAAGGAAAGCATCCAGGAATTGAAGTCAGAACTCTTGGACTACAGCGAGGATGTCATGGAGATGCATGAGATTGTGAAGAATAAACAGGCTGACATTAAACTGACTAAGGGTGCTAGAAGGTACGGCAGGCATAATATCTCTGGCATACCATGTAGAACTCTCATCTAGGTAGATTTTTAGGGCATATAGAGACACATTCACACTTCATATGCAATTCATTATAGTATTTGAAAATACATTTCGACCATGCAGGCAGCCCAAATCATGGGTTACGTAGAATTATATGGACAAGTGTTACGAAGGACTACTTATCCAGCAAATTGCGAAGCATAAATTTTTCAGAGGCAGCCTTCATAACTTCACTAAATAAGCATAATAACAGACGTAGCATTTCAAAGCCTGTATGTAGGTGCAAATAGCTTAAAGGGAGATCAAAGAAATTGCCGATCGTCCTTATCTTGGACAGTCGCAGAAGATGACGGAATAGATCCCTAGGACTTTCTACGTTCCGCGTTTTTATCACTCCAGCGCAAAAAGCAGCCGTTCAGCGATCCATACATTTATCCGTACATAGGAATGAATATTGGGCCCTTTCTGTTTGGGCTGTTATACCTTCACTGAAATATCCAGCTCCAGTCTGTGCCTGAGAGACAGTTCGCGGTGCAACTGGCTTAAGGGCACTTTGATGGAGGAATAGCCTCAGTTTGAGCATTTCAGAGGTGTAGGTATCCGAGAATATTTGGAGGGGACTTTAGAACTATTTTTTTTTATTACATTATAGGCAAGTATTTGATCTCGATCTCACCTGATGGTAAGTAACGATGAGATCTACGATGGAGCATACTCTGAAACCATTTGTAAATCCTTATGTATAACCTCTTTTTAGGTTATACAATGCAGTTAACAACATGATAGACAAACTTGGAGCGGCTCTTGTGGAGCTTGAAAACAAGGAGAGAGCCCTGAAAACCACACTGGAACAGACCAAGACCGAGCCGCAGAAGGCTAAGGAACAGTTGATACAGATTGATGAACTGATGCATTCCATTAAGAGCTTACAGAAAGTGCCAGATGAGGCGAAATTGAAACTGATTCAAGATGTGTTGGGAAGGTTGGACGATGACTTTGATGGGCAATTGAAGATTGATGATGTTTTGAAGGTATTTATACTATTTATAAGTATTGTCAATAGATGTATTCGGTCTATTACTAACACAGGTGTGCTAATAAATTGAAAGCACATAAAACTTCAAAGTCTTTCTCAGATATGCATGTTCCCACATGATGTTTTTCTTCAGTGTACAGCAACTCAGCAAGTGATAATCATGGTTGAAAATTAGATTCTCACATGAAATCCATAAATCCCAGAGCTCGGGATAAAAAGTGCTGCTTTGATTCTTGTTTCTCAGGCGAGCGTTCTAAAAAAGTTGCGTTACTTAATTATTGATTGTTTATTTCAGATGCTAGAGTTTATAGGTAACGAAAACGTGAATCTGTCAGAGAAACAGGTGGCCGAGCTGATCGAGCTGCTCGACAAGGAGGAGATCCTGGAGGTGGAGAGCAAGATACAGAAGGCGCTAGACAAGGCCGCCAGCGCCGCCAAGGAACAGGACAAACCCATCGAATCTGATGGGAAGGTACGACTATTAAAATATTACTAGAAAACTCTACTATCTACCAGTGGTGAAGGTCGAATATTCGCACAAGGAAAGCCAAAAAAAATACATTACCTGTGATTGCTCAAAATACCTTCCCTCATTAATTATATATTATAATAATAATACTAGCACTTTTAATGTCCTACTTTTGGACACGTGCCCCCTATCAATGCGAGGGGGATTAAGCCACGCGGGCCCAGTGCGGGTTGGCGAACTTCACACGTCTTTCGAGGGTAATACCTCGAGATGATTCTCAGACATGCAGGTTTCCTCACGATAGTTTCCTTCACCATGTGATAATGATGGTTGAAAATGAGATGAGTCATCTTATTAACTAATTAAATAAACCTACAAACAAACAAACAGCCAAAACAATTTCACACTACCAATTAGGATAAGTGTACATACTAACAAGTTATTTCATCTTATAGTTATATTTTTCCCGCAACTCAACCTGTGTGAACTATCAGAACTAAAATCCATCAATCAGCTTAATGTGGGTGCACTGTAATGTACCTTTGCACAACCATTTCGGTGATTTTAGGCTTGATGGTAAAAATATCCCTATTGCACTCAGAAAACAGTTAATTTCTTATGTATCCAGGCAAAGGCGCTAAAATGGGTTGCTGCTTTAAATATCTTAACATTTTTGAAAATGTTTCAGGGTTTATTCGACATAATCCGAGAAGCACAAAAGAGGCGAGAAATGAAGAAAGCCAGTGAGAAATTCGATGAAGAGCGTCCAATGCCTAAGAGCGAAGACATCGTCGCCAAGCCAGAGGAGAGCCGTAAACGGCCAGAGAGCCAATGAACGGGGCGCAACCTAGCCAGGGTGTAAATAAAGCGGGTGACGTGGCTTTTTACCGCCTTCCTGCTGGTTTAGACGGCGATAAATTAGCAAAGATGGCGTACGATAGCTTATTTAAAAGGTGCGTTCGGATTAGTTTATCTCGGCGAGATACTTTATTTTTTGTCATATGAAAGCGTTCGAAGTTTGGGCAGTGTGTTTGCGATAGTCCGAACGCGCCCCGTTAGCTATAATCCCCATATAACATAATATAGCTGTTGTACTAGTGTACCGACTATACGCATATTTATGTAGAAAAATAATAATATTATTACGTTTATATTATGTGTTACCTTAATGACAATAAGCATTTTGTAAACATGTAATCAATCTATATACACAAAGAAGCTTGTCACGTCACATAAATGATGTAAATAACATTTGCCCTTTTAAGGCCGGTTTACACAACGCCGACTTATGTCTGCGCAGACACAAGCCGGCGTTGTGCGGGACCAGCTTTATATCCACATGTCGCGTTTTAATTTATTTTCTGGTTATTTTTCTTTCTGTTTCAGAGATTTATTGTATTGTTCATGCATTTCTGTGATCACTATTCAGTTGTAAGTTTTATTTTATTACGTTAGATTATATCGGACAGCGTACGAGCACAAATTGTTGGCTGGTGTGCAGATAATTGTCTTTTTCCGTATTCAATTATAAATTGGAATTAGTTGTTTATGTATAGGCACTAAATCCACCAATGTTTATACTTACATACCTACCTGATTAATATAACGATGTATGTAATTATTATTTATATTCTATATATAGGTATGTGATGGGTATTCTAAATGCCAAGTGCTGTTTTAAACAGTTAACATCCAGAAGAACCATATTTATTTCATACAGAGGAATTAAATATCTACATTTTTATGTAAAAAAAAACTAATATTTACGTTGGATAACTCCATCTATAAAGCATGTATAATACATACATGTTTTAGATGGCGAGAGTGTTTTATTCTTTGAATATCTTTTCATGTTTACCTGATACCTCTTCGTCAGTTTAATATATCAATTATTTTCCAATAACAAAGTGCTATGAATAAACTACATTTATTGCTATTTGATGTGCTGAGAAATAAAGTTTTAAAGTGTAAGATAATAAACAGATCGATGGAATAGAAGTTGTTTTAATGTATTATATATATTGAACCATAAGCTATCCAGTAGTGAAAACCCCAATGAATTAGGTCCAGTAGTTTTTAATTGATGGTTACGCAAATAGATAACATGAATAACTTGCCTATAACGTAATAAAAAAAAATGAATTTATAATAGCAGTTGGATTACCCTTAGCCTGGAATAGTACAGTACCTACGATACTCTGTGACGTGACCTTGTTGGTTGGTTGGGTCTTATTTGGACTACTAGGACGTATCTTGTCCCCTATGAAAGTCTGTCATATATGAATATCTTATAACAATCGATGATATTATTTCTCCTTCCGCTTGCCACTGAACAACGCCATAGAAGTACGGCGGGATGCTAGTCGTCTACGAAGTATAAACTTTCTGTCTATCAACCAAACATAATTTAAGGGGGAAGCTCAGGGTCAGGGCGCGAAATTCAAAATGTCAATGGTTTTTATATTTTTACGAAAAATTTGGACATCTTTACGATGTAATTTAGTGTTTTGCGATATTAGCATTCTGCATTGGATGTCTCGATGTATTAAGTTTGCTTAAAAAATAACCTAATCCGATACAATACCATAAGGTTTGTAAAAACCGCTACTTTTACTAACTTAATGGTGTTGTATCGCTTTACATTTTGAATTTCGCGCCCTGACCATGAGCTTCCACCTTAAAGCTTCACTGTCTTTGTAGGGAATGATCATTTCCCATATGATTTTCATTGGATTATTTTAGCTTCGTGTCCATATGGTACAAATCGTAGACAGACTAGACCTACGAATAAATATATTCCGCTCACCGGACTAGACGAGAGTACCATACTCTGTCGACGGTACAAATATATTTTGATTTTTGCGCGTATAGCGCGAAAGTATCCGGTATCAATTATGAATGTTGATTGGCTACATCATAACATAGTTAAACCAGATTGGGCATTCATATTATATTTCAACGAATCAACGGTCTTATAAGTGTATGATGGGCCGCCATCTTTGATGATTTCGAAAAGAGAAGCCGTTCCATTGGTCAACAAGAAGACGTCATTTCAAACGCTTGACGGGGAGTTGCGCAAAATTAGAAAAAAATTGACTCTCATTCACTCATTGCGTGCGGCTGCCATGTTTTTTTTCATGTGGGGTGTGTGTGTATTGATATAACATGATATTTTAACCCCGTATAAACTGTTACAGGTGAGTAATTTCCATTGCATTGAATCGTATTTTACTGTGTGTACCCGGAAGTGGGTAGGCCGCGCCAGTGAAAGTGCATCATGTAACACTGTCACCTTCTTGTGAAATTACATCGTAGCGTACTACTAGAAGAGTGAGTACTAGTATCTATGAGTCAATTCAAAACCATGATAAAAGGTATAGGTACGTGCTGCGCGCGGGGCTGCTTCTTGTTGATGTACAACAATATACAATAAAGAGTTTCGAAGGTGACGTTGCGAGAAGGCTCCGAGCGCGCTCACCCTCATTCAATCGAGTGACGTTTTGGCGCCATCGACCCATTTAGCACGGCGGGGCGGGCATGGTATTCACTTCTGACGAAATTCTTTGTTTGCTTGCAAAATCACAATGACCTTTGCATGAAAACATTGCATGACATAGTAAATAGTAAAAGTTAAACGTTTCTCTTGCAGAATTAAGGGGTGCACGAAGTGCGTCATTTGTTATTGGCTAGTGACAATGCGCTTGCAAAAAAGATATTAGACGCAAAACGCTGCATAGCAAGAAAAACGACCCACTAGCAAAGAATAGGCCAAAGAAATTAAGAATGTATTAGTTAAAGAGGAATGATAAAGGATCGATTTATATCACACGGCCCACGGCGATTGTAAAATGGACTCACGATTTTTAAAAATGACGCTGGTGTTTGATAACGGCAGACATTATCACGGACAGGATGCGTAAGCATAAGAGAGGGAGCCAGGCGTTTGCCTGCTGGCCTGCCACTTGGAGAGAACTACACCAGACACCGCCCACTGTCATCTGATACCCACACACTTTGTACAGGTAAGCATTGTTTACTAGCACACTTAATCATACAATCGGTATTTGACTATTATTTTTTATTGCATAATCATATCATTTATGTTTCATGATTGGACTAAATGAAATAATTTTCGAAATAACTGAAATGCAGATGTTCAGTTTTTCTGGCCCAAATTAAGCTAGTACAGAGCTTTGAGTCAGTCCGAAAGCTATTGACTGTCATCTGACACTACCAGCAATTGCTTTTACCATATTTTAATCACCAAATATCTTTGATTTTTTTCAATATAGTATTCAGAAATTTCTTCTGCAGTATGTCATAAACCAATGAGTATAATAATATATAATTATATAATTAAGTAAATAATAGTTCAATACTCTTTTTATTTCATTGCATTCTTCTACAATTAATAATCATGTTTTTCTCTTGGTTACATGAGTGTGTTTAGCTCATAAGATAAAGAAAACAAGTTCACTATCATCTAGATAAACAAGCTATTAAGCAGCCAAAATGTTGATTAGTGACTTGCACATCTTATCATGATTTGTTTACCAAATTTGTCAAGTACAACATTAGAAATCGTTACATTAATTTATTGTAACAGTTGTTAGGAAAGTTATTTGCCAACTTGTTAATGATGAAATAATAATCAGTTTGGACTAATGATTGTTTTTTCCACTGTGAAGAGGAAATGCAGTGCTCAGTAACACTGGAAAGTGATTGCAACAGTGGGAATGTTAAAATGAAGACAATTAGCGATTATAAGAATCCTTACAAGAAGGTCGGTCTTGCATCCATTCCCCAAATTCATAAAAAGTTAAACCATTTACACAATCATTAAGCGGATCATTACAGAACATTATTTGGAATTAATGATTTGTAAAAATGGCTTAAAACTATGAGTTTTGGGGACCTATAGACATTTTGTAGGCAACATGAAAATTAATTCCTGTTTGTGTTAAATTAAATAGTAATGGTCATATGAATGTGATAATTAATTTCAATATTTTCCTTGTGATTTGATTTGTGTGACAAAAGTGTCACCAAAATGACAGGATGTTTCCTTGTTGATAAATGTTGCCTATGAAAGCAGTGTACCCACTTGATGTGGATTTGTTTTGCACTCTAGTTAAGGAGTATTACTGCATTCTTCCTTTGTTCCATTGTCTGAAGCTACTAGTTACAATTTATTTGCATTTGTTATTCTAAGCATATTATCATTTTATTTCACAGTGCAGAGCGGGTGCAATTTTTTTATGGTAGCAGTCGCATTCAGTATATTTAGGTCATTCTTGTAATGATTTTGCTCACTCATATGAATTACCTATGCACTTTTGTATTTAGTGCTTTTCTGATCCGCCAAATTAAGTAAGAACCCCCCCCCCCCCCCTGCCCTGTATTTAATAATATGTTTTGCTGATATTTTGTTAACAACTTATCTCTTGCAAATAACAATGCCCATGGAAGTATGGATCCCTGTACTTAGTAATATGAATATAAATCTTTGTTTTTTATTTACTAAAACTATTTTAATATTTACAAAAAAAAATATATTATATTTTGAGCAATATGAGGGTTATGAAAGTATTTAAAGCAATTTAAAATCAACTTTAATCCTGTATGAATACAACTTGAAATATAATTCATTTTCTCATACATTTGTTTCTTTCGCCAGTATTGAAATTAAAACAGCCGATATTAAATGTTTTGATCATGAAACATACAATATTTTGGTACAAATGGGCGTTGGCCTTTATATCTGGGCATTTCCCCGGGTCATATCTGTAATGCTTTTATTATCTATTATGCCCGCCAGTGGGGATTTCTGTCTGACTGGAATCATTCAAACAATAACAATCAGGTTTGTGTATGTAGCTAATTTCTTTTTGAACATGCTTCCGTTGCGTCTTTCCAGGAACCTAATCTTGACAACATTGTTGATCAGCTCTGCATGAGACTCCAGGACATCAAAGATCAAGAAGGTGCGTCACGAGTAGGCATGCCCACGTGCTCTATCGAAGAAGCAGAGGCTGTACGTCGATATTACGCTGCGTTTCCGGCTTTGAAGAAGGGCCGAGAGTCGCCACAACCGTACTATCTCCCACCGCCGGCGTGGTGTCGCAAGTCAGTGCCAGATACTAAGATCAAAATGCAAAGCGAATTATCAGTGTCGAAAGATTGGAACGCGAAAAACAAGAAGTTCGCCACGGGGAAGGAGCGACGAAACTCATACCACGGCCAGAGGAAGAACAATAAGAAGCGCTGCAACAGTTACAGTAGGTCCTTTGAGAGCAAGGAGTGTTTGCCTGAGTGGGTCACGCACGAGGGCGTCTGGGACATGGAGACGCAAGATCCTGTCAAGGAGTTCATCCGCGCCATCGCGCTGGACGAGGGGTACGGCACCTGCGAGAACACCGTCACCGACGAACTGCGGGACATTGCGCAGGCCAAGCTGGGGCCGGACGTGGTGCCGGACTGGGGCGCTGGGCTCGGGCTCGAGCTCGGCGCCGCCTGGCTGCCCGACCACCTGGACCCGCGCGCGCGCCCGCCCGGGGAGCAGGAGCTGTACGCGAGGTTCGAGGCCAAGTTCGACCGCAGCATCGAGGCCCTGTGGTCGAAGGACCAGAACACCCCCGACGACGAGTACCAGGACCTGCCGATCGACTTCCAGGACCTGCTGTCGTCGCCGTCGGACCGCCTGTTCGCCGATCCGTCCGCCGAGCACTGCAGCCTCGTGACGTTCGGCGAGAGCATCTGGTCCGCGGAGGCGCCGGGCCGCCGCTCGCCCGCGCTGCACGACCGCCTGCGCCCGCTCAACCTGGCCGACGCCGCGCCCGAGCCGCGCGAGCTCGCCTCCTTCGCGCTGTACGAGGGCGACGACATCTACGACGCGCTCGCCGCCGTCGCCGGCACCATGCGCTCGTTCGCCGCCATCAACCACAGCCGCGAGCGCAGCGGGTTCGCCGAGGTGCCGCCGCGCCGCGCGCGATCCCCGCCGCCGCCGCCGCGCCGCGCCGCGCCCGACCCGCCCGACCCGCCCGAGCCGCCTGAGGCCGAGCGCGAGGACCTGCTCACTTCCGCGCGCACGCACTTCCGGCCCGTGCGCTGCGAGCCCGAGCGCGAGCCGCCGCGACACGCCGACGGCGACACCTTCGACATCCGCGGCGACCTCGACCCGGTGGAGTTCACGCGCAGCGAGTCCGGCGGCGCCTACCTGGGCGCGCCGGCCGAGCGCTACCTCGAGTACCGCGCCACGCGCACCGTCGACTACGCGCGCCTCAACCTCACCGAGGCGCAGCACCGCGCCGACTTCGAGCAGCCCGGCCTGCGCCTGCGCTTCCCGCTGCGCCAGCGCGACGCCGCCGCGCAGACCGAGCCCGAGCCCGCGCCCGCGCCGCCCGCCGCCGCCGCCTGGGCGCCGTGCGAGGAGTGCGGCCGCGCCGCGAAGAAGATGCGCCGCTCGATCTGGAGCCAGCGCGCCTGCGCGACCTGCGCGCCCGCCGCGCCCGCCCCGGCCGCCGCCCGCCCCGCGCCGCCGCCCGACGAGCTGTCGCGCGAGTGGGAGGAGCTGCTGTCGGACATCAGCGCGGCGCACGCGCAGTACGCGGGCGGCGAGGCGGCGGCGGAGGAGGGCCGCGGCGACCGCAAGCGGCGCCACAGCGCGGCGCTGCGCTGCGCGGCGCAGTGCACGCACCCGCACGCGCGCTTCCTGCCGTGCTGCACGCTGGCGCTCGACCGCCCGCTCACGCGCTAGCCGCCGCCGCCGCCTCCGCCGCCTCCGCCTCGACCGGCCCCCCAGGATATCTCGCCGGGCCGGTGTCGACCGCTCACTGTATCGCTCGTCCCAATGAATCGAAGGCTGCCTACTACCACCAAAGTCGGGGCGACGTCGAGATGCAAGAGAATTCCGAGCAGTGCGCAAGAGTCACTGAACAGCAGTAATCCTATTTCGAACATTGTGTTGCTCGTTCACCAGTAACTGAATGGAAAATAGCGATACCTAAATCAATGTAAATCCACCTGGGTTGCGTATCACTGTCTAGTTTTGTAAAGTATAAGTGACATACTAGTTTCCTTGCGGAGTGGGATTACGTCACTCAACGTTTATTTCGTAATGCTGACTATCTAATAGGCGGTGCGCGGTCGACGTCGCCGGCAGGTTTTCCGAGTATATGCATTGAGGCGATTTCCCAGCCTGCGTGTTTCGCAACAGTAATGGTAGCCGCGGTGTTGCGTTGAGACGGCTCGACCGAGTCGATTGTTCCTTTCCCGATCAGCGTACTGATTTCTATGTATATATCCCCCCCTTTTTGTTGTCTTTAAACGTATTATTGTTATCCAGAATTATGTATGTCGAAAATATTTAGATGACGTACATCTGATATCGGAGAGCCCTATTAAAATCGAAAAACGATTTGCCGCCGTGATCGGTGTCGAGACGACGTCCGCCGTGGCTGGATTGCTCTTTCAACGGGCATTACAATGAAAACGTTAGCAATAATAATAGGATTAATTAGCGAAGCCTTAAACGTTACTTCCACCGAGGTTTGCGGCATGTGGAACACGCGAGCGGAGGGTTAGACGTGCTAACATATCTTATGAGTGTAGGTGTCGAGGGAGGAGTAATATTGTAACGTTAATTTTAGTTCTATATTTTTTTTCTTTGTAGAGATTTCAATGATGTTGGGATGTTTGATGGAATGCTCGCGTCTCATCGTCTATATATTGTGCGAAAGTTAGCACGACCATAAAAATAATCGTTATAAAGTATTAACGTTTCTTCGTTATTGTATTTGTTTTGTTGGAAAAAAAATGAATATTTTATTTGATTTTGTTACGGAATTGTATCGCATTCACGCACTAAGAGACGACAGCATTCCACGGCAAACATTTGGGACGATTCTAATATAATTCTTACAATAATATCGTCCCATTTGGTTAATAATTTGTTAATAAAAACTGTATGTAGGACAGGTATTTTATTTTTGTTAGTAACTTTTTTTGGTTTTACATTTTCTGGTAATATAAAAATTCATTCAAAATTGTATATGGATAAATTTGATTGTTCCGTTATCTGTTGCTACATTTATTGAACGCGTACTTTAATTTGCGAGGAGATGACATCTCCCGTGTTGTGCAGCTGTGGGTATGTCTTTCGGGCGACAGTTCGCGAAAGATGAACCCACAGTTGTAGCTGCGTGGAAGCCGAATATTTATGTCGAAATTCGGCTTATATAATGTCCGTGGTTCATAGTACGTTATCGGTAGCCAGTGGACAGTTTTAATGGTTTGTCCAATGTTGTCTAAGTTTTACACGCGGCGATTTTATTGAATAGCCGCTTTATATAGCGTAGGGCGGGCGCGTGTGTGAGGGTCCCGTCTGTCGTGTCGCGGCCCATAGTGGTAGTTCGAGGTGTTGGCAGTTTTGTATGAAGCTGGACTATGTTAGTCGGGGGCGTCCAGTGCCGCCCCCTAGTGTGGCGACCGAAGAGATGAACTATGTATCGTGCTCTTTTTTGATAATAAACGCTCGGCCATCGCAGTTTATCGTTTCACGGGCGCGCGGCGAAATATGCAACGGTTAATTTTGATATTGAATAAACATACGTCATGTCCTGTTTCACGAATTCGCCAGGAAACGGTAAGCGGCGGTGGTTGAAACTTGTAACATAATTTACATCTCCAATTATGGATTGTAACAGTTCATATAGGCGTAACTGTTATTATAGTTCATGTAAAACATAAGAAGTGTATATGTTATATGTTGGTATATTTTCATTTTGTGCGGGGCGCGCGGTGCACGCTGGCTGATCCACAAAGACCCCGCCAGCCCTGTACGCGGCCCCCATACATATTATATTTATTTAATGAAAGCCTTACCTAGTTACGATTTCATATAAACACTTAAATATACGTGCAAACTTTGCTACTTTATGTGTCGTGTTTTATATATATATATATTTTTATGTAGTGTGATTTACTTCTGTTTGTAATAACTGAAAAAGGAAAACGTTAAAAAAAATCATTGCAAAATTTGCACCAGGAAGGCTATCATTTATGTATTTAGTATATTGTGAAATTAATGTATATTAATTTCAATTCTTTAAAATGATGTTATATGTTCGCTAAATCTGTTGTTAATTTCTTTATCTGAAATATTTGCTGTATAAAAGCGATTGGTCCAGTACCTGATGTTTCTTTATTTTTGACAATATTTCAGATAGTGAAATGTTTTATTATTACTATCTAAATACATCATTAGTGTGGTTGGGTATTTTTAAACTCATTCAACTAATTAATTATTTACATTCACTTTATTATTTCGTGTCACATAATGTATTTCATTGTTTTCTGTCATAAGATCATATTATATTGTACTTATTCCATTAACGATATTCGATAAAGAATACCACGATAAAAAAATATAAAATGCAAAAAAAAAAGCGACTAGATACAAGTTTGCATATCAATATTATGTTTGATTAGATAATAATCTTATGTAATGTGCCTATGCACTTGACTGTCCGAATTATCCGGAACATCTGTGGATAGAAAATGTTTTTTAACAAAATGTTAAAATTTTTGAACTCTTGTTGAAAAACATAAGAGCTAGCGGTGGCTGTCTATAAAGGGGGCTAATTTTAATCTTATTCCACAGCATCGCAAGCTCAATTTTGTGGAACGTCAATAGACCCGTTGCGACCCGTATATTTCAATCCGTCACTTCTAAGTCTAATGTAGATATTGATGTTCCACATTACGAGTAAGCCTTTACACCCACTTGCATCGGTTTCACGGAGTTTACGTTTCAGTTTTCAGTGCCAACTACAAGTCGGAGCAAGTGGGTCTTAAGGTGCAGTCCCCAAAAAACACCTCACACGAGCTGCTTCATCTAAAGGTGGCTAAAAATCTTATCGTTATTATGAATTATTGGTCTTTCAACATATTTGCCGTCAGCGATCCACCAATATTTAATTTATTTTGTTACACGCACCCGTTTGAGAAGGGAGCAACATTTGCACATACTTTGGACACGTAGAAAATCAGCACACGAAAAAAAATCTGAAATATTTGCATGTAGCAAAAAAACTTAATTCTTATGCTCGCTCTTCAAGAGACAAGTCGGCTTGTAACCGATCGCTAACGAGTGGCCTTGGTTACATGCATATTTGTATAAATTTCATATCAACTTACCTATATCATTTATTTACTTTTTGGAATTTCTTCAAATCATTAGAAATATCTTAAAGCCGGAGTAGAGGCAGATTACAAGGGATTTCACGTTTCAATTTTGGCGCCAGATTCTGAATACACAGCGAATAATAATTTAATAACTATGTAGTAAATTGTAAACGATCTATTTTAGCACTGTATCAACAGGGTAATAACTTTTCACGATTTGTTATAAGTTTTTGATGCTCATTTCTTTTGTAATTATGTATACAGAAAGTTAAATGAAGATCACAATAATGTACCTTACCTACGTTCGAATAAACATTGTAATTAGAATGTAATAATTATCTTTAAAAATTGTTAATTGCATTCGTTTAGAAGTGGTTATCCCTGATGATAGTTACCATTTTCATATTATGTTAGGTTTTGCTCGCTACTCTGGTTCTTGCCACCTGTGGGAAGAAAATAAAAGTAAACGATCCACATTCGAGTTTTTTTTATTTCATTTCTATCATGAACACCTAACCCCGTGTCGAACATAAAGTAGATAATAATATTAACTTAAGATTTTTGGATTTCTGTAAAATATCGGTGCAGCTCCGTAAGGGGTCTCAAAATTAGAATAACAATAAAATAGTGGGCGAAGCAGTTACTCCACTCAAAAGGAGCCAAACTCGACTCAAGCTCAACCTGCTCTTTCTCCCTCACACCCGCCGGCACTAACGAGAGAGCGCTATACAAAAACCACGGTATACACTTTCATCCATTGAAATGCACGCGGTGCTTCGCTGCGAGCGAGACGCCGGTTATTGTAACAGCGGCCAGTCCGGTCTTATCGAACTAAAATAAAGTTTAAACCCACGTTTCTGTGATACGAACTGATTTCACGTGTGATAAGTCAGTGTTTATTTTTATTTTAGTGTGAACTGTTTGCAACGTCCGTTCTTCATTACTTTGCAGGGGTAAGTCTTTATTTACATAGTGTACTTACGGGTTTACCCTTTAGATCCCCGTAAGGTAGTAGATTTACTTCAAAAACATATTAGTAGGTACCTACTTTTCCTAATAATGAATACCGGTAAAAATCCTATTGTTAAATAAATAGATAACGATAAATCTATTCTACCCTCGACTACAAATGTTATTAAGTAGGAATTAGGAAGTATAGCTTTTATCTGAGATAAGTTGGCCGAAAAGAATTAATTAAAAAGGACCTAGAGCGGAAAAGTCCAAAAGATCGAATTTTAAAAGCTTGGATGTTGGTGAACCATGTATCAATTCAGTTAGATGCCGTGCGTCTACGTGCCTAAGTAGGTCCTTCAGTTTTTTTTTAATCCAACACAGACTATTAATTTTTTATTCAACGCTACCTAACTGTATAAGACCGAATTAGAACAATTAAAATCTCATAAATCTATGGAAATCGTTACGTACCTTCGCAGCTTCGTGTCTATTGCAATGTTAAATGCAATAACGGCAGGTAATAAAACACTTAACAGATTAAATATAAAAAATTGGCTGAGACGACCTCGTCTCCCATTTATAGAATCCTGATCTTAAATGTGCAGTCCATCGAATTTGCCAACTAGGTATACCTACCTACAAATTAACAAATTATAGCTCGTGCCAAGAGTGGTTGACAGCTAAGTAGGCCATAAGCATAATAACAATAAAAATCTATATTCTAGCTTCCTTATAAGTAGGTGGGCATATCTCGAGGATGATTTAACGGTTTGCTAAAAAAAATTGGTGCCTCAATTCATGTTTGGGGCGATACCTAAAAACTATGATGACATAGGCCACCCAAACAATATATTTCGGCGTTAGTTGTGGCTTGGTAATAAAAAAACTGGCATAAAATTGTAATAAATCGATAGATCTCAATCATCTACCAACTGAATAATTTTAAAAACGGATTTATGGATAACGTATTAACAAGCTATGGAGATTCAGGCCATAGTCCGGTAAGGGTTGGTGGATTTCGTACGTCGTTCGACAGAACTTCATGGTTTTACAAGGTGCTTCGCCATTCACGTTGTAAAACACAGCACCTTGTAAACATAATCTGTTCACATGTCAAAAACAAAAAATCTAATCAGGATTGCACCATACCTGTGCACCATACACTATGTGCCTTCTAAGTTCTAACTTAGAACAAATTTAGCCATAGATTGTAGAAAGAATGTACCTACCTACTTAATGTAATGTACCTACAGAGGGTGGTTGAATGCAGGGCACACGTGTCTATCAAGGCTAAAGATATGGACTAGCTTATCGTAGGTAGACCGACAAGTCGCGTGTGGCTATTGTTTGTTCAAACCAAGCGTTTATAACCAACGACATAATATTATTGCTTTGATGTAGGTATACGCTTAACATTATGTTTCATGCATTTCTGTGTTTAGCTTGTAGCTATTAGGATAAATTGTTTATTGTCATAATGAAACATAACGCTGCTGACAAATAGGTAGTACCATGTTGAATTTATGGTGGATTTATTACTAGCATTATTTGCGGTGTCGCCTACGTATAATAATATGTATAAGGCGTAACAATAATATTGTAAAATATTTAACAGGTGCATCAGTAGGTTGTAAAGATAACATTTCCAAATAAACTAATCAAATTAATAGAAAATTTAAAAAAGATAACCCGTACCTAGGGCACGGTCAAACGCTACTGTCTCGCCATATTTAAAAAAAAACAAACATAATTGACACAATTTATTTTGAGATTCACCCGTTAATATATTTTACACTATGTTTGTTCCATCTTATATTTCGAGGGTAATAAATAAACCAAGTAGGTACCTAGATGTAATTCCATAGTATAACTATAACCTACGACTTCTAAATTTCACTCAAATCCTGTCAGCCGTTTCTGCGTGATTCACAATTATAAAACTAACAAACATTTCTCTATGATTATGGGTATGTTACGTACCTAACTAATTAGCTTACAAAACCATCTTCCCGAAATAGGCACAAATCAACCGGTCTTATTAGAAGACTCGGATGGTGAGATAGCCAAAAAAGTACGCCCCCTATCGGTCGAACACGCTCAGGCTGTAATTACTGGCCCATTGTCCACGCTGTCCCATAAACAGCGATGTGTCCTCCGTACTCGTTACATGATCGGATATATCGTATCGATATTTTAATACCTACTAACAAATACTGGATCGATAAGCAATTTAAAATTTGAAAGTTATATATAGACTTCGGATTATGTTTTTTTCCAATACTGCAGTATTGACGATTAGATATTATTTATTTTGAAAACGCTATCTCATCGAAACTTTGCTGTTGAAGTCATCATTAAAAAATTAGAAATAGCAAATATTGGCGCCAATAAGGCATAATGAATTTCGAATAGTGTTGCCTCAAATTGGTCTTGCATTCTCGTATAACCAAAACCAAGACCATATATTTATAGCAAGTCCATGACTGATTCTGCGCCAAGTCTCGCATTATTTTGGCATTGTTCAACAGAACAGTGTTGCAGACTCGTCTGCATATGTACCCACTTATTTAATTTGTTTTTAATTCTTTGTTTTGTGTTATCTATACATTTAAAAATGTCTCTCAGGTTGTGGTGTGTAGTGATCCTCATAATATATTTGTAATAAACATAACTCTATGATAGTTTATTGTTATCTATAATTATGTTGTCTTGGTTTTAATCTTGTGAAGATGCAAGAACAAGACTGCAAGACCGCAAGACCGATTTTGGGCAACACTAATTTCGTAATAACAATCCATTTTCCTGTCAACACTGCCAACTTTACAAGCAATCTCCTTTGTTTGGATGTTTATCTCGGCATCACTTTATAGAACAAAGACTCTACTTGTGTAAGAGATCGTGTTTTGGGCATTATGTGTTCCTGCGACCTCGCCATCCTTTCACTGTAGGATTAAACGGTTACGTCACATGAAGATCGCGAGATTTATGGTTGTAGTTTATGGTAAAACGTATATTAAATTATAAATACAATAATAATGTTGTATTTTACGTAACATCCTAACGTCACACTGTTTTCAAACAGCAAAAGAAGTGGATACTGGTGCATTTATATTGTACTAATATTAAAATAATCATTTTACGTCTTTCCCCAACGCTGCGCATTTTGTTTTTTTCACTCTGCGAGCCCTAAACTTATCAAATAAGGAACTGAAAGTAGGTAAAAAGAATTTCGTAACGAAAACTCTGTTTAAACGTCATTGTGATAGTGTTACGTGTGCACGCGCAACATCGTGGATACACTGGGTAGGTATACATGTAAATAGCATTGTATTGTAATTAAAGATAATGCTAAATGATACGCATTATCAACTTTCAATCGTTTCCGCATCGTTTGGTGAATGAAGAGGACTATTGTGAACTGAATTAATTTAATAACAGTCAAGTTTAATAGATTGATTCTCACTGTGTTGTTGTCATTATGATTAAGTATGTGGGGACTACAGAAGTCGACGGGGTTCGCTGTCAATTGGGACCACGGTCCCAGAGAAGAATAATTGCCTGTTGTTATACCTTTTAGAGCTAATCTTAGAACTTACTGCACAGATTTTATAGGTAAATAGGTACCTAGTTCTTATCTTATCCCTTGGGATAATTTATATGTGCGTGCATTGGCGGGTCGCTAGTTTTAAACGTAAGCTTAGATTCAATTGTTTGGTGTTAGGGTCGCGTGGATAGAGCTATCTTACTGACCTGGAAAGGTCATTATAAAATCACAAGTATTTTAATTCACGAGCCCAATCAGTAAGTTAAATATGACTTTTACTCTATGCACAGACTTGTTTTCGAATTTCAGACTCGGACGAACGTAGAGTTGCCACTAGCAAATTGAAGCCATATTTTCAATGCACATGTAGTGATAAATGTTACCACATACACAACTTTTTGTCTAGTAAATGGTCGGCATCATATAACACCTAAGAAGTTCTAGACTTACCCTACAATTTATAGAAAGTTATAATGGATTATAAACCCATTATAACGCATTTTTCCCTCTGAAAAGTTTGTTATAATGCCCTTATCATCCTTTATAACTGTCTATAAATATGGGGGATAGTATTTTTATATGTGTGCGTGAGTGTGTGTGTTGACATGCTAGAACAGAGTTTTTTTTAGGCTTTACTTGTAGCGCACGCTTTGTGAACTTGTCTGAATTATCTAACAAGTCTGTGACTCCATGCAACTAGGTAATTGATTTTTTAACTTGATAAAAATGCTATCAAGTAAAAAATAAACAATTTAAGAATGTATAATTAAGCACAAGCAGTTTAAATTTCACACGAAGCATCTCCGTCCTAGACTACCATGCTCTGTGATTTCTAGAAATATGTTATAACACGAGTAAATGCGTCGCACGCGTTCCCACACAAGACCCAACAACAAGAAACCGTTGAAAATCCGCTTTGATCAATCCGCTTAGGGCTATAAATCTAGTCGTTCTGTTAAACTAACAAAGATAATGCGATCTTTATCTCACTTAACTCTTGGCTGTGAATGGTTTCGGTTGAGTGTTGCTGTACAGTCATTTAAAACTTAACTGGCAAGTTGCAAGGTTTTAGTGACCTGATTACTTATCTCACTAATATTATAAACGTGAATGTGTGGATGGATGGACGGATGTTTGTTACTCAATCACGCCAGAACGGCTGAACGGATCTGGATGAAATTTTCAATTAGCAGTATACCCTTTCAGGGTCACGCTGTGTAGTCCAGGATAGGCCTACATGGCCCTGAAATAGACAGTTGAGAGAACTCTATAGTCAATTATCTTTGTACGTGTTACATTGTGGGCTATTTTTATTTTATATCTTCGAAGCAGATCTCTTTCTTCTTACGATTTATTAAAAGTAGAACAACTTCACAGAATGCATATTGGAGCTATGATTGGTAGGTACCTATACAAATAGTTTACCTGGCTACATTTATAAAATCATACCTCGTAGTATATACTAAGCAATGTCTTCGTTTTCGCTTACGTTAACATCGGACACTTGAAACTTGATGTTATTTCGTAACAGCAGTAGGTACACAAACGATTGCCGTTTTGTTAAGTGATACTCGATCACAGAGCTTATTATCTTGTTTAAGGTATTCCTTAGCATAGATTATGAGGACACCGAAGCTCACGAATCTGCCCGCCATATTGTTTCGAGATAATCACCATAGACGGATGAGTCACGAGCGATCGTCAGATACCTTCAAATTGACTCCCTTTGTCAAACCGCTGGTTCGCGCGGCCAGCTCAAGCTGATCCCTATCACAACGAATATATATAAAATTTTGTTCAATCCGCAACTTTAGGTCTATGCAATAGGGTTGGGTGGGATTACGGCCATAGCTCTCCGGTTTGGTGCTCAATGAAGCGGCAAAGTAGCTTTGTTCGCCGTTTGGACGGGCGCCGTCAAAACTCGTGCGCTACAGAATTTAAGCCATTTTACGGCATTCTCTTGCGAAATATTAAAAAATAAACTGCACGTCAGTTTCTCAGAAGAATTTATATTTGGGCCACTAGATATGCATGCGTTCAAAATGTCAATGTCGTCTAGAAGCTATTCTGGCTTTCATGCTGTGTTATTAATGGGCTTAGGTTACCGATCCAGTCCTTTTCTGGTATTAAAACTAAATATCGAATACGAAGTTTGATGTACTTCATTAATATTAATGGTGACCGGTAATATTTTATTTATTCTCGCGTGGGCGTTTTCGTATAATGTATTCTCATGTATGTCATTTATATTTCAACGGAACTCATTATATTGTTATAGGTTTATTTAATATTTATATTATAATAATATTGCGAGACGAATGCACTATACGGTGCCACACTTAGCAACGCTTGTATTATGGTTACCGTACATTGGACTGAGGGCGAAATCAGTATAATATATTCCTTATACATGTAATAAAGGGTAATCTGACTTTGAACCTGCGCCTCGTTAGCACAATTATTATTGTAAGTAGAAATTCGAAATGTCAATTTAAAAAAAAACTGAAACCAATGACAATTGTCATTGGTTTTAAGCGACTTCAAAAAGGAGGTTCTCAATTCGGGTTTGTTTGGCACCGACTTCACATTCGTTAAATATTTGATTTAGTTAGACAAGTTAGATTTCAAGATTAGGTTATTTTTTGCTTTTTAGTTTTTTGAAGACGGTTCTTTTTTGTTGGAAAGAATATATTTTTTGATATCGACATATCCAAATTCTGACTTTACATAACGTTTACATTATATTACGGACATTAAACATCCATGACTCTGGTACGTACAAACATTAGTCCTTATCACACAAAAATTATCCAGGATTCGAACCCGGGACCCTCGACACAGCAAGCAGAGACACTACCAACTGCGCTAATCAGGTCGTCCATAGCCTGAAAATGTACATAGATTTTTGTAAATAGATGTAAATAGATTTTTCTTGGGAATACAACTTGGGACTATCAAACGCTTGTCATACCATCCTGCCAATAAGAAAGTTTACTCCGTTGAAATACTTTGTAGGTATCTGTAAAATACAAAAGTGAATCGATACGACTTTTTAGAAAGTTACTTGAGTCTTGTAACAATTATGCTTGTCTGTAATATAAGTGCGGGTGGTGTTTTGAAAGCATGCGTAGTTCTCACGAGGCGGGCGGCGCAGGCGCAGCGGCGATCCGGTTAGATAACTATTTATTTATGACCTATACCAATGGACCACCGAGGTGGATAATAACGATGTCTGTGGACATCTGGGAGGGGTTTTATGGTCATGGTTTCATATAACATACTTACTGGAGTCATAATTGGATACGTTTTTGGACGAACAAATTATGTTAAGAATACTTACATCTAACCAGGGCCGTAGCCAGAAATTCACTTCGGGGGTGAGAGAGTGAAGGGGGGGGGGGGTCGAGCTCTAAACCAGAGACAATAAGCAACAACAACACAGTCCGACATAGGCTAAATATGCCTCCTCCAATGACTTCCACTTAATTCATCAAAGGAATTGGGCTGTTTTAGTTTCTTTCAAGGTTCGGTGGGCGACTGGTACTGGTACTGGTACAGCTTATATCTGTAGGGTAAGCAGGAACTTGTAATGTAATGTCCTCTGGAAAGCATGCTTTTTTACGTACCGTTTCATTAACGATACGCCTTCCATCCCTCTCACACCACATACTCCAAAAATAAGTGTGACAGTGACAGCAAGACCCTGCTAACTCTACTGAACAGATTTACTTTGCTCACTTAGGTAACGCACGCCGCGTCTTGGATGACTTGCAAATAACTAAATGTCTTGAATTTTGTGAGGATCCCATTGTCAGTCAGCAGGTAGGCAAAGGTAAGCTTTCTATTCAACGTTTTAAAGCATGTTATCGTTTTCCCACGGACGCCGAACAACCAAAAAATATTCGATCCCATAAATTGTGTCTCAGACAAAACGATTTCCTGCCGCGTGGGTGGAATATGTATCATGGATGCTGATAATTTTATCATTTACCAAAAATACTGGACAATCGAGAATAAATCAATAAATTAACGAAACGATTAAGACGTCTGGCGACGCCCGCGCATTTGTCTGGTTCTAAGAGATGCATTGGGTATGGTGGAAAGAAATGTGTTATTATCAAAATTATATACGAACATATCTGAAAACATCTAGGATTTTAGCAGTAAGTATGAATAATAATAATAATACCAGCCCTTTTAATGTCCCAATGTTGGGCACGAGCCTCCCATCAATGCGAGGCAGATTAGATCATAGTATACCACGCTGGCCCAGTGCAGGTTGGCGGACTTCACACGCCTTTTGTGGGGTTTTCTCAGACCTATAGATTTCCTCACGATGTTTTCGTTCACCGTTTAGCAAGTGATAATTATGGTTGAAAATCGATTCAGAAATCCTAGAGGTGCGAGCCGGGGTTTGAACTTCAGATCCACGTTACCGAGGCAAGCGTTCTACCATCTTGGCTATCACTGCTGTAAGCATGAAGTTAGAACATAAAACTAAATAGTTTTAACTAACTAACCAACTAAATAGTAATAAGTGTAGTTCGTTTTTAATTTGACTACGGAATCCTTGTGCGTGAGCCGATACGTATGTACCTACATGGCCGGCTTTTAATAGAGATGTTTTTATCCAGAGAAAGAGTAGGTAATTCACATACCTATATACCAGTATGTTAATGATTCAAGCGACCTTGGGCCGTTAGTTTTAGAAACCGCTGATAAGTATCTGGTTAATTCATAAAGCGACCGGTATAACGGTCGCTGAACGTTAATGAATATCAATGCATAGTATGTTTCTAGATTGCTGTAGTAAGGTTTTTCTTGGAGGCGAACTCTTGGCCAGCTAGCTAGAAGAAATATCCACACATTTTCGTCACAAACACACCAACTATGAGGTCCCAAACTATACAATGGACTGGGGGCGAACCCAGTATGTATTACTTATATAAATATTAAACATCCATGTCTGGTACCTACAAGCATTTGTCTATTCTATCTGTTGGGTTTAAATTTGTAAACGTATAGTTTTTGGACATTTATATTTTTTTATATTATTTATATTATTATTTAATATATAACAAAACTATGTTTTATTTTTTATCTTAGTCTTATTACACCGATCTAGCAAATAACAACACAAGTTTTTCATTCCATAATCAATATAATAGGGATAAAATGCAAATTACACAATATACACATAATTCAACAATATCTATTCCGTGTATTTCCTATTCACTTCGCTTCAACGTGACAACCGGGCCTAAGGCTCTGGCCTGAATCCTGTGTCCATAGAGACGAGGCTTATTCGTCCTAAAACCGATTCACATGGGTGATAGCACTTATCAGCCTGCTGACGTTAGTCGGCAGTGATGCAGTTCTATCACTGTGTTTTGATGTCTAAGATAATGAAGAGTCAACATAATTTTATATTTACGTCCAATCGATTGTTGATATCGATTAACAGGTTTATAATCGATATCCCGGCAGCGCAGGTGAACACACGACCTCGCCACCAACCGTTTCCAATCCACATACACACATACAGACAATATCCGCAACGCTCAGCCGGCTTGTTTCATTTTCACCAAAATAACCAGCAACATTGTAACTTATTAATTCCCATAAGAATAACAATACGATCTAAACTAAACTTTATTTCACACCAATGTATAGTTCCATTTTCATCGCAGTTCTTCAAGAGTAGACGACCTCCCCGTCTCAAAGCGTTTGAGATGATTGGTTACAGTCGCGTGTCGTTTGGGCATTTTACTTATACCTATGTTATAATTGATTCGTATAAGTCACGATGTTTTTGCACGTGCAAGCTTGACCAATGTAGGTGACCATATTATAGGTGACGGCCGCTTTTTAAACCCCCACACGAACCGAGGGATTTAATAAGTTTGAAGCCTTTGCCTATATGTGACATCGTAGCTCCCAAACGGATGGGCCTATTTCTATGCGGCCCTTTTTAAGAGCGGTTTGATCGTGATGGTTCCTATGAATGTTTGATGGAAATCGGTTCAGCAGTTCCTAACAATTTACTCGTATGTTAGCGTGTAAGAACCTCTGCCGTATGTAGTAGACTAGAATTGTATACAATCCCGTTTTAAATTATAAAACAAAAGCCGTAATATAAAAAATAAAGCGACTATGGTATGAAACATCTTTTTTTTTGTGGGGTAATGTTGTACAGCGCCACAGATAACAAAACTTCCATCATAGCGATCCTGAACGCATTTCTAAATTAAATGATCGCATCTATATTTAGAACTATAGTCTCGTTAAATTAATTAACAGAGCATTAAAATTTTAAAAAAATATTCCAAACCATTCAATCAGCATGATTTTAATTCCTATAAATGTAAGTAATAGAGATGAGATTGGCTATTGATTTATATCCTTTGGTACGTTGCTATGATTTATTAAAAGGTTAATGTTATTGAATAGAAATCTAAATGTCAGCCTATAATAATTACAACGCGGTATCGATATGAGTTTGTGCTTTACACGGGAAGTGATTTCTAATTTCAAAGATTGAATAATAAATACCAAATTGAATTTGGCGAAGTGGTCTCTTATATTTTATAAAGGTATAGATTATTTTATATAAGAGAAGCAGTGATAGCCCAGTTAGTAGAACGCTTGCCTCAGTAACGAGGATCGCAGGTTCAAACATCGGCTCGCACCTCTGGGATATATGGATTTCATGTGCGAATCTCATTTTCGACTATGATTATCACTTTTTAAACGGTGAAGGAAAACATCGTGAGGTAACCTGCATGTCTGAGAGAACCCCTCGAAAGACGTGTGAAGTCGGCCAACCGGCACTGGGGCACCGTGGTGGACTATGGTCTAATCCCCTTCGCATTGATGGGAGGCCCGTGCCCAAAAGGGCTGACATAATTATTATATCAGATTGTACATTATTTCTTCGTCAGAGGTTAAAGTCAATGGTTTAGTAGCCAGGGCGCGGTTCCTTTGACGACTTTCGACGCCCACACCACAAACCTTATCTTAGTTGGAGGGGCTATCAAAATATCTACTATATATTTGTTTGATATACCTAATTGGCAATGTATTGCAATGTTACTAAGAGATCGAGAAATTTTATTTTTTATGTTTTTAGTGGAGATAAGTATACCTATGTATAGTGACGCTCACTAAGTACAAGTATATGCGTGCTAGTGATAATACTCATCTATACAAATAAATAAAATTGGAGTGTCTGTTTGTAATATTAAAATAAACACTTTTTACGAAGTGCAATTGGATATACACGGTACATATACTAACACATTTTCATTGCAATTTTTGTTTGTCTGTTTGTTGGTTTCGGCTAATCTCTGAAATGGCTGGACGGATTTTGACAGGACTTTCACTGGCAGATAGCTGATGTAACAAGGAGTACCTTAAGCTACTTTTATTTTAGAAAAACCTTTTTCTTAAATACCACGTCGACGAATTCGCGGGTAACAGCTACTATATTATATAATATATGGGTTATATTATACAATATTAATAAGTGCGGTTTGTTCCAGCGATGCACTAAGGCATGGGGCAGACGGAGGAGGCGCGCGGGCGCAAGAGCCCGCAGGCGCGGCGCTCGCCGGAGCTGCCGCCCCCCATACAGCCCTGCAGCGGCTTCCTTGGCAACGTGAGTACTAGCCTTAAATACACTTAACATTGATATAACCCTTACGTCATAGTAAATAAGATCTATATCGAAATCTCTAAGTTCATTCTCCCTTTCGTTAACGTTCAACATGAATTTCGGCACCGTGTACTTAAAATGTAATGAAAATTAGAAAATTTAGGCAAGACTTTGTTTTTTTTTACGAGAATTTCGACAGACAACGTCTGTCGGTTATCGTCTGTCGTCTGTCTGTCGTACGCTATCTACTAGCTGACCGAAAGAAACGTGTAACATAAAATTGTTTAAAATATTTTTAAGAATTTACGATGTAGGTCTCACAGAGCCTTCGAAGTAATTATCTAACTATTGTGTGAACACCGATCAGTACCTCAAGCACAACCCTTTTAACGTATTGCTACGATAACGTAACATCGCCCATCCCTCTCATACCACAGATTTCGTAAATAAGTATGACGGTCTCAGCATGTTTTCTCGATGACGTTACGATTACATTAGAACTTCGAAACTCCTAATGTAATCGTAATGTCATCGAGAAAGATGCTGTCACTGTCATATTTATTTATAAAGTCTGTGGTGTGAGAGGGATCGACGACGCTTACAAACCGAAAGGTTACTTAAAAAGGATTGTGCTTGACCTACAGGTTTACGTGAAAAAATAAAGTATATTTTTTTTATATTTCTAAGTACTTAGCTTGACTTTCGACACGGTATTTCCATTTCATAACATATTATTCCAACAAGAACACAGATAACAAATCCGTTAATAGTAATAACAAATCAAGACCGAGTTCTACTTCCGATCACAAAAGCTCGCACCGATATAGCACGGCCGTGCTCATCCGCTCACGTTCCATTTCACACGTTGCTCGAAGCTATTAACATAAAATTAAGCAACCGTCATCCGTCTTACTTTGCCGACTTTCCGATCCGGCAGCCGGTTTAAAAGCTTTAACGGTATCTATACGAAAGTGATGCGTGAATCGGAACGTGTTAAATACTTTTTGTTGGTTTTCAGACGGGATTAAGTACTTCTTCTTCTTTTTTTAAGGATGGCAATTGACTACAAAATACAGCCATTTTGCCAGTGTCGAGGATTTCTTGACAATTGTTATAAAATTATAAGTACCCCCGATGATGGTGATGATGGCAATGACAATGATGATATGAAATAAATCCCCTACCTAGGGGATTTATTTTATAAGTAAAATACTCGTATATGCCTGCACACTTAACGCAATGATTAGTTACACAGCTAAGGAATGACAGCAGGAAACAGATCATATTTTAAAGAAACGCCATTCCGATTGTGCTTGCGCGCGATTCGAAACACATTTCAACCCCGACCCCTCGTTTGATAAATTATCGGAACGACAGGACGCACCCGTAACACACTCTGATCATAAATCTGGTTACAAATTGTGTAAGCTGAACCGCTTGTAATGAGGTTAATCTTATCGATAACAAGATTGCATGTACCTATGGATTCTGTTTATGCCACTAGATAAGTAACACCAAATTACCACGAAAGATCAAAATGATGATCGCATTTACCATCGTATCTTAAAACACAAAATTGTCGCCTTAGAAAACTAATACATTTTTAAATTTACTCAAAACATATTGATTTCTTATATTTACGAGAATACTACACATTGAAATAAAACGAATTTTACGGATTGTATCGCGTTTATTATACGTTTTTCTTCAAATCTCGTAACTTAAAAGTCCTACTGTTAAATCATAAATAGTTTAAAAGTCCTACAACTTCTGCCTAGCTTATTTATAGGTATTCACATCGACATTTACCTTACAAGGTTGCACACAATAGTCCAACGTGTTATTCCTGTCAACTTTAGCACCTCCGTCGTCGTAAGGGACTCAGCAGCGCCTTATGCTCAGCCAAGCTGGCAGACAATACGGGTCACTGTACGGATGACCTCTCAACAGCGCAAGATTATGTTTATTAGCGGTGTACTCACTGACTGTACAGCCTTGCGAGGTTGCCACGGGCACATGCCGCGAGCTCGGGTGTTATGACCCGAGCAAGGATGTTCACGTGAAGCTGACGATACAAAGCTACAACGGGCAACGCTAGGCTGAGGTTCGCGAGGCGGCTAGTTCAGTCCGTGCACGGCTATTTACCTTTTATTTTATAGAAAACTGCAGCTCCGCCCAGGATGCCTGCGAGTACCGCCACCTTCTCTACTTGCGAGTTTTGCTTACAAAATAGCGGATATATTTAATAGAAGCCCTCGCTGATGCACTATCTTGAAACGTGTAATTTTCAAACGATTACTGTGGAGGTAATGAGCATTATTTTTTGTTCACCGTTTATGTTGCAAATTTTATTATGAATTGATGGCCTGATATGGAAATGCCTTGAGAGAGACGTACTGTTCTAAGTGTACAGATAGGCGCATCTTCAAGCGGGTAACTTTTTATTGATAAAATATTACATTGACTGCATTTAATTTAAGTTCATAAAATATTGTATGTTCATAAATACCAAATTTATTATTTTTAAACGTACTTTCTGTTAATTTATTTATAAAATGTCGTGACCTTTATGGTCAGGAACAGAGAAAAGATTCAGAAAATATCTGTCACTCTTATGGATTTCCCCAAATATTTGAAAGAAAATTTATAATGACCATTATGATAACGTCGCAACCCGAGTCTGAAATACAATGTTCTGTTAACAAATTAAGACTTAAAAAAGAGTCCTTCGATTACATCACGTAGGTGTTAATAGTATAGGATCACTGACTTTTAACAATACACGTGGGCTGGTAATTTTTAAGGTAAAACCTTGCACAATACCCACACTAATCCTAAAGCAACCGATTCAAAAGATCAATGGTATATTTATTAGTCTTTTCGAATAAATTTAGACTCGGTTGCCACCAAAGCGGTGACGGGCATGTGTGGAATAGACTAGATTGTTTAAAAAACATTGTTTGCCCAGCAGAGGATTTCAAACAATCAAATTGGCCTATTCATTCCTCTCCGCTTTGGTGAAAACGGGGCCTTATTCAGGGTAGACTATGGAAACAAGGCGAGGCAATTGTTGGAGAGCATTAAGGAAGTTTGTCGATCAACTGTTGAACGGATGAAATAATAACAAAATTATACTTTTTGTTTCTTTTCTTCTTGGAAACTTTAAGGAAAGATCTCATTCACAAATCAACGGGTTGTCATTGAGTATGCAGTTTACCGGTTAAACTGAATGTGTTCAGGATCGTGATTCGGCCCACTTGGGTCGAATGTGGAGCGCGGGGCTGCGAGACGGCGATAACTCACGAGCCAGGCTGCGCGTGGGCACTGACCGACACTCATCATTAGATTGAGTTAACCGACCGCCAGTATTTTGTAGTACTGAAAAATGTTGTTTGGCTGAATGGCTTAAAAACTAGTGTATTGCAGGCACTGATACAGGTACTGTGGAAGTACTGTGAAAATCTTCTCTAGTTGCCATGAATACTATAGCGTTGGACGTGGTTCCAACATAATCTCACAGCTTTTTAGCACTATGCCATCGTAAGTCTTGGCCTATTTTTACAAAAAATGTTTTTCGTGAGTTCGGTTAATACTTCTTGTACGCCAAGTGCGAGATTATTCGTAAGCTAACCGTATAACTTTATAGTTTACCGTATTTAGGCATTTTGTATGAAGAATTGAAAGTTATAAATACCGTCCGCTAGAGGCGCTCCATTTCTCCATACAAAATGTCTTAATACGGTAGACTATATAGTATACGGTTAGTTAGCTCGCGCTTGACGTGCTGATATTGTAGAACTCAGACAGCTTCCTTCTTCTGCTCCCGTCTTTCTGTCATTTCTGTTATAATGTTACCTTAGCCTAGCTTAGGCCTTGGATTGTATATTTGCCGTTGGCTGTAGGGTATCACGACTACACAGTTATTGGATGGCAGTTTTGTTTTAAGATTCGTGCTGAAGACTATTCCGAGCATCAAGGCTTATGCAAAACGTCAATTAGTACGTCCACATGCTCACGAGTCAATCACTGTCGTTAGTTGGTAGCGATCCTGACTACTAGTAGGGCTGTCAGGTGTCTTTTGTATGACCTCATCAATCTATCGAATCAATAATTTTCCGCTTTGAACACATCGTATGCGCAAGCGCAACTTGGCAGTGCTTCATCGCTGCTATCGCTTGTGAAAATCGTTTCTCTTTCTTTCTTATCTAAAATTTAATTAGTATGAGCAGTTCAATCTAATATAGATGTTTTTCAGCACAAAAGCGTGAAACTGAGTATTGCAGCTTCAAATTGGTCCAAATGGTCTTTTAATTTAGCTGCTTAAAGATCTTAATCCTGTAGTTATATTTTTTTCTGCCAACCCTTGTGATGCGTGTGCGCCTATTCTCAGCCAACGCTTGTCAATCTCGCGTCCTTGTGACGTCATTTGCGTCGGTTCGCCGGCTGCGCGGGCGCAGTCATTGTGGTGCCAACGGGTTCCATGCATTTATAACTTTTTTATTGCAGTGAGCGTCAAAGTTGCATCCGTTTTTGCAAGTTTAATTGGCACTGCGGAACGTTTTATTGCGAGTCTCAGGACCATGCGCACAAGCAAGTAGTACTGTCACAAGAGACATATGAAAAGTAATAAGAATGTATACAGGTTGATTCAGAAAGGATATACTAACCTTTACACGTGTGCGTGTTGCGCGCATTTGTAATGATCATGTCAAGTCAGAATTTCTATATGACAAAATTATATAATATTTAACAAAATATGTGCTCACAAAAGCAACAACACACAGTTTGTCAGAACAATTGTCATTTTGTTGAAACTCTGACTTCACATAATGATTATAAATTCGCTAAAGAATCGCAGGTTCAATAATTAGTATACTCTTTCCGGTCTATTGTACAGTACTTATACCACAAACGATGCTCAGATTAGGACCGTATAGGTTAGTGAGTTTTTCTAGCGATTAAAAAAAAATGTTATGATAATCCTGTCAACTTAGTAAGTTCTGAGGGTGACAAGTAGTTTTAAAGAATTAATTGTTACTTCTCAGTGTGTACAAAGCCTAAAAGCCGACTATTCGCTTACTTTGTATTTGAGGTTTTTATTGTTAAAATGTAAATTGATGCCTTGAGCTTTTACTGCAGGCTGCGTACAAGCGCGTCAAACGTAAAATAGTGCAATGAAACAGTTATTTTTATAATTTTCTTAGAATCTTCATATTTTTCACGTGTATCTGAATGTGCCTTTATGTTTCCTGTTTTAAGAAGTGTTAACTGGATTAAGTTACTTATAATTGTGTCTCAAGCAGAAAGGGTACTAAGCGATCTTTTATATAAACACTAGCTTCTGTACTTAGGGATTAAGTAGCTTTCAATTAATGAAATAATTTTCATAATCGGCTCAGTTGTTCCGGACATTACCCTCTACATCCAATTATACCTCTATTTAATTTAGTATATACATAGTTTTACAATCCATCATGGATATTCTGTGGACTGTGAGCAAATTTAAAAATAATTGGCATATATTGATTATCTTAATACTGATTTACATGATGATTACGATTGTGCTAAATGTTTGTATACGTTTTCTGAATCACCCTGTAGACTAATATAGGATCATCACGCTCTGTGACCATTAGCAGCTGAGAAGAATTTATTGTTGAGTGGGTGTGCTGCGGGCAAAACCTAGTACACCATAAAAGCGTTACAATCCCATAACCGGCCTCCCTACTCTTGCGCAATTTGCGCAAGAGTACGCAAGAGATGTGCGCAAGAGACTTTTTTGTAAAATATCCAGTACCTTCTAAACATTTTAGTTATACGTGCTTCATTTCAACCACATTTAATAATTTTACGTTACAAACAACCAAATCACTAATTACGCCCTCAAAAAAGGCACTTTAATCGTGAGGTCGACGTAAAACATGAATTATCGGTTACAGGGGCGACTTGCTGATGCCCCAGAATGCAATGTTAATCAAGTTGGTTTGCTTACCTGCCCAAATTAATATATATATGTGTTAAAGCATTGATAGTTAATTTAGAAGAATACACGCCGTGTAGTAAAGACGGTCGCTGGTTCGAACTTCCACCCGCATCTCTCGGATTTTTTGGACTTGATGTTCGAATCTTATTTTTAACCCTGATTCTCATCTTGCTAGTGCATCGGAGAGTATGTTAGCTGTCGGTCCTGCGCCTGATCTCTTTTCGGTCGTGTCGGATTGCCGATGCCGTCTCATTGAACTATGATAGTGAGGAAAGAGAGAGTGCGCCTGTGCGCGCGCGCACCCTTGTGACCTATAACTATCTCCTGTGTAACTAACGTTAGGCTACCTGACTTATTGTACGTCAAGTGCGAGATTATTCATAAACTAACCGTATACTTTATAGTCTACCGTATTTAGTCATTTTGTATGTAGAATTGAAAGTTTTAAATACCGTCCACTAGAGGAGCTTTTCAATTCTCAATACAAAATGTCTAATTATGGTAGACTATAAAGTTTACGGTTAGCTCGCACTTGACGTGCTGGTCTCAGTTAAGATTGACCGCCTTGACCGTAGTTCGGTCAGGAGGACTATTGTTATTAGTGTGTGTGTGTGTGTGTGTGACCTGGCCATCAACCTTTCTTTGGCTCTAATTCTGACATTAGGTCGATTTTTTGGTCATTTGGTCAGTTCTATAGTCGAATGTATTTCCACAGTACAGGCTTATTGGATGTGGGTCGATCGGTCGCACAAACCTGCCGGTCCACTTCCCAAGGGTCTCCAACTCGCACTGCAAACTCGGGACAGGTTTTATCTCCTGATAACAGACTCGGTTGGATAATAATTAAGTTTTTTTTTTTGGTAAGTACAGTGTGGACGACAAATTTAAGTTGTTTGCACTGCAATTTATTAATCATGCGGCCTTGTTACTTGATCTGTAAATACGTTGCAGGATCAAGTTACAATTTAAAATGCTTCAAATGAAGTTTGTAAGTAATTTTAATTTATGCTGATTTAATAAAACGCACCTATGATTTGAGTTATAAACAGATTTCCTTTACAGTTTTAGCTGTTAGATTTGCAGCTGATAAGCATTTCAACTTCTTGCTATTGGAACTTATTCCGAGTAGTATACTATCATGTGGTTCTTTGGGTCCACTTGACGTAAACATTTTGCACGCCGTTACTGACCTCAGGAACATTGTACTACAGAGGTATTTTCTATACTTAAGGATATTCTATTTTGTTTTTAAGCATTCTAAAAATCCTGACAAAAATGTGTATTATTATTTTCAGTTGGTTACCCTACAGGCGCCGATAAAACTGTAGCTACCCGGGTGAAGGCTGATTATTGTCTATGTGCCACATGAGATCTGCCACGCACTTTTGTCTATTATTTCCACGCGCTACCTTACCACTATGGGCTATTTTACTGCCACAAATTATTAGGTGAAATTGCTGATGATTTGCGTGGTAGGTATTGTATACAACTTGCACAGTTGTTTAATATCTGTGTAATGCAAATGCAGTATGCAAGTAAATTACAGAAGGTTGTACCGTAGTTCCAGTTAACTGATGTTTTTTTTTAAATTGATATTGTTTTTAATTAAGTACTTACAACTGACTATTTTTTATGTAGTGAGTTGAGTAACTTTTTTTGTTGACACCGCTGTGAGATATATTCATTTTTAACTATACAAAATGTCACAAAAATAGTGTAAAACTAAAATATTTTATCGGGTTAACAAGTGGGTGATAACGATCAGTGTTGGATTTTTATGTAAAAAAGGGAGATAGTACTTATTTATTAGATATTTTTAAAATTTCAAATAATCGTTTTTTTTCGGGAATGTGACCTTTATAGCCTACGATCAACCCCTTAAAATATTCCACACTATCATTGCTAAACTAATCATTGCTATCATTGTTAAATAGGTGCCACCTTCTTAGCCACTTGATGTTAATAGTGAATGAGCAAACTCCGCAACATTCAGTCGACTTAGGTCCAGCTGATTGAAGTGGAGAGCTTACTTATATGCCGCTAAAGTTTTAAAAGAGAACCGTGCAAATGTATTTAAAATGTGTATGTAACTAACTAGTAACATATTATGTGTGCTATTAATATGGCGCAAGCGTAACATTCGCAAAAAGTCTAACGGCAATAGTTGAAGCACACAATCGATCATAACAAAACATCCATCACACAACCGCTTAGTGAATGAAAGTGAAATGAACGAACCCTCAAACAAGATCATTGCTTACATAACCAGAAAAAAAAAGAATTTGCGCAACTAACATTAGTCTAGTAGTGACCACGCTCGGATACGCAAACTGAATGAGATATTATGAAGACTGGCATTTTAGACTTATGGCCTTAGTTTAAAAAGATCCTTTGTGTTCAACTTTCGCTATTCGATATTTGAAATGTGATTTCAAAATATTTCGTTTTGGGTCGTTTGGGGTCGAGTCACCTTCGTCCGTAGGAGAATTAAGTACCCTCGAGATACCCTACACGTGACCCTGGGTGGTGCCAACCAGGTGACAACTCTACTGGTGGTAGGCTTCGGCCGTGGCTAGTCACCACCCACTGAACAAATCCATGTCGCCAAGCGGCCTAGCCGTGTTCCGGCATGATGTTCGGTGTTGCCATTCATGGATGGCGGGTCAGATCAGTTGCGCTGCATGTGCCTCTATCTACTGCCGCCTTCCTACCTAGGCAAGTATGCTCCATCGTAGATCTCATCGTCACTTATCATCAGGTGAGATCGAGATCAAATACTTGCCTATAATGTAATAAAAAAAAAAAAAAAAAAAAAAAAATTTTGATGGTTGTGTACTTACCCCAGAGCGTCCATTCATGAGTCGTGCCACAACGTAGTAAGAATAGGAAATGTGCAATTTGACTAAGCATAAGGAATATTTTGTTGTAATGACAGCTTGGGAAAGAAACGGATAAGCGCAATTTGTAAATCTACAACTACTTATGGAGAAGACACTGTGAGCACTTTCTGCGTACATCGGAACGCAAAAACCAACTAAATATGAGGGTACCAAAACTTTATCTATGACACTAGGACGTGTAAAACAGCCGAAACGTGGGGACCGTAGAAACATAAAATAAACGCGATAAAATCCGTATAATTAGTTTTGTTTCAATGTGTAGTATTCGCGTAAATATAAAAAAAAACAATGTACTTATGGAGAAATTCTAAATCAAATTTGGGTTTTGTAAGCGGTATACACAACATGTACTGGTCCCACTTTTATGAGACCAAAACAAAAGCGATATCAAAACATTTGACGACCTGATTAGCTCAGTGCTTAGTGACCCTGCTTTCTGTGCTGCGGGTCCTGGGTTCGAATCCTGGTAGGAACAAGCTTTGTGTAATTAGCACGAATGTTTGTGCCCGAGTCATGGATGTTGATTATCAATATAAGTATTATATACTGAGTTCGCCTGCAGTCCATTGTACGGTACCCATAATGCAAGCGTTGCTTAGTGCGGGACCGTATAGTTGGTGTGTTCGTCTGGCGATATTTTTTTATTATTTATGTAGTACATATGTTCGTCCTCATTCACACCACTCAATTACTGTTGCAATTAAGAGCAGTCAAGGTTACAAAGCACAATCGAGATAGGTGAATGTCAATAGACGACCGACGTGCTAATGCACCGGACTATCGCAGTGAAAGTGGCTTCAAATAGAATGAGTATACCACGCCCACATCGAAAGAAAGTACTTTAGTTTATACATTTTGCATGTCTATATAACATATATCTATACATACAAATAAATAAAATTGGCGTGTCTCTTTGTAATATTAAAATAACCGCTTTTTACTAAGTGCATTTGGATGTATACACGGTACCTATACCAAAACAACATTTTTTACAATTTTTGTCGGTCTGTCTGTCTGTCTGTCTGTCTGTTTAATTCGGCTAATCTCTGAAATGGCTGGACCGATTTTAACGGGACTTTCACTGACAGATAGCTGATGTGACAAGGAGTAACTTAGGCTACTTTTATTTTAGACTAGCTGTATCCTGCGACTTCGTCCGCTTTTTGTTAAATACCACGCGGACGAAGTCGCGGGTAACAGCTAGTAATAAATAAATATCGCCAGACACTACCAACTATTCGGTCCCACACTAAGCATCGCTTGTATTATGGGTACCGTACAATGGACTGGGGGCGAACCCAGTGTATATTACTTATATAGATATTATACATTCATGACTTGAGTACAAACATTCGTGCTCATCACACAAAGTTTGTCCCTACGAGGATTCGAACCCGGGACCCTCGGCACAGACAGATGTAACTACTATACTAAATATTTATATAATATATTCATCAAACCGTGATCTATTAAGAACTTTATTGCGCCATAACAAGAGCCGTTAGAATATCTAGGTTTTCTCACACGGAAGCCATAGAAATAACGGAATCGATTTGTTTGGACATATCGATATCCAATACAGATTTGTTCCAGTTTAAATGGTGTAACCACTAGAAGCCTTATATTGCTTACAATAGACAATGGCGCGTAAATTCAAATTTGAATTTGATTCGATGCCAATATTCCAGGAAAATGGCATAACGCCATTAATATCTGCGCCTGTATTGTTTAAAAAAACTATTTGTGGCTACTTATATTATATATAGCATATCCTTTGCGAAATGGGAAGAGAGAATTACCTCCAATAGACATCTTTTATGTAAGTCTTATACTTGGTGATAGCTTTTAATGCGGATTAACATTTAAGATAATGTTTGTCCCGAGAAAGAGATATGTTCCCGAGATAGCCAATACGGATACGGGTTTAAATGACTAGAATGGTTATATGTAAGATAACATCTAAGATAATGATTACAATTGTGTGTCCTACTCCTGGGATTACTTAGCCCTGGTCATATTAAAGGGTTTCTAGGATCCCACGGGAAGTACAAAATGTAAAGTCCGCTAGTCACTTATGAATACATTAGGTAGGTATTCGTTTGAAATCAACATTTCTGTTGAAAATTAGATGTACAGATCGTTTGACCGATCATCGGATTAGTCGTGGGCTTGATCATGGGACCCTACGATAGATCGGTCGGATCGGTCGTGAAAGCCCCAGCCCGCGGCTGTGGCACACCGGGCCGTGCGATGAAGGTCGCCCATACAGCGCACTACAGCGAAAGTTTACGGCAAGTGGTCAAGTGCGTGATGAAAGTGCGGTCAAAAGACGAGCTTTTACTCGACTACGTTTTTAAAAAGAGCAGTAAAGTAGCTTATGAATAGATCTTATACCATAGAGCTTTATTCATAGGTCTGGCTGGCTGGTTGGGCTTATACGAGCACAGAACCAAACACAAAAAAATACACATTATTGTGTTTTTTAAAGTTTATGGTATAAGAAGAGCGTGACGTCACATCCAACGCTATTTTGACGTTTGTCTCTTTGACGTTGTTTCACATTGAAGGCGACGTCATTTTGGGGCCGTGACAGTGTACTTGTACCTGGAAATAAAACATTTAACCTATCAATCGGACTATTATACCGGTGTCAGAGTTTAATTACCTGCAGGAACAAATATCCCGTAGCTATATTCTCGTGGTGGGCGAAGTGATTATACCAAATAAATCTGTAGTCTATTCGTGTTAACATAAATAGTGTCCGCTGAACACGGAATAGGAATGGTATTTTGAATCTTAATTGATTTGTTCCTACACGTTTTTGTGCGACGACTCGATACTCGTATGGAACGTTTAGTTGCTAGTTTGACGATTTTATATTTCGAATATATATGATGTTATCTTGTAATTTTATTTTGCAATCTTCTTTGCCCCATGTACATGTTTAAATCTTTCGCTGCATTGCCTCTTAAAACATATATTTTAAGTTTTTTAAGGCATTGCAGTTTCCGCTTTGATAATTTGTAGGTACAAGTATTGATAATTGTCCTCGAAGATCATTAATAAAAATGTATAATATATAATCTGTATTTCTGAAAAACAGCTTATTAATACATATTTACCAAGGTATATATAGTAGGTGGGTACATTTCTGTGCAAACAAGATATCTCTACAATCTATCGCTATAGCGACGTCTACAGTTATTTTTTGTGTACAAAGCTTTCTAAGATCGTGTTCCTGTCTCGAGTTATTGACAATGCATTCACGGTAGTCAATGTAGCGTTAGGGCTGTCACTTATCATGTTTACCTGGTACCTGCTGCTTTCGATGCTTACAAAAATTGGATCCACCTCAATATTTCCAGAGCTCTTTGTTTCTGCGAAATATTATTTGATAAAAGGTTTGAGCTAATATTTTGACGTCACACATTTTCAAATATTTTTATTAGATATGTTACTGATATATAACTTGTTGTTACCATGTCATTTTTTGGTATATATCCAGAGTTTCAAACCCATACATAGCGGTACCCGTACAAATGGAATTGGTTAGTTGTTTTTCGGCTCGTCTATTCTATTTGGTATTTCTGTCAATTTATATTTATTATTTCTGAGGGACAGCCCTATACAATTCAAGGTTGTCAACTTCATTAGCTTTCCTTTGTCCGACATTTTTACTTAAATTAGCCGCTTCCCTTAATTGTATAATTCAATTTAATTGGTATAATTGGAGCCGTCCTCTAAGATTTAACGCTTTACAGGATTCTTTATTGGGTCGAGCGCAACATTGGGTTTTGTTAGTGGAAATATATGGACTGTGTAGAGTTGATTTACGGATATTTATTTAACACGATTTGATGAGAAGAGATGGTCTTTTGATTGTAAGAGACTTGAAGCAAGTGTAGTAGATGATTTTAATTTACTTGTCAAAGTAGTAATTTGACGAGAATTTATTTACCTAGCATCATAATGAAGACGATTCAGTTAACGAATTATGCCAGTACCATCAGTTAGGTATCACACTCAAATTCATCATAAAAAGTAATGTAAAGAATAAAAATGTGTATTATACAAACTCGGGGACACATATGTAGTGTAGGTATAAACACCTAGATGTGTTTTGTGTAGATATATACATTATTTACCAATATTCTATTACATATTATTTAAAAAAAATGCTAAGCTGTTTAAAACATATTACATGAATGAAAAAAGTAGTAGGCAATATTATTTAAATTCACTTGTGTATTTAATTACGCACAAAAAAGAACTCATTTTATTCGGACAATACGAGTCGAGTTAATTTATGTATTTTAATTCAAATTATACTCAGACCGGTATGAATGAACGAGGCTATAAAATTCGAATTATATTTTTTTTATTATCTACTTAATGTCGCAATAACTTTTCTTATTTAAAAAGGCATTTGGTACAATAGTAAACACCTTTGGCACAAAAACAAATCTAATGCAGGATTAATCAATAAAAAAAAATACCACGGCCACTACCTATGCAAAAAATCATGTCGATCCTTTGCTCTATGAAAAAATAAAACAAATCTAGATCCCAGAAAAAGCTATTACAAATTGTCTCATAAAGATATACCGGCAGATAACTACAATCAACGTCACGGAAGTAGAGCTCCGAAGACAAATAGATGGTACAGAGCCAATTGATGGCGTTACCGCGGAAACATTGTATTCTGTTAAAACGATAAATGTATTTTACCGTTGTAAATTCGATACTTAAATGAAATAACGACGTGTTACAAAGTCGTTGATATATTCGTACTCTTGCTATTTCACTTATCGGAAAATCAGAGATGTTTAGCAATTATATAAAATTAAATTAGATCTATCAAGTTTTCTCTCTCTCTTTCGTATCATCGTCGTCTACACCATTTAGAAATCGTTTGAGTCATATTTTATGTATGAAAGTAAGATGTAATGTAAAATTCTTCCAATATAATATACAGCGTGACCCATAAGGACTATACCATTTTAACCTGCGTGTTTTGAGTGCGTTTGTAATCACTTTGTAAAGTTATAATTTTGATCCCACTTTTAAAAAGAATGCTTACAGTTTGTTTTCAGGTTCAAATCGTAGTATGTAACTATTTTTGAGTCACGCGGTATTGTAGGACATAGACAAATGCGACCATAAATTATATCTAACTGATATTTATATTTTAAAAAATGCTTTCTTTTACCAAGAAAGCATTTTTTTAAAAAAGCTTGGCGGTAATAGAAAGAAAAAAATCTCACTCTAAAACAATAGCTTGAGTGAGGTCCCTTACATTAGTAGCGCAGCTCCATTACTGCTGTCGTTATCTCCCATGTTCACATTGTTACCATGGGAAAATCATTTTTTTTTTTCAATCACCCATCTGTTGTATTGTTCTTAAGGCTGTGGTGTGATCCATTCGTGGTTTTTATATGGAGATGTATGCTTACTTATTCTTAACATGCATAATCAAATTAATTGTCTGGGTTTAAATTATTTGTAAGTAATTATTAGGATGAGGCGATATTTGTCTTAATGACTAGCTGTTGCCCGCGACTTCGTCGGATCACACAAAATTTGTCCAACCCGAGACCTTCGGCGCAGAAAGCAGGGTCACTACATATTGGGATAATCAGGTCGTAAAGTATGAATGTTCTGAAGAATGCCCTGAAAATAAACGAAAATTACTATAAATTTCGGGGTTTGTAAATAGCCAAACCGTAGTGTATATAACGTACTTAATAAATGTAAAACGCGATAAGTGTGCCACACGCTAAAAACCTAGGAATTCCATCGTAAATGTATATTGTATCGGTAAAATTACCAATTATCGTATACCGTGGTAACATGCGCTGGTACCGTTATCGATAAGTGACCTATTGGCGAGCTGACGCTTCTGATATTTTCGCGAGAGTTAGTGATTTTAATACTTTTACGAGATATAAGAGTTGGTACGTAACGATCGTTCGATTTGCGTGTGCGCCTATTAATCTGGGTTTTGAACGCTCGCCACAGGCTACACAGATGGCGCTGCAGACGACACACAGAACAATTGACAATTCTCCATACAATCCTGAAACGCGCTATAAGAGTTTTTGAAGTACCTAACATATATACAAACAAAATCCCGACAATAACCTGGAAGATCTTCCTTCCAGGCAAGCGGGCGGTATGCCTGGTGGGGGGCGGCCGCTATGCCCCGACGGTTATTGTCGGGATCTTGTTCGTTAAAATAACACTACATAAACGATGGTTTAATTTGTTCACATACATTGCTTTAACAACTTCATGTATTAGCGTTTCATTTAGCACTTATCAAGCAATCACTGTTAAAATTGCAAATTTACCTATTAAACGGCAGTAATTATGTCGTTATGATTCCACACTGCGCAGTAATTATAGACTCTGATAGAACTAGACTGTAACAAATCTAAAAACTTATAATTAATGGTCTCATCACGACGTTGATTAATGATTTTGGATGTTCTACAAATATTTGAAGACTACAAATGTAAAAAAAATTGTAATAATATCAGATTTAATTCCAATGTTCTGACTCATTAGAATCTACATTTGTATTACGTTAACTGACAGAACCGCGAATCTCATTTTCAACCATGATTACCACTTGCTAAACGGTTAAGGAAAACGTCGTGAGGAAACCTGCATGTCTTAGAGAACCCCTCGAAAGATGTGTGAAGTCCGCCACTGGGCCAGCGTGGTGGGCTATGGCCAAATCCCCCTCGCAATCAGGGGAGGCCCGTGCCCTGCAGTGGGACATTAAAAAAAGGCTGAAATTATTATTATAACTGACCACTAAGGTAGTTATTTGACGAAAAGTTGCCTAAAATTGTTAATGGTAGTGTGTTCATAACTTCTCATTAAGCTCGTTACGAAAATGTTAACGTTATTTTATAGCGGAATAATCAATCAGAAGATGAAACCGATACAGCTTGTCGATTAAGAATCGATTAATCGACATCGATTAGTCAGTGCTGGTTATTTAGTGTGCGTGCAAAACTGACACTTTCAAAGTTATAAAATTAACGAAGCCTAACCTAGTTTTGGATAATTTTATTATGACTAAACAGTTTTGTTGTAAACGTGTCATAAGTAATAGCAATGTGTATATTCTCGTTACTTACTTTAGTTAACGTTTACAGGTCGACCACCGACAAAATGCGTTCGTGACAGCTCGTGTTTTATCGTATTCCTTTCGTGCGATGATGATTTGTAGTGTGTTTATCGTTAACATATATATAACCGCGGACACAAAATTAAATAAAAAATATATCATTATGTCAACTTACAAGAAACGATTTAAGCGATCAAATTGTATTAATGTTCGGAACGCATTCTCTCGGCGGTTGAACTGTAGTTGGATTATTAATAATATTTTTAATTGAGTCCGGCTGGAATCTAAGCAATTAGCCGTCAGGACAACAAAGGGGCATTTCTTTTTGTACGTATAAAAAACATATTATCGGATCGACCGGATATATTTTAACAAGACACACTTTATTATGACCAAATAAGGTGCATAATACGAAAGCGACATAGTCTACCACGTTATAATTATGAAGAAAATGGCGGCAGATCAAAGGCCACGCTGAAGTGTTTTAAAGGTCTTTTGTAGAGTAGGCTAAAGAACCAAGGCGTTTACACCTTGTGGCAAAATAGTCACTCACACTCCTGCGCTATTCGTCTCTATTGCCAGCGAACCCCCTCCCCCCCCCCCCAATTACCGTGATCGATGCAAAAGGACGTCAGTAAAATATAAAACCTGTTTCACTCTTCAGAAATAAAAGTTAGGTACCAACGAACCGAACCTATAATCGTTCAATCCTGTTGAACAAACAGCTTGTTAGCGTAACATGCGCAAGAGTGCCAGCTGGGTGTGGCAAGTGCGCTCCACTTGCGCTAGGCTCTCGGATGACTCATGTACAACAGGTATTACGAACAGGTGCCTTTTTAATGGTGATTTATAGCGAGTATTTGATTTTTCGAAAATATCCCTTCAAGCGATATTGATTGAATAGTAGTGATAGTCAATAACTTGGTGGTAGGTATGCTCTAAGGTTCAAATTCCGGCAAACTGTGTGCGTATCACATTTTTAGCCATGATTATCTCTTACTAAGTGGTGATTCAAAAAATGCTGCCGGTAGGGAGACCTGCATGGAAAGAATTAAAGCCGTTTAACCCGGACTGGCCCAGCGTCGTCGACGGATGGCCTGAAACCCGAACCATCGAGAAGGGCCCATGCCTAGAAGTGTGCCATTATTATTTATGTCACTAAACCATCTTCGTTTTTTTTTAAATAAGTTGTTAAGTTTGATTTCAACTATAATTAAGGGGAATTATGAATATACACTCATTACTTAATAAAGTGGATTGTTGATTTTGAAAATTTTGCCGCAGCTTGGAAATATGTTTCGATGTCAAATCTTAGAATTAAATACCTATAAATATAAATAAAAGAATCTATTGTTAATTAATATAACAAATTAATATAGAAATAATTTTAATATATTCATTTCAAGCCACCACTGTTTAAAGGTTCAGTATTTCAACAATAAATTAGGAATTAATTAATTTAATTAATATCAGTTTTATGAGTCTAGCTCTAGACTTCAGAATAACCGTTATCTGTTTATATAATTAAGCAAACAAAGTCATTAAAAATTATGCTCCATAAAAAATAACGAATTCAATAATTAAGCAGTATTATGTCCTAATCAAATAACAAGATATTATTGACTACTTAAACAAGATGTTATTGAAATAAAACTTATTTTACAGATTTTATTGCGTTTATTTTATATTTTTATGTTCCTGTATTTCGGCTGCTTTAAAGCAACCATGGGCACGGGAGGACTGAGGTGTTTGACATCATAGTGTCATAAATAAAAAAAACCCAGTTCAAACTATGGCACTATGACACCCAAAATAGTTTGGGAATCCCTGATGTAAACCATTAAGATACAGTACTTATGAATCGTCAAAATTCTTCCAAAAATGCTAAGCTGTGACTTTACCACTCCTTATACTTTTGAATTTACCGAAAAACCGCAACAATCTTTAAGTCGATCGATTGTGTACTTGTATGCTTGTATGTATGTAAGGGTGCACGACAAACATATGTCATTTGACAGCTCCTGAGCGTGCAATCGTGACAACTGGTCACGAATCTTTCACGTTGAAACATTATTTAGACTTGGGCGGAATCCGGTCGTACCGACGCGGTACGCAGTATATTTATTTCGATTTGAAAAAAATTCTGGGCGTAAAGATACAAAATATCCACGTGGGTATCGGATAGCGCCTATATCTGAACAGAGCTATATCGCCACCGATACGTGCAGTGTCACACCTCAAATTTTGGTACCTCCAGTCACACGTGTCACACTTAGCGAAATGAAGGTGAGTAAGAGCGAGGCAATACTACTGCATTGGATTTAAATTATTGATGTTTAAAATAAATTGACAACAAAACCCAATAATAAATATAAGCAGGCTAGCCTATCTCTTGGAAGCATTCTCCGGTTAACATCCTCTGACGTCTCATCCTATAATATGTTTTTTTTTCGTATTTCAACCGACTTCTCCTTTCTCAACCGACAGCAATTATCCGATTTTATATTCTTAATTCAGTGAGTATTCTTAACTCAAGCGGCTACCTTCAACAATTATAAGGCTTTGCAATCAGTTGAGTAAGGAATACTCTCGGGAACTTATTGGAATTGTCTTTACCATTGTTCATCATTTTTTTTAATATTTTTTTCATAGCCTTAAGTAAATGTCGATGACATCTCCGCTCGTGATTTAAGTAATTGGAATAGACAGACGACACCTGCCCACGTGCCGGCGCGGGCGCATCCTGTTTCTTTACAAGTTGGGCGTGAAACATACTCAGATTAGACCGAAGGATGAGCCGACCACGCGGTTGGTAAACAATGAATTTATTAAGACTACATTTTGCTCGCGACTTCGTCCGCGTAGAGAACGAAAACATAACAATTGTCAGTTATAAAAAAAATAACCTAGCATCTAAGTGTGGCCAGTGCTTTTCAAGAACACGAAAAGTAAATGACCGAAAAACCCACCTAAGGACTAATAAAAAAAAAACCTTTTCTTACTAGCCTTTTTCTTCATAACGCACACTAAGTTTTTGCCAGATTTCATCAAGATCAGTTCAGTCGTGAAAAGGTAACATCCAGAAAGAGTTCCTTGAAAACTTTAAGAGCTTCACTGTTCATGCAGCTGTGTTTATTATTAACTAGCCTTTACCCGCGACTTCGTTCGCGTGGTATTTAACAAAGACACACCGTTGGCAACAGCCTGCTCGCGCGTTCTGAGCCCGCGGGACGCATTTCAGGTTGTTGCTATCAAACTTAATCAGGCGCTGCGCTGCAACATTGGTTTTCATTTTTTTTCGTGAGATCCTATGTTTTTTTCTAAAATAAAAGTAGCCTAAGTTACTCCTTGTTACATCAGCTATCTGCTAGTGAAAGTCCCGTCAAAATCGGTCCAGCCATTTCAGAGATTAACAAACAGACAGACAGAAAGACAGACAAAAATTGTAAAAAATGTTGTTTTGGTATAGGTACCGTGTATACATCCAAATTCACTTAGTAAAAAGCGGTTATTTTAATATTACAAACAGACACTCCAATTTTATTCATTTGTATATAGATGTATAATTAAAGACCCATTGGCATTTCAAGGGTACGTAGCATTGTGGGAATCTCTAGTAAGTTGCCATTGAAACCGGATTAAAGTAGAGCCCAATTTGCGAGAAACCCCGCAATAGCCCGCACGTGTATGTTTAGTGAATATCATATAATTAATTATACATCATGTGTTAATTAAATTATCGCTAGGTATAATGAAACTGTTTTAAATAACAAGTTAACATCGTGAACCTTATTTATTAGATACTTGTTTTAGTTTATTTTTTATCCTATATTATTAAAATAAAAATAATTTAAGGATTTTATCGCGTTTGTATTGTGTTTTTACGTTCCCGTTTCGGCTGCTTTACAGCAACCATGGTCACGGGAGGACTGAGGCGATTGACGTCCTAGTGTCGTAGTTTGAACCGGGGTACCCTCATATTTAGTTATTGCTTGCATAAAACCCTTACATTAGTTTTATATCAATGTGTAGTATTCGCGTAAATATAAGAAATCAATATATTCTATATTATACCTATCAAAAATATACGCAAATACGCATTTGAAAGACTTCGCAAAGCATAGATATTATTTTTGGTTTTCATTTTAAGATGTATACTAATGGTTTGCATAATCATATATCTCTGCTACAAACATTGAAACTCACATAAAAAAGGATGAATTTAGAAAGGATGTAACTTGATATTAAAAATAAAAAATAACTTAGGTTTTTTTATTGACACTCACCAGCTTCTGTAGATATATTTGACATAGTGACACGAATCTGGAAGTGATAAATAAAATTAATTAATTGCGTTAAACATGACATTGGGACGCCATTTTCATTTCATCATGTCACATCCATTATTTTATTTATAATGTGTATTTATTGAATTTAACATTGCTATTAATTACTTGACACTGGCAAAATACCCGGTAAGCGGGTGAGGCCATATTCATATCCATTTTATTTCATCGCATTTCATTTCGTAAAGAAAGAAGAAGAAGAAGAAACATGACATTAAAAACTAAATTTCCATAACATAGATAGACCCATAAACTAAATAAGATGTAACAATAATAGTGTAAAATATTTTAATAGGGCCAATAGTAGGTTATAAAGATAACATTCCCAAAGAAATAAATCAAATTATTTGACATTAAAATGACAACCAGTCAGCGCATGACCAAACGCTACTGGTACGCCTTGTTTTAAAAACAAACATCGTTTAAACATTTTTTATACATCAACGTGATCCATATAACTCACTGATTCATTAGTTAAAATATTTTACACTATTTCTGTTACACCTTGTACATATATAGAGACTAGGGTTGTCGTCTAAATTCAAGCACAAAAAGAAGCCCGCAACTAAGTTTAAGTAACTATTGAAAAAAAAAAAAAATTTAGAGCGGATCTCCGATTTCTTTTTTTACATCTGAAGTACGTTGTCGCCTTCAAAGTGAAACAGAACCCGATAAGTTCGACTATTTTACAAAGCCAATCAAACCGAAGCCACTAATAATAAATTGCTGCAGATAATGAGTTGTTTTTTGTCTAAAATAGTGATTTAGGATCGGCGCCGCCGGGCGCCATATTGCGCTCGGAGATTGGCCGATAAGCGGCGCACGCGCGCCTTACCTCGCCGTCGACCATTTAGTTGTTTTGTTGATGATTTTAGAACGTTTGGATTGTAATGTTTCTGACATGGATTAACATGTTTCTAACATTTTCTGATTTTTTTCTACCCTACTTTGTCCTATCGACGGGCAAAGGGCTCCCCAAGCCTTTCCATGCATCAAGCCAATAATAATTCACCACCTAAGCTCTTAATGTTCAACAAGAGTAAACCATAAGTAGTATCTCTAAATCGGCACAATAAGCACAGTCCCAACTCTTCGTTGGATCTCTTCTTTTCCTTCTGTCTTCCTCTCTCTCTCTCTCTCCAAATATTATGAGCTGCCAGTGCTGCCACTTACTGCATTCTTAATTGTAGCGGGACCACGTTGTCTATGTCCGTTCTCTTGTTCATCTGCCTTCAATTTGATTATACAGTTTCAAAGTGTGCAAGCTCAACAAATAACTTTAAGTACTAATTATTACTCTTTCATTTCCCAATAAACAAACCATCCATTTGCAAATATAGTATACTTACGACAACCAATCCTTACGAAGCACGGCGCCATTGTATCTATCCATCAAGATCGCTATCTAAACTCTGATGGTCGTTGAATTTCCCCAGTCTATGGTACTGACGACACTGCCCATAAACTAGCGGTGCGCTTTGTGTTCAGTTCCCACGTCCCGTATCGATATAAGAAATCGATTGTTGGTGACTAGATGTTTTCGCTAGTATCGATTTGTTGGGTATTATCGATTTGTTGGCTTTTGTTTTTAAATCTCAATTGTGGGTTTGGATTGTTGGTTATTAGGTATACGGGTACCTATTTTTTAACACACACACAATGTTTGACGTCTCCTTTGGTATTGTAGTCTCAGAAGATTCTGGACTCCCTGTTGCATCTAAGTCTAAGTCTGTATTTTATTTACTGTCTCTGATATCGTTCAAAAGAACATCTTAGTGACGATACAGCTAATTTAGCCATCACATGATATATAGTCCCCGATTATACAGCGAGACCGAGTTCTCTGTGTTTTTGCAACATTCCGCCAGAAAGAACAATGGTGTACGGGTAACAGACGTAACTTCAGTCTTCAGATACTGTTATAACGGAACATCCTGTACCGAAGTAACCCATGCATCGGAAGAATGCGTACCTAGTCCCTGAACTATGTTAGTAACAGAACGCAGGAATCGAATACGGACGCCTGATGCCTGTCGAGCACGGTCCAGGACGGTCCGAGCAAGTGTGCTCAATGGCTCGCATTAAATGCTCGTTTTACTGAGCGACTCAGTCTATATTTGCTTTCGTGCATGCATAGCCCAACAATGCTTGAACCCCTCAAGTGTTCTTGGCTCTAAATTCGCACATTTAAAATAAATGGATAGAAATAAATTGCGTGTAATAAAATTACGATCCAGTATCGCTGTGAAATCTAAAATAATAATTATTGCGCTTCCAACGTGTATCGCAGATCTAATCTCTCAAATCCAATTTATTTCCCATCAGAAACCCGTTCGTTCTTCTATTGCCAATCGAAATTTACACATAGGCTATAATTTTGGAAATCAATTGTGTGTGCAACCAGTACCGCAAGGAACCGCACGAAAGCTGCTCGGAAATCCGTTGCCACCACGAAAATAACGTGACTTTTTCATTACATTGACGTTTTAAATATCATTCCCAATCGTGATAGTCACCGAAACATGGCAGTGAATAAAGAAGTTAAGCTTAAATCGCTCGGCTCTATACGGCAATAAATCCAATCCTGATAATACTGGTTCTATGACAAAATAATCTAAGTGATCACTGTCGACGAACTCGGAGGTCTGTCTGTCATCGGCAAAAACATTTCGACCGGCCACACGGAACACGAAGCGGGTCGATAGCACAGACTTTTTGCCGCGAACCACGCGACGCTTGGAGTTTTGATATTTGCAATAAATAAAAATTACGCTTTGGAATTTCCAGCTTCGGCTATCTTTCTTTTGTTTAGTACCAACGATTTATTGTTCAGTCGTTGGTTAATAGTCGTAATGGTGGTTTATCGATTATGAAATCCAGGAATCGATTTCCGGGTCATAACCCTCAATCGGTATTAACCTTCTTGGGGATATCACAGATCTATGGTATAGATACTAAAATTTATCTGCTTGGATAAAGTACATCTCAGAGGGTAAAGACGAAGGAAAGCGTGGAAGAGGAATACCAATAACAAGCTAATAGAGTTCGATTGGTCTATAAAAAAGGTTAATGAGGTTGCCATAGATATGTGTGAATAAGATTCATCAACTATACCGACAATGGTACTCTTAAATTAAAAGAAGAAGAATTAAAGTGCTAAGAAATTCTCCTTTAAGTGTGGCCGCTACTTGACAAAAGAATCGGCAGTCAGCCCGAATTTCCAAAATTATTAAAATATATTTTACACCAGTGTCTACTTTCTTCTTCATAGTCGTTGCACTCCTGACGAGCATTCTAGAAGTAGCCGTCAGGATATGATAAGTGCCATACTTCACTATTCAACGCCAATCTTATCTCACTTCTCTCGCACTTTTATCCCTTTCAGGCGCATTGATGTTAGGAAACTGTCGTACATCGTATGGGTGATCTTACTTCGACTTCTCCTAACACGACAAGGTGCTCTATGGACACGCTTTCATTTGTAAAACAGTCATACCAAAGAAGCTTTATTGAAGATCACCTCTGCTTTCACCCTTAGGTAATACAGACATATCATATTATTTTCATTTCGTTGTCTGGGAAATTAAATTTAAATTTTAATATTAAAAATAATATTAAATATACCTACACGACGGGTCATCGAATATGTTCATCGTACACGGCGTTTTGGGTTTATAGGGTAATAGAGAAACTTGGAGCAACATCGGGTCGCGATGGGTGACCTCCGAACTGGAATGGTTCATTGAGCATAGCAGCTGAGCGCCGTCACCCATCCATTCAACCGTTGGCGTCGCCCGTCGCGCTCAGTTCCGATCCTAAACACGGAACGCGTCACACGCGCCGACCATAGGCTGCGTTACCGTGCGCCCGTTGCCTTTTATTTTTTTTTCACGTTTGGCGGGAACTTTGACAGCTTGGATTTTTAAATTTGACATTGCTGGAAGCCATATCGTATTTTTTTTTGTTTTTTTGTAGTGAAATGTGTTTTGTTTATTTGTGATCGTTTAAAGAAAACATTGAAGTCCCGTCATGATGTCCGTTTACAATGAGGTGAGTGTACGACATTTCCCACTTGGCATTTAGGGTTTTTGTTGTGTAATTATGTGGAATTACCGTTGTTGGCCTTTGTGTTTTTGTGCATACTTAGCTAATTCAATGTAGCAGACCAAAATTGGGCATTTATCATAGCTTGAATAAGTCTTCTTGAAAGAAAACAACATTTTTGGGACTATTTTAAATGACGGCAAGTTCTTTTTGTTAATTTCTTTCTTTGAGTATCTAATATATCCTTCATAGCAGCGATATCATTTTTATATTGCCATTCAAATCTGGACTTTTTGTTTTCCACCTTGTCTGGCAAATAAGTAAACAATTGGTCTGTGTACCAAATGGCGTTATGTCGTATGCATCTTGCCATGACCAAGGGCAAATATTGGGTCTGCACCCAGCAGGCGGCTATATGGTTATTTGGCATATACACACATACCGATAGAGTAAATATTTTATCATAAATTTAGGTCGTGATTTGACGTCACAATACCTTACAGAGTAGAGTAATGAATGACATACGATGTTTTTCACGCAATTTTTTTGATAATAAAATTAATGTTAAAATTGTTTCTTAATTAAACTAATGACACGTCTGTACTGATTACAATTGTAGGTCGGTAGGGAAGTGTTGGTACCTACTTCTTACAAACTGACCTGTAATTTTATTCAACACGAGGAGGGTAGGTACCTACCTATTCTTTTTTTTTTGGAATTCACGTTAGAATTCAAAAAAAGAATTCACGTTAGATTTGAACCTAATTGCTAATTATTTTTTTCACACAGTCGTGGGCCTAGTTATAAATAAAACATCCCCAATATTAGACCGTCTCTGGTTTACCTCAACCGTTTTTTCGTTTCGTGTGTTTACTTTCCCTATTATCGACAACGAATTTTGGACGTAAAGCAAGCAACACAAGGTGCTATCACCTAGCTGGCTTGGTTGTTTACTTTATAATGTTTGTTTACAATTGTACGAATGTTCCTGTGAGTTCTCCATTTATGGCGTGGATCTATGTAACTGACTTTTTATGGACACCGTAAATAACTCATCTTTGTAACAGATGCTAATTACGAAAAGGTACCTGTTTGGGTTTATATTATCTGTAATAAATTTGTTAGTCTGAATTTATTGATTGCACAGAGGCGGAGTTTAATTACGAATTTCGGCTCAAAATTAAAGATTTTGAAGTGGAACTTTGGTCGAATATATATGAACAGCCTATAAACATAGAAAATATAAACACATTATAGTCTATAGTTATTTATGAAATACTGACTGATATGTATTCGTATATAACGTCGGGGATACGCGAAAGTGGTTCGTGTAAGTAGAATTTTTGAGCATGGGACGTGATGTTTTGCAAATAGGCCGTTATCAGAGAAAACCGTTACACGGAACCGTTTGTATTCTAAATATTGATTTGGGTTATCGCTTCTCCCCACATCATTTTATGAGATAGCAATAGACCATGTTTTAGCCAATAAGTCTTGGCACTTCAACAGTCCAGATCTATAATACTATCTTCATTATTTTCTTCACGATTCTCCTTGTTTTTTTTTTAACCATTTATTCTCCCTTGTTCATTATTTAGTATGGTTTAGGTATTAAACTGTGGAAAGTATGCATTGGAACTCGACGAAATCATTATTTTGAATCCCACTAAACGTTTTACTGCAAAAAACTCCGGTGGTCAGTTCTTACTGTTTTTTTATTTTATTTTTTCTAGAGCAAGTCGCCAATGTCGCTGTATATTTTCGATATTACAACCAATAAAAGATAAAATCTGTTGCGAACTTATTTAACAGGTGAATAAAACTGTATTTAATAGATAACTTTCCCCGCTTTCAAAACTGGTGATAATGCGTGAGATACCGGCTCGCGGTGTTTCGGGATCGTTGGGCGGCTTTCACTATCATTATCATTGTTGTGATGATTATATTCTTATCAGGAGTTGATGATATGATTATATATCTCAGTGTGCATCGAGCAATACGAAGGCGGTTGTTTCTTAGTGATTTTGCAAGACATTGTTTAAGATTCATACCGTCTAATTAACTCCAATTGGCTTTTATTACACAATAGCAGCGTTTTCAAAAGACGGTAATTAACATCAATTTACTGTATAAATAAGATTAATATTATTTAAGTTCATTGTTTTGTAAGCTTATCAAAAATATACGGTTTAAGAATTAAAAGATCTTCCAGCTAGGCGGGGGGTATGCATGGCGGGGCGGCCGCTATGCCCCGAAAGTTATTGTCGGGATCTTATATATATATATATATGTTACGTTCCCCAAAAATTCTCATAGCGCGTTTTAGGATTGTATGGAGATTTGTCAATTGTTCTGAATGTCGTCTGCAGCGCCATCTGTGTAGCTTGTGGCGGGGTTGAAGAGGTCGCTACAAACTCAAATGGATTTAATTGGTTTATTTTGTTAATAATATTGTGTTTTCATTATTTAAATAGTAATGACCTATTTGCATATATTTGCATGTTGATACTATTATAATTTTGTTCAGAACGCGTGCAATATGTTTGGTACTGAGCATTATTTCTTTATTTAGACATAACTAGATGTGTAATGATTTCTTATATTTACGCAAGTACTACACATTGAAATAAAACGATTTTTAAGGATTTTATCGTGTTTATATTATGTTTTTTAAATTCCCGACGTTTCGGCTGCAACCCTGGTCTGTGAGGACTGAGATGGTTGACGTCCTATTGCCAGGGTATTGTCATATTTAGTTGTTGCTTGTTTTAACTACATAGATGTGGATATAAATTATCTCTTATGACTAACGTAGAGTTAATTTTAAACGCTTTTAACCTACTCTCGTCGGCCCTTTATGTAGTCCAATTAGTTTTATGTCTTCCTTATATTTTCCAGCGATACTCCGTGGTATATAGTTATGAGTAATATTTCCCAATGCTATGTTTATTTGTTCAACGTAAAATTTTGGTTTGTGTTATATTTCCTTGCGCCATTTAAAGATAATTAGGTATTACAGTAATTACGGAATAATTTAGTTTTTAAATATATGTGTTTAAACTATTAAGACATGTGTTAGTGGTACCTCTTTTTATATTCAAAAAAAAGGTATTGGCTACTTAGTCAATGTTTTTTTTTAAATTTTATGGCATTAAAATTACAAAGGCAAAGTTTGTTTGTATTTTAATTCCAACCGAAAAAAAAACTGATTGTATTATAATATCATCATATTTATTTCGTGACTTCTTCCTATACATTGTATTCTAGTCAGCTCCCAGTCCATTCTGGATTATCTAATTACCGATATTGATACAAAGTGACTGATTTAATGGTTCTTCTTCGTCTTTGTTCGCCTTGATACGGCCAATAAAGGCCCTTAAAGCTATTGATTAAAATTCACTGTGTGTCCACATTAACATAGTCGTATCTCAGGACTCCATGGCATGACGTCATCGGTGCCCATGCCACAGGCCGCCGCCATCAAGATTGGTGACTCAGCCAGCCAGCCATGTCTACTGCGCGATCTCCTTTGCTGTGATTATGTATAGATAACAAATTACTATTATTATTCTCCGAATATTGGAATACTAATAGAATTATTATAGTTTTTGTTGTGATGTGGGTGTGCGTGGGTTATTTCATAATTGATTAGCACACTAAATATTGTTCTCGGCTGTTGCCCGCGACTTCGTCCGCGTCTTAAAATTGATATAACTTTTTTATTAATGAACTGATTTAAATAAAACAAACACACATTTTAAGTGAAGCATACCAACAATACATTAGTGAAAACCGCATCACGCAGCACCGAAAACCGCTCAAATCGGTTAAGCCGTTTCTGAGATTAGCGCGCCCAAACGCACAGACAAACATTCTAACAATAATTGTTTTGGGTTCTATTGCGTTGATAAAGGCCCCCAATAATAGTTGTTCTCATATATCTTCCAAGTACAGACAGCGATCAGTTACATTTTTATTATACGTATACATATAGATAGGGGTCTCAAACAGAAATATACAAGAAAGTTTCTGATGATACCTGGCATGGTACTTGACAGTATATTTAACGACCCGATAATCTCAGCTGGTAGCGACCGTGTGATTATTTAAGTTACTGACTCCATTCACTCTGTGCGGTCACAAAAAACTATTAGACACTAAAAAACTAGACACTAAAAAGAGTCGTAATCAATATCAACCGAAATGCAATCTCTCGATAGTACATACCGAAAACATTAATTTGATGGCCTTTCAAATCTATCAACTTGTGTTAGAAACCTCCATAATGTAAGCTCAATACGATCCGGTTTTATAGTATCGATCGTAATTTACGATGTTAGGACAATCCATTACTAAGTTACACATTTTTGTCCCACTGACTCATCCAATTGATGTCCTCTTTCAAGTCGGCCCTTTCCCTTTGTCCGGAGTTAATTGAATGATATATGGCTACCCTAACATTGGATAAACAATCAAAAGACAATTTATTCATTGTAAAATGAAGATAAGTCCACTTGGCTATCGCTGCTTCAACTTAGCTATCGCGGTTGTCACGTTGAAAGCGCGATAGCTAAGTTGGGTGAACGCTCAGCTTTGCTATTCTGAAATGTTCAATTGTTGAATCACTTGTGAGATTATAGTTTGCATTCATAAAATGAGTGAGTTCTACACTAGCGCCACGGTGAGTGACGACAGAATTACGTCGAGTGAGTACTTTGACGTTTTTCTTATGGCTCAGTACGTCAAGTGCGATATTATTCGCAGAATTAAACAGCGCTTCTGGCGGACGGTATTTAAAACTTTCAATTCTCCATACAAAATGTCTTAATACGGTAGACTCGGTAGCGGTACGTTCATACATGTATATAAGCCCGGCTTACATATCGCCTTGCCTTGCCTTAACTCAAACAAAAACATATATTTTCAAAGCGCATCGAACATTTCAAATTTCGCGCATTTATGCAGTACACAAGTATCAAGTGGCAACAACGCGTTAACCTTGCAATGCATCGAGCGAGGCGCGCACTACATTGTTATCCCACTTGCACTCGCTGGCTTTCAATACGGCTTTCGAACGAAAAGATTCTTCTTCTAACTTCTCTCTCTAACCCATTAGTAACCCTATGCACAGCTATACAAATTGTTGTGTGTGTGTGATATATCTGTGTGCGTTTTCGATGCGATTTCTTCCCAGTCAAAAAGCCAGCTTGCATCACGTGACGTACCGCGATATACCGCTCCCTGCGCGAGTCGCTGCGCGTGTGTGCGTGACTAACTTCACATCTATTATTGTTTCGATTGTTTGAGGGAGCGTACGTTTTCATAATTTCATTTCAAAGTGATTCTAATTCAAAATGAGTAAATAATTGTTTTTGGTGGATATAGAACAATGGAGGTAGTTGTCCCTTGTGAGGATTTAAAATGTTTTCAAGGTTTGATTGGTGAAAGAAAGGTAAGATCTTTAAACTTTGCTCAGAAAAAACTGTTAATTTCTTCGCCAAAACCTACGCCTGATTTGTGTATTTCTCTTTATTTGTGGGTGTAGCGTGCAGGGCTAACAGGCTCGCTACAAACCTTTTTCATTAACCGTAACTAATGAAAATATGCAATTTAACCTCTTTTATTCTTTGTTTACGTTTTTACAGGTGACATACGAGTTTGGTGTGGCCAATGTGAAATTAAATTCGCATTGCCCATAGCAGACAGTGTGGCCGCTTGAGAAAATGAAAGCATAGATATTTCTTGATTTAAAAATGTTCATTAAAATTTTTTTTTTCTTTAATTACGCAACCTTACATTTGCACTGATATTTTTAGATATAAACTAGCTGTTACCCGCGACTTCGTCCGCGTGGTATTTAACAAAGACACAACCGTTGGCAACAGCCTGCTCGCGCGTTCTGAGCCCACAGGACGCATTGCAGGTTGTTGCTATTAAAACTTAATCAGGCGCAGCGCTTCAACATTGGTTATAATTACCCACGTTCGATTCTCTTTGGTGAATTATTACTTTAAAATTTAGAAGCGTCATCCAGTTTACCTGGAGAGTGGCACCGTTACATGGGCTTGCCCTATATTGGACCCCCGGGCACGCTACTGGTAGACTATAAAGTATACGGTTAGCTTACGATTAGTCTCACACTTGAAGTGTTAGAGTCAGGACGTCACGTTCGAGATTGTACGTAAACTAACCGCGTACTTCATGGTCTACGTTTTAGACACATTGTATGGAGAATTAAAAATTTTAAAAACTGTCCGCTAGAGGCGATGTTCAATTTGCCATAAAATATGTCTAAATACGTAAATTATAAACTGTACAGTTAGCTTACGAATAATCTCGTACTTGACTTACTAAAACCAAATCCGCCCGTCGTATCGTGAGCGAAACTTTCGAGGTGAATTACTTTTTTCAGAATAACACTGTTGAAGTCAGAACCATGTTACGTTGGTGATTGCTCGCTGGGAGGTCGGGGTGACTAACCGTATCAAATAGCGATAGTCATTTCTAAATATAACCCAGCAAATAGTAAACTAATTCCTCATTATCTCATAAGTCACTTGCAGGTAAACTCCATGGGCGTACACTTGTACGCTAAAATGCGTTCGCGATGACTCACAAGCGTGTCTGCGACTCGACACATATTTCCTTTGGCCGTGACACTTGTCCCGTAATAATGTCAAAAGCCCAAGTCTCTCCTTATCCGAATGTATCTCACAAGTGCCTATTCTCCGCGGCGCTCACATTGTCTTGTACGCGTTCGCTTTTTTGCTCTTCTATACGATCAATCCGATTATATCCTTTCGTCACGCTATCCGACTCGTCGAGGTCAAGAGGCCCCGCTATACCGCCATATATCTTCATTTCATCAAATCTTTTCAGATAATAATAATAGTTCCAGCCCTTTTTCAATGTCCCACTGCTGGGCACGGGCCTCCCCTCAATGCGAGGGGGATTAGGCCATAGTCCACCACGCTAGCCCAGTGCGGGTAGGCGGACTTCACACATCTTTCGAGGGGTTCTCTCAGACATGCAAGTTTCCTCACGATGTTTTCCTTCACCGTTTAGCAAGTGATAATCATGGTTGAAAATGAGATTCGCACATGAAATCCCAGAGGCGCGAGCCGGGGTTTGAACCTGCAATCCTCGTTACCGAAGCAAGCGTTCTACCAACTTGGCTATCACTGCTTCTTTTCAGATATTAATCATAAAATAGAAATGTATGACTGGCAGTTTTTTCGACTCCAGTATCTGTATTGACTTCCGCAATATTTTTGTTTTGTACAATTAAATTTAAGCCCCACGCCAGCCGCACAAAACAAGTGCGCGATGATTGAGGTGATTATCTAAGTGGGTACAAAAAGCACGGATCACCGCAAAAAGTCGCGCGCGAAATTGAACCTGCGGTTAATAATTCGAGCAGATTGCCTTATGACTCACTAACGCTACTTTAAAATCGTGGCATTGTATCGCACTGGCAATGAATATTTTACGAACTCTATGTATAGCTCATTAGCCGCAGCAGAAGTTAGCATATCATTGAAGCTTATATGGCGCAATCAAAATTGTATATATTGTTGTTGAGCTTTCGAAGATCCGTCCCTGACTTTATAATTACCTGATTGTGTAATGTAAGTTTACCTTTCTGGGAATGAATCGAGGCTTGTTTGCGCATAGATCGACCGTGGGAGTCGTCTCCTCGTGACGGTTGACTGATGTTACCGATCACAAACAAATTAATGAGTGCTTCACCGTGAAGCTGTCGGCTTCGAGAAAAAGTGTCGAGTAAACAATGAAACATCATTTGCTTAATTGAGAAACAACATCGAGAATCGAATAGGAAAGGGCACTGGGTTAGCGTGCCGCAAAGGCCTTCCAAAATTCCGAAAGTTTTATAATCTCAAACGCATAAATATCAAAAAGACATAAACGTTCACATAAAATTAAGAGACAGCATAAAACCGGTAGTTTTTTTATCGAATATCAATGAGCATCTTCGCCCTCACACTAAAATCGCTCACCGAATTTGAGAAGCGAGAAATTTGGATTGTCGTCGACGCATCGCGGCTTACATCAGCCACCCGATTCACAACCTTATTACAAGTCCAGTATCGACCAATTCTGTTATTAATTGACAATTGTATTATGAATAGCTCTACATAAACTTACCGAGTAGTCGAATCGAACCACTCGGTTGCGTAGTGGTACCGAATCTTCGGTTCGGTTATGAAGAATAGTTCTGAAAGAGAAAATTTCGAATCGAATCGATTCAGGTACTTGTCGAAACGTTCACAATCGATCCGCTAGTGATATAGCGGTCAAACGCAAGCCTATCATCGATAAAAAAACATATCACTAGTCGGGTGATACTGATAGTACCTAGTTGAAGCGCGGTTTTGATCTTAGAAATCAAAGTGATTAGCATACATAGAGCCGGTCGAGGTGAGGTGATTGAGATAGCCAACGGTTGGTTCGAGCACGGCGGCGCGGCGCACGCGCGTCGGTGCGTATCCATTCAAACGAGATCGGCTACACCTTAATGTATTCACCAGTTATCTGATATCTCTAAATATTCCTATAAGTAACTTTTATTTAAATGTTAAAATATTTTTTTGTGTACACTAAAACTAAATGAATCTATACTAATATTATAAATGTGAAAGTTTGGATGGATGGATGTTTGTTACTCTTTCACGCCCGAACGGCTGAACGGATCTGGATGAAATTTCGCACAGAGATAGATTATAGTCTGGAATAACACATAGGCTACTTTTTATCCCGGTAAAATGTATGGTTCCCGTGGGATAGATGTTTTAATTTTTCATACTTTTTATCGCGGGTAACACCGCCGGGCGCATCTAGTACTACATAAATTAAAATTAAAATAAGATAAAAATAAATTTTGGCCAACACATCAGCATTGCCATTCAACGTGGCAATGCTGCCAGCATTCTGGGCACCCTGCCGGCCAATGGAGGTGGGGATTTGGAAGGCTGAGTGCATTCCGAAACATGCCCAATTTTAATTTTAATGTTTATCTTATTGTAATCCTATAAGTTAGATAAATAATAGCTTATGACGGATGCAAAAAACTTTTTATGATGATTGGTCATCCTATGCGCGTGAAAAATCAATTTGTCAGTTTGTACTTGGCCTTGTGCGCGTTCAACTTGTTACATCACAGCATTCAAATGTCTTTTATATAGGAATTCCTATCACAGCACGATCAAATGACAAAAAAAGATTATCTTTAGCACGCAATTAGTTTGTAACCTTGGATATCCATTAAATTGCAAGATAAAGAACTAGATTGAACGATTTTGTTATCAGTCCGATGGGACAATAGCTGCTATACTTCAACATTAACTTTCCTATTGACCTTTATGGAGACAGACACAAAGGTGTGTGGAAATAGTCCAAGGTTAGCCACCGGTAACGGATTTGAGATCCGGCGGTCACGATCCAAGTTGATCGAGCTTAAAGCTTTGGATAATTGTTGTCCTGCAACTGTGCTAAAACAAGGCGTGTTATAAGACCGGTATTAATATATAAATTGGTTTGACGTTACCCATTTAACGTGCAGTGTTGAGAACATTATGCTGTTATCTATTAATGAAATTTACCGCATATTATTTTTAAGTGCGTATCAATGTGATTTAGTTCTACTTTTCCTTAGCAAAGAAATGACCTAATTGTCATTCATGGTTTTGAAAGTCTCTTACTGGGGTGTAGTGTAGAATAGAATGTCCCATACAGGCTTATGAGATCGAATCCGTTACGATAGTTTACGACATCAATAATGTCATCAGTTCCAAATGGCAAGATATCGATGCCCTTCACATATGTTCGCTCATCATCATCTTTCTGCTGAAGTCACCGCAGCAATATTTTCACAGGTTGCTACATTTTTTTTAAATATTATTTAGGAGTCTTAGTTTAATATGAACTCTACAAATTCCACCGAATCTTCCCATTCCCATCTAAACCATCCGCTCTACCACGGTCACGAGCCGTCAATCCGCCAGTCGTATTATCGGCCATTCACCGTAGCTAATTCTGATTTTATGGAATTGCATAGTGTGAGTCAATCGTCCTTCTGACACTCGCCAATTTTTACTACCTTTAAGATGCCCATAACAACGTATGTATTACTGTGCTATGTACTACATCTACAGCGGCAGCAAGCATTTCCTTTTAAATATCATTATAGCCTTTCTCGTGTATTTTAATTCGCTCTTCGTTAACATAATAATTTCTCTCCTTTTAAGAATAGGTGCGCGTTTTGATGGCATATCAACATACAAGTGTATAATATGCAAATATCTGAAAGCTGTCCGTGTGACCCACAAACCGGCCGGTCGACGGACTGAAGGCGCAGGCGCAGGCGTCTCGGCGCAATCGCACACGATAGCGAACACGAGATATGCACCGTGCACAATGTTTTATTAATCGACCCTATTGTGTTGAATGTGCACAACCTTTTAAAGACCACTTGACTATAAAAGCATAAACTCGACTTATTTCTGCATCGTTTCAGACATCTATATGGATGATTTATTCGTTTTCTACGCTGCATTAAATGTAATTATTGTTCGCGGCTCCGACTTCCTATAGTTTTTGCATTATGTGGTGTTGTTACCGTGCAGGAAATTCTAGTCACAGTTCAGTACAACTAACTGTACAAGTACAACACTGTCTGTATCCGTTTCAATACTGTTTCGTAACGCCTTGTTTGTGGTGTTGTAATTATCCGCCAAATTGGACTCCGCTCTATTATCTTATTGGTATTTAATAAATTATTTGCGTTGATGAATATCAGGTTGGTACTCAATACAAAGTTAATGATGCTGCTGAGGCAAGCCTCGGTAAGTAATTAAGAGGGATTGTCTTTAAAAATAATTGGCATCGCATGAAATAATAAAGTAAGGTCGTAATTTCTACTCATGTCAGGCGATTCACTAACTAAAAGTGTAAGAACGATCAGAATAAGGCAGTGTGGCGCACGTATCTTGCTCAGTGCATCTAGGACCACCGGCCGAGTATATTTGCATATCGCCTCGGCTCACTGTTGCATACTAGTATCTTTGTTAATTAACAGTTAGAAGTCCTTTTTTATGTTGAACCTTTTCGCTTGTAGCGGATCCAATATGTTCTCCTCATTTCACGCTATTCATATTTATAGTATCGTGAGAAATGACGTAATATTTCGTGTCACTACTGGATCGGTCGTCTCATTCATTGTACGAATGCCTATCTTCTATATCATTAACAGTGATGCTGATTATTGAGGAAAAATCTGCTGTCGCGTGTTTCATATCAAATTGTAAACATAAGAGATCATGGTTGATAAATCTTCGTCGACATTACACATTCCAGTTTGATGACGTAGTCATGTAAATCCCTTACTACACTATTACTGACGTGGTCTCGTTGATTGCAATCAGTTGCTGTTTCCTGTTCCGCTGCCGAAAGTTTGAAAGGTGCAAGAATTTAATACAATCCAATTAGATTCATGTTCTGCATTAATCGTAGCAATTGAATGCTGCGGGCTGAATTAGAACAATTTAATTAATATAAATCGAACAATATTGAGACAGTTTAATTAAATTTAATTAAAGTTTGCATATTTTTCAGTGTTTTCCGTGATAAATGCTTGCAGGTAATCTATTTTATATAACATACGTTAGTAAAACCAATCACGCTTGCGTTACGTTTAAGACATTTCAAAACTGTTGCAGATTTGTCTTTATTTTTAATGTTACTATTCTTTTATTGTGCTTAGCATTCAATCTATGGGTAGTTTTATATGTTTATAGTCTAAAATACTTACATACAAAGATGAATTGAAAAAACAAAAAACTAAAATATACTTATTAATAAGAAAAATAAACAAGAATAAAAATAAAATTATATACATAAAAATGCCTCTACATCATCGTCGATGCCAAAAGTGCCAGCAGGCTGGCCGCGTTTCCACGCTGAATAGCGAGGCTCCCTCTCTGCGCGAAATAAAGGAATATATTGAATGTATATACTCTGTACTATGTTGAATGTGATAAAGCTTGAAATAGCAACATGTCTAGTAATGTGTGTAACATTGTAAATTATTCACGGCCGTCTGATGGGTTGGCTGTTGATGGTTGTGTTCAGATTGCATCGCCTACGCCTCGTAGATTAAGTACCTAGTGCCAACAACTATATTTGTTTGATGTGCAGGATATATTTTGGATAAAATTTCAATGTATAATTTTTTTCGACACCATAATTTGAATTGGAAACTAATACATCTACGTCTATAACAACATTAAGTATAGCTGTTATTACTACGTATTATTTAACATCGTCAATTGAAATGATCTAGCATAAATTTTCTTATAATATTTTTTATTTAGACAATTCGAACACAGTCTCAGCGTGATCGATTTTGTTCTCAATTTCATATTTGATATTACAAAATGTTTGATCAACATCTAGAAAGTGGATACATTTATTGCGTGGGATTACCATTTGAAACACAATTTAGTCACGATCCCAAATGAATAAAGGTGGCTTAGGTTTCGTTTTCTACATCGGCATTCTAAGTTAGTGCATTAACAAAAATGTTTATTACATTGGCTCGTATGTCACTCTCGCTTTCTCTCGTGTAGGCTTGTCATTAACATTCTGTGCGTCTCGTGAATGTAATTCAGAAAAGCTTGATTGGTAGACAACTGGTCGAGCTCATTACCAGTCGTCGTGTTGATTCAATCCTTCGGCTTTGGTGTTTATTGGAAATTGACTTCTATTGATATAATATTAAATTATATTTACAATCATTTACATCGTTTAAAGTTTGTCGCATCTCGCTCGAGTGATGATAAGAGAGTCCTTTACCTATAATACCAGCCCTTTTTAATGTCCCACTTTTGGGCACGGACTTCCCCTCAACTTGAGGGGGATTAATCCATAGTCCACCACTCTGGCCCAGTGCGGGTTGGCGGACTTCACACGTCTTTCGAGGTGTTCTCTTAGACATGTAGGTTTCCTCACGATGTTTTCCTTCACCGTTTAGCAAGTGACAATCATGTCTGGAAATGAGATTCGCACATGAAATCCAGAAATCCCCGAGGTGCGAGTCGGGGTTTGAACCTGCGTTCCCCGTCACCGAGACAAGCGTTCTACCTACTTGGCTATCACCGCTGTTTAGTTATTGCCTGTATATCTGTACCAAACCATTTACATGGTATTATTTGTATTGAAGTTCCATCCAATTATATAATCTCGTGTTTCATCCTATTTGTAGCTGAATTATCGTTTTATGTTTCTTTCTTCTTTTTCAGTTATCCTATATCTTCTGTTTGTATTTCAGCGTTCTTACATAAGTCATCAATAATGTTCTACTATTCCACCGCTGAAAATACTTCTACACATAATAAGTACAAAGTCCTGCCCTAAATCGTTTGTAGCTATGATTAAATTAAATCAATTAATGTTCTATTGTGTAGAATGACAGTCGAGTTTTCTCCCATTGCCAGTGATGTATGTGTTTATATTTAGATGAGCAGTCGTGATCACGATCCATTGAATTCAAACTGTATTTTTATTGTTGTTTTCAGTTAAACGGCCTGTGTATGGTGTGCCCACCACGCAGCCATTGTTAAAGTTATGCAATTTGTTTTTAATGAAGTGCAATCATTTTTGTATTGTTATGCGATGAGTAGATGAAGCGTTTGTTTTGGTTTAAATTATGAGCGTTTAACGAACCTATATGTTTAACCAAAACAGTGACATGTTACATAAGGTTTAGCAAAAATTGTGTTATAGCATTTTAACATGACCAACAGTAGGTTATAAAGATAACGTTCCCAAAAAAAAAATATTAGACGTTTAATAAATGACACTCAGTACAGAGCGCACGGCTGGTTCATCTTGTTTAAAACTTACTGATTTATCTGTTAAAATATTTAACATAATTTTTGTTATAACTTATATATTATACACTCAAAATAAAAGCTTTTTTGGCTATATCCGACTCTGTAGCTCCAAAAATCTCAACACGATGACGTGTTTGCTATTAATTGATTATAAACCACGCGGGGATTTTGTTATAATAACATGTTAGGACGGGCCCCTTACTAAAAAACAAATGGTCACAGCAGACATGGCTTAATGGTTAACGTAAACAAAGCACCGCCACCACTTGTAGTCCACCAACATCGGCTAAACCGATCGTATTTGGTCCCATCTAATAGGGGGCAAGCCCCTTGCAAATATATCAGGGCCACTCCCCTTCAATGCTAGGGCAATTCGGGCCATATAGCCTATACTAGCCTACGTAGGTACCAGATTGACGAAACTTCATATAGCTCTCGGCATGCCCTCATCGTTCAGTAAGTAATTGAAAATGAGATTCCGGAATCCGAAAATCCAAGTCAATCCAACTTTGAATCTGCACACCTTGTTTCAAAAGTTCGTTCGTTCCACCAACTTGGCTATCGCTGCTACATTGTTAACATATTATGATTAAATCTTGAAAAGGTTCCAAGGTTGAATGTATTCAGTTTCACGTACATTGTTTTTAAACAAATATGAAGGTTGCATCGCCATAACAAACTTGCTGGGTGGTGATTACATATATAAAAGCTTTCCAGGTGGTACACCGAATAAGGATATGGTAATATTTATACTTACAGACCATATATTTTCGTTCATACATCCATATTCATAAAGTCTATTGAACAGCTGGTGCCAATAAATATAGTGTTATGTTTTTCATTCATATCATATAATTATGAAATTTTCATTCGTATCAAAATTGCATGAACAATCTGATTGCCCCATGCTTACGATCGTGTCATACCACTTAAGTTTAGTAAATGCAAGTACTCCCGAGTGAGCAGGGGGGCGCTTTATCTCTGTTGCACACGCGTTTACTTGTGGTGGTGACGTCATGGCCCTGCAGCTTTTAATGTTTTTGTTTCTTCACACAAAACTGGTCTGTATTTTTTAAAACTGTTTGGTTAATTAAATCACAAAGATCGTGAACAACCCAAGTAACCAAAGCAATATATATATTTTATCTATCATAATAATAATATATCCTTCTTGCCGATATCGTAACTCGTACATAAAGTTAAACCTAACATATTGTATTTACAACCTAGGCTACTGAAACGCTCACCGCTTATACACCAGATACAATTCGCATTATGAGTGGGAGTCTGTAACACGACACCACCGAACAGCGATATTCATTTAACAGACGCCTACTATGTCTAAAATGTTCTAAACAATTGTAAACGAGATGTTGTGCAAACTGCCACAAATCTGTACGTCAAGTGCGAGATTAATCGTGAGCTAACCGTATACTTCATAGTCTTGTATTTAGACATTTAGTATGGCGAATTGAAAGCTTTAAATAGTATCCGCTAGAGGCGCTGTTTAATTCTCATTCAAAAAAATCTTTATATCTGTCTAGTTTCATTCATGCGTGAACGTAGGCCTCCTCCCCCCGTGGCCACTTTTCTCTATCCTGGGCTGTTTGGGTCCATAGTTTTCCCGCCGCGTGCACTATTTCATCTTTCCATCTCCGTTGTGGTCTTCACCTTTGCCTTCTATCTTTCCGAGGATACCAGTATACGACCCTCTCAAATATATTACCTATACCATACATACATTCTTAGTTCCTATGTATTAGGTATGTACCCAAGTGTTGTACGTACCTGTTATACATATAAATAGTTTTTCTTTCTTCCTCTAATTACCCGCTTTTAAAATTAAACATTGTTATGTTGTCCAGTTTGAATAAAATATTTAAATGTAAACCGTAACTACGAAGATAATTTTGATAATACAAGAGATAATATTTAATGGTTGAAACCTTGTTTGGAAACATGTCAAACAGTTCATGTCTCACAAGAGCCTTCAGTGGACAATACGTTCTAATTAGTTAGGCGACAATTCATACAACTGTAGTACATATTTACAAATCGTTTTAGTTATTAACAAGGCGGGCTAATGAGCTATGTGCATTATTTAACATGTGATAAATAATGAATAGCATTCATGTTTTGATCTATGTATTTCTTAACCACTGACGACCTTATTAGCGCAGTTAGTATTGACCCTGCTTTCTCCACAGACGGTTCGGTTTGGAATCCTGGTAGTGGCAAACTTTTGGTGATGAGCATGAATGTTTGTACCCGAGTCATGGATGTTTAATATCTATATAAGTATTATATATTGAGTTCGCCCTCAGTCCATCGTACGCTACGAATTCTCGTTGATTGTACGGTACCCATTTTGAGTGCGAAACAGAAGCGACGATTGTTCTATGTAAGGTTATGTGTGTATGTATGTAGGTGCCTCAGACGCTTATGGTAACAATTAAAAATATAATGAGGTAGATATTTAACTTACATAATTTGCGAGTGTTTGAATTAGATAAGATTTAAATGTGCTCTACCGTAAGAGCAAATAATTTTCGTTGGGCAGTATAACGGCCTTTTCGTCCGTTTTTCTGGCCTCTAGCTCATAAAAAAATGCCAGAAATTTGTTACTTGCGGATTTGCGGTTTTCATATCATAATATATCATGTAATGTGCCCCACTTATACGTAGCACATCGTGAGTTATTATAATCGGATTACTGGTGCTCTCGTCACGAGCGCGCAACACATTCGAGCCAAGGTCTCCGTTCCACTGTTCATAACACTTTGTAATGTTTTGGGTTAATTTGTTGCCAGAAACTGCATATTTTTCCAGCGATTGTGTATAATTAAAGTAATTGCGAACAAAGCACAAATTCCCGTGTTGAATTCTGTGTTATGTCATATTTTTTGCCCTATAATGTATAGCGGTAGTCCGAGGGGGAGGGTCTTAGGGGGCAAGACCCTGCTCTTCCAAGATCGCACTCGTCCAATCGACAAACCTCCTAAAATTAGTCAATTCACGAAAATTTTAATGTGAAAAACAATATTACCTACCTGCTTGAAAGGTATATGCTTTGCTTAAAGTTCAGGCTGCTTCTCGTTTCCTATAATCGCTAATTTTCTCAACTTATTTTACTTATATTATGTCCCCCCCCCCCCCCCCAAGTCTTTGGTTGCTATCGCATCTGATAATGTAGGTAAGACATTCCTTCTTTACGTCGATGTGATTTTAAGAAAACAATGATAGAAATCATAAAGTATATTGCGCACGCTTACTAATAGACTGACCTAACTCAAAAAAGGTGTTTGTTGGGAAATCGCAAAAACGTTTTGTCATTTACAACTTGTCTGACATTATTACTTATATCTCAATGAAAATAGCGTAATAATAATAAATGATGTATTGTAAGAATACTTGATTAAGTAATTATTGATACTAAAATGTAATTTTGAAGAAATTTTATTATTATTTATAATTATTTATAGCTTTTAAAATGTTGTCCCTGAGATACGTCTGTTTATGAATAAAACAATGATATATTTCTGTACTAGTGATGACACTTTTTGTTATATGTCTGTATTTTATTAAACATTTCACTAAAACCCTTTCTCTTTTATGTTATAAGTCTATACTTGATAAAATAATAACATATTATTTTTATGTAGTATTGATTTTTAACTTCAGAAACATGAATGGGTCACTATAATATAAAAGCACCGCGAGTTGACTGTCGCAATCTCAGACGCATAATGATTTATGTCACTTTCATGTTAAAAGTTTTGTCAAAATTTGTATAAGTAAAAAAGACAACATATTCGTAACTCAGTCTAGGAATAAGATATCGTAAAAATTCTGAGATTGGTAGATAGATAACGTTGGAATAAATCTATCTGTGTGCTTATCTCACTTTGGACTTAAACCCTAATTGGTCAGTCTATTAGTAAGCGTGCGATTGGTCCTATCAATGATTCGTTTTTTTGCAGCAATAAATATGTACATATATATTCAATTATACAATAAGTCAAATATGTTATTTATCATACCTATTCTGTCTTGAGAGATTCTGATAAATTATTACCAGGTTTCACATTCCGACAGTACGGTGGTAAATCAAATATGGACTGACCCGGTATATTGAATACACACCCGACCTCGTACTGCCAATATAATCGGAATTCAATCTTTACGATTCCACAGCTTTCATCTCGACCCATTTCCAGCCGTGACGTTTCCTATATCGATATTCAACATAAATCTCAATCGATAATCTTCTTTGGCGTCTCACTGGCTGGTTTTGGCGTCTCCGCTTTCTCCAGCCTACAAAAAAAAGTTGATATGCAAGTGTGTGACTTGCTCTTTCCATCAATCGATTGTTTTGAATAGTTTTTTTTTTTTGGCGGGAAACTGAAAAGTCATGGCGTCAGTTATGTTTTCATTTCTAAAACTAGTGTTCCTGCGAGTTATAGTGAGTGATATAAGTGGAATATTAACCATTATGAGTTCGGTAAAGTGGTCAAGTGTAGGTAATTGAAACAGAGTGACGAAACATGGCTTTTCAGTTTCTCACAAAAAATCCATGAAAAATCTTTCAGTAAAGTATCCATCACTTTACTGATTGAAGGATGGGGGGGTATTTTACTTGGCTAGCCTTTGGGCCTGTGCATATGCTCAAAAACAGAAATAATTTATATTACTTGACACTGGCAAAATACCTATGGTGATGCCAAATAAAAAAAATTGTTTTGAATAAGTTATCGCACTTTTTGGCGGGCATTTGACCCGTGAAGTTGTCAACTTTGTTTTATTTTCCAAAAAGGTGTACCTTCGATAAATAATGTGTAATATTAGAGAACCTTTGTGTGTTCATAAACGTGCACGAGTGAAGGAATTAGAAATAAAATAGTGTAAATTGGCTTTTCAAGTTCTCCCAAGATGTCCGGTATTTTTTCAGTAAAGCATCCAAAGCTTTACTGATAGGGGTAGGGGATTCATTTCATCATCATCATCGTCATCAACATTATCATTATCATCAGGGGTACATGAAATTCAATAACAATTATCAAGAATTACCCGACACTGAAAGAAAGAAAGAAAGAAAGTATTTATTTGGCAAAGAAATAGCTACATACAATTAATTAATTAAATATATAACAACGCTGATATTTTGCCAAAAGGGTCAACAGCACAGCTTCTTGTTGAATGGCAATAAATGCGCACCCAACGCTGATTTTCAGCTGCAACCCGCGGGTGACGGGAGCACGTAACTAAAACTAACTTAAGTAATTAACAAAATAAAGATGCTTATGCTAATAACCCCACAGACTTAAACATGAGTCGGTACTTATATGTAATTTTTTTTTTTTTTTTTACATTCACAAAATTTAAATCTATATATTTATCCTTAATTATTAATAGAACATTATTATACAATAAAATAAATACAATGGTGTGTTTGATTGAGTATCGACGAAGAGTCGGTTAAGACTAGTAAAATGTGAAACTACCGCTATAACACGGAAACATTCGCGCGTATGTTTTCAAAATTCTTCTGATGATTTAATAAAAATAGTTTGAGATTGGCTTTAAGTGTCGTAACAGTGTCACAGTTCTTTATTGGTGGAGGGATGTTATTCCAACATTTAGTTGCCGCGTAGCGGAAGCTACCCCTAAATGCTGCGGTCCTATGGCGTGGATATGGTAATTGTTGAGCACATTGTCGGTGTCTACCATCTTCCCTTCTATATCTGCTAGTCCAAATCAATTTTTTATATAGATATAGTGGTGCATGTGACTTGATGACTCCAAATAAAAGACTCGCCAAGTGAAGCTTGCGTCGAGCTTTCATATTCAGTAAGTTACGTTTATTGAGATATGGCGTTACATGTGACCTTGCCGGAATATTAAAGAATTACTGGGAAAATGGCACTATTTTGTAGCTGATTGCCAACATAAAAAAAGAAGAAGATGAATAAGTTATCGATGTTTTCATCTCTAACTCGACTATTCATAACGAACGAAAAAAGTAGAAGTGAATAATCCCCGATGCCGCTTCCAACATCTGTCGGTAAGAAAATGATCTTAATTATGTAAGGGTTAAGATTAATTTTCCATCTCGATCGCCAATCATGTAAGCAATTACGATAGCCATCAAATATTAATTGGCACTTTTGCTCTCTATTCGTCGTAGCGTCCGCAATTCGTGTTGACGGAGGAAAAGGTGTTTTTGAACACTCACTACTAGTGTTGTACAAGGTAAGTCTTGGTCTTGCAATTTCGCGAGACCGATACCATTGCGAACACCACCTTATTGTAGCAAGAGCAAGCCTGATTCTGGGACACTCATACGTCAAACTTAAGACATTTTTTAATAATGTTCAGCAGAACCCTATAACAGTCTACTATTTTCTATAATTCTGTGGTCTTGTTATAGCGGAAATCCAAGTCTAACACCAATTTCGGGCAACACTACAATGAATTTACCTATGACAAGACACACATCCCTTATTCTAATAGACATAAAGTTCAAACTTCAACCTGTCAGTGTTGACTTCAAGACAAATCGTTTGTAGTCGTAATTTGGTGTTGTTTTTTTGATGCGAAACTTGTTTAGGTATGAAAGTATCGTACAACCGGATCTCATGCTTTACCGTCTGTCTATCACCCGAGGGTCACGGAGATCATCAATTGTGTCTTGAAATAATTCGTCTATTGATTGAAAGCGTCAATCAGGTGATTGTGAGAAAGGAGTGTTTTATTGTTCGCAGTTTTGAACATAAATGGTTTCGGAGTTGTAAAAGTGAAATTCTTTTGTTCGGAATATCGGAATTAAAAGATATTTCGTAATACATACTTTGAAAGTGTTCGGAAGACAGCAAATTTTGAAACTGTAAAAATCTGAGTCTAACAGAATTGACTCATGATTGAATGGTAATGATATAGTAATTTCGGTGTGAACGATGAAACATCGTTCATCATTCGCATACGGAAACTATGAAATGTGGCAAAACGATGCCATTGTGATTTCATTGCGAGTCAATTGTGTTGCAGAATTAGAGCATAGTACGCACGAAGGCGTAGATTAATTCACTATGTGGTCCCTCGTTTATGATGTTTCTTCTGAAAACCATTGGTTGGTAGGTATTGTAAATAACAACTTAAATCTTAAATAATGCCTCTTATTCTTAGAACAATGATTGTATGTTTGCAAAAGACTTAGGGCTGATTTCACAACGTGCTGATAAATCGTATACACAACTTATTTAACAGAATTCGTATGGGCTATCTGTCAAATAAGGTTTATCTGCGCATTATGCAACAAGCCTTAAGTATAATGGCCACACGGTAAGTAGAATGGTGGCCATCAAAGCAATGAATCTTGTTTACGAGAGTACCGCTTTAGAATTCAGTTCAAGTATCAAATGAATGTCCTTTTGGGGTTTATCTCTGTGGCTACTGTTCGCCGACTTTCTGTTTTTTGCAAGCTTATCACTGCTAATTGCTAGCTTTTGTTTTGTATATCCAAACTGTTATGGCTATATGGTAAAGTACTGTTGCACTCAAAAGTACAATGTTATCTTATAGATAAGGACGTCGTTCTTATTTCAGATTTGACGTCTTTTATCTGTAGCATAAAAGTTTGAGGACCTAAAGAATGATTAATAGTCTTTCGACGGTCGAATTGGAAAAGTCAGTTGTGGTGGTCTATTTTTTTTTCTTTTAGTATCGCCTCTTGGTATGTTCACATCGTTTAGAAGCCTCTTAGTACCGTCATAATGTTCGGCTATCATCTCTTGTAACAGTTTCTACTGCACGTTTCTTATGAAGGAGTATATAAGGAGATAACGATATGAGATATCTACATCGGATACGCGTGAAGACGAAAGCAACACCGTACAACATATAGTTCATGTGTTTGAACAAGGTTGAATAACAATTCACTTCATATTGAAATAAAACTAATTTGAAAAGGAATGTATCGCGTTTATATTATTTTTTTACGTTCCCGACATTTCGGCTGCTTTTCAAATATAATAAATAAACGCGATAAAATCCTTAAATTTAGTTTTATTTAAATGTTTAGTATTCGCGTAAATATAAGAAATGAATTCACTTCAAATATTGAATAATTAAACGCGAAAAAAATGTATTGAAGTAGGCCATAGATACCGAGCATGAACAAGAATAGCATATAGGCATTGGAATGTATTATTTCTTATTTATTCTTATGAGAAAGGGTTTTTTTTTCTCAAAATCCTTAACAGCCTTAAACAATAATAACCTACCTACCTTCACTGATAGTACAGAGTTACTATAATTTATGGTCTTGCCAACTGCCAGGATCAAGACCGGTGTCAAACAAAGACGTCATTACTTTAAACGTTGCATCACTATCATTAGCATCATTAAAAAAACTTAAGTCATCCCGAATACACATTCCCAACAATAAAACGATAAAACACTGTATACCCTACTGCACCAGACGGAGGTATTCCTTCATGTTTTATTATTAAATTACATTTCATTATGTTAGGGATACCCCCGCATAAACTTTCCACAGGGTTAACAAAACTCTATGGCTAATTGGGTAGAAGTTAAACGAGGGGTGTTTAGCAGATGGCCTGCATTCATGCACATCTGCTCGGCACGTGAGCTGTCCAAAGGACCCACTCTACACGTGGGCTTTGAATAGGGAAGTATCATATCGTACGTGACAATGAATATATCGGGTCTAATTACAGAAAAAAACACCTTATTGAATGAATACTATGGGTCTTATCAAAGAAAAAAATTACCTTATTGAAATAGAGCTTTACCGTTGCGATTTAGTTGTATGGGTTCTTTGAGTTGGTATTGTTTTTAATTAACATAAAATTTCGTTGAAATAAAACGAATCTTACGGATTTTATCGCGTTTATTTTACGTTTTACGTGGATGTTGTAAAGCAGCCGAAACGTCGGGAACGTGAAAAACTATTAATTGACAATACAGCTAAGGACTAGAAATACCACACGTTTGGGTAAAAGGCAACTAAAGTAAATGCTTTAGCTAACTTTTACAGCGTTTAGGAGAATTTCAAGTATTCGCTGAACACAGCTTTTTAATATACATAAGACTGTTTCACGTTGGCGTGGGTCCAACATTGCACTTTTATTCCATGCACTCAGTCGACCATATATCTTGATACTTATGTGAACCATCGAGGCGGTACGCTATGGCCTTGTAATGTGTTCTATTAAGATCGTAATCGCCTAATTTACGATCTTGCTCGTAATACCACAATCAAACGCCGACGCTCCAATGTTGTCCTGTGCGGTACGCCGCGCCGCGCCCGCGCCGCGCGCTTACCTCCGTATTTTTTTTTATAGAAGCGTATTAAAATAAATGCTGTCGGCCACAAAATGTTCTTAATTCAAAATACAATGACAACTTTTATTCACTTTTAGGAGTCAGACGCTGCAAAAGTTACAAATTGACTTTAAAAAAAAATAGTAGTATTTTTTCTTTAAATTTTGCATTCAAAATGTAATAGCCTCATGCTAATGACACGATTGGAAGGATTCAGGTCCAAAATATGAATCGTACAATGACAGGAAGAATTAGGCCTGCAGCCAAAATGGTGTATCGATTAAAATTGCAAAATTCCAAAACGCATATTATTGGTGCAAGCAGACAGCCTGGGATTTAGCTTTAGGCGGTTTCAGCGGTCTTCCATCCTTTTCTGATTTAATGAGGTTAGAAAGGGAGGGTTGATGTGTGGGAGTGAACCATGTGTTCTAACTCGCGTGGCCGAGCGTGGGAGATAGCCGGCAGGGTTTGCAAATACCGGCTGGTACTCAGTAAACTCGATCTGAATTCGAAATTACTGTATTTGTCCATCAAATGACAGTCTCTTACCACCGCCATAATTTACGTGACGTTTTAAGAATTGTGCGTGTTAAACCGTCATGATCTAATATAAATTCTTCAACTGTCGTATTTGGTCTCGACTAGGGATGATCTGATCAGAGGGATAATATCGTGAGACGTCGTCGAAAACAGATCTACCCAATTTTGAATATTTTATTACAATGTAATAGTGTCCTAAATGCTATGTTTGCTATAACGAATCGGTTGCACGAGCTAGTGTCGAAGCTAGCTAGTGTTGTCGAAGCTAGTGTCATGCAAATTGAAATTTTTGCAACACTGTACCAGTAGGCGTGATTTACTGCCATTCGTATCCTTTGATATAACACGAATGATGTAATTTGATCGGATGTTTATGCTAATCGCCATAACGAATACACACGAAGCTACACACCCTAGCGTGTGATATGCTTATTATAAAATTATACGCGAACGTTTGAATTCAGATACTCACTAGTAAAAAAAATATTGAATTGACATCATTTATTTTGCATATATAATTAGTTATATTAGGTAGTAACTATATAGATTCTGGCAAGGAAACAGTGTAGTTCCTCACTCATATTCGATCGTCAATGGGGGACGATTTGTAATATGGGTACAATGGACTGAGGCCGAACATTAGGTATTAAACATCCATAACTCGGGTACAAACATTCGTTCACATGCCACATAGTTTGTCCCTATCAGGATTCCAACCGGGACCCTCGGCTGAGAATTCAGAGTCACTACCACGATTCAAGTTGTCCAATTGATGACGCATTGGTCGAGGTCGGTCCAGGGGACGAATTATGGCGATCTTAATTTGGTTGGTCCATCTCATATAATAATAATACCAGCCCTTTTAATGTCCCACTGTTGGGCACGGGCCTCCATTCAACGCGAGGGGGATCCATCTCATATGTCCTTTTCAATTATAATTGGTGTTGCTCAAAGCCTTTATTGCATTTTTGCAAGATCAAGGCCAAATCTAAACAAGACTGTTGACTCTTGGTATTCATACAAAATGAGATTGCACGCTAAGTTCCTGTTTACTAATCAATCTTACTACTAGTGGTATCTCGTCGTATATAGTTGATGGTCCACGCTGGGTGGCTGCACTGATTTATCTCCCAGCACCCACCGTCCATTAGAAGCCATTACCAGTCACACTCGGCGCATGAGTGCAGCTATTTATAACTCTATTAGCACTCTATAGCTGCTTACTGGTTTTATTTAGTTGTTAGTGTGCCGACCTAATTTAAACGTGTTGGGATTTGAGGTGAATAGTTCGTATTACAGAATATTGGATTATAAAGCAGCCTGGGGCTGATCGCTCAGATATATATCAATTAAGATTAACGATGTCAAAGTGTAGCGTGTGTGCCTTGCATGGCAACACACTGGAGCTTATTGCTTTTTTTTTGTATATACACATTGTTTAAAAAAAAGAGTAAGACATGCCCGCTGAGTTTCTCGCCGGATCTTCTCAGTTGAGGTTGCGTTACGATTCGGTTGTAGAGTTATGAAAAAAAAATTGTTAAAGACGATTTGTAAGTACCCCCCTAGGCCTATAAGGAATAAATAATTTGACTTGGACTTGACTTGACTTAGGTGCTGATTTATATTATATTGAGTGTGCGGTGTTGTTGTTATTTTATTTATAACATCTACAGAAAAACTGGAAGTAGAATAGTGGAATCGCGTTATTCATACTGAGAAGAATGTAGGCTGGAATGTGGGTCTAGATTTCTAAACAGAAACCACATTTTATTTTTATAACTATGTCAATCAAGCCATTCGCTCGACAGCCAATAAATAAAGCAAACAGGGACAGACGATCGTAAAATTTACGATAGGTACTTATAGAATACGATAATCGAAATGTTTGTATCGAATAATAGGTATCGATGAAGATAATCCGGTCTTGACTCGATGTGACGACAAATGAGTTGTAGTAGGCTTTTAAGTTCCGGGTAGCAACGGGGATAACAGTTAGCGAGTGGTGCTAGTGACAAGCGAATAGCGATTTTGAAAATGTTTATTTAAAATTATAGAGTTGTCGTCTATGCATACCATTTGAAGTCGGGAACCGGTCCGAATGCGAAATACATTGTTAAATATATTAAAAAGTCTGGTCGAAACAACCAGAGACCCAAGGGCCGAGTGTACTATCGCTTTATATGTGGCCATTCAACGAGGAAATGTACATGGGCTATTTTTTTTACAGATTTTTTTAATACTAATGGAAATGATGTTTTTTTAAATATTCATACTAATTTTAACTACTTTTGAGTCGTTATGGGTATAGCTGTACCGGTTAATAATGAATATATCTATATTAACTTGTTAACCCTACAGACAATAGACCCCATTCGGTTTTTCCTGAATTTTCAAATTTTCCGTACGACTTCTTTAATTTATATTTCACTGCAAACATGATTTGGATTATTACTAACATAAAAAAAACTAATGCGTTTATCAACGAACAGCATTTCAGTTTTATTTAAATATATATAGATAGTTATAAATCAAACCGCTACCGCCTGTAGCTTGTGCTACATCACTCGTCGTCTCGTCGTCTGCCTCGCGAGACCTTGCCGCGGTTAACCCACAAACCTGAGTACCGCCGCTCCTAAACACACTGCACCTCTCTGTATTCAAGTATTGTTGAAATAAATTAGTAGATCTTACGTGTTTCTTTGGATTTCACGACCTGATTAGCGCAGTTGGTAGTGACTCTGCTTTCTGTGCCGAGGGTCCCCGGTTCGAATCCTGGTAGGAACAGGCTTTATGTGATGAGCACGAATGCCTGTACCCGAGTCATGGATGTTTAATATCTATATAAGTATAATATCAGTTCGCCCTCAATCCAATGTACGGTACCTAAAATACAAGCGTTGCTTGGTGTGGGACCGTATAGTTGGTGCCTTCTTCTGGCGTTATTATTAAAAAAAGATTGTCCCACGAGAAGTTGATTCCTATTCACATAATATCTACGTTTTCAAATTAGATCCTAATTTTCTATAATTTATTTATCTATACATATAAATAAAATTGGAGTGTCTGTTTGTAATATTAAAATAACCGCTTTTTACTAAGTTCATTTGGATGTATACACGTTACCTATACCGAAACTAAATTTTTTACAATTTTTGTCTGTCTGTCTGTCCGTCTGTCTGTCTGTCTGTCTGTCTGTCTGTCTGTCTGTCTGTCTGTCTGTCTGTCTGTCTGTTTGTTCCGGGTAATCTCTGAAATGGCTGGACCGATTTTGACGGGACTTTCACTGGCAGATAGCTGATGTAACAAGGAGTAACTTAGGCTACTTTTATTTTAGAAAAAAAAAATAGGATCTCACGAAAAAAATTTTAAAACCAATGTTGCAGCGCAGCGCCTGTTTAAGTTTGATAGCAAAAACCTGCAATGCGTCCCGCGGGCTCAGAACCTGCGAGCAGGCTGTTGCCAACGGTTGTCTTTGTTAAATACCACGCGGACGAAGTCGCGGGCAACAGCTAGTTTTTAAATATGAATGCAGACCTCAAAAGCTCTCACGAACAGCGTAAAAAATACGTATCCCATATTTTATAATAAGAGGATGAATTTGATTTGCATAAAGTTATACAAGTAAAGAAAAATCATTTATATTTGTGTCATTTAATAGTATTTAATCATGATCAGTTTTAAACTACCGTTCAGTTCGCTATTGTACGAAAAATGTCAACATTATAAAATTAATTAAACAGATAGAATGTAGCCATAAACTAAAATAAAAAACGCTATTATTGAACTAAAGGTCAACTAATCATTATTAAAATAGATCTACTTTATAGTTTACAAGAAAAAAGCTAGAAATAACATTATTTATGGGTTAAACATTCATAAAAATCAAATTGACTAAAGTCTGACCGGGTGACCCCAGTGCGGGTTAGCAAACCACACACGGCAAATAGGTTCTAGAAACTTACTTGCTTTGACCAATCAGCGGCAAATAATCATAATTAATGAATTTGTTTTTAATTGATTTAAAGTTCTCATTACTCTATAATAGAGCTGTAACCAAAAAACAAACAAGAATACTTTTTAAATGAACTAGTACGGGCTACTTCTCTAAAATGCACTCCCAAGTTTTGGTCTCGGACACACTCGACGCTCAGAATCGGGCTCTTTAATATTTAAACGCCCCACTCACTCCGCAAATAATTTAATAGACCCATCTGTTTTTGATAAGATCACTCGACCAATTACAAGTATCAAAAATTCACAACATCGCAAAATGATTAATGAAGTCGCCCCTCTTATATACAGGCAGAGTGAGCACCTTATGCTGACACTTCACATGACGTATTTGAACTAACATTTGACAAAACTAGTTGAGCATTTTATTTGCAGATTATATCATGACCAAGATAAGTTTTTTTGGCCATAACACCCACATGTTTGCACAAAAAATTGTACAAACACACCATGTGAAGTGACTACATTTTTTACGACTGCAACGAAACATGGTGCAAAATTCAGGGGTACAGTGGGTCCGAGATCTGGTTTTTGCTACTACGGGCATTCCTCTGTGGCTACTGTTCGACATCGTTGGTCATCAGATATTCGTTTTTACCACAGACAACAGTCTGCGGTGCACCACTCCGCCTGATTGAGCCGTTAGCACTTGTACAACGAGTCTTGCGCATATTTTTTCATTAATTACCGGTTAATTACTTAATCACCAATGTTTTGTTGGGCTTTCATTGGAGATGCTTGTGTTTTGTTTGAAGATATTCTGACAATGTACGTGCGTAATTTGTAATAGCCTGTAGCGGACTGTATTTTAACATTTCAATACTCCATACAAAAGTATACGATTAGCTTACGATTATTCTCGCACTAGACGTACAGTTGTTATTGTTTACAACTGAAATGTCATTCTTTTTATTATGACGATGATAAATGAGATGATATGAAACACGTGCATTCTCGTTCTCATTTCTCGAGAGAATGGTATTTATTTTAAAGAGCACCAGATTCGATCAAATTAATTAATATTCATAATAACAAGTAAGTAATTTGTAAATGTGGGAACCATGTAGCCATTAACTGTAATTGTATACTTAGTTAGTGCTTTTTGTTTTTTGACCTGCTGCTAAAGTCTGATTAGCCGTTCCTACATTGTTCTCACATACCTATAACAATGTATTGCTCAAAAATGTAAACGATTTTTTTTAAAAAGGAGCAACCATTGAGTTTCTCACCCATTCTTCTCCATAGGAACGGCATTCCGAACGGGTGGTAAAGTAGTAGCATAATATTTTGTAACTTTTGACGATTCATAAGTACTGTACATAATGGTCTACGTGAATAAAAAATATTCTCATTCTGATTCTGAACATTAATTGTATAAATAATGACGACCCCAATAAAAAAGTGAATTGGAAAATGGGCGAGAAGAAGAGCCCCAGAACGGTTAGAGAGTCATGTGTAAACCCATCTTTTAAAATAATATGGCCAGAAGAACACACCCACTGCACAGGCGTAAACTTAGCAACGCTTGTATTATGGGTACCGCACCATGGACTGGGGCGATCCCAGTACATAATTAGATACATGACTCAGGTATATACCTCTGTACTCATCACTCGAAGTTTGTCCCTACCGGGAATACCGGGACCATCTGAACTATGCCAATCGGATTGTATACGTCGGGATTCATAACAAAAGTTTACTTTGAATTTACGTTGACTCATAAATGGTATCAAATCCATATAAAGATCATAATTTTTCATGCAACTGTCGCTTGATTCCATTTAATGTTAATACAGGACCTTTGGGTCGAAATTCTAACGAAAGTCGTGTGGATTTCATACTTTATTTTCTTATAACTCTGTAACGGTACCAGTATGTGTGTTGGGGCGCAGTACTAAAGCAGTATTGACCTTTATAAGCCACATTCAGTTGCGTTTTGTTAGCTGCGTATGAAATGTCAAATCCGTGCGTTCGTTAAGGAGATAAGGCCGACGTATCTCGGCTTAATATTAAGAGGCTGCGTGTGCTCATTAAGATGACGTATGATCAGGATCTCGGTTTCTATACAGCGTGAACCAGAAAGGGTAACCACACAATTTTTCTCAACAAAATGACAATTGTGAATTTTGTGAGCAACTTATAAAAAAAAAATCATCGCAGTTGTGACATGATTACAAACGCGCTACGCGGGTTCAAATGGTAGTACTTTGTTCCCTTTGTAAACTAAGTTGTATAATATAAGGGTTTGATATTAAGAACAATTAAACTAACTTGTAATCTTAAAACTGACCAGCGTGGAAATGCGATGAATAAAATGGTCACACAAATAAGTTTCTCACACGATTTTGGCCAGGTCTCGGAAACCCTATACATTTTTGTTTGGATGATATATTCTAGATTTTGGTTAGTAAAATAAACAACAATTATTTGATTTGGGTCTGCAATTGAAGTACGCAAGGACTCTCTCCTGCTGTTCATTCAACGCGGAAATGCATCGCGCTACTCTTTATTAATTCGCTCGCGCTGCGATGCCCAGATGGGGTCTTAAATCACAAAGTAGCCTAAATCTGATCGTGAGCGAAAGAACCAGTTTGAATGTTCCAATAACATGCTGGTGTAGCTTTAGGACTAATTATTTTGGTTTATTTCAACTGCCTGAATACTTCGACTATAGTGAGTACTTTGACTATATAGTTTATCTAACGATTAAGCAACAACTGACGCACTGCACACCACCATAAAATGGTACGTTAGTCCTACACACAGCTAGTTACCAACCAAACCAATGACAGTATGTTATAAGGATGTAACGAAATCTATGGGTATAGGTTACACTTGCCTATAATGAAAATAAAGATATCATTAATGTGAAATATCATGGGTTATGAATTTTCATTTTTGAGCGCGCAATGTATCGCAAATCAAGCAATCAGAACACAACCCTCCGCGCGATACCCGACTCGTGCGAGTGACGAGCGCGCTCGAGCGTATCGTGTTATGATTTACATTGCCGTTTTAGGCTTAAATTAGTAATTTTGTTATTTTATTTATTTAAACCACGTTGTATACACAATAACAAATGCGTATATTTATGAATAGATCGACGGAAAAATTCAACTCTGGTGGGTCCAGAATCATGAGCTGAATCCATAGTATCAGTTTTCATTACGAGGTCACTTACAGCCTGTATAGGTACACAGAGTAGGTACATCTACATCATTAGTATCACTCCTTTCAAATTCCACATAAGGCGTGCATTGCGATTGTTATTGTCAATGGAATGTTGTATTGGTACCACTTATTGTTAATTTTCTACGCTAAATAAACGTGCAGTTTGAATTACGTTCGTCGTGAACTTCTGAGATTTACTTTTAAACTGTTACTGGCTTACAAAGTCGCGTACGTCAACGTCGTGTGTTCGTCTGGCGATAATTATTTATTAAAAAAAATCGTTGCTGGTTCCAAGACACTTAGCTTTTCCCCGGGACTCGAAACTTTGAAGTCTTTGTCGACGGACTCATTAACGCAGGTGATGGTGACCCTGCTTGCTGTGCCGAGGGTTCCGGGTTCGAAACCCGATAGGAACAAACTGTGTGTGTTAAGCACGATTGTTTGTACCTGAATCGTGGATGATTAATATCTATATCAATATTATATACTGAGTTCGCCCCCAGTCCCTTGTACGGTACCCATAATACAATCGTTGCTTAGTATGGGACCGTGTATTTGGTGTTTTGGCAATATCTTTATCGGCCATCTTTCTAGATCCTTTCAGTAGTAACAGTGGTGGCAATGTGTGGCTTGCCAAGTCCCAGATAAAAACACTCATTATTATATAATAATGATATATCTTACAAAATAAATTGTATTTGTTTTCAGGGCAAATCAGTGCTTCGGCCGATAGCGTTCAAGCCGTTGGGCGGGCGGCTCTCCGCGGGCGGCGAGCGGTATGGCTCCACTCCGGTGCTTGCCAGCAGGCCGCCCTCGCACATGACACTATATGGCAGTAAGTTACTATAACATTATTGTATCTTTTATAATCAACTAGCTAGTACCATGCATTGCTTGCTGCAGAGACCTTCGCGGGCCTGCAGACAACAATTCACCAAGGTTTCATTGCAATCGGATGAATGGTAAAGGAACGCATACGAGACAAACAAAGAAACATTCATTCTTATACAGTATGATACCGAAAAGGTATACTATACTTTAAATATAATATGAAATTTAAAGAAAAATGCTCCCAAAAAATCACAGTCGTCATTTTGTTGGGAACGATTTTATTTTTGTAAAAATAAAAAATCTAAATTCTGACAGCGCAGGTTCAAAGGTCAGTTAGTGTATACCCTTTCTGAATGCTGTATACCTACATAGATGCTTGTATGTAGATCTCTCTAATATTTTAGATCCATAGTTGACTGGCTGGTATGTCAAGTTAAAGTTAAAGACGGTAGCAATTGGCTTTACCGAGCGCTATATTATTTGTTACTCGATCAATAAGGACTCCTTTCTGTTGAACTATAACACAAAATATTGCACCTTCAGTCAGCTGCCTGTTCTATGGTACATTGCCCTCTATCAGCCTACAAATAAGTTCGTTAATGACATGTTTTAATTGAAACTTGTAGGTTCATCAGACGTCCGCGAGGGCCGGTGGTGTGGGTCCCCACAGCCCGCGTCGCTGTCTGCGCTGCCGCCCGCCACGATGTCCACTCCACTCCACCAGAGGCACCACTCCGCTATAGTGTAAGTACCCATCTATTTTAGTCATAAATTGTATGAATACCGGGCACTGAGCACCGTAAAGGGAACGCCTTTGCAGTGAGTCATAGAATATATTTAAAAAAATCATCCGAAACATGCCCGTACAATAACACTGGCTGGCAATAAAAAAACATAATTTATGTTTAAATTATATTGTTTTTTTTATTGCCAGCCAGTGTTATTTAATTGTAGCCCTGTAGATTTCCATGATACAGCCATAAAATTTTCATAAATGTCGCATTGATATAGAATTATAAAATGCCCCTAATGTTACATTCTTATTATGATGTATCAGGATATCTAGAACTTTTTAATCGCAGATCAAAACACTTCTTCATCATAAGAACTAAATAAACTATAAAATAATACGTACCCATAAAATTATTTTAATTATAATAATTCGTTATTAAATTCACTAAGTAGTATAATAAAATAATTAAAACATGATTAACTACAGCCGCATAAGATATAAAATTACACAGACATAAAATCCATTCGATATAACTTTTTTAATTAAAACGATGACTCCACGAGTTCACGCCCGATAAACTAATCCATACCCCTTACTGTCCAAAACTAACTGTATAGACTACAACTTAGAACATAAAATCGCTTGTTAATTCCAAATGCCTAATTAACTCATGATTCCTTACTTAACCTTACATGCCCATGCCAATAGATCACAAGCTTTCTACAATTGAAACGTCAATGACACTGCAGTGTGTATGCTCATTAAACTGCAATTAAAACTGTTAACGCAGCGATGGCGTGATGAGCACTCCCCCTAAAGTCGTGAATGAGCGCCAAACGGGCCGATAAAATGCTGTTACGGAATTTAGGGCAAGTTACTTTTAACGCACTTTAAGACCAGTGCACTTAAAAAGTGTGTTAAATATTAACCATTCCAAAGATAAAAATAAGAAATAATATAGACGGAGTGTTACGTACAATATATTGAATTACAAAAACCAAGCCGATTAAGGCCGTAAGGACGCGATTCGCGTGTACTACACAACTCGGCTCGCTTTTTGGTGTTCAATCTGTTGCTCGTGACACTCGGTCTATATTATTTCTTCGACTGGGTTTTTACCGGATCGACAACAGTGTAGTAATTCCAGCCCTTTTTAATGTCCCACTGCCGGGCACGGGATTCCCCGCAATGCGAGGGAGATTAGGCCATAGTCCACCACGCTGACCCAGTGCGTGTTGGCGGACTTCACACATCTATTGAGGGGTTCTCTCAGACATGCAGGTTTCTTCACGATGTTTTCCTTCACCGTTGACAATAGTGTAAATAATAATAAAAATAAATTAATTAGAACATATTTTTTACTACGTATTTTTTGTACGGAGTATAAGTAGTATATCGTATGATTATTTATATGTATGTAGGGACTAGCCAAAAGGTGAGGTAGTACCCGGCTGTAAATATTACACATCGAGCATCAGCGGAATATCGGCTAGAGGCATGCGTGACAGAGACGACGCTCTACAAAGCCTACAATTTTCTAAACCGATATGTAGGTATCTAAGTCCGGGTACATAATCAAAAGACTATGTAGGTACCTAACACATCATATTTATTGCAGTAGCAGTTTAATTAACTAAACTATTCACTGACATGATAAACTAACAAGCAATTATGACAGCTTATTAGTTTATTCTGTGTGAGTTGAATTAATTCCAAGATAAACGCGAATGATTAATGTATTGTGCCGAATAACCTACATACTTGTACAGTTTATTGAATATTTCCATACCGATACTATAAATCATGCAAATATGCATTGTTTATCTCCAATCATCACTCAACAAACTGTCACTTGATGCGACATTTTAGCGACCGAGATGAGCGCACGCGCCGGACGGCGGCATACCCGCGCCTGGGCCAGCGCGCGTCGCGCGTGCGCACCTCGCCTTGTCATTGCATTTATACATAATCGCGCTTTAATGATGCGTTAAGTGAAAATTATGTTTCGCAAAAAGTGTTAAGTGTTGACTCTATGTACAGGTGAGTTAGTTGTAGAGTTGTTAAAACTGATAGTAAAGTTTTTATATATTATGGAGGCTGTTGATGCTAGCCTTGATAAAATGCAAATAAACAATGGCAGCAATGACGAATAAGGAAAATATTGTTTATTCTTAACATAATTCGTTCTATCATCTTTTTGTACTTGCCACTTTACGTAAAGTCGTACACACAATCATCTTAAGAATAGTAGAAAAAAAACTGAATATTTTTATTTATAGGTATACATACTTCATTGATGGTTTGAAGATAGATCTCCAGAATATCCATACTAAGTAGTATGGTTGTCTTGACAAATCCTTATAAAAAGCTTTCGGCGTGCGGTCGCCGGACATTCCTTCATTGATTCGTCATCGACTTCGTAGTATACGTGAATCCACCAAACATACAAGTCATTCAGATAATTATCAGTATAGCTAACCGATACTCTGAAAACCAAGCAGATACAAGAATATTATAATTAATATTTTAATGACAGAATATCATTTATCAGCTTCGCAGTCACCACTGTTGCTGTTACAATCAGGACCACTGATGACGAGCTTCCTTTGATAAGCGTAGCATTAAACATTAAATAAGTCCTACAAATGTTCTAACCAAAACGAATAACTTAATGACGGACTAATAAATCATGGCAATGACCAAAAAAACAAGCAGTGATAGCCAAGTTGGTAGGACGCTTGCTTCGGTAACGAGGATCGAACCTGCATGTCTGAGAGAACCCCTCGAAAGATGTGTGAAGTCCGCTAACTCGCACTGGACCAGCGTGGTGGACTATGGCCTAATCCCCTTCGCCCGGGGAGGCCCGTGCCCAGCAGTGGGACATTAAAAAGGGCTGGTATTATAAAGACCAAAATGAGGGCTGACAAAAATTGCTCATAATAATAGAAAAAAACAAGAGAGAGAAACATACAGTAATCATCTATGGCTGACCTCGGTTGACCCAATAACTTAGTATGCATACAGCCCGCATTAACCTAAACTCGGTTGGTTACGTAGCTCAGATCAACATAATTTTCTCCGGTTGCATGATAGGTATGCTCAATGAACAAGCGTTGCTTCGCTGGCGTAATTTCCTATGCGATAGTTAATATTGCAGTTAGACGGATAACATTACTGATTTTTGTTATATACGGCAATTAATTATTTTTTCTTTGGACCAGTTGAAAGTTTTCGATTCACGTGTGTTCCCGTTTCTCAGATTTTTTTGTTTTGACCCAAGGCTATGATATCTTCGTCAATGTCACTTTACTATGTAGCGACGCTTGTGTAGGCTATGCTAATGTGATGTATTACTACTCGATCCCGATAACCAGGGAGTGAATTTTCATATTTTTTTATTTAAGCACCTTTCGCCTAAGTCAGAAGGTTATTCTTGTTGTTTTTTGTTCTATGGTCTAGTCTTTAGTTAATCATTTTCTGAGCGTTAAAATAATGATTGCTAATGTAGAAATACAGTGCTTTTCAAGTGTTTTTTTTCATAACTACGTACCTTATTCAATTTCACGCATTTTTCGACACAGCCTCTGTAGCTACTGGACCGAACCTGCGGTTGTCAGAAATTGTCTAGTTTGTCACCATTGACCTAGATTGCATTGTTTTTTATTAATGATAATAAGTAATCATGATCATGGTTATACTACAAAAAAATGTGTACCCTTAACAAGGTATAGTATTATGACACCATTAATACCCCTTTTTTATTTATCAAAAGCTTAAAGCTCGTTGTATTTCAATTTGTAATACCTACCTTCATATATGTCCACTCCTTTCCTGTTACGCGCAGACGGTTAAACATTCCAAATATTTCCTCCACGAACATCTGTTCCCGATTTGCAATTCGATCGAGACTTGAATTTACATTTTATTTTATAAAAAAAGATATATCGTGTATCTGTGTGTGGGTGCTTAGTATTGCAACGTGCGAAGGCTGGGGACAAATTTATTCCTGTGTCAATACATATGATGTACCTAAAACTAATAATAATATCGCCAGACGAACACACCAACTTTACGGTCCCGAAGTAAGCAACGCCTGTATTATAGGTACCGTACAATGGAATGAGGGCGAACTCAGTATTTAATACTTATATAGTTATTAAACATCCAGGACTCGGGTACAAACATTCGGGCTTTTCACACCAAGTATGCCCCTAGTACCCCTACTAGTATTCGAACTTAGAACCCGCAGTACTCAAAGCAGGATCACTAACAACTGTGCTTATCAGGGCCCTAAATCTGCTAACACAATCGATTCTTTAATCGAATAACAACCGCATAGTAACTGCCACTTTTAACAGATACTGTATAGGATATCTGTCAACAGTGACAGTTACTATGCGGTTGCTGTTCGATTATGAATGGATTGTGTTAGCAAAATAGTTTTCAAAAAACGAATACTATATACAGCCTTCATAAACCACGGCAATGGGTTGCGCAGATGAGTCCGGGCAGGAACCACGGTCCGCCGCTCTCGCATCAATCTCATTAACATTTCGTACCCACACTTGTGAGTTATTATTAAATAGCTAGCTAGCGTGCTATTTCGCAAGACTGGCGCTTCCAACCGCCACGGACGGAACTCGAGAACAAGGAAGAGCTTGTTGTATACGTTGTTTTATTCATTTCCAAACGTTAAAATGTATTCTTATAGCATTTTGCTCCTTATTTATCTATGTTTCTGAAAGTTGGTCAACTAAGTTCAATTGCGTCGTTTGACCCTACCATTTATCGTCCAAGGATTATACGTTTTTAAAAACTCCCGCAAATGCAAAGTTATTTTAACCCTTTGTACCTATAGCTAATTGGTTCTTGTAGAATTTTGCACAAACGTTCTAGAAAGCAGTGATATTCTTTGTATGGGACTAGGCCCGCAACGTACTCCCATCATTGTTACTGCTGTTAGCCAGGGTCCACAGCGGTGACCAACGAAGTCGCCGAGGTGTGACCCTCGGTGAGTCCCGGAAAAAAGGATATTGTCTTTGAACTCGCAACGAAATTAATTAGTAAGGAAAATAGAAGGAGTTAATAAATAAAAATCGCCAGAAGATTACACCAACTATACAGTTCCACACTAAGCAACGCTTGTATTATGGGTACCGTACAATGGACTGCGAACTTAGTATATAATACTTATAAAGATGGTAAACATGTATCGGATACAAACATTCGTGCTTATCACACGAAGATTGTTCCCTACCAGGAACCTGGTACCCTCGGCACAGAAAGCAGGGTCAGTTGGTAATAAAGTTATCCACTTACCACCGTTGCAAAGATAGATGCAAAAAAAAATCTGTAACAGGCAGACTGACACAGTACTGACAACCAAGCGAAGCCTAGTTAAGGAAGCGGGGAGGGAAGTGACACCGCTGTAGCTACAATTCATATCGAAGACTTACTGAATAAAATACTCAAAACCCTTTGATAATCGCAAGCTCTCAATTTACAAAACGCACTCCTCGACCATAACGATCCACTTCCACCGAGATATTTGTAATCCAAATTATACATAATTGTCACTTATTTATTCATGTTGCCGCTATTCAGAGCAGAAACACATTCAAAGTCATTATTTGACGAGGAAACGATTGCCTTAATATGGGTTATCTTGTGTTTAATTACCGTAATGGCTTAATTTTGAGCTTTATTTTGTAATTTTAATTGTTTTTAATGTATACTGCATTTATCTAGGTTTATTGATCTTGGTTCGTTGTAAGGTTTGAGATATTTCGGTACCGCACATTATCTCCAGAGTAACAAACCAAAGCTGTACGGTTTCAGACTAAGCATCTCTTGTATGTAATATGGATACCGTACAATGGACTGGGGGCGAACCCAGTTCATAATTCTTATGTAGCGACCGTAGCGACCACTTCAACCGCGCCACAAGCTACATAGATGGCGCTGCAGACGCATTCAGAACAATTGAGAATTCTTCATACAATCCTGAAACGCGCTATGAGAGTTTTCGAAGCACGCAACATATATACAAGATCCCGACAATAACCGTTGGGGCATAGCGGCCGCCCCGCCAGGCATACCACCCGCCTGGCTGTAAGATCTTCCCTTACCCGACAAACGCATATAGATACATATTGAACATAAAATGCATGACTCGGGTACAAACATTCGTGCTCATTACACAAAGATTACCGGGATTTCGAATCCTTGTAACTTGACCAATTGTGCCGATCGTCGAAATGATCTTTTTTTTTTATCTACCTTTAATTTTGTCATCTTACAACACCGCATATACAATACATCATTGCGCATCTCCTAATCACACTTATTTTTCTGACATTGGCACACACATCAAGCATAATTACTGGCAACACAATACTTATTCATAGTCTAACCAGACCAGTCCGTCACGGTCTGTTGGCGATGCAAGATGCTCCGCAGACCGCAACACACCTTTCATATTACAAGCGTCGGGCCATTAGTGCACTTGTTCTGTTATGGTAATGGAAAACCATTAATGTTATTGTTTGATAACGTACCTATTAATCGGGAAAGTTTATATAGTTCGAATATACGTAGACAGATAGATTACTTTTAATAATTCTATACTTACCCCCGAATTTATAGACTTCTTCTATAACTTTATGAACGTCATATAGTACTGCGCAATGCAAAACTCTTGTGCGCAGTACTATATGACGTTTGATAATGTTATAAAGCGTCTATAAATTTGCTAGTAAGTTTCTATACTATGCTAATAGTATAGTTTATAAAGATATACACTTTCTGGGTTTCAATAAAAAACACTATTACGAAGCTACATTAAGTCAAAGTGAGGCATTAATTAGAGTACAAAAACCTTAGCAACGCGAAGTATGATTACCTACCCGCCTCTCGTCTAACCCCGCATCACTGACACATTGCCTCATCGATTAATCTATTCATAGCTACCACATTTGCAATGCGGTCGATAACGTGTAGAATTCCTTAGTTATATAACAACTATACTTATATACAATGTTTGTACATAACACTTATTCCATATACCTTATGGTTACCTAACTTGATAGCCGGAAGAGATTTAATGATTGGAGTTAAAGATAACGGAGCGTTATATATGACTCTCTGAACACCGTTTTTTCTGCGTTGAATTGTTATAAAATATTATACCAGCCCTTTGTAATGTCCCACTGCTGGGCACGGGCCTCTCCTCAATGCGAGGGGGATTAGGCCATAGTCAACCAAGCTGTCCCAGTGCGGGTTGGCGGACTTCACACATCTTTCGAGGAGTTCTCGCAGTGCAGTTTTCCTCAGGATGTTTTCCTTCGCCGTTTAGCTAGTGATAATGGTGGTTGAAAATGAGATTCGCACATGAAATCCAGAAATCCCAGAGATCACGATAGGAGGAGATCGACCACTTTGGGAATCCCTAGTCTAACCGATCGAATCTGTGGCAATATTGAGTCTTCTTAATTGAGCCGATTGGAAAACTGGGTATTCAGATAACGAAGCGCGGCAGGCTATAAACAAACTAATAAACGCTATAAACGCATTTACCGTTTTATACGGATTGTTGGGTTTCGCTTTATACGAGAGTAGACTGGGATGAAACTTTACGACTATATAAATTTGAATGTGTGTTTGTTTGTTAGTTTGACTGAGGATCACGCAAACACATCTGAACGTGGTTATGATATAGGTTGTTTGGAATAACGTAGAGCCTATTTTTTTACCTACAAGTCCGTGCGGCTGAAGATGGGAGTAAAACTAGTACTTACATGCCTAATTAATCTTTGAGCATGAAATTCGTTTAATACAATGTTTGGATGTTGGGATAAGTTTCTTTAATACAATATGGGAAGCAAATCAATTAAATGTGAAGCTATAAATAAGAAACTGTTTATTTTTTTGCAACTCCATACCTAACAATGAAAACCATTCATCCAAAATCCGAATGCGTTGAGCGGATCTAGAGAAATAGCGGATTCATACGTGTCGCGCTGAGCAGTTACTTCTACAATATATAGTTTTTAATAGTGATTAATTAGTAATTTCGATTTTCCAGCACGAAGTCGAGCTCGCGGTTGAGCGGGGATAGCAAGGAGCCTGCGCCCGCGCCGTCGCCCGCCGACTCCGGCGTCTCCGAGCTCGAACGCGATCAACATGACTATAGGTACGACCTCTCTTTCTTATTTTCATACCTTACATAATTACATATCTTGTCGTCTTTTCAGTTGCTGTTACCCAACAAACGAATGTGTTGTCTGCTACAGCCTGCCGTTTCGTATTAGCAATATTCAGTTACTGATATTTTGCATTTAATTTTGATCAGGCGTCTGTAATAATCAAATCTCGTTATTACCAAAATATCTCCAACAGTTAGACTTTTAGACTAGAAGTTTTTAGATCAAGTTGATTCTTATATTCACCATCAATTATATATGTTCAAAAGGTTTAGGCTAAACTAATCGCATCGCACGGTAAATATCGCTAATAGTAGATATTGTAAAAACACTATTAAATAAAAATAACAATTACGAATTTAGTTTCATACGATTATGAGACGATTGTGGTAACAAACAGATTGCCAGCCCTATCAACCCTGATGTCATTGCCAGCCCTATTGTGCACATCAGGAGTAGGGACCCATAACTATCACTATCTCCTCAATCTTGCAGTACAACAGACCGCCTCCGCAATCATGAGGTCCGAATCCGTGCGCCCCGCGGACTCATGCTGCAGACGTACGGCGGGCGCTCGCGGGACGAGCGCGAGGCGGAGCTGGCGCGCGTGCGCCGCGACCGCGCGCTGCTGCGCCAGCGCCTCGAGGACACGGAGTGGAGTCTGTGCCAGAGAGCCGGGGAGATCGCGCTCTTGAAAACGCAGCTTAAGGATGCTCAGGTGAGATTTTTTTCTTTAAGTTTCAACTTATTAACTGTTTAGCTGAGACAGGATGGCATAGATTTTAAAAAGAGAATATCCCCAAATTAATGGCAGGTCTTCGTTCATTTGTAATTTATACATCTATACAAATAAATAAAATTGGTGTGTCTGTTTGTAATATTAAAATAACCGCTTTTTACTAAGTGCATTTGGATGTATACACGGTACATATACCAAAACAACATTTTTTACTATTTCTGTCTGTCTGTTTGTTTCGGCTAATCTCTGAAATGGCTGGATCGATTTTTACGGGACTTTCACTGGCAGATAGCTGATGTAACAAGTAGTAACTTAGGCTACTTTTATTTTAGAAAAACTTTTTTTTGGTTAAATATCACGCGGACTAAGACTAAGTAACAGCTAGTTTTAAAAATAAAACCCAACAACCCCAAATTAATGGAAGGTCTTCGGTCATTTATAATATGACATAGCGTAATACTTTTATTTTGAAAAAAATGCTTATATAATACCAACTATCAATCAAAAAAAATACCATGCCTATTCGCTAATTCAAACCTAATTTCCATTGCAGAATGAGCAGACAACGAAAGGCCACGAGTATCTCACACTAAAAGCTGACTGCCGCCAACTAAGAGAGACCATGGACAAAAAGGAGAAGGAAATCATGAGGCTGCGTTCCGAAACAGGAGAAAAGGAGAAATCCATCAATCGACTTCAGTCAGAAGTCGACAGACTCACCGGCGACTTGATGGAGACCGTTGCCGACCTCAACAAGACTAAGGAGTCCAGCAAAAACGAAATTGAAAGACTAAAAACTGAGTTGAAAGAACTTAGACAAGAGCTATCAGACGTATCTCTCAGCGGATACGAGGGTATAGAATGCGGAAGGACAATGAGAGGAATATACGATGTCTGTAAAACGAATGAGTACCATTGGAACTCCAGCGATAGTGCGTTAGAGGATGCAGAAGTTCAAAGACTGAATGGTGAACTACCAGACGCGTGCGGCGACCTTTGCAATGCTAATGCCACTGTGGACAGACTCAAATGTGAATTGGAAAACAAGGAAGCGCAATTCAACACGGAAAGAAGAAAATGGTCGGAGGAAAAGGACAAAGTACTGAGATACCAGAAGCAGTTACAGTTGAACTACGTCCAGATGTTCAAGAGATCTCGCACTCTAGAAGCCGAAGTCGACGGTTTAAGGTTAGAATTAGAACTATGCAACAAGAATATGAAAAACATAAAACAAAACGGCAAAGCTATCGAGCTGTAGATTACCAAAATTTAAATTAATTAATTATATTTAAACGGCTCCTTATATTTTAATTGTAAATATAATTAGTTGAGCGAGGCAATAACTGATAAAATATGAGATATTACCTACTAATAAATTAACAAGAACGTTAATATAAACTATACAATAATCTGCTTACCAGATGAAAATAATTCTTCAACGTAAAGTTTAATTTGAAGAAAAGTGTACTAGCTGGTTGGCACATTATTGCAAAATAATAAAATTATGTTCTATAGAAGAATATTGTGTTGTTGTGTCTTTAAATGATTTCTTGCCTGATGACAATAATACTATATTGGTTGAGTCAGTGAAGCTTATTTTAATACTCAATAAGCAATGGATTTTGATTAACGGGCTGAATTTATCTACGTTAAAATATCCAGTTATACGTGTTCATGACACCTACCATGACTACGGAACAACATTTGTACATTCTACATAGTTTTCATGAAAATATGTTTTTGTTTTGACCTATATTTGTGACTGGATTATAGCCCGATCACCTTCGTTGTCATTGCATTAGAAGTATGTTGATCATGTTCTAACGTTAGATACCTACTTACGTCTAAGTTATTGTAGATAATAAAGAAATATTTTAAACTATTTTAAATCGTGTTTTCGTTTCAAAAGTATTCTTGTGTTGGATTTGCTCACCAACTTGTGGTCCAACAGAAAAATACTTTCTAGATAATATTATGTAAAGTAGGGATTCCCAAAGTGGGATTCGGTTTCCCAGCGGTCGACGTAAATGAAAACTGGTTTTGGGGGTCGACGAGGTCTAAAAATCGACCCCTATTCATTAACACAAGTTCTTATTTGAAACTTACAAGATACTGTATAAGTTGTGTTACGTGTACCAACATGTGATAAGAATGACTAATATTTTAGTAGGAAGTATCATTGTTGTACTTTTAAAAAACTCAACAAGTCGATAAGCGTGCACAAGTTCGTACAAGATGAAATTATTATTTTGTTCCAACAGAAAAAATAACTAGAGAGGATTTTTAAAGTAATTTCGCTATGGAGATCTGATGAATCAGTTGTCTTTGGAAAAGGGGTTTCCTGCCCAAATAGTTTGGGAATCCCTGATAAAGAGGCTACTAGTTTGTATAGATTTGATTAGAAATAAAAAATATACGACGTCAAAGTCATTGAGTGCCGGAGTTTATTGAAAACACACATCAAAACCAATACATCACATAGTACTAACCTACCTAATCACAATAAAATAAAACCCAGAGATCATTAAGCACGTCGAAAATACACAAACAAAGGTAGTTAACCTAGGTGCATACTTAGAATTTAAAGCAGTGATAGCCAAGTTGGTAGAACGCTTGCCTTGGTAACGAGGATTGCAGGTTCAAACCCCCCGGCTCGCACCTCTGGAATTTCTGGATTTCATGAGCGAATCTCATTTTCAACCATGATTATCACTTGCTAAACGGTGAAGGAAAACATCGTGAGGAAACCTGCATATCCCCCTCGCATTGAGGGGAGGCCCGTGCCCAACAGTGGCACATTAAAAAGGGCTGGTGTTATCATATTAATATACTTAGAATTTAGATTTCAGTGTAGATAGACCAAAATTCGTAGATCTGAAGTTGAAACCCTCTTTGGCTGCGTTGTTTCTGGTCGATTTCGCCGGTTCCACCTGAAAAAGGTTTGCCATCATTGTCATTGGATTTTCAATCAAATAGTGATTTCATATAATGTTTTTAGAGCTCAAAATTTGATTTGCCGCCGCCATAAATTACAGCAAGTTTTATTTAGTTTATTACTTACAAATAAATAATTATTATCTTAATTAAGAAGCACCTTGAAGAAAATACTAAGAAATATTTTATGAAGCCCTTGTAGATATTCCTTATAAATTGCTATTGATGTCCTTGAGATTAGTAGTGCAAGTACCAAAAAAAAAAGAATGAAGGTTTTCAAATTACGAACCTGCGTGACGTCACTGACAATAGGTCTCTTCCGCCACTTGTACCACCAGTATTCCACCCCTAGCGTGACGCACGCCAGCCCTATACCCATGAAGATGACAATGAACACTCCCCCTATGTTCTGTATGGAGATGCCGTCGGACTGGTCGTCTTGCTTCTCACACTTCTTGGCGTCAGGGTTGTTGCTCCACCACGTCTCTTTCAGCTTCTCAAGTTTGCGCTTGTTTAGGAGCTGGAGGATTCTGTAATTAGGTCTGATATTAGTGATATGGAGCAGACTACGAGAAGTTTTAAATTTTTAAGAATATTACTGTATTAAAATCAGAATAAGAATATTGTTTATTCATGTAAACCATTAAGTACAGTACTTATGAATCGTCAAAATATGTAGTTACAAATAGCTAAGCTACAACTTTACCAACCGTTCGGAATGCCGTTTCTATGGAGAAGAACGGGCTAGAAACTCAATAAGTGCTATTCTTATTTCTAAATTGGCATTGACAATCAACAATTTTATATTTCAGTTATTTTTTGTCGTTTGATTTGGTACAGAAAACGATACCTACAATTTAACATTATAATGCTATTTTTTGTACATTCATAAAAGCTGTTTTTATGACGGAAACTACCTATAATGACAAACGTAAATATATCGTAATTATTTCTTCTACTGCTAGCTAAACTTCATAGTCTACGTATTTAGTTAGACACATCGTATGGAGAATTGAAAGTTTTAAATATTGTCCGCTAGAGGCGCTGTTCAATTTGCCATTCAATGTGTTTAAATACGTAAACTACACAGTTAGCTTACGAATAATCTCGTACTTGTCGTACTGATCTTATGACACGTTACCTTGACATCTAAATCTTGCCGATTGCATTTAGTCTCTGCTCTCCTTTAAACTGCTCGCAAACGGCATGGTTCGGATCACATATATCTGTGGTTTGGATAGTGCATAATTTGCGTAGGTAGGTATAATTACTACACAAATCATCAAGGTTTTTATGCCTTCAAATTCGGTCCAAGAAGTATCTACCTAGTATATTTTTTTCTTAGTCTGTCATTGATATAAGTAAATAATTTCTTTTTTTTTATTATCACGATTATTCTATTTGTAATACAACTTCTAACTGGTATACGTGGGCGAGTAATATTGTATGCAATTTATTGGCAACACCGACCGGGTCACCCCAATCACCTTCGCCATTTATCTATTACTCGTTCGTATACCTACACTCACCAGCGGACCATGGCATTTTTATACTTTATCTATACTACAAATAAATAAAAGTGGAGTGTCTGTTTGTAATATTAAAAGAACCGCTTTTTACTAAGTGCATTTGGATGTATACACGGTACATATACCAAAACAACATGTTTTACATTTTTTGTCTGTCCGTCTGTCTGTTTGTTCCGGCTAATCTCTGAAATGGCTGGACCGATTTTGACGGGACTTTCACTGGCAGATAGCTGATGCAACAAGGAATAACTTATATTATAGTCTTTTTTGTTAAATACCACGCGGACGAAGTCGCGGGTAACAGCTAATGTACATTATAGATAATAATTTATCAGTACCTATAAGTATAGTAAAATAATCTTGAAAGTGATTTACATTATCCCAAAGGATGTATAATTCTGAACTCAGGCTTCCTTACTAGCTACATAGCTCCCAGAAATTGGAATAAAAATTACATGTATACCAAAAATATTTAAAAAAATATTCATGTCCGCGAAAAAGCATAATTGAATAGTCAAAAGTTGCCCTCGGCTCGGAATGGTGGTTCCGCTTAGAAGAGCCGGAAGTATTACGGTTACATACATAAACGGTGTAAAATATCGAATGTTGGTTGGTATGTTCGGAAATCCCCGGAAAACTACTTAACAGACTTTGATGAATGTGAACATTATGATAGCTTATAACATAAAATAAACTTTTTAACATAATAAAAACCGTCTTCAAAAAACTAAAAAAACAAAAAATAATCTAATCCTGAAATCTACATTGTCTAACTAAATCAAATATATACCGAATGTAGTGTCTGAGGTCTGAGGTAACAAACATAAAAAAAAATACAACCGAATTGAGAACCTCCTCCTTTTTGAAGTCGGTTAAAAATTGGGCTAATTTTTGTCTCATAAATAGGAATATAGTACCTAGCCAGGATAGTCAAAAAGTTAAACCAAAGTCGCGGGCACTGCTAGGTAGTAAGTACCTAAGTACCTAGTTGTGTATATTCAATGACCTTTATCAACCTCGATATATGTTATCGTTTGCTAAAAGTAGGTCTAGGTATTATTATGTAACTGTGTATCTAAATAGAAGTACCCACGACAGTAGATAAGTAAACTACCTACCAAGTCTTAATAACACCCTACTGTCGACATGCCCTGATGCATGACGAAGAGTAAAATAAGGCCGCCGCACACGATCAAGCCTACCGTCCAACTTGTATCAGTCAGACTTAAGGCTTGATCAAGTGAACTTGACCGTGTGTGGATGTCAATTTGCATGACATGTGTAATTGAAGACGGAATAGATTATCGATTATGATAACTACATCGGCCTTAATGTCATGCCTACTAGAACGTTAATTGTGTGCGCTTATCGGTTCATTCGAACGTTATTGAATTTATAGCCAGTCTTAACACCAATATTCAAAGGGCACTCAGAAAGGGTGCGTACAGGGATCTATTGGCGGGCCGATTCTCTGGAATCTACTCCTAGACCCACTGCTGAAAGGACTAGAAACGCGCAAACAATATGTACAGGCTTTCGCAGACGACGTAGTACTCGTCTTCGATGGCGACACGGCACTGGAGATACAAAGCCAGGCCAATGCCACTCTGGCCTATGTCCGGGAGTGGGGAGTTAGAAACAAGCTGAAATTTGCACCTCACAAAACAAACGCGATGGTTGTGACCCGAAAGCGCGTTTACGACACCCCGCTCCTGTCCATGGGGGGGATTGACATTGGCATGACGGATGAAATTAAGATCTTGGGGCTCACCATAGACAATAAATTGACATTCAACAGCCACACTGCGAACATCTGCAGAAAGGCGTTGAATGTCTACAAGCAGCTGGCAAAGGCAGCCAAAACCAGCTGGGGCCTCCACCCGGAAGTCATCCGGGTGATTTACACGGCCACCGTAGAGCCCATCATCATGTATGCATCCAGTGCTTGGTCGCCTTCGACCACGAAGATCACTATTCAGAAGCAGTTGTATACAGTACAGAGAGGCTTTGCACTAAAGATGTGCAGAGCATATAGAACGGTCTCCTTGAATGCGTCGCTGGCCCTGACCGGGCTACTACCTCTAGATATCCGAGTGCGAGAAGCGGCCTCCCTTTACAAGGCCAGGAGAGGAGTACCCCGGCCCGAGCTAGGCGACAGGGAAATGGAGAAAAAACTGCCATATACGAGTACTCCGCATCCGGCGAAGCATATGAGGCTCGAGTTTCTACACTTGACGGACCAACAAGACGTTGTTACCAACGTAAGTAGCGCAGTTAAAATATACACGGACGGCAGTAAGATTGAGGGCAAGGTCGGAGCTTCATTATCCGTTTGGCATAGTGAAACCGAGACCAAGTCAGTCAAGCTCAAACTGTCGCCCCACTGCACGGTCTATCAAGCGGAACTCTTGGCCATATGCCGAGCCACACGCCATGCGTTAGAGAGTAAACATGACAGTTATGCCATCATTAGCGACTCGCGTTCTGCGTTAGAGACAGTGGCTAACGCACTCCCTCTTCACCCGCTAGCTACTGAAGCAAGAACCAACATTGCCCACTGTAAACTCCAGGGCAAGGACGTTTCCTTGTTTTGGATAAAAGCGCACGCAGGGCTTGAAGGGAACGAGAGGGCAGACGTACTGGCCAAAGAGGCTGCACTGCGTATGAAGACCAAACCGACGTACGACAAATGTCCGATATCATTTGTCAAGCGACAGATCCGTAAGGACTCGCTTGACGAGTGGAATCGTAAGTACAAAACTGACACCACTGCGTCTACAACAAAGATGTTTTTCCCTGACCTTTTAGAAGCACACAACACGATCAGGAGGATACAACCCACCGGCGTACTCACTCAGGTGCTGACGGGGCACGGTGGGTTTTCCGAGTACTTGAATCGCTTCAAGTGCAAGGAAGATCCATCGTGCATCTGCGAACCGGGCGTGAGTGAGTCGGTGGCACACATACTGCTTAGTTGTCCAATTTACGCTCTCCAGAGACTGGAATTGGAAATGTCTTTAGACATCCAGCTTAAGTTGGACAATCTAGGCAGTCTCATTAGGGACAAGAGGACACGGGAGGCCTTTCTGTCCTACTGTGCGAAGCTAGCGACCGGTGTAATAAACAGGAATAAGACCTAACTGGAAAGAAGATGTCTGTATAAATATTATGTTAATATTTAAATCCAGCATCTTAACACTACCACGATCCTGATTACACTGGCTAGCGGTCTTGTGCAGTGGGCAGAGGGAATTTCCCCTGTCCCAAAAGATGTCATAAGTTGTACCCTAAAATGTTAGATTATTTGCTTTATAAAAGATGCTTTAAGTTGTTATTTGCTATAAGATTTCATTGCCTTTTAAAATGTACAATAAAGATTACTTTTACTTTATTTAAATAAACAAATCCTATGTACTTATATTTTAATATTAGTTTAAATAAGGTCTCTGACCCCCATGTCAGAGGGATTCGCGGGCCGGGCCAGGACAGCGCCCGGACTCAAAAAAAAAAAAAAAAAAAAAAAAAAAACACCAATATTCTATATGCATTTTTTTAACTTTAAAACTATTTAATTAAAAAGAAACCTTCGGCCGCTCTAGTTAAAGCTTACAATCGAAGATGTGAACTAACATCAACTGGACATCAGCTGTTGACTTCAATTATTATGGTACGTGTGTAGCCAGTACTTACTATGTACGAACTGCAAATTGGACGATAAACTTGATCGTGTGTCGCGGACATTTAGCTTTCTACCTTTATCAGGCATATAAATAGGTATGTGGCGTCAGTTCAACATTTTATTTTAAATGTAACGATTGTCGAACGCTGTCGAATACCTAGTTAGTTTACATATATACAGAGCGAATAGCATTTTTATGGCGCGTTAGTGGCTCATCGCGAATCGTCCGACGTGGGCGAGGTCATCGACCTGTAATAGCTAGCATAATGTATCAACGCGACCATGAAAATTATACAAACAAGGTGCTGCAATGTCGTAGGTATATAAGATATTAAATGCTGCAAATATACCGCTCGTTCACAAGGTGATATAATGATAAATACTAATTAAATGACGAAGAAGTAAATAGAACGCGTACTATTTAAAAATAATAAAAAATGTTATGGCTATGCCTAATTTTGGCTGGATTTACTTTGAATAATTTATTAAAAAGTTAGGCCATAGACAGTTTATAGGTGAAACAGCCTATAGCACTCGGAGATAACGCGGCCCCTATTAGTGAACGCATTTTTAGGATCGGCTCAGTAATTCCGAAGATTGCCTCGTACATGCAAACTCACACACATCCATACATACTACCTATTTCCATACATACACATACATATTACCTATTAAGTATAGATAACACTCACGCATTATTAAACTGATCCTTCAAAGGAGACCCTTGCTGCACAGCGATCGCGTAAGGCTTCCTGGAGAACTCATCTCCCACTGACTGAAGGTCACAGCTTGTCATCACTTGGTACTTCACGTCGGTCGCGTCGCCCAGCCACGCGAAGCCCTCGCTGGAGCTCTTGGAATCCCTCACCCTTTGGATGGCTTCGTCGATGGTGTTGGGAAGCTGTGCCTCTTCCATTGCTTGCCACATCTTACTGTACTTGTCGCTGACCGGGTAGTCCCAGACCGCTAGCTTTGCTCGTTCCACCTCGCTCAGACTGTCATTCAGACTCATTTCTTTCCAGATTCTGAGGGTGAAGGGAATACGATTGCTGTTGAGGTTGGTAATTTAATGTAAGCTACAATAGCCTAGTAGCTTGCCAAACGGGGAAGGAAAACATCGCGAGGAAACCTGCATGTCTGAGAGACACCCTCGAATGACGTGTGAGGTCCGCCAACCGCACTGGGCCAGCGTGGTGGACTATGGCCTAATCCCCCGTCAAAATCGGTCCAGCCATTTCAGAGATTACCCGGAACAAACAGACAGGCAGACAGACAAAAATTAAAAAAAAAATTGTTTTGGTATAGGTACCGAGTATACATCCAAATGCACTTAGTAGCAAGCGGTTATTTTAATATTACAAACAGACACTCCAATTTTATTTATATGTATGTATAAATAGTAACTGCTATTACATATACAATTTTAATATGGCTGCATAATACCTTTGCCCAATTGAAGTTGGTCCGTGTGAATGAGGAAACGAAATATTTTTATTACGCGAAAATGGCTAATTAGATATAACAATCGCAATGTCCCCGTGAACGCGATATTGCGAAGGCAATTATGGTCGATTGTGGAACTATTGTATAATCTGAGCCGTACAATGGCGGCAGCGGGCGGGGAAAAAATGCTATTGGCATAGCAACCTAGTTTAAAATGTAACTAAACTAATGTTTAAGTAAGCAGCGATAGTCAAGTTGGTGGAACGCTTGCCTCAGTAACGAGGGTCACAGGTTCAAACCCCGGCTTGCACCTCTGGGATTTCTGGATTTCATGTGCGAATCTCATTTTCAACCATGATTATCAATTGCTAAACGGTGAAGGGAAACGTCGCGAGGAAACCTGCATGTCTGAGAGAACCCCACGAAAGATTTGTGAAGTCCGCCAACCAGCACTGGGCCGGCGTGGTGGACTATGGCCAAATCCCCCTCGCATTGAGGGGAGGCCCGTGCCCAACAGTGGGACATTAAAAAAGGGCTGGTAATAACAAATGTTTGTGTAAAATTTGCTTCGATTTGGTTAACTTACAAACATATTTAAGTATTGTGTGTGTGTGTGTATAAGAGGGCCTCTACACGATAGGATCAACCACCCAACAGAAAGAGACAAAACTGTTAGGAAAATTTTCAATCGACAAATTAGTCAAAGATTTGAGATGTCGAAATCTTTTATGTTTCATTTATTTAGGGCAAGCAATGGAGCCCCATAATCGGATGTCGCTCCATCCTAAAACCAACCTCGGGTCGACGGCGCTGTAAGTAGATAATTATATATTTTCATAGAACCGGAACGAAAATAATTTATAATACTTATTTGAATTTACAGTTATCTGCTCGCATACTGATTACTTTAGTAAATGAAAAAAAACCTTGCAAATCTTAGCACTAAATTCACTACAGTAAAGTGCAACGACATTGTTTCCTATTTAATCAAGATTGAGAAGCATAAAACTAGATAAAAACAGATGCTCTTATCACGGGATCCACTCGATGTGATAACACGTCCACGGGTCGTTGACTGATAAGTAAGGAATACATTTGGAATATTTTTTTTTATACTTGAGAATGATTCACTAACTGCATGTACGGTCCCAAACTAATGCCCGACTTCCACTAGGGCGGAGCGGAGAGATGTACGGAATAGACGAATCACATTGTTTGTTGTTTGAAATACTCACCTCGGTACCAAGCAGTGTTTTTTTTAATAATCTAATTAGTCTATTCCGCAGTTCTCAGCTCCTCACTGCGTTGGTGGAAATCGGGCTTAAGCCACGCTTGTATGATGGCCATGTTTACCGTGCAATGGACGGGGGGCGATCGCAGTACCGGGATTCGAACCCGGGAACCTCGGTATAGAAAGCAGGGAGAATGTGAATTCGGAAAATAAGCCTATTTTTTTTTTTATTTGTAGCGACCTCTTCAACCTCGTTACAAGCTGCACAGATGGCGCTGCTGATGACATTCAGAACAAATGACGAGGCTTCATACAATCCTGAATAGCGCGATGAGAGTTTTCGGAGCACGTAACATATATACAAGAACCCGACAATAACCGTTGTGGCATAGCGGCCGCCCCGCCAGGCATGCCACCCGCATGGCTGGAAGATCTTCCCGTTTCCACTAAAGATTAGTATTTTCATTTCGTAACTGTCGAAGCATCTTAAACGTGTCGCCTGATGCATCACATGACTTCCCATCAGACATGACTATCATATTAATTAGCTAAGAATATCAATTAAGTAATCTTTCCACACATAAACGATGATTAATTGCGTTTAGCTATAAGACTTTCTCCGTGTTCCGACAGCGAACAGACGTTACATATACAAACAAGGAGCGTACTACAGTGTGATGTAACGTTACCTACTAAAAGTCAGGCAATTATGGGCTTAATGTTAATGTGCATAACGTTATGAATTTGCTCAGACGGCAATGCAACTACCTAGGCCCCAAGTCTGCTAACACAATCGATTCATAATCGAACATCAACCGCATAGTAACTGTCACTTTTGACAGATATTGTATGGGATATCTGTCAAAAGTGACAGCTACCATGCGGTTGCTGTTCGATTATGAATCGATTGTGTTAGCAGACTTGGGGCCCTGAACCTCTACCTAGACAGGCTGTCGTCAATGTTTTTCATATCATCATCTAAGGGCTATCTATATTAAAATAATACCTATTTAGCGGAAAAGGGAAGATCTTCCAGCCAGGCGGGGTAGTGTGCCTGGCGGCCGCTACGCCCAAACGGTTATTGTCAGGATCTTGTATATATGTAACGTGCTCCGAAAACTCTCATAGCGCGTTTAAGGATTGCATCGAGAATTGACAATTGTTCTGAATGCGTCTGCCGCGCCATCTGTGTAGCTTGTGGTGCGAAGAAGAGGTCGCTACACCTACAAAACCATTACCGTCCCAGCGCAGTAGGGTAACAAAACAAAGGGAAAATAAAGCAAGGTCTGATACTCACTCATAGAATTTATTCTCTATGTCCGCCATCCTCTGGAAGTAGGTCATAGCCGCAGAGCCGTTGAGGGGGGAGTACTGGATCTTATACTGCTTGGATAAGTCGTCCAAAGACTCTATGGGCGTGTCGAGACGAGAGACTGTTAGGAATGCGGCTAAGTTGGCGGTGTAGGATGCTATGATGATGAAACTATGGGAAATAATAGTTTATGCTGATCACAATAAGGCTTAGTCTGGATTAGAGAGTCAAAGTAAACATCCATTCAAATTAAGAGTAATAATTGTCTAAATAGCTTATTAAATATTACATAATATTGGACAATTGTTGAACAATGCATCGGCCAGGTCTGCGCAATAAGGTCGCACAAACCTAAGTCGGCGTAAACGACACGCGGGGTCGTGATAGACTTTGGCGTGGACTTCGAACTTTGTAGCCGGTCCACACCACAACGACTTAAGTCTGCACAGACCATGATGCTTAGACCTAAGTCGGTGCCGTGAGAACCTGCTATAAAGTAGCTGGAATTATTTTTGTTAATTCAGTTGTCCACTTTATTTTACTATATCTTTTACCCACAGCCTCGCGAATGCTATAAGGATAAAAATAGACTACACGGTATACCGAAGTATAGCTCGCCTGTGTACCAAATTTCATTAAAATTCGTCAAGCAATTTTTGCGGAATCCTCATTCAAACATACAAACTCAGTTTCGCTATAATATAATATCGCCAGACGAACACACCAACTATACGGTCCCACACTAAGCAACGCTTGTATTATGGCTACCATACAATGGACTGAGGGCGAACTCAGTATATAATACTTATACATATAGCTATTAAACATCCATGACTCGGGTACAAACATTCATGCTCATCACACAAAGCTTTTCCATTTCAGGATTCGAACCCTGGGCCCCAAGTTTGCTAACACAATCGATTCATAATCGAACAGTAACGGCATAGTAACTGTCACTTTTGACAGGTATCCCATACAATATCTGTCAAAAGTGACCGTTACTATGCCGTTACTATTCGATTGTGTTAGCAGACTTAGGGCCCAGGACCCTTGGCGCAGGAAGCAGGGTCACCACCAACTACATCAGGTCGTCAGTTACCCAAAAAGCCACCAAGTAGCTGCCAGCAGTCTTCCGGACAGGTTCTTGGGAGCCTCCCCCCCGCCCTGCGGCGTCAGTGACGTCATACAGAACCATAGACACTCCTTGAGGTTGAACTCTCTCTTCTCTTCGTCGTCCTTGTACTTCTCCCTGTTGTTCTGGTAGCTATATGGACTCCATTTGTCAAATACCCACATTAGGAAGCTGAAAATAAGATTTGTTCCATACACAACTTTGGTTAGGTTAGTCATTATAATTTTGGAGAGTTCAATGCCCCACGCTATACCTACTTAGTATAATAGAATCAGTTATACTTGTGTCTGGCCAGTTCTAAGTTTAAATTATTCATTCATTCATTAACATTGGAACTATTCCGTCTGTTTCATTAAAAAGAAGTTGAGTGCGCATTGTGCGTATACTGGTGGGTCATTTTAAACCTTTCGGAATCAACAACGGAAACGGATTTGAAACTTTCCGATGTTGGTGTCGCTCCCGACGAGCTTTCCGACGGAAACTTTTTGTAAAAGCGATTCGGTATTGTCATCAAGATACATCGAAGATAATCAAATTCGGAAAATTTAATAGGGATTGCGGTAATCCAGTTCGGATGTTTTCGATTCCGTTTCCGATATCGATTTCGAAGGGTTTAAAATAAATCACCTGCAGGGTTATTTTAAACCATTCGAAATCGATATCGGAAACGGAATCGAAAACTTCCGAACTGGATTATCGCAATCGCTATCCAGTGTCGAACTGGCAAAAATTGCTCTATTTTGTAGCCGATTGCCAACCCAAAAAAAAACGACGAAAACTATAAATAAAATACAATGACACCTCAGTGTTCCTAGTTTGAATGTTCCAAAAACGCAAAAAAAATCCTCACTCAAAAGGATGATTGCATTTTTAGCCTAATTCAGTATATCTAGTGTCACAAATAAGCCTTGCGGAACGAGGATTCCTTTGTCAGTTAAAAAAAACTTATTATAATATAGCCGTAAATGTATCTTCGTACAGACGTTCCACCACAAAGGTATATTAACGCACGCATTCACACTAATTTATTATGAGGTTACCTGCTTCATTTTCAACTGTACAATTAAGAAAATAAGGTTGAGGATTGTACAATGCGCGTGTACCTCAAAATGTGTGAACGGGCTGTTGCTATGTGTTGTGTTTCAGCTAGGTATTCTTCGGCTGCTCCGCTATGACACATTTTTTCAATGACACGTTGAACGTATTGCAATCGTAATTTTTATATATGGCGGTCTGTGGATACGCAATTTGTTGCGGCGAATAATTATGTGAAAATATGTATGAAAATGGTGCAGAATGCTCATTATAGTTATTTGTAGAGGCGGCCATGTTGTATTTTTAACCCACCAGGCGCAAAAGAAGTGTACAATGGATAAGGGGCGAACCCAGTATATATATTACTTATATAGATATTAATCATCTACAAACCGTCGTGCTCCTCACGCAAAGTTTGTCCCTACCAGGATTCGAACCCGGGACCCTCGGAACTAAAACCAGGGTTACTACCAACTGTGCTAACCAGGCCGTCAAAAATTTCTAATTTGTCGCATCCAATCCGCATTAAATCAATGACCCCATGTATACTTGTTAGTTGTTACCTACTAACAATGTTAAAAGATATAACTTCCCTCCTTTCATGCATTCAAGACGGACGAAATAAGTTTACACAACCACGCAATGTGACGTCGGTGAATATACCAGCGTAGCAACATGGGCATCAGACCGTGAAGCCAATGGTTCGATTCTCGTTACGCCTAATTTCGGAAACGGTTTTTTTTATCTACTTGCACGCCTACGGAGGCGTAAGCGTTGTTTTATTTGGAATCGTGAAAAAAATGTGAGCGGAGTCTATGGCCAAGTCACATGACATGCTCATCTTTCAACGACCTGATGAATGCAGTTGGTAGTGACCCTGGATCCTGTGCTGAGGGTCCTAGGTTTGAATCCTGGAAGGCCAAAATTTGTTTATGAGCACGAATGTTTGTACCCGAGTCTAAATGATTAATATATTTATAACTATTATATACTGGGTTCGCCCTCAGTTCATTGTACGGTAACCATAATACAAGCGTTGCTTAATGTGGAGCCGTATAGTTGGTATCTGGCGATATTATTAAATGCCAAGTTTTTAATTAAATCTGGCTACTAAACTTCATTCTGTCTAAAGCTTAAACGAAGAAATAATACAGACGGAGCGTCGCAAACAAGATTGTATAGACGTCCAAAAAAACAAGCTGATTCGTGTTGTGCACGCGAAAGACGACCTTACGTCCACGCGAATACGCGTGTACTACACAAATCGGCTTGGTATGTTGGTCTTCAAGACGTTGCTCTCGACGCTCCCTCTGAATTATTTCTTCATCTGAGGTTTAGGGCCAATCAGAATAACTGCTCCACAGTCTTGATGCCTGTCCACTGTATGTTGTGTCGGATCCATAGCATATTGCACATACCGCGCTTTCAATTGCCAGGCAGGTAGGTACCTAGTTTGCCCATCATTACGGTTTACAACAGCTCGTAAGTACCTACCTACTGCTAATTTCGTAATACGAGTCCAAGGTAGACGACCTTTTGTTGCTTTATTGTGCAAATAAGTTCATGTATAATGCAAAGATTCCTATCGAAACACAGATTACAATTAAGGAACTTATTATGACCACATAGAACATGTGGTGCTACCATTTTTTCAATTGTTTTGAATCGACGGCTGTTGCGGCAACTAGTTCTTGAATGGCGACCACGAGTCAGAAGCAGAAGGTACTGTAGGACGGTCCACAGCGAGACACTATATAACGACTACAGACACGTGACGGGAACCCGGTGGATGCGAGAGCCGGAGGACTATGATGTGGGGAAGCCCTTGAGAGAGGCCTATGTCCAGCAGTGGACATTTTCCAGCTGGTGGATAGATATCCTTAGATTGAAACGAAAAGACTGATAGAACTAGGCGATTCTTAGCGGAAATTCATTGATAAACAAATGGTGGAAGTTTCTCGACTAGGTAACATCTTGAAGAGTTCGGTGTTGTTGGCTTCTTTAATTATCGATTTAACTTGTTTGGTTTATAATTGGAAAAGTTGACAAGCCGAGGGTCAGTGGTGGGTTCTTTTTCCCTCATTTGTTTAAAACGAAAAGATTCAATATGACGTGCAACATAATTGCCACTAAAAATAGCCATTGAAACGCGCATGCTTTACATTTGTCCATTACTTATATGCGACACATTTCATGTAACGACTTACATTGACGTCTTTACATGTGTCTGTTGTCAGTATGCAAATCAAATAGGCCGATACGAGCAGACGAAATATTGTTTCATATGTATTTGTTTACGTGCGATCCTCTAAGAGCCTCTGAGGCTTTTGAAATGCACGTGGTATTCGTATACATTTACCTTCTCTCGCATATAACTCGTGTATTAATTAAAGATAGTGTTTCGATGGACCTTAAACCCTCACACAGATATTATAGTGTTTAAATTGTGTTTTATATTCCCTTGGCATGTACTATACAATCAAAAATAAATAGTGTTAGCGCACACATAGTGGCTGGCCCATCGCTTGACCTCGTTCCACAAAATCAGATAACGGATTGGAGGCAGGTGGCATGGGCCCATCGACCGCGTTATGTATCGCAATATATGTCAAAATGTCACGGATAAACGTGCTTTACTAGGTCGTATCAACCACCCAACAGAGAGAGATAGAATTATAAGAATAGGAAGCATCGCAACTGTCCAAATGTTCCTCATGGCACTATTTCTTTCTGCTGGGCGCTCGACTCGATTGTCCAGAAACGGTTCACATCACAACCACAACCTTGCACATCACTACAAACTAAAAACTCCAAGTAAAATCATCACCTATCCCACTCTAAGCCGCGAGAGTATAAGGGACAAAAATAAGGTCGAACACAAAGAATTCGGAAATCGTTAACGAAGTTTTAAAACTCGTTTCTGCAACTACGGCTCTCAGTATGATGATGTCATACACTTACCTGGTAAAGAAGTAAGCGGCCAGTATCGATAGCCAAACGTCATTCTCCAAAACGGTCAGGAATTTGAACAGGGATGTCGGTGTTCTTGGTAACTTCATCATAATCGTGATACCAACTAAATCATAATACGGTACTGTGAAGTCTACCACATTTTCCCTCTCTGCCATTACGGATAAAGACGCCAATCCTATATCGGCCTTCTTATCTACAAGTTCCTTTATAATCCCGTTCCAGTTGCCGTGCTCGTCCATTGTGCCGAAGTTACCGTCAGGTGCCAAAGTTATTTCATAGTCAAACTTGACGAGTTGACGAATCTCTTCAATCAAATCTATGCAGTATCCTTTATATCCTTTCGGCTCTTTGTCATCTCTAATTATAAACGGCTTTTGCTAAAGTTACAAATTGGAAAGAAAAATGATTAAACTCCTTATCATTGCATAGTAAGAAAGTCAAAAATAATACTATTGTTTGAACAGTATGTCGTTAAGTAAACCGACAAAATTTTATCAAGTTGTTTAAACAATGGCGGGTTCATTTACCCACCTCGACTGTGACGATTCTGTACACTAGCTGCGCTGAGTAATTACTCATATTATTGGGGTCAGTCAAGGTCAGGTTTGAGGAGAGGCCCGCTTTCCATGAACCGAGCGAGTGGCTGCTAATAGACGCGCCGTCTTTGACAGTGATGGCCAACAGGTCCGTGCTAAACGCCATGTAGCTCCTACCATTGATCGGGTCGTCCGGGGGGATATAAAACGGCGCGTACGTTGGCGCCTCCTTAATCTGCAAAAAGATCGCTACTCGTAGCCGCTCGTAAACGTATTTTTCGATTAAATCTATAAAATTGTTACCGGCAAAATGCGTCAACGCACCTCTTGGAACGCTGCTTTGAGATCCAAGGTCCTGTTTGGTGTATTCTTGCCGTCGTAGTCGTCGCATGTAATATATTTCATGTCGTTTGGCCACTTGCCAGAGTCCAGTAGAGATCTGGAAATTCATAAACGTGAACTCGAATGGAATATGCCCAGGATATATATAGACAGACCGCAAGACGCGGTGTGCTAAAGTAGAAACTGGTACAAGAATAGTAAAGGTCATTACTTGATAGCTAAAAACGTTCTCAGAGACAGGTCGAAGTAGAACGCGGATGTGATTTCTGGTTCGCCGTTCATGCTGTACGTGGTCTTAATCTTGCCGAGGCGATCCCTGCTGGTCGCGTCAGGCGTCGGTCTGATGTGTACAATAGTGGCATTCTTGCATCCACAACCTATGTCGCCCTTTTCCAATGCCAACGCGAACCAAGCCGTTTTCCTTCCAAAGTATTGGTTCTTATCCGCAGCGTCTAGAACATTCTTTATGGTTCTCAAACTGCCTACAATAAAGAAGTTGACGATGTCCAAATTTCTGAGGCTCTCTAGCTGTGTCTTTATTTCATTCGCTTCGAAACTCTTGACCGGCGTGATCACGTGTCGTGTCGGTATGTTTTGGAGTAAAGACTTGTATTTATGATCCATAACTGTAAACAGATTGTTATCGGTAACAGTTAAAATTACTTAGCAACAACAATGATATGCGTTAGCAAACAAAGTAATGCGGGCACTATCTAAACGGCTTTGGAGTGGGTTCTTGAAAACCTTGACATGAACTGTAACTCAAATTTCATGGTTGGTGTTAAAATAGTTTACAAATCTACATCTTCAATTCAACCTACCATAATACTCGTCGAAAATAATAGCGGCATTGGTAATATCCTGTTTCGTTACTATAGCTCTTATGGCTTCTGGCAAAATATCAGCTGGAGGCATCACTTGAAGAAGGAATTTCGTCTGGTTTGTGTTCAAAGATCTCCACTGTCTCAGATCACCGACTTGGCCAAAAGACCCCGATATGGTTGGTAATCCTAAAGCTGCCGTGAACGATTTAATTGTTTCTGAACCAACTCCTGTCATCGTGAAGTCTAAGACCACGTGGGGAGTCTTTTTAGCAGACAGCATGTCGTTGTATTTTCTGCAAACTATACATTTTAATTGTAAGTTATTCATAAGAACTATAATCGATAAATGAGTGAGACGCTAGTAAAGGTCAGGATATCAGTAGGTAAGCACTTATCTATGACATTCGTACGTATATAATATTTATCAACAATAGCTTACTTACTCCAATAATTCCCTGCCTAACAGAGAAGAAAAGTAATTTTCTTTTATTCCATGATAGCAAAGTATGCTCATTATGGATTATATGATAGACATACCTTATAGCTCAAGATGTATACCTTACCTAATGCTTGACAGATACAGCACAAGATAGAACTTGGAAACTGTGATGTATGTAGGGTTGACTTATTAGTTTTATGTGGGTAATGAAACGTTCTCTTGTCTTCGAATATACATGTCGGAAACGAAAACTTATCCCTAGAAAAACCGGTAATAAATTACAAGAAAAAAGTGAATTTGTGTTCAAGGAGACTAATCTCAGTGACCTTTATGGAAGTGATTTTTTTATTAAGACTGTAATGTTGGTGTGGATTGCAGTTACTCCCTATAGAGATCTATAAAGATAGGTACCCAAGCTAGAAGAAAATAATAGCATTTCTTTGGTGTAGGGCAAGTTTCTGAAAATATTTGTTAGCATACCATTCTCCAAAAATGTTTTCGCGTCCGTTCTATTACCGACCACAATAACAGGATCCACTGCCAAGCCCAGGCTAGGATTACGCCTCACGTACTCCTTAGCAACTTCAAAAGCTTTCTCAGCCAACGCATTATTTTCCTCATTTATCAACACTGGAATTGATATTATTAGATTACTTACATTTACACATATTTATGTTTAAAAGATGTCAGCTGCGAAATTTGTTTATTTGTGGATTCTCGAAATATATTTGTATCAATTTGTATGTACGTAGGTACCTATTACAATGAGTCACTGCAGCCTGCAGCTAACAGGCGAATTTAAAAATGTGTAACGTTTGGCTTGGCAACGACCAGCTATAAAATTCTCATAGAAAAATATATATGGCTATTTAACCAAGTCGGCTTCAACTTTGAAAGGCTTCCGTGAAGTTTGAACATTCGCGAATGGACGGCTTGGCGCAACAGCTGCCCGGCTCAAATTTCGAATGGAAAAATACAGATGGCTACAGAATAATACAGGTTGAAGTAAGGTTGCTAAGCGTGAATACTCAACATTGTGACTAAGACTAGAAAACTATGTATAATACTTACAAACGTTTATATTTTGTGTTGTCTGCGTTAGTGCGTTGCGATAGAACGGGAATAAAATAAGAATAATGATCAACATGTTTCTATATCTTCTATTCATTTCAATTCATTCTTTCTATTCTATCTCGAATACCCATTGAATGCCCGCTAAAGCTAACTGACCACCGACTGAGTGAGTCCTACCCCTTGTGTACTATGTAGTTACCGGGGAAACATATGACCTTGTATCGGTGGTTATAGATATATTGGTCATCGCTAATAAGTGTTTGTTTTGTATAACACAACATAAACAAGGTTTATATGGTATGTATTCCGAGCGCAAACTCATAATAGACCTCGTTAATGTTAATTCGCAAAAGGATGTATTAGGGCCATTGCTCTACTAGGTAGATCAATGATTACGATTTGTTTTGTAAAACATCATTGGTTATATTTTACATGTGTGTGTAATACAAATTTACCGGTATTAGCGTATATCGTTATTTTACTGCCCAACCTACGTACACCGTATGTGTTGGCGTGAACATTACGCACACAAAATGTGAGCACTAGAATTATTAGTGATCTAGAATACACAACGCGTTGAAAGATATGACTAGGATATTATGTTTCAACTGTGATTTATTAGTAAATGAGTGTCTACATACTTTCATAACTTAACTCGACTCTTATTTGTTTTGTATCAGTACAGTACAAGGAAATGAGTCAAAGGTCAAGTTTAGTGAAACTGCCAAAAACCAAAAACTAAATTTTGTTGGACTATTTTTATTGCCAGAAATGTTTTACAAACACTAACTTCGAGAGAAGTAGTGTACTGTACACTACTTTATATCTAACCCTAAAATGTACTCTGAATCAAAAAAAAAATGTAAGTTACAATCTGAAATAGTTAGTCACAACTTTAATAATCATAATAAGGAAGGAACATTTATAAATTGAAGATTCGTTTCCACAAAGGTTATCTTACATTCGAGGTCTGTTAACTATCACAATATTATTAGAAAATAAATTAGCAAAACAGGATATAAGAAAAATAAAGATGTCCATAGAATTACAAAAAAAAATAGCACTCAAGTTAGTTATGTCAATATGAACTATCACCTTATATGTCAACTTTGAACTTTATAAATTCCAAATCTTAAAATTAGTTTTACACGTGAACATTTAAAATAATGGTTTACTTCGCGCGTCGGGTGGACTTCGCAATCGTAAAATGGTTCCACTCCCATAAATCACAAGCCGCGTCAACGCGGGCTACATCCAACTCTCGAAGTGGTTGAAGTTCACAGTGCAATCCGAAACCGCAATGTCAAAGGAATGTTCAAAATGGTAAGTAATAAGGCCTATGAAATATAAAAATGTGCGTTATTTACCTGCTAAACTTAAATTTACAACTGAATTAATTATCTAAACATTAAATCCTATTTTTATCTAAAATCCTTGTTTTTCGGAAGCTGTTCCATTTAACGCATCGTTCACAGAACGGATCGTGAATTGATTTCACACATGGTGAACTACTTTGGCAGTACATTACTGGCGAAATAATGTTATAAAATGTTACTTTCATCAATTCAATACCACCGCTAATATCTGTAGAGATAGACACTAATACGCGAAAACAGCATACAACACCAAGACCGACTGTGCATAATGTTCAGTTCACTGCGATGCACCCAGCCGTATCGATAGTAACATTAAATTTACAATTTACAGGTACTTCACAGGTAAGATTTAATACACAATGTATTAACATAAACTTAGTGTGGTCACAAGAGGGCCCAACTCCTATAATATATTATATAAATAGCTCTGTACTGAACTATTAAAATCTTCTGACAGTGTGTGCCAGCCAAGCTGGCATGATCTAATATTGTGTAGTGTTCCAGAATATTCTTGTAAAATGAATAATTACTGCATTTACTGTAAAATTTCGGAGTCCGAAGGTATTAATAGTGTGTGGATTATTTATTGAATATGTATCTGTTCCCTCTCCCCAACTTGGTAACTCGAAATTATTGACAGATCCCAGTTTGCTAACTAGTTTCTATAAATATAGGTCAGTTTGTTGATAGCCAACAAGCCAACCTTGGCTGAGTTAGATTATAGCACCGGAGTGAGTTGAGCCCTAATGAACATCGTTGCATTGCAGTAAACCAAGCGCGGTAACGTGTTGTGGTGGCTTTAAGCGGCCGTCTCCTCCGCGGCAGGAGGCGCTTCCGTTACTTTCGCCTTTTTCTCAGGGGTGGTCTTCTCCGCATCACCGTTGTCCGCGGTGACGGATTTCCTCTTCACGCCGGCTTCCTTCTTTTCTGTAATAAAAAAAAGTTGATTTGAACTCTATGTCGTGTAAATAAGGTTTAAAATTAATTGGATTAGTTAGTGTGTCAAGGTACGACATTGGAATGGGCTATGGTAATAAAATTGTACTTAGAATGTTATACCTGTGGCATTTCCGTTCTCAGTGGCGTCGTTGCTCTCCTCGGCGTCGCCATTTTCAGCGGGCGCTTCCTCGGTCGCTTCGCTGCCATTCTCCTCTTTGCCATTGGTTTCTGGCACCTCAGCGACCTTTTTGGCGGGAGATTTCTTCACTGGCGACTCCTTCGCCTCGGTCGAAGTGACCTCCTCGGTGGCGGCGTCCCTGGAAATATTGAAATGAAATATAGATTTTAGTGATTAGTGCAATTAACTGGGATACCTCTCAAACCTTAGATAAAACATATTTTGGTAGGTGCAAGAAACATGTCGTTTTTTAAGTTCTAAAAGAAAATTTTGGTTTATTACTAACCAACGCAGTCATTTGTTTAGATGTTATCATACCTACCTAGTTTGGTGAATCATCGTCGAATTGTCGATGTTATTTTCACAAAACATGTGTGTCACATTTCAAAACAATTGATTGTTTACATTCAATTGTAATAAGTAGATTAGTAAGTACCTACATACTATAGAAGTTGATCTTGCAAAAAATATGCAATTCAAATAAGTAAGTAATTACCTAGTAGGTACTTACTGCCGAACATAAAAGTCCACGTCTTAAGTAACGGAACTGAACATAACATGTTTCATACAAAGCAAATCGTTCAATGGTTAAGTAAGTCGCTATAAAAGGAAAAGTCTGCCGGAATAAAAACAAGTGGCTGTTGCGCAAGGCTGCATGTGAGAAAGTTGCAACAGAAGCGCGATCTCATTATATACTGAATGAATACGTTACTCGCTCCAGCGGATTTACACTCGGTGCGATCGTAACACGTTAAAAATAACTAATGACAACACGAGCCGCTTACGACAAAGCCGACCAAGAGTTGCAAAACTCTAGGTCTCGGGAATTTCAAACGAGCGCGCGGTGACGCTACGCGCCGGCACGCCGCGCACGCAGCGCCATCTTGGATAAAACGAGCGCGCGCTGCCCGGCGTGCTTTTATAATACTCGACACATTATTACAATACGCGGTAACGGGAAAAATCATTAAATTCAAACGGCGCTCTGTGACCTCCTATATCGTATGCTTCTAGAACAATCCATTTCCAGGTCTTGATCCCCTTTTAATCTAGTTATCACTGAAATATTTTTTCCCGCGTCTTATCTTGCGGCCGCGTATACAAAATAAGTAACATCAAACTATCAATTCATAACATAACAATAATATAAAAAAATATTTATACCGTAATTGTCTGATAGCGAGTGTTGAAAAACGGCTGAAACACTATAGACTTGTAAAAAAACACCGATTTTACATATAAATAGGAAGCCATTTTGATCACGTTTCAAAGCCGCCAAAAATAATACGTCAATAAAACTTGCAAGTAATTAATGACTATAATACAGTACACTTACTTCTTTTCGACGGCTGCGTCTGCCATTGTGATTTTTTAGTTTATAAATGCAATTTAAATTATAAAGAAATAATTCCAAGCACGTGTTACGCAGAACGTACGATAATGTTCACAGCACAAACACCGGCGACCAAATGAAGGATGGAGGAAGAAGGAAAAAATATCATGCGCGACGCCTTGCGCGGGACGCGCACTCAAATGAAGTTAGCGCGCTAATGTCATAGCATTGAGACAACGTTATAGTTGAAAGCGTTCGTTAGAAGACAATAGCTACAGTTTCTGTGTTCAACTTCATACAACCTTGAATTCAATTCAAAATCACACAGGCCAGCGATACTATACCTTTCCCTGTCTGCCTTGTTTAAAAATTACAATCGTTATGAATAATTAAAACAAGCCAAAAATAAAAACGTGGATAATTAATATTACGTTCTTAGGTACGTTATAAGGGCTTACCTATACCTACATTAGGAATTAGGTAGGATGCGCTACCGCTACATTTCTGTGTAAAACGCCACCTACCTCGTTCTTTTATAAGTAGGTACTTAGGTGAGTGCATACGTGCCAAACCTACATATAGTTTACTAATATAATCCTAAGTAGTTTAGGTAGGTTTATCAAGAAAACGATATTTACTACCTAGTTTAGCCTACCTATATATAACCTTGAGTAGGTATCTGCGTGACCTATGTACTTATTTGTTTTTTTCTGATTAGGAAGGTACTTACTTCGTGATAGTCGTTTCTAGGAAATGAAAATTAAAAAGCAAGCGGCGCACTTAGGCTTGTACTTTATTCCGGGCCGCGTATATTGAATTGAAATACTGATGCGATAGGTAGGTACTACCTACAACAGGGCCGCGGGCGCGGGCCGGGCGGGGCGGGCGGCTCGTAGTATTTCTAGCCAGTCTTTCCCAACGTGGGCGATAACGCCCCCTTGTGGGCGCTGCAGGCCTAAAGGGGGGCGGTAAGAGACCCAGAAAAAAAAGGGGGCATTGTGTAGGGCTTTGGGGTCGATTTATAATTTCATCTACCTAGCTAGGAAGACTCTTAGACACCGACTGAGCTCTCGACTCTCGACTACATCTTGTGAACATCAACTAATATTAATTAAGATATAGCTCAAACTCGGTTCGATATAAAAGACCGCGGGCAATCATGTTTTAACAAGTTTTTGTTAAATAATCCGAATTGTACATTCCAATACCAATCGGCTGGTTCTATAATACTTGTTCTTGCTTGTCGAGTACGATTGGGCGTCGAATGAGATAAACGAGTTTATGCACGTTTGTCTTATTCCTGTTGGTGCGTGCTGCTTATGCAATCCTATATAAACGACGTAAATTTATTTTATTTTCATTTGCGGTTTCGCGCATAATAGATAAGCAGTACTTGATTTCAACACTTACGTATTTCTTAAAACAAAACAATGTCGGAAGTAAAAAAGAAGAGACGGCAATACTCTGCGGAATATATTAAATTCGGATTTATTGAAAATCCCACAAACCCGTCGTCGCCTTTGTGTCTTCTATGTCTAAAAACATTTTCGAACGAAGCAATGAAGCCTTCAAGACTGCAAGATCATTTGAATAAAATGCATCCAGATAAGACAGAAAAGAATGTAGCATATTTTCAAGACCTAGAGAAGAAGCATAATACTCAGCCAAGTGTATCAAAACTATTTTCGGCGGCTGCTAAGCAAGATGACGACGGACTTCGAGCTTCGTACAATATCTCTTTGTTAATTGCTCAAAAAGGCAAACCACACAACATCGGAGAAGAGTTAATTTTGCCAGCAATAAAGGAAGTAATAACTACTGTGCTTCATAAACCGGCCGCAGATATTATCCGAAAAATTCCTTTGAGTAATAATTCTGTGCAAAGACGAATTGATGAAATGGCTGAAAACATTGAAGAATCATTGTGCAATCATCTGAGGACTAGTCAATTCTCAATTCAGCTCGATGAGTCCACTTTACCAACTAATGAAGCGTTGTTGCTATCTTACGTGAGGTTTATTAAAGATGAGAAAATACGTGAAGAACTATTGTTTGCCCGAAATTTGGAGACAGATACAAAAGGCGAAACCATATTCAATACATTGGAAAAGTTTTGTGAAGAGAAAGAGATTCCTTTGAAAAATATTATATCAGTTGCTACGGATGGCGCTCCGGCTATGACAGGGCGCCATAAAGGCTTCATAGCATACTTAAAGAATAAAATTCCAGATGTCCTTGCTATACATTGCGTTATTCATAGACAACATTTGGTTGCTAGAAACTTAAGTGAACGACTATTTCAATCACTGCAATATGTCATCAAAGCAGTCAATAAAATCCGTAGCAGCTCTTTGAATGATAGATTATTTCATCAGATTTGTGTTACTAATGACGAAGATTTCAACCGTTTGTTGCTTCATACTGAAGTTCGTTGGCTGTCAAGAGGCAATTGTCTGATTCGATTTTACAACCTGTTTGACTCTATGATAGAGTTCTTGGAAACTAAAGATACAGAACTGCGCAACAAGCTCATAACATCAAAGAATGATATAGCTTACATGACAGACCTGTATAAAATGTTCAACGACATGAACCTCCAACTGCAAGGCGATGAACTAAATTTAATTAAAACAAAAAATGTCGTTGCTGCTTTCGCAGCCAAACTGCTTCTGCACAAAAAGAATATGGGCAGACGTGAGTTTCACAATTTTCCGAATTTATCAGTATACTGCAGTAACGACGACTTGTTTGCCTACTGCCAACATTTGGAAAACCTCCACATTGACTTCACCGAACGATACCAGGACATTTTAAACTTGGAAATACCAGACTGGGTGTTGGATCCGTTTTCAAATGTCAACACAGCAATGTCACCTCAGCTGGAAGAAGAACTTATAGAATTGACAACAAAAGAAGAAATAAAAATCAAGTTCAAAAATGGATATCAAGAATTTTGGCTACAAAAACCGATCCCGCAATTGTACCCTGGATTGTGGTCAATTGTTCAACGATTTTTGATAGCATTCCCATCGTCATATTTGTGTGAACGTGGATTTAGTGCTGTGGCAACGCTGCTTACTAAAAAATTAAATCGTTTGCGTGTTACCGAACGTGGCGACTTGCGGCTGTTTTTGAGTAAATTGGAACCTGATATCAACAAACTTATTGAACAGCATCAGATTCAACCTTCACATTAGTTTTTATATAAGAATTGATTATGTTTGTTTTATTTTCAATAAAAGATACTCTGTCCGAATACTATAAATTTGCGTTTCAATAATCAGTTATAAGTACTTAGCGGTTTTTAAGTATGTTTAAAAAGGGGGGCGTTAAAAAATAATTTATTCTTAAAGTGGGCAGTAGACAAAAAAAGGTTGGGAACCCCTGTTCTAGACGATAAACACAGGAATCAGCTATGCTTCGAATCATGTCAGAATTTCGATAGATATGGCGATTTTTTACAACACAAAATGACAATTGCAATTTTGATATTCGAAGAGGGGGCTGTAAACGCACACTAATAAAGAATTTTGCAAAATCCTTATCTCGCGGGGTTCATAAAGATGATCAAAGATTGTTCGGAAAATGTTAACCTGTGGGTAGATTGGGTCGAAACTTTTTGTGGAAAGACTATGTAAGAATTAATCAATACGTTTCGCAGTTTTCCCAAGATAACATCCAACGGGGTCGTAATGGGGCCCAAAAGTTTGTATGAAGTAAAAATATTAAATATTCCTACAGAACTCAAAGTTGCTAAAATTGTTCCGAAATATTAAAAAAAATGACAAGATTTTTTCAGTTTACTAGAAATGCTTATCTTATATGTCTTAGAAGGGTCTAAGGATAGTATTCTAAGGATTCAGTGAGGGCGTGGAGTAGATACATCCAGTTTGGGTTCATTTCTTTGGTTTCGTAGTACACTTTGGTCACACATTTGTTAACATTAGTGGCGTATGGAAATAATGGAAAATCTTGAGTAGTAACCCTAGTCTTATCTCTACTCAACTTGTTCTCTTAATGGTCTGTGCCCTACTTCTATAATGGGATAGGGTTTCTAACAAATTTAATGCCTATTATTAACAACTTAAAAACCCTGACGAAATAGGTAGGTACCTAAGTCGTTACCGTCTGAGACAAATTTGACTAACATTTCAGCGTGTTTATCCTATGCTATCTTACTGCTTGGTCAAGCTACGCCCCGCCGCCACCTACTGTATCCTTGACTTTATCTAACTAAATTGAATAGGTAGGTAGGTATGCCCATGAATCTCAATTTGAGCGTGTTGTTACCTACGGTGAGTTCATTGTCCGATTGTCTTTCACTCTTAGTATGTAATAGGTCGGTATGTCTGGGTAGGAGAGTAACTAAGTGTAATCTGCCTGTAGGTAGGGGAGGAGGTTTCACAGAATAATGGTTAGTAAAAGATACTAGTATAGGTATTTACTTATACAGAGTGATTCAGAAAAGGTGTACTAACCCTTGAAAGTCTACGCTTCTTTAGCGCATTTGTAATATGTATGTAAAGCACGGGTTTTTAAATCGACTTATCGAACTAACTTTTTTTTTTATTTCGTGCCGAATAAACGTTTTTTAATTTATTAAAAGAAAAAAAGAAGACCACGTCGTCGTCGCAATGACACCGCGTTATTTTAGTACAGTTTCAATTTATGTAATGTCACGATTAAATTTAAACTTTAATTATAAGCTGTTAATGTTCTGTTTGTAAGATTAAGATCGTTGTGATTAACTTGTTATTGAAAATGTGATCGAGTTCACATAGTGCTAGAAATGTTTGAGGCTTGTTTGAGAGCGTTTCCAAAAAATATAGAATCCATACGACTGTAAATCTTATTCGGTTGCATTAAGCGCGTTTGTTATTTTGTCGACTGTACAATGTAACGTTGTCCGTTGATAGGTCAATGGCCTATATATACATTTTGGCATCTAGTTGATGATTTCGTCAGAATATGAAACGTTATGCTATGCAGAACAGTTTGGGTTTGTACGGCCATCACATTATAACATAGGTACATTAGTAAGAATATTCAGATAAGACACGGCGTGCGCTAAAAAACTCGGGTCTAGACTTTGGCATGTAAATACACGAGGGCATCATGGGACTCAAACAAATAGGTTTCTAGCGTCAACGTCAATGAAGTTATTTTATTGTTTTTTATTTTTTACTTTTTGGCCTATATTTTGTTCTGTGATGAAGACAAATCTATAGAATATATTATCCATGGACAAGATGTCAATGTCAAAGTCTAGCGTACCGTGTGTCAGTACCATAGACTACTAGGTTGACTAATACTAGAGCTAAAATAAAAGCACTCTACGATTCTCATCGATCCTATACTAAAATTATCGTATGAAATCGGATAACTTGTAGGGCAATCGGCCGTCCTAAATCATAATTTTGCCCATATAACTTCCGATCCTAACTACTGTAGGACATCCTGACTCAATTGGAAGACCTTCCGACCAGTGCTTCCAATTTTCAGCAGGGTTACCAGATTGGGATTTTAAAAATTTGGCTCTTGGGTAAAAATAAAATAAAGTAAAGCCTATGAACGGGTTTTAACTGGGTTTTGAACGACTTAACTGCTATCAGATTTGACTACTCATTCTCTTTGCTTACCCTTTGAAAGAGCTTTCATATAATAAGAGTTAAATTTGGATTCGTCTAAGCTAAATGTAAAACCAGATAAAACCCCTTCGAAGAGTTTCTCATATATCACATACTTAGTTTGGGACCGCAACACAAATACTTTGTAACTATGCTTATGGAAATAAATAATTAATTAAATAATTAAAAAAATAAAACTTATTTCATGGTGCAGGTTCGTTTTTTTAATATTGATCGAAACCCAGGAAATACTTGGGAAACCCCTTCATAAGTGAAAGTGCCAGTCATTCTAAGGGCAAGTACAATTTTAGGAAATCCGGATGAAAGGGTATCCCTTGAACGACTGTGGCTAACTGAAAAACTTGTCCGGGCTCTGACAAATACGATTATTTTGAGAATGCGAAGATGTGAAAAAAAATACGAACATTTTTCTGTACATCTGGCAAAACTGCATGACCGTAAATGTATGAGAATATGCAGAATGCACTCCACACTGTCCGATTTAGGATCCTAATTTAGGATAAAGACGGTCGGACTCATCAGACCTTCCGATTTGTTAATAATAATTATAAAGTTAGGATGTAGGACGTTCATCAAGCAAGTCCATACATTTTCCGATTTCATCCGATAATTAGGATACGTATACGACGTCGTGCAAGTAGTTAGAATCGGATGGTGTATGGGATGCCATTGCTCGCGTGGCTCTCTGGTAAATATTACACGTAGCGTTACATTACACAAAGTGAATCACGACGTGGTTCTTACTGGAAACCAATAGATAGCGCGATTATACAAAAATAAAAAAATCACGAATCAAATGTTTTCAATTTGTGATTTATGAGCCTTCATGAAATTGTTCTACAATAAGATTAATAAAAATAAAATACCAACGGAGTATTTTTGGTTGAATGGAATTTATTAGCATTAATTAGTTATGCAACATGCGGCTATGATTGGCAGTGGTGTTACAGACTACTGAATTACTTATTTTCTTAGATTAATTCTATTCATGGACCTAGAATTCATTTGTTTGGATCTATATTAACCCAATGGTTTCATTTTTATTGTAGTGTTGGTTGAGTGTATCTATATATCTATGAGAAAATCTTTTGTGTTAAAGAAAGTACTGCCATCTCTGTATTAGTAGTGCAACCACAATAGTGATATCAGACTAAAATAATATTGAAGTTTATTGGTAGAAATTACTTTACCCAGCGGAAAATTATGTAAGTGATGCTTTTTATCAAAAATTTTACTTTAATGCAGGTAAGGCAGGCAAAACAAATCAGTTACACTGATACACAACAGAGTGAAAAACTCTTTTAAAAACAACATTGTATGTACACGTTTAGGTAGCTATATCAAATATATATTAAAACCCTCGACCCACGCCTCGTGGTGTTATACATTTGAGGCCTATGTCTATCTGTGTGTCTGTCAATGGCATCGTGGCACCCAAACGCGTGGACAGATTGTAACACAGTTTTTTTAATCCGAAAACTAGTCCAATAGGCATGATTCTTAGCTATGTTGATGGAAACCTTTTCAGCCATTTCAAGTTTATCAGTTATTTTCAAGTCGATGTAGGTATTTCTCATTCAATAGATTAATAATTTGTAAAATGTTTTGAAATTTGTCATAAATTTGATGACAAATCGTTCAATGTGTTCGAGGGGAATTATATTCATGGGGATTTCTTAAAATTTTACTTACCCATTGAACGACTGGCCTAATAAAGTAACATTTCGTTATGAAGGGAGTTCTCAAGGGTTTCCTGGGTCTTGAATCGAACTTAAAAAATAACAATCTTTGTCTATGAAAGAAAAAAGGTGTGTGTTATACGGGAAGCCTTTTCGAATAAGTTTTATCGCATGTTGTATTCAACTTAGATGAATCATAAACTTACCAAGTGTTATGCGAAAGCCCAATACCCAAGATGCTGGCCGTATTTCTTCGCTGAATAGCCAAAATTACTTGCTGAGCGAGAAAATGCCTGACGTTTGGATCGCCGGTTTTGTCAATCAATTTTTTTTATAAGCTTTCTGTCATATTTAGGGTACTTGGACCCTATGGATCTCGACTCCGAAAGGAACAATGTGTATTCGAAGCCACTAACCCTGTACTTATGCCATTTTAAGTTTTAAGCCCCTTCTGCCACCGTACCCGATAATAACTAATAACATTACATTGTATTGCGAGATTTCCCAATTTAGCGATATTAACAATTTATTTATAAACAAATGGTAGAATTTAATATATTGTGGTAGATTTTCACCCACTAGAGAAGGATTTTGTATTTTTTACGGGCAACATTTAATAATTGACCGACCGACCGCTACCCGTGAGCGGCGAATCGTTTGCTCGATCTCGCTCTGCCGATTGAGTCCGGTTGTGGAAGCCATTTTATTTTTGTGGATGTGACATTGTATTTTTGTGATATTTTGTATAATATCTGATTGTGTAAATGTGTGCCTGCATCGAGTGTGTTTTGTGACGTGTAATCGTGCTTTAAACATATAGAATGTACGTGTTTCAAATTGGTTTGTGTTGACCTGCCCTGTTCCTTACGCGGTCGAACAGCAGGCATCGATTAGTGCACCAAGGCGGCCTTTAATAACGGCAAATCGAGGGTGTCGAACTAGTTTGTGGTGTGCGCCATGGGCAACAATGCTGCCACCGCCAATAAGAAGGTGGACGCCGCCGAAAGCGTCAAGGAATTCCTCGACCAGGCCAAGGAGGATTTCGAGGAGAAATGGAAGAAGAATCCTACCAACACCGCCGGACTGAACGATTTTGAGAGAATAAAAACGTTAGGTACCGGTTCGTTCGGCCGAGTGATGATAGTTCAACATAAACCGACTAAAGAATATTACGCTATGAAAATATTAGATAAGCAGAAAGTGGTGAAGTTGAAGCAGGTGGAGCACACGCTAAACGAGAAGCGGATCCTGCAGGCCATCAACTTCCCGTTCCTGGTGAGCCTCAAGTTCCACTTCAAGGACAACTCCAACCTGTATATGGTGCTGGAGTACGTGCCAGGCGGCGAGATGTTCTCCCATCTGCGCAAGGTGGGCCGCTTCTCGGAGCCCCACTCGCGCTTTTACGCGGCGCAAATAGTGCTTGCGTTCGAATACCTCCACTACCTAGACCTCATCTACCGGGACTTGAAACCTGAGAACCTGCTTATCGACTCGCAAGGCTACCTTAAAGTGACAGACTTTGGGTTCGCGAAACGCGTCAAGGGCCGTACGTGGACCCTGTGCGGCACTCCAGAATACCTCGCGCCTGAAATCATTCTCTCCAAAGGTTACAACAAGGCCGTGGACTGGTGGGCCCTCGGGGTGCTGGTGTACGAGATGGCGGCCGGCTACCCGCCCTTCTTTGCCGATCAGCCTATCCAAATTTACGAGAAAATCGTGTCGGGTAAAGTACGCTTCCCCTCACATTTTGGTTCTGATCTGAAAGATCTCCTCCGCAATCTACTGCAGGTTGATCTCACCAAACGCTACGGCAACCTCAAAGCCGGTGTAAACGACATAAAAGGCCACAGATGGTTTACAAGCACTGACTGGATTGCTGTCTTCCAGAAAAAGATAGAGGCCCCCTTTATCCCTCGTTGTAAGGGCCCCGGAGACACAAGCAACTTCGACGACTACGAGGAGGAGGCGTTACGTATCTCATCAACTGAGAAGTGTGCAAAGGAGTTTGCCGAGTTCTGAGCGCACAGCTGGTGCCTGCAAGCGGTCACTCCCGTGAGTAGGTGTATTTAGTGAATCTTCCGTGACATTGGTCATGGAGCGGTGACGTGTGCGTCTTTATGCCAACAGCTTTGGGTGAACATAGACGCTGAGGCGACCCGAGCTGGCACCCCATGTGAGTTATAATTGGAGTGTAAGCGAGATGGTGTAGAACTGATTTCCGAAATTTCGGTGGCGTTCATTTGCTTAGTGCCCTTTCAAGTATGCATAACAAAGCAGGTTGAGAAGCAGAAGTGATCCCTGTTCTGGTGACCCCCCTCCAGCTTCCCAGTGTCACATGACATCCGGTACCCTGATGTTACTCTGCACTTAATGTCTGTACTGTACTACCATGTGAATGGTAGGTACCTACAAGGTAGTTAGCTGTTGATAACATTGGGATGTGGTGAGCTTTATTATAATTATATAATGTTTTTTTATTGTTTTTACAAATTCATAAGTTTTGTTGTAATTATGTAAATTAATCAATATTGATCAAATTTTTCTTGTTGCTTTTAAGATTCACAATAGAACTTCTCAATTTTCGATTTTTATCTAAGTGCATCACTAAATCATTATTTAGAGCATTACAAAGACCATCACTAATATTTTAGATTACTGAATTGAATTTCCTAAAATTATATAGGACCTATTTACTTATCTTGATGGAATGTTATGTATTACATCTAGGTTCTATTTAATTGACATTTCGTTATTGGTTTTTATTTTATAGAGTTAAATAATTGTTGTATCAGTTGATATTGTTAAGTAACTAAGGAACCATAACTACATCAAAATATTGAAGAGATTAATTTATTATATGTACCTATATTGTATTCATTGTAGTTGTGTTCACACACACACTTTGACCTATGTGTTTGTGATCTGATGTGAGGATTGAAGTGTAATTTGTATTAGTTCCTTATTTTGTAGGTTTAAGAGTAGTTACATTAATTGTGGAGATATACAAATCATGTATGAATACGTCTGGAGCAAACCTCACATAGCAAACTTGCATAACCAAGACCTTATTGCTAGCATCAGCTCTATATAAGCAATAAATTAACATTCATTTGAACATATTTCTCTTGCCTAGATAGAGCATTTCTGTCTTCTACAAAATACCTTTACATAATCAGCACAAAATAAAACTTGAGAGATTTTTTGATGTAATGTAAGTACTGTTTTTGATCACAAAAGAAATATGTTTGGAGGATGTTTAGTTTAAAATGCCGTACAGGCAATATCTCATAATTGAGACTGATGTTATCAATAAGAAGCATTTTTATGAAGGGAATTATAATATCATTATAGTATCAGGTTTGTTCATTAATTGCAGTCTCACCATTCTCTGGAGTGTGTGATACAGTAATTGTTAATTGGCAATGTTTACTATAAACTTTATTAGCTATTAGATGTAGGACTTTGAATCCAGGCTGTACAAATATCTAGTATATCGTAGTGCATTTTACATTGTGGACATTGTGTCTGTGGTAATGGTTAATAGGTTGAATATCATGAGAAGATTACTTCACTTCTCTGCAAGTTCATATTTATAAAACAAAATCCCTATAATAATTAGTTTTTGAGTTGATACTGTCCTTGTTCTGAATATTGGAACTGGTCGAGTACCTAATTGATTATAATGATACTTGTAAAGTCATATCAAATTGTACACTAAATGATTGAGTCATGTTATTAGAAATCATGCATTATCAATATCAATTATCAGCGATAATTCATATTGAAGTTTATCATCTGCCTCCTATTATGTTTATAGCCCTAATGAACAATGTCTTGTGGTGAAATGTCTTAAGGTACATTTTGAGAGTCTTGTTTCATTTTCTATTATATTTAATTGAATTATTAAATCATTATAACTTGTTATTTGGTGCCATATTGTGTTTTGAAATGGACCTGCTGTGTAAATAATAAGGTGATATTGTTAATGTTTTATTCTCTTCTTAACCACCTACCAACTAAACCGTTGCCTACTTCTGTATGTTGCTATGCTATTAAGGTACTCTATCGCATATTATGTCAGTATTAAATTTTGCACCATTTTATGTAAGTGATAAAATTAAGTCTCGAAGTATCAGTGAATTGTAGAACAATGCATAGATAACTAGTCACTTCATTACTATATTTTTTTTAAGTCAAATTGAACTAAATGTTTGAAGTGGCAATGCTAAGCTTAGGCATCCAAATGCTTAGATTTCATGTTAAGGGTTAGGAAGTAGATATTAGATTAGTTTGTTCAAAAGTTTCTAAACTGAGTGTAGACAGAGTCTAAGTTAAAATAACACTATCGTTAATAATATGATCGAGTCAATGGCGAATTTCAAGACGTTACTTGACGAATGTTCTCAGATAACTTTCCAGACATTGTTCATGCGACTGTTTTTCAATGATAGATACATATCTGTTTTCTGTTAACGGTTTTTCAATTAACTAAATGACTTGTTTGCAACATCGCAAGTAGGTAAGTGACATTCACCAATTAGACATTGTTTCACAATAATAATGTTAAAATTTTCGAGATATCTGTAGCTTGGTCCACACGGCAACAACTTGTGCTGCCAAAACAAGTCGGTAACTATAGTGGTGACGTTGTCGTGTAGACATCGTCGCAGACTTTAAACTTGATGATCACACGTCTCGTTTGCGCGACTTCAGGTTTGCTCAGAGCAAGTCGGTGTACTGTGGACCGGCTTCCACAGTTTCCTAGTGTTGATAATATCATGTTCAAAAATTGTATTAATTCATAAGAGTTTCTGATGTAAGTACTCTTTATTCAGTCACTGTATATAACTGTAGTACCAGCTTGGATAACCGCAGTCTTTCATTCCAGTTAGCTTCACAACTCGGTCATCGACACAATGTGAACATTTCAATGCCATTTTGGATATTATAAACATTAGTGTGGCTGTATGTGTATTTGCGAACAGTCGTCTTTTTGTATCTGTGCGTATTAATAATTCAAATGTTCACATCTAGATCTATATATCGAGTGCCTATAGCATTGAAAGTTCAAGTGTAAAAAGTCAGTTAATTTCAGTAATTATTTGTCACCATGTATTGATCTTCCATAAAATTACGATGAAATTAATAATATCGATGTAACAGTAAATTATTTTGTTTGATTTTGCGCTGCGTCCGAATCGTGTGGCCGTAAGTTCTTGACTATAGGTGGCTGTTTGGCACGTCTGTTTTCGGCCGTACACGAGTTGGCTCGGCACATCGAAGATAAAATATTTTTCGCCGGTGTACATAGTATATTGTATTGTTTGACGTCGTTCGCACGTTTGGAGGAGCACGACGGCGGCACGTGGGGCGACCGAGCGGTTTAATACGTGGCTTCCTAATAAAGCGAAATTCACCGCAGGCTGTAGGTACCTACTTCATCATTGCCAGCGGACGGATAAAGATTTGTTTTATGTGGCGCATCTGTCCATCACCTTAATTCACGTCTTATTATCGCGTGACCAAACTTCAGACGTTTCTCATTAATTAAAACAACAGACGCTAGTGGATTGTGTCGAGACTCCATCGTCATGACTTAATAGCCGGTTTGTTTCTATATCTCGTTAGTAGGTATTTATAGCTGGCGAAAAGTAGTTACGCGAATGTTTTATTTCTGCGCGATTAGATCACTGTCAGCGGTAATGTGGCCGGCCCCAAAATAAAAGCTTTCGTATTCAAATGTAATCTTTATAAACATCCCATGTTTTAATACAAAGTCCGTAAATAATATCATGGTTGAATAGACAAACATTAAATGTTACAAATTCATTCGACTAAAACTAATTCTTCGTCTTCGTTTGTGTTCATTCAAGATACAATATATGAACATTCGGTCAAAGCAAACGTTCTGAAAATTCACATTTTACGATTGTTTAAATGGTCCGTTGACGTGACGTAGATGTGTATGTGTATGTGTATAATTGTATATTACCATACGAATGACTACCGATGGTCGATGGTCTACCATTATATTTTTGCGTTTGTAAATAAGCTGTTACATGTATGTAATCTGGCAGAACCTTTATGAAATTCGCTTTGCATTAAGCACGTAGGCGGTGTCGAGAGATACTGATTGATGCAGACATGTACCTATATGGTCAGTACCCACCAAAATTACATTTTGAGTCATGTTGCCTATTTTCTTTAAATTTAGTTAAACTTAAACGTTGTGTGGAAATGTGTAGTATAAACTGTTTATACATTAGTTTTAATTTGTAATACGTTATTCGACATATTCTTGCGTGTTTGCAAAATATTTAAATTATCATTTTCCGGTTCGGATAGGTACCAACATTACATACAGCCAACATTACATCGCTATCGGATTTACGCTCGTGTTTATTTTACCTTTAGCGATCGTTTGATAATTATTTAACGTTTCGCCTGCTTTAATTTAGTTTATTACATGTCTTAAGCGTTAAATGATAATTGTCTTCTATATTTTACTATTCTAACAACATACCTTAGACCACAGAGATAAGAATATTCAGACAACACATGGCGTACGCTAAATGTCAACCCTAAAAACCTCTGGTCTAGCATGTTGTATAAATGGTACCTAGAACAGATTTTTTAGGCTTCACAAGTCTGTGCTTTGGATAAAGAAATAATACTGAAGGAGCGTCGCGAACAACATATTAAAGCCCAAAAAATCTAGCCGATTTGTGTTTTACACGCGAATTCGCGTGGACGCAAGGCCGTAATTTGCGTGTAAAACACAAATCGGCTTGGTTTTTTGGGCTTCAATATGTTATTAGCGACGCTCCGTCTTTATTTTTACTTGGTCCGAGCAACCTACGGAGTCTTTTAACATGGGATGTTTGTTGATCGATTTAGTATGTGTGCTGATTTGACACGGGATCCGCTGTAGCGACACAAGCACATCATTATATCACTCCACACAATGGGTGTTTAGTGTGAAACATAGCCTGTTAGCACGTGGCAAGCGATCTCTAGCCAGAAAAGATTAATTTTCCGCTCGGTCCCTTTGGCTTTCTTTGGCGTGTTAATGAATATCCTTTGTATAGAGCGTGAAGTGTTTTTGAGGTAAATTTAGCATAGCACATATCTTTGGAACACTACTGAAATATTTCTGTTGATCATAAACCGCTTATTAACTAGGCAACATTAACCAGCTTATAAAATTCTTCGTATGTGTTTCTTTTAATGTCTCGCTTGCAATAAACACTAAACTCGTATAGAAGATACGAATAGTTAAAATTATGGCTGACTCCAATAAAAGCTGTTTGGTTATACTAGTAGACTGTTGCAAGTCTGTGTGTGTGTCACCTATAATGGCCTGTTCACTCTCGCGACAGTCTGTCGCAACCTTGAGGCCTGAGAAAGCACACTTTATACGTTACGTACACACACAAACATATATGCGCGTGTGTGCGTCGCGACATTGCAGAATAATCTTGACGCCGCTAATGAACGCGCGACGCTCACGTTACAACATCCTCTTCATATTCGATAACGAACGAGTACATAGATATTCGGGTAAATGTTACCGTGTTTCGTGTTCTCTTTTAGAAGCTGTTTATACTAGGTAGCTAATATTGCGCTGATACATATCCTTGAATTTTAAGTATTTTGTTGCGGCTCTTAAAGGAATCGATTTGTCGTAAATAATCTTTAGGCTAGTCACCTAAATCGTTATTGTTAAAAGAATTGAAGATCTGCGAATTCTAAGTTGTGATGTGCTGATCTCTGAGATTCAATTCTTGACCATACTTCAAAGTTTTGATCAAATCATTACTTACATAGTAAGTATAGGATTATTATGAGTAAAGGATTGATATCTTTCGGTGACGACAGTTAAGCGCCTTCATCATTAATATCTACTTCTTTTAATCGACATAGTTACACTATCCTTTTAATTCATAGAATCAAGCGTCCAGATATCTGACCGTTCGTAATGGCCGTTCATTTACAGTGGCAGGGTCACAGTCGCTCGGTCTACCGAATCTAACCGGTACCATACTAGGTATCCGTTCCATGCACATGTTTTTCTCGCCAGATGTCACTTTTCCACGACATTCGTGCGCCGCTACGTCAGTGATACTAATATATTTACACATATGCTAATTTTCACATTCAAACGGCTATATGATCCAAGGTTCGGAGGCATTCTAGTTTCATCTCGCTCTTGTTGTTCGATAGCGTTTGTTGCGTGCCGCTATGGTAGTTCCCCGCGTGTAAATATTTCGTTTTTTTTGCCAACCAGGGGCCTAAGTCCCCTACGATTTGCACTTACAATTTATGGCCACCTTTTTGGTGTTACCAACAGTTTTGGTAGTAGGTACCCGAAAACATTGCAAATGTCGTGTTATAAAATACCTACTGCAAAATCTGCACAGGACATGCTGAGATGGAAGCCATTTTCGGTCGCGCACAGTCCATCCCATCCTCTCTTTAGAAGGAGATTAGTTTATTTGGTACCTAGCAGGTATCCATTAGTATATCTTATTTAGTTTTAATGTTTATATAACTTCTATGTATGTTACTTCTTGTACAGATTTGTATCTTCAGGCATGTGGACTGAAATAAATTCTTTCTATTCAAAAATTTAATATGCTCAGTAAGTTACAAGTTTTAATGGCAATACAACCGATTTTATGCTACAACTCTAATTGTGCCTAGTACTAGTCATTAAACTTGGTACCCCAGTATTTGATTAAGTAGCTCAAAGGTCAAGATATTGGTTCGTTATTAGTGATCCAAAAATTGTCGATAACTCTTCTCCTTCAGAGCTGATGTGTCCTTACTTGGACTTCTATAGGTACTGTTAACAGAAAAGCTTGAAATATCTGAAAAAAAAAATGTCATAAGAAACGAAATGTTATCTTTCAGGCGTGAACTTGGCAGTAGTCGATAAACAAAACATTATGACGACTATTCAAGGGCAAAATGTCGATAATAAAAAAAAAAATACCATCTCTCGGCAATATTCGGAGGTCTTTAAAGAATAGTTAAAATTGGTTCAGCCGTTAAATCCGATGGAGACTTGTTTGCCGAGTTCATGTGTAAACAACGGCTGTGAAAATTCGCCCGTAAGGAAATTGGCGTCGCGTACCTACTAAATTTTCCATAACAGTCGTCGTAAAACCTAGTGGACTCACAAAGCGATCGTTATACTACACCGGGGTCGCCAGACCCACTCAAGGTTTATAGGAAACTGGTCTAAAACTGATTTATATCAGCGTTCTCTTTATAATTCGGTGTCTTTTTATTTGCAACCTGTGTAATAAAATATCCTTTCCCTTTTATGGTATAGATACCGTCAATGGACTGTTTTTATTAATATTTAAACATTTGAGCCTTTACGGGCGGAACTATATATTATTTCAACACCTTTTCAGGTAGATTCGCGCCTTCGTTAATGGCAGTCGAAATAAGAGCCAAGTATTTTGTATTGAATGCTAAGGATTTATTACCTAGTTCTTACCTTTTGTATCTGCTTAATTCATATTTCAGTGACAAGGGCCCCAAGACTGCTAACACAATCGATTCATAATAGAACAGCAACCGCATAGTAACTGTCACTTTTGACAGATATCCCATACAATATCTGTCAAAAGTGACAGTTACTATGCGGTTGCTGTTCGATTATAAATCGATTGTGTTAGCAGACTCGGGGCCCAGGCTTGACCATTCAATTCGTGTCTTGACTTCCGATTTAGTGCCATGCTTAAAATTTTGAAGTACCTGACGTTAAGAAAAGAATTGCAATAAATCTACACGGCTTCATTAGCTACACAGTCAAAGATTGAATATTTGCAGAGAACACTTATCTCTAATGAAGATGTCTTCGGATTAGAATTGGATTCAGTTCTTGGAGTTGCAAGAGCCGCTTCCTATGTGGTGTAACTCCCTTTCGAGTTTGCACAACTCAGGCACCGTCTTTTTCATCTTCATGAACTGGCCTTGTTCGCGTGTTTCCTGCGTTCAAGTTATTGATAGCTGTATAGCTTGCAAACACGAATAAGTAGATCTCGTTTGAAGACGCACATTAGACGTGCTCCATCATTCGTGTTACATAACATAAGAAGGCTTTTATATAGCGTCAACATATGAGTACAGCACTCCGATTTGCTCGCGCGCTATGACACGAGTATGGGTCGAGTATGGGCGAGTATGGGTCGCCGTTCGGGTTTGTCTTATTTTCGGTATACTTTTAAGTCGTTTCATTTGGTATGTATGGTGAGATTTTCTAATCTTCCTTATGATAAGACGATGTATCTTTATTATAATAATTATGAATCTATATATTCCCATACACCAAGAACAATGCATAATTGTATTAAATAGGATTCATCTTATCAACTAGATTGGGGTTTCAGAATCAGAATCAGAATATTTTTTATTCATGTAAACCATTAAGTACTGTACTTATGAACCGTCAAAATAGTTACAAAGTGCTTCGCCACAACTTTACCACCTGTTCGGAATGCCGTGCCTATGGAGAAGAACGGGCAAGAAACTCCCTGGTTGCTCTTTTTAAGATCCGTTACATTTTTGAGCACTACATTGTTATGGGTATGTGAGAACAATACAGGAACAGCTAGGTAGACTTTAGCAGCTGGTCAAAAAAAAGTACTAACTCTAAGTATATTATCATATAATAGGTTCGGTTCGTTATCTCAGTTCGTTCCCTATATTTACCATACTATACTTCCTGGTTATAAAACGGTCTCTGTATTAAATACCTACCTAGTGTAATAGGATCAATTAGCCCGATCAAGCGATAAGTTTATAGCTACCTAGTTACCCACTTAATTGTATTATTTTATGGTACCTACACCACGTTCATAAATGCTTTTGTTAGGTGTTCTTGATCGACGTAAATAAGCCATATATTAATCCATCCATCTACCAACCGAAGGACGTTATGGGCTTAGATATAGGCCTCACCAATAACGCAACGGTTCTCCGCAACAGGCATCCATCAGCTTCCTGCGATGCGTGCACTGTCATCAGTGTACTTGGGGGCCCTGAGAGGCGTACTGTGGGGGGCCGTCCTGCACCTTGCAGCTCGTAGTCACCATTACATAATCATTCTGCCAAATCAGCTGCAGTTGTGTGTAAAAATGAATAAAGATTACCTATAACGCAATAGTTTGACGATTACGCTGAGGACTTTGTTTTGCAGCCTTGACCTTACTTTACCATAAATTATACCTAAGTACCTACTAGTATTATGTTCCGTACTATACTCAGGATAGACGGTGTCGTATAGTATTCTTTTAAAGATAGTACCTAACTACCTATTGCAGTTATAAATGGTCACTGCAAGAGTGATACTCATACTAGCGCGCAATGGACCCGTTTGTGGATATTCTAAACTACTGAGTACAAGATAATTTATGATACCGTCACTAGGGTCGCCACCTTTTTTGGAAGAAAAAAATATTACTTGTGGGAATTCAAGAAATAAGTACAAACATATTTATTTCTCATGTCAATTCAATTCAATTTTTACAGTAAATGGCTCCACCGATCTTCGGTGATTTTGCCAGTGTCAAGGTGAAAAAGGAAAAAAAATAAATAACGCAAATTATGTCCGATGAGCAATTAAGAATAAATTTTAGTGGCGTTGAGAATCTGTAAAAGAATACTTTAAAAACTATCTACTTAAATACGTGTGTACACAAAATAAGTTAATAATATAAAAAGATGCGATGAACCAAAGACAGATAAAGATAGACAAAGGAAGATGTAAATTAAATGTAACGTAAATGGAAAAAAAAAAAAACCTTATAACTTTATTTTATTCTTGGATATAAATTTATCTAGGATGTATATCAAAGGAGAAAATACTAATGTCAGTAAAAAATCTATATTAATAGGACGATCAATATCCTTGGGGAGAATATCGTATAGAGGAACTGTAATTTTGGAACAATAAAAAAAAATATGCTCAAGAGAGCCCTCTCCTAGTCCACACTCACATAAGGAGCTATCCAGAATCCTAATTTTCCTCAAAAATACCGGAGAGCAATAGTGTCCAAGGCGTAACCGAATAATAACAGAGGTATTAAATTTTGATAAATTTCGAATTTTACAAAACCAGGGTTTAGTGGGAAGCTCAGGTTGAATATTACCATAGTGGATGCCTTTTAATTTCCTCGATAATTGCCACGAATCGTTCCAAGATTTCATCATCTGGGGCTTTGCCAATGACCGTAAATCCCGGCAGAAAACGTTACTATGTACATCCACGCCCAGCTGAGCGGCATCCCTGGCATAGGAGTCCGCCGACTCATTGCCAACGATACCACTATGGCTGGGGATCCAGGCCAGTACAACCTCTAGTCCAGCTAATTTACATTCACGTAAGATTGTTTTGATATTTAGAGAGATGTAGAAGTTGTCTTTCGCATGAAATGGGAGTTTAAGTAAATCCTGTAAACAACTTAGCGAGTCAGAGAGGATAATGGATTTATTAATATTATGAGATTTGATGTAGGATACCGCCTCGAGAATGGCAATAGACTCACCAGTGAAAATGGAGGTTTGTGAAGGGCATTTATAACTTAGAATTACTTTATACTGAGGTATCCAAACTGCAGCACCTACAGTAGAATTATCTGACAGTTTGGATGCATCAGTATAAACCTGCAGCCAATCGCACCAGTGTTCCTGTAGGATATGATGAAGCGCTTTGTTAGCACCTGGAGAATGTTTTTGAATGTTAAAATTAAGGATTATCGAAGGCCTAAATATCAGGGAATCGTAGTCGAATTCAAACATGGGATTTTTAGAAAACTGAACAACGGGAGTGGAAGAAAATTTCTTGAATGATTTGTAAAGGGGCATATCTGTTATCGGACCATAGTTGTGAGATGCAACTGAAAGACTTTGTAATTTGTTTACCAAAGGGTGAGAGAAGTACTGATATATATTTAAAAAATATCTATCAGCTAGGAACTGTCGGCGGAGTGTGAGAGGGGAATCGAGACATTCTACTTGTAAGGCATTTATCGGGGACGATTTCATGGCACCAACTATTATTCTTAAACATTTTGATTGTATTCTGTTTAGCTTGGTTAGGGCTGCTTTATTACAGGGTTCCAGTATAAAACAGCCATAATCAAAGTGACTTCTAATTAATGCGTTGTATAGCAGTTTTTGACTATAGGGATGTGAGCCCCATCGGACACCAGACAATGCTCTGATTATGTTAATGTTTTTTTCAGATTTGTTAGTGATATAATTTAAATGCTGGATGCCTGATAATTTTGAGTCCAAAAATACACCCAAAAATTTAACATGATTGTTGATAGGGACGGGTTCCCCATCAACTGCTATGACGACTGGAGGAATATTCCTTTTACGCGAGAATATAACCGCACTACATTTAGGGATGGATAGTGCCAAACCGTGATCAATAAGCCATTGATTGAGATAGTATAAGGCTGAATTTATGCGGTTGGAGCAGTCCTCAAAAGAGGATGAATTAGCATATAAGACGATATCATCCGCGTACTGCAAGATGTGACAGAAACAATTAACAGAAGTGTCAAGATCGGATGTATATAGATTATATAATAACGGGCTTAAAACAGAACCTTGAGGAAGACCCTTCCATACCAACCTATCAGGAAGAGAGGAGCCTTGAGTACGGATGCGAATTACTCGAGCCATGAGGAGATTACACATCGAGGTAATCAGTCTCGATGGAATGGACAGACGAATCATTTTTTGTCTTAATATACCTAGGTTAACATTGTCATACGCAGAAGAGACGTCTAGGAATGCCCCTATAACACTTTCACCATTACTAAAAGCAGTGCGAATATCGGTAGTAAAAATGCTCAGGTTATCAGAGGTACCCATACCTCTTCTAAAACCAAATTGTGAACGGGACAAGATACATTTACTTTCTAGAAACCACTCCAAACGATTCTTAATTAAGTGTTCCAATATTTTTGCCAGGACAGATGATAACGCTATAGGTCTATAAGATGAAGCTTGACATGGGTCTTTTCCTGGCTTTAAAATAGGAATAACCAACTGGGTTTTCCAGGACACAGGAATTTGGCTGGTCAGAAAAACATTGTTAAGAATAGAAAGAAAAAAATGTTTACAGGCAACAGATGACTTGACAATAAAAGAATACGGTATACCATCGATGCCCGGAGAGGAGTCAGTTAGATGATCAATGGCGCATTCTAATTCACAGTAGGAGAATGGCTCGTTCATTTTCTCAGGATGGGTGAGGTGAGGGAGAAGATACGGAGTACAAGAAGGCAAGAAAGGCATATCAGCATCGGAGGGAACAAAGGGTGGTGATAATTTATCAATAAAATCTGATAACCATGGGTTTGGATCATTTGAAGAAGCATCAAAAGCGTCGTAGCTTCGTCGAAATGCCTTTAGTTTTCTCCAAACAGTAGCAGACGGCGATCGTGGGGAAAGAGATTCACAGAAATTACGCCAACCCTGAAATTTCTTTTGAGCCAGTACCTTCTTGGATTTTGCTGATGTTTTCTGAAATAACAAATAATTTTCCAGGGACAAATTTTCAGAGAACCTTTTTTCAGATAAATTGCGCTCCTTGATAATAGCCGTGCATTCTGCATCCCACCACGGAGGAGAGGGAATTTTATTTCTGTACGAATTTTTAACAGGAATAGCCGCATCCGCAGCCAAGAGGAGGCAATCCACGAACTTGGAATAAACCTCTAAAAGATTGTCGGCGTTAACCTCGGGAAGCGAAGACATGAGACTGTCCAAGGAAGAACTGTATTTATCCCAATCCGCCCGCAGGGTTCTGTACTTTAGAAGAGGAGAGACTGGCTTTGGAGGACTTGAAATATTTACAAAAGTAGAAAGGATGGGGAAATGATCACTACCATACGAACTACCTAACACTTTCCAGGATATATTTGGAACTAGACCAGGGGAGGCCAGAGTTAAGTCAACCGCACTGGGATTTTGGGTAGGCGAGACTCTTCTTGTAGCAGAGCCATCATTTAATACACAAAGGTCTAATTCATCCAATAATTCTAAGAGCTTGGACGATATGGAATCACAACAAATAGAACCCCATAGAGAATGTCTGCAGTTGAAGTCACCCAAAATGATATGAGGGCCCGGTATGCGAGACAATAAAGAATTTAATTCATTTATTAGAGAAACATTTGGGTGGGGAATATAAACAGACACCATGGAAATGTTTAATATCTTGACGGCTACAACATTAAAGCCCGCATTATGAAAGGGAAGGATAATCTGGGAAAAAGTAAAGTCCCTATTCACTAGAAGAGCACAACCTGCATAACCATCACTTCTGTCATCCCGAAAACATGAATAACCAGGCACCCTAAAACGGGAACCAGGCTTCAGCCAAGTCTCGGATACTGCAAATATTATGGGCTTAAATTTATTTAACAGGAACAATATTTCGGATTTTTTGTTACGAATGCTTTTACAATTCCACTGTAGAAGGTTGTTGTTGTTCGCCATTACGATAAGTTAAAGAAGAGAGGGATTGAATCATTGAAATGACATTGTTCGGTAAGGAATAATCAGATTTAGACAAAATATTTACTAAAATATTAACTAATAATTCTAAAACCTTATCATTATTAGACAGCATAGTATGATCTAAAGCACACCCGTTAGGGAGGGATGATGTTGGAGTAGCAACTATATTATTATGTGCGTGGGAGTCAAAGGTTTTACCTAATGGAGAATGGGGCTTACGTTCCCAAGCTACAGTTTTCTTGTAGGAAGCTTGATTACGAGGCAAGGAAGATTCAGAAAGATTATCTTGAAGCAAAGGGCGATCATTAGAATAAGTATGGGAAGAAGGAAGGACAGGAGAAAACAAACGCTGGGACATTTCAGCGTAACTAGTCCTAACTGGACGAAAGCGCTGAGAAGCGTCATAATAGCTAATGTTCTCTTCCGACATAACCAATTTAATAGATTTTTGTCTAGAAAATTCAGGGCATTTAGAATCAGTAGCCTTATGAAGACCTGAACAAAACAAGCACGAAATTTTATCATCTGATACAATGCAGCTTTCTCCAGTATGTTGCTGAGAACAACGGAAGCATCTTGGTTTGGAACGACACTGTGCAGCAATATGTCCAAATCTACAACAACTCCTACATTGAATGGTAGGGAGTTGGTATACATTAACAGGGATGGATGTATTATATATATAAATTTTCTCTGGTAAAATCTGGCTGTGAAATGTTAGGACCACTGTTGTAGATGGAAGCCATTCCGGTTTCCCTTCCCTAAAAGATTTCCGAAATAGCCGACGGGCTTTAATAATTTTACCACTATAAGAAGGAAGTTCAATTCCTGATACTAGCTCTTCAAGTGACCATTCTGTAGGGATGTCCCTGACTACCCCCATTCTCGATACTTGGAATTTAGGTATAGAAGCAGAGAGATTATGAGAATGCGGAAGGTCAGATTTTACAAATTTGTTTGCTTCATCAGACGTTTTAAATTCAACATAAATTTTGTTACGACCTATAGCTCTTATACTTCCTGCAACAACACCTGGAACTTTAGCTTGGTGAATTATTTGTGCAGCCTTTAAGGCACGGATCGATTGTCCAGCAGCGGGATCTGGATGCGATCGCGAAATGTGGACTACAAACGGGCCCTTGTCGGAAGGGAAATAGCTGAGGGGAGGCTCCTCAGAGCTGTACCCAGGAGTGAAAAATATGTTTTGAATAGAGTCCGAGGGAGAGTTAGATTTTTTAGCACTTACTGAGATCTGTTGCTGTTCATCAGCTAACCGCTTCCTGGATGGGGGTCTTAGGTCATCAGTTTCCCTGCCAGGGGTACGCGGTGGAGATGATGGATATTGAGTTGATGAGGAAAGACAATCCCCCCAATCGGGGGGATCATCATCATTCATTTTAAACGAATCTAAGGATGATTAAAATACAATACTTACCGTAGGAGATGATAACTAGTGAAAATATGACTCTACAAACTCAGAATCTCAAACGAAAATTAATAAAATTTTAGCCTGAAAATAAAAGTGACCTATCGCGACACCTGACAATGACAAATCCATTTCTCATGTCAAAAAAAGAAAAGTTGACGTTTCCTTTCCGTGACATGACTACGAAAGTGAGCGACTGATCGACGTGAATACGGTTTGTTCTGAAATTCTCCATGCTGTGCTGTGCAGCGCTGCAGGTGCGCTCCAGTCAGAGTGAATATAAAAACAGCGCGGCAGTTGAATCAGCGATGAAAATATAGTGTATACTCCGTTCATTTTCTACATATACCATATTAGTTATCTATAATATATAGTACAATTGACTAAATTATAGTAAGACACTATACAATATTATATAGTACGGGTGGTAGCCCTAAGCGTGACCTATAATGTGATGTGTGCACAGGCGCATAATATTAAGGCGTATTATGACGTCAGCGCGATCGTCCGCCGATAGGACGTCCGAAGAAAACAACATTTGTTTTGGTAATGACGTCAGTCAGTTAGTTGACAAAATATGCGATGCTTACGTACCTAGACCTTAACCCCAAGACTATAAAGAAGGATATACAACGCGTGTAGAACTACTAAGTGATACTCGCGAAAGGAATATCAAACAGCAAATCAGTATTGATTTTGTGCTGTTTTACACTTTTCGTTGGTACCTACACTACGAAAATCGACACAGTTTGTTTTGGCTTCAAAATGTCAACTAGCGATATTTGGTATTTTATTTTCAACGTGTGTCTACTAAACTATGTAAGTCGGTATAAATAACTTTCTACTGAAAGACTAGGTATACGGAAGTACAGCTCCAGGGCGCCAAGTCTGCTAACACAATGGATTCATAATCGTACAGCAACCGCATAGTAACTGTCACTTTTGACAGATATTGTATGGGATATCTGTCAAAAGTGACAGTTACTATGCGATTGTTGTTCGATTATGAATCGATTGTGTTAGCAGACTTGGGGCCCAGTATCGGCACACGTGTCCACAAAAGGAAAGCAGTCTGATACATATTTAAACAACTCGTTATTACCGGTTCCATCTGATTTTAATTAACCAGCTCCACGATCGAGCTGAGACAATTGATTCTGAATACCGCTCAATGCGAAACGAATGGACGGTCGTAGTGCCTATACTATTAACAGTTTTGTTTTTATTTGGATTCTACTGGACTGAGTACTCGTTGTCCTTTTATGGATACATATAGGTATGGTCAACCTACACCAAATTACTCTACATTTTAAAGCGCTATAACACCAGCCCTTTCTATGTCCCACTGTTGGGCACGGGCATCCCCTCAATGCGAGGGATATTAGGCCATAGTCCACCACGCTGGCCCAGTGCGGGTTGGCGGACTTCACACGTCTTTCGAGGGGTTTTCTCAGACATGCCGGTTTCCTCGCGATGTTTTCCTTTACTGTTAAGCAAGTGACACTCATGGTTGAAAATGAGATGCGCGCATGAAATCGAGAAATCCCAGAGGTGCGAGCCGGCGTGTGAACCGGCGATCCTCGTTACCGAGGCAAGCGTTCTACCAACTTGTCTATCACTGCTACAACTTGGCTATCAATGCTACAGTGCTACATTTAAAGCTCTGATCTGGATTTATTGTCGTCACCCGTTTTCTTTTAAGTACGTATCTATTGCTTTCAAGAGTGGTTTATTCAAAATTGTATTCTACATATAATCGCGAACGAAAACAACGCGTCCGATGGAACCTTCACACATGTCCTTGCCGTGGTCATGTACATTTTCAAAGATGCAAGTTGAACGCACTAATACTAAAGATACCGAATTTGAAACTGTGAATATTATCTTTTCGGCTCCTTGTCTAAAGACCGATATCTTATCGTGCACGATAAAGCTGGGCGTTCGGTTCGACCGACGAGGTCACGGCTCGGTAGCTCTAGGTACGTTTTTCATAACAATTTCGCCATCAATTATGCATAAGTAAGTAGCGTAATACCGACAGCATTAACTAAAGGTTGTTTATTTTATGTTTATTAATTCGATGGAAGTAGTTGTCCATAATATTACTAAATAGCTAATCTATAGTTCTACTTAACATCACGCTTGTGTTCTCCAAGTGGGTAAGGATAAGGGTGTTCTATTTTCGGTATACCTATTTGAATTTAAGGTAGGATGGTAGGTGGCAGGGTGGTATTCATCCTTTGTACGAAATAAAACACACCTTTTAAGGTATAACAAAAAAAGAGTAAATTATGGGTGAACCAGTAAGTTATATGGATCACGTTGATGTATGAAATAATTGTGTAAATTATGTTTGTATTTTTTTTAAGTCGATCCAGTAGCGTTTGGCTGTGCGCTAAGTACATAATATATGTATTTTTTTTAATTTCTAATAATTTGATTAATTTTTTTGGGAATGTTAAAATATTTTATATGAACATTTTGGATACATCATATTCCATAATACCATATGATATGACCGTTAATTTGTGATGTTTTTACGTAGGTATCTATAGCGACCGTGTCTGGGATAAAATAAGTATATGTATAATAATTAAGTACATTTTCCTCAATCTATAAGTAGAATTTGATAGCACTCGATCGCAATTGCACTCATGCATGGATAATGCTTACAAGTGGGATGCAAATTAACAATAATTGCGCCGGAGTCGTATACCTGACTGCAGATTATGATAGTCACTGTCGTCTCGCTGTTTTTATCTTACATGATTGAAATAAAACTAATTTTATCGCATTTATTTTGAGTTTTTTTACGTTTCCGACGCGACGTTTCGGCTGCTTTACAGCAACCATGGTCACGGGAGGACAGGTGTTTGACGTCCTAGTGTCATATCTTTAACTGGGGTACTCTCATATTTAGTTGTTGCTTGCGGTCCGATCTACGCAGAAAATGCTTTCAGTGTTGCAATGGTGCGCTTGTTTTTGGATTTAATTATATTAATTACTGGATCCCAAGTCGGTGGACACCCATCCATTGTCCCTAGTGAAATAGGATGTTTTTTAATTTCAATGGCCTCACGTATCATCCTTGGTTGGACTCGGTGTTCTTTTGCGAGGATCTATGGTTGATCAAATCAGGTATAATGGTGCATGATTGCAGACTTCGTGGGGTTGTTCGTGGGTTCGTCGTAGATATAAGAAATCAATAGCTTACATGATATTCATTATTTATTATTGACAAGTGAAAGGTAGATAATTCAGTGTGTAGACATATCAAGGTAGTGCTTGCTATACAATACATAAGATCTACACATCTATACATTACATGATATCTTGTAAGAATACATAGAGATGCTAATTATGCGAGTAGTTTTAGCCACTCTAGGCCGCTTAGTACCAGCCGTATTATGTCTCCTACGTATTTGGCTAGTACTGGCTAAGATTCGTCGCTGTGACCGAAATTTGGTCAGAAGGAGGATATAGGAGTGACATACAGCAGTTAAGACATGGAGATGTTGGATTTCTCTAGTCTTTAATGCGATCAAAGAGTATTGTGTGATCTTCCTGGGGACTTATTTTTATCTTCCCTATACAACAGGGACTTACATCACCCCTAAGTTGTAAGTACAGCAAGCAAGCAAACAAGGTGAAAGACTGGATGGATTTCTGCTTACCATATCGTGATTAAAAGAATTATAATTATGGCAGAAGCAAAATTATTACCCATCGCTTGGATTTTTTTGGTGATAAGCTCGATAATATTATGAGTGTGAAAAGATTAAAAAGTTTTTTTTATCTACACCTTTTCATATCACATTTATAATGGAGAAAGATACTTACATTAAAACGACGATCTTAAAGGCTCGTGAACTGTGTAGTTAAGCCCTCAGTTTAATTCTATTTTGAACTACCTTCTGTGTATCCTATTATTAGCTGTAATAAGGCCTATGCGTGAATTGGGTCAATAAACAGGCGACCGAAGGAAAGCCTTACAGAGAAGCCTAAGGGTTTATTTTATGCCCAACCTGAGATGTTTTTGGCATATTCTGATTGAGGAGTTATGTCACAACTTAATAATCTTGTCAGTGCTGTGCCAAAATATCTATTTGCATGTTCTTTGTGACTTGACTACGTACGTATCGTATTTTATCAAATGATCTCTGTATGTTGGTTGAAAATCGCTAGGTATGTAGGTTTCATTAAACATAATTTCGCGTAATCTTCAATACTCATAATGCATTCCTTACTTAATGATTTTTTTGTTGATTAAAATTATAATATTAAGTAGGACCCATTATTATACTTCTTTCCTCTCAGCATTAGTCGTAATAATCATAAATTACGGTAACCATGAGCTATCCAATAAAAAAGACCCTGCTTAAATAGCTCCAGTAGTTTTCAGTGATGCTTGAACAAACAGACAAGGATTCTAAAAACTTTGGATTTAGAGTCGTTCAATTAACCTATTGCATGGGACTATGGGACCTATTTCCTAAATATTTTCTCAGACACTTGGTTGACACACATCATGCAATAAGGTTGTATATGTTTATGTCGTCTTATCTGAGAGCAGTTGCATCTAGTAACGTCAGTTAAAATAGTAGCTAAGGTAAACGTTTGCTGTACGATATTAAACCTTAAATACGTCCTAAATTAAAGTTCGCTTTTGAACCTAATATTTACAAAACATTTTCCATAGCTACCATAAATATCTTAATTAATCTCATTTTAGCGCAAACGATTCTCTTTTTTCGTATCGCCGTGTGTAATACACGTCGACGAATTCAATTAAGCCCCGGGTACATCTTTCATTGTCATCCATTTTGCCGTCGCGAGAATGAATTTACGATATGAAAGGTAATTTCAACGGAATAGCTATGTTCGACTTATATATCGCTTGTATAGGTAAATAATATACATAAACAATAGATACCTACTTATCAGAAAGATTGTATACAATAGTAAATACCTACTGTAACTAGTATGTAATAGGTATTCGGGCTAAAAATAGCATTTGAATATTGTATTCAGCGCGCAAAGAGTCGCTGGCAACAGCTACTTCATTACTGTAACCTATTTACTTCTTGTAAGTACCTTGTTATAAGATAAAAGTGGACTATAAATAAAGGAAATGAGTTGGACTTATTCGTAAAATTACTTCATTATAAAAAAAAAATCTTCATTAGTTTTTTTTGTATCGCAGCATTTGCATAAACCATTATGATGCCAATATAAACGAATAAATGATGCCAATTTCAGAAAAAAAAAATGATTTCCTTATTATTAAGTTCACAACACCATGTCGCTGTATTGTTTATGTCTAGGTATTTTTGGTGGCCAAGTCTAATGGCTAGTGCCAAGTGTAATGGCTTTTTATATAAGAACACAGTCACACTATGGTGCCTGTAATGCCCGAAGGGTTGGGCGGAGGTGCATAGAGAGCACCAGTTTTTTTTAACGAAAGCTGGTTTAAACCTGATAGTTCTTAGCTATATTTGGTTAAAATCCCTTCAGCCTTTTCAAGATCACAGCTCTTTTCCAACTCGGTGTAGGCATTTCTCATACAATGGGTACAATTAATTTATTGATTTATTATATTTACGCGAATACTACACATTGAAATAAAACTATTTTTTTAAGGATTTTATCGCGTTTATTTTTGTTTTTACGTTCCCGACGTTTCATGACACCAGGACGTCAACCACCTCAGTCCTCCCGAGACCATGGTTGCTGTAAAGCAGCCGAAACGTCGGGAACGTAAAAACAAAAATAAACGCGATAAAATTCATAAAAAAATAGTTTTATTTCAATACAATTAATTTATCAAAATAGTTTCACAGTATTGTGTGAATGAAGTACCTACTTGCGATAATACACCTGCCTATAGGGAATATATAGTTTGTATGTATCCTCAGGTTTGTTGCAGACTGAAAGAAATACTTTCCATGCTACTCTATTCTAGTGGATAGTGAACTATGACACTGCAAAGTTTAACAATTTCTTCCACAATCGACCTCGGACGTCAACATCGGAGCACATTGTTCGTATATTTTTGTATGGCTGTCTCCACCGCCCGTTTGGCACTTCTTCAGCCGGTGCCTCAATGACGGTCCGATGTCTATTCCCGTCTGACATTGCCTCAAACCTAGTACAAGGACGCAACGGCCATGCTCTTGGTACAAGTGTTAGATAAACGCTAATTTTAACTCGGCAATATTTAGCATTTGCTATTTTTTTCTAGCCACTAAGACGGTAAGCACTGTTTTTATCTACTTACAGAAGATTATTCTTCCTACTCGAGTTTTTGCTGTTTATTTACCTACCGTTGAAATTATTTATTATCTGTACAAAAAGAAGTGAAATCGAGGCACATCAAATAAATTGTACCATCTAATGTAGTGGCATAGCTATTTTTAGCTTTATTCTATTACGTTATCTTATTTTATGTGAGAGATTGTGTTCTTGAAGAGCTCCTCAAAATCTGCATGTAATTAACTGAACTAGGTACACTCGACAACAATGAATCTGGGTCACCAATATAAACTTAATTATCTCTGTGAGAATTCTAGTACATAATTCGGGTGTAAGTGATATATATATATATATAACTAGCTGACTCGGCAAACGTTGTTTTGCCATATAAAATAAATTGAGATATAAACTATCCTATCTCTCAAGTTGGATCGAACTGCACATGGTGTGCGAATTTTATTATAATCGGTTAAGTGGTTTAGGAGTCCATTGAGGACAAACATTGTGACACGAGATTTATATATATTAAGATTACCACATCAATAATGAATATTTAATACTATACCAGGAACACTTTTCTTCGTAGTTCGATTTACAAAAACAAAATATATTTGAACCTTTTTGCTGGTATTATTATTTTACAGCCATCGGGAAGTTTGATAAATTTTATTTGAGTAGGATAAGTATTAAATTTACTACATCTATAAAATACTTTTTTTTTGTAAGTTCGCATTCTTGGTTTCCGAGATATTAAACTTCATTTCTGTGTCAAGTGTTCGAATCCTGCTAGAGACAATCTTGTATGATAGCACTGATGTTTGTAATCTTTTTTTTTTATTACATTATAGGCAAGTATTTGATCTCGATCTCACCTGATAGTAAGTGACGATGAGATCTACGATGGAGCATACTTGCCTAGGTAGGAAGGCGGCAGTAGATCGAGACGCTACATTCACTAGGCACATGCAGCGCAACTGATCTGACCCGCCATCCATGAATGGCAACACCGAACATCATGCCGGAACACGGCTAGGCCGCTTGGCGACATGGCTTTGTTCAGTGGGTGGTGACTAGCCACGGCCGAAGCCTACCACCAGTAAAATCCGAGTATATATAAATATTTTTTTACTGAGTTCGCCATCAGTCCATTGTATACGGTGCCCATAATACAAGCGTTGCTTAGTGTGGGACCGTATGGTATTTAGTTGGTGTGTTCGTTAGGCGATATTATTATTATTATGTCTCTCACCACACGGGCTATACGCGGATCTTTGGAAGGCTTATATGATATTATTATTTATTAGGTGACCCGGATTCATTGCTTCCGAGTGTATTCAATCGAACTCCGCAAAGGCACGACCTCATTCGTTACAGCGACCATGGCAACGGTGACCTACCTATCGAGTTCAAACAATTTTGTAGAATCAATACCTAACTCTTCGCTAGTCGTAAGACGCGTCCCCACTTATTATTAGATACCTAGTAGTAGTAGGCACTTACGTGTTGACTGAACATCACCATTATATAATACCAGCCCTTTTTAATGTCCCACTGCTGGGCACGGGCCTCCCCTCAATGCGAGGGGGATTAGGCCATAGTCCACCACGCTGGCCCAATGGGGGTTGGCGGACTTCACACATCTTTCGAGGGTTTCTTTAAGACATGCAGGTTTCCTCACGATGTTTTCCTTCACCGTTTAGCAAGTGATAATCGTGGTTGAAAATGAGATTCGCACATGAAATCCAGAAATTCCAGAGTTGCGAGCCGGGGTTTGAAACTGCGATCCTCGTTACCGAGGCAAGCGTTATACCAGCTTGGCTATCCCTGCTTCACCATTGGTGTTATTATAAAAGTCTGCTTAGGGTTCTGAAACTGTTATCGTTCTATCATCTTCTTGCCGTGGTTCTTGGCTTTTCGGCTGGTTTATAGCAACCATGGTCACGTGTTCATGGTTGTTGTTGAGCAGCCGACACGCCGGGAACGTAAAAACATAAAATAAACGCGATAAAAATCCGTTAAACTAGTTTTATTTCGATATGCTAAAAATTCCTGATGTTTTTTTTGTAAGCTCCTGTGAGACTATAGATTCTATATAAATAGGTCACTCTTCTTTCCTTTCTTTGACTACCTGCTTAGCGCAGTTGATAGTGACTCTGCTTTCTGTACCGAAGGTCCTGGGCTCGAATCCCGGTGGTACAAAGATTGTGTGATAAGCACGGATATTTGTACCCGATTCATGGATGTTTCATTTCTATATAAGTATTATATTCAGAGTTCACCCTCAGTCCATAATACAAGCGTTGCTTAGTGTAGGACCGTATGGTTGGTGTGAATATTATTATTATTATTATTCTAGCTGTTGAATGATATTGAATCGTTTGTGAACTAGTAGTTATATACTTATCGGGGAAACAAAAAGACATTAGCACATCGACCACAAAAAAAGTATCACAAAGTTTTCCATTTTATTTGCTTGTTTTTTTTTGTGTTAAATAATATTCTCCCTATCCAATATTTGTCGGCGGACTGCCAGACGGACGCTTCATGAAAACATCGTATATCATCAATTCTATTTTTATGTTATTACTAATTTATTACCGGGCGTTATCAGGATGTTGCAGAAATAGTTGATCAGCTTTCGGCACCAACCGGACGGACTAACCTCCAAATTTATAGACTGTTATAGCGAACTTTTCAGAGGAAAAAATGCGTTATCATGGCTTTATAATCCATTTTAACTTTCTATAAATTTGAGGGTAACAGTTTGTAGTATATGGCCTTCATGGTTAATAGTGTGAGCTTTGACAGGATGGCTTTTGTGGCTGACGTTGTTCATCTCTCATCCATTATAAGATGTTCCCTACTCGTAAGTGTATACTTAACAATATTCCCTAGGTCTATACCGAAGGATCGATTTTGGGATTCGCCTTTTTCATCTTTTCATCATCAATTTTTATTTATAATGTGTTTTTATTGAATTTTATTTTGCTATAAATACTTGACACTAGTAAATTACTCACTAATTTGGGGTTGAGGCCATATTACATCTTATTCCGTTGTATAGAATGATTCCCTAATATAGGATGTAGTTATACCTAGTTTTCAAGATGACGGGGATGGATTTTAACATTTATTTTGCGTCTTTAAATTGCGAAGTCTCGGTCATCACAAAAACCCCTTAAAAGTCGTGATGCATACCATATCTGGCTTTATTTTCGTATAGCTCTGTTCCTCTTTGTCAGAAAACCGATCATGTCGTAATTAGCTTTATAGAATTTTTTGACAGATTGTCCTTTATTACTTCTTCAATTATTCTAGTAAGTTTAAATATGTTGTGTAATTGTCCACTACACCAGCACCAAATGCCGTTAATTAAAGGGCTATTTATAAAATGTAGTTATAACGCGTTAATTAACGGTATCAGTTATAATTATAAATTGTTACTAATTGTTAGTATTAGTTATAAATTGTTGACACTGGTCTGAAAATAAACAATCAATAATAATAATCAGGCGCAGGTGTGGCCCGGGCGTTGAGAAAAAACCTGATTCTCGTTTGTCTTTTAGTTTAGTCGCTCGGGGAAAATTGGTCCCGTGCGGGTACATTGTTGTTCGAGTATCTCAACTTTTTTTTATATTCTCGTAAATAGGTTCTATCACCTCATCGTCGTTGAAGGTCGCAGTGACGTGATTATTCGGCACAGCCCCTCCTACGGCTCGTCGTAGACAACATTAAAAGCCGACGGGCGGCTGTCTGTAAATAAATCGTCAGTCGACGGTCCCTGGAACAATGCCGAGAATCAGGGTTGGTACATACGTAATAGATAGTTTGGTTGATTTGGCGAGAATTTTGCGGAATCGGTATTTTTTCTCCCATTGCCGTCGCATAGTAGTTGTAAGGGCCCTCATGTACCCTCATGTCCGTATCGGACTAATCTCATCAAACAGTTTTTAAGCGTCTTGCCGTTACTGAATCAAAATTCTACATTTGGATTTTGAACATTTGGCGGAAAAGGGAAGATCTTCCCGCCATGTGGGGCGGCCGCTATGCCCCAACGGTTATTGTAGGGATCTTTCATATATTTTACGTGCTCCGAAAACTCTCATAGCGCGTTTCAGGATTGTATTGGAGCCTGGTCATTTGTTCTGAATGTCGTCTGCAGCGCCATCTGTGTAACTTGTGGTGAGGTTGGAGAGGTCGCTACAATCATTTTCGGGAACGAGTGGCGAATGCAAAAGATCGACGAGATAAGTTCTTAGCACTATTGCATAACCCAGTTCAGATGACCAGCCCCCAGATATGTTTTTCAGATCGAGTAGTGAACTAACATGCTGGTAGACTTGATTGGTGACAGGCGCTAAAATCTAAGATACTGGGTCAGTCGCAACCCCAGTTTACTAGACCTTCTCGAACTTGTGCATATTTTTTAGGTGACGGGTTTTTTAGGACCAGTCGAATAATCATGTGTTTGGGTAAATTAACAATTGTTTTTAATGTACGTGTGTGGCAACCCTTGAACGGAGAGCTTCCGCGTTGCAATAGATTCGTGTGTGGGAAGATCGGGCTTATCATAATATTGTTTCATAATGCCAGAAGAGTCCTGCTCAGTAATAAAACTGAGTACACCTCACTATTATACCTATAACAGCTAACATTTTTTGTTCCTCTGCACAGGGTAAGAAAAAATTTATAACTAGACGAAATGTCGCATTTTTTTTCTTAACCTACATACCTTGCCTATTTGCGGTGGTATTGTATACGCAAATAACACACAGACACATCGAAACTTGCCGATGCTGATGCCAAGGCGACGCGATACGCAGCTCCAAAATTTTGCAAGTTACATTTGGTCAAAATAGGGATGAGATATATAGGTACTTACTTGAAAAATTCAAGTACGAGTATGTAAAAATACCAGTGTTGAAAACCAGGTTGTAAAATACTTGAATGTAAATGGCGGGCCGCGTCGCCAGCGTCGCCGCGCGCGAGTACCGACTTCTAGGGCTGAAAATACTCGCATTGGATATCCATCCTTATACTGATAAAGATAAGGAACACAATCGTATTTACGAAAAACATAATGGGAAGAAATTATATACGATCGCAGTTCTTATCCATATAAAAATATTTACAAAATATTATTATTTAAACTGCAAAATTGCCGTTGACACGAGACGTTAAATAAATCGCTACTCGCCCATTAGCGACCTACATACACTTTAGACAGTCTTATTTGTAATGTAATGTGTGTCAACATAAATTGTCCACAAATCGCGTTTATTCCCAGTTAACGTAAGTTACTAATATTACCATTCCGCTCTAGATTCTGAACGTGTCCCATCATTATCAAGATGCTATTTGACGGCTAATTTATTCGACACTAGCTTCCCACTTTGACTTCGCCCGCGAGGCTATTTTCCATTAAAAACACACCACGAATCTTTGCTAATACATTTTACTTGGTTTTTGATCCGCTGACAATGTATTATATAAGTTAAAGATATGTACGCAATTAAGAAACTAATTATACCTACTTAATGTTATCTTATAATTAATTGTTCTTAGATAAATAAATAACTCCCAAACTAAGCGACGCTCGTATTATGGGCACCTTACAATAGACTGGGGGCGGTATATAACAATTGAATAGATATTAAACATCCAGAACTCGGGTACAAACATTCGTGCTCATCGCACAAAGCCCTACCAGGATTCGAAACAGGACCTTCGAGACAGAAAGCAGGGTCACTACCAACTGTCTACTAACTAGTACAAAAGCGTAGGACGATCGCTGACGTTCAATAAGAAGATGACATTGTGTGTGGCGGAACGATTAATAGAAAATGTTAGTCAAAACAATGGTGTCCTATGTATAGATGGCTAGTGTACTACCTACATGATGTATCTCTTGGAAGCTGGCCACATTTTCCGTGTTTTTTTTTGCATACACTGCTATTATCGTCGGTTCAAATGGATGCTAGAACGCGCGAAGTTTGTCTATGAATAGGTACCTACCTAAATTATTTATCTATTAAGGCTGTGACTTGGGCATGTTTGTATTTTTTTTTTTATATTCGTTGTGGTAGACTGTTATTTTCGATACAGAAGCCGAATCTGCTATTTTAGAATTGTGGTCTGTCTGTTTGTTTTTTATCACGAGACTACACAGCAGATTTGAATGAAGCTTGGCATGGGGATAGCTTATCAACCAGGTCAATATATAGGATACTTTTCACCCCTGGAAAATAAATGGGCTTCCGCGTGATAACTAAATGAATATTTCAAAATCTACAAGATGGATTTTTATCAAATTTGGTATGGTGATATCTTATAATAGATCTTGATTTTTTTTATTCTAGAAAATATCTCTAGAGATAACCAAAATAATAACTCATTGCACGCGTAGCGGGCACTGTTAGTGTATATAAATAAACTACAAACATACAGTTTCCGGTTTAAATGTTTACTCGGTTGAAATAGTCTTAATAACTATTACACTAGTTATACACGTGGCTTTATTATTAGATCTAATGTTTTATTTCTAGTAGCTGTACCTATTTACTGTATGTTATAATACTTCCTATATTTATCTTCACGCATTAGCATTCAATGTGCATTTCAATGTGTAGTATTATACTACACATTGAAATAAAACCTATTTTACAAATTTTATCACGTTTATTTTATGTCTTTACGTTCCCGACGTTTCGGCTGCTTTACAGCACCATGGTCACGGGAGGACTGAGGTGTTTGACGTCCTGGGGTACCCTCATATTGAGTTGTTGCTTGCGGTCCGACCTACGCAGAAAGTGCTCACAGTGTCTTGAGGTCTTGCAATGGTGTGCTTGGTTTTGGATTTAATTGTATAAATTACTGGATCCAAATTCGGTGGTAGGACCCAGCCATCTTCTTTATTGAAATTAGGATGTTTTTTAATGTCAATAGATAGATCGGACCGCAAGCAAAAATTAAAAATGAGGGTACCCCAGTTCAAACTATGACACTAGGACGCCAAACGTCACACTCCTCCCGTGACCATGATTATGTAAAGAAGCCGAAACGTCGGGAACGTAAAAGCATAAAATAAACGCCATAAAATCTGTAAAATAAGTTTTATTTCAATTCCTATCCTATTCTCGGTAGACTGGATGACGATAATAAGTAAACCAGAACCACACGGTATTTATAGTTAATAATAATACCAGCCATTTAAATGTCCCACTGTTGGGCACGGATCAATGCGAGGGGGATGAGGCCATAGTCCACCACGCTGGCCCAGTGCGGGTTGGCGGACTACTTATAATTATTGGAGCATTAATAGAGTATGTACCTTATACTATATATAGCATACTCAAGTCGAGAGTGAACAGGTACCTTCTAGGCAAGTATGCTCCATCGTAGATCTCATCGTCACTTACCATCAGGTGAGATCGAGATCAAATACTTGCCTATAATGTATAATAATAAAAAAATCAAATAAATAAAAATAGTCTATGATTATAAGTTAGGACCTTTCGACCATAACCAATAAGACACCCATCATTTGAATAGATCTTCGTCATAACTGATAACTAATGGAGATAATTTACAGCTAAGTTACTACTCTGCAGATTTAACCGCACTCTATCAACCAGTTATCGGTAATCTACGATTATAGAGCACGCACGAGTCATGACCGTATGTTCTGTACGTAACACCGTTAATTTACGTTTCGATAGCAGTTGTGTACGGCGTAATAAAAATGAGATTTATTACCCGACGGTGGCAAAGTCAAAGGAAGGAGAATGTATTTTTAGACTTTGTTGTAAAAGATAGCTAATGGAAAAGATAGGAAATGGTAGAGGGGGACTGATAGCTCGTAGGGCTAGTTACGTTCATTATTTTGTGGAAAAAAACAATTAAACATGAGATGTTTTTTTTCATTTTTTGCTTACTAGCCAGTAGCCTAACAAATAATCTCAACGAAATTTGGAAGCCGAAAATAGTTTAATCAGATTATTTTATTCAGGTTAAATTAATAACTTACGTACTTGATTTGCTTTTGGTAAGCTTTGATGCCGTAATTGTACTAAAATAACTACTTATAGCAGGGGGAGGGAGGCCTAGCACGCAGGTCAAGACAAACCCTATCTCATGTATTATGTCGCACCGACTCGCTATCTCCCTTCCGTAATTAATACGAGGGAAAGAGATAAAATCGATTCATCTCACATTTTGTCTTGTCAAAGCGAACTATGCTACTAAGGCTGGGTTATACTTATAGAGCGAGATTCATATAGGGTATACTAATGTATATTTTTTAAGCCTTTGTAATCGTTATGTACAGTCATAATTTCTATATCAATTAATAAAAAAAAAACTATTATAATTTCGTTGGACACAAAATTATTTTTTAAAACCGATTCTGATTTTACTTATTGATTACGAATGCGCCAAAGAAGCGCACGTTTAAAGCTTAGTATACCTTTTCTGAATCACTCTGTATAGGGTTGTCACACTCACTCTTACTGCATTTATAGGTACATTCAATATAATTGCGTTGTTAACAGTTTCTCAGGGTCGTCACATCAGCGTCACCTGTCGGATCGCTGATAACAGCGATAACGCAGGCTTGCCGTTTGTAAAGAGCGCCGAGATGATAATTATTATCCCACTAATATTATAAATGTGAAAGTTTGGATGGATGGATGGATGTTTGTTACTCAATCACGCCAAAACGGCTGAACGGTTCTGGATGAAATTTGGCACAGAGATAGATTATAGTCTAGAATAGCACATAGGCTACTTTTTATAGGTGGGTTTATTGAGGTACCGCGGGCGGAGCCGCTGGAAAAAGCTAGTAGTATAATAAGGATGTAACTGGGTCGTTTCTGTCAACTCAATATTTTTTTAATAAGAACAATGCTAAATAATATTTTTCCCGATATAGACCCGGCTTAATCTGCCATTTTTGCAACGAGCTTGGTACCTACCTATTATTTTGAATTCTATGCATCTTTGAAATGATTGTCAGTCTATGTGTTCGCGCATCTCGGAAATCTTATGGACAGTTTTTGATGAAACTTGGCATGGCGATAGCTTATAACTCGGAACAACATACAGGATACTTTTTTATACTGAGAAACGCATGAATTCCTGCGGTATATATGAAAACTGTACCACAAAATTCACTAAGTGGACTTCACCGTAGCTTAGCATAGGTATAAAATGCATGTCATGGATGTGTGCGAAAGCGTTCCCGTGACCCCCCCAACAAGGCGGGAGAAGGACCACCGTGAGGTTTTAGTCGGTAAAAGTCCGTTATAACCCGCTCGCCTCCCTCGGGGCTTGCGGGTATCCATGAGGATTTCCCCACGCAAAATAAAAAAGATATAAAATGCATTGTATACGATCCATTTTATATTCCTGGGAGTGGAAGGGTACACTTGTATGGTTAAAAAAACTTAAGCCCCGCGTATGAAGTCGGGTGCATTGCTAGTGATGCTTTGGTACATACAATTGTGGCACTTGTATGAAGGTGGCTAAAAATAGAATACTGTTGTTTGGTTTGAAATGTAACTTTGATAATTTTGTGAAGACAATAGCCGCCGACATCTCAACAAATAAGTCTGTGTTACTGCTTTTTTTTCCTTGGGACTTCTTTATTCCATACGAAATGAAATGCGATAAAATAAAATTAAATAAGGTGAACTATGGCCTCACCCACAAATTTGTGGGTATTTCGCCAGTGTCAAGTATTTATTAGCGATATTAAATTCAATAAAAAACACATTATAAATAAAAAATGGATAATGACATGAAAAGATGAAAATGGCGAATCTCTTTGAGACTTATTTAAAAGGTAAAGAAGTTGATAAGACGGACATTGACAACCAAAGATCAGGGCCCCAAGTCTGCTATCACAATCGATTCATAATCGAACAGCAACCGCACAGTAACTGTGACTTTTGACAGATATTGTATGGGATAGCTGTCAAAAGTGACAGTTACTATGCGGTTGCTGTTCGATTATGAACCAATTGCGTGAGCAGACTTGGGGCCCAGGAAAGGAGATATATCTTGATGACCGCATGCTTTCTCGACCTCGATGTCGATACGATTACGTTAGGAGTTAGTGCTACATGCACAGAACTGAGTCAACGGTCGCAATCGAATGCACGCGATAAGGTCGCCTTTAGAATTTAAAGCTATCACATTCGAAATTCGAACGCCGTTCGTCATTGCCAAATTGACTTGGCTCTAACTCCTCATTATCAACGTAATTATATTTATTATAATTTATCATGTGTCTCGTATATACAGGTGATTCAGAAATGGTATACTTACCTTTGAACCTACATTTTTGTTATCATTATGTGAAGTCAGAATTACGATACGTCCGTCGGAATTACGATACGTCATATTTTGTATGATAATTTGTGAGTTTTTTTTTAATTGCCATTGAAAGTCTGCTACCACATATTGATTAGAAATGCGATATAGCAGCGCAGGTTCAAAGGTTAGTATATCCTTTCGGAACCACGCTGTATATTATATTTATATGAACCTCAACAAATTTGTACCGGCTACTGTCCAGTCATAACAGTATGCTGGTTCAATGACATTAAATACATGTAGGTGTTATTCATAGTGGCATTATAATTTTGTTTACGAATTGTAATATATTCTTTCAATATGTAATAAGTGTCTTTTAAGTTCGAATTATCGCCCCGTTTTGGGCGGCCATTGTTTATTTACTGTTACAAAGCAGATACAACAAAGGATTTCATGTTTTACCGTTTGAATATAGAATATTTTCAGGCTTGTCTTCTTTTGAATGAGTAAAAAGCAAGTAGGTATATTTTTTGTAAATCATAATGGACTCAGTCGTTTAGGCGCTACGCTAATACATACCTACCCCGAATTTATAGACGTTTTATGACTCTATTAAACATCATATAGTATTACTGGTAGCACAAGAATTTTGCTTTGCGCAATACAATTGATAGAACTAGGCGATACTTGGCGGAAATCCATTGTTAACCTATGGGGAAAGAGGACCCAATACGTTACGCAATACGTATACAAAGTTATAGAACGTTTATTCATGGGGGGCAGGCTACTAAAATTACAACGCTTTTGGCTTCGTCGTTGTCGGGTAAAAATAGTGTGCTTTAAAATAAATATAAGTTAGCAGAAACTGAAACAGGATGCAGAACAGAACATTTATATAAATTCTTCTCATCTCATTTAAATAAATACACCACGATCAGTATTTTTAACAAAAACTCATCTCAAATGCCAACAGCTTGATATCAAATTTCAATAAAATAAATATCAAATAAGTAATTAAATGCCAACGCCATAGAGAAGCAGTTAATGGTCAAGTCGGCCAGTCGTTTGCTTTGCGACATTTTTTGAACGTGTTCGACGACCCATCGATTGATCGAAGATTTCCATACATTAATCGGTAATGCGGCAATTTTCCGATCGAAGCAGCGGTGTGAAATGTATGGAACGTTTCGTTCGATCTCCCAATCACTATGTGATGCTGTCAAAACTTGTACTTGGTACCCCCCGGAATGTATCTATAGATTTTTTTTAAAAAGAGCAACCATGGAGTTTCTTACCCGTTCTTCTCCATAAGAACAGCATTCCGAACGGGTGGTAAAGTAGTAGCATAATATATTTGTAACTTTTGACGATTCATCAGGACTGTACATAATGGTCTACGTGAATAAAAAAGATTCTGATTCGGATTCTGATTCTATCTATGGCTCACACCGAATTGTTTAGACAGGTATAACTACATTATTTTTTTCCATAATTTCAGATTTTTTTCAGGTATTTACTAAGCTAAAATTGCACAGTCAGCTGTGTCAAGATAATAACTTAGCTGTGTTTGCACTGTGACCAACCGTTTCTCAGTAACGTAAACAGATGATTACTTATGTGCAATGGTCGACCCTCGGACACAAGATACAGTGTGCGCGTAGCGTGGCAAGATATTAGAGGTTTTATGAGACTTTCCTTTTAAGAACATTTGAGAACATGGCTGACACGACGCGTGGATCAGAGTGGAGAAAGAGAGTTGAGCTTCAATTGCGTATTTTTGGGGTAAATATTATGCTACTACTTTACCACCCGTTCGGAATGCCGTTCCTATGGAGAAGAACGGGCAAGAAACTCATAGTTGCTCTTTTTTTAAAAAGATCTTTTACATTTTTGAGCAATACATTGTTATATGTATGTGAGAACAATGTAGGAACGGTTAATCAGACTTTAGCAGCAGGTCAAAAAAAAAGTACTAACTAAGTATATAAGATTTTGGAGTATATAGGTAAATGTTCTCCAAAATCCTGAAGTAATTCCTTGCCTAGTCAGTCCGGTTTAAATCCAAATATATGTGGTCATAGTATATATACCGAGACGCTACGTCACATGTAGGTAGGTACACACCGCCTCGAGCCACACGATGTCCAGTGAATCTTGTGCGAACCAGTGCCATTTTATTAGTTGGCTTTTTTGTGGAGTATTCGTAATGTCCACAAGCGAATCTAATGCAGCCTTCGAGGAAAGCCCTTGTTTTGCGATCCAATTAGTGATTGACTCATAATTCGCAAAAGATTAGTAAAAGTATTTTTATTGTCTTTATATGAACATAAAAAAATACAGTTTAGGTTCACAGCTCGTGACTACAGCGTAGACGTGTGTTCGGTAGATTCTGGAAAAAAAAATTGAGGCATTTTGAAATTGTATATATCCGAATAGCAAGTGCCTGGACGGAAAGCACGAAAGTGTATATGACAGATTATATTGTTTAGGTAAATAGGAGGTGGATAATCTACATTACAACATCATAGACAAAATGTATGATAATAATTAAGCTAAGGATTTTTTTTTCTAAAGCTGAGATTTGGTTGTTCTAAATTTAAATTAATAACGAACGACGGAAATATTCCCAGTCATCCTATAAGTCCGCGATGAAACCGTCCTGTCTCGCTTTCTCACAAAAAGCAAACACTGTATACACATATATTCTATTCATAAACGTGATCGTTATCGTAACCCCTTAAAATAATTTACACTATTTTTGTTAAACCTAATATAATAATAAAAAAAAAGAAAATGAAATAACAATTGGCGACAGAGATCGTAAACATTTTGCGACCATAGAATTTGCTATAAATTCTGTACAATTAATGAGGTTATATTATTGAAAATGGCATATTTATTGCGTTATATGTCTTCTGCAAACACATTTTATTACGCCTCTTAGAAGTTAGTGTCATTGGCTTGAGTTATTGTCGTAAACCATACTTTACTCTCGACTTTCTTCGTCTACGAAATAAGTAACAGTACGTAAGCAGTGCTTAACTAATTAGGTTTAATTAAATAAAAGCTCATACCCGCGGGTAAAGATTGAAAAAAAAGAAGATCGTAAAAGTAGCAGCATCAAGAAACAAAAAAAAAGCAAAAAGTCCAGGTATAGGTAACAAAATATAAAATTAGTAAATATTCTGAGCATGCGGAATTCATACGATTTGGCATGCGCAGAGCCGCCATTTTTGCTCATTTTATTCGATGCGACCTATGATATTTTATGTTATTGTAATTGAACAGAAAGGGGAGTAATGCTGTGTCAGTCCCCCTATCCCCAAAATCGTCACCATCCGGCCATAATTGGCGCGTTGACGGAGTTCGCAAGTGCGCTGCGGTCGGCCACTGGCCCCAAATAAGGGAAGCGGTCGACCGATATGGTACGTGAGGTGAGGTGCCACTTAACATTTTATCCTCTACTCACTAAACTCGCGGCAATGAATGACGTCACTTTGACAGCTTACACATTTACTATTTTTTCACACTATTTCGTCGCCTAGATAGGTTACTATATACAGCAACCATGGTCGCGGGAGGACTGAGGTGTTTCACATCCTAGTGTCAAAGTTTAAACTGGTGTAACCTCATATTTAGTTGTTGTTTGCGTAAACGGAACGTAAAAAACATACAATAAACGCGACAAAATCCGTAAGATTAGTTTCATTTCAATGAGTAGTATTCGCGTAAATATAAGAAATCAATATGGCTAAGTTTCAATTAGACCTAACCTAACTAACCTAAGTTTCAATTAGACTTGCATAGATATATTAATAAGTTTCTTGTGCTTTGGTCTGTGAAGGAAGGTCGCTTTGGGACAAGTTTTATGTTTTCGCATTTAAGTGACGACTGAGACAAAATTTTAGTGCCCCTCTGGCTGAGATGGTAACGAGTGAAGATCGTTCACGGTAGCTACTTTGATATTTATGTGACTGATAGCCGCAGTTGTCTGTACATCTATACATATAAATAAAATAGGAGTGTCTGTTTGTAATATTAAAATAACCGCTTTTTACCAAGTGCATTTGGATGTAAACACGGTACCTATACCAAAACAACATTTAAAAAAAAAATTGTCTGTCTGTTTGTTCCGGGTAATCTCTGAAATGGCTGGACCGATTTTGACGAGACTTTCACTGGCAGATAGCTGATGTAGCAAGGAGTAACTTAGGCTACTTTTATTTTAGAAAAAAAAATAGGATCTCACGAAAAAAAAAAACAGTGTTGCAGCGCTGCGCCTGATTAAGTTTGATAGCAACAACCTGCAATGCGTCCTGCGGGCTCAGAACGCGCGAGCCTGCTGTTGTCAACGGTTGTCTTTGTTAAATACCACGCGGACGAAGTCGCGGGCAACAGCTAGTCTTTAATATAATAGGTATATATGAAGTTTAATGTCCATTTGAGAGGAAAAATATTATGGAGAGAACGGATGAGTCGCATTCTGCATTATAAACAGCTGCCCTTACAGGATGATCGTGACAACGCATCGCGTTGACGATTTTATGAATTATTTCAGAAATTTATCAAGAAATGTAAAAAGAAATAAATATAAAGTAAATAATATTTAATGAAGTTTACGTGAATAAAAAATATTGTGATTCTGATTATGATTGTAGAGGTCAAAATAATACAGTTTTCAGTCTAAAATGTTAGGAACATAGATAGATTAGTTGGTAGGTAGTGATGGGAGTCTATTCAGTACACAGGATGTTATCCTGCCGCTCCCGCGCCGCCGCCGCCGCCGCCGCGCCGCCCGCAAAATTCGAGGCAGAGGCCTAAGAGGCATGGTAACGAACACTTTGGGGAAATGTTACACTTAATGCCTATAATAACATTATAGAAATAATTTATGTCGAAAGTCATGGGTTACAAATGTTGTCATGTTTGAGCGCGCAATGCATCGTGAACAACGCGATCAAAACACAACGTTCTGTGCGATAACCGACGCGTGCAAGTGACGAGCGCGCTCAAGCCTATCGAGATTTAATTTACATTGCAGTTTTAGCTGTTAATTAGTAATTATGTGTTTTTTATTTATTTAAAATCTAGTTGAGATATACTTCTATTATGATTTCATGATAAAATAAAATTTATAAATACTAAAAAACATGCGTATAATTCATGAAAAGATCGAAGGAAATTTAACTACTAACTCTAAGTATAAAATTACAAGTTGATTGCTGCACGGTTCCCATATTTACAAATCACTTGCACGTGCATGCGCATAACTATTTTTTCAAGGGCATTACAACTAAGAAAATATACCTACATATTTGCAAGGCATTCTTCCAAACCATGACCTGACAAGCTAATCTGGAGAATGGAAAGCTAAACGGAACGTGACGTGTGCAAATCTCGAAACGGCGCAATCATTTTCTTCTCCATATATAACCCCATGATGCATAGCTCGATGACTAATATTGCGTATTCCCGGCCACGTCGTCTGTACGTCTGTGTTTGCACTTCTACGAACACCGTAAAATCTCAAATAGATTCGCAGGGAAATCGCTTTTACGACTTGCGTGGGCACGCGGGCAGGTATACTATAATATCTTTCATTCAACAGGAAGACCGCTCTACGCTAAAAATAACTTCTATTTGTATCCTTTTGTCTATTCAAAAGGACAAAGATAAGAGGCCCTTGACCTAGAGCCACATCACAAAATAAATAGACAATGAGCACATACACGCAGACAAATTTTTTAAATACCGGCTGTATAAATATCCTTCGTCTCAGCTAATTAAATATAAGACATGATCAATATAAATGTTGTTGGCATCTGAAATTTGTGCCAAAATTCTATGGATGCATCCTGTCCAGAGACCAGCAGTTTGATATCAGTGAAATATTTCTATTTCTAGGTGGCAAAAGCGGTCCAATTTTGTGTATCATAATAATATCAGGCTTTGGCTTTGGGTTTCGTTGGTGTCCACAATTACCTATCTTCTTGCTATTGGCCAAAATGTCTATTAGATTGATACTTGTTGGTTGAGTGTTGTTTTAGGCACCCCGATGTTTGAATAGGACGGCCAACCATTATGTAAAGGGAGACTATTCTCTCGCTCTCCAGGGTTGTTTTAATTTTAGGGATGTTTCAAATAGAAGAATGGAGTGGCTATGATTGCTAGCTCACACTTATATGTAATATGAAATACGTAAGAGCGGGATAGCATGCTAGCGTGGGTTTATATAGTGTTGTCACAATTATTTAAATGAATTACATTGGCCATTACAATGCAGACATTATCAAGGTCGTTTACAATCTAAACGATATGAAGACGTGACTTTTGTTGCACGTCAATGAAGTAATCCCCAAAATAAATGTGTATTTATAAAAATAAAGATGGCTGTAGATAAAAAAATATTTTATTCACTAAAACTTAAAATATTTTTTAGATGTTTTTATTTTGTTTGTTTTAAAAATACAATTGAAGAATTAAAAAGCTTTTATTTATTTAAACAATGTATATTCATATGTTAAATATACCTGTGCCTAACCGCTGCCGTTGTTTGGCAATGTTGAAGGCTGGCAGCATTGCCATGTTGAATGGCAATGCTGATTCTCTTTACGAGATACGAGCCAGCCCTCCGGTCACCAGACAAAGATTTTAGGTCTATGGTCACAAAGGGGATTTCAATAGAATGTACTGTATCTGCCTATTTATAATTATTCTTTGCGAATTTTCCATATTTTATACTTTTTAATTTGTCCTATATCACAATAACCAAAACTATATCTAGTGCCTACAACATTGCGCGAGAAATGACAAAAACTGCTTCAGTGCTAAATAAACAATATTATAATCATTCATTAAAAAGAATGATTAGTTATCTTTTGTCATCAATATTGCTTAATCAATGGGATTTGATCACATCACTAGATTCTTTTTGGGGTCGAGTCACCTTCGTCCGTAGGAGAATTAAGTACCCTCGAGATACCCTACACGTGACCCTGGGTGGTGCCAACCAGGTGACAACTCTACTGGTGGTAGGCTTCGGCCGTGGCTAGTCACCACCCACTGAACAAAGCCATGTCGCCAAGCGGCCTAGCCGTGTTCCGGCATGATGTTCGGTGTTGCCATTCATGGATGGCGGGTCAGATCAGTTGCGCTGCATGTGCCTAGTGAATGTAGCGTCTCTATCTACCGCCGCCTTCCTACCTAGGCAAGTATGCTCCATCGTAGATCTCATCGTCACTTACCATCAGGTGAGATCGAGATCAAATACTTGCCTATAATGAAATAAAAAAAAAAAAAAAAAAAAAGATTCGCTAAGCGTAATGACAACATCAACATTGTAATTTTAACAACTAAAATCCTCTTGATTAAATCCCTGGTTTTTCCCTAAACTAGTATAGGGATTAACAAAGTCGAGTTATGCGGGATATGATCAATGATCATATCCGTGATCTCAACAGTGCCCTAGGATATATCTACGCGCTTGCGTAGTAAAGTATTTAATTTATGCCACTAAATGTATACCTACATATAATATACACACGTTATATATTTTTAAGTCCGGGTTTTGATCGGTGTTTCTTTATTTACATGTCGTTATCTCACACAACTGGTGGTGTTATTTACCTTGTTAAAAATATAACGTATTTTTGTGAACCGAGAATCTGTTTTAAAAGATGGCCACCATATCGTTATGGTCACATTTGCGTTCTATTGTATTGAACGAAATGTATGCTAATATATTTAAGAGCGTTTGCGTAAATTCTGTTGGAGCACATAGGCCATATTGTCAGTAAATTAGTTATTTCACGGCTGTGGGCCTTGCCGCAGTGGTAACTCAGAATTGGTAGATATTATAATCTTCCAGAATCGACGCCGACAAACATTGACGTAGGTTTTATTTGCCTTTAGACGCTCGCTATTAAAAGTATTTTCCATCTCACAGGCTCTGAAGGCGGCCCTTATTGTTCGAAATCTACTCGCAAAAGTCTATTATATTCCAATGAATGGAAAGGTTTTTGAATTTCGAACGTGATGAACTAATGCATAAGAGCTATTAGTTAATAATGGTGTACCTAACTTTTTTTTTATATTTATAAAAACCATAATGAAACGTTCAGAAACATGGTTCGGCGGGAAGTTGAAGAGTGAATTTGTCAATTTTGTATTTCTGTTTTTTTTTTCAAAAAATGCTTTTCACTAATAAATAATGTGTAATATTAGTGGGGTATTGACCATATATATATATGATAGTTGGCAGAGTAGGTAATGCTATGAATAATGCAACACAGATTAATTATAATATTTGTATTGTTTTTCTTGTATCTAGCATTTTTCTCGCTGTAGTGAGATGAGAAGTTGTGTCTTTTTCATGGCTGCAAAATTAGTATCGTACTTTTCAATCCCTAGCTACGCTAAGGATTCAATTTTTAAATCACTCTCTACGCTCGTGGTTCAATCTTAGAATCCGTCGCTCGAATTCAATACAAACACCAAATAACAACTTTGCAACCTTGCATAAAAAATGTCTATTGTAATGCTACTATCCTTTTTGATGCCAGAAAACCCATAGACCTGACGAACCCAAGTACTTTTGGTTTTATACCTTCTATACGGTATGTAGTAGCTATTACATATAAAAGTTTTAGCACACCTGTAGGTGCTCGGTCTTAGATGCAAAACACTGCGGCTAATGAAAAGGCTATATTCTCAAACTCCCATCTGCTATCAATAGATCATATGGAAATTAAACGTCGAGTCAACGAACAATCTTACGTCTTGTTTTTAGTAATTTCAACCATCATGTGAGTCGAATAAGTGTCGGTCACTGGCCCTTGGACGTTGTATAATTGCAATGATCTGCCGTCATGCCTCGCCGCAGACGCATCGCTACTGTGACTCCTCCCCTCGCTGCGATTATGTTACGTTGATGTAAGCTAAGCTATGCTTAAGGCTTCTACAAACGACACAATTTGCCTGAGGAGCGGTAGGACAATATACATGTCAATTATAGACAAGTTGGCTAGTCATTGACTTGACAATTAGTATTGGTATAGCCATAGCCCTACCGATCGGGATTTAAACAATATTTTATGAAAGGGTTGTGTAGGTCTTTTAATGTTCCTGTAAAGTCTATATAACATTTCTTTTAAAGGCGTTGTAAACCCTCTGTGTAAGCTGTGTAAAGATTCTGTTGATAATTTATAAACGCTTTGTAAATAATAAACGTTATTTTAGGCACTTGCAAGCGCTTTTTCAGCATTAAATACGTTGTTAAGGCTTTGTAAACACATCGTTAAGCTCATGTAACGGTTTTGTGAATTCTATGAATATGCTTTGTGATTTGCATTGTCTTTACAATTGCGAATGCGAATGAAGTCCCTAAAAGTCTTGGTTTTTCAAATTGCTACTTATGAATCAAGTGTGTACTTAAGTATTCATATTGAATCAAGCAATCTCGCATTTTTCATTTCATATAATGGAGTGATGTATGAAGAGATCTCCATATATCTGTCTGGCATATAAAACAAAGGTAAAGAAAGAATATTAGCCTTTGAACACACGAATATTCACGAAATGAAATGCGAGGATGTATGACGCTGTGATATGAGGCAATCTTTTTTTACTTTTCAAATAACAAGCGTCATTCTGTGCCTTTTCATTTATTAAGAGTATTTTGTAACAGCTCGCAATAATCTTAGATCACGGACTAAACTGATTTCGTCGTCACACAGGCGGACAAGGCAAAGCTATACAAGTTCGTAAATTAAGCAACTTAAAAAGAGGTAGCCTTTTTTTAAACGGTTTTATTTAGCTCGACCCGTACGGAATTTATTTATTTGGGTCAAAATTAGAAATTGAAATTTAAGCACCTTCCCGTTGTCAGATTGATCTGAAATTTGGTACACACATTTAATTTAGATGACAATACAATATAATAAAATCAATAACATTATAAATCTAAGATGGCCGCCGATACAAAATGGCGGATTACATATTTTTCCTTAACCCCCTCAATATGGGTATCAAATGAAAGAGCTACACTAGTAAACACGATGATTATGTCAAAATTTTAAATTCAAGATGGACGCCGTTCCAATATGGCGGACTAGGTACATATTTTTCCACAACCACCACAATATGGGTATCAAATAATAGGACTACACTAGCAGAATACTGTCATTATGTCAAAATTTCAAACTCAAGATGGACGCTGTTACAAAATGGCGTATTAGGTGGGGGCATGATTAGTCGTGTCGAGAACAGTTGCGTCCAAGATTGTGTGACGTTAGAGGGGCAGATAAAAAAATGGGGTCGACCGTCAAAATGCCCCTTAATCGTGGGAACAACATGGTAACAATAAATAAAAAAGCAAACAAAAATAAAAACGAAACTGCTACACAACGAAAAAGAAGGCTCGAAAAGGCAAAAGAAAAGTATAGAACGAAACGTGCAAAGGAAAGTGAAAATGAAACCCATAGTCGACTACAGAAACGAAGAGAACGGTTAGCAACAGAAACACCTGAGCGACATGGTACCAGGTTAATAGCACAACGTGAGAGACAAAGGCAGCTGGTAGAGTCAGAAACACCTGAGCGTCATGAGTGCAGGCTAGCATCACAACGTGACAGACGAAGAGAGCTAATAGCGTCAGAAACACCCGAGCGTCATGAGTCCAGGCTAGCATCACAACGTGACAGACAAAGAGAGTTGTTAGCATCAGAAACATCTGAGCGTCATGAGTCTAGGCTAGCATCACAGCGTGACAGACGAAGAGAGCTAATAGCGTCAGAAACACTTGAGCGTCATGAGTCCAGGCTAAGATTACAACGTAACAGACAAAGAGAGCTATTAGCGTCAGAAACACCTGAGCAACATGAGGCCAGGTTAACAGGACGGCGTGAGAGACGAAAGGAGTTAGAAGCTTCAGAAACACCTGAGCATCCACGTATATAACAAATAAATAATTATTAATGTTAGTGTTATAGTCCAATATCCAACCAGCCACGCATCTATGGCGTTTGTTCACGCTCTGTGAGCTGACGGAGAATATGCGTCAGCAAGGGGACCATACTTTTATTGACATATTAAATGCTTTGAGAATAGGTGAGCTAACCGCTAACCATTTTAGTATTTTGATGCAAAGAGTTATTCAAAACCCAAGTGATGAGTTTGCAACAGACAAAGCGTTAAGGGTATATACCCCACTAATCAGCAAGTAAACAATCACAACGCTGCGGTTTTAAATCTGTTCCGAAGCAAGGGATCTCGAATTTATACCATAAAAGCACAGGATCAAATAATTGACGCCACACGAAATACAGATAATCTAAATTTAGCAAAAATAATACCAACAGATATAAATAAGACTGGAGGCTTACCATCAGTACTTGAAATATTTGTAGGTGCAAAAGTAATGTTGCGGTCCAACATTGACGTTACAAAAGGATTGGTAAATGGCGCTATAGGCCACATTACAGAAATTGTTTGGCCTCAGTTCCGTCGAACCCAAATGTACGAAACAGATATACCATCAGTTCAAATTGACTTTGGCAGAGACGGAATGCACGTTATTTACCCTAAAGCCATACAGTTTCCAGCAAAATTCAATTATGGTACGGCTGAAAGAAGGACGTTGCCCTTAGTTTTGTCATGGGCATCCACCGTCCATAAAATGCAGGGCAGCACCGTCGACCATGCAGTAGTATATTTGGGCTCAAAATTGTTTGAGGAAGGACAAGCATACGTGGCTCTAAGTCGAGTCAAGTCTCTGGAAGGGCTATGTATTGAGGAATTAGATTGTACTAAATTATCAGGTAAGAAACCATGTAATAATGATGCACTGAATGAATTAAATAGAATGAGGAATATTCGGTAGACAATTTCACTAAATACTAAAAACAAGAAAATAAAAATCGGTAAAAAATCTTTTAAGTTAAACGGTTTTATTTTATGTGCTCTGAAAACTACAAAATAAATAAATAGTTACTTACCTATCAACCTACGTAGGTGATCTCGGTCATTAATATCTCTGATGGTAGTGGTTGTCATAACATGAACCATGTCAGCGGCCGAAAGGCAGTTCATGAAAGAACACTAACACCAGGGTTTGCTTGGTAGGTAAACTAAGCAGCCCACACTATAACAAGTAGGTATTTTGACCTTCTAGTTCAGAAATATTTTAGTACTAGGCAGAATAGCTTTTAGGCATATTAGACTAAAATAAAAACGTGGGGCCCCTCTGAAATCATACCTATGGCAGAGCATATCTTATACTTTGGTAGATCATGAGCTCGGCGTTCGCTGGTGAAGCCGTTACGGCTGGTTATTGATGGTCAAAACCTCCAGTTACGATTATAGTAAGTCGATTCAGCGGACCCTGGACTCCGGAGCTATGAGGTTTCGGATGCGACCGGGATAAACCGCTAGGATGATGATGATGACGATTATAATAAGTCGATGCAATCCACACTTAGTATAGTAGAAAGTAATACAGAAATAGTTAATGGGCCCCACGTTTTTATTTTAGTCTAATATGGTGCTATTTAATTAATTACCAACTAACCTCACAGTCTCGCGTGTTTGAAGGTGAGACAGTCCGTCAATTATTGTCTATGACCTACATCAAATTATTATTTATCGCCGTCCTTCGTTCCCGTGATCGTGGTATTTATAAACGAGAATTGGGTAATAAATATAGTTCGTTAATTATTCAGGGTGATGTATTGACAGTTTAGGTGATAGGACGGAGAATATAGCTAGTAATTAAGAATATAGGTCAAGTCCATCTTCTATTTAGCAGCTGTCCGCGACTCTATGCTCGCAAAATACCGCGCCCAACACAGTTCTAAGCAGCGATAGCCGAGTTACTAGAACGATTGTCGCAGTTTCAAAGCCCGGTGCATGCGACTTTTCAACCATGATTGTTACTTGTTTGTGCCTAGCAGAGCACGTAAACACACTGGTAATGTGTTTGACTCTCTCCGATCGTGGTATATTGCCGACTCCATGGGACTCTGAGAGTGGAAAAGAGAGGCGCACCGGTGCTTGCGCACATATTGAGTCTAATAATGTCGATGGAAATTCGGTCAGGGGGACTATTATTATTACTACCATGACCACTGTGGATGGATTCCACCACCACAATGTTTGTACCCGTAGGCGCAACACAGACGTCCGACGATTAGCTGTTATAAGGTGTGTTTCCAGTCTAGCGGAGATCAGTGCCGGCCTAAGGCAATTTCAAGGATTGAGATCCGATTATTATAGAACAAGATATAGAACAAGACTGTATTGAACTGGGTAGATCTCGACAACATCCTAAAGTCCTGTCTAATTTGGATCCCTGAAGCGCCCTGTGGAACTTGGCGCCTGGTGCGGCGCAGCGGCTCCGTTCACCCTATGGTAATAGGGGTGTTATTTTACCTATCTTGCAGTCAATTCGTAAAAAAGTTAAAGTTGAAGTGCTTCGATCGTGAGTCAGGGGGGGGGGGGGAGGGGGTAACTGCATCCATTTCTCCCACCTATATCCGCGACTGTATGTAAGGGCCGGCCTTGGCGGAGAAAAGCTTAGAGTTGAAAAAGCGGCTCGTCTCCGCTTCAGTGGTAACGCCTTATCCTGCTGTTCATTTAGATGAAATCGAGGCTGAATGGCCTATGGCCTAATCCCCCTCGCAGTGAGGGGAGGCCCGTGCCCAGCAATGGGACATTAAAAAGGGCTGGAATTATATATATATGAAATCGAGGTTGAAAACGTAACACAATAGCGAGGCCAAAAAGTTCACTAACCGTGCACGAATTATAAATATCAGTAGGTACGTACCTATCGCGATATCGCGATATAACCGAACAAAATAATCTCATTGATATCGCAAGTCTGATCCTGATTATGTAAAATATTAAATCCATTTATCTTCGCGATTTAGTAAATAATGACGTTGTTTTCTTGCTTACTTTATTTACTTTTGTTTTGAGTTTTACCTAAAGTGTATGTAGATTTGATTTTCGTATTATTATAAGCGAATGAGCGGTATTGTTCCAATTTTATATTATTACTGTTATATTTTTTCTATAATTAAGTTCAGGCCAAAAAAAAAATTCACGGGATTACATAAATACAATTGAAATGTACACAAAAGACATATAATTATTCGACAAATATACGGCGGGATACATATATCGGTTACGTTATACAAGATGGTTCAGAAAGGTTATACTAACCTTTAAACCTGTGTTTGCGTAGCGCATATATAATTATTGTGTGACGTCAAAATTACGATTTGTCGATTTATAATAAAAAAAATGGCAATTATGATTTTATGAGCAAACTTTTTTTTTTCTACAATTTGTATATGGAAATTATGAATTCAAATAATGATTACAAACGCGTTAAAGAAGTGCAGGCTTAACGTATACCCTTTCTGAATCATTCTGTATAGCAGAGAGAATGTTATTTAATTTAACCAGAATATCGGAACCTTGACCTTTTATCTATAGTTTTGGTCACACGTCATTGACCTACACTAAACTATGGCTACCAAAAGCGCTATGTTGATTAATTATGTAATGGCTACAGACAATTTACGAAATTAATGGTTTTTTACTTAAATTAGTAATTATGGTTTTATTTTATTTGAAATCACGTTAACATAAACTTCTGTTATGATTGTATGCTAAAATCAATTTAGATATAATGAAAAATAATGCGTCTGCTCTAACTCTGGGAGTCCAGCATCATGAGCTGAATCTATGGTATCAGTTTTAGATTATGTCATAGTGTTGTACAATGACGTCAATGATGACGTGTAAGGTTTATTTATTGTGCAGTCAAAATGCATTGTAGGCTTGACTCATTTGCAAATGAGCCATTAGAGAAATAATACATAGCAATCTATCAAATCCATGTTACTTTTTAACCGACTTCAAAAAGGAGGAGGTTCTCAATTCGGTTGTATTTTTTTTTAATTGTTACCTTATAGTTTTTGTAACATTTGTCATAATGATACATATTTATGAGTCATGATTCCACCTGATATCAATAAATGGTGGATGGTTACGCAAAAAAATATAACAATTTGCCCAGCTACGGACATCCAAAGGTATATGAGCCACATTTTGCCCGAGGTGAGGGAGGAAATTACCAGGGTGACACACAGTCGACAATAACTATGGGACAGTCCCCAGTCAGTACTGACTGAGAACTCAAAATATAGCTTAGTAATCGAATAAAAATGTAAGAAATACCGGGCTAATAGACTCTTTGTTATTTCTCAGGGCTTTTACGATAAAGGTTTTATTATTTTGTGCCATAAAAACAATGTAAATAAAATATGTGTAGTTAAAGCTTACTCCAAGCCTATTTATCTCATCAATGACACTTCTTGGATAGATATAAATACCTACTTCAGGGTCGGGGTCGAGTCACCTTCGTCCGTAGGAGAATTAAGTACCCTCGAGATACCCTACACGTGACCCTGGGTGGTGCCAACTAGGCGACAACTCTACTGGTGGTAGGCTTCGGCCGTGGTTAGTCACCACCCACTGAACAAAGCCATGTCGCCAAGCGGCCTAGCCGTGTTCCGGCATGATGTTCAGTGTTGCCATTCATGGATGGCGGGTCAGATCAGTTGCGCTGCATGTGCCTAGTGAATGTAGCGTCTCGTTCTACTGCCGCCTTCCTACCTAGGCAAGTATGCTGCATCGTAGATCTCATCGTCACTTACCATCAGGTGAGATCGAGATCAAATACTTGCCTATAACGTATAAAAAAAAAATACTCTACTAAATTTGAGCGTGCAGATAATAAAATATTATTTGCTATCTGCAAAATGTTTAATGAATGATTATAATACTCTGTTATGTTTTCAATGTCTATTCCAATAATAGTCATATGAACGTTGCCAAGTGGCATCTGTATTTAACAGTATTATGATAGAACGATGTGAATTAATGGGAAACTTGATGAGAATCGATCTATTGCCTTTCTATTACCTTGGTTTTTATATCACGGAGTAGGTTATATTTAATGGTGTAGCGACCACTTCAACCACACCACAAGCTACGCAGATGGCACTGCAGACGCATTCAGAACAATAGACAATTGACGTCACAATCCTGAATCACGCTATAAGAGTTTTTGGAGCAAGTAACATATATACAAGATCCCGACAATAACCGTCGGGGCATAGCGGCCACCCCGCCAGGCATACCACCCGCCTGGCTGGAAGATCTTCCCTTTTCCGCTAAAATGGTTTCCATTTTTTCTTCTCACGACGATCACGACTGCTTTCATGTAGTGGATGGAAAAGTTTCGTTGATGACGTGAAGTTCGAGGTGTTTCATTTAAATATCAGCAATTTTTTGTCCTGTCCGTCCACACATTGAGTAAATTCAACATTAAAATGTTGGTCACCCTACATAAGTGAGATGGTGCAAAGCTTTTGTGTTGCCTGTTACGTGGCCCACGCTTTTGTTCTGGTATTGGATTTTCTTTTTTCTTTCTTTTACTTTTATAAAAAAAATATCCTTGTAATAACCGAGAAATTACGAATCTTGAGGATAAATAATTACCTACTTTGAACGTAGATGTACCTTTGTAGATGCGTCATGAAAGATGAAAGCAAGCGTTCGGCTCACAAATATTAATTACTTTTTGCAGGAGATAAGAATACACGTAGTCCAAAAGGTATACGTGAAGTAGCGTCATTTATTGTTCCACTAATTACTGTCCATACTGCCTGACTGTTATAATGAACAGTTTTAATGGTCGTCCTCGTATAATCTATTTTCTATACATACAAATGAATAAAATTGGAGTGTCTGTTTGTAATATTAAAATAACCGCTTTTTACTAAGTGTATTTGGATGTATACACGGTACATATACCAAAACAACATTTTTTTGCAATTTTTTTCTGTCTGTCTGTCTGTCTTTTTGGGCCGGCTAATCTCTGAAATGGCTGGACCAATTTTGACGGGACTTTCACTGGCACATAGCTGATGTAACAAGGAGTAACTCAGGCTACTTTTATTTTAGACTAGCTGTTACCCGCGACTTTGTCCGCTTTTTGTTAAATACCACGCGGGCGAAGTCGCGGGTAAAAGCGGGTAGTTTGTATATATAAAAGCTAAACGGTCTGACTGACTGATACGGACTCACACACTCATCACGAGATCTCCGAAACCATGAGACCTAGGTAATTGAAATTTGGCTCGCAGGTTCCTCTTGGCCCCAAGATGCATGCTAAGAAAGGATTTTTCAAAATTTGTATTGAAAATGTTATATTCTAATTCTCCCCGCGGACGAAGTCGCGGGCAACAGCTAGTATATAATATCGGGAATTGAAGCGCGGTCAGCCAGCAATTAATATAATAGTATACAAACGAGACGTTTATAATATAGTCGGTAGTGATGGGGCACGCGATATCGATACGACGACGCGATGGTAAGTAATAGTTTTTGTTTTCGATAATTATAATAGCAGTTTATCGAGTAAATTACTTCTCGTATTAAGGTGTCACAAATGTGCACAATATTGAAGAGGTTAATTATTTGGGTGTATCTTCCTACTCTTATTACGATGACACAAAAAAAATACCAAAATAGAGGTTAATTCGTAATTCATATCAATCGTGTTTGTGTATATTTTTTTTTAAATTAGCGAACTAGTTTAATTTCATCGCGCTTAGTATGTTGTGTTATTTTTAATTTATATTTGTTTTTTTTTTCGGCATGCTACCTTTATAACCTTTGAAAATATTGCACGCTATTATTGTTACACCTTGGGTAATAGTTATCAAGAACTAGGAAATAATAAAAGTCATTTAGATTTTTTGTCAATAACTTTTAATTTATTCTGTCTCACCTTGTGCCATGAATAGATAACAATATAATACATATACCTATACTTACTATTCTTTTCAAAGCCGTTATATATATATTTTTTTTTTATTACGATGTAGGCAAGTATTTGATCTCGATCTCACCTGATGGTAAGTGACGATGAGATCTACGATGTAGCATACTTGCCTAGAAGGTACCTGTTCACTCTCGACTTGAAAACACCCAGATTATAGTTGACGGGGAACAAAGACGCGCCGGTAGCGTGTTCCATTCCTTGGCAGTTTGCACCATGAAGGTAGAAGCGAAACGCTTAGTACGTACCGAAGGAATGTCCACAGTGTACGGATAACTCTTGTCCGTGCGTCTTGTCGACCGATGATAGAATGGAGATGGGGGAATTAACTCGTGTAATTCCGTCGCACACTTTCCGAAATGTATTCTGTAGAAAACTGATAGGCTGGCAACCCTACGTCGGTGTTCTAGGCTCTGTAGCTTGGCCTGCACTAGGGTCTCTTTGCCAATGAGCTTTCTAGCCCGCCTGTCTATGGAGTCCAAAGCCTCCAGCTGATACTTAGCAGAGATGGCTGCAGTATTCCATGCACGATCGGACTTGATATTATTATCGTCATGGTTTATGGAAAATATTTTTTTTTATGAAATAATAATATATTGTTGACTACATGTTGTATTTCCATATTACTATTAATAGCGGACATTTTAACCAAATCGTGCCGATAACGTTAACCACAACTTATTTGCCAGAATTTGTATGGCCCACCTGACAAGAATGTTGCGGAGAATATCTCTAGATATTTTTGTTTAAAGATTTTTAATATGGATAAGATCTTTCAACCGTTGACTATGACAGAATATATATACATAATATATAATATTCATGATTTAAAAAAAATGGTTTATAAATATTAATAAAAAACGTATATAGGTATGTGTATATGGAAAATCTAAAGCCAATGTGCAATAAAAAAAAGGATCATTTTTTTACATGTCTTTATGTACGTGTAGGGACCGTCGATATATTTTGTATTTTTACGACTTACTTGTTACCCCTTAAATGATGTTACACTATTTCGGTAACACCTTGTATAGCCACACTTTCGTAAATTCGTAAATAATTCAGTGTAAGTTAGGTGTTCGATGTCAAGGCCTTCCAAGTTTCTTATTAGTTCCGGAGTGACCTTCAGACGGGCGTGTTTTATTGAACAACCCAAGGACCCATACAGTTTCTGTCGACCTTAACGGTATTGTTACAAATTTTCGTTTTGTTAGGCTGCCCACAGCTGGATGACCTACCTATACAAGCGGAGCAAGGTGACGATGTAATAAAGCTTTATATGTATAGGTAGATGTATTGTTCCGTCGAGGGGTTGGTTTAATAAATAAACGCCTTTCAAAGTATTTTAATGGTTTCCTTAATTTAATTTACATTTGCAATCTTGAGTGCTAAAATTATAGATATAAGGTACCTATAGCCAAAATAGCCAATCTGTCACAGTCGTAATGGAACCTCAATAGCGTGTCGCTGGAATGGCAATTCTATGTAATTTTATTTAAATTAGCAGAATTGGGCCCCAGATAAAAAAAAGGGTGTCGATATTTCGCGATAACAATGACAAATTTTCCTGTAATAGCCAGGAGTACAATACGAAGGGAGAAGTCTCCAGACAAGTGTCCTCCTTTGTTGCCACCTCAATCGATTTATCACGTGAAACCAGCGGGGACGTGACTCGAAAATTGAATCTTTACTATGACAAATATTCCACTAAGATTTTGGGATCACTCATTTTTCATTTGATATATCCCAGCAGGGGTTCCCAAACTTATTTTGTCTACTGCCCACTTGAGAACTAATTATTTTTTAGTACCTACTTAAAAACCACTATAACTTCAAATTAAATTAATTATTGTAAGCCTCTACACAACGCCCCAATTTTTTTTCTGGGTCTCTTACCTCCCCTTTAGGCCTGTAGCGCCCACAAGGGGGCGTTATCGTCCACTTTGGGAAAGGCTGATATATAGGATCATCAAATATAATCGGTTTAAACGTAGGCCGTAATTAGTTATGTCCCAGCCTTGGTATTTGATTTACTGACTAGATATTTCAAATTGCAGAATGTTGTACAAAAAATATATCTAGGTACTTACTTATTTAATACTGGACTCAATGGTGTGTTTACAATTATATGGTATTTTTATTGAGAACTTTAATTTGAGACCAATTTAAGGTTCAATATCCTACAGCAATCTTAAGACCTTAAGAGCTATTATTTTGGTTTACGTTACTAGGGGCAATTGCTCTCACATATGACGATATACAGATAAATCGTGTTTCCAGAAATATTTGGAATAATGAAACCTATTTATTTATAACTATATAGTTTCTGCCCGCGGTAGCCTCGAAACATAGCCTATAAGCACTCAGAGATGATGTAGCTTTCAATCAGTGAAAGAAATTCCAGCATCAGGTCGGTAGCTCCGGCGATTATAACAATAAGGGTTTTTTAATAATTATCTTACTAACAAGGTGAGATTATACACTAATATTGTTACCATTTGGAAGATTGCTTACCTCCTAAACAACTAGAGCATAAACCAGTTGTAATGATACCGCGCCGTCACGTTTTCTGATGTGATGAGTTTTCTGATTCGATAACTTCAATATAAAAGATGATATATAGAGGACTATAAAAGATTGCAGCAGTGATATAGCCAAGTTGGTAAAACGCTTGCCTCGGTAACAACTATTGCAGGTTCAAACCCCGGCTCACACCTCTGGGATTTCATGTGCGAATCTCATTTTCAACCATGATTATCACTTGCTAAACGGTGAAGGAAAACATTGTGAGGAAACCTGCATGTCTGAGAGAACCCCACGAAAGACATGTGAAGTCCGCCAACCTGCACTGGGCCAGCGTGGTGGACTATGGCCTAATTCCCCTCGCATTGAAGGGAGGCCCGTGCCCAGCAGTGGGACATAAAAAAAAAGGCGGATTTATTATTATTATTACAAGATTATATGATTTTTTGAATTTGTCTCCGCCCCGAATATCAGAATAACTATTAAAACATGCGAAGAAAAAATAAAGATAATTCGTGTTCTTATATATTTCATTGTGAGGAATGTGAGGCAGCACGAAGGTCGCCGGGATAGTAAGTAGGTATGTCGTGATATAAAAAAGAAATCTTAAAAACTATATATATGATTTCGTTAATTTAGCGGCATAAAAAAGGAAAAATAACAATAAAGTGTGATAGAAATAAAACTAATTTTAAGGATTTTATCGCGTTTAATAAATTTGTTTTATTTCAATGTGTAGTATTCGCGTAAATATAAGAAATCAATAAATAAAGTATGATTATGTATATTTTTTTAAATAGTTACTCGATTTGTGCATCGTACTATTCCCGTAGGATGGTCGCATCACTAATACGCGAGGTTCACAGAGTAATAGAATTGTTAATTTGTCTGCTCCAGGCGTCGTTCCGGCGCGTTCGATGTTCAATAAACACTGACAGTTATACTATCTACAGGTTGTTTTAGTTTATTTAAATACTAGTTTCAATATTATCAAAGCCTATAGCACTCGATTATAAGTTCAACAATACTCTCAATATAAATTAGTCTGCAACGGAACTTGCGTCTTTTCGTAACTGATATAAAGATGATTTTTTTGATATCGTACGATAAAACAAAATTATCAAACGTCGGATTCAGAAAGGGATCTAAGATTCGATTCGGTTCAATATCAAAACATTCTGAATCAATGGGTATGTTATATTGAAACCCACAATAAAAAACACAGCGCAATCCCCGCAATCATTACTGATAATGCTGTCACTGTGCCCTTAACGATGTAATTTATTATACTACCTTCGATGATATGTGGCAGTAGAATATTATGACCGTATAGGGACCGCCCTGATTCGTTCGTTTTTATCATATTAGGTTCGATGTATGCAGTATAACTCTATTAGTGTTGGTGTTAATTAACTTTTATATTGATGCAACGGTCTCAATTGATCGTAGTTTACGACGATATGCGAATTGCAAGTGTTGCGAAAAGTACATTCGCCTCAATGCAAATTTTGCGATAGTACATTCCGCTAAATGCAAAATTTTGCGATAATACATTCCGCTAAATGCAAATTTTGCGACGTGCACATTTATTGCCAATCGTTTTTAAATTCCGCATAATTAAGCTTTTTCCGCACATTTTAAGAATTGCCTCGTAACGGACAGAGTATCCTGTAATCCCCGTTCGTGTTATTAAGCATGGACATGAGGGTGTCGTGTTCCATCTCCGGGACACAAGTCATACATGAGGTGTCTTGAAGTGTTAGATTGCTCACGAAATCATTGCAACATATAATATTTACTGTCCCCATTTTACAGGAATGTAAGCTGTCTAGTTATGACAGAGTTATTATCTCTACTAGATGGTGAAATATATACACTCATATTTATTTTATAACAGCTCCAAGCGTTTTATATGTCTTACGATATATATGTATTATTACATAGGTACAACGTAAAACCACACCAATTAATAACGCCATAATAAATTGTTGTGTAATTAATACGATAGTTTTGATCAATTAATATTACAGTGCAACTACAAGGTACGCTTTGATTTTTAAGATAAACTCATCGTGTATTGTAAATTCGTCCCTGTACACCTATGAAAAGGGGTTAATATCGTGTGACTGAAATATTAAAGTCGTTGAGATAATTGATAGTGATTTAAAGGCAAACGAACTATGTTAATACACTTGAGAGCAATAAAATCGCGTACCCTTGTTGTTTGATTTATTACGGATATTTTTTCTTAAATGAAAGCATACAAGCTTAGCTTTGTATTGTCACAAAATTAAACTCTTTAAAACCTTCAAGTAACTTAGAAAAAAGCCATACACTAAATTTCCCGAACTTACTCGTTTTCGCTGGCACTAATTGCACTCTTACCAAGAGGTATAAAAGTTTTATTTTTGGATTTTTAATCAGTTGCATACTAATTTGCACTAAGGCTAGGGTAGGGAATACTCTTTATCAATACACATTATAACAATAATTTTATGTTTTATTTTTAAAAGCTGAATTTTGTAATATTACGTCTTTGTTGTGTTTTGTGCCCTAAAACCGCTTATAGCTATTTTGTATACTGTTTTTTGATATTATTAGAAAGTTATTGCAACAAACTTTCAATTAGCGTTAAAAAAATTTCAACAAAAATTCGGGGGAAAAAAACCCAGCCTAAAGGTGGAAGCTTAGGTCAGGGCGCTAAATTCAAAATTTCAATGGTTTTTATTTTTTTACGAAAAATTAGGACATCTTTACGATATATATATATATAATACCTAATCCGATACAATTGAACCATTGAAATTTTGAATTTCGCGCCCTGACCTGAGCTTCCCCCTTAACTGGAATAAGTCAAGGTGTGCGATTTTATTGCTCTCAAGTGTAGATAAATAACCGCAATTGAACATTCGCACTGCGAATTACACTCAATGACAGTATTGTTAGAATTGATATCGTTTAGTACATTGTTATTACTTTAGCTTAACGAGTTCAAGTTTTTTTTTCTGTGTGCATACGAGTACCTGTTTAATGGGTCACCTAAGATTTTTTTTATTATTTACTATGGAATAATTAATATCGCTACGTCATGTTTATTTTTTACTTGAATTCCAATTTCAATTGTGACATGTGTCAAATAATTCGCAATTTAAAATTCGAACATACTACGCGTTTATGTAAATAAGAGTACATCAAATGATTCGCGAATTGTTCGTATTCAACTGGGGCCATTCGTTTCGACGTAATTGACTTTCGAGGTCGTAAATATTACGCATTGTATGATTGGCGAAAATTTTCGCATTTGTTATTCGTGGATGCGTACCTTCATTTAGGTATATACTAGCTGGCCCGGCGAACTTTGTACCGCCTCAGAATCAAATGTATGAGAACATGAATTATGTCTATTTTAATAGTTATTCTGCTCTTAGGGCCGGAGAAAAATTCGGAAAATCATCGACCATAAAAATCGGTGCACCCGTTCTTGAGATATAAACGGAGTAACTAACACGACATTGTTTTCGTATATATAGATTTATTAAAGCATGTAGGTACGCACCTTGACAAGTGTAGTTTATTATTTAAATGGTCCTGACTTTATGAATCTCATTTCCATGACTTTGAGGTGAGGTACGGTGAAGGAAAACACCGTGAGGAAACCTGCATGTCTGAGAGAACCCCTCGAAAGATGTGTGAAGTCCGCCAACCCGCACTGGGCCAGCGTGGTGGACTATGGCCTATGCCTATAAATTATTATTATGTATCAATAGGAAAAAAACTAGGGATTAGAAATATATTGGGAATCCCTGCTTTTAACTCTATTCCATTGAATTTGTTTCAAAGTATGGGTCCAATGGTTTTGTATGATGTGTGTGCTATAAGAGCGCCACAAGTCGCCGCAGCAGCGCGCGGCTCACGCGACCCAGTTTTTTATGGTTGACGCAACCATTAACGTGTTCGTACACTCGCAAGAGTTATAAGTAAACGATACTGTTGTTGCGTCTCGGGTTCCTAGGTATTAGTTCCGTGTATACCAAAAATTGTGTTAAATATTTCAGAAGGAAGGTGTATGAATAATTCAACGCGATAAAATCCGTAAAATTAAATTTATTTCAATGTGTAGTATTCGCGTAAATATGAAAAATAAGAACTGCCGAAGCAATTTCCCCAGCCGAAGCCAGCCAAGTAAAGCGACATAATTAAAAATAAAATAGTATAAGGAAACGAAAGAACTGCTTATACTTCTTTTTTAATTTACATCGAAACCAAAACAAAAGAAAACGACCAAAACAAATGAAAATATACGTTACCAATGTTTCAGGTTCTCATTCACATCAAAGAACAAAAAACCTATTATAATTTTCTCATTTTATTTGCGTTGTTTGACACCCGAAACGCGATGCCGACCGTTGTTTGTCAACAATACGCCAGATTTCCTCGTTTGCATCGATAAGGCTTCGGCTATTTTGTCGCTCTACGATTAATGACATTCCTTTTTTGCTAGGGAAAAGATGTGTAATTAATCAATTTCGCTTTGTGTGCGAGGTGTGGCATTGGACGTTTTTTTTTAAACGTAGTTAGTGTTTTATTAAGATATAAAAAGTCGCAGATGCAGCATCCTAGCCAAAGAAAGAGTGACAGAGTTTTGTATGGATACTGAAAACATTTTATAAGCATAGTTGGGTATTTGTCTTATTACATAGGCGTTGACCGACACATATATCTTCAGTTAAGTTACACTTACCGCATTATGAACTATCAATTAAGATTTAAATAAAACCAATCTTATGGATTTTATCGCGTTTATTATATTTCTTTAAGTGTAGCGTGTGTGCGCCTCGCATGGCAACACAATGGAGTTTAACATATTTTTTGTTGCAATAAATGTGGCGTTAAAAAATATTTTTTTATAAAAAAGCTCGTTGAGTTTTTTGCCGGATTGTTGTAGATTTAAATAAAAACAAAATGTAAATGACAATGTATAAGTGCCCCCGTCAGCCAATACGAAATAAATGATTTGACTTTGACTTTGACTAGACATAGTCGTTGAATTATATATAAAAAACAAAGCCGTGTTAGTTACACCATTTAACTCAAGAACGGGTGGGCCGATTTTTATGATCATGGATTTTTTTGGAATTTGTCTCCGCCCCGAATACGAGAATGACCATACAAAACATGAGAGAAAAATTACTATTTTCTTTCATTTGATTCTAAATCAGTACGAAGTTCGTCAGGACAGCTAGTTTTATATGCAACCGCATCAATTACAACACTTTGACATACATACCGCCAATATAAATTATATAAAGCGATATTAGCGCTGCCACCGCTATATTTAGCCGCAGATACGAACCAACGACGACCAAAATTCCCGTATTGCATAATCCCGCTACGTAATTTAAATTAAGAACGGTTAATTACCGGCATCAGCGCAAAGTAATAGATTATTTACGTATGTACTGATTGATAGATCTTTGCCCCTTACCGAGTTCGAATAGTATTTGTTTTTTTTTTGCAAAGAGCGATTACGAATGGCGCCTGTCACACCGTCAATACGGACCACGATACTGGCATCACGATCCGGTTATACCGCAACGCTAAAGAAGGGCATTTTCATGTCTTGTATACTCTTTCTGAATCACCACGTATACACCAGTATGTTGCACATGCTAGACCGGCATGACGGGTTCCACGGCACACGTGTCAAGGTTCATTCCATTGCGAAGATTTCACTTTCAATCACCAAGTCAGTACATCAATGTTTTGATAATCTGAAATAAAATATTGAGTGTTTCGAATTTAAAAGATGAAAGGCGCGAATAATAGATGAGAGGCTATTATTTGCAAAAAAAAAACTGAGCATCAATGAAATAATCTATCTATACTAATATTATAAATGTGAAAGTTTGGATGGATGGATATATGGATGGATGTTTGTTAAATTTGGCACAGAGATAGATTATAGTCTGGAATAGCACATAGGCTACTTTTTATCCCGGTAAAATGTATGGTTCCCGTGGGATAGATGTTTTAATTTTTCATACTTTTTATCGCGGGTAACACCGCCGGGCGCAGCTAGTAATAAATAATAATTATACAATGCTGGTATATGTCCGAAGTCATTATACCTATAGGTTTATCGATTAATAAAACACCAGGGTATGTGGGGTATGTAGAGCTATATTGATTGCTGTCAAAATGAACTTTACAGAGTATATGAAATACTCTAATCAACTTAACACCTTGCGCTTATTTGATGTTAGCGACATCTATTGGGACCAATGGAAAAAAGAATTATACAATAATTTCGCCAGACGAATACAATGTAGACAAGTTTTATAATGGAAAACATTATATCTCTGAAAAAAACCCAAAATTATCATTTTTATTCAGTATATCTATATGTGATAGGCCATTATCACGATCATGTTTATGTTTAAAATGCACATTATCTGAATAAACCACCATCACGCCTGTAATCCCCAAAAGAAAGTGGTTTTACCCTCCTTCCCGGTTCTGCAAACCGATTTTAAGTCCCAATGTAATAGGAGACTAAATAATATTGCAAATAGGGACCACAACGGACGAAGAATATACTAAGAACACGATCCCTGATGCGAGGCCATAGTCTAACAGCCTGGGCCCCAAGTCTGCTAACGCAATCGATTCATAATCGAACAGCAACCGCATAGTAACTGTCACTTTTGAAAGATATCCCATACAATATCTGTCAGTAGTGACAGTTACTATGCGGGTGCTATTCAATTATGAATCGTTTGTGTTAGCAGACTTGGGACCCTGGCCCAGTGTGCGTTGGCTTCCAGTATATTCTTCACATGGCTGCCGAAAGACCGTACCTGCTTACTACTACTACTACTTATTACTAAAACTACTAATTATAAAAAAGTGATAATCAAAGTTAAAGAAAAGCAATTCTTACGGGTAGAGTAGTTATTTGCTTGTTTGTACCTATTGACTTCGGTAGACCAGAGAGCTACCAGTGTATAGCTGTACCTACATAGTTTTTTTTTTTTTTTTTATTACATTATAGGCAAGTATTTAATCTCGATCTCACCTGATGGTAAGTGACGATGAGATCTACGATGGAGCATACTTGCCTAGGTAGGAAGGCGGCAGTAGATCGAGACGCTACATTCACTAGGCACATGCAGCGCAACTGATCTGACCCGCCATCCATGTATAAATCATCATAGTATAAAGAAAGACTTTCAAGGTGATGAAAGCTGTAACCATCTACTAATCTCTTACTTCTATCGTTCTACTGCATATATTTGCTAGTGTACACAAATAGTCAATAGTTAGTAAGAAACAGCCTTACACTTTGTACTATTGCGCACAGTGTATAAGAATGTATAATAATAATTTTAAAAGTTGTATATTTTTGTGTACACTTTATAATAAGAAGTCATATAATTGCTGTTTTTTTACACTCATTTAATTCCTGTCAATAATTTTAAGTTAAATAAAGTCTCTGACCCCCATGTCAGAGGTGTTCGCGGGCCGGGCCTGATAGCGCCCGGACAAAAAAAAGTGTACACAAATATAGCGTCAACCACTGATCTCTACATTTCAACGTAATCCGTAGTATCTTTTGATTTGAATAGAGTTTATCTTGCATGCCCTTGCTTGTAGTAATAACCCGATAATGTTATGTAACACCGTATTTTGAACTCTGAGCGAATTTAAATAGCGTGCTCGCATTTTGGAGATATGATAATATGTGTATATATCGATGTTAATAAATTAATAAATCTCGTTAAAGGGACACACCAAGTGCACGGTCCCATTACTACTTATATAGATATCCAAGTACAAACATTCGTGCTCATCACACAAAGCTTACCCCTACCGGGATTCGCATTCGGGACAGTCGATACAGAATGCATGGTCACTGGCAACTGTGCAAAATGTGCGGATCAGCTTAGTTTGATCTGATTATCTTACAAAGATTATCTTGTTTTAAGGTGTCGGAAAACTTGACTCGACGTGATAATATCTACACGTCTGAGGTGAACTAACCAACTTGTTTTAAAAAGTCACGTGATGCCTGATAAAACTCATATGGTTAGCAGGACAGTGGACTGGCCATTTGGATTTAAAAGAAAACTCATATACATCCAAAATAACGGCAAGTGGGATTTTGGCTGGAAATGAAGTTGTCAATTTCGTTTTATTTTCCAAAACAATGTGTTTTTTTTTATTTTTTTTTATTACATTATAGGCAAGTATTTGATCTCAATCTCACCTGATGGTAAGTGACGAGTGGTGTGTTTCATAAATAATGTGTAATATTAGTGGGATGTGTTCATAAATGTGCACGAGTGAAGGAAATTGATATAAAACAGTATAACATGACTTTTCAAGTTCTCCCAAGATGTCCGGTATTTTTTTAGTAAAATATCCACAGCTTTCCATCAGTAATGCTGTGGATTGATTTCATCATCATCATCGTCATCCCCATTATCATTATCAACAGGGGTACTTATAATTTAATAACAATGTATCAAGAATTACTCGACAACTGGCAAAAATTACACTATTTTGAAGCCGCTTGCTAACCTAAAAAAAGAAGAACAGCAAGAATTTGAATTAAAAAAAAATGTCATTCGAATATCCTACCTACAATTTTACAATTCTATAAATAATATATATATTTACGCGAATACTACACATTGAAATAAAGCTTATTTTACTGGTTTTATCGAGTTTATTTTATGTTTTTACGTTTATTTTATTACTAAATTCAAATTTGAATTCGTTCTAATCGCATACTAAGGGCCCTGAGGGCATACTACAAACTCTTATATCAAAGCAATTATCTTCCCGGCCTAAAACTTGTCATCTGTATCATAATTTCCCGCTCTTGCCAAATTGCCAGGCAGTTCAGTAACTTAGTGCTAGGCAATAAGAGTTAGTAGTACGCTATCTGTTATAAGACAATTCGAGTCTCAATTTATGAATATCTATGATTCACACAAACCCTACAGCAACACGCGTGTTTGTCGAATCTCGCCCATTCCCTCACAAACTTCAGACTGGGTACGGCACGTAATTTTATTAAAAACCCTCCGGTGACGTCACGTGCCCGTATGCGCAGTTGAAACGAGACGACAGCTGCGTCTCATGTCTCATGCTAACATCGACAAAACAAATGTGTAGCTAGCGTATTGTAGGATTATGTACTATCGGACCGTTTCCTCAAGACATGTTTTCGTCTGAACAGTACATGCACATGGCCACAGCAAGCCGTTTTCTTCCTGGCAATAATGTATATTTCTTTTTTTTAATTGGAGTTGGTTTTTATGTCCTATGATTTGGCTGATTGTCGATATTAACACGGCGCGATTGCCATCTGCACTCTTAGGTCCAACTTATGTTAGGAAAAGACCATACATCACACATTTTCACGGACTGCCTGTTACTGAGACCAAATAGCCTGCACATGGCATCGCAAGGCGTGCCACTCCAAAATAGCTTTGAATTTTAATATGGCGGAGGTTTAATGTTACAATTCGGTCACCCATCCGTGGTTCAACCGAGACTCGCGCTGCTATCTCGGGCGTTTTATCAACTAGGCAACCAGCTCTTCAATCTTGACTATACGGCCGGCCGTAGCAAGCTGAGCCGGATGATAATAACATTATATACGCCTGAATCAATTCACCTCACTTCATTTCACAGAACCTTTTTACATTATTACAAACTTGCCCATATGACGATCAGTGTCCTTCAATACCATACATCGCAACTAAGCCATTTTATAGCCTACGTGCTTGCGTTGAAAACTCAGTTTGCATCGTCGTGCTGAGGTACATAGTACCTTTTTCTCATAGTAAGTATTTTCTCTTTATACACCCTATACAAGGGCGACAAGGAGTTGTTTACTTTCTCGGTCTGGACAACGATCGGGGTAGGTACGCTATTTTTTTCTTAGTAACAGATATTAACGCATTTACACTACTCATCTAGGTACTTAATCATTATTCTGTACTTCATTTGATTGTCTGTGCACGGAGTATTCTCTCTAACGACGGCAAGGAATAATTTCTTTTTCACTGTTAATGGCAGTGAACATATAACAGTTCAGTCATTTTTTTTTCTCGATTTTGTCGTCCATATAAACAATTGACGATCGTTCAATATTCATTCCAAAGATTTTGTTCTAACGAAGCGCCGCGCAGCCGCCCTAAGTCGACGGCAGACCAGTTTTTAAGCCGATTTAAATAAGAGGCTTTTGAAAGTTCTAATATACTCTGCGAGGGCGCTGCTCTTTCAAGAGGTTCTTGGTAGCTTTACTGCGCTTTTTTCTGGTAAGCACCTCTCTGTTGACATTGTTTATGAGATTGTCAAAGGTGTTATTTTTTATTATCGCTGTATCATCAAATACATAAACGCATCTCAAATTCGGAAGCTGTTATATTTTATCGCGCCAGTTAAGAAAAAAATGCAAAGATAACGACGACTTTAATTAAAAGTGGTTACTAGTCCTTAACAATATGATTAAAGTCAAAGTAAAATCAATTATTTCGTATGCCTATGGGGGCACTTACAAATTGTAATTTAAATTATTTTCCTAACTCTACAACCGGATCGGACCGCGACCTCAACTGAAAGATCCGGCAGAAACTCAGTGGGCTCAGAGATATTATTGTTTGTGTCTTCGGCTGTTAGCTAATTATTCAGTTTTAAGTACCTTTATTGACTTAACTGTTATTGACAGACGTATATTACCGTCAAAAGTATATATTTTATTTTAAATTATTCATAGACTAAAAATATTGATTGATTGAGTACCATTGGGGGTTGTACAGGTTCGATTTGTATTCCATTATCGTCGGTCGCATGTTGGTCTATAAATATTTTATAATGTATTAGCGAGCGATGGATAGTTATTCATATTTAATTCTATTCTGATTCTTGTTGAACTATTGATTTCGTATATAATTTCATTGAAATTAAAAAAAATACATCTTAATTTCAATAGGGAAGATGGCTGGGTGCTACCACCGACTTGGGATCCAGTTATTAATATAATTAAATCCAAAACCAAGCGCACTAATGCAAGACCCCAAGACACTGTGAGCACTTTCTGCGTAGATCGGACCGCAAGCAACAACCAAATATGAGGGTACCGCAGTGCATACTATGACACTAGGACGTCCTCTACCGCAGTCCTCCCGTGACCATGGTTGCTGTTAAGCAGCCGAAACGTCGGGAACGTAAAAACATAAAAAAACGCGATAAAATCCGAAAAAAACGTTTATTTCATCGTGTTGAACTGGCGATATTTATAAACCTGATGGAGGAATGTCTTATTTTATATTATAATGTTTTCCAATTCAAATTTGGAATAAGCATAACGTTCATAAGTACTATTTAAGTGCAGATAATAGGAAAATTAATGAGTAGTTCTTTCGCTTTATCGTCGTCAGTTTGACTCGCGATCTCTTCGTACCCAAGTCAGATGTTATCTTGAAATATTTCACCGTTTAACTTTTTAGATATTACCAATGTCGAGTTGGAGTGTTTATCTGTATGGTTTTAGTTTTTGGTACCGTTATTGTAGAACTGTTGTATGTTTGCATAACGCCATGTCATTCACAAACTACTATTTCAATGACGTCATAATATAACTCTAATCTATACATCTATACATATAAATAAAATTGGAGTGTCTGTTTGTAATATTAAAATAACCGCTTTTTACTACGTGCATTTGGATGTATACACGTTACCTATACCGAAACATCATTTTTTTACAATTTTTGTCTGTCTGTCTGTCTGTCTGTTCGTCTGTCTGTCTGTCTGTCTGTCTGTTTGTTCCGGCTAATCACTGAAATGGCTGGACCGATTTTGACGGGACTTTCACTGGCAGATAGCTGATGTAACAAGGAGTAACTTAGGCTACTTTTATTTTAGAAAAAAAAAAATAGGATCTCACGAAAAAAAAAAACCAATGTTGCAGCGCAGCGCCTGATTGTTTGATAGCAACAACCTGCAATGCGTCCCGCGGGCTCAGAATGGGCGGGCAGGCTGTTGTCAACGGTTGTCTTTGTTAAATACCACGCGGACGAAGTCGCGGGCAACAGCTAGTGTATAATAAAAAAAACTATTATAAAAATTATTTAACCTTCTCGCCATCGTTTGTATAAATAAAATCTTTTAGTCTTCTTCTTAATCTTTTAGTTTATACTAAAAAATAATATCAAATTGCAATGTTCTAAATTCTTTGAAATTTTAATTTGTATTTATTACGTACTGCATGTGAGTCCGTGAGAACGGGTACCGGTTATTTAACTTTGAACCTGGCATGTTTCATCTAAGAAAACAACGTAAAATCCACATTCACTTTTATGTCTGATTGAATTGCAATTAACGTCTTCCCTTTGAACCTGACTTTGACTGACTGCCTTTTTAAACTGAACAGTGCTTGTTAGCACATTCGAATGCTGTTGCATTCGAATCTAAATATTATGTTACAATTCAGCCGCCGAGAGAATGCGTTCCAATTTTAATAAAAACAAATAATTTTCGAAATCGGTTCATAAATGACGGAGATCTGAGGTAACAAACATAAAAAAAAATACAACCACATTGAGAACCTCGTCCTTTTTGAAATCGGTTAAAAATTAAGATCGCCTAAATCGTTTATTGTAAGTTGACATAATTATATTTTTTTTATTATTATTGTTATTTTTTTTTTTTTTTTGAAAGTAAAGTCTGCTCTCAGCACTAAGTTGGGGCATCCGGGGGATGCCTCAACGCTGGTTTTCAGAGCAAGGCCTTGATGACGCATTGACGCCGCGCAACATGATAATAATATGTTGAGTAAATTAAAATGGTAACAAAAAACAAATGCGAAATGAGAATTAAATAAAAGAATAATAAAAACAAAATTGATTTGCACAAAATAAAAAAATAAAAATGTAATAATAATCATCAAATAAACTCGACATGAAGAAACAGAAAGCCGAACACCCATCCCGAGCTGCTATTTATTACGCACACCGCGAGCCGCGGCAGTGTTGCCAGATTGGGTATTTTTTTCGCAATTCTGGGTAAAAATTTTGGCTGTGGAGAAATTTTGGAGAAATGAAATTCTTGGAGAAAAAAATACCCATGCAGTGGGAATGCGTAACGTAAAAAAAAGGATAAAATACTACACTATCATCATCGTACGAATGAAACACGATAAAACACGACCTGTCAGGAACGCATTGTCTCGGCGGCCGAACTATAGGGACTATTAAATGTTCGAAATGCCTTTTCGTTGTACCTGTCCTCCTGCTTCAACGTCAAATGGTTTTAATTGATTCCAAGAACAAAATCCTGAATTAATGGAATAAGTAAAGTTTTCGAGTAGAGTGGATTCCATCCATTCCATTCTATCGGAAATTCGACGTTTAACTCGATGGGTGTGACAAACTTTGATGTTGTTTGCGAGTTTTGTCTTGATTTCTGAACTGATTAAACAAGTGGCGAGTCTTGACGAAAAGTTTTGTTCAATGTTAACATAATGTCAATATTATTTTATCAAATGAGTCTAAGTGAACACTATTTTTTTTTTTTCACAATACATATATACATCGCAAATATAAATTAAAAAAGATAATAGAAAAGCTTAGCTACTAAATATTTACAAGAAGTGTGGTAGATATACCATGGGCCCTGGGGTGGAAATTATAGACTTCTTGAGGTTTGTGTAATCATAATTTAATTAAATACTCAGAACATTTTTTAGAACAAACGATGTCAAGGAGGCGCCATAGAGAAGAGAGAGAAAACCATAGAGAACATTATATAGAGCATTTTTCATAAATTATTGTCTAAAGTGTAAAAAATTTGGCCCATGCGGCAGCGTACCCAAGATGTTGGCCGCATTTCCTCGCTGAATAGCCAAAGCCAAAATGGGTCGCCGGTTACGTCGACCAATCATTTTGATATATTTTGTATTAAAAGTCTAAGTTGATCCCCAATTATAAGATTAGTAAGCTATACGAACATACAAGTACTGTAGTATGTCCTAAATTAGCAATGCGTTTGAAAACTCGTGGCTCAATAGGTAACAATTAGACCAGGGAAAGTAATGAAAAGATTATTTCTGAAATTCGTCCATATGGCAATCGACCCCGTAGGCACTTGGTGCAGCGAGCTCAGCGGTCTACTACTAGACCGAGCTATCGTCAAGACAGGTGTCGAGTAAGCTTGAAATCAATATACGAAGTACATTCTGCGACAGTTTGCCTCCTTGTTTAACTTGCGAACTTAGCAAGACGTTTACATGAGGCCGGTCAAGTTGACTAACTAGTTGTCAACTTGCCAACTTGAGTTGTTAGCCAATTGGGAAACAGAGTATGTTTTTGTGCTAAATTTCCGATGACAAAAAATATATACATTTTCGTAGCTTTGATTTATTTATTTTGCCTAACCATAATATTTCATTTACCTCAGAATTTGCCCTTTTTAAATAAATCTATCTAGTCTCTTACGTGCCTATCATATTATTCGTCCCGATAAGTAAATATAAAGTCTTTTCCAGGCTCAATCTAAATTCCGAACCCTACACAGTTTTATTTTTTGTATTTCTATCCGATTATGAGATTTGTAGGTAGCCTATAGTGCATACCGAAATAGACGCTGTGCTATGAATAAATAAGAAACATATTATAACACATGTTATAACTATAAGTTCGTACAGTTGTATTAAAGGTAATATAAATCGACGGATAAGATGCTTGTGTGTTCAGATTGAAGCACCGCTTCAAATAATTGTTGTTCATAAAAAAATGCTATATCAATAAAAAGTTCCATATCCACCAGAATCTAAAGATGATCATTATTTTCCTTCAACTACCATCTTCCTATCTTCATTCAATTTTCGATTAGCATTGTTTGGTTCTTAATTGGGAAAGTTGACAAGCCGAGGGTCAGTGGGTAATTAACGAATGGGGGGAAAACACCCATCTTTTCCCCCCATTTATTTATTAGCAGAACCCATAAAAAAGTCGGGAGTGTTTTTTCGTTTTCGAGGTCGTAAAGTTGAAATGTACTATAATATGGGCGATGGTTTGCAGAGGCGTGTTCGTTATGACCTCGGTCTCAATGCCACGGATCCCACCCGAGGGGCTAACCCGAACTTAGACTATGAATAGCCGAATTTCAATCTCATCCATTTGTAATCAATGCACAAAACGGTTTTATGACTAGTTGATACGGCACAATATTGAAGAGCCAGCTTTTGGTATTAGTGCGTTTATTGAGATGAATACAATGCTGTAGACAGATCACAAATGTTGGGCTTTTTAACGTTGCAACGTAACGTAAATTATGATAAACAAGCTGCGCCCTGCGGTGTTACCCACGATTAAAAAGCATGTCCCTATGTCATTTTCTGACCCCTAAACTACCACCACCTATGCAAAAAATCATGTCCATCCTTTTCTCTATGAAAAATTAAAACAAATCTATCCCACAGGAACCATATATTTTAACGGGATAACAAGTAGCCTATGTGCTTTTTCAGACTATAATCTATCTCTCTGCCCCACCCTAAAACAAATGCCGGCTACGCCCGTACGGATGCCCCAATTCAGATTCACGCATTCCCGTAACAATTGTTTATGTTTGTCCCACGGAATTCGGCTGACGGACGTTTTATTTATCTCGTAAATTTCTTCCTTTAGATCATGAAGCCCGGATACTCTATTTAGAAAATAACTGCAGATTATACGAGACGTTTGTAGAGACTCGGCGTCCAAAAGTAGACTGCAACAAAACTGTATAAGTAAATTTTGCTTTATGGTATCTAGTAATATGACATCTTAGGATAGTGCCTAGATTATGGAGCTCGGGTTCATACATAGAATAGACGCGTTTTGAAAACTAAAATTGTCGTGATAGCAGATCTGCGGTATCTCACAAATGTTATAAATGTGAAAGTTTGGATGGATGTTTGTTAGTCAATCACGCCAGAACGGCTGAACGGATCTGGATGAAATTTGACACAGAGATAGATTATAGTCTGGAATAGCACAGAGGCTTTTTATCTCGGTAAAATGCACGGTTTCTATGGGATAGCATACAGGAACCGTGCATTTGCAAAAGGACATAGCGGACAAGGAAATACTTTTTAATCGCGGGTAACACCACGGGGCGCAGCTAGTATATAATATATAAATAATTTAGGTAGAATTTGTGAGTTTGGATATAATCTAATGGAAATCTACATTATCCTTGAGTGCCGTAGACAATTTTTTATTCAGATGAAAATGAGTCTTATATGAGAAATTATAATAAGAAGTTAACATTTTTCTAGATAAGTTTTCTAAAAAAGTATTTAAAAGATTAATTATGTATTATACAAACTATAAGTAGGTACTTACGTATATTGCTTGTTATGTTCCGACGGTTCCCTGGCATAGAATGCGATGTACAAAGTAAGTACATAAGTACCCAATTAAAAGTTTAAATTAAAGACAAACACAATTATAATGAGGGTGTTAAATAACAAAACAAACTCGGAATAACGTGAACGTTACACCTACATCAACGAGATTATATATATTTGTTCGTAGACCTACATCAATTTTTGTTACATTTTGTTTGTTTACATTTTACTTAAGATCTTAATATAAGGTTAAATTGCTCGTGCTATTTTGAGTTCAAGACTTTTAGCAGCAGTGATAGCTAAGTTGGTAGAGCACTTGTCTCGGTAACGAGTATCGCAGGTTCAAACCCAGGCTCGCACCTCTGAGATTTCTGGATTTCATGTGCGCATCTCATTTTCAACCATGATTATCACTTGCTAAACGGTGAAGAAACCTGCATGTCTGAGAGAACCCCTCTAAAGATGTGTGAAATCCGCCAACCCGCACTGGGCCAGCGTGGTGGACTATGGCCTAATCTCCCTCACATTGAGGGAGGCCCGTGCCCAGCAGTGCGACATTAAAAAGGGCTGGTATTATTATTTTGACTTCACATAATGATAACACATGGGCTAAAGAAGCGCGGGTTTACATATTATCAGTATTCCCTTTCTGAATCAACCTGTATCTATCTAACTACGAACTTTAAATTAAACAGTGGTTCTAATTTCAAAAGGAAAATATTTACTTAATCCTTGCGGAATCCCAGGTCACCGCGCGCAGGGTTGTCAACAAACCTTTAAAAATATATACCTACGTACTGAAATAAAACGAATGTTACGGATTTTATCGCGTTTATTGTATGTATTTTACATTCCCGAAAATTCGATGAGACCACTGCAAGTCAACGAATTTTTAACAAAAACCAATTAATGTAAACTTTTTTGTTGTAAGAGGCAAAGCTAGGAAAAGGTGACATCCCTAACCTCCACAAAGGTACGGTATAAGATGTCAAGTTGCTGGGCGGGCGGCGCGCGTTTAAACGAAATAAAATTTCCCCAGTGACGTTTTACCCGGGTTTTTCCCAGTGTGCGTGTGTGCTGGGGTGCGGAATCCGTGTGTGTGTATGTGTGCGTAAGGTCCTCTCACGTAATGTGCTCGTGGAAGTTCGCGTGAATTTCAGATTAAAGGTTACTTGGATGAAAATGAACGAATAAAGTTAACCTACATCTTTTTTGTCAAATAATTCATAAAAAATCTGCCAAATATGTTGTGAATAGGAATCAATCAGCACATCGTGAAACACACTTAATTTAAGTAGTTTTCAAGTTTAAATATAGTAGTAAAGACAGCAGATTAAAAATAGGGTATTTCCTAGCTATTTTAAATGTTGTACCTTGGAGACAATTAGTAAGTATGAGGATGATTTTTCTAGGTTTAAGAACAGGAAAACACCAAAACTATGTTAAAGGCGGAATCTACTAGATGAAAAATCGGAATAAAACTTTGTCGCCTCATTCAATATATCTAATGATGCATATGCACAAAATGTCTTATATAACTTTTATTTCCTTGAAAATCAACATTAACATTGCATGGCCTTCGCCGTAAGCAATTACCTACGAGAGGAAGGGAACTCTCCAACTGGGGTTGACAAGAAAGTTTTGCTGACAACCTTGTTGCAACTTTTAATTGCCATTAAACATTAAATTGTTATCGACATAGCCTCTAAGGTACAGCTTGAGGCGCATTAGATCTAGTCCACATGAATTGTGAAACAAAACGTACTTTTCCGTAGCGTTATTTGATTTAATAAAGGTCTAACAGCATGCTTTTCAACGACAATATGGAATTGCTTTATGACTATTGCTAGGCGAACATTTCATATGGCATTTTTAGGCCTCTGAAAAAGCTTAATGTGTCGGTTACCAACTGTAGACTAGATGACGACACAAAAATAAAAAAATGATAAAATGGCTTGGAAGGAGGTTCTGCTTTCTTTATTTTATTATAGTAGCTTCTACCCGCGTCATCGCCCGCCACGGCACCTCTATGAAACACAGCCTAAATAGGACTCAGAGATAATTGAACTTTCTAGCAGTGAAAGAATTTTCCAAATCGGGTAAGTAGTACCGGAATTAAATTATATCCAAACTAAAAAAACTTTGCTCCAGCATAATATTAGGCATAGATAGATATACATTCCTGGCAGATGGCAACACAACGCAGCTATGTTTGGGAATGGCAGAAAATCACTGGGATCGCTTCGTAGGGTCCAGAGCACGCACCGGGTTCGGGGTGACCTTGAAAGGGCGTCCTAGTTAGAGAATTAAATTCAATGGAAAGGTTTAACAGTTAATAATCGTCCATCAAAATATGTAAAATGTTTAATTCTATTACAATTTTTTTTTTGTAAAATACTTTAATAATTTTGGAATTATTTTGCCGATTCTTGGTTTAATGTTTTTAAGTTAAGATCAACACAAATCCGCGCAGTAGCGGAAAAGCGACTGCAATTGAAACACGAACTTATGTATTGATTTCTTATATTTACGCGAATACTACACATTGAAATAAAACTATTTTTAAGGATTTTATCGCGATTATTTTAGCAGCCGAAACGTCGGGAACGTAAAAACGAAAAATAAACGCGATAAAATCCTTAAAAATAGTTTTATTTCAACGAACTTATGTGCTGCAAATACAGCTGAAATCTGTTCAATTATATTACCTATTTACCCATTATTTTAAGGCTTATTCGTAGTTCAGTTAGTAACTTACCGTAAAATACACTATTACAAAATAAAATACAACAATAATTTAGTGAGACTTTTAAGTAAACGTTCAAGAATGTCCTTCAAAATATTGTATCACTAACTTAAGTACTTACGTACGATTAATAGGGGACAGTATTGTTTGGACTCAATTATAATTCTAACAGTATCTCTAGTATATATACTATTCCAATGCTGTCACATCCATTCTCCCCAATATCCACGGTGGTCTATGACGTAATATTGCGTAGGCGAGGAGGACGGGGTGGTTCTGCTACACGCCTCGTCTACCTAGTGCTGTTATTCGACACTTTACAATCATGGATGCTCGTTTCGTTCCTTCCAAATGTTTTGGTTAAATACTTACAATGTCTGGCGTAAACTTCAAGGTCGCCTTCAAGGTTAATTGTGATCTCAATAATGGTTCTGTTTAGATTATCTGATTTGATTAGTTTGGTGTTGAAAGAGTTAACACTTTGGCTACTTACTTATTGCTTTAGTGACAGCAATGATCATGTGCGATTCGGTTACGAGTAGGAGGAAGAAAATGTATGAATCATGTTTTTTACACCCGTGGCGGAACTAGTGGTAGAACATTCTTACAGCAGCTCTTAGCAAGCACTACTACCTACATGTGCAAAACAGAACTTATTTTGTTTTTTTTTCAATAAGAATATATCTATACCCACTTCACGCAGTACTAGTTTCGTTATGAAACAGATAAATTTGGTACCTACATAAATTATTCAATGTCCTATAGTCAAACTTACAGACGCACTGAATAGCGCCTATAATCCTATTACTAGAACATAAATTCGTACCCGCAAATCAACAAGGGAATAGTTCTAACGTTATAAAAGAAATAAGACGAAAACATTGGGTGTTAGTAATTTGGTGAGTGCAGTCACGTCGGCGGATCCTACGGTAATGAGAAGGGGCAGATCAGGACGTGTCTGTGGTTAGGATTTTTGTGTAGCGTTAGAGCGATGCTATTGTAGCTATATAAGGGCTGTATAAATAACTCACTGCTGCTTACGACTGCTCGCACTAACATAATACAACTTTTTCACTGCTAGTTATAATGTCGTTTATATATTTAGGTGCTGGAATTCTTAACAGTTATGCTTTATGGATCCTATTTGATGTAAATATTTGACAGCTCAGCGGGTTTAACGAACATATATGAAATCCTTCATATTCTAAGGAATTGTCAGTTGAGTGCGTGAGGACAAATGTAAGGGATTTTTCAAAGTGGTTGATCGGTACATAATTTTGTCTCCTATAATTACGTGGATAAGTATCTTTATTCCTTAATGGTAACCGTTAATGCGAAATAAGAACGTGCCACTTTATGTTTAAATAATTGCGTAACGCCCTTTAACTTTGCCGAGAATATGAAGATGTTTCCATACAATGTAAAGTTTGTTTTAGGTACTTGCTTTATAATTGAAATTAGAATCAGTTTAATTAGAGGCTTGTTTTGTAGGAATAATGGCCCACGGGTGTCCTATTTAGCGTTCGTTTTTTGAGGCAGAAATACCTTTGAGTCAGATTCTCAAAGAGGGAGATAGTCCATTACGTCTTACAAGATGAAAGATAACAAGTTGAACCTTTTAGTTTTTGTTTAACTTAAATGTGCTTTTGCGTAGGCTTTCAGAATAATTTGTACATTTGCTACATTAAGGCCAAATGGATCGCCTGCACGCAACATTAAAGCAATGTTGTTGTTCAACATAATTGGAAAGTTTGTTAAAATTTCCACTTTAGGAGTTTGACGAGTGATTTGTTTTAGTCGTCCCGACGCAATACAATATACAGATAAGTACTCATAAGATGTTGGAGTTCTCTCCTTACCCCATGGAAGCTGTGGGTTGCTTTTTTTGTTCTTTTATAGATATTTATAGATATTTATATTTGTAATCACCTTTCATTCTTATATAAAGTACCTACATACGACAAAACAGATTCTATGAATTGAAATAAAACTCATTTTACAGATTTTATCACGTGTATATTATGTTTTTTACGTTCCCGACGTTTCGCAACCGCCATTGTATCAGATTTGATAAACCAAAGTTCCTTGCAGAAGAACACCGACTCCGACCAAGGATGATACGTGAGGCCATTGAAATTAAAAAAAACTAATTTCAATAGGGAAGATGGCTGGGTGCTACCACCGAGTTGGGGTCCAGTTATTTATATAATTAAATCCAAAACCAAACGCACCATTGCAAGACCTCAAGACACCGTGAGCATGTTCTGCGTAGATCGGACCGCAAACAACAACTAAATAGGGGGGGTACCCCAGTTCAAACTATGACACTAGGACGTCAAACATCTCAGTCCTCCCGTGAACATAGTTGCTGTAAAGCGGCCGAAACGAAAAAATAGTTTTATTTCAAATTATTCGCGTAAATATAAAGAATCAATATATTCTATGAAGTTACTATGCGTCAGGCACGGACAATGCCCCGATATCTGTTTTGAAATTGGATATTTTCTATTACCTTAGATAATATTTTGAAGATCACACTCTATTGTATACGCCCCAAGATGTTTTTCTTTTTAGACACCCAGGTCAATGTATTTTGTTTGAACCTTTACGCTTGATCGTGGTCCACGATGGAGTTCACGGATCCCTTTTCTTTGCACGTTCCTCGATGTTAAGGAAACTATTTATCAGAAATGTGACGTATACTGTTGAATATTCTCAGTCACCAAATAGTATCATATTGTAGCGACCTCTTCAACCGCGCCATAAATTACACAGATGGTGCTGCGACGACATTCAGAACAATTGACCACTGTCCATACAATCCTGCAACGCGCTATGAAAGTTTTACCTGCCCGTCTCGGGGTCTCGGAGTGTGTCTCGCAGACCACGTCAAGCCGTCGGCCCTGCGCCTGATGTCTCTCCTATCCTGTCGGGTTGCCGTCCCAGCAACTATGAGAGCAAGGGAAGAGAGAGTGCATCTGTACTGGCGCACACACTTGTGCACTATAATATCGCCTGCGTACTTGACTAGTCTCCGTTGAGATTTGCCGCCGTGTCCCAAATTCCGTGAGGATTGTATTATTATTGTTACTAGGTTTTTGATGAAGTACATTGTAAGTAATAGTTTAGTGACGTATATTTTGTCGCTCCCAGGCTCGTCGGGAGCGCGGCAAGGTGAAGGGCGCTGGATCGATAACCAGCCGCGACGCCTTGTTTCACGCAAGCTGCTTGACACCGTCTCCCTCTCAAACGGAGTCGTGGAACATTCAGACACTGTTTCCACTAAAGCGACGCGGAGAGTAGATGTGCGGAATGGACCAATCAGATTGTGTGAAATTCTCCGCTCGGTACCATGCGGTGTTTTTCAAGCAATCTGATTGGTCTATTCCGCACGTCTCCTCGCCGCTCTGCTTTGATGCAAACTGGACCTTACAATTCTTGTATATGGATCTGTAGCCCGAGATCACACTATTTATGTAGTTACGTTAATGTATGCGTATAGCGTCTCTTCTACCAGTACGTCAAGTGCGAGATTATTCGTAAACTAACTGTATACTTTATAGTCTACCGTATTTAGAGATTTTGTATGCAGAATGAAATGAGGCGCTTCTCAATTCTCCATTCAAAATGTCTAAATACGGTACGGTACGGTACGGTAGACTATAAAGTATACGGTTAGCTCGCACTTGACGTGCTGTTTTAAAATAGCGGATCGCCGTTTGTTGCCAGTGTCAAGTATTACGGTAACTATAGCTATTTCTTGTCGGTATTGTCTGTAACCAGCCTGTCCCTAACCAGTGGGCCTATTATATGTAACTCTTAAAAACGGTTTCCTAAAATTAACACCAAATATGAACTAATAAATAATGTTTTCTTATATTTACGCGAATACTACACATTGAAATAAAACTATTTTTAAGGATTTTATCGCGTTTATTTTTCGTTTTTACGTTCCCGACGTTTCGGCTGCTTTACAGCAACCATGGTCAAGGGAGGACTGAGGTGGTGGACGTCCAGGTGTCGAAACGTCGGGAACGTAAAAACGAAAAGTAAACGCGATAAAATCCTTAAAAATAGTTTTATTTCAATAATAAATAATGTTGCAATCAAATTTTTCGTACTTAAGCTTCGATACCTCAGATATACACTTAAAGCATGCAACTTTGCAGCGGAGGTCGCACTTTAGCTTTGATGCCTCATATATACACTCAAGTCGTACCACTTTTAAGATGCGGTGGACGTCAGAAATATCCATAACACGAGCAAACCCATCGGCTTTTCGTAAATTAAGCCCAAAATTGCATATAACTCAAATAATTACTCTTTCCACCCAGTTTTATATTTCAAAAGCCCCGTAATTAAGGTTAAATCTGAAATGGGCTAAACGCAGAAATTTTCAGCGCAACTCTTGCTATAAAAAGGTCATTAATGCTTCCAAAGTTTTCCGTTTTGGTTCAATTAACGGAAAAATCGGATCGTCAAGTTCGAGTGACCTTGATCTTGGGATGACGTCATAGCGGCAGGGGAGGGGGACATCCACCCTCGACGCCCACACGACGAGGTTTTGTTGTAAGCCTAACAAAGATAACGGTTGAATTCGAAAATGTCCTTAATATAAATGTGCGAAATACGATAGAAAGTTTTGGTGTAAGGGTAGAGAAATTGAATATTTTCCGGAGCGGAAATTTCTAGTGGAATCGGAAATGGAAATAATTATGAGACGATGAATCTTAAAGCGCGGCTTTTTATAATTTCCTTTTCTTATATATTAATATGTCTTACGCGTATCGTAGTAGCGATGAGACTGCGTCTGAGACACATTTTTTAAAGTAAATCATCCAAAGAGGAGTTCTTTAGAAATAATATATTGGGTGGTATGAACGATTGCCATATGAACTGTTCATATGCATCAACAGCTTAAATGCGACGTGGGTAACATAAACACTTTCAATTATTACGTATATTTCTATGGACTAATTAGTGAATAGAAATACAATAACATTTTTAAATAGATTTGCAACAGTATTGCAGTTAGTTTGAAAACCTGTTTCAATCATCTGCGTATTTATGTCGACAATATGGTGGATAGAAATACATGAAATGCTTGAAACAGAGTTATATATTAGGCTCGCTGAACAATAATTGTTTCTAGAATTTTTGTTTGTTTGCACGTTACGCAATAACGACTGATCACGTTTTAGTGGAGTTTTTACTATTTGATAAATATATATATATAGGGGGATAAAAAGGTTCCTGCATAATTATAATCATGCTTTGACCATTGCGGGTTAAAAGAACAATCGATGGTCCACGAATCGAAGCCGTAGGCAAAATGTAAATAATAGAGCATTGAATAAATAAAAAATGTTATGCGCAACATTGAATAATGTTGAAATCACTATGATTGGCACTTAAATAGGCCGCAGAGCAGTAAGCCTCAAACATTTGTGAAGCTCTCGAAATGTCGTAGAAACGCCTATAACACCAAACAGAATTAGTTTTCCACGAACGTAACTACTCACGAAGTTAACAGAAGGACTAGTTAAATGTTGGTGTGTGCAATAGCTGGTGCTTTATCGCTGGTAGGTACTCAGGTAGGTCGTATTATGGGACATTGCATTTTCATTCCCATAGGTTATGAGCAAACTATAAAAATGAAGGAGAAAGTAGAGTCACATTTCTGTAAGCACGAGTTAATAATATGTAAAACTGAATAAACAATCTCAAATGAAATCCTCACGGTGTAAACGAAGTCCATCTTTACGACTCGACTACACAAATCTGACGTCGTCCATTAAATCTTGAACCGTAGGCACGTATTATTATTCGCTAGTCACGCCCCATTTATTTCAGTCCGTGGAAAGCTGGGGAGCTCTACCACCACTGGTTCCTAGCGATCCAAGAGCTTTTGAAATTTTAGACGGCAACACTCTTATTTTAGTAGCATCATTCGCGCTTTCAGCGTCGACTTTCAGAATGCTAATTCTTTGTTCTGAAATTCCAACAGGGATGCCATTTTCCAGTGAAGCAGGATGTTTTATTATTAGAAATTTGATCCAGAAATAATATTTTGGTGAACTGATCGTATTTCAGAACTAAGTCTTCCTAGCTCATAAAATCGACCATAAAACAAAGTCGTGTTAGTTACACCATTTATAAGTCGAGAATGGGTGGGCTGATTTTTATGATCATTGATTTTTGTAAATTCGTCTCCGTCCCGAATATCAGAATAACTATTAAAACATGGGAAACATTTTAGATGTTCTCGTTCATTTGCTCTGATCTGAGGCGGTACGAAGTTAGCTGGGACAGTTAGTAATTACTATTTCCTAAAAAAATAAGTAACTATCTCGTGTTGTTCAATACTCATTCGTTCATAACACGACCTTTATCTGGAATAAATTGTAATTTTTGGGTGAACACAATGCTAATCAGTCATAATTTTTAAGTTATAACAAAACTACTAGATGTTCATATGTTTTGTTGACACTATCATTGCTAGTAATTATATTTATCATTTACTTAGCTAGGAAAACTACTGTAGTACTCTCTTTCTATATCTTTAATTTATTATAGTAGGGAAATAAGAACTTCAAGAGTGTACATACATTAATAAATGGTCAGGTGCTAACTAACTGATCTCGATTACGTTGGCATACCCGTCTTTGGCTATCGCGAGCCGGAATACTGGTGCAGCGTTTGCGATAGCATTCCCCAGTTCCCTAGATAGTCTCACACGACTGTTACCGGCAATCTGGCCCATTATTGTGAGTTGCAATTGTTCTGTTGTCCGTATTATCCAATCGTTCGTATTATCTATAGCAGGACTTCCCAACCGGTGGGGCGTGCCCCCCGGGGGGCGTAGACAGATCTTAGGGGGGCATGAAGTGTATGATTTGATGATAGCTCTGTCAAAAACAGAACCTGATATCGACCAACTGGTTCAAAAAATGCAGGCCCAAACATCCCATTAATAAATAATAAATCGCGTGAAATAAATATCGCAAAAATAATTTGTGTTTTTATTGAAGCAATGAAGAAAAATATAGGGGGGCATGCAATTTTTTTTTACAATCCGGGGGGCACCATGCAAAAAGGTTGGGAAATCCTGATCTATAGTTTACCGATGATTCTACCAACGAAAAGATTTTACTTAACCAATGAAACAGTTGAAGCGTATATAAGTACTTAATGTCTTATATTGAAGCCACACCTAATGGACCCAACTTCAATTATAAATAGTCTGACGTCATCAGCATGTCAAAGCAAACCGACATGCCACAGGTGATGATAGCAGAGCGCCGCATTAATGTATGTATGTACATACCAATTAAAAAGAATTGGAGTGAGACACCGACCTCGCCTGACCTATTTCGACTCCCGATCTCGCCCAGGTCAATACGGATTTAAACCGTCACCGAAGTTTCAGCTGTAGCATTCTAAAAATAAGGTTGGTATTCTGTTGTTTGGTGTCAAATCCTGAAATAGAATCGCGAGACATTTAGCTGTGGCCCTTATTGATTGTTCTATGCAGGTCGTAGGTATAATAGAATTAATGGTGTTCCCGTCAGTGGACCGTTTCGGTCGAGAACTTTCTATTACAGCTAGAATTGCTTGTACTATCCAGTACAATATTGGAGACATCATAAATCTGTATACAAGTTAATTGCTGACTTTTATGGGTTACAAATTTAGGACATAACTAGCGTATAGCGTCATTATAAGTGATGAAAAAGGAATTGGGTCGAACTATTTTCTGCAATAAAAGGAAAATGTGATCTCCGAACAAGTAAAGTTCACTGAGAAAAACTAACTGCTAAGACTATTATAATTGAATAGGGGGTTATCGGGGCATTGTAGTCACGATTGAAAGATATAATATCGCCAGACGAATACCCCAACTATACGGTCCCATACTAAGAAACGCTTGTATTATGGGTACCGTACAAAGGACTGGGGGCGAACCCGATATATAATACTTATATTAATATTAAACACTAGCTGTCCCGGCGAACTTCGTACCGCCTCAGAATCAAATGTATGAGAAAGAGAATAATCATTATTATTATTTTATTAGTGATTTTTTCCCATATTTCAATAGTTATTCTGCTATTCGGCCGGAGATAAATTAAAAAAAAATAACAAACGTCATAAAAATCAGCTCACACGTCCTTGAGTTATAAATGTTGTAAGTAATACGATTCTGTTTTATATATATAGCCGTATTATAATTAAAAATTACCACTGGCAATATAACATTATAGACAAATTAATACGAAACTTTTGCATGGTTTTAATATCCCCCCCTAAAATGGGAGAGGGGCGGGTCATCATTGGTGAACTTTTTCACTGCTTGAATTCTTTTACCCTCTAGCCCCGGCTTTCACGTAAGATAATGCAAAATAATTATTAGCTGAAGCCCACTATCATGTAATCTTCCAAACTTTGAGACCTGAAGGTACGCGAATTTCTTTGGCCTGTAGGTGCTCATGCGCACTGTGCATGAACGTACACAGTGATGGTTTAATTATAACGGGCAGTCAATAAATAAATAAATATCGCCATACGAACACACCAACTATACGGTCCCACTTTAAGCAACGCTTGTGTTATGGGTACCGTACAATGGACTGAGGACGAACTCAGTATATAATACTTATATACATATTAAACATCCATGACTCGGGTACAAACATTCGTGCTTGTACCCGACAACAACCGACAACACCCGGGACCCTCGGCGCAGAAAGCAGAGTCACTACCACTGCGCTAATCAGGCCGTCTCAATATGATACGAATTTTTTTTTCAAATATTCGACTCTTTTAATATCACCAATTTACTCATAATATGTACGAATCTGAAATAATAATTAATCAATAATTATACATAATAAGTGCGTTTCCGTTGGCATTGTATACTCATGACCTAGGTATAAAAATAGTTGCATGCAATTTTAGAGAAACTCTAGTTACAATTTTCAGCATGAAAGGTATCGTTTTAGGTATCATTTGTGTAGTGTTTGTGGCAGTTGTTGATGGTAATGATTATGGGAATAACACCCTTGATCCGGCGAGCAGACAGTTATTGGATTTCAAATTGGAACAGCCTGTAGGTAGCATTCCATATATAATATTTCCCTTAAAAAGCAAACATAGGCCTGCCTTTATATTATACAATTGAGAATGAAATTTATTTATTTTAAAATATACGATACATAATATGTAATCCTCTATTTTCTGTTCTTCAATTATTAATTTTATTCTTCCGCTTACAGTCTACCCTGATACCCGATATATTTACCATAAAGGAAAGTGATTTTTATTATATCTTCAAACGTTACAGGTTCCAACAAGATTATGGACCAAAAGTTCGGGCGAACCCACGGAGATAAGAGACACAATCTCGATCAATTCAGATGTATTCAATAATCAGCTACTTCTCGATTCGTCGACCATTTTGAACAGGGAACGGATACCGGAGCGCATTGTCCACGCCAAAGGCACCGGAGCGTTCGGGTACTTCGAAGTCACCAACGACGTCTCCAAGTATACTTACGCCGATGTATTCAACGGAATCGGAAAGAAAACTCCTATCGCCACAAGATTCTCGCTATCCATACAGAACAATGGTGGAAACGATCTCGCTAGAGATTTCAGGGGCATGGCTGTTAAGTTTTATACCAAAGAGGGAAATTTAGATTTAACATGTTTAAGCACACCTGTGTATCTGTACAGGGATCCGCTTCATTTCCCTTCTGTATTACACAGTTTGAAAAGGAATCCTGCGACTAACTTATTCGATTTTACGTCGCGTTGGGATGGAATCACAATGAATCCGATATTCGCGCATTCTTTTCTTTGGGTCATGAGCGACATGGGTGTCCCTAATGGGTATAGAAAGATGGATGCTTTTCCTATTCATACGTTTGAGTTAGCAAATAAACATGGGGAAAGTCACTATGTAAGATTCAGCTTTAGAACTGAACAAGGTGTTGAGAATTTAATAAATGAGCAAATAAGGCTTTTACAAGATATAGATTATCATACTAGGGACTTGTATAATGCCATCGAACGAAAGGATTATCCCTCGTGGAGATTAGAAATGGACGTTATGACTGCGCATGATGTACAGAATGTTAATTATAATCCTTTTGATGTCACCAGACTTTGGACAAATGGAACTTACTTCACCGTTCCGATCGGGCGATTAGTATTAAACAAAAATGTCGAAAACATGTTCCAAGCTGTGGAACAAAGTGCATACAATCCATCAAATTTAGTGCCGGGAATTCCTGGACCCGCGGACTATTTATTCAAAGGCAGGAAAGTTTTTTACCGGGATACGCAGAATTATCGTTTGGGTGGCAACCATAATAATATTCAAGTTAACATGCCGTTGTATGCAAAGACGATCAACCGAGATGGAGTTGCGCCAGTGAGGGACAATGAAAAGGATGCACCGAACTATTATCCTAACTCCTTCGATGGAGTTGTTCCATACGTAGATGAAAGAATTCCGAAGAAAAAACTACTAGTACTCGAGAGCAGTGCTGTTGATTTGGAGTCTATTTCCATACTCTACAATCAAATAGTTGTTACCGATGATCACAAACAGAGATTTGTGAATAATATCGTTTTATCACTCGTAACAGTTGTGCCGAAAGTACAAGAACGAGTTATAAATTTGTTGCTGCTCGCAGACAAAGGATTAGGAACACGAGTTAGAGAAGGTTTGGAAGCAGCTCTTGTTTTACAAAGGGCTCAACAAATGGCCCAAACTACGAGCAGTTTACCGGTAACGGTGCACAGTACAGAGGCGGTCCCAACTAAGGAGATACCTATAGCTGTACCAAATTAATTAATGTATTTTTCAGTTTAAAAAAAACGGCCAATAGACCGATTATACTAACAAAGAACAAGTCAAATGAAATATTAATTTAACATACATACAAATAAATGTTATAAGCATGGAGTATACATTTCTAAATTCTGGTTAGTCTATGAATTATAATCTTAAGTAAATAAGAGCTGTTGGATCAAATAAACTTTATCTAGTCTAACTAGTTAGTCTTTATCTAACTTTTTACGATGATTGATGATTTAATGCTTAAGTTTTTTGAAATAATAAAGAAATAGACATTCTTTTTGATAAAGGTGGAATCGAGAATTGTTTGCCTATACGTATGTCTCAGCGCATAACGAGAAAATTGCAAGACGGATTTTCATTAACTTAGGCTTGGTGATGACTTATAGCCCGGGAAAATATTTACCACCAATGTATAGACGTTATACGAGTATAACTTTATCAAACGTTATATAGTACTTGTTAGTTGTAGACTTAAGAAAAAAAATGTAATGACAATTTGTAAGTGCCCCCGTAGGCCTATACGAAATAAATGATTTGACTTTGACTGCGCACAAGAGTTTTGCTTTACACAGTACTATATGACGTTTGATGAAGTTATATAACGTCTATAAAATCGGGTGTTAGTCTACTAATTATCCCGTAAAATGGATTGAAATTTAGCGGGATAGCAAAAAAAACCTGTAACCACAAAATCCACAGGGGGGATTTTACCTGATGCTTGGCATGGTAATTACAAGACCATCATCTAGTAAGAAAGTGTTTTAACAAATGGAAAGGTCCCCGGGAGACTCAAAACACTAAATTCTACGAGTCCATAGTCGTGGGCACTATTGTATATAACATATGAGCTGATTTAGTTAGAGTTCTTGTAGGACTCATATCTTAAACTGACATGCATAACGACGATGGACATGTTATGACTACAATAAATAAAAAAAAACTTTTTTTATATAAATATATACTTACCTCTTTTTAAAAACAAATGATCTTTCTGGCACAAAATCCTCTACAGAATTACCGAACTAGTTTGGAAAAAATACCTTTGTTTGAAACTGATTGATGTTACGGCGCTTGCGCGACAACGTCAAGTACCTACCTAATGTAAGGGTACTAAGGTGTAGACCTACTTAGGTAAATTTTAGGGTGGTTATATGATTATTGCCGACAGTTTGGTCATCTGGTTTGATGGTCTTGGCTTACTGCACTCGGTGGTTCCGAGTTCGATTCCCATCTAGACGAACTTTGGCTTGATCTGGGTGATACTGTGACACCAACACCTGTGGTTATATTGACGGTGTGATCACGTAATTGGACACCCTATTCCTTTGTAGAACCGGTACGGTATAGATAGACTCATGCTTATTCAATATTAATATAAAAATGTCGCCAGACCAACACACCAACTCTACGGTCCCAGCTAAGCAACCCTTGTATTATGGACACCGTACAATAGACTAAGGGCTAGTATATACTACTTATATAGATATTGAAAATCCATTACTCAGGTACAAATATTCGTGCTCATCACACACAGTTTGTCCGTGATTTGAACTCGGGTCCCTCAGCGTAGAAGGCAGGGTTACTTCCCAGTCGATTAGCTAATCAGGTCGTCAAACTTTTACCCGTCTGCGCAAGAAGGAGGCTAATGTTTTTACTTTCGAAATTCTAGGTGGCACTTAGGTACATTAAAGGAGGTACGATCTTCACTATATACTTACCTATATACAATACGCAAATATATTACTAACCGACTTCAAAAAGGAGGAGGTTCTGAATTCGGTTGTATTTTTTTCTTATATTATACTAGCTGTCCTGGCAGACTTTGTACCGCCTCAGTATCAAACGGATGACAAAATGAATAAAATTTACAATATATAATATACATGTTTTAGTGATAGTTTCCCATGTTTTAATAGTTATTCTGCAATACGGGGCGGGGAAAAATTAAAAAAAACAAATATAATAATCCCCGTTCTTAAATGTAACTAAATTGTAAAAATGTAAATAAATGTAACTAACACGTCTTGATTTTGTGCAGTGTTTCGAGGTATTTTCTTATCATCATCATCATATCATTTGTAGTTTAAAATAAATGACTTGGTAACATGCATGCTGACATCGTATTACTTAGATGCTCGATTAAATAACTACAAGCCACTGCAAATTAAGTAATTAATATTTATAATAGCTGCATTTCCGTCGGCATCGGTCATTCAATTAAGATGTAGGTATAAAACGATGTATGTTTGCAATGTGAGACAAACATTAGTTTTTTTTTCAACATGAGCGGTATCGCTTTGGGTATAATTTGTGTAGTGTTTGTGGTAGATGTTAATAGTCACAAATATGAGAATAGCACTCTGGACCCAGCAAGCAGGCAGCTCTTGGATTTCAAATTGGAACACCCTGTTGGTGGCACTTTGACTATATTTACTATTAAAATAGGCCTGGATCAGTGTTGGAAACAATAGTTAATATGTTTTACTTAGCGTCACGTTAGCGAAAGCGTGTTCTGCCTCGCTCACATAACAGAGTTCATGAATAAGAGCGACGGTAACAGCAAATTGCTCGGTGACAATACGGTTTTTTTGAGATGTTAAGTTTTTGATGTTGCTGGTTAGTTTTTTATGTTAATGTTGATGTGAGAAATGATTTTTTTATCCTGCTAATGGATACAGGATCGACGGTACGGTTAGATTAGGAATTTACTAGGCTTACAGTGGACCAAAATTAAGTAATGTGCACGAAATGTTAAGCTTGCCTCAATTTCAATGGGCATGGTTTCCAGTCTACGCGCATTTGGTTGATAACTGACATATACCATCAACTGGAGTAATATCCCATTTATAAAATTATCTTTAAAACATTTCAGATATCGATAGGATTATGGACCAAAAGTTCGGGTGAGCCAACGGAGATAAGGGACACAATTTCGATCAATTCGGACGTACTCAATAATCAGTTACTTCTCGATTCATCGTTAAATTTTAACGGTGAACGGATACCGGAGCGGGTAGTGCACGCCAAAGGCACCGGAGCATTCGGATACTTCGAAGTCACCAACGACGTCTCCAAGTATACCTACGCCGATGTATTCAACGGAATCGGAAAGAGAACTCCTATCGCTGCGAGATTCTCGCCATTCGTAGAAAATACCGGAGGAAACGATCTCGCTAGAGAATTTAAGGGCATGGCTGTTAAGTTTTATACGAACGAAGGAAATTTAGATTTAATATGCTTAAGCACACCTGTTTTTCTGTCGAGAGATCCACTAGAGTTCCCTTCTCTGGTGCACAGTTTCAAAAGAAATCCAGCCACCAACTTATTCGATTTCACTTCGCGTTGGGACGCGGTTACAATGAACCCACTATTCGCCCATGCCTTTCTATGGTTGATGAGTGACATCGGTGTTCCTAATGGGTATAGAAAAATGGATGCTTTCCCAATTCACACGTTTGAGTTAGCGAATAAACATGGTGAACGTCACTACGTAAGATTCAACTTTAGAACTGCACAAGGTGTGGACCATTTAACAAATGAGGAAATTGTGCACATACGAGACCCCGATTACTACAATAGAGATTTTTATAATGCTATTGAACGAAAGGATTATCCATCATGGAGGTTAGAAATGGACGTTATGAACGTGCATGACGTACAGAATGTTGATTATAATCCTTTTGACGTGACTAGTCTTTGGAAAAATGGAACTTATTATACCGTTCAGATTGGGCGGTTGGTATTAAATAAAAATGTTGATAATATGTTCCAGGCTGTGGAGCAAAGTGCATTTAATCCGTCAAATTTGGTCCCAGGAATACCTGGACCCTCCGACTCTGTATTTAAAGGAAGGAGATTATTTTACCGGGACTCGCAAAATTATCGTTTGGGTAGGAACCACAACAAGATCAAAGTTAATAGGCCTTTGTACGCAAAGACGATCAATCGAGATGGAGTAGCACCAGTCAGGGACAATGAAAAGGATGCACCGAACTACTATCCTAACTCCTTCAATGGAGTCGTTCCATACGTAGATGAGAGAGTTCCGATGGAAAAGCTGATAGTACTAGATAATAACGTTGTTGACTTGCAACCTGTTTCTATACTCTATAATCAAATCGTTGCTACCGAAGATCACAAACAGAGATTTGTGAATAATATTGTTTTATCTCTTATACCGGTTGTGCCGAGAGTACGAGAAAGAGTTGTAGACTTGCTGCTGCTTATAGATAAAGAACTAGGAACACGAGTTAGACCAGTTTTGGCAGCTGCTCTTGCCTTAAAAAGTGCTCGCACAGATTACCAGTAAAATTGCAGAATTCAAAGGCTATCCCAACTAAAGAGATTTTTGTAGCTGTACCGACTTAAGGACAAGACAAATAAGATTTCACTTTACTAACGTGTTCCATTGTATTATATGGTAATGACCTCCATTGTTTTATAGAACTTAAATAATGTAATTGTTAAAACGGTGTCACCAATACTGAAACGTCAATCAGTCTCTATATTAAATTCTTTTTCTTACTTATTGGTAACGTTGGATTTTAATAGTCCATGATACTATTGCAAATCATTCTTCACCTAGATAATAAAGCTGTAAATGAACTTAGTCTGTTAAAATATGTTATTTGTGTACAAAAGGGAAAATAGTATTAGTGATAATGATTAATGCCTTGCCTTGGGTTAATACGCTTTAACCAGTTACTCAAGCCAGCATACCCCATCCTTCATTGTTCTCACATACGATATCAATGTGTACGATACATACGATATCAATGTGTACGATACATACGATATCAATGTGTACGATACATACGATATCAATGTGTACGATACATACGATATCAATGTGTACGACACAAATTAATTATATTATGCTCCTTGTTATTATCGAAACTCGGACCAAACCACTCGATGAGTTGTTACAGAACTTAGTGCGTTGCAATTGCTTTATCCTGCGGTTACATATAATCTGACATTTGGAATGCCAGCAATTAATTATAACTTAATCCAACTTAGTGTAACTCCACTCTTCATTGAACTAAGTATGTTGAGTTTTCCACAATAAATTATAAGGAATATAACAAGCTTTGAATATCTCAGCCTATGTTTAGGTCTAGATGCGCATTATATAAAACTATGGTTACAATTTAAAGTCAAGATTAAGCTTAAGACGCAGGTTTTCTTTTGAATGCTCTTGACATGGATATTAATTCTGATACAATCACGAGGATCATCGAAATCAACACTTCAATCATCATTACAGATAATAGGTGTGTTTCCGTGGTTAATTAATTACCTATATAAACAATTTTACCTTCGAGTACTGAGAAATACGATTTCAATTTTCAACATGAAAGGTATCATTTCGTGTTTCATATATTGTGGTGTATTCGTGGGACGTTTAAACTGTATCATATATGATAATGTCACTTTGGAACCTGCTAGTAGACAACTCTTGGATTTCAAACTGGAACATCCTGTACGTAACGATTTTGGTTTATCTGAATGTTTTTAATATATATTATGTAAGAAGTACAGCACAATTTATAGCATAATATTTTGTGGTCCACTTGAGATAGATTTGACTGGATTATTATTTGTTTAAAATTTTCTATGTTTTGCCCGTCAGTTGTATCATGTTGAAATAACCACCCAGCCGAGTAATTTTGCTTGCATGAATAGACAGACAATTGGACGAACATACAAGAATTCCAGTAACAGTTCTGGGTAACATTTTTACTTTTGTAATAGTATAAAGGACAGATATAAATAGAGATAAATAAAATCAATGATGCAAAATTTATAGATAAATTGTTAAATTTTTACAGTCACTTTTTACTTGTATGAAAACATTTGTCAAGCGACACAACACTATGCCTACTTTATTGGAAAATAAACTAATTTATTTATTGCAGGTACCGATAGGACTATGGACGAAAAGTTCGGGCGAACCGACTGAAGTGAGGGATACAATATCAATCAATTCAGATGTGTTTAATAATCAATTAGTCCTTGATTCACTTACACTTTTGAATAGAGAGAGAATCCCTGAGAGAATAGTCCATGCTAAAGGTACCGGCGCCTATGGCTACTTCGAGATCACCAACGACGTATCTAAATACACTTACGCGGACGTTTTCAATGGTATTGGAAAGCAAACACCGTTAGTCGCCAGGTTTTCATCATCAGTAGAAAATATGGGTGGTAATGATCTTGCCAGAGAAGTCAAAGGTTTGGCAGTTAAAATGTATACTAAAGAAGGGAATTTAGATTTGACTGCCCTTCATATACCTGTTTATTTCTACAGAGATCCGTTACAATTTACGTCTTTGGTGCACGCTTTTAAAAGGAATCCTGCTACCAACCTCATTGACTTGACATCGCGTTGGGATTCCGTTATAATGAACCCGATATATGCTCATACTTTTTTCTGGACACTGGCCGATTTCGGTATTCCGAATGGTTACAGGAGGGCGGACTATTTTCCCATACACACCTATGAATTGGCCAATAAGAACGCAGAAAGGCATTACGTGAGGTTCAACTTCAGAACTGAGCAAGGCATTCAAACCTTAACCAACGCTCAAGCTCAAGCAATTTCTGGACGCGATCCAGACTACTACATCAGAGATTTATATAATGCTGTCGAACTTAATGAATATCCCTCGTGGAGGTTAGAAATGGACGTCATGACTTTGAATGACTTACAGAAAGTCGATTATAATCCATTTGATGTTACCAGGTTGTGGAAGAATGGAACTTACGTTACAGTTCAAATTGGGCGCATGGTATTAAATAGGAATGTGGAAAATGTCTTCCAAGCTATTGAACAAGGCGCGTTCAATCCATCTCACTTAGTACCTGGTATTCCTGGGCCAGTAGACTTTTTGTTCAAGGGTAGAAGAGCATTCTATCGAGACACTCAGAATTACCGTTTAGGGGGCAATCATAATAGAATTACTGTTAACATGCCATTGTACGCAAAGACAATCAATCGTGATGGCAAACCACCATTAAGAGACAATGAAAGGGATGCGCCGAACTATTATCCGAATTCATTTAATGGCGTCACTCCATACGTAGATGAGAGAGTGCCTAGAGAAAAGTTATTAGTATTACAAAGTAATGGAATAGATATGCAGCCCCTTTCAGAATTCTACAATATAGTCTTAGGAGATGATGCGCACAGGCAAAGGTTTGTGAGCACCGTGGTTCTGTCTCTGGTGCCTGTTGTACCCAACGTGCAAGAGAGAGTTATAAAGTTTTTGTATCTTGTAGACCGGGATCTGGGTAGACGAGTTGAGGTAGGATTAGAAGTCGCGTTAGCGCAAGCAAGGGCTGAGCAAACCGCTCAAACAATAACAACAACAACGAATAAACCCATGTTTGTAGCTAAGCAAAAGTAGACTGACGGAATTGGAATACATTCTGAATCGTAGCTTGTACTACTTTAGTATTTTATTCAATTTAGGTATCTCATTAACATTTATTTTTTATTTACTTACCTATGTTGTACTGTAACTAATTAAATCTAGTCTTAAAAATTCCTATTATGTCCTAATTATCAAGATTTTAGCGATGTGTATATTTGTCGTTTCCTTGAGGTGCACTATGAATTATGTTAATGTAGAGTACGGCTGGTCAGAGTAGAGTAGTAACCAGCAAGAGTGTTTTCGTGAATCCATATTTATTTTCTTCATCCAAAACATCAACATTATACGTTCAGAAACGTTTCTTTGCAGGTTTTTTTAAATATATTAAATTGGATAAAATAAACTTTGAAATATGATGCACCCACTGAAATTAAATGTATGATCTGAGTAAGTATATGGTTCCTATTCTATTAGATCCCATTAATAATTTAGCATCTCAATATGGAGCGACGGAACAAGTAAAAGTTAATTATTTCAAATCGTGGGTTTAAATTAGACAGGGTGATAATAATATTTTAAATTATGGTTTAATAATTAAACTGATTGTTCAACCGGTTGGTGAGAAATTGATATTGCTGTCACTACCAAGGTTATTTGTTCGACTTGCATTTCAATGCGCAAATAATGTAAGACAGACGAGGAGATTAGACAAAGAAGGATTTATTATGAAAAACACATAAAGTACTAATTATTGCGAACCATGTCATTGTGCAATATGGACATGTTCCAGTGGAGAGATACCAATATCATGACAGTTATTAATAACTAGCTGTTGCCCGCGACTTCGTCCGCGTGGTATTTAACAAAGACAACCGTTGACAACAGCCTGCTCGCCCATTCTGAGCCCGCGGGACGCATTGCAGGTTGTTGCTATCAAACTTAATCAGGCGCTACGCTGCAACATTGATTTTTTTTTTCGTGAGATCCTATTTTTTTTTCTATAATAAAAGTAGCTTAAGTTACTCCTTGTTACATCAGCTATCTGCCAGTGAAAGTCCGTCAAAATCAGTCCAGCCATTTCAGAGATTACCCGGAACAAACAGACAGACAGACAGACAGACAGACAGACGGACAGACAGACAGACAGACAAAATTTAAAAAAAATGTTGTTTCGGTATAGGTACCGTGGGTACCGTGTATACATCCAAATGCATTTAGTAAAAAGCGGTTATTTTAATATTACAAACAGACACTCCAATTTTATTTATATGTATAGATTAGACACATACAATTTAAACACAAAAAAACACGAAAATAATATTATAACTTATATTAGTTTAATGTTTATGCCATCTCTATGCATTGCGCAAGACGTTGGCGTCTCTTTGCTGCATTTCGTAGTTCTGTTCGAGCCTCTCGTAACGCAATCTCGACACGCCTTCCCAAATCCACATCAATAAGAGTAAGTATACCCAAAGCTTGTTTTTCTAAATCCAATGGAACCGTTACCAAACTTGCAGCGATATTAGTTACAATCCTCTGCCTGTGAGCGTCGCTTTCAATAATATCATTGTAAAACTCAGCCATTGGCTGTAAATCGACAGCAGCGCGTTGTAATAATACCAATCGGTCCGTTGGGCGACCTGTATCTACGTAAGGCATAGGTCCGTTGAAAGAATTCGGATAATAGTTCGGCACGTCTCCCATATTGTCCAAGACAGGAGCAGCACCATCCCGAGTATATGTCTTATCGTACAATGGCATATTCACTCTTATATTGTTATGATTAACGCCTAAACGATAATTCTGGGTGTCCGGATAGAAAATCTTTCTAGCTTTAAATAGGATATCTGGTGATCCTAAAATTCCAGGAACTAGAGCGGCTGGATTAAATGCAGCTTGCTCTACGTCTTTGAAGTGGTTATCGACATGCTGATTTATAACGAGTCGACCAATTGTTGCTGTGCGGTAAGTGCCTCTTCTCCACAATCTTGTTATATCGAACGGGTCGTAATCGATAGTTTTCAAATCTTCTTTTGTCAAAATGTCTATCTCAAGTCTCCAAGATGGGTAATTCTTTTCAGCTATAGCGTTGTACAAATCTCTGACGTAATAGTCACGATCGTCTACACCTATCGCAGCCGCTTCCGCTGACGTTAAATTGAACAAACCTATCTCCGTTCTGAAGTTAAATCTGACGAAAAATCTTTCACCTTCTTTGTTGTACAACTCATATGTATGAATTGGGAAAATATTCATTTTTCGATATCCATCTGGAAGTGCGAGATCAGACATTAAGTACAAAGCCGTGTGGAGTGTGTCAGGCAACAATGTTAGTATGTCCCATCTCATTGTCGCATCAAATAGCCGCGTCTGAGGATTTCTACCAAAACCGTGAACGAATGCACGAAATTGAGTCGGATCCTTGAATAGGAAGATGGGGAAATTTAAACAGAGCAAGTCTAGGTTTCCTTCTTTGGTGTAAAATTTTAAGGCTAACGCTTTGGTCTCTCTGGACAGATCGGTGCCGCCGAGATTTTGTAGAGCTATAGAAAATCGTCCAACCACTGGTGTTTTCTTTCCGATTCCATTGAATACGTCAGCTTTAGTGTACATGGATACATCGTTTGTCACTTCAAAATAGCCATAAGCTCCGACGCCTTTAGCGTGTACTACGCGCTCCGGTATTCTCTCCCTGTTGACGTGTGAGTTCCTCTCAAAGTGCCATTGGCTGCCGAATAGCTCTGAGTTGAGTGTGACTGTGTCTCTGATGTCTATCGGCTCCCCAGCGGTGTTAGTCAGTAGACCTACTGGTACCTAAAACGAAGACATCACATTAATTTTTAAATAGATTTTTTGGCGGGTATTTTATTGGCATTTATGGAACTAAAGGCAGTTGTGCCGGTTTGTGCAATCATATTCCGTTTATGGCCTTGAATCTCAATATTAATAGAAGAGGAACCTGCTACCATCATACTAGGTCTACTGCCCCTCAATGTGAGTCCTATACTTGTTTATGGTATTGAGTATTTCAATAAATATTATAATAAATCTATAGGTTGTTCACATACCCGATGTTCACGTCTAAAATCGGCCAATTGTTTGGAGGCCGCATCTCCTGTCTGGTTTTCATATCGATACGCTTCACTGTATTCAGCCACGATACAGATGCAGAGGCAGGCTGCGATTCGCTTCATCGTCTCGGCATCAAACCATGTATCTAACAAGTTACACCACCTTCATATATTAAGTAATACGCGTGTTGTTAATTAACGTAATTTCAGGACGCTACGAACAATATTGTTACGTGCGGGGGTAATTAAATGCCGATTACGTGAAAATGAATTTAATCGCTCTCCACACACAAGGCAATATAGTACACACCAGAACGCTAACTAGTTCAACACTCGAATAACAATAGTCCAACTTGGACTATTGTTATTCTACTTGGACTGTCCAAGTCACTTTGAAACAGTTGTCCACAGTCTTTCCTAGAGTCGCCGGTATAATCTTCTTAGTTCGCTTCCGTAAGATGTGTTCACTATTGCTTCCGAATAAAAACTGTGTCGTGGCTGGTATTACTTATCAAAAAAAAAACATTTATTAGAAAATAAAACAAAATTGACAACTACACGGTTCAACTTCCCGCCAAAAACTCCAGGTTTGGGTTAACAAATTATTTCTTGGCATTTTTTCTTTTCTTATATTTTGACAGCTATGTTTTTCTTCTTATGTGTAATCTATTGTTCCACTAACGAAAAACATGTAATACCTGCGTATTACTAATGAGGACTTAACAATCATCATTATAAGGAATCGATATAGGAAACATCGATTAAGTATGGATTATACAGGATAAGCCACACCTATGTATTGAATTGTTGTTACAGATATTTTGCAATTTCGATGCTATTCGCTTGCAATTATTTTCATGATGAAATAAAACTAACACACCAATAGAGTGGTACCGTGAAGCAACGCTTGTATTACGGGTACCATAAACTCAGAGCGATCCCAATTTATATTATTTCTGAATTTTGGTACCCGTACAAGAATCGAACCCATCACCACGTGATCTGACCTGACAAGGCGATCGCCTTTACTTTTACTTTGGGATTTATTTTTATTACAATTTATATCCATAAGCTGACTGAAGGTATTTTTTTCAGCTAGGATCAACTGTGGCCAAACGAAATACTATTTTCTGAAATATTTACTGTAAGCCCGGCTTTTCTGAATATTCTTTTGATATTGAAATGAATAAAGGGTTCGAGAAAAGGATCAAGAAAAATGTTAGCCACTTCGGCATGCTCGCGAGGTGAATGCACGAATTGAGTGCTACAAACTTTTAATAAATAGAAATGCCTCATGACTATAATAACTACAAAAAACAACAACATATATATAACAATTGGTTTCTATATTTTTTACCTGAGTAAGTAAAGTACATTTTGGAACGTCCTCCCTTTTCTGTTTGAAGCTATGAAGGTGTATTATTAAATAAATACAAAACGCATTTTTTTTCCTCAACTTAAGGGTTCAATGAGCATTCAACTTTTGTTATTTACTTACCATAAAGGTTGAGTGTGAGTACCAGATGGTACAATTACTTCCATAAAGGTCAATAAAACATAATCGATTCTTCATTACCGTTTCAGTTATAGGTTTTCATACCTAAATAACTGCCTGTCGGCTAAGCAAAAAGCACCCTTTTAGGTACCGCAGCCATTTTTGTAAATGGTTATTTATTACCTGTGCTAGTTTAGTGTCTGCCATTTCAGATACTTATTTAAATATTTTAAAATAAGAATAGTTTTTTTTTTAAATTATTCAGGTAGAAATGGCATATTTTATTATGGCCAGGTAGTAGCGAAGCTATTCTTTTTTCAAATATAGCCTTTTTTAAAACGTATCTACAATTTAATTAAAAATAAAATAAATCCTCACAACAAATATTCCGAGAATTGACCACAGACTTCGTTAACTAACTCTCCGTTCTTAACTGAGTTTAATGAATGCAACTAAGTCGAAGAAGCGGAGAGCCGTTCAAGTTGCACTGGCATTAACATAATCAAGGTGGAGATTGCGTCGTAAAAACTAAGCTAAGTTTAAGCTTTAGTAAGTTAGTTGAGAACGGGTTTGAATCACGGTTATCGGGAGTTTCTAGATTGGTATGGATGCGCCGACGCATCGTGGGCACATTGATACCGACCTAACCAATCAAATCAGGCAAGGTCATTGCGTTAAACCTCGGAATAAGTTATACCAAGTGTCAATAAACTGATGATAGGAACGATGTCCTTGTGTGCTTAACAGATTTGACAGGTGTCGATGACGTCACAACGAACAAGGGCCCCTATACCATGTATTTTGGACTATAGGCACCCTAAATATTCGAATTTAGTGATGGCTCACCAGCTAACAGAGGAATAATTCGTGCATGCACTAACAATATCACGCGAGTCGTTGGTCAAAGGAATTATTTTAAAAAAATGAATGAAGTAGTTATTTTTAACGACGTATTTATTTTTAAGCTGTGCGCATATAAAAAATATAAATAGTGGAGCACAGATAATAAAAATATGAAGTATTATATATAAATATTTTCCAACAGCAACTGTAGTTTCCCGAAGTAAGCGATGCTTGTATGCATTCGTATAATCGACTGGGGGCAGACTCAGTAATCAGCGTCTGATTACTGAGTCTGCCCCCTTGTCTTTAACTAATTGAAGGCCCTGGGCACATTACGGTAATGTGGCCCGTATGACTATGACAGCGGACTATTTATTTAACTACAGACGCAGCCGAGATCCATGGTACTCCCTAGTTCCTCCTCTATTTGTAGAAACAAGGGCCCCATGGATCACGGAACCCTGGGCACTTTCCCAATGTGGAAAATGGAAGAGGGGCCTGCCATTAACACCTAGACAAGGGAACATTATGAAAAGAAAAGATACGAAATTTAGCCAGACGCTAATGAAACCGTAGCCCAGTGCAGTGAGAGAGAAAAATGTTCCTAGTCTTATCTCAAATCAGTTGATTGACTGCCGTCATGAGTTCATGACGATTTTCCCTACCTATATGTGACTCGGACTCGCCCTCACATTGAGGGGAGGCCCGCCTAACAGTGCGACATTAAAAAAGGGTAATTTTATATGCGACTCGTCTGAGTTCTCAATTTCATGTGTCTGACAGGCAATTCCGATCATCTACGGTTAGTCCGTTCGTACTTCTATACGACCGTGTCGCATCCCATTGGATTATGTAAATGCGAGTCTATAAGCGGAGGGTTGTTCCGTGCTCGTTGTTTCGGAAAACCACCCTCCCTCCACATCCCCTTTACCCCCCGCCCCTGAAAAGTCCACCCGGCGACCTACGGCCAGCGTTATAGAATCTAAGGCTAGTACTGATGATTCAGTTGGAGGGGGATAGAAACTGTTTCGATTTGAAACTTAGCGGTATAGAAACTGTTTCAATATTAAACTGAGCGGTATAAAAAGTGTTTCAAATTTAAACTGGGCGGTATAAAAAGTGTTTCAAATTTAAACTGGGCGGTATAAAAAGTGTTTCAAATTTAAACTGGGCGGTATAAAAAGTGTTTCAAATTTAAACTGGGCGGTATAAAAAGTGTTTCAAATTTAAACTGGGCGGTATAAAAAGTGATTCAAATTTAAACTGGGCGGTATAAAAAGTGTTTCAAATTTAAACTGGGCGGTATAAAAAGTGTTTCAAATTTAAACTGGGCGGTATAAAAAGTGTTTCAAATTTAAACTGGGCGGTATAAAAAGTGTTTCAAATTTAAACTGGGCGGTATAAAAAGTGTTTCAAATTTAAACTGGGCGGTATAAAAAGTGTTTCAAATTTAAACTGGGCGGTATAAAAAGTGTTTCAAATTTAAACTGGGCGGTATAAAAAGTGTTTCAAATTTAAACTGGGCGGTATAAAAAGTTTCAATTTTAAACTGAGCTGTATACGAGTAAGTGACATCTTAGAGGAGTTCTGGTCTGTTGGTTTCTCTAATTATCGATCAACTTGTTTGGTTTATAATTGGAGAAGTTGACAGGCCGAGGGTCAGTGGTACCCACCACTGACCCTCGGCTTGTCAACTTTTCCATTTGTTCCCCCATTTGTTCAAACAAATAATTAATTAATTTGATCGATTTGCAACCTGATTTATTATTGTAATATGTTTAGATACAGCTGAAAACATGGCGACATCTTTTTAAATACGATTTTAATGTTCATTGATGCATTTCAAAGAGCAGTGAGAACTCAGCTTATAATGCCCATTTATGGATATAATGTGTTTATACTTAGTATGCAACAGTCTGCCAACTTGCTATTGGTGTTTGTATGTAGATCTGTGGAATGGGGCAGAAACAGCTGATGCGGAAACGACGAGTTTCCATGTTTCAGACGTTGGCGGTAATTAAGGGCGTTCATTTATTGGAACAAGAGTGAATGATCGAAAGTTATTCACCGCCAGCATCATCACGCCAGTATTTTCCAAAGGGGTAGGCAAAGTTTTGCCGATTTTATTTTGGTCACAAACGGCTCGCCCCGTATTATACATAGTTATGCATTAAAAATAAAATATTATACCATTTCAAAGTAATAACACACATAATATATATTAATTTCTTATATTTACGCAAATACTACACATTGAAACAAAACTAATTTACTTATTTTATTTTTATTTATTTTAAATACTGTGAGCACTTTCTGCGTAGATCGGACCGCAAGCAACAACTAAATATGAGGGTACCCCAGTCCAAACTATGACACTAGGACGTCATCCACCTCAGTCCTCCCGTGACCATGGTAGCTGTAAAGCAGCCGAACCGTCGGGAACGTAAAAACATAATATAAACGCGATAAAATCCTTAAAATTAGTTTCATTTCAATGTGTAGTATTCGCGTGAATATAAGAAATCAATATAAAACTTTTTTGTTAAATACCACGCGGACGAAGTCGCGGGTAACAGCTAGTATATATATAAAAGTTATTCTAGCTAGCCTCCCCACTTTCTATTCATAAGTATGTAATAAAGTGGGGCTTATTATACTGATGAGCTCGATCAAGTTTAGTGTCCATCATAACTTAAGTTATGTTCTTTTAAAAGGGAGTTGCTTGGATCGATACCAACCTTGATATACATACTTACATATTTCATGAGATGTAGGTACATTTGAAAATACAACATGATCCAGAAAGGGTATACAACCATTTGAACCTGTGATTCTTTAGCGCATTTGTAAATCTTTATGATAAGTTATAATTTCGTAAAAAAAATGCTCCCAAAAAATAATAATTGTCATCTTGTTGGCAACATTTTTTTTTTATTGATATTTTTAAACCCTCCACCCTTTATGAATCATACTGTATAATTATATTCATTCAACTCGCATCTGTTTTCAGAGTAAACGAATAATTACGTTACAAATTTCATATTTACAAAAGAAAAATATTTCGCAAATTGTGTTTTCAGGTTCCCACAACAGAGTGGCCAACATATACCTTATTTTTGAGACAATCCCGATACTATTATAATAATTCGTTACTTATTCCTTATAAAAAGTGTTAGTTTATTTTTTTTATTTAGGCATATGGAGGTAAACTTTATAATGGGGATTGCATAAATAAATATACTTTTTATTTGTATTGTAAAAGATTTTTATGTAAACCAGACCATTATACACTGCCACAACATACAACTTTGGAATTAATATTTTTTAGTCTTTTAATCTATACTATACTAATATTATAAATGTGAAAGTTTGGATGGATGTATGGATGGATGGATAGATGGATGGATGTTTGTTACTCTTTCACGCCCGAACGACTGAACGGATCTGGATGAAATTTGGCACAGAGATAGATTATAGTCTGGAATACTTTTTATCCCGGTAAAATGTATGGTTCCCGTGGGATAGATGTTTTAATTTTTCATACTTTTTATCGCGGGTAACACCGCCGGGCGCAGCTAGTATAATATACGATGTATTGTAAGTATTAGTATGTAAATTAGCGTGTATTTTATATTAATCAGTGCCAAGGAGTACCATTTCTGACGCTCTGAACGCCAACTACTCGTATTACCCATCTTTTATTTTATCCTTCTCCTTTTCCCTTATAGGTTGTCTGGAAGAGATCACATTTAGTGATAAGACCGCCATTTGTACTATCCATCTGTTGTCTTTGATTATCGTTATGTTTATTTCTTTGGTATACAATAAAGAGTTGAATAAATAATAAATAAATAATTATCTACTACAATTCCAGGAATTACCGTATTTCTGGCCACCGTACCTATAAAACCCACGGCATAGTACGCTCGTAGCTACCCTCGGCAGGTATGCGACCTTTGAATCATAATAAAATTATAATATCCCGCTTTTTGTAGCCGGAGTCGACCCCTGGAATTATTCAAACTGCTGCCTTTAGTACCTACTTAAGTGAGGGGGGACACACTAGTTTAAGTCCGCTCGTAATGAAGTCTCGGCTTTATAAGAAACATTTTTTATAATAATATGTACATATATCTTCATATATACATACCAACAGTACGGTCCCAAACTAATCAACGGGTACTATATTATGGGTACAGTGGACTGTGGGTGATAGTAAAACGATTATTTATTATGCTGCGGGCACATCTGTGACAGTGCTCTAATTAGTGTCTTAATAATATCACTAACCAGATGTGGCCAACACCTTAGCACATTTAATTTACTGACGTCATTAATAGTGACGTTAGATATTAAGCTATAAAAGCAGTACGTCATTAATGTTGCCAAGCGTTTAACGTTGTATTCAAGGTTTGTGTGTACTGGGATTTGAATCTGAGATTTCGGCACAAAAAGCAACGGTCCCTACCGGTATAGATCGCGTCAAATAAAATAAGTAAACATGGCGGCTCCGCGCGTGTCGTATTTACACATGCATGCGCAGATCTGCCATGTTTGCTAATTTATTTGATACCACTTATAACCTATGGGACTCTAAGTCGATTTGTCACAATTATGAGGCTTCCAACTACCCGTGTGAATGTCAATGTTATGAGCAGGGCCCTGACAAGTCGTTCAATAAGCTTAAGTTATTCAAGGGGATACCTATTCATCGGGATTCCTTAAAATGTTACCCATCGAACGACAGGCCTAATAACGTAACTTTCCCTTATGAAGGGGTTTCCCAATAGATTCCTGGATTTTGTTTCGAAATTTAAAAAAACACTTTGTCCATGAAAGACATAATGGTAAACGCTTTCGGATGGGATTCATGGGGTTTTACGTTTAACTTACCCAAATCGTAATCTGACCCAGTCGATAACATTCTTATGCACGGTAGATGTAGCATAAACAATATTCTTTCAAACACTTTAGTGAGTACCTTATCTTCTGAAAGTTTTCTCATAAATTGTAATGATTATTATTTTCGTGAAAAATTGCGCTTTCCAAACAATTGTGATTCTTGAGGGGCGTGCTATATTAGAAGTTATGTAATAGAACATTGTAAGGGTTTCTATTAATATTAAATGTCTCTCATTCAAAACTTACTTATTTGTCTGTTACAGAAATCTTACAAAAGAAAACAATAAAATATGGAAATAATCACACAAAATAATTATAAAAATATGTAATTAATTTTCTCATACATTTCAATATGGGGCTAGTTATAATTAAAATATAGTTTTTATGGGTAAGTCTAGGTATCTATTTTATTCATAAATAATACTTTAATTATTTAAACTTATAGGTACAAATAATGGGTGAGATATCAGCGTGGGCAAAACCTCTTATGGGTTTAATTCCAATGAGTGGTATTGCGTCTGGTAGTTAACAAACACGTGGGGCGTGATATGGGTTAATTCGAATTGGTATAATGGGTTGAGCGATGGGCGTAGGCACGAGGCAACGTAATATTAATCCAATGACTTGCTAAAAGGGTTCTATTAGGATTTCGGATGGATGTAAATTGTACTTGATTAAACTGTTTCCGTCTTATTCCAAAACAGGGACTAAATATAGTACTGGAATTAATACTAGTTTAGCGGAAAAGGGATGATCTTCCAGCCAAGCGGGGGGTACCTATGCCTGGCAGGGCGGCCTCTATGCCACAACGGTTTTTCTCGGGGTTTTGTATATATGTTACGTGCATCAAAACCTCTTATAGCGCGTTTCAGTATTTGATGGAGAATCGTCATTTATTCTGAAATGTCGTCTGCAGCGCCATCTATGTAGCTTTTGGCGAGGTTTTAGAGGTCGCTACACTTTGTTTCACTTATCTCTACTTGGTTTAAAACATGGACTAAATAAAACCTCATTATAAAATGAAGTTTGTCACTAAACCATGGATAATCTATGGTACTAAAGTTAAGTCGCCCAGACGCCTAGTTTATCTAAGGACTTAAGAAAACCATAGTCTATGAAACGAAATCGGGTGAAATAGAATAGCCAACCAGTCGTAATATTGTACTTAAGAAGGCGGCCTGTGCAATAAAATGTATGCTATTATAAAACTGTATCTGGACAGTGTCTAGACATTGAAGATAATAAAAAGTAGGAATAATTTTGAATGTATAATCTTGTTTGAAATATATGGTTTGCAATTCGCGCAACTTTGCAAGGCTGCCTCGGACACACACCTATTATTTAAGTATGTTTCATATGCAAAAAATCTAAACACTTTAGCTAAGAACCAAAATATTTGTATAAATTTGTGTCTGTCAACAAAGTTTTTGCTAAAATGTTATATTATTTTGCCATTTTTGAAAACCATCAGAGCTTTGTTCCTGAGTTTTTTTTTCCCCTGATGGCCTTTTTTCCATTGAATCCTGAGTTTTTGTCGTAAGGGAAAAATGTTGAATATCGTTTGCGTACTTGTCATTTTGTTGGCAGACCGGTCAGCGCCTCTAGCGGATGGTATCTATAACTTTCATATCTCCGTACAAAGTGGACAAATAAGTATAATACTACATAACTTATACGAATAAACGCGCAATCGACGTAACGATTCCATAAGCAATAGGCATTATCGTATTGGAAACCTATTAGCAAGTATAAGCGGGTAGATATACATCTGATTTGCTTGCAGGGTAGGTCGGGAGGGGGTCGGGGGGAGGTGCAGTATCGATCGTGGTCGTTCACCCCGGGGAGATACGGTAAACTTAACTTGGGATATCTACTCGGCTTAGTATATAGGTAGTATTTTGGGGGGTGTTTTTCGCATACGAGACGATTCGTTATCCTTTCAAATGAGTTTGATGTTCTTTTGTTAAAACTTTATATACTTCTGTACTTATTGAGGAACCTTATATAACATCTGGAGAGTAGGTACCTACTTAAGTTGTGTTATTTTAAAAAAGCATTCGATTGTAGTTACCCTCCTTGTGTTAACTCCTCTAGTAGACATTGAAAATATCCACAGAAAGACTACAGTGGTTCTATTGTTATTTTTTTTTGTCGATTTAATCAAGATGACGGCATCGCATCGACTAACTTTGTGTTATTATTTTAATCGACTTAAAAGAGGAGGAGGTTCTTAATTCAATTGTTTTTTATGTTTGGTACTTCAGGCCTCCGTCATTTATAAATCGTATTGTAATATTTTTTTTTTTATTTGAAAGTAAATACTTACTTCCAGATTGGTTCCATTTTTATCAAAATCTAGTTTTGATAATGGGATCAACGAGGAATTAAGAGGACTGCTCAAATATTATAGGCATACGTTTTGGTATTTTCATCAACAAGTCAAGTATCACCGAATTAACATTCGATACATATTTGATTTAGTTAGACAAGGTAGATATTTAGATTTGATTATTTTTTGCTTTTTAGTTTTTTTGAGACGGTTTTTATTGTTTTACAAAACTTGTTTCTTCGACTGTACAAGGAAAAATATTCGGTGAATTACTAGTTGTCAAGTGCTACTACGAAGTAATATTAAGGCTGTTTTACTACAGACGTGAGTAGTTGTTCCTACTACCTACGGGCTACGACCTCACAAGCGGGCGTGGGTAACATTGAGGGTTACGTTACAGCAGTCGACCCGATTCTGTTCTCAGAAATGGGGCAATCCTTTGTGCTACAGAGATGCGACCTAAATTACTCTACCGGGTCGCACGATCGAAAATATACAGTAGTTTGAGGCAAAATTGTATAGTAATTTGATCCTTATTTTTCAGGATTTAGACGCACGACGCACAACGGGTAAATTTTTGTCAAGACGTGCCATTTTGTAGCTCGTTTACAGGCCCTTTTAAAGTTTCATTTTGTAATATATCATCGTAAAACACGCGACTGAACCTAGATATATAGCAAATATATAGTAGTAGAACCTAGATAGATATATGAATATTGAAGCCATCCATGTTGAAAAAATATTATACTTTGTGGGTAGCCAAGCGAATACACAATCCACCAGTCTGTGATGCAGTCTAGAAGTCCAGATTATCTTGACCTCCCCTGCCCTGCTGGTGTGTGATATGACAGAGTAAATGGGGGGAAAAGATGTGGTATCGATGTTTCAAGTTATGTTTGTCGCATATCGCTTTCATTTTGTTCAAAGTGTCGTCGAATATACCTTTTTATCCAACAGCGTTTTTTAGTTCAAGTGTAAATGGTAATGGAAATAAAAATGGTAGGTTTTCAATGTTGATGTAGTTTAGTAAATATAAATAAATATCACAGTCAGGATTCAATAACTGAACAAATAATAAAAAGAGTTTCCCGTACCGGGAATCGAACCCGAGCCTCCTGGGTGAAAGCCAGGTATCCTAGCCACTAGACCATACGGGATATTGAGATGCAATGCTAAATTATTGTATTTTATAAAAGTCTATAGTTTCATAAAATTCTTACCTATAGGTACCCTTAGTTTTAGTTAGCTATAGCTATTTTTGATTGTTTTCGGTTTTCTGTCTGCACAACATTATATATGTCCATTTCTTTCTTTATGTTATTGATTGCACATATTTGTTTGGCAATAAACAATTCAGTAGCGCTATCTCGTGGATTATATACGTACCAAATTATTAAAAGGTTCAGGCTCCGTGTCATGCCATACCACCTTATTAAAACTTAACTAAATGGTTCGGGTAAAAACTACTAGATGTCGCTATAAACATGGGAGCATTAGTTATTAAAGAAATGGATAGATGGCGCTTGTTATTTTTTTTAATAGAGTACCTACTCGCTAAGTTCTTGGGTAAGTAAATAAACGGTTCAACAGATGGAGGTTTAGGATTGTTTGTGATTTTTACTTAAACTAAAGTTTTGAGCACTAGTTATTCTGGTGCATACACATTTTGTATTGAAAGACCTTTGTTTTTTGTTAACTTTCTATAAGGTGTGTGATTCTGATTTGCTTAGAATATGATTACGTAGTTGTGTTTGTTTTTTTTTCCTCTAATGGCTTTTTTCTATGTAGTCAATTACATGTAAACGTTAATAATGTACACAGAGTAAATATGAATATCTCTTTATTTTTAACAATAAACTCTAGACAAGAGGTATGTTATCACTTAATTATTACTTAGGTAACTATTTGCTATTGCTGCTACAAACATCAGGAATTTTGAATCTATGAAGTAACTACGAATATTCTCTACTAGTTAGGACTTGGTAGGATGTATCTTAGGTACTCTAATTTACAATAAATATGAAGCGTTTTGAGACAGCGTTAAGATTACAAGTGAAATGATAATTGTATGTGTGATAATACTGTAGGAATACTGACACCAAAATGGAATGACGATTGCATAAGATTATAGTGACTAGAAATGACTAGAATATTGTAAAGTACAATGTCAGACTTATGGGAAAGTATAAAATCAGTCGTGCGATCTATGATCAAGTTTAAAATGCAAACACAATGAAAATTAAAATATGACTGGGTACTTACATTAGATGTAAGTAAATAAATACATTATGGTATTTTAAATATACATAGAAAATTAAAATGTAAGTCTTTATACCTAACGGAATAACATTCGCCCGATTAAAACATTACCAGAAAAAAAATATTAAAAAGATTACGGATTGCCGCAAAGCTTCTACCAAGTAGACGTATGTTTAAATTGGCTCTTCTTATACATTTATCAATACACTTTTAAAGTTTTAGAATAGTTTCAAGAATGCTTACGGATTGTACAGTTCGCCGAATGGCATAATAATTTGTTAAGCATTAATTTTAATTCGAATAAAGTTTGATTACTCTATGTGGATGACTTGCTTATGTAGCCAGCCAGATGACGGTGACGGGTTATTATTGACTTAGGTTATGATTACTGCAATGAGATGGATATTAAGTTTTTAAGGTTATATAGATTTCGCCACCTCAGTGCAGTAGTCCTTGTTATAGGCTAAGAATTTAGTGGGCATCTCGTCGCCTCCTGCCAGGGCCACCGGCGTAGTTGGCAGCAGCGATTCCCATGAGGTGCTTGGCTTGGAGAGCGCTGGAGTATCCGCGACTGAGACCAAGATCGACGGCACGTTTGTCACTGCAACCGAAGAAGTTGTATTTTAAGCTTTATGAATGACAAAGCTAAACAGTAATTTAAAGCAGCATATATAGCGTTGTTTAGCGCTACAGAGCAAAGCCGCAGTTGTATTCTGAAACGACAATTTCATATCTCACGCGTGAATCCGCGTTGAAATGTAAAATTTGTATTGCAATTTTATAATTCATCTATGAATTTACGTGTGGGATAGGACGTAGTCGTTTTAGAACAGCGCTATTGCTTGGTTTTTAGTTGGCTGTGAGAAAGCGGCCCTGGCACGTTATTATGACACCATCAATATAATAATATAAAACATGTTTTGCATTTTTAATTCTGAACACTGTACAATTTTGCGAAATTGGTTTTATAGTTGAAGAATATTGTCTCAATTATAATAAAGATATTAATATAGCACGATTTTCTTCTAAAACACCTTTCTTGATTGCGTTTAGTTAAAATATACCCAAAGGGAACAATACAGTCTTAACGATATGAAGGAGAACACATATTACTAGTTATTTACATATTCATACTACGGGTAACAGTCACATATTTAGGAATGGGAGCGTATGTAGAGAATGAACCAAGGTATTCTGTACAACTATCTCGCAGAATGAGAATATTTTGAATTCTAACCTCATTGTGTACACGTTGGGCCAGCTAATGCGAATAACTGCGTTCAATAGCGTTAAATAGCTAATACAATCATGTTCTATGCTTACAACTAAATAAATTGCACGTTTGATTTGAGTTTTCATTACCTATATCTTATAAATTGTAAACGAAAATAACTTTTCCAAAAACAATCCCTACCCCCAAAAGCATTTCTGTAATATATCGCGATAGGATTGACCGTGATTCGTAACATTCTTAGACTCCTGAGAATAAAGTCGTATTAACCTTCGTACAAATCGAAAATATTGTCGATATTATTTGCTTTTGTCTGATGGGCATTACGTCGAATAAAATCTTGCTACGTAGGTTTGTATTATTCATACATTATTATGTTCCTTTGGGATAGAGGAAAGGGGTTCTTGATTGACCAAATAAACTGTATTCATTCTTTGGTATGTCAATCAATTACTTCAATCTTTATGAGCAGAATTGTTATTTGAACCATTGAACCACTTGTGTCAACACCTACCAACAGTAAAATTGAGTGACCTTTGATAATACTAAATCAATGCTATTAATGTTTAAAATCATGCATTCTGGAAGCAAAGGGGCTTTGAAGCTAAAAAATATAGTTGAGGCTGTAACAAGTCGCAAGCGTGTACCGTTAAGTAATTTGCATAATCTAAGCTAAAATAATAGACTTTCTACATAAAAAAACAGGTTCATTCGTAATTAACTTTGATTAACATTCTTTAAAGATGAAAATATATTTAAATTAGGGTAAGCAAATACTCTACAAAGAAGTCTAAGTACGACGTTCAGACGTACCTAGTAATGTCATCATTATAGCTGAAAATAGACAAAATGTAATTATTTAAGCAGAATTTAATAATCAACGATGCGAATAAATCACATTTATTGTAATATTATTATCAATAAGGTACTGATTAAGCAAGAAATCAACCTGATATATTAATTAAAGTTGTATGCATAATAGTAAAATTTTAAGAGACTGTAGTAGCTCTGAACAAAGCCAATGTTACATCCATTTTTAAATCAAAGATAAAATATACTTAATTTAATTTTAATAAAAGAGCGTAAAAAAATCTAGTACTACAAACGAATTTTAGTGCTACTCTTAGACGTACCTAGCAATGGCATCTTTATAGCTGAAAAAAATAGTAGAATTATGTATTACTGATGCACAAATTAATATTTCATAACAATTAAATAGAAAATTATCCGAATATAATAAAATATAACACTTAATATGGAAGTTTTATTGTGATGTAGTATTTCTGAATATAATTTGATGATCAAAAGTTTGAAATAAAAGTTTTTTAGACTAGCAAAGTTAAAAATATACAAAGAAAATCTGTGATGTGGAAATTCCATCAAGCATATTCGAACCAATCAAAGTTATGTGGTGAAGACAAACAGAATTTTAATGAGTTGCTTTCTCGTTTTATTAAGATTTTCCCGGAATAATAACAACCTGGTGTTTGCATCTTAAGTTTCATTGTTCTTGAAAATTCCGAACATGTTTTTTTGGATAACGGCACTGAAGCTGTTGCTGAACTTACTTTTCCATTTTGCGTTCCATTTCGATGAGATTTCCGAGGCGGTTCAACAAGCCCGTCATATCTTCGACTTCGTATGGGCCGTCATCGCGGAAGTAGTTGCTGGGACTGCAAATAATCATGTACGTTGAATTAATTGCATCAAACCTTCATTACACAGATCTTAAAGGGGAAGAAAGCCGAAGGAATCCGTGGAAAGAAGGACCAAATTTGATGAATCAGATAAAAAGTGTAAGTGATACGTCGTATAAGGAGTTGAATGAAGCTGCTCTCAATAAAGACAGGTAGAAGAACTTCATCGACAACACTGACAAGGGTCTTACGCGTGTAATTAGAAGATGAGAGAGATTTTTTTTAAACCATAAATAAAAATAAACTCATAAAGTATGTCTTAGTTTTGAAGGAAATCGAGTAATATACCACTACCTCGGATAAGCGGAAGCTGACATGACGTGGACGAGGGCGATGAGCGCGCAGCTCGCAAGCAGGCAGCTTGGTCGGATCATCCTGAAACAAGCAATAATCATACTTATAATATAATGAGAACTACAACAAGGCCTATTTTTGCCTAATTGGCAGGGGATGTAGCTTTTCATAGAATTTCTTGATATATAACAGCAATATAGTTATGGTCGCAATCCTTTGAATTTCAGTCGGTGTTCGCTATTTAATTTCGCCCACTTTTATATGAATAAGTGCTTATGGACAACTGGTAACGACTGTAGCCAGTAAAACATCCACGCTACCAACGATTAATGGGTGCGAACGTGGCGAGGGAGGTGTGCCAATCGAGATAAATGACACTTCATTATTTTCGCTTACTGCGCAACCGCCCGCTGTGAATATCATGTAACTAACGCCACAAAACTGACTAAAAGCCCACATTTTTTTAATAATTAAAGCATTTCGTTTATTTATTCCGTTTTTTATTTTAAAGTTTTTATATCCCTTCTGTTTGGTTCTTATTGCAGTACAGTAAACAGGTTAGGGTCGGTCCTACGTGTAAATATAAGTTGGAAAGTACCCACCTACATTTGTAAAATACTTGCTAGTAATAATACAACTTATACTAGAATTTGAGATGATAAACGATCACTCTAACATTATTTCCATCGCATCATACAATGCTTTCGCACCAAACGATCACGAAACGAACTGTTTTCATGCAAAAGCGCTATTGTAACAATAGTCAGGTTTCCATTCAAGATGAAATGCTTCCATAGAATAAAATGTGTTCAGAATGCTGTTATTAAGTGCACCTTATATTCTACTCCCAACCTTTTTTAACCTACTACGCTTCAAGTAGGTATTCAGTAAAACGTTATTGCTTTGCACATTATTAAAACTACTAATGCAGTTTTCAACGTTATTTTTAACTTATAAACTACTTTTAAAGTTGACTCATATTTTATAATTCAGTTTACAGTTACATAAATCTACATTTCTACAGAATCGCAGTCTTGGCTTGAGAAGTACAAGCTTCAAGTACGATAACACCATTGAGACTCAAGCAAATCCCGGATAAAATTATTCCGATACACGCATACATTGACGGCTTAAAGTTTTACAACTATATTCTGAACGGGATCAGTGGCCAAGCTCCCATGTGTGCTCAGATACTTTTATTGTTAAAATTATCTTTAATAAAATATAGACCTTAAGTATCCTCGCCGCAACTGGCTTCTTAGCCATTTGAATATATCTACACTTAGATTTTATTTTGCATAATATCTTTCATATTATGCAAAATGTTTATCTTCATGGAAACACTGTCTTTTAATTCAATAAATAAATATCGGCAGACGAACACCAACTATATGGTCGACACTAAACAATGTTTGTATTATGGGTATCGTACAATGACCTGGGGGCGAACCCGGTATAAATTACTTATATAGATATTGATCATGCATGGCCTGGGTACAAACACTCGTGCTCATCACACAAAGTTTGTCCCTACCAGGATGCGAAGCTGGGACCCTCGGCACAGAAAGCAGGGTTGCCACCAACTACGCTAATCAGGCTGTCAATTCTCAATTTTTAATTAATTCTACATCTTGTTACTTATTTACCTACAAGCTATTGGGAAACTTGGCCTTAGTTTTATATTTCACGATAATTTCTTCAAAAAGTAATGATTGGTCTTTGAAACTTTACACTATTATTTCATAGCCCTTTACACTTTAATAAACTCATAGTAGATTTAATTAAATTGATTGTGTCAAAGTTACACTGTTTCGCACTTAGTTTTATCGCAAAAGTTATTTATTGTGATTTATTATGAAACACTAGATGCGCCCGGCGGTGTTACCCGCGATAAAAAGTATGTAAAATTAAAACATCTATCCCACGGGAACCATACATTTTACCGGGATAAAAAGTAGCCTATGTGTTATTCCAGACTATAATCTATCTCTGTGCCAAATTTCATCCAGATCCGTTCAGCCGTTCGGGCGTGAAAGAGTAACAAACATCCATCCATCCATCCATCCAAACTTTCACATTTATAATATTAGTATAGATTGTGTTTTTTATAGGTAAGTAGGTATTTATGATTGCATTCCAAAATGCATATAATTAATAATCGACTCAAAATGCCACAGCATTTTTCAAAACACAAGTGTATTGAAATGTAAATCACGGAAAACTTTTATAACAAAATTGCAGGTTTGTTAATGTTTGAATACCTTTCTGTTTATATTGGTTGAAGAAATCGCAACGAACCAAAGAAAATTAATAAGTAGAAATTAAATTGCCGAATACAAACAGTTATAAAACAAGAGATTAATGAACAAAAATCCACTCAGGCGTCGTAGCTCGGTCCAAGTTGGGACCCAAAATGCGCGAACCCTAAACGAAGCTTGAACTTATATTATGATCGCGTTATAATCTCGTAACGCCTAACATTATCGTGTAAACTCGATAGAGCGTTATGTTGACACAGCCCACTCGTTCTTTTAATTAGACGACGCTTCTATTGGTATTCGACACAGTACCCTAACTATGAGTACATCTCTAACGAAATCGGTGACTGAAAAATAGAAAACTTTACTTTGATACAAGCACGAAACATTGTTTAATTTCAAACAACCAAATTCGTCTGAAAATTGTGTGACTATATGTTTTCTTTTTTTTCAAGATACAGTTATATCTATGCCAACACCAGCTGTTGAATAGGATGTGAGTATGGTTTATGGACAGAATTTCATATTTTCTATATAAATAGAACTTATGTATTTCTAGTTGTTAGTTGCATTATTTATTTCTAAATAAGATTTAACTAAAGAAGATTTAAAATATGGAGTAGGTAATTCGTTTGTTTTTATCTTACCATTACTTTACAAGGGCCAAAAGATATAACGTTATGACGTCATGTGCCTACCTACTTGTGCAAGTTTATAACCGGTGCATATAGTAACGATAATAACGTGCCATCGGGGCTCACTGGCTGCATGTAGATAGTTCTGCTATGGTTTTTCAATTGCTACCTTGCTCACGTAATCGTAAAATTGTTTTTCGAGTGTTCACACCCAATTTCCGGAGTGCCGAACAGTGTGAAAATAATTTTTGCCCTAAACATTATTTCGTTGAATTAAAATACTGATTTGGAACTGTAGGTGCTATTCTGTAACGGCAATCTCATATCACTCGCGTGAAACCACGGGTAGCATGTACTTTTTTTTTAATTTTACAATTCACTTTCGGAATCACGGGTGAGATATCAGATCATCATTACAGCATAGCAATACTGTTCTAAACATCCTTGGCCAAAAGCTCTGCCTACTATAAAATGTACATTTTCAAAATTCATAGTATATAGTGATCTCAATAATGTAACAACCTATTATAATACCTTATTGTGTGCCTAGCAGGAGCTCTTAACGTAATCGTATCGTTATCGATAAAGCGCTGTCACTGTCATAACAATGCGTAAAAAGATTTTGCTTAGGCATTCTAGATTGTGGCGTTTGTGTAGTTAGGTAGTAACTGAGTAAGGTAAGGTTCACATTTTCATTTCATAGGCAATTATATTATAATATGCGACAATATTGAAGCCGAGTAAGTGCGTACCAGGCTTTGTGAATTCACAAACATACTTAACTAAGAAAGGCCTTTGCCTTTCTCAGTATGTTTGCGTGCTTCTTCGTTATCTAGAAGTATTCAAGTTAATCCGCTTCGTAGATTATACCGTTGAAAAAGCATCTTGGATCGTATATTTATATATAATACCTACAGTAACTATCTCCAAGCAAATCTCCTGTGCGTATTAGGTACTATACGTTTGATAAAGTTATATAATGTCTATAAATTCGGGGGCTCAAGTTTTTTAGTTAGATATAGATATAGATGGCTAAAAATGAAGTTTTATAGCATCAAAGATATAGGTATAAAACTAACTTGGAAGACTCTGGGTCAAGCACAATCTTTTTTTAATATAATTGTCAGCAATAAATAAAATAAAGTAGATCCTAGTTTTTCCTTTTAATTTGCATATGTTCATTGTTCACCCCTTGGCATTCGTTCAATAAACTTTTAATGGTGAATGATTTCATCCAGAAATAAATATAAATCAACGGAACATAAGCGCATCCTGCTTGCACTGCTGGTAAAAGCAATGCTTATATTAAAATGTACCAGTATTCTCTTCTATTATGGACTAAAATGACATTTTCTACGAGAGGAGTTGGCATAATTTTCTTTCCAAAGCTGAATACACTTTGAAGGAATAATATTTATAACTTCTGATGTTGTCTGTAGGTTGTTAAATTTTGTTAAAGTTAGACTTGTAACGTAACTATATCGTAATGTTCTAGAATAGATGTCACCTCTCGTTAAGCCGTGTCGCGGGCGCTTCCGCCGCCTTGTGCCTCGCTGGCGTCGTGGTTCCGTTCGTGCCTTTGTGAAACCCAGTTGGACTATGTACTATGGGCACAGTACACTAGCGTTTTAGTTTTCAGGGTCACAACTCTACATAGGATTATTCAATCAGTTATTACTTTCTGTTCATTAAGCGATGGCTGCAGATATTCATTGAATCTTAGAACTTTTCTCTCGTCTATGGAGACTTCAAGCTTTCCCTATCAGAATATCCCGCGGTATCAGGCACCCACGTAAACTATCGGGGCCCCAATATGTTATAATTTGATACGTGAGGAGTATGTACGGCCTACTATTATTTACTATTATAGTATGTACTCGCATTCTATAGTATTGTTTGTGTTTCGCGTTATTGTCCTTTAGAATGTCACACGCATTAGTTTATACCTTTGTGTCTAAGCCCTCAAGTGTGTGTTCCAACTAGTTAGCGATGCATTTGTGTACCGAGTCTGTAACGAGGGAACTTTCCAACCCGCTGTTTGTTGAGCTACTTTGAATAGATGTTTAGCAATACGCACTATACTCGCAGCAAGCATAGATAATACTTGGTCATTCATATCATCGATATCTACTTAAAGAAGTGTGTAAAGGCGATGTATATCAGATGATTTTTAAGACATCTGGAATTGTTGTCTTCATGCCTAGTAAGAGAAAAAGAAGATTTATTATTCATGTGGACCATAAGTACTTATGAATCGTCAAAATTGTCACCAAATGCCAAGCTACAACTAAACCACCCGTTCGGAAAACCGTTCTTATGGAGAAGGACAGGCGAGAAACTCCATGATTGCTCTTTTTAAAAAGGTCTTATACATTTTTGAGGAGTACATTGATATAGGTATGCGAGCACAATGTATTAACGGCTAGGCAGGCTTGAGTAGCTGGTTATAAAAGTACATTTATAACCAGCTACTTAGTTTATAATTACAAGTTAGTGGCTATATGGTTCCCACATTCACTAATTACTTTTAGTGGGGGATGTCTTTCAGCCCAAGGATGAATGTATAGATGCTAAATATAAGCACAAAAGTCCGCTTTAGTTCTCCCTTTTGTAGAATACATTCACTATAGCTCAGAAAATAATTCTATACAAAAACATAATTATTTTGCAGAGTTGCTGCTCATAAAGGAACCCCGCATGTTGCTTTCCACGTTTATAAAACAAAGAGACGAATAATTATTTGATAACACTCTGAAAGTGGATACAATTTCGATATGATATTTTTGCCACTGGGGAGAATTTAAAATAGACTAGTGTTAGGCTTTTGCTTGATGATATTATGATGATGATACGAAATATTAGCTCAACTCATAATTCAAAGAAATATTAAAGGCAGTAGAAGGCTGAAGCAGGATATCGTGGCTAAAGAACTTTCAGTCTCCAAAGTGAAAACAGCCCTAATGATGGTATGAGACGGCGGCACGATTATAGATGATGATGATAAAATAGTATAATATCGCCAGACGAACACACCAACCATAAGGTCCCACACTAAGAACGTTTGTATTATGGGTACCGTACTATGGACTCGGGGCGAACCCAATATATAATACATATATAGCTAAGGTGTACGTTTTGATTTTGTACTAGTATAAAGATGTATATCTAACGACAAAGATTGTAATCTATCGTCAAGAAGATGAAGTGATTAAGCTCTCGAGTGGCAGTAAACTAGATTGTACAGGAAATATCCCGCTTAAACGGATAGATGAGAAAACTCTTATTGTATCACATTCACGTAATTTTATTTCGAATCTCGGGATTTTTGTCTGTCAAAACACTTTTTCTCAAAGACGTATAGAGGAATGAAGTTAATATTACAAAATCTACAGCATGTGAAAAATATTTTCCTGATTCTGCCTTCACATAATGATTACAAATACGCTAGCGCAGGTTCAATAATGAGAGGAATAAGAATTTTCCTGAGAGTAGAGTCCTCCCGTGACGATGGTTACTGGGCGCCAAGTCTGCTAACACAATCGATTCATAATCAAACAGCAACCGCATAGTAACTGTCACTTTTGGCAGATATTGTATGGGATATCTGTCAAAAGTGACAGTTACTATGCGGTTGCTGTTCGATTATGAATCGATTGTGTTAGCAGACTTGGGGCCCAGTAAAGCAGCCGAAACATCGGGAACGTAAAAACATAAAATAAACGCGATAAAATCTGTAATATAAGTTTGATTATAGTGAGTATACGTCTTCTGAATCATCCTGTTACATTCTTGGTGTCCATTACATATGGTATAAATAAGTAACCGCGATGTTCATAGAATTAACCTGGCTCTCTATGATCAATGCCGCCACCGCCCCGTCAGAAAGTCAAAGAAATACGTATGATAACAAATATGAAGTCAATCTTGCCTCATCACATTTACCGTCGTAATTTGTTAATTAATTTGAGTCTGTCATTTATTAATTAGTACTTTTATGTCTATAAAAATAACATTATGATATGAATGTATTTTTGAATCCTTTGATGGTAATTTGTCATAATAATATACAAGTCTAACGTAGTGTACCAGGTTAGACTTCTATAAAAATACTATAAAATCAACACGTAATTACAACAATATATCTTTCAAACTTTAATTAGTTTTCACGGGTTTAACTTTAAATCGTGACTTATACCCAAGTTAGCTAAAACTTAATATTCGTTTTCCAATTACCGCGAAACGGAACCGAATTAGCAAGTTACAAGATACAAAAGTAAAGGTGCAAATTGGAACTTTTTCAGCTCGCTCTTTGCGTCGTGTGTCAGAGATTTCATTCGCGATGGACTATCCGCGGAAGAAAGTGCCGAACTCATGTCGGACACTTTGACTTACTGTGCCGATGTGGCCATTGGTCGAGGGTCTACCACTAGTCTCAGAAGGTGCGACTGGTGGGGCAATAAATTAATTGAGCTTCGTAAGTGCTTTCGCAGAGCGCGTAGAAAGCTCAACAAGCTTAAAAAGTCTCGTATCTCAGGAGATCCTTTTGAACAAGCTCTATGTGCGCTTAGAGTTGCCAGGTCCCAGTACAGAGCTGCGGTTGAAAGATCCAAAGGCGCTTTATTAAACAAAATAGTGGACAAATTAGATAGGGAGGGTCCGTGGTCTCCACTATACCACGAGTTCAAAGCTAATAGATCAATAGATCTCGCATATATACGGAACATCAAAATAAATAATATACATACAACCGGTATCGAGGAGACTACGGATGTCCTACTAAACACACTTATCCCCGACGATAGCACGGAAAACGACAGCGAGTACCACCGCCAGATAAGAGCATGGGCTGCAGAGCCGCCTCTCGCACCTGTGTCCGATCTTCCGTCCCGTGACGAATTCGAGAACGTCGTGCGAGCACTGCCTCTAAATAAAGCCTCCGGCGAGGACAAAATATCTAACAAAATGATCAAAGAAGCTTGCAAATCAGCCGGTGATTCAATGTTAATTGTTTTTAATCGTTGCATAGCCGACGGTATTTTTCCCCGAATATGGCGTCGCGGTTTTATACGAATCATTCCGAAAAGTGGAGACAAGCCCCCCGACGACCCTAAATCATATCGGCCAATAACGCTATTACCATCGCTAGGTAAACTATTAGAGCGCCTAATCGTCCCGCGCTTGTTACCCGGCGGACCAAAATTCAATCAAAAACAATTCGGTTTTACTCGTGGTAAATCGACTGTTGACGCGGCTATCTCGGTTAGAAAAATCGTAAACTTATCAACGTTTGAGTACGTATTAGGGATCTTTTTGGATATTTCGGGTGCGTTCGACAACGCATGGTGGCCGATGTTACTTCTTAAGCTAAAGATACGCGGTTGTTTTAAGAACATCTATTCCCTTGTTTATACATATTTTGCACACGGATCTACAACACTTAGACTTGGTCACCATGCTGTGTCGAAGACACTGACATTAGGCTGTCCTCAAGGGTCAGTTTTAAGTCCATACTTGTGGAATTTAGGCTTTGACGACTTCCTCGAGCTACCTCTCCCGAGTGGATGTTCATTAACTGGATATGCGGATGACAGTCTCCTGCTGATACAATCAAACACTAGGGCTGGACTTGAGAACCTGGCGGAGACATGTCTGCGCTTGATCTCTGAGTGGGGTGAACGGAATCGGCTTACGTTTGCCCCTCAAAAAACCTACCAACTCCTGTTAAAAGGTAATCTGAAAGCGCCGCCACGTATTAAGTTTAATGATACAACAATTAAGAGGAAAGAGTCGGTTTGTTACCTCGGGTTAGTGCTAGAAAGGAATTTCCCGTTTATCGAACATATTAAAACTGTCGGTGAAAAATCAAAACGTAATTTTTATGCGTTGACAAGAATATCGACCTCAACGTGGGGTCTCTCTTTTAATACGTTAAAAATCATATACGGAGCAACGTATTTAGGATCCATGTGTTACGGCGCACCGGTGTGGGCCGACAGGGCCACGATAGGGGCGGCACGGCGTAAATTACTTCAGAGCCAACGATTGGCACTGATATTTTTATGTAAAGCATACCGCACGGTTAGTACCGAGGCCCTGCCGGTACTCGCGGGTGTGCTCCCGGTCGACTTAGAGATTCAGAGACGCGCGGGAATGTACTATTCTACTCGAGAGGACATGACCACCGAATTCCTAAAACCGCGAGATCGCTATAGAATCACTAGATTATTTAAACCTCTATCTGTTGTTTACGAAGATCTTTTGAACGAGTGGCAATGCAGTTGGGATACAACAACTAAGGGCCGCCACCTCCACCAGTTCTTTCCTTGCGTTCGTGATCGTTTGGAGAAGACGTGGATGGAGGTGGACCACTGTGTGGCACAATTTTTAACAGGCCATGGTAACTTTAAGAGCAAATTATTCTATTTTAAATTAGTACCCTCGCCTCTGTGTCAATGTTCAACGCCGTATAACGAAAACGAGTAATCTGCACATCACATCCTCTGGGAGTGCAATCTCTGGCAAAACGAACGGAACATTATGCTTAATAGTTTGCAAATAACTTCTGGAGTTGTATACTACACAGACCTTGTGGAAACCAGGGATAACTTCCGTGCGTTCAAGCGTTTTTGCCATACCTACTACTGGAATCAAGTTTAATCAGCTCACAAGTTTAGGACCAATTAGTATTTAAACTATCCGTGGTGCCTTACACCTGGAATTAGTCCAGCTGTAAGAGTCTTACTTCTGTGGACATTTGTCTACCAGATCTTTTTGTCTCCCGCTTTGCAATGGAGGGAAGTGGATAATTTTCTTCCAACTCCTCCTATTTATCTTTCGATTAATTTCGTGCGGGTTCCAAGACAATTAACTTTATCCCGGGACTCGCCGAGGGTCAAACCTCGGTGTCTTCATTGGACACCACTGTAGATCCTGGCTTACAGGAGTAGCAGTGGTGGGAGTGTGTGGCGGGCCTAGTCCCAAAAAAAAAAAAAAAAAAGTTACAAGGTAATTTGAGGCAACTTCAAGTTGAATCGGCAATAGATTACTTAGATAGTACGGTTATGATAAAATAATAGTTAAATCAATAGATAATAGGTACTTTGCTCTGACAGTTGTAAAAAAAGGCTAAGTTCATTGGACTGTAACTAGAAAATTGGTTGCCTAGTACTTTTAAACGTACTTTTGCTACATAACCTCAATTTGAAATATATTTATTATAAAGGAGTTCACAACGGACAGTCTAGCTAGACGACCCTGGCATTTTGTATCACCATAAATGCTTTATCATAAAATCTCCCATAACCCCCACCATCGAAGGCGCCATAAATCCAGGCATGACTGTTTTATTCCATCCCCGGGACGATTCGGTTCGGTAATAATCCTTTAATATTGTTGTTTATGGTCCTAAAGTTTATATGGGTTCATTTACAGGTAGGGAATTGGTTTTGTTTTACATGTTGAAATTCATTTAGTGGATAATTGAAAGTTATTATATACGGTGAAAATGTTCTAGTAAGAAAAGTTTTCACGATCACTTTTTATGTATTCGCCGAGCTTCAGCTGAAAAATTGTTAGGGGAAGTTATTCTAGATACCCTAGAGAAAACTAAATTTCATTTTTGTCGTATAAGTATATGGCCGCTTTAAAATAGATTAGTATGATAACAGCTATCTAATCAGTTACGCATGACTGGTCGAACACGTAACATTAACACATGATATCTTTTACAAAGGTTTTGAAAGCCGATGTGAAGCCAATCGTGAAGGGAGCTTACTATGCTGGTTAGTGCCAAGTCCTGAGCTTGATTAAAGAGAGGAAACCATTTTATTCTGATGTCTTCAGCAGACGAATAAAATATGAAGACGAAAGTATAAACAAAAGTTACAGTAAGTAAACTTCAAATGATAAAAAAAGATAAGTCAAAGCTGGTTTGATGCTACTGACGTCATTGATTAAGTATCATTGGTTAAGTAAGTTGCAGAAAATCAAGGCCCAATATCATCTGCCTGCCCCTTCCGTCTTGATACTGATAAACGCATTATTGGTGAAGAATGTATGAATGTAGTCCCGGAATTTAAACAACGGATCATATACTTAAATTATATTATGATCCATTGGTTAATTTCGATTTATACGAAACAGGTGCAAAACGGATCACGTACGAGTATCCAATGATTTAGTACCCGGCTATCGTTTATCCGGATTTAATGAAATTGGAAACGGTAAAAAAAAATGTTTTGTAGGTATAACAAATTATTTATATTCAAAAGTTATAAGCTATCACCATGCACAGTTTATTTAAAATCGTTTCAAGATATTTTTTTTGGGATATCCCGCGTTCATTTCCCGCGCTAAAAAGTATCATATATGCTAACTCGAGCTATCGCCATGCCCAATTTCATCAAAATCCGACCTTCCGAATTCAGAATTCTAAATTTCTCGTGATTAACGAAAAGAGAGATAAACAGATAGATTGACAGACAGACAGACGGACAAAATAATGTGCCCAAGTTTTTTTTTTTCAAATTTACCTATTCAATGTAGAGACGCAAGCAAATTAGTCTTATTACTCGTATTTGTGGAGATAGATATTACAGTTTGAAAATTTATTAGTTTTAAATCTTTGAGGATTAAACCTTTATCTATTTCATCATTGGATTAAACTATGAAATAAATCACTATCAACTACGAATTGATTTAAAAGTATTATAAGTTTTAGTGGAGTAAGAATTATTTTTATTGGTAGGTACTTAAGAATAATGGAATGTACTTATAATTTATAATAGTAATATTATTTTTATAACTTAAGTTGTACAGCAGAGATATGTACCTACTATTTCTATCATACATATATTTCAGTTTTAAACATCTAAGTAAATGTGGCACTCAATGTACTTTTTTATACGTTTGCACTAAAAAGATTACTAAACAGGCTAGTAGAGTAAGTGTCTGTATTATACTGCATATAACTTATATGTGTGGTTACAAATATCACCCTTAATAACTTAAGAAAAATAGCTAATAATTTTCTGCACCACAGTACTATATCTACGTCACACGACATTGTTCTTCAGACTCGATTGTGTCGATGCAGGTACCAACGCTTGTTTTGTTCTGCGTAATAGATATGTTTTTTCTCTTATCTTTGACGTTCTTTAGACTACACTTATAAGGAAAATGCGATGATCGTATAATAGAATAACAATGGAATGTCGACTTGACTTATACGGGATCAGCCATCGAAATGGGTCAGTGATGTCAGTATGCATATATCCGAAACTATTATATATAAGTGTTTTAAGAAACCAAAGGACAGGGAGAACTGCATTAAAAAGAAAACTAAGATTCGAAATATGAACACGAGCCTAAAAAATAACGTCATACCTACAATCAATCAAAATTGGCTTCTAAACTACCTACCTACTAAACTAAAATAAATATTTATATTTTTTATGATCAACATAATATCCATGGCACAAAAAATCGAACGATATTTTTAGCATTAGTCACGATCTCTTTCCCTTCTGAAAGCAGAGTTGCCGCGCATCTGCCGCAGCTAAGGCTGAGATGGGGACCATTGACAATATCGCATATTATTATTATATTTTATACCCACCTGATATCTCCCTCCCCCCATGTCTTCCATCGTCGTCTTATATTTACGCGAATATTACACATTGAAATAAAATAAATTTTAGTCCTCCCGTGACTATAGTTGCTGTAAAACAGCCAAAACGGCGGGAACGTAAACAAAACCATAAAACAAACGCGATAAAAGTGGTAAAATAGTTTTATTTCAATGTTTTTTTTATGTTTTTTATTGTTTTTTCAATGCAGATTAAAAAAACGGTTGAAAAGCTATTTTACAAGTGGGGTTTACGCCACGGTATTAGGTTTGCGTAACAATTTTCAGACGCGAATTATCAATAACAAGCCGTCTACATTGTGATGGATGAGTTCCGTATATATTTGACAAATGTGTGACAACATTCGCGTTCACAATGCAATTGGCTTCGGATAACTCTGAATCAAATATGTGAAATGTTATGTAGGTAGTCAGGTGAATGTTATTATGCTGTGATTGTTCTATGGTATGACTTAATATTATAATAGCCAAGTAATTTTGTTTTTTTTTGTGTATAAATGGATTTTTGTCCCAGCATTAGTTCTATGGAATAAATAAAAAATAATGGAATGGCCTACTATCATGATCACCAGCGACTAAACAGCGTTGACGCGGTCCATAATAATTTAACGACGCGATCTCCTTGAAAGCTATTTTATAATTTTTTTTGTAAACTTATTTTATTATTATTTTCTTGTCCATCCGAAACCTGCCATAATAAAATGCGGCATAAGTGCGAGAAAAAAAACTATGCTAACGCCATAATTGCATGTAGAAATAAATTGCCTATAAATTTATAGGCGGAACCGATTAGTCTATCTATTTATTTTAGTGATCTGTGACTTTCTTAATTTGTATTGGGCTTGGCTTCTATACTAGTTTCAATACTTTTTATCATATTATCATAGCAAACATACATATAGTAAATAGTATGCAGTAATTATGTACAATTATAAAAGTTCATAACGCCATAAGGGTGCGGTTAGCATATTTATTATTTAACCAAACCAACGGTTAATACGGTTAAAAAGCGAGACACGTACCCCAGTTGTTGACAGACAGAATTAGAAGTACCGCAGCTAATTGTACCCCGACTTGAATACAGTAAAGAGGTCGAAGGAAAATGTTTAAGACGATTAAAATTAATCTTAAAAGTTTGTCTTTTAAGATTAACGAATGAAATTAATATTGATGAAAATAGGCCTCTATTGCTCCTGGTTAATGTTGAAAATGGAATGGACGTCTTGAATTCATTGAGAAATGGAGTCAGAAAGTATTTCATATTCATTCACAGCAAGTTAACAAAGAGTCTGGCGTACATAGTTAAAAAGACGTTGTCACCCAAGAAATTAACAGCACATTCTCAGACAATAGCAAAGCATGTTCCCTCTACTCTAGAATTTAAGTTTCCTATTCTTTGTAGCCTTTTTATATCTAAATTTGTATCAGAGTCAGGGGTGCAGTTTACCCACATTTGGATGATTACCAATATTTAAACAGAGCGATGGCCACCTGCCCTCCGAAACACAATTTGTGGGCCTAACGGAAGCCTCCAGCCTAAGGAGGCGACCGTAAACAAGAGTAAACCCTTGTTTACCCTTATACCATTATAAAAAAAAATCATAATACCAGTATCAAACGTATACGTATACGTACGTAACGTACGACCTGCAGTCTACCGTGTCCTCCGAAGCATGGTGGTAATCTTTATCGCGGAATTAATTATGGTGAAACCTGGGTATGAACAAAGCTGAGTGAAGAAAGGTACGTATTATAATAGCAGCCCTTTTAATGTTCCACTATTGGGCACGGACCTCCCTCAATGCGAGGGGGATTAGGCCATAGTCCACCATGCTGGCCCAGTGCGGGTTGGCGGACTTCACACGTCTTTCGAGAGGTTCTCTCAGACATGCAGGTTTCCTCGCGACGTTTTCCTTCACCGTTTAGCAAGTGATAATCGTGGTTGAAAATGAGATTTGCACATGAAATCCAGAAATCCCAGAGGTACGTATTAAATGTCATTAATTACAACAACCTCTCAAATATTCTAGATTAAACGAAACATAAAATGTACTTCCATTACGGTCTACTGGTATTCTGCAGAGTGTCAAGTGCCTATAATTTGGCGTGCTCCGTTGGTTTCCGTTTAATCTTTATTGCGGTAAAAAGGAGACTATTTGAGGTCGCTACTCATTAGCAAATATTAAACCGTTATGGTTATTTAACCTTTTTTTAGCAATATGATTGAATTTACACAATGAGAATGCCAATTGATTGTTGTTCGATTTCAGAATAATTTTAGCTTCAACAAATAATTTCTCTAAGTATATACGGTAGGTACTTCAGTGGGGCTAACCACTCCTATCCTCTCCCCTATGGTTAATGTTGTGAACTTTTAAGTATTTGTATTACACCAACTAAACATTATAAGTGGAACAACATAAATAACTGGTCATACGTCTTTCTCGCAGAACTTCAAACATTCCTACAAAATACCTTCTATAAATCTAAACTTAAGCCAAAATACACGAGATCGTTAAGCACAGTGAGGGTGCGAAGTATACTTAGCTTCTATGTAGACTTAGCTCAATGGGCAACAAATAAAGAATCCTAGGACGACAGGAATTTGTAAGCATATTAGACCATGCGCACCGATTTACATTAAGCTAAAAAGCGTAAATTCCGCAAGCGTGTTTTAGAATTGTATGGAGACATGTTTATGTATTGAGAATTTTATACAGTGCCATCTATCGAGTTGTGAAATGAAACTTTTATGAGACCGATATAAAGATTTCTGGAATACGAGTACACACGGTTCGTATTGACTCGTATTTCAGAAACACTATGCCAATAATACTCCTTCTAATGTTGATGCTTTTGAAAACCTACCTCGTTCTTAGATGCCGCCTACCTATTTCACAAAACAGTTCAGTATTGTTAACCGTGATTGTGGCAAAGGGGGACAGGATAAGCCTGTCTCTAGCAACTGCATTGTTTTGCTTCAAACAAACGAAACACATACTAGGTCATTCTCCGTTGAAAACATAGGTATTTGGGATAACTGTTCAAGATCCTATTGTATTAACAATAGAGTTCTGTTTCATTTATTATTATCCGATTTATAAATCTTAAAAAAATAAGGTAGGCATCGGTTCATACATATGAACAAAATAAGCTACGTATGTTTGGTGAGATAGCACAAGTTGAACCGAACCTTCTGCCAAATGAAATTCCTGTGAGTTATACAGATAATAACCCGCCGGAACTTGGATAGCGGATAACTGCAGATCCTTTGTAATATAATAATACAACAATATTGGGAACAATTACCCATCTTTCAAGTTTCTCATAGTTCTTGACAACTTTAATAAATTGAGGACGCGACTTGATTGGCTCAGTGGGTAGTGACCCTGATTACTGCGCTGAGGGTCCCGGGTTCGAGTCCTGGTAGGGACAAACCTTGTATGATGAGCACGAATGTTTGTACCCGAGTCATGGATGTTCAATATCTATATAAGTATTATATACTGAGTTCAGCCTCAGTCCATTATACGGTACCCATAGTACGAGCGTTGCTTAGCGTGAGACCGTATACTTAGTTGGTGAGTTCGTAAAAAAAAAACAAAAAATACATACATATCATTAAACCCAAACCAGAAGAAATAACAATCTTGATGGAATAGAAATAGAACGCAACCTCGTTTAAACATATTACTGACACTTTATGTTTGCTTAACTTTGTCTTCTCGTTTTCCGAACACAATGTCGAGTTCTTTAATTAATAATCTCCGATTCATTTAAGTACAGATATCAAGCAAATTACACGCCTTCAAAACTATTTACTACTTTGGCTTAGTTTCAACTCGCCGTGTATTTTGTTGTCACTTGTTGTATTTGGATATAAAATATCCGAAATAACAGATCTCAATCGAATTATGTAACCTTTTTCCGCAGAGCTAGGGTATGTGCAACCAAATACGTCCGCCGACCAACAGAACTACCAAATTATGTTAACCCCTATTACGGATAGCTTTAGCAAATACAAAAACAGGGAATCGAATTACTTTGATTCTCGTTTCGCAAATTGTTACATTACATCAGTAGGTAAGTTGGGAACGTTATAGTAATGCTTTTACCAAATTCGAGCTTGTAAAAATAGATGCAGCAGAAAAAGCAGTGATGGCCAAGTTGGTAGAACGCTTGCCTCGGTAACGACGATCGTAGGTTCAAACCCCGGCTCGCACCTCTGGGATTTCATGTGCGAATCTCATTTTCAACTACGATTATCACTTGCTAAACGGTGAAGGAAAACATCGGAGGAAACCTACATGTCTGAGACAACCCCACGAAAGATGTGTGAAGTCCGCCAACCCGCAGTGGGCCAGCATGGTGGACTATGGCCTAATCCCCCTTGCATTGAGGGGAGGCTCGTGCCCAGCAGTGGGACATTAAAAAATGGGCTGGTATTATTATTATTATTATAAAAATAGATGAAATGTACATAGTGAAGCGTGGCCGAGGCCAATGGCATAGTTGGCACCACCATGCCGTGATAGAAGGGTAGATACACCTATATATGGCATGTAAATAACACATTTCTGTTGTAACTACATACCCTGTACGCGTGATACGCGAGGGCGCATTAATGAAACTACAAACGAAAAATCCGCGTCGACGGTTGAAATTATGAATTTACACATTGATTTACGACATTTTTACTGCATGGATATCGTAACTAAAACAAATATTCAGGGTGATATGTGATATATGTGATATTCAAGGTGTGGCAAATATATATATATTATATACTCGTATATATAGTTTTCATCGGAATTACAATTTATAACGTACTTTTCTTCTCAAACATTTTTTGTAACATAATTTGAGTTAAAATTACTCTTGCCATATTGATTAATAATCACGAAGTCATTTACTTAATTATAAATTTCTATTCACTTATATAAAAAACAAAGAACAGGCACAAATCTGTTAAATAGACGTGGATTGATTAACCAATCACATTCAAATTGAAGTTAAACTGTAAGCCGAACGAATCTATCTTGGAAACTCGTTCCGAGGATCGGTTTGACAGAAGATACGATCTTTTGAAAACAATAGCCTAGAATAGATTACTGAAATGTATTTTTAAACAATAGGGGGTGGTGATTAATGTACAATCATAAATTAATTTAAAAAAAAGAAATTCCATAGTCTATGGCCTAATAAAGTAGACGTGGATCCAAGATAGATATACCGTACTCTTCAATACGGATACCTATTTAAGGTGTAACAATAATTCATAAAATATGTTTTAACAGGTACATCAGTAGGTTATACAGATAAAACCCCCAAAGAAACAAATAAAATTAATTGAAATTCAAAAAAAGACAATCCGTACTGAGCGTCCAACGCTACTCGCTCGCCATGTTTAAAATAAAATCAGAAATAATTTACACAATAATTTTATACGTCAACGTCACCTGTATGACTTACAGATTTACATATTAAAAAAATGTATACCATTTTAGGTACACGCTAATGTATACGGAACGACTATTAACTTTAAGGCTGTGTCCCCAGTAGGCAAACTGTTAGCGGCCGACTGAGTGAGCCGCAAATTTGTGGCGAACTGAAATTCGAGTTAGCTGCAAACTCAGATCAATTTGCGTGCGTCGCAAGCAAACTGTTATGTGTTAGCCGCTTATTTGGGTCGACCGACCGACTGAATTTTCACTGTCAACTGTCCACATGACAGTTTGCGGCAAACGGACTCACTACGCCCGGCGAACAAGCATATCGCCGCCGCCGACTGGAACCGGTTTTGCTGTGAGTCGGCCGCTCACTGAATCAATCGGCGCGCGCAACACAGCAAACAGCGTAGAGTGAGCGCAAACTAGCAAACTGTGAACACTCCATTTCAAATATATATAGAAGGGCGTACTAAACCGATACGCCGCTAACTCAGTCGGCCGCTGACAGTTTGCCGACTGGGGGCACAGCCTTAAATGACAGTGAAAATGCAAATTTTAATTTGTTCACCGCATTACAATAACAATAAATTGTATCGAATGCGCTTTTCATTTGTCATCAATGACATGACTTTAATGAAATGACGTTTGTGGCGCGTGGTTGGTTAAAATTGCATTAAATTCGATTTCGCACTAGTGTATGAAATAATTGAGATGCCATTTATGATATTGTGACGATAAATGCTCGAGGATTTTAATTATTTATTTACTATCATTACAAAAAAAATAACTTAAATATTTACAAATTAAGGATATACTTCATAGATACAAAAATATTTATAAAAAAAATATTTAATTTCATTATTCGATAATCGTACGTAATCGGTTTAATTTAAAAAAAAAATATTTACCACGTATACTTCCAAAAATATTTATGAGAAAATTTATAACTATCTACTGGATAAGAAAATAAACAACTGGAAATTCAGTGTTCATAAATATATAGAATCTATTTTCGGCCAGACTTTATAGTTACTTAAGAAAAAAAAATATAATTTGAAAAATAAAATTGTTCTTCATAAAGAGTTCTAAACTTCCACTTTTAAATTCAAATTTTAAACTTAACATCTTCAAAAACTCCTGCCTTCCGAGTATTCATAAATAAAAGTTACCAAAGTAAAAGTTTTGAAAATCTAATATTTTCATTCTTGCAACAATTGTTTCATTTATTTCATCTGTATCTCATTAATCTTCTTCTACAGCGAACAACTTCCGCGATGTTTCAGGTGCGAGGAAAAAAATATTTAAAACGATACGAAGACTGGGTAAAAGTTGCGCAACAAGTTTTTTACTTGAATATTCGCTGTCTACACGTTTCGTGCTGCGTTCAAAAGAGCTGGTAGGAAACGGTACTCGTCTCCAACCAACCTATAAAAACAATACTAAGATGCCTTATTCAAGTTAAGTAGTATTTCTTTGATTAAAGGTACCTTTCATATTTTCTCAAACTATTATAAAATAATAACAAAAAAACATTTTATATTCATTATTTTTGTCTATTAGCTCTCTTCTAATCTTACTCAAAATATAAGAATCGAAGATAATGGTAGTGGATCGTGCCGGAAAACTCTCCAACAGCTCAGACATCATCCCCGGCGTCGACATTGTGGACCATTATTTGTATCTAGGTGCCCTAATTTGTAATGACGGCAGTTGTGTTCCGGAGATAAAGAAGCGTATTGGAACTGCTAAGGATGCTATGACCCGACTTAATAACATCTGGAAAAAGAGGGGAATAACTATTAACACCAAAGTCCGGTTAATACGCTCACTGATTTTCCCAATATTTCTGTACGGAGTAGAAACGTGGACAATACTAGCGCGAGAGAGACAGAGAATTGACCGACCATAGATTGAGAATCTTACTCAGATTAATATTTGTCTCGTAGTCCGTACTCTTGGTACTTAGATTAAACGGTCCTCAAACAAAGTTGTTTTAATAATCGGAGGCTGCGTCGTTCTGTGTGAGAATTATACAACATTTATTTTGTAACTTTAACCGCCTGTTAATGCCCCAAATTTGTTCATAAATTCCTTGGAATATTAAATTTTGATTGTATTATACAGTGATTAAGCACACCTGACTAAGTGTCTACTTAAAACAATGCTTAGGATAAATTTCTTCGATTTCTGACTATAAATTTTTACCTATATAGTTAGTGAATGCAGATATTAATTTTAATCAAATTTGTAGCTATTCTGACTCACGTATCAATATAATGGTTTAATTTATTATTTGTTGCTTGCTAGGGAGATACTAGTTATCCTACGGTACGTTTATTAAGAAAAGTTGCTTTTAACCAATGCAATTATATAAAACGAACATTTGATATTTTAGTATGCTCTACAATAAGGTTAGTCATCCTAAAAAAATATTTGTCTATGAAAACATTTTCTGTTTTTTTAATTCAAAGCCAACGAGAATGTCGTACAAAATAAATTTGAAAAGAGACCCTAGTCTACATTATTATAGTCCAGTGATTTTACGAAGCGCAATAACACGACACTATTATGTGAATGTCAGAATTTGTTACCTTTGCAGATATCACTGGACGATAAGTTTTAATAATGATATATAGTTTCCTCGTACGTCACATTTCCAGAGAGCAGAGAGTGAAAAGGGTTGGACAAATGAAGTTCATCCGTCCACTTATTATAACTTTGCTCGTATGACATGTATAGAAATATTTAAAAAAAAACATGAACCTATAATTATTGTTGAATGGAAATAACTATTGTGAACTACTTATAAGTCTATTTAATGATGATAGAAGAGAATCGACTATCGGCGATTGTATAGTGCAGAATTGCGTGTTTTATAATTGGACATTTTACTAGAGTATTTGGTAGTGACCCTGCTTTCTGTGCCTAGGTTTCGAATTCTGGTACGGAAAAAAATTGTGTGAAGAGCACAAATGTTTGTACCCGAGTCATGGGTTTATAGTCTATTGTCGTATAGGTCCGTATAGTCGGTGGGTTAGTCTAGCGATATCATTATTATATTAAATATTTGAAACCTACTCTGGACATTTTGTGAAGGTAATTGAATATTTAGATACTCCGCATCGAATGAATCCAAATGGAGCCCAAACCAGTAAATAAATTAATCACACCATCAGAATTCAGTCATCAATATTCACGTGTTTGTGAATTGCCGTAATGAAAGCGTCGGTAGATAATTAATTGCTGTTTATACCGCAGATTTAATATTTAAATAATTATCGCTATTGATTTCTTATATTTACGCGATTTTTTTATTTATTTTTATTTCAATGTGTAGTCACATTGAAATAAAACTTATTTTACAAATTTTACCACCTACCACCGACTTGGGATCCAGTAATTAATATAATTAAATCCAAAAGCAAGCGCACCATTGCAAGACCTCAAGACACTGTGAGCACTTTCTGCGTAGATCGGACCGCAAGCAACAGCTAAAAAGAGGGTACGACAGTTCAAACTATGACACTATGACGTCAAACACTTCAGTCCTTTTTTTTATTGTAAAATAAGTCATATTCCAATTATCTCTATGCCAATGTACTTTTACCAACGTTGACACAAGCACGCATATAAAATACTAATCGTGGGATAGTCAATCAAAATAATGGTTAGCTATTCTCTATTTGGGGATGCCAGTGTGTGAGATAAGTAGATACATGATAGGACTACTGCTTATGGTTGAGTGTTAGACTGTAATATTAACAAATTATTTCAACAATATGTTCTATTACAAGTCGTTCTCAATAATATTACAAAGGAAGGAAAGCAGTAACACATTTGAAATTTTAATCTTAGATTCGCGCCTTCTTTCAAAGCGAATGCTTAATTTTATTGTATCGTCCAATAAAATGAAATTAAACTATTAAAAATATTTATTTATTATATAATCTCACTAAATATTTACAACAGAAAATTAAAAAAAAACTTAAAAATGACATGAAAACAAACTATTATATTAAAAATTCAAAAGCTGAAATACGTAGGCGGATAAAATACTCATTGCTTAGAGATAAATGAAGTGATTACCGTTAATACGACGACTGAGGGGCTATTGAATAATCTCTAAAGTCACGGTAACAAATGATGGTAATTATAACGCCTGATAATAATAATATAGGTATATATTTTGTATCACCATTAGCTCGGACATACACAGAGCAAGAAATCACTACGTTTATCTCACAATCACATCGACATTTTCAATTCCAAATCATCTATACATATAAAAATATACATTTAATAAAAATGCAACTGATCGCTGTGTGTACCTGGAAGATATATGGGAAAACCTATCATGGGCTTTATACGTGCCCAATAGAAACAATAGAACCCAAAACAATGAGAGCTAGAATTTTTGTCTGTTTGTTTGTGCGCTTGTGTGCGCTAATCTCAGAAACGACTCAACCGCTTTGGGTGCAGTTAACTAATGTATTGTGGTAAGCTTAACTTAAAATTTCGTGTTGATTTATTTCAATTCATCGCGGACGAAGTCGCAGGCAACAGCTAGTGTTAAATTACATAACATAGCAAGTAATGAAAGTGTTCTGTTTCAGGGGAGCGATAACATTTTTACGATCGCGGTTTAGACTGACAAAACTGAAATAAGTATTACTAGGTACGACCGAGTCCAGAAACTCAACTGGTTCATACATATGTACTTGTAAATACAACAGTATAACAAGCAGTGATAGCCAAGTAGATAGAACGCTTGCCTCGGTAACGAGGATCGCAGGTTCAAACCCCGACTCGAACCTCTGGGATTTCTGGATTTCATGTGCGAATCTCATTTTCCACCATGATTATCACTTGCTAAACGGTGAAGGAAAACATCACGAGGAAACCTGCATGTCTGAGAGAACCCCTCGAAAGACGTGTGAAGTCCGCCAACCCGCACTGGGCCAGCGTGGTGGACTATGGCCTAATCCCCTTCGCATTGAGGGGAGGCCCGTGTCCAACAGTGGAACATTAAAAGGGCTGGTATTATTACTTGAAAATATGTTGACAACATAACCCCAGTACATAACTCCAGTAATCTGTGAAGTTACCTTAAAGTGTTCCACAATGTACTGATTAACCCAACCGCGACTTATTTGGCAGAATTTATATGGACTATCTGTAAAGTAAGTCAGGGATACGTTTATTAGTACATTGTTGAAGAAGCTCTGAGTAATCAGAGGTTAGGTGCAATTTCACGTAAATAAACTCACAGCTTTCTCGTTTTTATTAGTGCCATTTCTTTACAAGTATCTTACCTTAGTTAAGATATACGTTTTATCTACGTTATATTTCGGGATGTTGTATGCAACTGCATAGTATTTATTCTAAACAAGGCACTTAAAAGGAATCATTCAGAATCGGTAAAAAAAATAAAGTATAATAATTTTAAAAATAATAGGAGTCTAGAACTCTTTGTGTGTCTACAGCACGTCTTGAACAACCCATGCCCCGTATCCAAATTTGATTTGAGCTTTTATTAATTTGTACGTGACTAGGGTTGTATATGAGAAGATATTTTCTTAATTTCCTTTAATTTAGCTAACAATACGCGCGCTTATCTGTTGGGGACAATGGGACTGACGGGTACCTACAAATAAAAACCTAAGCTTTAATTTTATTAAATGGAAAACAGATCTTTATACCTACCAACGTAAGTATGTAGTTGTAAATGCTAATGTAAGGGATCATCTATGACGTCATATGGTGTGATAACGGGGAAGTAACAATTAAAATAGTAATGACGAATATATATTAGGATTAGATATGAAATAGAAATGTTTATAAAATGAGAATAGAGATTTGAGGAGAGATAACCACATACTAAGCTAAAGATATACTTGGACAATATTTTGCTTAGAAAATGTCGGTAGCCAATAAAACCTTGCCCGAGTCACGTAATATAATTACAGTTTTTTTTAAAATAACTTTGACTACTGTGTTTCAGTTACACAAATATTGTGACATGCGAACTATGTGTTACAAGTAACTAAACTCGCTTTGATACTTACTACTAACACTAAGTTTTGAAAATTAAATCAAAATTAAGGTAATTTTAACAAATTTAAGTTACTATGACAATAACCAAAAAAGGTTCGATAAATTAGTATTTTCAGTGCAATGTTTTATATTTAAAAATAACGCAATCGGCAAGATTTTGTATCAATCAATCAGCCGATAGACGTTCACTGCTGGACATAGGCCTCCCCCAACGACTTCCACACAACACGATTTTGTAGATTTTGTATAAGGTGTGTGATTAATTTGTGTATACTACGGCAAGGGTTTTTTGGTTTACAATTTTGTTTGCTGCATTTGAAATTGTATTTGTTTATTTCCTCCCCTGCATCTACTTTTACGGGGTATATTCCCTAATACATAAGTGTCGATCCTTTATTATTATATAGTTTTTAGTTTCGTGGTAATACAGCAAATTAATATTTTCTTGAAAAAACCTTTGTATCAAAATTCATGGAACAGAAAAACTGTCGTCCACTGATTATCCAACTAAATATTGTCTCCGTGATAATACATCATGAAATATAATCGGTCATCTGAATCTGTTTAGTATATATAGATGTTCAAAGTAGACTAACAAAAATGACCTGCCTACCTGCAATTTCAATGTCACACATATGCTCGTTTCAAATGTAAAGATAGGGCTACAAACGATCTTCGACTATTCTATATATCGAGATACATTTTCGATATCAAAACATCGAACTGTTTATATTCTTCACCCCATTTCAACCCCCTTCGTTCTATAAACGTCGTGTCGCCCCTACGTGTCAATTTTCTCGTGCAATTCACTACACAGGTGTCTCTGGGGGTGTTCTTGTGTGCGTTCCTTTCGCCTAGGTTTAGCTAACAAGCGGCTAGGTAGGTAGACACTACAACAAAATAGTAAGAATTCTGAATTAGGTATTTTGAAGCCATTTTGCACTCTAATGAAAAGGGCGGTTATGTATTTAGTTTGTGTATGATAGAATATGGCCAGTGTATAATATTGTCCAAATCTAAGTGATAAAAAAATACAGCCAGATGAACGCCGTAACAGCTTGGTCCCAAAAAAAGAAATGCCCTGTATCATGGGTTTTTTTATAAAAAAAAACTCTTTGATCTTAGAAGCTAGGTCTGCTGTCTGAAAGTCCGGAATATTCGTCAATGGCAGGAACCGAACCCGCAGCAACCCAGTGCAGTGTAGAGCTGAGCGACATCGCCACCACCGAGTCAATCACTGAGCTAAATCACTGAGCCAGTGTTTTGTTAATATAAACTTTTTTCGGACAAATCCATTCAAAATAAGCACAGACAATAATTTGTATTTATATTATAAGTCCTAAGTTATGTTTTAGGTATTCTTGTCATCGGCGTCTTTTCGTCGTCGGTTTTCATCCCTTATGCTAGCACCCGATAAACGGTACTCGAAGCTCCGCCCTTACCTTGATATTGAGCAAGCAACGGCAAACATGTCCTCTGATTGTTGTGCTATTTCAAATTTCTTTTAGATTTTTCTTACTTTATTGGATGCCCGAGACGGGGCGGCTCATATGAAAGCCTTTGTGGTTGTAAATGTTTTCACACGTAAGCACTATTGAAATTTATAGGCTTGTAATGTACGAGCAAGATGATACTTGGTAAATCATTCATTGGTTGGCAATATCAAATCACGTCGTTCATTTCATATAAAACTAGCTGCGTCTCGCGGTGCTACCTGCGATCAAAAAGTATGTCCTTTTCCTCTATGTCCTTTTCTGTAAATCATGTCGATCCTTTGCTCAATAAAAAATTAAAACAAATCTATCCCACGGGAACCATAAATTTCACCGGGATAAAAAGAAGCCTATGTGCTATCCCAGTCTATAATCTATCTCTGTGCCAAATTTCATCCAGATCCATTATACTGTTCTGGTGTGATTGCGTAACAAACATCCATCCATCCAAACTTTCACATTTATAATATTAGTGGGATGTTTGCATGAATATTTTTTGTTATTAAAATCATGATCTTTAATATTTTTTCTTATATTTTCGTATCCGTTCCAATTATAATGTTGTTGTAATAATGTGCATCTGTAATCTATACATATAAATAAAATTGGAGTGTCTGTTTGTAATATTAAAATAACCGCTTTTTACTAAGTGCATTTGGATGTATACACGTTACTTATACCGAAACAACATTTTTTACAATGTTTGTCTGTCTGTCTGTCTGTCCGTCTGTCTGTCTGTCTGTCTGTCTGTCTGTCTGTCTGTCTGTCTGTCTGTCTGTCTGTCTGTCTGTCTGTTTGTTCCGGCTAATCTCTGAAATGGCTGGACCGATTTTGACGGGACTTTCACTGGCAGATAGCTGATGTAACAAGGAGTAACTTAGGCTATTTTTTTTTAGAAAAAAAAATAGGGTCTCACGAAAAAAAATTAAAACCAATGTTGCAACGCAGCGCCTGAATAAGTTAGATAGCAACAACCTGCAATGCGTCCCACGGGCTCAGAATGGGCGAGCAGGCTGTTGTCAACGGTTCTCTTTGTTAAATACCACGCGGACGAAGTCGCGGGCAACAGCTAGTGGAATATATAATGAAATAATTCGTATAATGTGTGTTTACATAGTTCGTTCCTTCATCGAATGAATAGGTATCTCGAGCTATTTTTCCTCTCGTCAGAAATAAAAATATAATTAATCAAGAACAATAATAAAGTCAATCTTATTAGTTTTTCATTAATATTGTTAAAGTATATAGTATGTTTTCTTTATATCATGAGACATAGCTTTATGTTTGGCGATCTCAATATAGGTTTTATTCTTATAAGTTTTTACGAAAGTGCCAGCTTTCCTGTCACAAAAAAACACATTTAAAAGGCGACTATAATGGACAAGTAATTAGCAAACAAGCGCTGCTTAATTACTCGCAAGTTTTACTTATGGATAATATTGATTTTTTTTAAAGAGCCGGCATGCATTTCGTCTCCTCTCACCCCTCGAAGGGTGCAAGGCCAGCTGTTAATGAACCACTCGCAAGTTCAGCGCGGGAAAAAAATATAAGAACGTTTTGCGAGTTGAATTGAAAATACCATTTCTGTAGATTAAAAATATTATACTATCATAATAATTTCTTTGGGATTAAAATATGAATATTAATTTGAATATGATATTACTTATTCTATAATTATTATGAATTCATAATTTTAGTTATTAGTAGCCTGGTTTTAGCTGTTAATCTACTAGGGTGATAGAAAAATCCAAATTTAACGGCCATTTGAACAATAACAAGTGAGTCTTGTGGTCAATAAAACTTCTCTTTTGATTTGTTTGTGATATCTATGAAACTAAACATCAGCCTCATAGAAAGTTACAATCCTAATTGGATTATAACTATGACATTACAAACATATTTCATTTAAATACTGCTTTCTAAAGACATGGAAGACGCATAAACAATATTAAATGTTTTTTTGGACTGGTTTTATAATCTTATTTAACCTATTTCATGTTAAGAAACTCTTTTCGCGTACGATGTTTCTCTTGTCAGAACACATTTCTCTTGTCCAAACTGCATTTCCTTTCAAGTAACAAATGAAAACGCGAACTGGCGTCGTCCGTAACGATAATAGACGGTATTCCCGCTAAAATTTTCAGGAGGACTTATAGAGCTGCAGTCAGTTAGTTACTATTAAAACATACCCCGTCTTACTGTAAGACAGTATAGAGTGGAGATATGTTATCTATATCTATACATATAAATAAAATTGGAGTGTCTGTTTGTAATATTAAAATAACCGCTTTTTACTAAATGCATTTGGATGTATACACGGTACCTATACCAAAACAACCTTTTTTAAAATTTTTGTCTGTCTGTCTGTCTGTCTGTCTGTTTGTTCCGGGTAATCTCCGAAATGGCTGGACCGATTTTGACGGGACTTTCACTGGCAGATAGCTGATGTAACAAGGAGTAACTTAGGCTACTTTTATTTTAGAAAAAAACATAGGATCTCACGAAAAAAAAAAAACCAATGTTGCAGCGTTGCGCCTGATTAAGTTTGATAGCAACAACCTGAAATGCGTCCCGTGGGCTCAGAATCCGCGAGCAGGCTGTTGCCAACGGTTGTGTTTTTGTTAAATACCACGCGAACGAAGTCGCGGGTAACAGCTAGTTGTCTAATAAATTGAGTGTAAGTGCCAGTCTTAATGAATAAAAAAAAATAAGTATTTTGACTCTTTGATTTTTAGAACTTGCTATGAGTTTGCTTGCAATGAGAAGAAAAAAAACTGTAAATAAAAGACAAGCCCGCTGAGTTTTTCGCCGGATCTTTTCAGTTGAGGTCGCGTTCTGTTCCGGTTGTAGAGTTAAGAAAAAAAATGTAAATGACAATTTGTAAATGCCGCCGTAGGCCTATACAATATAAATGATTTGACTTTGAGTTTGGGGCTTATTCTGTGCTAATGGTAATTATAAAAAAATTTGCTATTTGGTCATATTTGTAAAACTCTTTAGGCTGATTTTTCGGCAGACCTAAAGGTATGTATCAATGAAGGGAGATCGACGTTTGTAGTTATTCTATAATTAATCGATACAATTTTACATTATAACAATATAATTTATGAAGGAACGAGTTTATAAAATAAACAATCCATCAATGTTGTATGTTGATTGATTGTCTCGAGATCTCGTTTCTGGCTATTGCGGGATTCGTGCAGGGTTGGCATTTTAAGATTCAGAACCGAGTTCACCCCATTCCTCGGCTAGATATGTTGTTGTAACGCGACAATCCCATGGAATTAAATGTAGCCCTTTTAACAAAACGTATTAATTAGTTTATATAAATCCTACCGAATTACTCAACATTGACGACCTGATTAGCTCAGTGGGTAGTGACCTTGCCTTCTGCGCTGCGGGTTTCGGGTTCGAATCCTGGTAGGGACAATCTTTGTGTGATGAGCACGAATGTTTGTACCCGAGTCATGGATGTTTAATATATATAAAAGTATTATAGACTGGGTTCACCCCCACTCCATTGTACGGTATCCATAATACAAGCGTTGCTTAGTGTGGGACCGTACTGTTGGTGTGTTCGTCTGGCGATATTTATTTATTTATTATAATTCTTCACGTTATACAATATTAAACAGAATCAGTATACTATGTGGTATGTGTGGTTATCGAAATTGACAGCCCTAATCCCCATCGTAAACATATTAAGAAAATATTTGCTAACCGAGGAAAATTAGTTTAGTCCTTGAAAATATAATATTCCATGTGTCCTTAATACCCACATCATATTATGTAGAATCGGCACTTTGGAAGTATTTATTAGATATATCAAGGATACTAGATACTATACCTATTCGTATACTAGCTGTCACCCGCGAATTTTCCAATCTCAATTTAAAATTTTCAGAGGTTCAGTTTAAAAAATCCTTTTCAAGCGTACACCTAGATGCCAGTGGAAAAGATGTCGCTGGTTTCATTGGCACATAAACCATCTGCCATTTTCTCATGGTGGTTTTGTTTGAGCAAGATAGTAATGTTTTAAAACGTATCAAATTTATTTAACATTTTTTTTATTGAGTTTATATAATTGGCGTCAATGTCAGACAAGATTATATATACAACTAGCTGTCCCAGCAAACTTCTTACCGCCTCAAAACCTAATTAATATATGAGAAAATTAACTGTCTTCATTCAATTTTTTTTTGTGAATTATTCGGAGGCGGAGACAAATTCAAAAATCTTAATTAGCCCACCTGTTCTTGAGTTATCTCTTATGGTGTTACTAACGGGAATTGGTTTTGTATATATAGATTTCTGCATAATTATATACACCTATTAAAATGTCAAGTTACCTGCGCCCAATAAATCTTGCAAGCCCGTAATTCATTCACACGAGGCCCGTCGGATTGTTCTGATTAAAATTTTAATTAAATATTACACAGTGTGGGTGAGATGAGAAATAATAAAATTTATAAATTCATCTTTTACAAGCTTTTGCTCCGTTCCATTATAAGGTGTACCAAAATATTTTCTTTTACTCTGAGCTTTGAGTACGTACTTATGCCAAAAATAATATCTAGTTTGATTATATTTATTTTAATTAAATAAGATCTAAACCGCGACTGTACATAGTTCGACGCAACCAGGAATACTGCGGTCTTTATCATTCGTTACAACTATGAGCAGGATGGCATTACAGTAAGTTTGTGAATGTTTAGTCACAAAATTACTAGCCATTTTTTTTAAAAGCAGCTTTCTACATCTTATATGTTTATTAACCACTCTTGTAAGGGTTAGGGGTAGTCTACCTCGTATCTGGAAACCACAAATTAAGACAATAATTTTAATCAGTCTTTGTGACGTCACAATGTATGATTTATAGCCTACTTTGGGGAGTTATGGAAAAATGTAGGCTAATATGCCGACCGTGCGTGACGTGACGTTACACGATATGTGCGGTCATGTCTGCTAGATATTTTTATGGTTGTCGTTAATGAATAGCAACTTTATGCATTTGAAAATAGGATATACGTTGTTTTGATGGTGACTTTTAAATATATCGAGATTTTTTACCGATAAGTAAGGTCATTCGATTTCGGTATTGACAAAGGTGACCAATGTGAGATCTTGCTAGCGCCACAAATAGTTTACTACGTAGTATATAGTGTGACAAAAAAATAATATATCAAAATCCAATGTTCAGGTTTGAAATTAAAAATCCAATTAGACTTAAGATATTATACATTACAGACACGTTATATAAACAAATTGATCTAGAGCTTACTAGTTTTTGGAAATTATTTCGTGTTAATATTTTTCTTCTAGACATAGACAACTCTTTATTTTACCACATCGCGAGGCGGTAATGATAGTAAGTATACATTACGTAATGACAATGTGACAATGGGCGGCTTTATAAGGCAACCATTGGATGGAGAGGTACCTATCATAGAAGTGATAAAATACATACCAACTACCAATCAATTTGACATGAGTAATTGTGTTATACTTTCAAAGGACGGACAGGTAACAGTAGTCCAAAGAGTTTATTAGCGATTGAGTTCGTAGAAAACATTAAATACTCTAACAAATTGCATTAGCGGTAAACTAACGTTGGCGCTTCGTTCAGTACCAATCAAATTAGTAAATCCTAAACCAACATGTGCTTTTGTGGACTTTGTGTAGTTTAAATTTATTGCAGACAACATTTATATTTATAGTAAGTTGGATGAAAATATGATTCGGTTGACATAGTTTTAATGATACTAATAAATATTGCTAGAAGAAAACACTTCATACATGGTTCCAAACAAAGTAAACTTACATTATATGTACCGTACAAAGATGTCTAGCGACGAACCCGGTCACAACCTTACTTACTTACTTTTTTTTCTTTTTGTAAATATAATGGATTTAAAAAAAAAGACAAGCCCGCCGAGTTTCTCGCCGGATCTTCTCAGTTGAGGTCGCGTTCCGAACCGGTTGTAGAGTTAAGAAAAAAAATGTAATGACAATTTGTAAGTACCCCCGTAGGCCTATACGAAATAAACGATTTGGCTTTGACCTGACCAGGGCAAATTGTAAGAAATTAATTGTCGAGATTTTCCCAAGCGGCATTCGCACTCACCCGGTGGAGTAGCCTATGCCGAATGCAAAAGACCAAAGTTATCATCCGGACTTAAAAATATTTGTAGTCATGAAAAAAATATTTCATAACTTTCGTATTGTACGAGAACTTGGTGGGTTTTCACATTCACTGCATGGCTTCAAACAATTAATCCTACTTAAGCGACTGTAACTCCTTTATTTCAATACATAAGCAAGTAAATATTGACGTAACCCGTTTCGAAGTTCATACCAAGGGTCAGCGTTAAGGTTCAAATGAGTTTCTTTCACTTTTTATTTCGCGGTAACTTCCAAAGTGTCTGTAACTTACTTATTTTACTTTTGCTTTGAAGGCAATCAACTAATAATAGACATCTATTTTAATATTTTTGAATATAGAAGGCTGACTTACTTATTTTATATTTTATTTAAAGGCAATCAAGTAGTAATAGACAGCCTATTTTAATATTTTTGAATATAGAAGGCTTGAATCATGTTAGATGTGTCCGATATTGAATAGGTACTGTTCATTCAAAACATTTATGAAAGCCGATCGTTCGCAGTTCAAACAAAATCCGTCCGAATGAAATTGAACGAATGCCGTGTTTTGCCGCGATATACAAAGCTTAAATTAATAACTATTATACGATTAATTTTCCTTCAATGCTATAATTCAATTAATATTTGACCTACAATTTTATTGGTGGTTAATTAACTTGTGGGTAATATCAATTATCTTTCGGTTGATATAATGAGATGTGCGGAAAACGGATTTTTGGTTGTACTAGGCTGTTTAAAAGTAACAATTGTGACACCGTTGTCTATGAAACGAGATATAAGGGTATCTAATGTGGAACGGAACTTAAAACAAGGGAACCACGATGTTGTTTGTACAACAGAGTGGCGTGTCGTGTACTGATCCATTACACACAAAATTTACTGTCTCTTTTAGCTCCAGAAATTTTAGTGGTAGTAATTTTTTTTGTAGAAAGTTTTAATGTATCGTTTTTATACAACAATGAATTAGGCATGAATTAGGTACTTGGCTGTTGATAAAATAAAACTAAATAAAATATGCTTAATTAGAGGAAACCTGAAGAAAATATCCAAAATACCTAAAGCATATTGTTTTTCAGATATATAGCAAATAGATTTTAGATAATAATCCCACGAACTTGAGGGAATTTCTCATCACAATAAATCTCACGGGGCATGACAGTCAGTGTAAGAAAAAAAAACTTATTTCTGCCCAGCGAAGAGGTTGATATGACTAAATTAGATTTTCTTCTTAAATTTATAATTTACGCCAAATTAGACCGAACATCGTTATGGTACGATTAGACTAGGAATGAAATTATTTTAAGTAATATCTAAAGAGCTATATGCCAAAAGCCTTTTTTTAAGTGCCTCAAACATAATAAGTTTTTTAAATGATTACGCCAGGGTTTGGTCATCGAATTCACAAATTCAATTTCAAATTTAGAACTGATACAAGTTCAAGAGCAGGGTCGTTAGTTCCATTTTCAAATATTCTGATATTTCGCTCGGTGGCGATAGCAAGAAAATATTTATTCCGGGGACATCGTCACTGAAGTTAATCGCCATTATAAACGGTTCACGGCCCATTTTCCGGCGGCGTCTGTTCGAAAAAAAAATGCTTACGTATATAAAAGTTTGGGCACTCATTACGAAACTACGTATTTTAAATCGTTTTTATTTGTAAAGTATGGTTGTTAAAGTCTTTCGTCAGTTGTTATTTTATGACGCGTGAATGTTTTGTTTTATTTTACGCTGGCTAAAAATGAGTGTCTTTTATCCGGAATAGTTTTAAATTACTTTTGCCATAAATACTTTGTCCTCAAACAAATGTTTGAGTCACAAATCTTTACAAGACAAATGCGCGTAACAAGGTGAACCAGCCCTAAAGAAAAAAAAATCAAAAGTAACAGTGCCAATCGTTTATTTTTTTAGGAGCGGTTTTTTGGGCTTCGCCAAATGCTTAAAGCATTGATTTAATTTTTTTTTATTATACCTTATATTTGATACTGGCAATATATTTAAGATAGTTACGCCATATTTTTTTAAACAAGAAATATTCGGAAGGTATAATGGGTGGTTTCATGTTCTTAGCAGTATTACCAGTGATCCGGAGCTAATTGGGCTAATTGGGCCTCTTGTACGAACGAGTTCACTGCACATGCTTCTCACATATAACCGTACCAAACAAGTGACATAATAAACTTTTATTTTTGTGACAAATTAACGGCTCGCCCGCACACAGATAAGTCGGCATAGACTCTTGTACGGCCAATACTGGCATTGTAAGAATTGGAAATAAATAAAAAAAAATTCAACATACCTATACGATAATGTACGTATTGCTATTCAATCCTAGTTTATGTAAGTAAGTACACACAATCTCCTTACAGTATCGAAGGTGGATCGTCCTCTCACATGAGACGAAGCTTATTGAAGCTTATTGAATAATGCAAACATTTGGATTCATCACCAAATCTACAAAGCCATTGATGTGAATAAAAAACTGAATAATTCGTAATCGCGTTACGTTTAATTCTGTCAAACGTTTTGAAGTACGACCAACGACTTGGAAACAAAGCCTCCGTCGGCTAGCTAACTAAACGTTTGGTGTGTTTAGAAATCGTTTGTGTATTGTTGGGGAACTTTGTTGTTTTTTTAAATTTTTGAGTATTTACTCTGCTTCATAAACAACACATACGCTAACAGTCAAGTAGTGAAGAAGTTAAGACATGTTAAAACTTATGTAGCACCAAATATTCAAGAAAAACTCGTGTGACATGAATGACTGCTAACTAGCATCGTTACCCATTAAAATATGTATAGTACCTGTGCAATATATTGAATAATTTCCCTCCCTCAGTCGTATGCCGAAACTATTCATCCTCTACTACCTAAAACTGAACCAGTGTGCAGTGAAACTGCTTAGAAATGAATTCTAAAGATTTCCACTGCACAGAAATACCTACCCACCTACCTATATTTAAAGTGTGAAATTGGGTAATAAATATTCACAGGCAGAAGGCGTTAAAAACTCATCTGAGATACGTTAATCCAATAAGTGGAATCGGTGTTAGACCTGACGAGCCGGCTCGGTGCGCAGCTACTTAGAAAAAATATAAGCTAATTATTATGGTAATCATGATGATAATATTAATTTTATTTAGATAGGGTTCGTAAAAGGCCATATAAAAAAAATAAAAAACATACACATAATAGCCACTTGTTCGAATGTTTTAGTCGATTTTTATATTCTTTATCTTCTTTGCTTTATTAAAAAAAATACAACCTCAAGACATCAAAAACAAAGCTATAACAAAAGTGCATTACATTGTCTGTGTTGTACCGAACATAAAATATTATCTTAATAAAATAATTATACCATTGTTGTAATTGAATACTGCTAATACCCAACATTTAGTTTTATAAGAAAAAATGGGTCCAGAAAAAAAAATACTGATAAAAGTTAGCCATAGAGCATAAAATAGGTGTTTAGATAAAGAAATCCTCGCACATTCTGTGTTCAAAATAATGCTAATAAAGCATAAACAAGAGAACAGATAAAAAAAGAGAGAACATACTTATATTCTTTTTTCTTATATCCTACTCAATACTAAAGCCGCTAAATACTTAACTAACAATAACATAACAATACTAAACCATGAAATGGCCCCATTTTTGGTAGGCTGCCTACAAAACCGTGCATAACTCTCGAATTTACGTTTTCATCAAGTCTTTACCTTTCGCCAACATATTCGTAACTTTGGTCTTAAGTGTCACTTTACCGAAACATTACGCGTTAAATGCATTTTTGTTAAAGCATCGCGAAATTGTGTTTTCCTCTAACAGGGAAGGAGGGCACTCGAAAATAAGTGAAATGTGTTGCAAAGTGTATACTTAACAATAAATGTGACTTATTTTTAAAAATATACGGAAAATATATTAATAAGCTTAGATTCGTAGCAGCTACAACAATTATCAGGAAAGCCACGTCTCCAAAAAAAAAAGATTGTTAAGTTTGTGAAATCTAAAGATTTTATAATCTTCCAAACATTATTATAAGTATCACATTTAATTTAATTGATTTTGACACTATAATCTTACACGGATTCGTATTTAAGAATTATAATAATTCAAGTTACCTTAACTATAATTTCTCATGAAGAACACACGTCTGTCATTGAAATGTGCCAAGGTATTCTAAGTAGGCACCCGTACGAGATCTCAAAACTATACAACGAATCTTTGACTTAACTCGGAGCCGAGATAGCTGGGATTCTACTAAGAGCCCTCGCAGGAATCCTTCTGTCTGAGAATAGTTTAGGCTAACAACTCGGCACTCGGGAACTTGAAAATAATGAGTAGAATAATAAATAAATATTGCTAGCCAAACACACCAACTGTACGGTCCCAAACTAAGCAGCGTTTGTAGTATGAGTACCATAATGGGACTTGGGGCCATCCCATACTCTTTCTATAGAGTTTATATCTATAAAAAAGTATATACAGTTATTTATATAGATATTAAACAACCATGACACGGGAACAAACAAATCGTGCTCATCACACAGGGATAGGGATAGGGAGGAGGCTAGGTTCACTAATTGTGCCGAACAGACCATCGGGTAGTATCTTTCTTTGGGCTATTTAAGTTTGACGAATTTTCTAAATTCAGTCCCTAATGGTGTAAAAACATGTTCGAAATAAAATATATTTTTCAATAGAAATCGCGGGCAACATTTGGTACATGCGAAAATAGTCTTTGTAACTACTGCGACAAGAACACTTTCCACACCGTGTGTACTGATGTGATTCGTATGAGTAATCACATGTAAAAACGATCTAAATGTCTGCAGGCCACAAAAATATACCAATTTACTTCGAAGCTTTTACTTTTCCTGTAAAATATGTATGATACACCCATTCCCCTTGCCACAAATATTGTTTATTATTCCTATACTTTTGCTTTGAAATCAATGAACAGAACGGAGGCTGGTTTTAGAAGTGTGAAGCTATTAATATTTTCAGAACTGGTTGGTGTATACTGTAGTTTTATCTTACCTATTTACTGAAGATAAGTTTCAGACTTGAGAGTTTAAGTTGCAGTTACAAGATATGTTATAGAAAACATATTGTGCATTATTTTCAGTTAACAATCGTTGAAGCAGTGTCTATATTACTTTACACTTTAATCCTTCCACAAAAATCGGATCAGACTCCATAAAATAGATTCTTCGACACCCAGCTTTTAGCTAAATTTCTATGAATGATGATGTACCCGCATGTTGCGTGCGGACAAGTGGGTTTGAACCCTGCAAGTTCCTACACAAATCGGTGTGCTCATTATGATTCTGGTTTTTATTTTAAAACATTGCAAACACTTGCTTGTTTTAATTACTTATTTACAAAAGAAAAAATATATATTCAAGCCTTTTTTTTTCTATAAAAATATTAAGCAAATATTAAGCAAATTTTTGTTGTTTTATTGAAAATACAAAGAATTTGGTCTACTTGTCTCTCGCCACTTCGTGCGTGCGATGTTAAATCATTAGCGAGCACTAAGAGCTGTCTCATACTTCATCGTTTTAATTAACTGAACTAAGCTGTCTAATATTTTTCTATATTTGATACGTTCTAAAACTTTCTCAGATAACCCGCATATATCTTCACCAATAAAATCTTCAATCTCAAAATAGCTACAATGAATCTGCGGTCCGTAATGATGTTAGTCGATTTGATACCGCACAGTCGATTCGATGTGGAATCGACTTAACCACAAATGGACGTGCCGTCGAATTCTTTAGCCATTTATCAAATACATAGCAGCGATAGCCAAGTTGGTAGAACGCTTGCCTCGGTAACGAGGATAGCAGGTTCGAACCCCGATTCGCACCTCTGGGATTTCTGGATTTCATGTGCGAATCTAATTTTCAACCACGATTATCACTTGCTAAACGGTGAATGAAAAGATCGTGAGGAAACCTGCATGTCTGAGAGAACCCCTCGAAAGATGTGCGAAGTCCGCAAACCCGCACTGGGCCAGCGTGGTGTACTATGGCCTAATCCCCCTCGCAGTGAGGGGAGGCCCGTGCCCAACATTAAAAAGGACTGGTGTTATTATTATCAAATAAAGGAGCTTTGTAGCGTTGTAATAAAAAATGAAGAGAGGTAACGTGATCGTTAAACATTTTTTTTATGAATTAAAGTAAATAATTACACTTAAATTTCGCAATAGACATAAAAAGCTAGGAAAGTTAATTCCAAATGAATCATACCATTTATTGTTTACTAAGGTAACTAAATATATATTTTTAAGTCAGAGTTCTGCATTTCCAAGTTTAAAGTGAATATTTGTCACTCGCTAAAATTCTATGTTTCATCCCCTTTTTCTTATCTGATATATCTTTGCTGAATCGACTGAAAATCGCATGAAACCTGCGATACATAATGTTACCATGTTCAATATTTTACCGTCGAGGGGTGAATGAACCGGAACGAATAGATATGATTGATGGGATTGAAAATCATGAAATAATAATACGCTATTACTACAGATGCATAATGTTAGCACGTGCTACAAAGAGATTTATTGATTGTTTTCCCATATTTTATTAAACAAATATTAATAAGGCAATTAGTGGCGAAAGATAATAATAATAGCATAATTCCTGTCAGAAGCTCTGCAAAATTTTTTTTTTCCTTATGAAACGTGTTAAGTATATCGTTTTTATTATAAAGTGTTGTGTCTAGATCACCAGTTAGGGGTTATTTTCGTTTTTTTTGTACACTCACAGCTAAGTTTTTTTCATCAGTAATTCATCGTTCGCTGCTCTAGGCTATATTGATTAATGAGAGTCTGGAAATTCTATTTACTATTTTGGTAAATACGGGAATTTTTAAGTTCGTATCTCCACAAAACAGTTTCAGGTGTAGTGAAAAGTAATTTTGGTCTGCTTGTCGTCGGTCCGAACGGCATGGACCACTTCCGCCAGCTTGGCTTAATCTGCGATTGATGCCCTCAGGGATTGAACTAATATTTGCTACAACCTGGAGAATGTTTCTCCTTTTTTCTAGGAAATTAATAAAGAAGGGAAGATCTTCCAGCCAAGCTATGCCCCGACCGTTATTGGCAGGGTCATGTACATATGTTAATTACTCCGAAAATTATCATAGCGTGTTTAAGGATCGTATGAAGAATCGTCATGTTTTGTTCTGAATGGCGAGGTTGGAGAGGTCGCTACACTATAAATTGTTTAATTTGTGTGTTTTTTTTTCTCACAGTAAATATACCTACTAACTTACTATAAATGTGTGTCCCATATCGTATACTCTATTATACTACATTTTCTGTAAAGCAATCTTTCAAGTGCCTCCTATGAATATGTGTCACATTTCTCCCCCAAAGATATTGAAAAATTTGCATTGGCGATACTCCCGCGCCCGCGGTCTCCGGAGGGAGCGTGATTTGTATATTTTCACGTGTAACTCGATACTTATTGGAGGTAAGTGAAAATCTACACCTCTGACCTTTTATTGAATGTATTCTGATACACCATACATTATGATTGTAATGTTACACTTTTATTTGTGGCTGAAGGAACCCATCCTTTTTCGGATTTGAGAAATCAGTTTATGATTTATTTCGACATTGGCTTTACAGTCAGTTTTTGTGTTTGACTTATTTTAAGAAGACATTCGCCACACTGTCCTACCCTTCTTACTCTTGTAAGCCAGGATTTACTACGGCAGTGACTAACAAAGACGCCAAGGGGTAACCCCTAGGGAAAAACAACTTGTCTTGGAAACCCCAACAAAATTATCGAAAGAAATATGTACAGCTCTGCCCAACCATTCGGCAAACACAGGCGTTGTATTTTATCATAATCAAAGGAAAATAATCTGTATGTACATGTCCAGTATTTGTGACTTAAGTAATGAAAAGCCGAGTCGAGTTGAGGCGACGTTTCGACCCATTTCTACGAAATGGTCCTTGCGTTTTATATTTAATTACTGTTATATATACTATTCATTATCGCCCCAATTGTCATAACGTTTGGTGCAGCTGCTGTGAGCAATATTTAATTTAAATCTACTATTTGAATAATAGCTTTAAGTAAAAGTAAAAATACTCAACGATTCTATACAAATGTTTGGCTTCAACATGGAAAAGGCTCACTAGGACTAAGAAAACAGTGTACCTAGCAGAGACACCTGATGTCATTGTATCTAGCTCTCATATATCTGTGGTATCTAGTAAGCATGAGGTCACTGTCATTCTTATTTATGAAATCTTTAGTGTGAGCGGGATCGAGCATGTCAACATTATCGTAATGCTACGTAAAAAGATAGCGCTTGAAATGAAATGAACTGTAATAACTAGGAATATAAATCCGAGTCTTATACGCGTGTTTTTTTTTCTAAACATTCAACTAAATCACATACTCTGATTGTAGACTGCCCTTTTTCATCCGCGCGGGGGATAGTACTGATATGTTTTTGTGTAGTGTGTAGAGAAACAGGATTTAAACCTTCGTCCCCACAAGTTTCAGCAGCTGTCCCTTCAACATTGCCAAGGGAGTAATTACACAAAATTATTATTACCTTAAATACGTTTCCTCATCGTAACAATTAAATTAAAACTTGTGATTAAGATAAAGGCCACCGTATTTTATTAATTACTGTAACGGCTACAGTTTCAGCGGTATCAATTCTCTTTCAACGTATTTTATATAATATTTTTTATGTAGTATTTGATCCGCGTTACGAAAAATATACTGCATTTCTTTTGTGGAGTCTTTTCTGAATAATTTTGACAGTATGTGGTGGACGACAGCCTACTCCCCCTCGCATTGGAAGGAGGTTTTTTTACAGTACAGATACATGATAATGGTATATTACTCATATATTAAAACCGGGCTAGCTTTGTGAAGATCACAAGCTTCTATATTTATAAACCCAGGTGTAAGTCAGAACAAGACTTCGTAATGAATTTGTATCACCAACGGGCATTGTATGATACCCTGCACCTAGACGATTTTCGTTCGCCAATAAATAGCTATTCGAAAAAGGTTCAAAAATCCTTTTAATTACGTCATCACACTAATCACACAAGAAACAATAAATTATGTAGGTACGTGCTATAATAATATGACGTCATCTATGCCTAAAAAGCTATTATGTGACACTTTTATGAGTATAGGCTACTAATAATACATTTTAATAATTATGATATTCAATGTCGTTAACCCTTTAATGTAGGCTAGGTTGGGAGAAACATTATATTCGGATAGCTGTGTGTTATGCTTGTACATTTACCTTCGCAGCTAAGCCCGGTTATAATGCTGTCAATTTAAATAGCAAAACAAAAGAGGTATATTACTATGAAGTTGGAACAGACTAAAAATGTTGTCCTTTTTTTTCTTATTTTTTAAATTAGTGACAACATCTCTCTAATATTCAGTTTTATTTTAGTTTGCTACCAAGACTGCGTCAGTTAAAATGCTTGGTAAACATTTATATTTATTTATTTAAAATATATTTTATAGAAATATGTAATAACCTATATTTAAAAAAAAACCTGTGACGTTACGTTACGTATTTTTTTAAAATCATAACCGTAGTATAACATTATATCGTATCATCACTAATCATTTATTTTCTCTAAACTGTGTTCTCATATATGTTTTACGTTGTAAACATATTTATAGACTCCTATAATTATATTATCTCACAAAGCAAATGTTGTTGTATTGTCGTCCTTAGTCCAGGACTAAAGCTTTATAAGTCTGTACAAACAAAAGCGTAATTTCAACAAAAGTATTCTTGATAAAGGGACGCCATGTTTTATCTTGCGATGTTTGCTTATACAACATGTACAAAAAGGGTTGAAATGTGGCCGAGAATTGTGGACATACTGTACTTCTGTGTCGAGAATATAATCTTTAGGGGTTTAAGCTGTTATGAGACATGTATAAATAGGCACCAAGCTATCCGTATTTTGTTAGTATTTCGGACAGAACAGATTTAGTCATGTTGTTACTTATACCCCTAACTTTATAGAATGTGGTATTATAAAGCATTTTACAGAGGAAAACGTAATTTGAGATAATCTTTTTTATATGATTGGGGATAGTGTCCCAGTTTATTTAAACCTCAGACTAAGTTGAGTTAAATCTGGTATATAATTATGGTTTCTATGTAAATAAAAAATAAATACTATTCGTTGGTAATAGCATCACTTGAAAACGACTAGATTGATATAGATTTTTTTAATGTTCATAATAGTCCATACAAGATTTTTAGAAAACGAAAATATTTTACAGTTGTCCGGAAAATGCGAAAATTTGGGACAGGACATCGTCCGTCGGGTCAGGGTTTTATTAAATAAATATTATCGTTTGAACTGATCATACGTTTCTGAAATAACCAATAAGGACTTAAACGTTAGCTTAACTTTAATTTCACTGTAGCATCAGCATATACCGAAGTATAGTTTTCATCTTACAAAAGAAGTGAAAGTGTAAATGAAAATATCTACAAAATTGAAAATATCTGACAAGGCGGTTCATGTTTTATCAAGAAATGAATTGTACGTTGTTATGATTCAAATTCCAACACGTTGCGATGTTAATCAACTCTTTGCAACGCCACTCAGTATTGTTTTGCATTACATTGTCTTAAATCGAACATAATGGATAACAACTGAAGCCGAAGCAGAATCTCTAATGAAATGTTTTCATAGCCCCTCGCTGAGAAATCATTCCGGAGAGTTTTATGTCAGAAATGGAGATGCTTAGCTGAATAGCGTATATCTGTTTCATGGTAATATGTCTACATATGTATTTAGTAAATAAAGAACTAATTAAATGATAACATTCGGATTTGTTTATGCAAATTGGTTAGTATACACTAGAGGAAACCACTTGTTTTTTACTAGGATGCATGCATTATAAACTTAAACGTTTGCTTGTATACAAGTTTTAATCAAATTGCAATGGCATTATGAAACAGTTTTTAAAAGAAAACTGCGTACTATATGCTATTGTAAAATGAAGAAACTTTATATAAATTTGTGGGCTTTCGCATGCGTCCAAATTTAGATTTCCACTGGTATTAATATATACGGAATAGTTTAAAAAAAATATTATCCACACCGAAGATGGCTTTATATGGGGTTTAAGTAGCACTGAAGCGTCCAAGAAATAAGATTCTCGATCTACATAATTTTTAATAACACGATCAAAGGGATTGGAAAAAGTTATAACCCCGGTAACTTTTCTAATAACTTCTCAATGGTCGCGTTTAGTTACGCTTAGAAAACTTTTTTATAGTTCTGAGTGTAAGATGAAGTTCATTAATTCGCAACTTGAAGCCGTGTCGTTAAAAAGTTCACCTTTTTAATGAAAACGATTTCTGTATATTATCTGAATTATATTATTTTTAATAAATATTTGAAGTCAAAGGCATTTTTCTATTTGTGTCTACGAAATTATAATTTTAAGGTTTGGAGAACACTGCTAGCAAGTTTTACTTATGTAAGAATAAACATTTTATAATGTACTGATAAAAAATGATTAAGAAAAAATCTAAATATTTTTTTAAAAAGACAACGTTCTTTTTAGAACAAATTGCTTGGTTATGCCATTATAAATAGAAAAAAAAACATAATTTCATGGTTCCCATTAGAAATTGGAAAGTATTTTACTAACGTATACCGATCATAACATTTGTCATTCTAATAATTTGTTGAATATAAAAACTAGGAACTAATTGTAGGCGTTAAAATGCTAATTGTAGGTAATGAAAGAATATTAGCTACCTTACTTCATCTCGAATTTCGGAAAGGTAGCTTAAAATAATTTGAAAAGTTGTTCAAAGGTTTATTATTGTTATGAAATTATTCCGCCGGTGGTTATCATAATAATGCTGAAATTGTAATTATAACCTGATAGTTTAGATGTTAACATTATGATTATTTAAATATTTCTCAGAATAATTGTAATACTGTTTACTTAATTTCTGTTTATGTGTTAGTATAAAAAATTACCTAATATATGTTATTTTAAGTAATAGGAATAGTCAAATTTATTAATTTTAAGTATATTTTTAATAATAATTTGTATATAACAATTATATTTAAGGAACTAGATCATAGTCATTAGGTACGTAAGTAGAACGATTTTTTTTAGGAAATGGTTCAGTAGTATAATTTCAAGGATATATAATAACTCACCTAATAGGTAAATAACGTTCATTAAAATCTTGGGCTTGATGACAAAACTTTATCCCAAAAAGTTTTTCTTAAAAAAGATATTCGTCGTTCTTAAGCCTTTATCAAAGAAGTTATGTTTTAATTATTTTCGATTAAACTTGTAGACTTAATAATTTATTCCATTTTAAATTGTATCGTTTGAACTTTCCACTTGTGGTCAAGATACAACTGAAACTTTCAGTGGTTTTATTAAATCATATAAAATGAAGTGTATTAAAGTTTTGTATAGAGGAATATAATATTAATAGGCACATAGTTCTAACTTATATCTTAATTTTTTATACAATATTTTCATAACTTTTCATTTACTAGTGTTATGTTAATAAGTTTATATAAATTAATAAAAATATTGCCCTACTTTTTATACCTTCTTCCACAATACAAATAAAAGGTCTTTTATCAATATATCTTTCATACTGTTTTTTAATTATTTTTCTGCTAAAAGTATTTATATCACTTGTTTTTTTTATAAGGGTACCCAGCTACTTCTACATTTATGCAAGTGGTTTATTTTTTCTAAAAATCCCACTTACCTGGATTCGTGTGGTGTGCGATCGCTGTCAGCAGGCTGGCACTGCTGGGGGCAACAAGTGGTGCTGTGCAGTCGACGGATCCGGCCTCGGCTTATATACTCGCTCGCAGGGCGGCCGCCCCGCCCACCGCCCTCGCCGGCATGCTACTAACATAGTTTGCATTTCAATTTTGGGAAACCAAATTACGCGGTCACAAAATATTTTGATGTTTGTAATTTTTGTAAAATATAATTATAGGGATAATTATATGAAAATATGCGGATTAGTTTGGGACTAGTGTTCAGTTCCGGAATGACGTCATGGGTGGCGATGAGGCACTGGGCGGAATCTAAAAGAATTGTATGTGATTTTTATTGCGTATTATTCATGTTATTTTGGTTTCGTAAAATTATTTAGCAATGACATTAAATATATACTAAATTTTCAGAGAATCTGTATGTTGGAAAATACCTGACTTGTGAGTAACGAAAAAAAAGGTGATGTTCACTAATCCGCTCCAGGCCAGGGTGGTAAACTACAGTCCGGTGCGCTAAAGATATGTGTCCAATGGTGCAAGATCATTAATAATTAAGTACTTAAGTACAGTTAACTTAAATAATAATTTGAGCGTATTTACTCGTACGGGATCACTTGCAAGATGATTATCGCAAGTCATTGATCACATCTAAGATTGATACGAACATTTCGTGGTGTTTTCCGATATATTTGCGGGGAAACGAAATATGTATTTTGCAATACTTGTGTATTGATATTATGGCTATAGACATCCTCCTCCAGCCTCATTCTTGATTTTATCGATTAAACATCTTAGGCTATTATAGTTGAAAAGAAAAGTTTTGTAACATTTTTATGGTAGATCCATAGACACGTATTTAATCTATGGCTCTCCCAGGCTATCAAACAATAGGTTTCATTAACAATTTTGAAACTATTCTCTATGTAGGCAGGCTAATATTTCGGGGGGCTTGTTGCAGCCGCTACCCTTCGCTAGTTATCAGACCTACTAATTAACCACTAAACTATTATTATATTGTCATGTGTCATATTGTCCTGAAATCTGATGACCGCACGTAAGTCTGTACGTACTTATATAATTAATAAATAGAAAACCTATCAAAAGCTACGTCTAAGTAAAGAACAATGCCCACATAACTACGGCTACTTTTTATGGAATTATTTTTATAGTGTAGAATATTTGTATGCTTATAATTACTATTGAATAAGAATTACAGATAAAAAATATGAATAACTTAATTTTAGGTAAAATAAAAAGTTTTTATATTATTGAAAAAATTAAACTTTTTTTCTTAATAAACACATTGCCATGCATCCCATGACTGTTGGCGGGTGGCGACGTGGTCCATACAAAATCCCTCATGGTCCTTTGTAAAACTAACTCATATTAATAGCCAATTCTTAAATGCATCCACACCGTCTAGCCAATATGTAAATAGACAACTAGTTAATGTATTGGTCGTGTTTATCACTTGTCCCATTTTATTGCTATGTAAAATCGTTTAGCCAGTAAACCAATTGCAATACTCAACAGGATTATCGTAACTATATGCAGAGGATTGACGTAACCCTTCACACGTTTAACAAGATTTCTTGATTAATTAGAAACGTATTTACTGTATTACATTGATGAATAAAATTGTGTTGTAGAATATTATTAATAATAATATAATCCACTAATATTATAAATGTGAAAGTTTGGATGGATGGATGGATGTTTGTTACTCAATCACCCCAGAACGGCTGAACGGATCTGGATGAAATTTGGCACGGAGATAGAGTATAGTTTGGAATAGCACATAGGCTACTTTTTATCCTGGTAAACTGTATGGTTCCCGTGGGATAGATTTGTTTTAATTTTTCATAGAGCAAAGGATCGACATGATTTTTTGCATAGGTAGAGGTAGTTTAGGGGAAAGGACATAGAGGAAAAGGCCATACTTTTTAATCGTGGGTAATACCGCGGGGCGCAGCTAGTTATATAATAATACCAGACCTTTTCAATGTCCCACTGCTGGGCACGGGCCTCCCCTTAACGCGAGGGGGATTGGGCCATAGTCCACCACGCTGGCCCAGTGCGGGTTGGCGGACTTCACATATCTTTCGAAGGGTTCTCTCAGACATATAGGTTTCCTCACGATGTTTTTTTTTACCGTTTAGCATATGGTAATCGTGCTTGAAAATGAGATTCGCATATGAAATCCCAGAGGTGCGAGCCGGGATTTGAACCTGCGATCCTCGTTACCGAGGCATGCGTTCTACCAACTTGGCTTTCACTGCTATATAATATGTATAATTAATATATAATTAATATTTGCTGATATCGGCAGACGAACACACCAACTATACGGTCAAAGACTAAGCAGCGCTTCTATTATGGGTACAATGGACTGAGGGCGAACTCAGTATATTATGCCTATATAGATATTAAACGTCCATGACGCGCGTACAAAACTAAATGCCAATCACATAAAGTTTGTCCCTACCAGGCTTCGAACCCGGGACGCTCAGCGCAGAAAGCAGGTCACTACCCTAGCATATTTAAGTTACAACAAATATAGTTTTTAGATACCACGAGGGTACCCCGGTTCAAACTATGACAATAGGACGATATCCACCTCAGTCCTCCCGTGACCACGGTTGCTGTAAAGCAGCCGAAACGTCGGGATCGTAAAAAACTAATAATAAACGCGATAAAATTCTTAAGATTAGTTTTACTTCAATGTGTAATATTCGCGTAAATATAAGAAATCAATAAGTATTCTTTATTTATTTGGACTTAGAACGTATCAAATGTGAACCTTACTAGCTGCACCCCGCCGTGTTACCCGCGATTAAAAAGTTAGTCCTTTTCCTCTAAGTCCTTTTCTGTACCCCTGTGCATTGTTCCGGGACAAAATTAGCCTATGTGCTATTCCAGACTTAAGCGTTCTGGTGTGAATGAGTAACAAACATCCATCCATCCATCCAAACTTTCACATTTATAATATTAGTGGGATTAGAATTTTAATGAACTAGAAGTTTTTTTTTCTCAAAAGTGGCAAACCACTTTCTTGGCCGACCTTACATAGCCATAATCCATGGGCTTAATATGGGACATTCTCCTCATATACTCGTATGACGTGACCATGAACGTGTCCCACTAATTGTTAATACGCCAATATATAGTTATCTATTTTATTATGGGCCCTTACTAAGTGTTGTCGTTATCGACTTTTTGCTCTAACATATTTTCCAGGCGTTTCGTGGTATGGTATAAAATACAGTTTTAGTAATAACTAGCTGTCCCGGCGAACTTCGTACCGTCTCAGAATCAAATGTATATTTTTCCCATGCTTTAATAGTTATTTTGCTATTCGGGGCGGAGACAAATTAAAAAGTCAAAGATCTTAAAAATCGGCCCGTTCTTGTGTTATAAATGATGTAACTAACAAGACTTTCTTTTATATATATAGATAAGTAGGTAAGTATTGATAAATCGGCGTTCCAGACCAAGGAGGATAGGTACATCGCTCCAATTTTTTGATAAGAATATCTCATAAAGTGACATGCAATGACATGATATCCAGGTATTTTTAAAAGTTTCATGAAAAACAGTTCAAATGTTTTAATCAGCATATCACTTTTATATCGGTAATGTTTTATTAATATTTATCCTGCTCTATTTTGTATTCCCAATAAATGATATATGTAATATTTATACCTACTCATAATCAGGTTTAATCATGATCAATATTTAGAGCTTTGAAAATTGAAGAAGAAGAAGAAACGGGGTCTGTAAATAATTACGTTTACAAACCCCATTGTACTTTTTCAAAAACGTTTTAAGTTAAGGAAAGCGAATTAAACAACTTCCAAATTCAAGGGCAAAGCTTTAGGAGCTTAGATGAATATAAACATCCAGGAAGCTGTGCAGCAGTATTTTTAGATAAATCTTATACGTTCAGGTATAATGCTGTTGTAGGAATACGATCAATTTTAAGGTAATTTTATTTAATTTATATATGAAGAGAAGCTCAGACGGGGATTAACGAGACCATTCTTATGTTATCACAGAAATGTGTTGGAATGACTTTATGGAAGTTTCTGCTTTTAAAGTAGCACTACTAGATTATTGTCGATTGTGAACTTATTTAAGTGACCCCTTTACTTTAGGTAACTTCACTTAAATAAGTTGACAATCGATATACAAACAATCACATAAATTGGTACGTACTACACGAAATATCCTTCAACACAATTTCGTGAACTTTGAACTTGGATATTTTTTTTGTTAACGCCAAAACATTATGAATAACTCATAATGCACACCTGTGACTAGGAAATCTCGCGAACGCACTAAATCGCCACAAAAAGGCATTGCTCGAATACATCTGAAAAGATTCGCACTAAAAACGGATGGTAAGGGCGATCCATTTTTTCCTCACTCGGACAATGGCGGCCGCCGACTATGAGGAGACTGTGTGCAAACAAAAGAAAATATGATTGGAGCGGGATGACGATAAGGCGCCCACGTATCACGCCGTCTTGTTGTATAAGGATGCCAGATCGAGTGATTCTATCTTTGGAGACAGTTCCCTGGCTCTTAGAAGAGATATTCTTGGGCTATCTGGAATTGAGGTCCGTTTTTAATAACATTTTGGGAGCTACGATTTTTCTATAACTACATAGTTTTTGTTTAAATTCCCTTAAGTGTTTTGTCTGATTACTATCAGTTCACAAAGAACAAGAAAATCAGAGTAAGTTTCTGATCATGTTTAAATTGTAAGTATAGAAAAAAGCCGGACTAGTGTGATTACCCAAAAATCGGGTTTAGTATTGCATTTGCGCAAGTCCATGACAAACTTATTAATAGCAAGAACAAGATTGATTCTTCAAGATTTTAGGACCTCAAGCGGAGAAGATACTTCCTGTAAACAGGACAACTTTTTCCCTCGATTCTGATAACCCTATTTACGACGTAAGGTGTCAGATATCAAAAGTGTTTCTTTACGCACTCACTTATAAGGGAGTTGTCTTGTTATTTTGTTTATTCTACATAATATCGATCAGGAGAACTGTATCCATATTTAACGTTTACCAACAAACCTTCGTAACGTATCCGCGCAGTTTTATTGCTCCCAGAGTTATACACCCACTTGCATCATAGCTGGGAGTTTTTTAGGTAATGGGTACAGTTATTCCGACGCCGTTCGGTGATTCGGCGGCCATCAAACAAAATACGAGCAATATGAGTAAGAGTAAGTGTGGATCGCAAAACCTTCACGATCATCGCAGCGTGTAATGAGTGCTGTTTAACCTGTACTTGAGACTTTTTGGGGGTAGTCGAAGAGAATGGTTATCAATTTGGTTTTATTTTGGTAAAAAATGTGTTTCTTTGAAATATAATGTGTAATTTTGGTGGAATATTAAGCATTGGGTGTTCATAAACGTGCTTGAGTGTAGGAAAATACAAGTACAGTACAGTGCAGTCAGTTCAGAGTCCCAAGAAGTCCGGGAATTTGTCAGTAAAGTATCCTCAACTATACTGATAGGGTTAGGGGGGATTTATAAGGCCTAGTCATTCTACTTGACGTCGGCAAAATACGTACTTAAAGGTGGGTGAGACCTACTTAAAGGTGGGCGAGGCCATTTTCTAAAAAAAAAAACCTGCCCTAATTGCCCATGGACGCGTTAAGATGTCTGTAAGATATCATAGCTGTATCTTCCTACAAGCTAAAACTTATAATAAAAGGAACGAGCAGTCATCTCAACACCACTAACTGATCGTTACTGCTAGAAAGTGCTGAGTACTGTGTTTGGAAAAAGATATAATTGCAAGCATGGATTTCTTTTTGCACATCCATGGCATGCAAAATTAAACCCTATAGCCTCACTTTTAAGTCCTACAATTGTATATTGGGATATTGTTACCTGTGCCTGTAATACAATTTTATCGGGCCTATTCCGCGAATTATTTAGTACAAGCACTGATTTGTTAATCAGTTTGATTACACGTGTTTATCAATCCTCTTGAACGAAATGTCAGACTACACAACACGGTTCGGTTCTAGGCCCTTTGATCTATGTGACTGGCTAGCATGTGATGTTGTTGGTTCAAGCTAAACATGATTAGCTGAATACAAAGAAAGATTGTGGAAAATGTACATAAATTATGGGCTACAAATAGTGCAGTAGAGACTAAAATTGATGGCCAATGTGAGGGCTGTCTGCGACATTGTGTGCGGGGTACTTGAGACCGACGCCGATTCGACGATTTTACTGCCTATAAACGGGCTACGGTCTGTTGGACCTACGGCTTGGATATTGTCTGTAGGTATTTAAAGGTGTGCCCTAATGCGGGGTACAGATAAGATTTAAAAAATGTGCAATCGGAAGTCTGTACTAGGGATACTTTACTTGCAAAATTCAATACCAGGGCTTCCAAGTACTAGTATGTAAAAATACTAGGGTCGAAAACCAGGTTTTAATATACTTGAAAGGATTTGGTAGTTATCGACCCGACCGACGAGTTGCACATACCCAAATTACCCCACAGTTTTTGGTAAGTGCACTCGGGCAACTACGAAATACTTCAGGCACGGCCACTGAGCCTCGAACTCGCAATCTGCGCCAGATTGGGTGGGCCTACATGCAGGTGTGAAAGTACTTGTTAGCCGCGTGCAACGGCCGGCTTCCAGGGCTGAAAATACTTACATTGGAAATTGATCCTTATCTTCATGTAAAAAGGACCACAATCATATTTACAATAAGCATACTTGGAGGTTCAAATAACTATTTCGTACCTTTTTCGTTAAATCGATTGTGCTCTTTTTTAACGGCTAGGGAGACAGAATTAAGATGATTTTTATTTTAGTACGGATATCTTTTAATGAAGGTACAGAGCTTTTACCATCTAATATACTATTGATTCCAATTACATTAGCCCCAATGAAAGAACCTCGCTCATATCACACGGCTGCAGCGCGAATTGGGGCAACAATGCCCACTCGCGAGCAAGAACCCATTGTGCTGCATGTTTTCAATCGCGTGACTTATTGGCGTGTGATTCCTGAATTCGTCTCCTTTATACTGATAGCAAGTAGAGCGTTAACGGAATATAGACGTATGTATAGCTAACTTTATCCCGCGGTTTCGGAAGCATCGATTTTGTACTGCAGCTCGATGCTCAAGGGTATTACAGCGCTATGCTATATAGCATACATATCATTTTTTAACTCAAAAACGTTAAAAATCCTATCTAAATAGGATCAGTAGTTTTTGCGTGTTACAACGTTTGGAAGGCTTGCGCGGGATCATGAGTACAACACGTAGATCTTTTTTGAGAATTTTATTGTTATGTTAGTCACCTGCTGGGGGCAACTGCTGGTGATAGCATAAACTGCGAATTGACCTCAGCAGGCGGAGAAACTGTTGCAGGAATATGGAACGATAATTGGGACTGTGGATTGAAATTTGGATGGACATGGGATAGGACTATTGGAATAGTTGCGGACACCTGCCATAATCAGCTTTTATCTCATTTATATTTATATTTATTTGGTGAGATTATTATTATATAGTGTACGTGTGTATTAAAAATACATTATACCAAATATTATTTATGTTGGTGCCGTTTTTGACGACCGTATTTTCAATACTTACAAAAAAAAACCTCATAGATACTTGTTGTATAATATTTGCACAGACACAGAAGTACAAAAATAAAAATCCAAATCAAAAACACGGAAGGAAAATTGGGAAACCTCTTCGGGCGCGGGCCTTTAATCTGTGAGCGCAAAGAAAATATTTACATACTATTCAGAGCTCTACTGGACACAGAGATTACTAGTGATTGTGTGCATACCAACTGCCTTCACTACAAGCACGCAGCATTTAAAGCGCTTTATAATGTCATTACAAGTCGACAATAATGTCCTATACATTCGGGAGGTTGTGTTTACTATACACATAGAAGCGCATTTTTCTTTTTTGCGCGTACACATCACCCTCACCTACATATCTAACTAAATACAACACTGTACTAAACACAGTGCGTCAATACCTAAACACAAAACACTAAAGCCTCCGCTGCATAAAGCAGACGCTTCGTCAATGTAAAAAACACAACGATTTCTAATTAATAAAGTGTATTTATTCACTCTCGCAATGTATCTTAGTTTAGAGATAGATATATTTTCATAAATATGTAAGAGTCTGGTAGCTGAACTAGGAGATCCTGTACTACGGAACACCAGGCCGCCATCTCAGACCAAGTCGATGGGCGTCTGTTGATGGGCATCTAAAACCGCGGACGGCCTAAGCGGTGTAATCAAAGTGTATGGCCGGTATAAGATTCCCCTCCCCAAATCTTCACCAGACAAGTGCTCTACGGCGCCTAATTCCCGAAGCGAGTGCGTCACCCCGTCATAATCTTGTGCTGACTAAAGGTCGAGTTTACAGCGCATAAACTGAGCACTAGCGACAATAAGTGATCACTTACGGACGCCTATACGACGTAAAAAGCTGTGTTAATGGTGTTAGGGGTGCGGACACAGTGGGATGGATAGCGGATTTGAGCGGAAAAAAAATATTATATTGGATCAACCTTAGTTCACCGAAATAAAGTTTGAATTTATAGTCCTAGAGTCTGACTAAATAATAGTAATGATCCAGGTAGAGGTAGAGTCGAAATGAAAGATCAATTCAAAAGACAGTTGTGCTTTAAACGTTTTTTAAGTCCCAATGCATTATACCTGTCAAGATATTCTACGTTTAACTGGTAGATTTATATGCACATATACCGTAGCATGCTGTAACGATAGAGCCAATTTTTGCCACGCAATAACAAACCTTAATATATGCCGCCAGTAATATAACCCAATGGCATCAACCCGTCAACAACAGAAAAAATAATCACGTTATATCCGCCCGTACCCTGACCGTAGCTTTAATGTTAATTAGACTTATCTATGGGAAACTTAAGGCACGCTGCGACCTGGAATAGCAATTCGTTCGAGAGCGCTCTAACGCTATTAAAACTTGCATTTGATTTTAAAATTGCATTAATAACCAGACTTCTGTCATGAATCTTAGAAACATTACATTATAATGTAGCTTTTAGTTCCGTACTCCATAGATTCTAGTATTGTATATTTTTTATAGCAGTATCCGAGGGTAGGCACCAGTTAACAGGAAATTTTACTACCTACTATTAACTCTTTTAAATTTTGTCGACATTTTAAAAAATATAGTTGTTTATACATGCAATGTATTCAAAACATATTAATCAATCGGAAATAAGCATATCTACTAATAATAATTACTTATGTAAATTACAAACCGTACAACCATACAATGATGTGGCAAGGCATCCTTAAAATTGTACTTTTTGCATTGTAATTAATCGTTACAAACTTCCCCGAGTTAATCGTTGAACGCTGACAGACATGACAAAAAGTTAACAATAACACAAAAACCTATTACTGTTCACGTAAGAATAATAGATAAGTACTTGCTTACGTACTTCTTGTCAACGATGATCTAATGCTTACAAGACAAAACGCTTCGACTGACGGAATAGACTAACTTGATTTTAGTGATGTAGGTACCTACCTAGTTTACTCTTATACATATATATAAAACAAAGTCGTGTTAGTTACACCATTTATAATTCAAGAACGGGTATGCCGATTTTTATGATCTTAGATTTTTTTAAATTTGTCTCCCCCCCGAATAGCGGAATAACTATATTAAAACCTGGGAAAAATAATAATAAAGATAATTCATTTTGTCATACATTTGATTTAGAGGCGGTAAGAAGTACGCCGGGACAGCTAGTTAAATAGAAAAACTGAATAATTCGTTAAATATTCTTCTTTCCTAGAAAAATATTTGTATGCATGTATCTTTAGAATCTGAGATACTTGCGTTAGAGTTATATGCTCTGCTTTAAATTCTTAAATAACCTATTCAGAAGTATATCTTGAATAAATATTTAAATGTACTTTTCATACTAAGTATTTGATTTCCTTCTTTGAAATTAGCTTTATCTAGGTATATTAAACGAGTTATCCACTTCATATTCATGTTTCTATAGTCTGCCTACGGCTAATACAAATCCAATGGAGCATGACACACAGGTCAACATAACTGAACGTAACTTTTGAAAAAATAATGGAAGGGTTGAAATAAAACAAATTTTATGGATTTTATTGCGTTTTTCTTTTGTTTTATACGTTCCCGGCGTTTCGGCTGCTTTACAGCAACCACGGTCACGGGAGGTCTGAGGTGGATGACGTCCTAGTGTCATAGTTTGCACTGGGGTACCCGCATATTTAATTATTGCTTGCGGTCCGATCTACGCAGAAAGTGCTCACAGTGTTTTGAGGACCTCAAGAAAAAACTGTTTTATTTCAATGTGTAGTATTTGCGTAAATATGAGAATACATATATATATATACGAGTATATTGTAAGGGTTTACGAAAACTACACTTGGTAGGTAGGTACAGAAAAATCCTGTCCAAGATCATCACGCTTTTCCCTAAAGGGGTAAGTTGAGTTGATTTATGTTGATACATATACTGCTAAGCGTTTTTCTGGCAGCTTTGTGCAAGAGAATGATGACATCGGTCCATCAATGTTCACATTCACTTCACAATACATGACCCATTTTAGAAATCTATATAATATTTCTATATGCAAGCAAAGCATGCTGTCACTATCATTCATATTTATGAAATTGTCGGTGTGAGCAGGATGGTACACCCTTACGTTTACTTAAAGTTGGGGTCCTGTTTTCTGACAGGTCAGGCCACTTTGGACAGTAGGACGTCCATGACTCGCGTACAAACTATTAAGAACAAATTAAAATAAACAGGTATTATGATTGATAATCATTCAATCAGCGAAAAATAAAAACGCTATATATTTACAAGGAAAAAAACATGTAGTTCTCAAAATATATGATTCATCATTTTCCCAAGAACAAATTGTTCTAATTGTTTACTTTCTTATTTGTTTAAAACGTCTACATAGTGATTATACACAATTAATTTAATACATTGTGTTTTAATGTAAGTTTGTCAACTAAAAGTGGTTGAAGTTATTATGAATAAACCTTGCAAAACAATTTGTTAATATTGAACGTATTCATAGCTACCTATTACCTACCTATTATTTCGGGTCATTAGAGCCAGGGTAGCACCAAGAAGTAAAAAGATAAAATTGGTTTGACTTTATATTTAAAATATATCTGTTGGAAATATGTTTACTATAGATTGTCGCATCAAAGTGTTTAAAAGTGTCCGGGGTAAGTCAAGTTAAATGTCTAGTACATGAAAGACGATTCCAAGTATATCTATAATTGTTTGCACTTTGACATTAAGATTAAATTGTGTTATTTATAAACAAACGATATTCATTTTTATAAATCAGTCACAACACGACGACGGTTCGCGGTAATTGTCCGAGATAGTGCAAGATGTTTTATATATTAACATTTCTCTCTGTGTGTTTTATTGTAAGTTTGTTGTTGTAGGTTATATTATTAATTTTATTATCAGTATATAGAATTTTGATGTTTTCAGGGTATCAATGCTGATGTGCTCTTGTTTGGAAGTAGTAAGGGAGCGACATTGGTAAGTACTGTACCTACCTTTTTCTTTACAATCCGCATTCCAATCCAACTCATTGAACAAGCTCACAATTTTTAACTTTTGATGGGTTTTCTAATTTAGTTCACAGACTATACAGCTTGAATCAGAAAGGGTATACTAACCTTTGAACATGCACTTCATTAGCACATTTGTAATCATTATGTGAACTCAGAATTGGTTATGTTGATTTAAAAGATACATTTTGAGCCCAACAAAATGGCAATTGTATTTTTTATGAGCCTTTTTTTAAATTGTTTTATCGAAATTATTCAATCATAATTACGAGACTTTGAGTAAATTGTCGAATCGCTTCCAAGCGATTCTCTAGAAATGAGCTGTAAAAATATATTTCAAGCTCAACATTATAGAGGCACCCGGTCGTGTTTTTAGATAAATGTAAAATTACTTAAAATCCATTATAATTTTTTTAAATCTGTCTTCACATCAGAGCTTTGGGGGTTATTGACTAAAGTACTATTGCTTGCAATAATATGTACTCAAAAGGATATTAAAAATTAAAAAATATCGCTATTTGATATCTCAATGTTTTCAGAAACCCATATCCGCATGTTGCGAAATTCCAGAGCTAGGGGACGCTGGACCTCTGACGGAGTGCTCCAACCCTAAACAGATGGGCCCGGTGAGTGTTTGTCAACTCGGAAGGTGTGGAGCGTGCTATAATCACAGACTTATAAGAATATTCAGACGACACACGGTGTGCGCTACAACTAAAGCCAAAAAAAACTCTGTTCTAGCATATAAACACATGCACTCACGCACACATATAAAAAACTATGTCCGAAACTTCTTAGTCTATTTTCTCTGCATTTTCCAGGCAAGAAATTTTCTATGTGATAACATTTACCATTACAAATTCATTGAAAAACTTGCTTCACTTTACTAGTAGCACCGATACCTCTGAACATCTAAACAAGTCTGTGGCTAAAATGTGATTTTCAAATATAAATTAATAGCCCAAAGTCGTAACAATCGTTGTTATACCCACAGTGCAACGATGTCCAATGTGTGTTCGAGAAATCCGGCTTCTTATCCGACAAAAACACATTAAATAAGACAGCCTACACGAATCATTTACGACAATGGACCGAGAAGAACAAGGACTGGTCTGATGCTGTTGATAAGGCTATCAGAGACTGCGTGGAGTCGGAGCTGAGGCAGTATTTGAACCACCCCTGCAAGGCTTACGATGTGTTCACTTGTACTGGGATTGCTATGCTTAAGGTGAATCATTTGAAATTAAACTTGAACGTCGTCCTACTAAGTTGTACCGGCACGTCAAGTGCGGGCTAACTGTATACTTTATAGTATACCGTATTTAGACATATTTTATGGAGAATTGAAAAGCGCCTCTAGCGGAAGGTATTTAAAACTTTCAATTCTCCATACAAAATGTCTAAATACAGTAGACTATGAAGTATACGGTAAGCTTACGAATAATCTCACACTTGACGTACGGATATGTTGTTATGTTATTCTACTTCAGAACGTATGTATTGCATTTCTTTTTAGTTTCATAGACTTTTCAAAACTCCCTTTGTGAGTCAGTGTGGTCTTGTGTGAAGTGCAGGTTAGAGTATTTTGTGTTGACTAGCACAGCCATTAATAATTAAGAATGTTTTAGTCTTATCACTATTTCCCGTTTTAACAGGTACCAACTGAATATTTCGTAAGTTTTGTTATTAAATCGATATATTAATGTTTTCTTTTCTATATTTCACAGAAATGTCCGGAGAAGGCCTGGAAATGTTGATATTAACACGAAACCTCATAATTTCAACATCATCTTAATAATTTTTTTGGTTATTTGAAAACAATATTTGATCGCAGATTAATAAATTATTTTATATTAAATTTTATTTCGAAACAGTCTTGCCCATCTCTGCCTAGTCCATCAAAGCAAATTGTCAAAGATAAAAAAAATCCACAAACATTTATGTGTTTTGTCAGTGTCGTAGCTTTGAGCCGCGGGCCGTGCAACTATCGATTTTGATCTAGCTGCTCGACCCCTAAGCATCATAGCATGATGGGTCACTAGCCTATTTTTTGTCGATCGATCCGATAGAAAAAAATACTGTTGAAATCAGTCGAGTAGTTTTCATTGATGCTTACACAGACACACGAACAAAATTCTAAAAACACTTGTTTTGTATTATATCGTCCGATTAGCCTATTTATTTATTAATAATCTCCAATGTAAAGACATATGCAAGTAGACCGCTATAGAAAGTTCTGAGTAAACACCGCTAATAATCAGGGACCAATATAAAGTCCTTGCGGTACACCCATTAACTTATCTCTTTAGCACCGAGTGCACAAACATACAAGCATACCTACAACGCATTATCCGTAGGTTCATTGTACCTGCATAATTGTACTCTATACAGACCACTCAAGGTCCCAATAACACTTGACACTGATTCACGAGGCGTGATGATAAGCCTCCTTGACAACATCCGACACACTTCCACGGCTATTGTTGTTATTATGTCCGACTTATTAGTATGTAATTAATGGTCAATTTCGTATGGCTGCAGCGTTAACTGTTAACAATTGTGTGAAAATTAATTACTTCCACTGGTAAAGAAGCTTCGATTTTAAGAAAAGTATAAAAACTAATATTTGAATTTGAATTTGGATTGCATTCTATCCCGCTTCTCGAATAAGGAAATTGTCATTTGATTTACATTGGATTGCACTAAAGATGGAAGCAGTTATTAGATTCAGTAGAAAATATCTAATTAAAATTACGATTTTACAAAAAGGGCAGTCTATTTTAGAGACCACCAACATAGAACAATTTTTGTTGATCTATATTGTCACCTTGTTTATTAAATACCCTTCGCGTTAGCATTTTTGTTGATAACCTTCATGCGTCAGATTTACTTATATTTTGAAGAAGAACACGAATGTTAAATATGCAAGATGTAAACAACAATGAACTTGAAAATATTTCCGTAACTGAAGAGCTAGTAGATGGGACAAAGCGAGATAAAACTATAGACTGATAATTACTAACCTAGGGATACACGCCACACGTTATTATAATAATTTTATCTACTGCGCTTGCACAACTCCCTACGATGCAGTTGTAGATGTAAGGGAATAAATGTTCCAGGATTGTTTAAAAACGTAATTAAAAAAGATAAAGGACGACCAATGAATACATTCAATTAATTTTAAAACTGGCAAACGGCCATTTACACGCAGACGATCAAATTCTTGCATCATAAATAATATTAATTTATGTAAATGCTACGCCAAAATAAATGTAAGTTGTTTGCCAATCCATATAAGAAAATTTATTGACTTTATAATGAAAATGTACTGGTTTCTTTAATAATACTCAGGGCACTGTGAAATTACAAGCCTGGAATTTAAATTACGCGTTTTTGTGTGTGTAAAACTTAATGCTATTTTTATTTTCATTATATTTAACCTATGAGTATTTCAGGACAAAAAATCGACAACTAGACTAACAACATAATATGGACGCTTTGCAACTGATGACGGTGACATGAAATCATATAATATTAAAAATAGATTTTGCACTGTAATTGTGATGTGTGCCCTGTAATAATATGGGACGCGATCTACATAACATATAATATACGGAAACACACTAGTTATCACGTACGGTTGTGGTACATGTCATAACTAACTATTGAGCATCGTGATAGAGGTATAAAGTATGACATGATTTGATGACTGATATATCATTCAGTTGGTTGACAACATATAATATAATAATACCAGCCCTTTTTAATATCCCACTTCTGGGCACGGGCCTGCCCTCAATGCGAGGGGGATTAGGCCATAGTCCACCACGCTGGCCCACTGCGGGTTGGCGGACTTCACACATCTTTCGAGGGGTTCTCTCAGACATGCAGGTTTCCTCATGATGTTTTCCTTCACCGTTTAGCAAGTGATAAGCATGGTTGAAAATGAGATTGGCACATGAAATCCCAGAGGTGCGAGCCGGGGTTTGAACCTGCGATCCTCGTTACCGAGGCAAGCGTTCTACCAACTTGGCAATCACTGCTATTCAATATTACAAAATATAAATATAATGAACCTAGGCGATCTGTGCCTAATCATAGCCGACGTACCGACATCTCTTGCATTCTTCTATAATTTTAATTATCTCGTAACAAAAAAAATGTCCATAATTATTGACAAAAAGAAATTTGTAATTACCTTTCAAACCATAATACTTACGTCAAGTCAGATTATTGCTTGAAACATATTAACACAACACAATATAACAATCAATTACATTTGTTAATAAGCGTAAAATATTAACGATAATGAATTTTCTCGAGACACAAACACCTTGGAGATGCATTTACAGTTTAAAAACATAAACAGGTAGAATTATTTCAAGCCAGGTGCACCTAAAATATCCTCAAATAATTATCACGAATTAGTTAACTACTAAAGATGAATAGGTAGGTCCAATATATTAACAGACATAGAATATTTTTAGCTGAATGAATCTTCGATAAACCAACCCCGAAGGATAATTGTGCTATCCTACAAACAATTGTTGAAAGTCTCATTAATATTGTTGAAATAGTTTACCAAGATATCAACGGTTAAACATTTCTCCGAGTACCCGAGTTCATTAGAGTTCACCTCTGAACGTAGCTCACCGAAATTTCACATTATACAAATGTCGATAATAACTAAATTCATTTGTTTCATATAATTTTGATAAACTCTATGTCGTTCCTAATTCCCAAAACACCATGAAAATATGTTTTATCTTGGATTTAAAATCAGTCGTACGTAAACCTGCGATGTGTCCCATCTACAAGGTGCTCGTTGCTACTCTTTGTCCACCTTGATTGTTTCCCGTGCCGACAATAGTCACGGTCGACGACGGCTCGCTATATAACCCATGGTGTGCTACGTCACACCATCACTACACGGTGTACCTTCATCATGCTGAGTTACTGTGGAATTTTGGTGTTAGCTGCTGCGCTTCAGGTGAGAATAAAATCTGTTGAATCCTGCAAGACATTGTAGCACGTAAACACGGATAATATAAAAAAATCATTTATTTGTTTATCGTTTTTATTTTGATTGTAATATAAATACCGTCTGCTGTAGAGCCTGGCTTACAGGGGTAACAATGGTGAGTGCGTATGGTAGGACAAATCCCAAGAAATTAATAAACCCATTGAAATAAAACTAATTTAACAGATTTTATCGCGTTTATTTTATGTTTTTACTCGTACCCCAGTTCAAACTGTGACACTAGGACGTCAAACACCTCAGTCCTCCCGTGACCGTGGTTACTGTAAAGCCGCCGAAACGTCGGGAACGTAAAAACTTAAAATAAACGCTATAAAACCTGTAAAATAAGTTTTATTTCAATATATAGCATTTGCGTAAAATATAAGAAATCAATAAAATAAACCCATCCTTATTTATTTAATCGTTAAAAAAGTACCATCTATTGTTCCGTATACTAGTTTAATATATATAGTTTTCACCAATAAAGTATTAAATGGTATTCATACACACACTCCTTATTTGGTTCACAGGTAATATCAAGCGAAGGTCCTCCACCACATCTATCGTTTCTGGCAAACATACCGGAAGAGTGTCGAGCACCTCCTCGAGATGTAAGTGAATCATATCACCAATAACTTTTTTAATCAGACCTTTTTTCCAACATCATTTAAAAAAAACATCTTTTGCAATTTTAAAATAGGAAGGTTAGTAAAATGTTTTTTTACACAGGTGAAACCTCATGAATGCTGCGACGTTCCACCTTTCCTTGAGGAGAGTAAGTTGACTGCGTGTGGCGTTGAACTACCGAAGGAAGGTGAACCACACCACCACAAGCTGGGAGGACCTCCGGACGTAAGTCATAACCAAGTATTGTTATTTAACAATTTATAATTTAACAACAAAACAATTTATGTATAATAATAATAATACCGTTAGAATTTTACCCATAGTTATTTCTACCACAGGCGTCATTCCTAGCACCCTCCAAACAAAGCTTAATACACTTGAAATGCCTAAATCCACACTCACACTCATACAAAAAGCAGTTATACCTAATAATTGCCGTCTCACACGCAAGTTTCTCCATAATTCATAATCATCACCATAGTTCCCATCATGCTGCAAGCTGGCAAACTTGGCCAAGGCCCGTGTTTCAGTCATTTCGCCCCTTAAACAAGGAGAATACTATCGCCAGACGAAAACACAAAATATACGGTCCCACACTAAGCAAAGCTTATATTATGGGTACTGTACGATGGACTGAGGGCGAACTTAGTATATAATATTTATATTATAGATATTAAACATTAATGAGTCACGTACAAACATTCATGCTCCTCACACAATGTTTGTCCTTACCAGGATTCGAACCCGGGACCTTCAGCGTAGAAAGCATAGTCACTATAGACTGCTCTAATCAGGTCATCCAATAAGATTTTATCTTGTTTATGTCTGTACAAATCTTCGAAACAAAATAAATCTTAAAGGACTTTATTTTCAATACCAGTCCCACTTCATACCTATTTAAAAGTTACAGTGCATCTTGTTATAAAATTTCATGAAGCTAAGCCTATCTACAACTGTAGGAGTTACGAGGGTGTGACAGAGGGTCGGAAATTACAAAATCATAAGGATACATCATTCGACTAAGGAATGGACTGACACAAAATTACACTTGGAGGACCTAGAAATAACATTCGCAGACATTTTACAGGATAGAGAGTAATAGAAAGAATATCGTAACTACATATTTCATACATTATAACCGCCTTAAATACGAAATTCGCTTAAAATTCAAACTACATTTTATTTATTGTTTCATTTCTAGTGCTCAAAAGCTTTATGTCTCTTGAAAAACGAAAACCTCTTGGATGACAATGATAAAATCAAAACGCCAGAAATTACTAAGTTCTTAGGTGCCTGGGCCGAAACTAACACAGAGTTTAAGGAGCCCGTAGAATACGCCAAGGATCAGTGTTTAAGAGAAGGAGGTCCTCCTGGACCGCCACACATCTGCGAGGCTGACAGATTCTTCTTCTGCATGACTGGGAACATATTTATTGTAAGTATCAATATACACTCGCATCCACCGGCTTCCTGCGACGCGCCGGTGGATGCGAGTGGCGGAGGACCGTGATGTGTGGAAATCATTGGGGCAGGCCTATGTCCAGCAGTGGACGTCTATCGGCTGATAGATTAGATTAGATTAGATCAATATACACATCGGGCCGGTGTGTTGCTTTGGAATTGCGTCTCCCTTACTCTTACTGAGGAGCCTTTGAAGCCAACTTAAGTTCTAAGGAGAGACTTATAAAACTCATATGATCCCGAAATTGTAATTCCGTTAGGAGTTGGTTAGAAGTAGGATTAGTTATATGGGTGACTAAGGACCGTGATGTGTGGAAATCATTCGGGAAGACCTATTTCCAACAGTAGATGTCCTTTGGCTGATGGATGGATGATAGGTGTATGTTAGGTACCTACCTACGATGAACCATCATCTGTAACTAAGCCGATTCCAAACTAAACACTCGTCATTCATGTGGATCCTGCTGGGTAAGTCGAAAGGGCGGCGCAGTTCCTGGGCAACCCTGCGTTATTTCAATAGAAATGCCACTTTAACTACTTATAACGGGGTTGCTTGGATCATCGACCTTAGATGATACACGCCAAATGAAATGAACTTCTATTCTATGAATTATTTTTTTTAATTTGAAATCAAACATTGGTAAATGTACAATTACAAACTATGAAGCCTTAGGGCAATAAAAAATTATGAAAGGCAGGGTAATCCAATTTAAGGCACGAATAATAATTTTAATTATTACTTTTCAGAAATGTCCAAAATGGAATAAATCTGATGGCTGCAAGAAAGTTAAGGAGCACATAGAGAAGTGTCATAAATATTTTAAAGAACCTGAGAATTAAATGTATAATGACTTGACATGCGCGCGCGCCACATTAAATTGAAAGTAGGAACTGTTAATGAAATACTTGAATTATATTTTATATGAATGTAAATACACAATTTATGCGAATCAGTGTTACTTTTCTACTTAAGTCACATTTAAGGACACTAATTTTAAAGATGAGATGATTAAAAGTTTCTTCCAGAATTCATAATTTACCTTTCCATATATATCGATATTGCCTTAAATAAATCTACACTAATAATAAGACCGTAGCATAATCGTGTCAGTTCACAGCAAAACATTGAAAAAATCCTAGATGAATTTCTTTTCGAAACAGCTGCTGTAACCACCATTATTTGAATGTCTGCCTGTCTGTTCGCATATCATGGAAAATCTACTGAATGGATTCTTTTGATACTTATGGCCTTTGTCAATATATTAGATACTTTAGATCATTCTCAGGAAATGGGTGGGTTTCCGCAGGATATACATAAAATATCAGGAGGCAGATTTTAATGAAACATTGCATCGAGATAGCTTTTAACCATATCAGCAACTAGGATAGTTTTATCTCTGGAAATGAATAAATAAATATTAATCGCCAGATTAACACACCACCCGGACAAATTACGATAAAATCATTTCCGAAAATTGCCTAGACAGGAATTGAACCCGCGACCACCCTACCAGTACCAGTACCCTATGCAGTGTCTGAGCGGCGTACGCTCCAACCACTAGACCCGAGAATCGTCACTGTTTCTAATTTTTACCACAAGGAAGTTTTCATTATAATCGCGTAATAGGAGAGGAACTACTCATATGCGTCGGTAATATTTTCTAAACAATGATTGTCATTGGTCAAACAATTCTAACCATTAGTCATTGTTCTCTCTTTACACCTTCACACACGTATGGACTGAAGGATTTTATCAAACGGCTATTTCAATTTTATTGATGTTTAAAATATGAAATATTAAAGGAGATTGTAAGAAAACAACATGAAAACGCTCATTTTGTTTGTTATCGTAAGCCATGTAAGTAACAATTCTCAATTCAGTGTGTCCCGGGATAATATGCACAAACGAAAATGGGTGAAATTAGTCCCACATTTAGTTCCAGATTTTTTTTGTCCCTTATTAGTTCCTTTAGTTTATATTTTTTCGGATTCCTTTTTCTTTTTTATTGCCTACTTAAAAATAACATTTTTTTTCCTTTCCTTTTCTGATGACACATTTTGGTCTAATTATAATTATTCTCGTTTGTGCAATTCATCCAGGGACACTCTATTGCTCTCTGTAATATGAACTTTAGATCATTGTTATTTATCAGTAATGTACTTATTATGTTTGAGGAATCGAGGCGGAACATTGTGGAAACAATTACATGCTTTGTTTATTACATTGTATTAAGTTTGGTTAAGCAATGATAGCCAAGTTGGTAGAACAATCGCCTCGGTAACGAGGATCGCAGGTTCAAGCCCCGACACCTCTGAGATTTCTGGATTTCATGTGCGAATCTCATACTCAACCATGAAAATCACTCGCTCGTATTTCGGTGAGAACGTTAAGCCGTCGGTCATGCGCCTGATCTCTCGGATTGCCGTGCCGTCCGACTATTAGGCTCCCGCCCCGCCGCCGCCGCCGCGCCGCCCCGCTGCCCGCTAAATTCGAGGCTGAGGCCTGACAGTGAGGGAAGGGGGAGTGGACGTGTGCTTGCGCACTTTTGCAATATATCGTCTCCTGCGCAGAAGGCTAGTCTCCGTTGAGATTAGCCGCTGTGACTTGACGTAACTATTTGAAACATCACATACTACCATACTACATTTGCAGGTGATGAGTGAAGATTTACCACCAGACGAATTACCAAGGAAGCCGGACACATGTCATGCATCGCCCGAATTTTTGGTAAGATTACCAATTTTTTTTTGGAATATCGTGTACCTACCTATTATTATTTTAAACGAGTAGTCCCATGGCTTCGCGCATGTAGTATGATAGTTATCCGGAGAGGAACGCTAACATTTTTAGGGACAACAATTGTTCAAGATTTTCGATCCATTGATGAATGGTACCTATTACAAAGATTTTTTGAAAACTGATATGTGTTTTGCGAAGTCACTTTTGAAAAGAAATGTGCATAAAGCCTTTAAAATGACAAATATCGTGTACGTACCTAAAAACACCAAATTAGTGTGTACTTAAAATCCTCGTACCCAGCACTCCAATTACAATTAAAAACAATAAAACTGTCCAGCAATTGCTACTATTTTGGCGCTTGGTTTCATTGTACTTTTCGCAATACAGATAGTATTGTATCCTTTTGTTTCCAGTACAAGCAATGTTGTATTTTCCCGCCATTCTTTAACCGTGACATCGCCAAGTCGTGCGGGGCAATTATGGAATTGACTCTCGTGGATGAAAAAAATAATGTAACCGGTATGCGGAGACGAGCCATCACTGGCGTAAGTATAATGTTAATCTCAATGGGCCTCTACGTGTTCGGTGTCTAGTAAATTCGTTTCAGTTCAGTTCTTCTGGTAAATCAAATCCACAGTGTTACTGGAGCTGTAGCTGTACAGTACTCGATGTACAGGTGATTCAGAAGGGGTACTAAACTTTGCATCTGCGCTTCTTCAACAAATTTGTAATTATTATGCGAAGTCAGAAAAAGGATATGTCAATTCAAAAAATGAATTTAGTTCCAAACATAATGACAATGCAATTTTTTTTCGGACATTCTTTTTAAATTCCTGATATTCCTGATATTCTGACTTCAAATAATGATTACAAATGCACCTAAAAAGCAGAGGTTTAAAGGTTTGAAGTAAACACTTTCTGAATCGCTTTGTATATTATTTACTACGAATAGTCAATCTCAATGTTTATAGGTGCCTACCTAGCTAGAATGATGGCTCAAGATATATCAGCCGCTGTTGGTTCTTGCCCTAGATATTATGCAAAATCCGTTTCGACCATTTTAGTGTAGTCACTGGAAGTGTATCCTCGAGAAATACTATCTCATCGCTGACACCTACTACGTAGACCTTGACAAGTACTACAACCACCTCGACCTGTGGGTGGAACTGAACCCAGTATTCTCTGAAGCTATGACCAATGCAAAGTACACGTGTAAAAGCGACTACCAAATTTTCTTTCCGTTGAAGATTTGTGAGTTCTTTAATCTGCATGGATGCATCAGGAATAATGTCAATTTGGTAAGCGACATGAATCCCACTCATAATATAAATGTGAAAGTTTGGATGGATGGATGTTTGTTACTCAATCACGCTAGAACGGCTGTAAGGATCTAGATGAAATTTGGCTCGAGAGATAGATTATAGTCTGGAATAGCACATAGGCTACTTTGTATCCCGGTAAAAAGGACATACTTTTTAATCGCGGGTAACACTGCGGGGCGCAGCTAGTCTTATATAAATTTAACAAGTTTCAAGTAGATATTAAGATGTATTCACATGTAAACGATTATGATTTCGTTAATATATGTTGGCTCGCAGATTCGTAACATATTGCGATCAATTATAAACAACTTAAAAGGCACACTGGTCAGACATTTTACACATGCATCCTTAAATTTAAGGGGGAATCCAAATCGCAAGCACTTTTCCTTTGAAAAATGCTTTCATATGCTATTGCGCTATTAACTTATTTAGCGAATAAGCGATGATCTTCGAGCCAAGCAGGTGTTATGCTTAGCGGGATTGACCGCTTTATCCCGACGGGTATTGTCGGGGTCTTGCATATATGTCACGTTCTCCGAAAACTTTCATAGTGCGTTTCAGCATTGTATGCATAATCTTCAGCGCCATCTGTGTATCGTTGTAGTGATACATGTTTCTTGTAGCAAAGTTGCAGAGCATAATATCTTTCTCCGCATTTTTAATCGTACCTAATGACGTATTATCATACGACCATATTTCAAAGTAAGTTTACTGTGTCTGTTGCAGAACTGTCCAGCACCCGTACCGACAAAAGAATGCCTGGCACTAATGGAATTTTACGGGCGCTGCAAAGAATTTTACTACAGAAAATGAACAGACTATCAGTATTATACGTATATAGTTACGACACGAAAAGTCAATTTATAGTATCTAAAAACCATAGTTAAGAGGAATAACTTTGTCATAAATACATGAAATTACGTAAGTTAGAGTTTACCATCAGGGGCAATTATAAAAACTTCTAATCCAAAAATTGTTTTCGTGAATTTACAATATTTTTACAAAGCATTTTCATGGGGGAAGAAGAACCTACCACTGACCGTCGGATTGTCAACTTTTCCAATTACAAACCAAACAAGTTGATCGATAATTAAAGAAGCCAGCAACACCGAACTCCTCTAAGATGTTAGTCGAGAAACTATCTGTCACGAGTGTCGGGACCCCAAATAACAATGGATTTCCGCCAAGTATCGCCTAGTTCTATCAATTATATGCAAAATTTCTTGTAATTTGGGGGCAAATTTTGTACGGAAATAATAAATCTACTAGAAACATTGTTTATTTTAATATCGAAACTACGTACTACGACGATGCAATAACATTTTTCGTCTTACTTAAGTATTACTTATTTTACTATTACAATACAACTTACGAATATAAGCATGGTATAAAAATGTCCTATGCCAGGCTACATCATCGGCTACCTTCAACCAATAAACGGTGTTGATTCATTTGAAGATGTCAATTAATTACAACAATGGTCGTGTCGGGTCTTGGGCCATCGTTGGAAGATAATACCTGGCGTAGCATAAAATATGTTTATACCATGACGAATACATATAACAGTATCTTCAATACAATAATTTTATACAATTGATATGAAAGAGAAAGTGCTGTCGGCCGTACAAATAATATTGTACTGATAAAGTGAACACACATTTTTGTTACAGCTACCTCAGGTTCATTTGCGCGGGATTATATAAAATCAGAAAAAGAATTCATTTAAATTTTTATTGATGATCCTCTCTATATTTTTCTATACGGTGCTTCGTGTGATGCGTACTCTAATATTCCCAAATTTAAAAAAAATGTGCATTTACCTTAAAACCTATTTCAAAACCAACCATACTTATACACTTATTAATACTGTCACGTAAATGCTCTTAGAACAACTTTCAATATCACTCGCACCAGTATTTCCTTATCACTTTCTTTTCAGGAATGTTAATTAAAATAAGCTAACAGTCTTTGTGCGGCTTCAAGGCAGCAGTCTTGGGTTGTACCGACCAAAATATAGTATCATGCCAGATGGATTATGTCTCACAAAGTAAAGGAAAGGCCTGTCGTATTTTAATCTTGCTGCCTGAGCACTTCTAGATGGTAGACGGGCTTGTCTTGGCCTTAGATGAAGAGGCAAATGCATGGCATCACCAACGTCGTGAGGATCGTGGAACGCCCTCTGATAATCCCTAGGCTCGTCCCAATCATTCGCCCATCTCGAAGTTCGTCGCCTTTGAGCCACAGCTAAAGTTTCAGGGTACTCTTCGATATGATGCTGCTCTCCTACGACTCCTTCACCGCAAGTAACGAAAGTAGAAAACTGTATCATATCTGATAAGTAAAGATCTTTAGACGGTCCGTTTAAACCACCTAAATCTGCTTGGTCCGCGTCAAATAAGTCCTTCAGACCCATCTTCTGTAAAGTGGATGATACATTGAAGATTGATTTATGAGAGAATCTTGGAATTTGAAGTTCTAAGCCAGTGCGAGGAAGTAACGTGCGGAGAAGGCGACTCCATGTGGGTGTAGTTGGGTTAGCGTTGAGCAATCTTTGTTCCAGCTTTTCTAAATCTTCTGCATGTACAACATTGCCTTGTTGACCTGGCATGAGAAACAGCGTGCTAATTATAGAGTTTGTATTGCCAAGCGCAGACGCCGTTGCGTCCAGGACTGGATCGTAGCCAGCTAAGAAGCCGCTCTTGTAGACGACAGCTGGTACTGGAACTAGACGTCTTTGGCGGACATTTGGTGATACCACGAAGTACATCTCGCCGTCTCTGCCATCTACTGATGTTCCCGTGCAGTCAGTCTGAAACATTAAGATAAGATATGTACTATCACTCACATCAATCTGTCAGGTAATAGAAGTAACAACTGTTTTGGTCCAATAAACATTAATTAAAGGTATGTTAGAAAATTTAATAAACGTTAATAATGTTTATTATTAATATAAAAATTATACAATCTAGAATATACCAACCTGGAAAATATTTGCAGAAAAAGCAGCCAAAGGTGGTTGCATAACGATATTGTTGGTTTTCATGTATTCAGCAATCTTTCCCCAAGTGTACCTCTTAACAAGCAAGTTGGTTCTACGTCTAATAATGTCACTTATCAATTTGAAGTTTATTTCCTCAACGTGGCCATTGTAGAAATGCTGAGCTCTTTCTTTATAGAAAGTCAAAATCTTTCCTTTATTTCTGTCGCTATAAAGTTCTCTTATGAACGCTGATACTGCAACACCCGAGTTTGTTGTAGTTTCAATGGAATCAGAAATATTTTTCAAAGTAAAATGAGGATTGAATGTGACCATGTCATCCAACTTCAAGATTTCATTCATTTCTCCAGAAGTGGCACCTCTAGCTCCCATGAACATCATAGCTAGCATAGAAGTAATGGAATATGGTGATAGAACAAAGCTTCGCCTTTTATCAATATTATCAATCATTACATTCCAATATCTAAAAGCTAACTCATTACAAAGTTCTGTGAACTGTGCAATATCATCCCCCAAATCTTTAGTTGTAACCTCTAATCCTTGATTTTCTTGTGAGTACTCTAAAATAATCTCTTTGTTGTCATTTTCAGGAGTGTAATGATTTTCAGCTTTGGGTTTATCTTTCTGTATTTCATTGATTTTCGGTGGAGATAGCGTTGGCACAAGCTTCCATGAATTATTTCTTGCGTTTATTAATTCTTCCTCGGCAATATTCACTTTCTGAATTTTCTTTTTGAAATCATCCACTTTCGGCAACGGTTCGGGTATTCTATCTTTTTTGCTACTTACACCTAATTTATCACCTAAATTTATTTTATTGAATTTGGATGGTGAAAATTTATTCTCAATAATCGGCTTCACGGTGATTGCAGGTGCTTTTGTCACTAACACAGGTGTGGTAGTTTCAATATTAGCCATCGCGTAATCATTCATCTCATTATTTTTATTTTCTTTCTTTGAAATTTCTGGTGTATTTTGGTTTTCTTCTTTCTTAGTTGTAGTATTATTTGCTACTGGTCCAAATCTTGTCTCCGTATTAATAGGTTCACTCTCTTTGTTAGAGTCATTTTTATTTGTAATCATCGAAATTTCAACAAAATTAACGTCACCTCTTTCGTTTTCATTTCCTACTGTATTTTCTGGAGATTTCGTTTCTTTATTTTTATCGGAAATTGAGTTTTTATCAGGTTTTGACACCATTTCGGGCTTAGTGACATCTGATTGAGTATTCGTAGTCATGCTAGTTGATGTAACAATATCAACAATACTAGATTGGCTGTTTTTTGTTACATTCACCAAATCGATAGTAGCTTCAGTTGTAGAAGAAGTAGTTTCTTTCTTTACTTTGACTGATGGTTCAGACGTTGTTTCTGATTTAGATACATATTCAATTGTTGTAGTCTCTTCTGATTTTTCTGTAGTCGTAATTGTAATATCTTTATCAGAACTTTCTTCGGAATGTAAAATGGATTGGGGTGCTTCGTTCACAACTTGAGATAGCAAGTCACCCATTGATTCAGATAAAATAGGATCCATTGTGGTATCTTTAGGAGGAACTGTGGTAATTTCAATTTTCTGGACCGTTTGTACTATAATATCTGTTTTATCCTTATTAGTTTCTACTGTAACATCAGTTTTATCCTTATTGGTTTCAATCTTCTCTTTTACATCTGTATCCTTGCTTTCATTTTTTTCATGCGGGTCAAGTGTTGATATCTTTACGAAATTATCTATATTATTTTCTGTTGTATTTAATATAATTATTTCGGTCTCATTTCCACTGGCCAAAGGTATTTCAAGATCTAAATTTTCTTTACTTTCTAAATCTATAACATTAACTTTATTGGTATCAAGTAAATCAGAAGTTGTTGGAAGGGGCTGATAATTTCCACCAAGGTCCGAAGCAATCTGACTGATACTTTGCGCTACATCAAACAAAGGAAGCATTGGCTCGTTATCTTTGTCATCATTGTTATTAATACCAGGAGTGGGTTTACTTTCCAACATGTTATTTTGTGAGTTCAAGTTTTCAGTAGATGATACAGTAGTTGAAGGAGATACAGATTGTGTTGTTATTGTAGTAGCATTAATTTTTTCAAGTTCGGGATCCTTGAATGCAGTTGAAATATAACTAAGTGTACTGGTAGCTGGTTTAACAGTAGTCGTAAAAGGCTGACTTGAAGCCTTTTGAGTTGTCGGTGCTTTTGTAGTAGTTGTCACAGACTTCTTAGTTGTGCTTGCAAATAGTATTGCAGATTTTGTCGTTGTTGGTTTACTAGTAGTTGTTGTGCGTTGTGTAACATAGTTGACTGTAGACACAGGAATGAATGTACTTAATTTTTCAAATTCTAGTAAATTATTTTCGGTACTAGAGACAGAGCTGTTACTAAGTTGGATGTGAATGTTGATATCATTTTGCGTATCTTTGTTAATAGAATTATTAACAAATTGTGCTTTCGTTATAATTTCTGGTTTTGTCGTAGTTATTTTTACAGTGGTTCTGACGACTGGTTTTATTGTTGTTGAAGGTTTAGCTGTAGTAGTTGTAGAACGCGGCCTATTCGTGGATCTTGTAGGAGGTTGTCTGGTAGTTGTACTAGGTCTGTTCGTAGTGCTTGGTTTTTCAGTTGTGGTTGTTGAAGTTGTAGGTTGCCTGGTCGAAGTTGTAGGTTTAAGAGTAGTGGTCGTAGTTGTGGGTTTAGGAGTAGTAGTCGTGGTAGTAGTGCTAGTAGTAGTCGTAGTTGTACTATCAGTAGTCGTTACAACTTCTTTAACTTCCACTGTGGATGGTAATTTCTCTGTAACGGCCACTTTCTGTGCCACTGTTGTAAGACTGCTATCTACTGGATCATCACCTTCTTTGCTCAGAGAATTCTCTTCAACTTCTGAAGAATTGTCTAAATCAAATGTTTCCGTCTCTGGTGTTGTGAAAGTACCAGACGATTTATCTGGAGTGATATCAACCCCCGTATTTCCAAAAATAGATGGTAAAATTAAACTCCACGAATCCGAAACATCAGGAGTATCTAAGGTCGGTTGAAAATGTGGTTTGTTTTTATGAGCTTCCATTTGGGCCTTTAACACATTCTGTACATTAGTAACTACACTATGAACTTTAGTGTAGGGCGGTTGGCTGAAGTTAAAGGCAATGGTTGGTTGGTTTTCATTAGCGAAAGTGACTAAGCCGTCTCCTTCTTCGCCGGCGGCTACTATAGCTTGAATTTCTTCTAGTGTCATGAGTTTCTTGACAAGCTCCCCGGATTCGTCGAAAGTGTAGAATTCATAGCGGTCTGGGGTGAGGAGTTTGACGGGGCTACCGACGGTGGCTGGCAAGCTTGATGGTGGCGGCAGAGAGTTCCCAACGGCATCAGCAACGAACGGCAACTTGTTGCGCCTGGAACCATAAAAAATAGTGTTAAAGAATGTGTAATCTTAGGACAGATCAATTGAATTTTAATTGTATTTTATCAAAATCTTTAACTTAACAAAGTGATAAAAATCTGAGGAGCATAATCTTTCTTAGCGAGCATCCAAAGACCAGCGAGCCTAGTTTTATGTTCGTAGGTTATAGCTTCGGAGATTTTGCAATGAGTGATTCCGTCAGTCAGTGGGTCTCAATAAACAGAAGATAGCAGAAGAAGAATATAGTTTTATCTTACTTATTATCATTCTTGCCGGCCAGCACGCAGGCAGCAAGCAGCAGTACAAACAGTGGGGCTCGCATCCCGAAGTCCCATACACACGACATCACCTGTAACTGTAAATAAAAATATGATTAGATACGATCTACGTAATGCCTCTTCATGCTCAGTGAGTATTTGTATCAAGATGTGATACATATACGTATCATACGTTGTGATTTAGGTACCAAAAACATTTTGAATGCGATACAACATAGCGTCTATATTAAAAGCAGTAATGGTCACATAGCTAGAAGGCTCGTCTTAGAACTGCGTTTCGCAGGTTTAAACTCCAGCTCGCACTTCTCGGGTTTATGGTTCCATGTGCGAATCCCATTTTCAACCGTGATGAACAATAACTAAACGGTGAAGGAAAACATCGTGAGGAAACCTGAATGTCTGCAGATGTAAAACTAGACTCGTTTGGTCCGCCAACATACACTAAGCCAACGTAATGAATTATCCCAGTTGCATTGAGGGGAAGTCCATTCTGAGCAGTGGGACATCAAAGGGCTCTTAATAGCAATAACGCATTCAATAAATATACATTATAAAAAGAAAAATGGATGTGACATTGTGATATAAATATGGCGTGTTGCTAGTAATCTTATAAAAAATCAAAAGCTACATATTACAGAGTGTACGAAATCATTTTGACACCACCTCAATTTCCAAATGACACAGTGACATGTCATGACCTACTGTGTCTGACCGACATTGCTATACAACTCATTGTTGCTAAAATACCATTGTTGAAGTTGTCTTTTCATCGTGAGATCTCGTATCTGTTCCTATCTTTACAAAGATTGGAGAGAAATAACATTTAGATGTTTCACTTGTTTTGTGTTTTTATTGGGGCCAACTTGGGAAATAGTCCTAAGTTCAATATTTGGGACTATACATTGGGTTTGTTTGTCTGACGTTTTATAAAAATCAAGATAAAATGTATACCTCCTACCGCTTCTTCATAACTACATTATTAACAAAATCAACAAGCCATCGATTTAAACAATCTAATAACCGTTATAACTCGAGTCGCGAACAAAATGAACTGTAAAAATATAAATAAACCTGTTAAACAAGTAAATTGACGGTCATTGTCGCGTGCTATGACTAGATTCATAAAGCCGACCCAAAAAACATTTGCTTATCCATTGCGTGGCATATCACAGATGTGGTACCAAGTGTGCATACAATAAAAATAATGTATAGAAGTTTTTACATAAATCACATGTTTTCTTGGTCGTGGTTCCGTTGTGTTTTGACAATTTGTTTGACGATATTATTTGGGCATGGTACACCTTGCCCATAAGATGAAGGGTCAGTGAACTGTTACATATGAGTCATTATGTAAGTCAATAAGGAAACACTTTTGAATTGGATCGATTTGAAAGTGCAGATTTGGTCTAGATTTGAATATTAAATTAATGGTATTAACAGATTACAGACATTATTATATAAGGTGTAACTTTAATAGTGTTAAATATTTTAACAGATCGATCAGTTGGTTATAAAGACAACATTCCAGATGAAATAAATCAAAACATTAGATATTTAAAAATTACATCACGTTGAAATAAAACGTATTTTAAGGATTTTAGCGCGTTTATTTTATGTTTTTACGTTCACGACGTTTCGGATGCTTTACAGCAACCATGGTCACGGGAAGACTGAGGTGTTTGATGTCCTGGTGTCAAAGTTTGAACTGGGGTACCCTCATATTTAGATGTTGTTCGCGCTCCGATCTATGCAGAAAGTGCTCACTGTGTCTTGAGGTCTTGCAATTGTGCACTTGGTTTTGGATTTCACTATATTAAAAACTGATGAACAAAATACTGATAACGACGTAACTATAAGAAATCAATATTACACCACATACTGATAGCACAATAATAAGGAACATCAGATAGCTACTAAAAATAAAAAGGAAATTGGAAGACAAATGGGCCAGGTCAACGACATTTAGAGCTTAATCTCCCGTGTTACATTATTTAGCTCACAAATCTGATGGCAGCTTCCAACAGCAATGTAAATCATTTCTACACGACATTTACATGGATTACGGCGAGTCGCCACGGTCCGGTGGTCGCCGACGTTCGTCATCGAGCCGTTATCCTCTGGCGGTGCGCCCGCGCACCCGCTGAGACAGTTATATGCTTGTAGTTCAAGTGGATGAGAAGCATATTTTTAAATGTACGAATGTTTGAGAGCCATATCGTTGCTCAAATGGAATGTACGTATTACTACAAAAATAAAAGTTTAGGTTAAGTCGTAACTGGGTTTTGATTGGTGTCATCTAACTTGCAAGCTATAGATCTAAACATTAATATATCCAGCTTTTAACTGAATTATATCATCTTGTATGTATCGCTCCCGCTTATGGCTCATAGACCCATGGTATAAAAATATGCTACGCTAGGTATTCTTTTCCGACGAATCGCGATGGCCTAAGACTACATAACTATCAGTGCTGCAATGAATTGCCTTCTTGAATAGAATTAACTCAGCTCATTGGTCGAAGATGGCCAGTGACGTAGTCTTGGTCCAATCACGTGACGTATCTGTCACGGAAGAGAATACCTGTATGTTTATACCATGTGTGAACCACGTGTGAACTGAACTGACATTGACACCGTATTATATAACGGGGAAGTGGGTCGCGCACATGTTGCGCCACAATGCCAGTATAATAAACGATAGCGATTGTAACGATTAATTTATCGATTGTTGACGTAATAACGATTAACATCTCTTTCACTTTAAATGTTTACAAGTATTTTAAATGTATTGTGTCTCCTTCTAATTGTACCTAATGGAGAATGTGTGCAATTAAATAATACTAGCTGTCTCGGCCAACTTCGTACCGCCTCAGAATCAAATGTACGAGAAAATGAATTTATTGGTATTCTTTGAAAATTTTAACAAATCTGTACCACGGGAACCATACATTTTACCGGGATAAAAAGTAGCCTATATGCTATTCCAGACTATAATCTATCTCTGTGCCAAATTTCATCCAGATCCGTTCAGCCGTTCTGGCGTGAAAGAGTAACAAACATCCATCCATCCATCCAAACTTTCACATTTATAATATTAGTATAGAAGTATAGATTAGTATAGATAAACAAATAAAATGTAATTACCAAAAATCTTGTACCATATTGAAGCTTGAATGTGTCCTCTGCAATAAGCACAAGCTTGTATCGCAGAGGACAAGTGTGAGTAGCATACATATGCTTAAAATACTTTAATAGGAACTAAATGTTTCATCCTCAGAGTACCTGTTTTATAAAGACTATAATAGAGAATAGAAAAAACTAACAAAAAATTAAAAAATCTGTAAGATACTGTATCTATTATGATGGTTGTGTATCGTATCGTGCCATAGGAGACATGTAGTGTGTGTGTGTGTGTGTGTGTGTGTGTGTGTGTGTGTGTGTGTGTGTGTGTGTGTGTGTGTGTGAGTGAGAGAGAGAGAGAGAGAGAGAGAGTGTGGGTTGGTGTGTGTCGGGGGTGAGTTTGTGTGTGTGTGTGTGTGTGCCTATGCATTAACGCTTTTCCATGTGTCAATGAAAGTAAAATAAGTATCAATAATGCAGAATAAATTAAGATCAATATATTATGTTAGAATGAAAAGTAACTAAAAGCAAATGTGACAGCTGCTAAGTCGTTCAAAAACAAAACACTTAAGATGGGCGCAAAATAATTAGATTTCCAATTGTTATTATTGGATTATAAACTGACTAAGTAACCTAACAGTTTTTAAATAACATAAAATAGGCACTTTAAATATTGAAATTACATTAAGCTACCACAAATCCAGCCTTTACATAGCGAAATTAACTCTCCTTATACAATCGCTCTACTAATTACACTTTGCTAAATGTAAAACCATATCTAGCAAACTTGAGCTCAACTGAGTGTCTTCGAGTCGCTTGCATAATTAAAATGGTGGCTTAAATTGATAATGTTACCGCATTTGTAGATCGTTTCGGAGCCAAGCGCCGGCGCCGGTGAAGCGCCGTCAATCAACGGTAAAACTGCTAAAATATTCAGCGAGTCAGCAGTTTGGCTTTAACACAAACTGTATTTAAACTTTAGTGGATACTGTGATATAATTTATGAGGACGATTCCGTGATAGAGCCTTGAAGAAATATAGGGAGTAAAGTTTGTGTTTGTCCTATCAATAAGGTATATTTGAGTATTGAATGGATGTTAGTCCTATAAATTATGTCCTAGGTTGTTTAATAAATTTGGAATACATCCTTACGTATATTTAAATTGACACAAGGTTCCTATTGTTATCTGAAGCGTTGAAAACGCAGGAGGATGGAATAATTTGGACGTCTGATAATAAGAGGGGTTTTATAAGTATTATTGTAGAAAATAAGAAACATATAGATGGATTGTGAGTGATATGAACAAGGTTGGGTTGATCGTGGATATTACAAAATCGTGATGAATGAAAGGGAAAGACAAATAATAAAAGAGAAAAGAAAAAAATTGGATGATGATCTTACTGAGAAATATATCCTATTAAAAGTGGTTTAAAACTTGTTCAACAAATTAGTATAGGTATAATTAAGTACCGTGACTAATGTTTAACACTTAAAATTGGAATGTATAGTAATGGGTGTGTTAAAAGTAATGATACAGTAAGCACACGGATAGCGTATCGGTAAAATGATGAACTAATAATAACATTGTACCTACGCTTTAGTTCATGTAAGTAACGTCATTACAAATGACGTGAAATATTAAGAGCTTTTGGCAGAACTACATTATTGTAGTCAAGCGTTTAGCGTGGTCATTTTTATACCTTAACTAGCTGTTACCCGCGACTTCGTCCGCGTGGTATTTAACAAAGACAAAACCCTTGGCAACAGCCTGCTCGCACGTTCTGAGCCCGCGGGACGCATTGCAGGTTATTGCTATCAAACTTAATCAGGCGCAGCGCTGCAACATTGGTTTTAATTTTTTTTCGTGAGATCTTATTTTTTTTCTAAACTAAAAGTAGCCTAAGTTACTCCTTGTTACATCAGCTATCTGCCAGTGAAAGTCCCGTCAAAATCGGTCCAGCCATTTCAGAGATTAGCCGGAACAAACAGACAGACTTCATTGGTATTAACATTTACACTAAAATTAAACCAGATGTAGCTGAACCATAACAATATACCCTTACGTAGGAATCTAAAAACCTTTTTGAACATGATTGGTTACAAGTATTGTAATTACTTTCTTACTTTCCTATTGGCGATACAAACATTTAACGATTATGTTCACAACTGTACATGTACTTAAACCTAACATATTGTTGGGATAACTGTACATAATGGCTGTTAACATTTCTAAATATGTCTCCGTTATAGCGTTTGTTTGTGGTTACACCGGTCGTCACACAAGTGTGACCACGGAGACACCCTATAGCTTTGCACCGCCTGCACCATGGTAGAGATTAACGGAAGCTCTATCTATCTATTGACCAACTGTCGATGTTTTACTTTCAATATACTTATAGAATACTATGGAAAAAAATATTGAATAAAATTTTTCGACGACCTATTTAGCTCAGTGGATAGTGTATGCTCAGTGGGTAGCTGCTTTCTGTGCGGCGGGTCCCGGGTTCGAATCCTGTTGGGAAAAACTTTGTGACAATGTTTGTACCCGAGTCATGGATGTTTATTATCTATATAAGTATTACATACTGAGTTCGCCCTCAGTCCATTTTACGGTACCCATAATACAAGCGTTGCTTATTGTGGGACCATATAGTTGGTGTGTTCTTCTGGCAATATTTATTTATTTATTATTAATTTATTTACCTAGGTACAAAGAATTTAATATAAAAGCTTTATTATTATGTCCATAGCAATTGGTCACAAGCAAGTAGATACATTCGGACCAGCAAGAATACCAAACGTATAATAGAATGCCGATTCTCTTAAAACGGTCCATAAAATGGAGGCTAAAAAGAAGTAAAAACACTACTAAATCTCAACGAAGCCGCTCCACAGTTATCCAAATAACAGATTAAAACCCAGAAAAGTTTAAGAGCGTTGACACAATAGAGACGCTTGAAAAAAAAAACTATTCTAGAGAGGTCTAGCTGAAAGTAAACTCCGACTGTAACGGTAAGGCTTCGACAAGGGTCGACGAACTGCACCCACCATGCTCGACTCGCAGAAAAATATTAACTTATTTCTTGCTCTACTATTTTACTTTATAATACCCATTTTGGAATCACGGCCGTGTTATGTTAATGCGTTTAGTGCGTGAATAATGTTAATAGGTGGCGCTATTAAAACCGTCGGTAAATATGGGCTAGAGTCGTTGGGCTACATGGGCATACATCAACATATTTAATTTCTTTCTGTGAATATCATGTAATAACCAGTCTTGCAGATAAAATAATTTACATAAGCAAGCTAATAGGTATTTTTATTTTAGCTACTTAAGTACCTCTATCTACTTTTTAGAAGCAATACCAATTGCCGACACAAAGGAACACGTACTCACTGACTTGACAATATAAGTGCCATCTCCAAGTAGTTAACTCAATTTGTACAGTGCTATATTTGTTCTACTAATTCACAGTAGGTAATGTCATCAACAACATTCACCAGCTGATGAAAACAACACCTACAGAGTACTAAGGTATTTTGCTAATTTGCATTCCCTCGCGCGAAGATTATTGTTTATTTATTCATAGAGTTGCTGTAACTATAACTAATAACATGCTATAGATGACATCGACGCGTATTTGCTTTTGCAAAACACCAGACATATCAACACAATACCATACCATAAATATACATACATACTCTGCTTCTACTGCCGCCTTCCTACCTAGGCAAGTATGCTCCATCGTAGATCTCATCGTCACTTACCATCAGGTGAGATCGAGATCAAATACTTGCCTATAATGTAATAAAAAAAAAATAAAAAAAAAATACCTAATATACTATCCATCCACAAACATATCACATTCAGGGCTGTCAACTAGGAGCGCGTTAAGCATCTCTAGAGTGCGACACACTTGGTCCTGGTGACAGATTTGCAAGGAGGCTGCGTGAATAGATTGTGACGACGACTTTGGCAGTGTCCTAGATAGTTGTCAGCTGGTCTTAAAAAACTAGTATACTACCAAATGTCTAAAACCATTTAATCGAGACGCTATCGATACTCCACTGAAGCGTTTGTAAATTAGCAAAATTGGGACCCTGAACACAGGCTCTCCACACCTTTAGGTAATTGGAACCTAATATCCCCAAGATATGACAGTACCGATACGATCACGTTAGGCATTCCTGCTAGGCACTGTTCAGAGAATTTTATCGCTGACTGTACTTTTGGGGAAAAGTAGGGAAATGGAGATCTGTGACATCACTGCCTTATACCGTAATACGACATGCCGTATACGACAGTACCGCTTTCAGGCCACCTCAACAATATACTGGCGATTTCACTGCTGACTCACTCGGAATCGGAACAATCGCATTGAGATCTCTACAACAATGGTTTTATTTACCAATAAATAATGGACTCTACATTTTCCAAAGATCTTTTTGTTTTTGGAGAAGTGAACGCATTTTTGTTTTTACAACGCGCGGTATTGTCTTTACGGTGACCTTTGGTAGAGGGGGCACAGAATAATGTGATAGTAGATATTATTGCAAAGATAGCACACTACAGTAAGCAGTGATGGCCACGTTGGTAGAACGCTCGCCTCGGTAACGAGGATCGCAGGTTCGAACCCCGGCTCGCACCTCTGGGATTTCTAGATTTCATGTGCGAATCCCATTTTCAACCATGATTATCACTCGCTAAACGGTGAAAGAAAACATCGCGAGGAAACCTGCATGTCTGAGAGAACCCCTCAAAAGACGTGTGAAGTCCGCCAACCTGCACTGGGCCAGCGTTGTGGACTATGGGCTTATCCCCCTCACATTGAGGGGACGCCCGTGCCCAACAGTAGGACATTAAAAGGGTTGGTATTATTAAATAATTACGTAAGATTAACGTTAATTGTAACAATTTAGCTATAGATCACTCTTAATGGCGGTGGCCTTAGGCATCATGGTGATCAAAGCGGCCGCCGCCGGGGCGAGCAGCGATAAGACGGATTGTGTCTTATCAAATCTCTTTCTCTATTCAGAAGAACTAACGAGACACAATATATTATATATTTCGCTTTGTCATAGTCGGACCCACTGAGCATTGCTATTAAATACGACATTTTAGAAGGTAATATTCAGACATTTGGAAATATAAAATATTAAATAATACGGCTTCACAGTAGGCTACATATCTTTTCCCTTGGATTCAACAAAAAATCTTTCAGAAATATCAAGCAAGAGCGCGAAAATGCAATCTCATTGAAATAACGAATAGTAGCCAACATTTTCTGATTTCCGATAGAAATAATAGTGTAATAAAGGGCTCATAGTAAACAAATATAGAAAGAAATCCATGTGCCAACTTATATGCACGTGTTAAATCAGGGATTCCCAGTTCCCCGTCGACGAGGACTAAAAATCGAACCCTATTAATTAACACAAGTTCTTATTTGAAACTTTCAATATACTGTAAAAGTTGTGTTAGCTGTACCAACTTATTATAACAATGACTAATATTTTTGTAGGAAGTATCATTCTACTTTTTAAAAACTCAACAAGTCGATAAGCGTACTCAAGTTTGTACAAGATGAAATTATTATTTTGTAATTATTTTGTATCTATAGGAAAAAAATAGAGATAGGAACTTAGAAAGTAATTTGGCCATGGGGGGCTGAGGTATCAGTTCATTTTTGGAAAAGGGGTCTCGAGCCCGAAATAGTTTGGAATCACTGGATCAAATGAACGACACTCGCAATCTCCGGTGCTTAGCAACACGCAATAACTGCATCACATAGCATTCCCCGGCACAGGTTGCGTGTTTTTTATCCTACCACGTCTCATCCTATTATAAGAAATACCTATAAGGAATATAAAATCAAATAATAGCTGTCAGTAGAGTAAATAATAGAAAACGGTTGAATTAGGCGAAGAAAGAAGACTTTATATTGGCACATTACCGCATATAATTCTCTAAGTAAATCCCAATGGGTTAACAGTATGCAGTTTAAAAGTATCTAGTTTACACCTTCCTGTTATAAAGATAATAAGAAAAGAATATGTTCTCGTCATAACGCTATCAGTGTCGCGTAATTAGATGAGCAATTTTAGTCTTATAGCCCGGGATATAAAGCTATTATTACATTAATAATGGTCATTTTGATCGGAAAATTGATAGCTGCGATTTTTTATATGAAGGGATTTTTTTTATTAACGTTTCCTTTTTCATATTATTTATCAAATATAAATAATTTTCTCAGTAGGTCCACTTATTTGAAGAGTTACCGAAGCCAAATAGGTTTAATCGAGTTTTAGTTTCAAAAGAACAGGGCCCCAAGTCGGCAAACGCTGTCGACTTTTATTCGAGCTTCTGCGGCACCATAATCGTCAGTTTTTGCAGTTGAGTCTGGTATCACAATCGAACTATAACGGTTGACAAGCGGTAAACCGCCGGTCGACCGTTGAGATCCATGGTCAATATCATATAGTGGCACGGTCACCTTGGTAGTCTGCTAATGTTACAGTTCTGTTGAACTGTCGTGGTACGATAGATAATCGATTTCGACATGTCGTTGTGCAACCGTAGCTTTTTGGACAAATTTTTTGATTGGTCACTCTTTTATAGTTTTTTATAATAAATTATGGAAGAATTGCCAACATATAAATAAATGATCCCAGGTACTTAATATCATTCAGCTAAGTGTGTTAACACGCACACAAGTACAGGTAATACATGGCGTAGTAACTAAATATCTGCATCGTCACTGCCCCGAATATTGACGTAATATCAAGGATCGCGCCCAGGGCTCTCTTGTCCGCCAACAAATTCAATTTACCCTGGGTCCGATGGGCGGACATCTGGTACTAGGTATACATGTGTAGCTACATCAATACATCCATACAAATAAATAAAATTGGAGTGTCTGTTTGTAATATTAAAATAACCGCTTTTTACTAAGTGCATTTGGATGTATACACGGTACATATACCAATACATTTTTTTTACAATTTTTGTCTGTCTGTCTGTCTATTTGTTTCGGCTAATCTCTGATTTCAGAGATTAGCCGTCAAAATCGGTCCAGCCATTTGCTGCTGCTGGCCCGACCCCACCGCCGGCTGGCTGGACCGATTTTGACGGGACTTACACTGGCAGATTGCTGATGTAAGAAGGAGTAACTTAGGCTACTTTTATTTTAGAAAAATATTTTTTTTGTTCAATACCACGCGGACGACGTCGCGGGGAACAGCTAGTCAGGAATAAATCGTATCAAAATATAGCTTCGTTATCATTCTATGGTAGAGGACAACAGATTAAAAAGGTAATCTTGAATATCCATAGTTCGTTAACCTTACACTTAAAAATAAACTAAGATTCCATGGTTTCATATTTAATAGGTAGCTATTGTAATGTGACCTAAATAAACACTTTCGCGTAATTGATTACGATACACAAGTAGACGGCAAATTATTGTAAATTGTGTCGAGAATATTGGCTGACAGCTAATCCATCGCTGGTACGAAACAGTCGCTCATTAATCTTCATAGAACAAAACGCGGTCGGCACTCCATCGTCGGTGTAACTACAATAAAATTATTAGCCACTTATCGTAATAGAGGCTGTAATTTGTAGAGTGCTGGCCTTTTTCTGATGCTATTTACAAAATAGTTTCTGCATTGCGCCACGAAAAAAGTGTATACTTGGAATGAGACGTTCATTCGATACCAAGTTTTAAAACCCTGATCTTCATTTTAAAAGCAAAGTCCAAATTCGAATAGCTAACATATTATTGTCAAAGTTCAGTTATAAAGTTCGCTAATATATCATTGTAAGTACCCAAAACATTAATAACATCGGATCCCAAATCTCTAAACATATTGGTTATGATAATGCCTCAATCGATTACCATTTATATTGTCCGAGAACTATTCCCGCGGGTCTCGGAACCCTCACAAGTTACGGAAAAGTTTGAGAATTATTCATAACTTGCTGGGATAACTTTTGAGGTGGTAGGTTTTTTTTTTCTTTTAATACGGCAAAAGCACAGGCAGCAACGGTATAATAACATTTTGAAAATAGAACTTTATGAGCTTGGAGTTAATGCGAGGTCTTTATAATTTGACTTTACAAAACTCGATTCTCTTTTAGGAGAATACCCTAAGGCATCTTAGGGATACGGGAATATTTAAGATACATTAAAGACTAGTTTTACAATGTGCGTAACTTATTAGATAAAATTTGCATGGGCCAGGTGTATTTTTTTTAGAAAATTGTCACCCACCCATGACTAGCCTACGTCAAGTAACTTTTAGGAATAATGATTCTACACTACAGATTAGCTAGTCCACAGCTAAGGCTTAGTCTAGGCCTATTAAGCCCAGGCCTACAGGCCTTAAAACTCATTTGTTTTCGCATTTCACAATCAAAACAAATGTCAATAAAGTTGATAATGTTTTTCTATCTGTTATAAATAATCTCTTCAACCCGTCCGCTGCGGGTCGCTCTCTCCACCGTCTCATTGCGGGCCACGGCACGTCTAACCCGATTTCACTTCCTTTTCATCTAATTCAAAGGGAATAGTCGACTTCTGTGGAGTATCGCCCCACATTCAGTTAATAATGCACGTTTGTTGGGCCGAGTTGTGATATGTGGCTCAAGCACAATCTTTTTACGTAAATAGCTTTACGGTAAGTTAGGATCTTCGATCTCACTCGCACCACAGATTTTATAAATAAGTATGACAATGACAACATACTTTCCTGATGACGTTACGCTTGGATTAGGAGTTCCTTACACTACTGTACTACTATTATACTTATGTTTTGTAAGGGTGAGGCCGATAAGGTCTATCTTATGTAGTGAGTCGTATTTTTTAATTTGTGCAATTTATGTTGCACTCAGTCGTCATACAATATTGATATTTGGATTCTGCAAAATAAGACTGAATATTGTATGTCGGCACGACAAGTAACCTGACTAACACAATTAAGCTCGTTTGGCTTTAGTCTTTCGCCCACACAAACTTTGTTTTGTTTGACGGCCTGATTAGCACAGTTGGTAGTGACCCTACTTTCTGTGCTTAGGGTCCCGGGTTCGAATCCTGGCAGGAACAAACTTTGTGTGATGAGCACGAATGTTTGTACCCAAGTCATGGATGTTTAATATTGTACGGTCCACAATACAAGCGTTGCTTAGTGTGGGACCGTATATTTGGTGTGTTCGGCGATATTTATTTATTTCTATTTCCGCGCATACAGCAATAGAATGTTGTTTTTTTGTGTCTCAATAAAATTCTCAAGCATTCTCTATGCTGAACTGAAAAAAATATTTGTAAGAATATTCTCTATAGACGCACAATTTAGTTAGGCATCGAATTCATATTTTAAATAAATATTTATCAACTCAATACATTGTATACTTATATCACGATGCGGGTGTATACTGTATATGTGCGTGCTCGATACATTGTATACTTATATTATAGGGGTGATACGTGAATATAAACGCATTTGAACTGAATGCAATCAGAAAGTTGATTCCTTGAATGCACCAGTGAAAGTTAAATTTACTTTCGTTTCCCAAAAATGTTGATACAGTTGACAGTACTGTCGATCTTTATAAGTAAATATAAAACATATGAGTATGGTATACATATGAGTATGGAATTTGACAAGTTAATCAACAGTCCATATAGTATTGATAGCTTATATTGACGGCCTGATTAGCGCAGTGGTAGTGACTCTGCTTTCTGCGCCGAGGTCCCGGGTTCGAATCCTGGTAGGGACACAAGCTTTGTGTGATGAGCACGAATGTTTGTACCCGAGTCATGGATGTTTAATATGTATATAAGTATTATATACTGAGTTCGCCCTCAGTCCTTTGTACGGTACCCATAACACAAGCGTTGCTTAAAGTGGGACCGTATAGTTGGTGTGTTCGTATGGCGATATTTATTTATTATTATTATTTACGCGAATACTACACATTGAAATGAAACGATTCTTTCGAATCTTATCGCGTTTATTTTATGTTTTTCGTTCCCGACGTTTCGGCTGCTATACTGCATTGGTCACGGGAGGACTGAGGTGGTTGACGTCCTAGTGTCATAGTTTGAACTGGGGAACTCTCATATTTAGTTGTTGCTTGTGGTCCTATCTACGCAGAAGACACTGTGAGCACCTTCTTGACGCGATAAAATTCTAAATATTTGTTTAATTTCAAAGTCAATTTAGTGTTACTGTGGGCAACACTGATATAAGAGGTGATCGGATACTCGCCTTATAGAAACACGATGGTACAGGTTGGATTCCTGAATCAGAATCAGAATATTTCTTATTCATGTAAACCATTAAATACAGTACTTATGAATCATCAAAATAGTTACAAAATGCTAATATACAACTTTACCACCAGTACGGAATGCCGTTCCTACGGAGAAGACGGGCAAGAAACTCCATGGTTGCTCGTTTTAAAAAGTTCCGTTACATTTTTGAGTATGTGAGAACAATGTAGGAACGGCTAGGCAGACTTTAGCAGCTGGCTGACTCGCTTCTCTAGATTTTCCGATTATATGAGCGCAAAACATCAAAAGCAAACTGAAGATTTGCGAAAGACACGTAAATCGATTTGCATTAGGCAGATTTTCAAATGGCAAATAAAAATAAGAGCAGTATTGCTGGCAATTTTGAAACAATGTTGCCACATAATTGCTAATCACTCCATCATTCTAAAACAATTACACTAATAAATAGTGAAGGTATATCTTCATCGATGTCTCAACAAAAATGGTGTTCCATAAACTTCAGCCTTGGAACATTCCAATTTGCGTTCCATTAACTTGATTATGTGGGTAAACAAATAGGAGTTACATTCAACATAATTGCAAGTAAATATACAGATTGGCACATAAAGAGTATACTAATCCTTGTATCTAGGCTCCTTTAGCGCATTTGTAATCATTATGAGATGTCAGAATTTCGATATTTCAATAAAAAAATAGCTCGCTAGAAAAAAAAATATCACAATTGTCATTTGGTGAGGACTTTTTTTTAATCGACATTTTTGAATTATGACTTTACATGGTGTTCACATATGCACTAAACAAGCTCGGGTTCCAGGCTTAGTATACACTATCTGAATCATTCTGTATAGGCATTGCGATGCTTATAACGCCGCTAATTTGAAGTGAAACAATTCATCAAATATTTCCAAATGCTTTCAAAGCATTTGAAACTATTTTATGAGTCGTTCGAACTCAAGGTGTTATTAAAATTTTATGGAACTTTTTTGTTTTTTTGTGTTGTTATTTTTTTGAATGAGATTTTGTAAGCGACCCCATGCAATTGTAAATTCTGAGCTATTTATTTTAATAGCATCTCCATTAAGCCGAGTACGCACTGTGTAACTAATTTGTTGTGTCTGGATCAGTTTTTGGTACGAAGCCACTTATATTCTTAGATATTCGTGTTCTTGTTCGGATGTGTATACATCGCTTTACGGATTGAATCCAACCATCACTTCAATAACAGTATAGCCAATAGCCGTGAGTACGAATCGCACTCTACAGTATACAAACTATTTTCTCCGATGAACAACGTAACGTAACAAATTTTACATCAACCTATATAAAATATTAATCAAAATGAAACCTTAACTCAATGTCGGGAACCCTCAATATTGGATGCGCAATTTAGGTGCCACCTAGCCCCTCATATCTCCATGCGATGTCTCATTTCACGCGCGGTCACAGCCATAACTCGGTGTAAAATAACGGAAAATTGCTACTCAAAGTGTCGCCGGGTCGGCGATGAGATAGTGGCTTAACTACCTGCCAGTGAAAATTATACGTTATCAAGACGCCTTCGATGGTTTTATACACTGCACATATATATTATACTAGCTGTTACCCGCGACTTCGTCCGCGTGGTATTTAACAAAAACGTTTTTCTAAAATAAAAATAAGAGCCTAGTTTACTCCTTGATACATCAGCTATCTGCCAGTGAAAATCCCGTCAAAATCCGTCCAGCCATTTCAGAGATTAGCCGAAACAAACAGACAGACGGACAAAAATTTTAAAAAATGTTGTTTTGGTATATGTAACGTGTATACATCCAAATGCACATAGTAAGCGGTTATTTTAATATTACAGACACTCCAATATTATTTATTTGTATAGATGAATAGATATTGATTTGGTGCCCTGGATAGGGGTTAGATTTAATACAACAACTTTCTATGAAACGGTAAGGTCTAGGTGATTAAAAATAAAATGGGTGGATAACCTCACATTCTTTTTTAAACCTAAATCGACCTACTTCTGGGCAAAGGTAACTCCCATAACCATCTAGCGCTCGTTCTCTCGTCCGGTGAAGCTGCAAGGTCATCAGCATATAACATTTAAAAAAAAAACAACAAGCTTGGGGTTCAAGGAAAATGAAAACAAAAGAGGTACGACGCCTTCTTTATACTTTCGTGCATATATACATTAATTTTCTAGAAACTGTTTTAAATTGCAATGACGCAAAGAGTCTAGCTGATCATCATTCATTTTACTTTACCTACATTCATATCCTAAACATAAGCAGTTATAAATCATCAACATTCGTAATAAATGTAATTTTATGAGCGAGTCGAATATAAGTATTCCGTAAAAGCTCTTTTATGAATACAGCCATCAATGTTCATTAGAGTTGAAACGTATATCATGTAGTGTCATAACAAGGTATCTCACATTTTAGTACGCAACAAAATTTTAGTACGCAACAAAGTGAAAAAAAAACACCATGTATATAACATTGATTTTTTTTCTGGTATATTGGAGTTTGCTAAGTTATACATTTTATATAGCAGTCATAGCCAAGTTGGTAGAACGCTTGCCTCGGTAACGAGGATCGCCGGTTCAAACCCCGGCACGCACCTCTGGGATTTCTGGATTTCATGTGCGAATCCCATTTTCAACCATGATTAAATCACTTGCTAAACGGTGAAGGAAAATATCGTGAGGAAACCTGCATGTCTGAGAGAACCACTCGAAAGATGTGTGAAGTCCGCCAACCCGCACTGGGCCAGCGTGGTGGACTATGGCCTAACCCCCCTCACATTGAGAGGAGGCCCGTGCCCAGCAGTTGGACAGTAAAAAGGGCTGGTATTATTATTATTATAAGTTATACATTTTACATTAGGGCATCTGATATCTCGCTCAATTCCTATTAATATGTTGAGAAATAATATATTGTTTTAAGTGCATACGTATCTCAACAAAAAACATATACAAGTTAGCTCAATTAGGTTAAAGCTACAACCGTGTTTAACAGCTAATAAATAACAGTCATTAGTACGTATATACTCATACTTCCCAATCAATTAAACGCTTATTATTGCAAGCCGCTGCTGTAACCATTTCACTACGCAATTAATTTACCTACAACAAGAGCCTGAATAATAAAATTCTACACGGAACACGTTTCTATTACTTAGCAAAGTAAAATGAAGATGGATCTAAGCACCTAAGTTCCATTAGATATAAAGAATTCAAGTAACTTTCAAGGTGAGGTGTAGCTTTGAATGATTATGCTATTTTTTTTAAAGATGAAAGTAATTTCAGACGATTAAGAGGGGCGTGATCGTTTACTTAATTGTTTTTTAAGCTTTCATGATAAACTCCTGCGACTTCCCTTGATGATAAGATTCGGTTATCTATAGACAGTGATAGATGGCATATTCTCCCATCTGCTCTGGGAATCGCAATCTCTACAAATATGCTGAGTGACTCAAGACAATCGCGTTTTAGCAGAAAAGACCAACCACAAATTTATTAAATGTTTTCGTATTTTTTTCAGAAAAAAGTGCTTTATTGCGAACTTGCTATCGCGATGTTGTCTACAAGTTTATATAAACTATCGTTATATTTTAAAAAAAGTGCGCTGAAACTGTAAACTTCTATAAATTTGGAGGCCACAGCTAGATAATAGAAATGAAAAGTGAAGTACAGCTAAATAAAGCACAGCTTATAATGTGTGCAAGAAAATTGCGGCAAAATTAAGACTTAATTACGCCTAGCTTAGCTTTGTATGTGTGACCTCCTGCACGTATGTCTACATGGCAACAATGTTCACTTATTTTCTAAGAACCTACAGGCCCAACATTAGCTCGATAATAATGATACGCATATATAATTCTATTCTAATTTTCCTGCAAACGTTATGAATAAAACTCGGAGGAAAATAACAGAACGTAGGTACTGACAAAACAAATGTGAGTAGTGGGAGCAATTACGGAGAAACAAATTCGTCCCGACCATTTCGGTAATATATTAAACAAAAGCAAATATATAGACGTAACGTAACGCTAATTAAAACATGTACTTACCCTATCTACTGAATGTAGTAATAAGAGAAGATAACATGGAATCTGATTTTTGAAGCTCTACGCTGTATTCATAACTTTGTCAAGAAATTTAATAGTGTTTCTTTTGGGCTCTAGATAAGAATAAGAATATTAATATTTATTTCAATTAACATTTACATCAACAAAGTATTGGTGAGCTCCAAACTAGTCAATGTCTGTATCTTGGAGCTCGGTACACTATTAAACATTCAAGTAAATTTTACTAAAACTAGAACAAAAATGAAATAAAATAAAATAAAATATGATAATAAAATAAGATGCTGGCTAAGGTAGGATTTACAGCTTCTAGATGTATAAATATGAAGTGGTTCAGCTCAGTTTTCACGATAAGGACTTTAGTGGATTTATGAATATTTCAGTAGGTACCTAGTACGTCAAAGACTATCCAAGTAGGCAGTAACTTCATACTTTTACTCGTTCCTAGAAATCTGATTCGTTAACTAGTACATCTTGTTTGATTTTCTTTGTACACTCGATATCGAGAAACACAAAATGAGCGATTGTAATCTTTTAAGAATTCATTGTTTATAAGTTTTAAACGAAAGAATTAAATACAATAGTTTTAATTGTTTGCTACTGATCAGTATCATTAGCAGACTATTCACAGTATTCCGATGGAATAACTTTCCATTGAATGTAGGTCACGAAGAACCTTTTGCGGGGTTCACACGTTCTCCAAACCTTGTAGGCATTTCGAATAAATGATTTTACACACTGTCTTTTCATTGAAGCAAATAGCCGTATAATGAGCATGACTAACAGAAGTCAGCGGGCACGCGATAAAACTGCCCACCATGTTGTAAATATCTTGTGGAAAGTGACACCGAGAACTCATTGATTTAATTAATTTCAATTTATTACACATTAGGTAGGCGAAATATAAAATCAAATCATTACTTGTGTAATAGAACTACGAGGGACTTACGTATATAATACTATATACATGTTGGTTTTAAACTTTACAACTGGATTGGACCGAAACCTCATCTCAGAAGATACGGCAAGAAACTCAGGGATTTTGTATTGTAACAGTAGATATAGTATGATTTTTCTTTGTAGTCTACCTAATCTAAGGTGGTGCTAGAGGAGAGAAAAAACTTAAGTTTGAATACTGGTCTATTTGGGACGGAGAGCAGACATACTCGAGCAGAGTAGATAGTCACTTGTGCTAATATCGGGAACCAGCCAAATCAGGGCTGAATGGGAAAAATACAAACATACAATATAAGTAGTGATATAATCAGACAAAATCAGACAAATATCCAAAATAAGCAGTTAGCATCTCGAATTAATTTACTTGAGTTTAATAGGATAACTGGAGCCTACCAACTTTGACCTAATCAGAAAGGCGTTCCCAGTTTTGTTTTTATTTTTAATTAAAACAATTTTACAAATTGTGAGTCCAAAAAACTAAGTTTTTAAATTCACGCACATGTACCAAAACGTAATTAGTATCGAAATAACTAAGCTGGATATAACTGTTGATGAAATTATAATTCTAAATCTAAATTTACATTTGTATTAACAGTAATAAAAGTTTCAGAATACAAACAAATGTATCTACATAGAAATTGTGTATCAAATAGTCCCCCTTGAACATTTGCATTTAGACAACAGTAGGTACCTACATAGCGACAGTGATATCTCGTTTCTCAAACTTCCAAAGTCAACACCCTCTATCCTTAGTTGTTGACCTTTACCTTCAATACTCGAAGGTAAAACTAATTTAACGGATTATACTGCGTGTTTATTTTATGTTTTTACGTTCCCGACGTTTCGGCTGCTTTACAGCAACCATAGTCACGGGAGGACTGAGGTGTTTGACGTCCTAGTGCCATAGTTTGAACTGGGGTACTCTCATATTAAGTGGTTGTTTGCGGTCCGATCTATGCAGAAAGTGCTCACAGTATCTTGAGGTCTTGCAATGATGCGCTTGGATTTGGATTTAATTATATTAATTACTGGATACCAAGACGGTGGTAGCACTCAGCCATCTTCCCTATTGAAATTAGAATGTTTTTTTTAAATTTTAAAGGCCCCTCACGTATCATCCTTGGTCGGAATCGGTGTTCTTTTACGAGGATCTGTGTTTGATCAAATCTGATATAATGGCGGGTGCGATCCTGTACATGTGGAGCGCCGCCGGCGTGTACACAAACTTGAGGAATACTTAATTTTAATACAAATAATATATAATACGATGTCTTAAACAGTCAACGAGTTAAATATTTGAAACTATTCAAATAGTTTTAATATTTTAATCAGAATATGTAAGTTTCTAGACCCAAGACCATGCTAGGTGCGCAACATAGTAGGCCCTATCTTACGACTCAAGTGCCCTACATTCGGAACAATGTTTCACCTCTCTGGTGACTCTGACGACGCCAATTCACTCCTCACTAGACCTCACACAATTTAGACCAGTTTTCTTTGTCCGACTGAGCATGTGTTTTAATTTAGCCTCCATTTTCAATCTAATTGTCTCTATCTCTCATATTTCGGTTCCAATTCAGAATCGTGCATTTTTTTATTACTTTTCAATATTATTGTTTCGAAAAAAAACACGTATTTTGATGAAATAGGGTAACAATGCCTAATTTTAATTTTAATTTTTATCTTATTTTAATTTTAATTCATTAATATGTTGTTAGATATAATATAATTTCTTGGGTAACAATAACAGATAAATAAATTTGAAGAATATTTTAAAGTCTAACTGTATCAGTTGGTAGGTACTAAAAAAATATGTTTACACATAAATAAAATTAAAAAGAAGAACAACCTAAAGTATACAACACTATAAAATAGTAATCTGGTAAAGGCACTCGTTTCAATTCACCAAATAATTTTCTTCAAAACTAATTTAGGAATACAATCCCGCAGTAATATCCCGGAGCAGACCAATAAAGGAAAACTGCCCTCAGAGGGCCAAGCGGCTGATTATAATAAAACAAATTGTACAGTCTCATTACCGCATCGCAATCGTCGCGACTTCTAAAATTTCATTACAAGCAATCCCGCGCAGCCGGGCAATGAAACCTTGTTAGTACCAATTTTGATCATTACAATGTTGAGAAATGTTAGATAACAGACTGATGTTGCAAAGATTCAAACCTAACTTTGCTAATGATATGCGACTGAAAATGTGGAAGACATCGTAAAGATATCCTGGCTCATTAGCAATAAAGCTACAAAATAATACGCAATTGATTTTCCTCTGATTATGAAGATTATAACCTGAACTGAGTTTATTTGTTCCCTTAAAATGTTCAAATGATATAAATAATAATACGACACACCTTCAATTACTTAAACAAAACAAAACCTAGCGATAAGCCAGAGAGAAAGCAAAAAAAAATCAAATTAATTTTTCCTCCCTCATTCCCGTCCGTTCAACACGAAAATACTAAAGCATAGCAACAAAAGCTTGTTATTCTGTTACATCATTATAAAAGAGACGAAAGCCATTAATCTGTTTCAGTATATCACGATAAAATTCTATAATAAATCGTCCATTTCGCTGCACAGCGGCTGCATGCGATAAATTACAGTTACTAAATAGCTGTTTCGCACGTCGGTGCTTCGATTGTGATAAACTTCCTAGGAATACCGCTTAAAGAACTTGGCATGTAGCTGAGAAGACGAAAAAAAATGGAAACCGTCAAAAAATTATAAATAATAATTCCAAAATCGTATTAAACAAATTGAAAAGTACCGAGTCGATTTGTCGTGTAGATGTAAACCTTGATAATTGCTTTGGCTAATAACAATAGCAGAAAGAAAATCCTGTTTATCTTTTTTTCTACAGTGCGGCTTCATTATCAATTAAATTTAAAAGCACATACATTGTTTGTGCTATAGTAGGTAGTCGTTATCCCTATTACTGCTCCCAGCGCTTGTTGCAGCCCTTATCTCCGCTCTGCAGCTATCTTTCCTACATCAAACGCGAGCTATCACGGTTCGATCGCGCTCTGCTGTCACTATTGGTGCTTGTTAACATGTGCCAGCTTTTAAAGATAGCGGTTTGAGTTTTAATCTTGTAGGATCAAAACTTAATGTAATTATAAACATACTAAGTATAATTACTCTATTTATAATGTGATGTATACATAAATTTGACAAGAACAAGAACAAGAATAAATAATGCGTCAAACATTTTGGAGAAAATAATTATAATGTATGATCTCTTCAAACTAATTACTTAAAAGTCTACCGTATCCTATTATAGCTACAATAAGCCTTATACAGCTTAAAGTGTTATAAGAAGTGCAAATGTGGTCATTCGTGTTGTAGTCCATTAAAATCTGCAGTGTTTTCTTGCAAGTATTGGCTCCTCGCTCGCTCGCTATACACTTAAGCTTTCAACACGATTGTGGCTTACGCCGCCGCAGTCGTTAGACCGAAGACTTCGTGTGCGAATTATCTTACAATGCACTGAAATATCAGGTAACAAGTTAACAAGGTACAATGTCGATAAAAACTGGATTTGAAAATAATTATTTGAAAATGTCGACTGCAAAATCTTCTGACGTGAGTTTGAATATTTCAAGACCCAATATAGGTACTGCTCTTTTTGCATAGATTGGACTAACACTTATTGATAACTAGTTGTCCCAGCGAACTTTATACCGCCTAAGAATCAAATGCAAGAGAAACTGAATTAATTTTAATAGGTATTATTCTATTTGTGATTTTTTCCATGTTTTTATAGTTCTTCTGCTATTTGGGGCGGATACCAATTCAAAGAATAAAGATCATAAAAATCGGCCCACCTAGACTTGTTGTTTCTTCGAGATAACTATGACATAAGACGTCCAATTCTTTATCATACTGTGTGCTGAAAACGCTCGAAATATAGGAAACAAAAAACTTAATAACACTTTTTAATCCACATATCTTATTTTCAATGTATTTAGAGCCATATTCTTTTTTATAAGACGTCTATAACATTCTTTCAAAATACCACCTGTACATACACTACTACTACTACACTTTGTGCTCAGTATACTACATTTTGTGCTCAGTATATTTCAAGCACTGAGTGAAATATGCAACAACAAGGTGCCTCGCGTCGACTCTATTTAATCGCATGCAACATTCATTGTTCCACGCGGTTACGTAATTCGTGTTCATCGTGCCGATATCGCGTGCATTACGTGCACTGCTGTTGTTTATACGACTATAAGCTGTATAGTCATACGATAATAAAGATGTTAATTGTGTAAATTTCATTGTCTTTATGGTTGAACTTTGCTATTGACCGTGGTAGGTATACGTGTTATGAACCGGAACTTTTTTATGAACCGCAGCGTACTACGTTACCGTCACATACATAATCCCCCGAATTTATAGATGTTCTATAACATTATCAAACGTCATATGGGACTACGTAGAAAACATAGAATTTAAAGTATTAAACAAAAATAGTGATAAAATCCTATTAATAATGTAACAAAATGAACTCACATGTTCCTAACATATATAGTTAAGTTGCCTATACTATTAGCATAAGATCTACTTAGTTATGATACTAGATCTTAAATATTTTAGTTGTGTTTGATTAGATATACAGTCATTCATATTACTTTCCATATAGCTAGTTATTTAGTGCGCCTGCACTGAACAACGGTTACCCGAGAGACTTCTCGGGTGCTATTTGAAGCGTGCTATTGAATAATTAATCTGCTGCACTTGCTCTCTGTCCGCATGCACAGCGACGGAAAACCACGGGGATTTTAACCACAGCGGTTAGCTAAGGTGATACTAAGGAAGTTTTGTTGATACCGATAATAATAATACCTTAGCTGATCGCTACAGAATCTTGCGGTTACGACTCTAACAGAAGTTTACTAAAAAAGTCTTAAGAATTATGTGCAATATCAATTTTATGTAAAAAAGTAACGCAAGAAATACCATGTCGAGCTATAGGGTAAGAAGAAACTCTTAATGTAATCGTATCGTTATAAGTACTTATTAATGAATTCTGTGGCGTGAGCGAGATGACGCTTTACCGTAACGATATACGTTGAAAGATTGTGCTAGAGACATTGATGTTGTTTTTTGTATTGTGCACAGTTTTATCCGTATTGATATAATGCGTAGTATTTGCCGTATGTTTAGAGACTACATATCTGTGAGATAATAAATTTTAGTTGCTAATGTTCGCTTATTATGTCCTTTTTAACTTGCTCGTGTTATGCGACTAATACGGAACCGAGAGCTGCACAAGAAATAATATCATCCAATTGTTTCACACATTTTAGAGTAAAGAAAATACAATTCCACTACACCTCCGTGTCTCAAAAATCTAAGACACAAAAAAAGTACTTTGGTGTCTATGTATTTAGTATCGAAACTCGTAAAGCATTTTACTAGAACAGCTTCGTATTTAAAGCAGTAAGCTCGCGGGTGCTATTTCAAAGCGTATCATTGAATAAAAGATGCACTTCATTTTGCTGGAGCGGCTACACCGCCTCACAACCACAGTGATGTGTCAAGAACAGCAAGGCAACGTCTTGCCGGCATGGTATACTGCGGTTGGTGAGCAACTTATTTTTAAAATAGCGCTTATCTTCAAAGGTAAAGTAGGCGTAGAATATTGTTGGAAATATGCTCTGAGGCACCTTAAGCTACAATTAATGACCATTAATACAGTGTGTCTAAAATAACTCCCTAAAGTGACTTTTTCAACAGTAATAGTAAATTGAGATGAGAAGGAGCTTCACAGGTCCACTAACTCTTACTCTGCTCTTACATTAAAGCGAAAGCGTATGGACATACCAATTCTCCCCGTTCTTACCTAAGGAGAGCAGGTTTGTCTTTGACAGGGATTTAGAAGTCCGTACTCACGAACACTAGAGCGCAGCACCTTAGGAGTCAAGATAGGCATTCGTCACTCGTCGTTCCTACTGCAATAAATACCTACAGCGCGCTGTAGCCTCGCGGTCGGGGCGCAAAAGATGGCGTTACGTGATAAAAAGAAAAGCACATAGTAACGTAATGCTAATGTTTAAAACGCGGTGTTGTACGAGCTGATGTGTACGTTATTGCTTTGATCAAGAGTCGCGTTTCATTTAAATGTCTTTACGGAGTGAAATATCTATATATCGTGAATTTACAGATTTTATCGCATTTATTTTAATATCTGTAAAACAAATCTGTAAAATTAGTTTTATTTTAATGTAGTATGCGCGTAAATATAAGAAATCAATATGAAAAAAATATAGGAAAACTCCCTATAAACGTTTAACTGCTGGCAAAATGCAAATAAAATATTTGATTTGCAACCCCGAAGTGAACCACAGATTACATTTATGCGTCTACCCGAGAGCGGGCGCCGATATTTGTTATCGTTTTCTACAATATGTTCCCGACATTCAATGTTGCCAGCAAAACTTGAAATGGAATTTTAAAACAATCAAATTCTTAAACCTAGTCTGAAAACGTTCTTGGTACCCAACTTGCAAATATACATAGCTGGAGGAAATACATACACTTCCCTATACAAAAATAGTTATATTCCTGATGATTTTACCATTATAACTATTATCGGGAATAATGATAATTGAGTGTAATATAAATTTTATATCAAAAAAAGATTTAGTAACACTGGCCGCAATCCTTATCCCTCAGAAACTATTTGATACAATGTCACTACGTCCGTTTCGTTTCAAAAGTTTTTATGTGCACCTGATGAGAAACAAATAATATCCACTGTTACTTTATACTTAGTTTAAAATAATATCCACTGTTACTTTATACTTAGTTTAAAATAATATCCACTGTTACTTTATACTTAGTTTAAAATTTAAACGATACTAAGTGGCTGGGCCCTGGTGCTATCCTATGGGCAACGGGGAGATAGCTGTGTCAGTCGACTATAGGAACAAAGGAGTTCACAGGTCACATTAAGTTTGAAGAAACTTAATTCGTAATATACAACCAAAAAAGTAATTCATAAGTAACTTCAGGTAACTCAGGTATGAATTACTTATTTGACTGTCTGTGTGTGTAATATTTCAAACACACATGAACCTAAACATATGATGTATACTATTACGAGAGCTATATACAACAATAAGAATATCCTTATGACATAATATCATAGTGCCACACCAGACAATGCAACATCGAATCAGATAAAACAAGTTCATCACGATTGGTACTCTAACAATGAGTCAATCAAACCCACCCCAGAAAAAAATCAATCATTCATTGTGGAGCCACAATTGAATTGTAACCGACATTACAATTAACCTAGCTAAGACAAGAAGCATCATAAGTAGGGCTTTACAAAGTATTTTTAAAGCTTTTTAATTGTGTGGTGCAATACTAAGATGAAGCACATTACGTATCATTGCGTCATGTTAAAGAATTACTGTAATTATGATTAATTATTTTAATTTAATGAAGATGTGACCTTAAAAATATCAATATATGGTTCATTATGTTATGGTGTCAGTGAAAAAGATAATGAAAGTGATTATGCCATTGATGAATGTATACAAGGACATTATGCTCGTTTAGAATTATATAAATTGTGGGATCTGTGGCTACCTTCAGTTGTTCCTCACTATCGGATTCAGCTGCCATCTTCAGCTGAATCTGACATAACGTAGTGACGTAACACAGTAAGCTCGGTTACGAAGTTTAAACAAGTGAATTAATTTTGAAACGATCAGTTTGTTAACCTAAGCTTTCGCAAAACGACGATTTGTCATTCATAATCATTTCTTCTTTCTTTACGAAATGAAATGCGATGAAATAAAATGGATGTGAAATGATTCGTTACTATAGAATCTATAGCAACGAATCATTTCACATCCATTATCATTTGATAAATCATCTATAGTATAGATAAATCATCTATAGTATAGATGATTTATCAAATGATAATGTTGGCATCTGTCAACATTACCGACATACTTGCATAGTGCATATCACAATAAGACAAACGTCTTCAAGACAAACTCTGCTGAATATGCGTGAACTGTTCCTTATACCCAAGCATATACAGCGTGATTCAGAAAGGGTTTACTAACCTTTGAATCTGCGCTTCTATAGCGCATTTGTAATCATTATGTTAAGTCAGAAAAGTTACAATTGTTATTTTGTTGGTAACAAAATTTATAATCAAAATTCTGAATTCTTCTTAATATTAAAGAAGCACAAATTCAAAGCTTAGTAAAGCCTTTCTGAATCATCCTGTAGTGTCCGCTGTGCAGTATCAGGTCACACCGTCCAATAAACCAACATGTTGGCCACACAACGAGTGTTTGCCGTGTCGCGTAAGCAAACATTCAAATGAGAACTGCAGTGTTCGTGACTGCACACAAGAATAGACACGAGCCAGTATTTGTGACGTCCAAGTGTAAAAGCGTCGGCTGAAGGAAAGTAATGGGAGTTTTAAAACATTTAAAAATTTATGTTTCATTTATAGGTGCAATAGCTAAGGCCATACCACTAATATTATAAATGTGAAAGTTTGGATGGATAGATAGATGGATGGAGAGATGGACAACATCCATCCATGTTACTCAATCACGCCAGAACGGCTGAACGGATCTGGATGAAATTTGGCACAGAGATAGATTATAGTCTGGAATAGCACATAGGCTATTTATCCAGGTAAAATGTAAACGCGGGTAACACCGCGGGGTGCAGCTAGTTAGTCATATATTGCGGCATTGAGATTATTGTTACGTATCAGAGAATCAGAGCTTACAGCAAAGGCATTTATACTAAAATAGTTATAGGAGTATCTTAATTTAATATAAGAAAATTTATGAGGAGATTCATGAGAGACATAAAGCAGTAGAACAATATTCAATTTGATTTATTTAACAGTATTTACAGGGTGATTCAGGAAGGGTATACTAAGCTTAAACCTGCGCTTTTTTAGCGAATTTGTAATCTTTATGAGTGAAGTCAGAATTAGATAGGTCATGTAAAAAAAAAAAAATTTTGGCCCAATAATATGATGATTGTGATATTTTAAGGTTATTTGTGATTTATGCTTATTTTTAATGACATATCGAAATTCTGATACCGTTTCTGCATCACCTTGTATACCCCGTAACATGAGCAGAATTTGAATAAGCAACTATCTTATTCTACTGCTTTATCCCTCTCGTGAATCTTTCATATAATTAGCTTACCTTAAATTAAGATTCACCACAACTATCCTAGTAAAAATGCCTTTGCTGTTAGCTCTGTGCCTAGCTTTATCCTCGCTCATTTCCATTCCGCAAAACACTGTTTACGCTGACATACTTTTGGCATAATATCGTCTTAAGTGCATTTACATACGCGGGCTTTCAAAGATAGTCACATCATCGAGTAGTAAGTACAAAAAGGATGGATCTATTTTTCTCTTTCCATCCTGCGGGGAACCAACCGGACCACTTTTATCGTTGTTTTACTGTTTGCAATTTAACTTGAAACGTTAAACTCGACAGACGCACAAACAACAATAATAATAATGACATTTTCGCATCAATGTGTATCAGTATTACAAAGTTATGCCAGTAGCAACATTATGATATCCCAGAACAATGTTGCTGTTTTTTTAGTTAATAACACACAATACAGTTCATTTCTACATGTCCATATATTTTGGACATATATTAAGTTAAAGTATTACAACGTAATCAAATGGATGTATATTTTTACGATTTACTACAAATCAGCAATCTCCACACACCTATAGGGATATGAAAAAGGTTTAGATATGAATTGAGCGCATAAAAATAATATATGGCCCCCATAAAATAAAAGGCAAGTATAACTCGTTATATCCCGTCTGAATAAAAATGTTTTCTACGGAGTACACAGCACACGATAGCTATATACCGTTATTTTAACTTATATGTACGACAGGTGAAATTTATGATATTGGAAACCTGTAAAGTTACGAAATTTTGTGTTCCGTAATAGCTATATGACCTAATTTTTATAACCTGCATTGCAGTAAGTTGCATCACTATTTTCCCAATCTTAGGGAATTTCGTTGTAACATTTTTGAAGGAAATATACTGCAGTGGAAATATTCGAGTGATGCATGTCCGCTCAATTCCGATAATACTGATATATTAAGCTTGGGAATGAAAATATATTTTTTTATTAATACTTATACTTTTATTTTGACTGGCATAATTCACAGAGCAAACGCCAAAAAATACCACATATACCAAAAAAACATAGCCGTGTCAACTATCGTTCTAAATTCGAAATTCGATGTCGAGCGTTACTTATGCATTTCATTTTACATTATGTTTTTATATATGTATGGCTTACTGACATACCGCTGTTGGCGCGAAGTGGGCTTTTTAAAACCCATGTGGAACGCTGACCGCTCTTCTGTCATGGCGGGGTCGTAAACCATACTTAACATTTCAACATACACTGCTGTATTTTATTTACACGGAAATATCCGGTCCTTTAATTGCTTCCCACCATTTGCGGTTTTCACTCGCGTGGTATCTTTCACTTTCCGTACCTCATAAAAGATGCAAGTGTACTGGGCTTTTACGAGGTCTGGTTATGATCCACTGGTCCTATTGTACAGATTGAAGGCTGTTCAAATCGTAAAGTATGTTCGCGTGGTACAAAATATGATTGGGTTTTATGTGTCGTGAAATGTTTTCATGTTGGTATTGGATTAGGTCTAGTGAAGTAGTTGCTATCTTTATGAATACAATGTAGTTACATAGTCAGCAATATAGGTTAACGAACGGATATTGTGTACAATCTCAGTCTCAATTATTGTTCTCGAAAGTTCTCGCCGAGAGAACATGCGATCTATATTCTCGCTGCAAAAGTCCGAATAAGCCGAGAACAACATTAATCCATTGTGGAATATATACTTGCTGAGAGAGAAAAGCATTTTTGCAGGTAACTTGGACTGAATGTAGGACGTTGGCAGATTTCGTCCTTGAGATTAATTCCCAATTACATAAAAATAAAACAAAAAAAAAAAATCCAAATCGTTTCTAAAATGACGGAGATCTGAGGTAACAAACATAAAAAAACGGAATTGAAAACCTCCTCCTTTTTGAAGTCGGTTGAAAAGAATCTACTTACCTTATGCTACGATAATAAAATTATAATTTCCTACATATAATCATAATGTAGGTAAGTATAATAAACATTGTCAAAGTATAATAATGCTTGGAGACTTCATCTAACACTTGGATCATGCCAGTAAACAAAAACTCGAGAATCTCTGAGACAAGAGCTTAATAAAGACAGGTTGAAACACGAGTTTTACTGAGTAAGTTCTATTCTCAGAACATAAACTTCCAATCTTACAATTTAAAGTTCAAGATTTAGGAGTTCACACGAATTGCGACTTTAAGTTAAATGAAACTGAGTAGCATACTTAGTTGACCTACTAGACCTATATGTATGAAATTTGAATGGGATGATGACTTAAATACTCACTCAAGCTGTATGACTTACGCCCACTTATTACTTTGCGCTCTACCTTAGAGCTTATAAAGACTACATCATCACATTTTCTTCATCATTAAAACAAAATCATTTTCTCATTTATTAAATGATAATATATGTCCGAACACGCGAAGTATAATAACAACTAATAATTATTTTTGCGCTGGAAGAAAACCTTCGTAAATCTAATAAATTTCAATTCTATATAACCTATAGTCTGACTCCCAAATTTATGGAACATTTAATCAATTTATCTCAGTAATTTAAATAGCAAAAAACTGCTATAAATATGAAGGTATAATAGGTACTTCATCTACGAAAAACTACAAAACAAGCTCAATCTACGTTACGTAAACTAAATTCCTGAGCTTAGTGAACTCACGGTAAAAGATCAAGCTTTCGTACAAGGAAACGTATTTCAGACATTGTTTTATGTAAGCATAACGAAACGTGATGAAATTATACTAATCCTATAAATCCTAACCTAGTTGCCGCTTTTAAGTACATGGAGATCCTTGTCTAACAATGATGGAGTACTTACGTACTGCTTTTTTATGTTTAGGTAATCTGAGGGTGGTGACGAAATAGCGATTTAGCAGAAGGGAAGATCTTCCAGCCAGGCGGGTGGTATGCCCCTACGGATATTGTAGGGATCTTGTATATATGTTACGTGCTCCGAAAACAATCATAGCGCGTTGCAGGATTGTAGTACTTGTTCCGTATCTTAGTCATCATTATAGATGAAGCGAGGCGAATACGCTAGGATCGATTAGACATGACTTCCTTATTAAATAAAAAGCATTTGATTTTATCAAAATTTGACCATTGTACACCTTGCCTTAATGCATGAACAAACTAAAAAGTTTTAAAAACAAATCTGGTCCAAATTCCGAGAAAGAAATTTAAAGGCTGGAGCTCACGACTTGGCGCACAAATCGTGATGTTATAATGGCCGTGAGTGCGGCTAGTGCACACGACGGCCCTTGTACCGTTCCGACCGGCATTATGAACTAAAAACACTCGGCTTTCAAGAAAAAGAAGAAATATGAAGTCTATTAAATCAGGTTACTTGGATATCTGAGAGTTATATTCTAGGCAATGTTTTTTTTTTCTAAAAAACTCTGAACCTATTGCCACAGTGCTTTCCTCCGTTATTTTATTGTCAAATTTTAAAAATAGAATGCAAATACAATTCAATATTTTGGTCAAGAGTACTGATATTTCTTCTTCTTCTTTCATTACGAGATGAGATGCGACGAATTAAAATGGATATGAATATGGCCTCACCCACAACTTAGCGGGTATTTTGCCAATGTCAAGTAATTAATAGCAATACTACATTCAATAAATACACATTATAAATAAAATAATGGATGTGACATGATGATATGAAAATGGCGTGTCCTTACTGATATTTAAAAAAGTACCAACATGTGTTTTACCTCCCATAAGTTCTACACTTCAGAGACTTGGAGAACGAAGCGTGTGAATATATCCTGTCGAATAAAATGGAACTTGCTCGTTTAAGAGCAGTGTCATCACCTAATTAAACTCATAACTGTGAAGGCGGTACTTTTAACTCCATTAGAATTCTAGTTAGCATCACACCTCGCCGCATGTACCCACGTACTTAACTTTCTTAATAAAAGTCCTAACAAACATAGGAAAACTTTAATACTTAGGTAGGTAAGTAATTCTTATCTAGAACTGGGACCTCGAAGTTTCCATGTTGTTAGGAGTTACCTATTCTCTGTCCGTATGGCTAGTGAAGCAAATACTGCAATAATATCATGGTTTGTTCTATTATAAATTATATAATTAGAGCATTTTAAGTACCCTAGACCTACCTACGTGAGGGCACGAAGTTTTTAATATCTCATCAATTTTACCTACGGTGTAAAGTCCTGACAAAAACTCAGGGCATTTATTGCGAATTTATCGATAACGTAATTTACGCTTATTTAATTGTAGATATCGATTCAAGTTTTCATTAGATATACGTAGCTTAAAATAGCCGCAATATAAATGCTTATAATTAAAAATAATAATAATACCTATTAATAAAATTGAAGTAAGCATGACAAATAATTCCAATTCTACAAGTTTTTAATGGTATATAAAAATAATATTTTATTAATTATTTTGTCAATGATAAATAAATGGCATAGAACTTACCGAATTATCACACTCGATGGCTTGAATAAGGTTCAATTTAAAAGTTCATTAGATCATTTTCAACTTTCGAACATAAACCACGAAAATAAATTCCCGCCGAATATTTTTAAATCTATTTGTTTTAAATTTATGGCAAAGGAATCGAATATCGCATGCGTCCGGGTCCGCTACGGTGAGCGTTCGCACGCGCGGGCTGCGGCTAGTAAAGGCGGCAACACACTGCGAGAGCGTCAGGCTGCGCCAGTGCCCCCTCCGGCTATCACTCTACTTTCGGTTATTCTCTCGCCTCCCCCGAGACAGAGACCGATTTATCACGGTGGCGTATCTGTGCTAGCTCCCAGACAGTCCAGGCTCAACTCAAGGTGTACATCGCAATCTTTCTTATACAAATCATCTTTCGTACCGCTAAAGTATCGTTGTTTCAAAGCACTGACCGCATAATGCCGCAGATAATGAGTTCGGAGTCGGACGAAAAATTATTCGTTTACCAAATAAGGCAGTTGCAATCGAGACGTGGAGTTAGCGAAATCGTTAATTTTATCAGATTTTTAACTGTTACTCGCGTGACAGGCCGTTGAACTTTCACATCAGTCCAGTTACAACGGTGCGAACATGTAAAACACACATTAAGTAAACAAATCGCTCGGAACCGTGAAATTATGTTGTTTTTTTATTTATTTCTTACCGGTTTATATTAAGAACTCACATAGACGTAGTAAAAGATGTGTGCTATCGAGTGATTTAAAAATAAATTACAATAAATATTGATACAAATTACCTCATTTATAATCCAAATAAAGCGTCGATAAATTAGCTTCTATTTGAATAAAATCTAAAGCAACTTCCGATTGAGATTCTAAACATTAGGTAGGTATTTAAACTTATAATTGAATTCTTAATTCGAAATTTAAAAAGACTGGGATTGCCATAATTACGGATAAAAATAATTATGTTTTATATATTTATTTTTTTATACGTGAAATTTTTTGATGTTCATTCATTCATTTTGCCTCTGTTAGCGTGTGTTAATCTGTGTAATGACCTACCGTGTGTTTGCCCTTCATGAAATCCGCTCGCGACCGACCTATTAGCAATGATTAAATATCGCACATCCTAACATGGGTGGTTTTGCTTTTATTTTAGACTAACAACCCGCTACAATAAAGTAATCGTTTCAAATAAAGAATTAATTATATGTTTCAATTCAATTCCATTTTTGAAAACTTTTGGGGGACCAAAAGGTTGTCAAAAATGGAATTGAAGTTGTGTGACCCGAGAATTGGCAATCTGGAATTTCTACGCCTCCTTTTGTTTTTCTGGATAAATAAAACACAGCTTCACACGACATAATTACATGCCTATAACTTTTTAATACGTCATACAAGATCATAACACTGTTTTTTTTGTTCATAACACAGCAAAGATGTTCAAACATAGCACACAGATTCAGAGCGGCCCAATTCCCCAGTGCGAGCGGCATTGTTAGCCGGACGAAAGTAAATTTCTCTAATGGGTCAGCCTGAATACATCACAAGTGCGCACACATTTGTATGGAAGGAGCCTCCGGCTAACGCGCACTCCGTCACACAGTTAAGAGACTACCTGTGCTTATTTTAGGGTTTTTAATCGATCTAGATGTCGGTATCTATATGCAGGCTCAGCTTAAATATATTGATTTAAAAACAAATATCGATAAATAAACATAAACACCTTGCTTGAAAATGCGTTTCGGTCAGATTTTGGAAACCTTTGGTATTTTAACATGATTTCTACTTTCTTCTTTTTTTTAAGCTGGCAATTGGTTACAAATTAGTGCCAGTTTTGCCAGTGTCAAGTTTAATATTTCTTCGTTATTTTAAATAATTTAAGTACCCTTGATGATAATAATGATGTTGATGATGAAGTAAATCCCCTAACCCTATCAGTAAAGCTGTGGATACTTAATTATTTACATTTAACGGACTTTTTGGGAGAACACGAAAAATAAAGCTATACTGTTTGATTTTAATTTCCTTCACTCGTGCACGTTTATAAACACAATGGCTAATATCTCATTAACATTACACATTATATATCAAAGAAACACAATACTCAGAAAATAAAACAAATTTAAAACTTCACTGTTCCACTTCCCGCCAAAAAGCTGATTTCTACATTACTTGGGTACCTAGCTTATGGATATTATATATTTTTTTATATATAAGCTTTTTTAAAGACATTATAGTTTTCTTATAAATAACAATTATATGATTTGGCACTTTGATTTAAGCTCGCTATCACCCTCTTCCTCATGCTATCCCTTTTTAATTCGCTCGCACTGTGTTGCCCAGGTGGTGTCTTATAAGTGTATAAATTTGATGTAAACAGTATTCTGAACTTTGAACGTATAATTTAAAAGTCATACTCGGAGTAGCTTGTTCTTGGTTGAAGGATAATTGTATAATATTCGTGAATTAGTTCTTATCAATTAACGATTTCAAGAATTCCTAATAAGGAACTTTGTAGTTTGTTTTTTAATTTCATTCATTTTACAAAAATTTTATTATAGCAAAATTAATGAAATTAAAAAATATATGCCAAGTTGCCTTACGAACGGTCTTGATATCTTACCTTTACCTTGCCTTAATAAAACTCGATAAATATTATATTAACATTATTTTATGTAAGTACCTACCTATTTAATTTAACTAAACCTTATTTTCTTACCACTGTGACCACTAAATTAAGAAAATGAAGTTGGCGAATTTCCCACGAGAATATTGAAATGTAAGTAGGCACAATAAAAACCACAAAATAGCAACCTTCGTCTACAATTTAGAACAGCATCCACCGCGGGCTAATTGCTGGTGAACCAGCACTCACCTGACTTATCTATACATATAAATAAAATTGGAGTGTCTGTTTGTAATATTAAAATAACCGCTTTTTACTAAGTGCATTTGGATGTATACACGTTACCTATACCGAAACAACATTTTTTACAATTTTTGTCTGTCTGCCTGTCTGTCCGTCTGTCTGTCTGTCTGTCTGTCTGTTTGTTCCTAATCTCTGAAATGGCTGGACCGATTTTGACGGGACTTTCACTGGCAGATAGCTAATGTAACAAGGAGTAACTTAGGCTACTTTTATTTTAGAAAAAAAATAGGATCTCACGAAAAAAGATTAAAACCAATGTTGCAGCGCAGCGCCTGATTAAGTTTGATAGCAACCACCTGCAATGCGTCCCGCGGGCTCAGAATGGGCGAGCAGGCTGTTGTCAACGGTTGTCTTTGTTAAATACCACGCGGACGAAGTCGCGGGCAACAGCTAGTCACAAATAAAAATGTTGCCAACCAGCTAAGTACCTATTTTACCCACCGGCCCGTTTAGTCGACACACATAAAGATGAATGCTTGAAACTTGATGAGTATAAAATATTTATTAATTGTTTCATTGATTCACAGATTAATGTAATTAACATTAGTAACTATGACCATAAACTAAATATTTAACCTCATTTACTTTCAATGGATACCGCAAAGGGTTCCACTTTCAAAGTCCAACGAAGGGCATTCGGTGCTCCTTGAAAAAGCTAAGGTATATTGTCTGTGTTATGCAAGCCACGTCGCCTCTGAAATATATGGAAATTAGACAGCTCCATGCCCACGCTCCGAGTTGAGCCTCCAGTAATTCACTGATTTATTAGCACAGACACTATAATTGGCTGATTGGCTTGTGATTTACAAAAGAACAATGCCTAGGGGGCTGCCGTGAACTCTGTTTTCCTTCCAATTCTGCTAAGTTGTTTTGAAGTGATTTAACTTTGCCCTTTTCGTGCCCTAATAAGGTTAGGCAATTTCACTTTAAACTCGACTTTACGGTCCTTAAATTAAGTTCTCATTGTCTTAATAGACTGTCAAGACTATAACGTTACTTTCAATTTGTATTTGTTTTCTCAGAAACTAATTTCGCTATAGCTACAGTGCGGACCTTTGTCGTGCTGAAATTTTCTATGTAAATACTGTTCCTTGTTGAACGAAATTTATTCAGCTGAGTAGTATAATAAAATTACAATTTGAGTTTTATTTTATTGGTAACATAAAGCTTGGAATAAAATTCAAATTGTTCTTATAGTATGGATGTTAAAATACCGATGAAAAATCACTTAACCTGTATTTCAATGTCTTAGCTATTTTATATATATTATACTAAATAGGACGTTTATATATATAAAACAAAAGTCGTGTTATTTACACCATTTATAACTCAAGAGCGGATGGGCTGATTTTTAATTTGTCTCCGCCCCAAATAGCAGAATAACTATTAAAACATTGCCAAAATTCACTAAAAAATAATAATAAAGATAATTCATTTTCTCATACATTTGATTATGAATCGGTACGAAATTCGCCAGTACAGCCAGTTGTATATAAATTTATAGTTTTTGTAAATTTGTTTCATGTTTTTCGGTAGAATAGAACAAGTTTTAAAAATTTATTACATCTTGCTCGTGCTTAAAGAAAAAAAATATCATCTTATCTATTACACTGGGATAATAATTGTAAAATCTGGAAAGTATGAGTACACTGCAGCGCAACTGCCCTGTCGAGGTAACATGCGTGATAGTGTTTTTTTTTAAATTCTAATATTGTAACTCGTGACAACACACATGCTCTAAGTATGTAGAGTAAAAAAATGAAGATCGCAGAATGAGCTGCGCACATTTCCCGGGGGAAATCTAACACGAGCCGGCACCTCGCAAAGCTTTATCATAACAAACAAAACCTTCTATTCCCCTTTATTATATCACTTAGTAACAGTGCAACGTAGTTCTATATATCTAGATCCACGATAACGTTTATATAATCCCACTAAATATCTAAATAAGGAAATAAAAAAACTAAGTAGTTTTCTGCGTCTTATTTATTCACCAGAAAAATATTATTAGGCACGTAAATAAATAAATATCGCCATACGAACACACAAACTTTACCGTCCCAAACTAAGCAACGCTTGTGGGTACCGTACAAGGGACTTAGGGCGAACTCAGTATATAATAAGTATATAGATATTAAACATCCATGACTGGGGTACAAACATTCGTGATCATCTCACAAATATTGTTCCCTACCAGGATTCGAGCCCAGGACCCTTGGCACAGAACGCAGGGTCACTACTAACTGCGCTAATCAGGTCGTCAGCCAAACACCTTCATGCCTGTAAACCGTATTTCAGCATTATCATCCCCATATTGATTTCTTATATTTACGCGAATACTACAAATTGAAACAAAACTATTTTTTAAGGAACGTAAAAACAAAAAATAAACGCGATAAAATCCTTAAAAAATAGTTTTATTTCAATTATCATCCCCATTTCAATGAATTGATTCACAGCTTTTCAATTCTGTATGTTTTGTACAAAATAAATTCAGCACTTCCAACTCGTTAAAGTGAGAAATAGACAACAAAATAGGACAATTTTCTTGGAAAACTCCTCGCATTCGTTGTTGAACTTTCTTCAGGAGTCTGTCATTACAATTTGTGCTCTGCCTTTTTACCTGACTGCGCCAGAAAGAGGGTAATAATGTTCATGTGGATCAATGTATCTCATGCAAATGAAATATTATTAAAAATAAATCCCATCTCAGATGGTATAAAAATAATTGTATCCTAAAACCCCTAAAGTAATTTCAAATCGTCACCTCTGAGCTGAGCGAACGACATTATTCCTGATAAGCAAGCGCTTAATAAAAAAATCCACTACCTACCGTAAATGAAAATGTCTAACAAGAATAATCAAGGTATAAAAAAATCTTTGTAGGCTTTTGATATAAGTGAACCAACATTATGAATTACATAACTAAATAAAGTACCAATAAAAATATATAAATTATTTTTACGGACTAAAAACGAAATAAATGAACAATAAAAAATAAAAGGACTTAAGAATTAAATGAATGAATAAATATAAATTATTTTACCGACTAAAAATTTTTGGTACCTGTACCAAGCGCAAATGTTGCAAGTCAATTATTCCGAAACCGAATGTAGCTGAAATTTTGGTCACACGTATAGCTGTAACGACGACACAATTATATAGCACCTGTGAGCTGGTATGACGATGGAGCCGTAAGGCAGTTCCAGAACTTCTGCCCTTTAAGACGCGCCTGATTAGGTTTGGCTCACTTATCATCATCACTCATCATCAAGCACATAGTATTTGCTGACGCACACTAATTAACATCTATTGCACTGACATGGGATATCTGTCAAAAGTGCCGGTTACTGGTTGCTGTTCGATTATGAATCGATTTTGTTAGCAGACTTGGGACCCTGGTGATTTGTATTTGTTAAGACGCCCTGTAATTCAGTAAGCTTTTACACCTTGTACTTCAGTTGTTCAGGGCTTGGCAGCCGTGGCTCGTACGTGTAGTCCATAACGTTTATTACATCCACAAATACGTGAATCTCAAGCCTCAGATTGAATGGAGCCCGCACTCACTTATGTAAGTCGTGCGAACCGTGACAAGGAATTTCCCCCGGGCCGCCCCGGGGCTCCGGCAACTTATCGTCCCGGGATAGCCGATAAATTTAATCAGGAAACAACATGAGGTGCTTTATCATATTCCTATCCTATCTTCCGAGAACTTGGTGTTTTGCTAGTGGGTTTGGCATTGAACAAGAAAATGGTTTGATTTTGTGTTGGATGCGTCTTTTAAAAACGCTTTATCGAGCGAACTTAGGTTAGCTTAGCTCTAAGATATTATTTTCTAGTTTTTTTTTACATTGCATCAATAAAATATCAAATTAATGAATTCAATTTTATCGTTAGAAACAATTTAGTTGAGTTAACAAATTTTAAGTCATAGCTAAATGCGTTATACTATTTGTGACGATACAAAACTAGAATGCCCTTTTAGAGTACAATAAGTACGCTTCCAGGAGATCTATTCATTAATGCCAGCCTTATTATTTACAAAAATACTAACTAGCGTTCCAGATAACCGGCCACCTTAACCAGCCGCTAAACCACTGGTTTGCATAGCGGCGCGGTTTCATCTCTTTGCCCAACGCGCTAACTGCGGCAACCAACCACGGTGTGAACGATAAATTACGGGATCTGCCGTTAAAGATGAGGCCACGAGGATTGCGAACGTGATAACGAGAGCTATATTCCTCAGGCAGCCATAGGTGCCCAGTGGTACTTCGACTTATTCTCATCCATACTGTTAGTTCCCAACATAATAGGCAAGTCCCCGTCATAATAGGCATAGCTCTAGAATCAGAATCAGAATATTTTTTATTCATGTAAACCATTAAGTACAGTACATATGAATCGTCAAAAAAGTTACAAAATGCTCAGCTACAACATTACCACCCGTTTGGAACGCCGTCCCTATGGTGAAGAACGGGCAAGAAACTCCATGGTTGCTCTTTTTAAAAAGATCTTTTACATTTTTGAGCAGTACATTGTTACAGGTATGTGAGAACAATGTATGAACGGCTAGGCAGAATTTAGCAGCTGGTCAAAAAAAAGTATTAACTCTAAGTATATAATTTGTATTACAAGTTAATGGCTACATGGTTCCCATGTCTAGCATCTAGCATGTCGAAACACAAGTGACGCCCGCTAATGGAATAGCAAAGAAATACCATTTAGGCTTTGAAAGCCTTGATCGGAAGCGCACTGTGCGACTTCAAGCTATTTAAAAAATTCAAGCCCTCTGAGTTTCTTGCCGCGTTCCGATCCAGTTGTATATTTAATAGAAAATTAGTGCCATATAATATTATAATTTTTATTTGTTCGTGCCCCTTAGGCCTAGGTTTGGAATTGGAAGCGTGTGTTATCGTGTGGCAATTTAAAAAAATCACTCCCCTCGCTCCGCTACATAAATCGCTGATTTGGAACCCTAAGCTTTAAGTTGAATGCAATTGGCCACTAAGTTTTTATGCAGTGACTCGGAAGATCAAAGCTAGCGGTATGGCCACTACCGTGACGGCACACTGCCGACACTTCACGCTTGAACAGGTTAAGGGTCTTACCAGATAAAAACGTAAGCAAATCGATAAAACACTAAGATTTATCTTTGACGCTGATCTGTTTGGCCGCGGTAAATGGATCGTTGAACATGGCCGTTCTTTTAAAATAAAACAATATAGCCGTATTTATTTAAATGTAGCTTTTTTATGAAACATTGTGCTTTGTGTATATTGAGTTTAGTTTTGTATTGCACTGCATAATTAATACACTATTTGCATCTCTCATTACTTTGCTTATAATATCAATATAATATCGCCAGACGAACATACCAACTATACGGTCCTAAACTAAGCAACGCTTGTATTATGGGTACCGTGTAATGGAATAGGGGCGATCCCAGTATATAAATATACTAATATTAAGCATCCATGACTCGGGTATACACACATTCGTGATCATCACACAAAAAATGCATCTACCGGGATTCGAGCCAAGGACTCTTGGTACAGATAGCAGGGTCACGTAATTTCAATGGAAGCTAATTGAAAGCTGGCAGCGCTCAGGCCAGCCAGCGCGAACGTTTACCAATGACAATCGCTGTCATCTGCCATTCGCCTCGCCTAAGTAAATCTCGAGAAGCAGCGCGGCGAGTCTGTACACAGCTAACGATGTAACCAACAAACTGAGTAATGAAATTTGATATTTCTGTTACAAAACATCTGACTCCACCTCCCGACTCTCTCCACCTCTATTGCACTCAAATTAATTGTAATAAGATCATTTTAATCGTGATAGGTCAACTAAAGTGTAACTGTTCTGAAATAAATATCACCAGCATGTAAGCCTTCGGTTACCTTTGGTGAGATGAACCTGATCTGGGTGTTTTCAAGTCGAGGGTGAACAGGTACCTTCTAGGCAAGGATGCTCCATCGTAGATCTCATCGTCACTAACCATCAGGTGAGATCGAGATCATATTCTTGCCTATAATGTAATAACAAAAAACAGGTATCAGTTTTCAATCCCGGCTCGCGCCTTTGGAATGTCTGGATTTTATGCGCGAATCTCATTTTCAACCATGATAATCGCTTGCTAAACGATAAAGTTAAACAGCGTGAAGAAAGCATGCCTAAGAGCACCTTACTTATTACCGAAAGACGTGGTTAGTCTGCTAACCAGCAATGGGCGAGCAGCACAGCACTATACAACTTAACAACTTAAATGTCCCTCGAATTGAACTGGGGCCTGTGTCGAGCATTAGGCCTTAAAAAGACTGATTATACATATAGAAAACTAATAGTCTATCTTAAATCACATTTTATTGATTTCGTTGCGTGTAGCGAGGAAATCAATTTTCATACATCTGCTGTGTAAATCAGATTAACATCAGTAACGATGTTTACTGTATTATTTACCTACCTCTCGTGGATTCGTTACTTAATTGAAACTATGAATTATTAATGCAACGATATCGGTTGCCATACAGACCAAATTTCGAGGAATTATTCTAGTAGTCATTCTGAAAAATAAACACATCCTTAGAATAGAAATAGAAAGAACGAAAAAAAACACTGACTTTGTTAATAACATCACACTTATTCCGTCTTTGAACGCTGTAAATAGTTTAAGTTAAAATCTACAGCTATCACCACTGATGACATCGTGATAGTTCGTATTTAAGACAAGATTCAAAGTAAAAAATATCTATATACATATATTATATTATAATAATTTTGCCTTTATAATAAGAAATATTTGCAGACTATGAAAGACGGTAGCACAAATGGACCCAAAGGTCGACGAACCACAGAAATCCTTCCAAACCCTCACTACTAAGATAAAATTTATCTGATCATACCCTATATAACAATCCCGCTGCCGATTTTCATGTTCGCTATGGCCACACTAACCGCAACTGAAGCCCCAATCAAGTGGAGCGCGATCGAGCCATTTGCCAACATCTATTGTTGACACGATTCAAGCAATCCTCCTAAATTGCCTTTCAAATTCATCCTTCCAAACCGGAATCGACCATTTGGTGAAAATATCTGCTTTGGGGCCCACCGATCTTTTGCATCCATGTGAAATATTATAACTAGGTTTCCATAATTCAAACTTAGTAGGTTAAGTATGAGATTTTTTCTTGCTTGTTAAGATTCTTTTCGAAATAACAAAAAAATTGAAGGGACCTGGACAATAATCTGTGGAAAATTCTCTATATATATAATGTTATCTGCAGTCTCGCTTCTCTATGGCGTCTCCTCGACACCGACATCGTTCGTTTTAAAAAGTGTTCTGAGTATTTAATTAAATAATATACCTATATCACAAAAGTTTATAATTTCACCCCAGGGCCCTCGGGATATTTATCAGGACCTTTGTGGCGTTCTATAGAGGAAACCTATGTTCAACAGTGGACGACTTTCAGCTGATAATCATTAAGAGCACTTACATGTAAGTAACAAAGTATTCATAATAAATACTTAAGTAGGACTTAAATAAATTTCTAGTCACATAAGAGCTAAGACGTACTACGTACGACGTAAGACGTACCAGCGTAAATGGAATTAAAAACTATATTTTGATGTATTATTTAAGAATGATTCAAAAAACATATATGCGGTTAAATATACTAGTAGTCTTGTAACCGGCTTGCAACTGATAAAGTAAGTAATTATGTATATAAACAACAGAGAATTTGTCATGCGATATTGATCTAATTTTCATCACACTTCAGTTATAGAGGTGTTTATCCTAATCGAGTTGGCGTGAACAATATCACGCATCTCCCTCGCTCCGCGTCGAGATTTATGTCCTGCAGCGAGGCACTAATAAACCGGCCACAATGGATCCTGCACATATCACATTTTATGATGTACGAAAGCTCTAATAAATTGGCATACTCACCTAGTAAGAATACCTACCTACGTAATCAACAATGCTTTTGGAAACCAGCCAGTTTCTCTGTCGTAAGCCCCTAATGCTACCTACTTTCTGCTCATTTACTAAATGAGAGCCATATAAGAACTAAATGTTTTGGCACAAAGCGCTATCCTGTGTGTTATACATTGTTATAATGCTGCATTAGGGCTTAAGAGAACATTGTAGTTATAAATGTTTCAAGATTAATTATTCAGCTAAGATGAAGCATTTATAATTGTGACCATCATCTAAATTGTTTCATCGATGTTAAAACCAGTAACATCATTGTTTTATATTGATTTTTTATATTTACGCGAATACTACACATTGACATAAAACTAATCTTACGGAGTCCTCCCGTGAACATGGTTGCTGTAAAGCAGCCGAAGCGTCAGGAACGTAAAAAAGTATAATAAACGCGATAAAATCCCTAAGATTAGTTTTATTTCAATCATTGCTTTATTTATATTCTGTGACCAATGGTGGAAATAGTTGACGTAGCCTGATATTATTCGTGCCCTATCTCCATTACGTATTTTAAATAGACAACGAAATTTTCAATACCTGTATGTATATACCAGCCGGTTAAAAGACACACACACAGTAAAAATCTAAAGATGGAAGCTCTCTAGCTCATGTAACAATCTTACAACGTATGACGCGTTGATTATTTAATACAACCATTTTGTAATAGTGGTTTCAAAGACAAATATTTGTTTCGTAAAGTGCCTATAAGTCTAATTTACAGCGGTTATAACAACAATGGGGCATTAGCATTCGTCACGCAATACTAAGCTCATTAAGATTTACATCACTCACTTGCGGCGCTTCGCAGACGTGGCTCAATCAAATGATCTATATATTTTGGATCATTGCAGACATAGTAAAGTATGAGTTCTCACTGTATGATCTGACTTCACATGTATGAAATGGATTGGAAAACCTTTTGATGTTGGGAGATATTATGGCATAGATTTACAATACTAGCGATTACTTAGGCAAAGTTAACTAACGATACTATTAAGGTACTAGTTATCTAGATTATTTACCTAACCAAAGAACCCGGCACTCGGGACTACAGAAATCTGAATAACTACCAAATGCGCCAATTCGGTCGTCATAACGATATATGAAGATGCTGCTATGCCGTTTAAAGTAGGCCACCGGAGCATCTTCACAATAAATCTGTTTCGAACAATAAAACCTGCATTAATAGCGATATTACACACTATTGCATTTAATTAGAGCTGATTTTTATTCGAAAACCGCTTCTTTCGACGGATATAACAATAATATGGTAGTAAATATTCGTGTTTACATAACTGCATTTTGTTATGCAGGTCATGTGTGTGTGTTATCTTGATGTTGATTTTATGAAGGAGTGAGTGACGTATGAGCTACGCGCCCGTCTGCTAACATTGCGATGCCATTTTAATTTAATTAGCACTGAATTATATTAGCAAGCTTGAGGCCTTCATGTTATAAATAGCGGGTTTGATGGACAGCAATTAGTTTTGAGACTCAATGACACTAGAGTCACAAAACATGGAGGCATGGATGAGTTCTTCAGAATTGAAATTAAAACTAACAGCAACATCAAGCATTTAATCCTCGAAGGGGTTGTATTTTTTTCCACCCATATATGAACGATGGTACCGACTCTGGTACCAATGTAATAATGAGACGGTTTATTTCCGGACACAGTACCCGCAATGAGAGGTACGTTCGGGCCATAGTGGCCCAGTGCCGGTCCATAAAATTCAAGATAGTCAAACAAATAAAACTATCTTAAGTAGCTGAAATATTTTTGCCCACTATGCTGGCCCAGTATACGCGTTAGTCAGCTTCACACGTCTTTCAAAATACGTAGGTACCTAGTTATATTATTTAATGCAAGAAAACCTACACGTATTGCAAAAGACATGTGAAGTTCACAAACTCGTATATCGTATGTTTCAGCAACTTTCGATTGTTTTATTTGTATAATAAGGTCAGTAAAATGTGAAGGAAAACATCACGAGGAAAACTGCTGCTTGTCTGAGAGAACCCCTCGAAGGCGAGTAAAGTCCGCCAATCATCACTGGGCCAGTGTGATGGACTATGATCTAATACCATTGAGGTGAGGCCTGCGCCCAACGGAGGGACGTTATAATGGCTATTATTATTATTTTATTATAATTAGATCGAATGCATCACCACGCAGAAAAACATAAATAACGTTTGACTAAAAGCTTGAAAGCAATTAATTTAGATAATACGTCGATCCGGCGCGGCGCGTCGCGTACTATCTAGAAACTGCTATATAAAAATCGCGTGCTCACCGGTGCCGTAATCCGAACGTCATATCGTGAGAAGTGATGCGCTCGCGCAGATTTTTATAACCTTTGCAACACGTCCACTGATTGAAATGATACGTGGCTAGAGTTCAATTTGACGAGAAAATGACATAACAAGGTCCGTATAACAATGGGTTTAATAAACTTGCAGATGTAATACTAGTTCGAGGTACCTACTTTTTTGTCGTTAAACATCGAACAATTGACAATCTTTTGTCCACAGAACTATGAACGAGACAGTACTGTCAATAAAAAAATATATGCCGCACGAAAGCAGACCTACTCTCCAAGCACATAAATTCATAACATACTTCATGACAAAGAGGCTAAAACAACGCGTACTAGATGGAGAGAGAGCTCATGAAACAATGACGAAGCACCGCTAAAACCCCGCCATGCATCAGACTCGTCTGGCTACGTAAACCGCTCGGCGTGGCCCACTCAATTAGTTTTCACTAGGATATAGGAGACAAAAGAAACAATTCAATGTATCTATCCCCCGTGAATTAAAATTTCACGTATACCGCATCCACTACCTGATTCCTACTTTGTTCCGTCTACAATAAGACATAAACTTCAATGTACGGCCAACCAATATTTCTTGGCAGCTCCTAAACAAAGACACTCAGGTAGTCAACATTACACTCGCTGGAAATCTAAATAGATTAAATGAAATGACAGCAAATGTAAATTTGTCGACCTGCATAGTGTTAGGGACTTTCTCTGGAACGAATGGTGTACAATTATCGTAACTAATTATTAATGTGTCGTGTGTGCAATATGTGCGGAGACAATACCGTCTGTTGTCAAGTTCCGTACTTGGACACGACTAATAAAACATTTTCTGGTATAGATGGTATATTGCCCAATGCCAGCCAATGTACGGTTCAATCAGCATACGGAGGAACAGTATTTTTGAACTATAATTGTATTCCTCAATACGCGCAATTTATTCAATGCTGCAGACTTAATTAATCCGGTCTTCTGTTTTTAAGTGATAAACATTACGAAAAATCTATGAAGTGGATCTTCATAATATAGTATCGATATTCCCATGGACCCAAAATTTAACACAAAACATGATAAGTAACGTAAGTAATTAATAAATGACAAATTCAAAAATAGAACACAAAATCATAGAGATTTTTTCTAAATCTATGTTTCTTTTTGACAAACGGCTCTTTGTGTCATAACAACAAAGTGCATAACATACATATATTTATATTTACCTGTACAATTTTAAGTAATGTGTATTCTTTTATAATTTCATTTTGATTTTATAGAAAATATTACGAAGCTACACGGAGCAAATAAAATAAGCAAACATGAAAAAAGGTATTTATATACATTCAATTTTATTTTGTTGTTATACTACATAACAAGTCTGACGAACTTAAAATAAAAGCTAAGCTTTATTAAACAGCTACAACATTGGACCTTATAATAATGGGCTATGACGTCCTCAAAAAGAGTCGGATTCAGAGACGCATTCAATGGGCCAGAAATTTATATGTACAAGGTATATAAAATTGTTATCTACTCTGAAAGGCTCACAGAGTGATACCTATCCGTTCCGGGCAAATTACTAATGTAACTAAGTAATAATTCTGAAAGACGAGTCGACGCTGCAAGAATTTATAAGACAAATGGCAAGCAACAGTCTCTTATGCTCCCACACCTTTGCACAAAAGTAACACAGTATGCCGTGATATTCAAGAGTCAAAATTCGAAATAAGACATAGAGTCCACCTGCAAAATCTGTTGTTACCTCGCACTCTTGTAGAGACGTTTTTCTATATGAAAATCTTGTACTGTAGGCTTTGGTACGGAATGCATGTTCCGCGGACTTAGAGCCTTGCTGATATCCAAGCGCTAGCGCGCGGAACAACGCGCTATGCTTAACATTTTGCATTTTCAATTCAAGAGCGATTCTAAAGTCATAGCTATACTCTGTAGCAATATGTTATAAATTCCTTTGCGATTGCATTTCAATAAGTATATTCACGGAAGGAAATATATTATGATGAGAAAAAATCTAGTATTATTATCACCGCTATGACCTTCTTCTAATGGACTACTATGACAATTACTTTGACAAATACTACGTTTGACAATTACTTGGTTAACACAAAAACTTGGTTGGCTTTATAGAACATTTGTCTATTTCTGAAATAGAACACATTAATAGTTCATCAGTTAAAAAATATATGTTTTAACAACCGTATTCTTGTACACTGCCAATATCATTCATAATTTTTATAGTCACCCCGCTAGACGCACCCCTTCCAAGACTTTCAGCTTAGACACGGGACGCGCATCGCCAGTATTCACATTAGTTCACCCCTCAATCATTATAGAAATCTCTGGCCGGACACGAGCGTACCCTAAGCCCAATAAACTTATTGTTCAACCACGAGTCACGACAAATTTCACTCTTTCATTATAAATAATGCATGCCGCAGTGTGTTTGACCGTGACCGTGCGATCGCATGGTGTGAATGCTTAAACGTGTTAAACAATGGTGGCCATTTCTCCGGTTGATTTCCCGAAGATCTTTTGTTTTGGCGATTGATGTATGATCGTTGGTATTGGCATAGCTTAAAGCAGGGGTCTCCTAACTTTTTAGTCTAAGGTCCTCATTGCTCCGCAAAGCCTGAAGAGGAATACAAGTAAATTTCGAATCCATCTAGCGAATTGGTAGTGGTCGCGGCCCGATGTTGGCCCCTTGAGCCACAGTTTGGAGACTCCTGTCTAAAGGCCTTGATTCTGAGAAATAACAATTGGTTTTGGAATCTTCTTCTTCTTGGTATCAGAATCAGGCACTTGCTGCTATTGGGCTATAGTGGGTAATATGGATCTTATGCATGCGGTCAACAAAAATACTATGTAAAATAATAATTGATATGATAATTGACCCCTTAAAATATTTTACAACATGTTTGTTTCACCATGATTGATTGGATGTGTTATAACTTACACCTTTGGGGGGGGGGGGGGGGGGAGTGAGGTGTTCATTGGTGACACAATCCATGGGTAGTTGTCTAAACCATTACATCAACCCTAAAGTTGTTCTATGATTGCTATTGCATTTGATGTTAACTGTTTAATTGATATGTGTAAAAAAACAGTAGTTATATTGATTTCTGTAGTTAAATTGTTTCATAATTGAGTATTTATTGGTGCCACTTTGTCAATACGAACAATAAAAATATGGCATTTATACGGGTTATTAATTTTAATATGACAAATGTTTGCATTGGCGTAGTGTTTAGAGAATACATAAATGTATGTCATATAAAAACAGTGATGTGGATAATAATCTCAAGCCGAGAGGGGTTGTCATGCCAAATTTTCTAGTAACTTTGGCGTTATTGCAAATTATACGTATCTAGTGGTAGTGTGATAAATAATAGCCAAATGAATAAAATATGGTCTCTAACGCATTTTTAATTACCTATTAATCAGCACTCAGTTGCGTTTGAGCATTCATCAATAAATAAGTGAGTCAGTTTCGAATTAGTTTTAGGTTCTTCTTCTTTTAGGTTGGCGAACGGCTACAAAATAGTACCATTTTTGCCAGTGTCGAGTTGATAATAATTGTTATAAAATTCTAAGTGCCCCTGATCGTAATGATGTTGTTGATAACGATTATGAAATGAATCCCCTACCCCTCTCAGCACAGTAAAGCTTTGGATACTTCATTAAAAAATTACTGGAAACCTTTTGAAAAGTCAAGTTATTCTATTCTATTTTAATTTCCTTCATTCGTGCACGTTTATGAACACACAATGGTTAATATCCCACTAATATTACACATTATTTATTTGGAAGATAAAACAAAGTTCACATCTTCACGGTTCAACTTCCCGCCTACTATCTTTCTTAGTATTAAGTTATTCACCTTTAGTGATGTGTAGGGCAGCATATTTCGTTTAGTTAATAACTACACCATACGCTAATAATAAATACTGAACAATCCGCTATAGGCTCGACAGCGTTGCCCCAAATCTGTAATACGAAATTCAAAGCACCCTTTGTTATTGCCCACTGAAGGCAGTAAAAGACCAAAGTACGATTTTATTAGCCATTTTTGTGTGAATCTCGACACTATGTTATTATATTTACGATGTTCGTCTATAAATTGAGTATCTATTGTTCGCAGTTTTATCCATAATGTCCATTACGAGGGAAAAAAATATGCAGAATGAATCAGCACCTGGGTTTGTATTACTTACCTCTTGTTTAAAAAAAAATAAAAATACCACTTTGATGTACGTTTCTTTGAGTGATTCTGGTCGGATCCACTAAACCATCCCGTACAATATTATAATAAAGTTCCCTTTCTGATGCCTTAGATAATTTAAATTTCGGTCTGTTCCCCTGGATCAAGGTATCTTAAAAATCGAGAAGATTTAACCAACTATTGAGTACTAGGTTGTATCCCAGGCTTCGCTCCTCTTTTATGTATCGTTGGTCTCTTTGTTTGACACGACTGCTTGTCCAGTGGTTAGCCCTCTCAGCTCATTGCACCGGATGGTTAAGGGTTCGTTTCCCGTCGGGGCAAATTGCAGAGATGATCTTTTTGTAATATTACCTCCACTACTAATTTTGTAGTTGCAGTTGGTAGAGATCCTGCTGTCTGTGGCGAGGTTCGAATCCCGGTAGGGGTGAACTTTGTGTCACGGGCCCGAATGTTTGTACCTCAGTTATTGATGTTTAATATCGGTAGAAGTAATCACACAGGTAACCCCCAGCCCATTGTTACAAGCGTTACTTAGATCGGGACAGTTCAATTGGTATGGTTCGCAGGTGATGGTATTTATTATTAACTCGTTGCCTCAACTGTGAAGATGCCAGTACCCGGCTGGGAATAACACATATTTTGGGTTGAACAGATTAAAAATGCATTAAAAACACGGCTGCAGCATTCCAATGTGTTGCACAAGTAACTGGCGACGCTAAATGGGACACACTTGTATTTGATCTGGCAGAGGCATCTGCACTCTCCGTTACTAAGCACACTGACACATTTCACCCGTCGACAGCATTTCCGAGAAGCGGGTGTCGCAATGGGAGGAGCTTATGAGAAAGTTTTCCGAATCCCACAAGGAAGAATGCAAGTAAGGTTTTTTTTTTGCTAGGTTAGTTGATACCTGTTGTACGTCGATATTATATACAACGTGTAAGGGGCAAGGTAACGAAATTGTTGGATAAAAATTACACTTAATGCTTGTAATAAAATTAGAGATATCATTTATGTTACAAATGTTGTCATTATTGAGCGCGCAATGTATCATAAACCACGCTATCACAACTCAACGCACCGCGCGATACCCGACTTGCGAGTGAAACAGCTGATTTGCAAGCGCGCTCGAGCGTATCCAGATTTAATTTACATTGCAATTTTAGGTTTAAATTTGTTATTATGTTTTTTTTCTGTATTTTTATTTATTTAAATTCACGTTGAGATATAGTTCTATTATCTTTTCATGCTGAAATCAATTAAAATACGGAAAAATCATTTATTTCATGAAAAGATCGACGGAAAATTCCAACTCTGGGACGGGTCTTACGAAGACACTAACACCTTTTATTATATGTACTATTTGGGACTGTCTTTATCATTCACCCATGTTTCCGCAGGTCAATACCACTAGACATACCGCGAGTACCCCGGTCTGTGAAATTCTTTCCAACGGGCTCTCAGTACGAAGGCACGTGGGACGTTCTGGGCATGAGCGGCTATGGAACCTACGTCTTTCCTAACGGTAATTTTTATGATATATTATTTACTACAGCTCAGCCTGAGACGAAAGAAGTGCTGGGGAATCAGCTAGTAACTAGGATACCATATGAATTTCTTAAGCAGACGTCCTATGATCGATGATCCAAAATGTCCCTTTGGAAAATTTTCCCCTACAATATCTACCAAAACTCAAATATTTAGATCATTGCCATTCAATTATTTTTGTATTTCATGTGCAAATCGAATTTTCAACCATGAATATCACTTGCTAAACGGTTAAGAAAACATAGCAAGGAAACTTGCATATATGAGAGAATCCCTCAAATGACGCGTGAAGTCCACCAACCCATAATGGACCTTATCCCCCTCACATTGAGGGCAGCTGCAACACAGTTTAAAACTAACGCAGTTATTTATGTACCAATTGTTGCTGACTTGAATTGTTAATGACTATTTTTGGTTTCAAAATAAATTCAATAATTCTTTAATCCAGGAGTTATATACGAAGGAGAATTCGAAGACGGTATGTTTGACGGTTCGGGAGATATGCTTTACCCGAGTGGAGCCATTCTTCGCGGCCAGTGGAAGCAGGGAGTCATGATCGAAAGAACCCTGATATTCGCCGACGGACTAGAGTACACCGAGGAGGATTGGGAATACTGCAAAATGCCAGATAGAAGGTATACTCTGGTGTTGATTAATATCAAGGAACTTGTGAATTTCCTAAGCTTGAAGTAGCAATGGTTGTGTATAGCCCTCTATTAAAGACACATTTTGCCACCCAACCTGTAGAGCCGATTTGTCGGGTCCCTATAAATTGGCATACCAAGAGGCAAGGTGGCTGCTCAGTAACATGCCGTTTGGTAGGGATTATAAATATAACGCCCTATAAATTGGCATACCAAGAGGCAAGGTGGTTGCTCAGTAACATGCCGTTTGGTAGGGATTATAAATATAACGCCCTATAAATTGGCATACCAAGAGGCAAGGTGACTGCTCAGTAACATGCCGTTTGGTAGGGATTATAAATATAACGCCCTATAAATTGGCATACCAAGAGGCAAGGTGGCTGCTCAGTAACATGCCGTTTGGTAGGGATTATAAATATAACGCCCTATAAATTGGCCCTTCAGATTACGTGTGTGTGTGCGAATGTGCCGTTCGTAAGGCCTTAAGATTCTGCCTCTGCAAATTCGGGTCATACTATCACTCTAGATCTTGGTATCTCTGTAAGCAACAAGCTTAAGTTTGCTTAAGCAAACGCAAATGCTTTTAAACTTAATACATCGAGACATCCAATGCAGAATGTTAATATCGCAAAACACTAAATTACATCGTAAAGATGTCCAAATTTTTCGTAATAAAACCATTGACATTTTGAATTTCGCGCCCTGACCCTGAGCTTCCCCCTTAATATTATGAACCCATAATATTTAAAGTGATAAGAATAACTGAAATCGCAATAAGTAACCAATATAAAAGTCGAAAATAACAATTGGCTGATTCTGCACTTCAGTTTAAGCAAGTTGGTAGGTATTAGTAGGTACTTACTCCCTGTGTGATCTGTGCGATGCACGGATAGGGACATTCGCTGTATAGACGTATTCAACGCGTTTTTTTCTCATCTCACATCGGTGTGAATAGCTGTTTTAGGTAATAGCTACTACTAAACTTCGATCCATTTATTTTGATAGAGTTATTAGTGTAAGCTCGCGCCCCCACCCATTTTTTTATGTACTCAAAAAAATATTTTAACCTCTTCTTTTGTTATACTTTATACTATAGATAAGTCTAAATTGTTTTGTCCAGATTCACGATAGAATACGAGAACGGCTTGCAGCCATCTGGCCAGTCGTACCTGACAGCCGACCAACCGACCAGGGACATCCCGCCAGGCTACTACGACACCGGTGACGGCTTCTACGACCCCAAGACGAAGGTCATCTATAAGCCGGACGAACCCAGTGCGATTATGAGGTAATATTATCTTATTCACGTAATGCAAATTGCTGGTAAGTGCGATAACGTTTTTGTCTATAGTTTTATTACAGAAGTCATCAGACAAAATAGCCTAGACATGGTATCAAAAGGTACCCCTCTGCTTAAACAGTGGCTGCAAGGCCATGAGCTGTCATATAAAACTAGTTCACTCTCTCGATCGCTGACATTCTGAATCGCATTGAATTGAACCCCAATGGATGGTGGAAAGACATACGAATGGTTTGCTCAAATAAAAAAAAGTTGGGAATTTTAATAGCGAAATCGTATTTTTTTTTTATTTTCCCCAAAAATGCGTATTTGTCGGATATTAACCATTGTATGTTCATAAACATGCACGAGTGAGGGAGTAAAATAAAATGTTAACTATAACTTGACTTTTCAAGTTCTCCCAAGATGTCCGGTAAATTATCAGTAAATGTATCCACAGCTTTACTGAGAGGGGTAGGTGATTCATTTCATCGTCATCATTATCATCAGGGGTACTTTAACAACGATACAAAAATACAAATACGATGAACAAGTACTCGACTCTGGTACTACAAATCTGGCACTATTTTGTAGCCGTTTACTAACCTAAAAAAAGGGAAAAACAGGAAATAAAGCTACTTACACAACCTCTCGAGATAATGGAAACGGATTCAATATTTCATACTCGTCCGTACAAACATCGCGCAAAGCTGCCACGAGTGTAATTACCAATCCGACGGTGTTGGCTTAATTGCTGTGTTAATTGACTCTACGATGGGTAGCCACCACTTCTCACAAACCATAAACAAAAAGGCCATTTATCTTGTAAAATATGTGTGTTTACGTTTTTAGAAGCATGGCATGTTTGGCTTATATGATTGCATTTACTAGTCTTCAAATCCTTGAGAATTAATAGAGTGTAGACACTGGTGAAAATCGGCAAAAAAAAACGAGTAGATACATATGAGGTTAACAACTTTCTTCAAATATTCGTTTAGGACTTATTAGCACTGTTGGTGTTAGCCCTGCTTTCTGTGCCTAAGGCCCCAGGTTCGAATCCCGGTAGGTGTAAACTTTGTGAGTAGAACACGAATGTTTGTACCCCAAGTCTATTATACGGGGCCATGTGCCCATAACACAAGCGTTGCTCAGCTTGGGCCCGTAATGTTGGTACAGTAGGTGTGTTCGTCTGACGATATTACATTATTATTATAAATTATACCAGGTCACCATCTATTCGGGAGCAGAAATGGATTGTAGAAAACTGCCGCGTCAACCCAGACGGCACGCAGGGACCGCGGAAGGATCTTTACGAGGTGTGGTCGAAGCCCGAAGAGAAACCAGAGGGGCTGCCTACTTCGACTGGCTCCGCTAAGGTTACAGGAACAAGATTCAGATCCCACTCCATGTGTCAACAGGACTCTGAAGTTGTGAGTTTACGAACATTTATATGATAAAATATATTAAATTTAATAATAAAATGTAAGCGAAATTAGCCTGGCTAGAGGAGTCATATTACCACGACCAGATTGCAGGTTGAAATCCCACCGCTGACCTATCCCATTGGCACTGTCAACGAGCCCACTCTTAGCACAAGCTTTGAGCTTAGTGGAAAGGGACCTACATGACAACTTATAATATGGTAACATTACATTGTGGACCTTGTGTACGCCACCACATGGGTCATTTTTTTTTTAACTTTTTTTAAGTTTAAAGTAGGTAAGATACACGTGAGTAATATTAATAAATAAGTAGATACTTTTATTAGAAAAACAATAAATTTGAAAGAAATTGTTATGTCTATCAATCAGAACTTTTGATTTAATAAGTACATATAACAAATATGGTAGGTATTATATTCAATGATTGTGAAAAACAACTTTATTGCATTTGGTGTGTGTTTAGCAATTATGTGCATTGGCACGCGGAATGCTCTTGCTTTATTGCTTAGTACCTACTTCAAAATATCTTCGTGTTGAGCCTAAAACTTTTTGTAACACCGCAACACTGAGCTTCAAAAATGCTTAAATATCACTTAAAATACTATAAAATACGCCAACGCGGTGTATTAATTCTCGTCCGCGTCAAGATTTTTGTTAAATTTTCTTTTACTAATTTACAGCTAGGATTGCTTTTTAGGAGTTTCCATTCCAACGATGTTTCAGGAAAGAAACAATATTTCTTCTTAAAGGTATTTTTTTCTTATTTTTATTATTAATTAATCATTTTATTTCTTATGTAGGTATAAATATGAATAGTCAAGTTTACCTAAAGAAGGGTGTTTGACGCCTTTGTCTGTATATAAGGTGTTACAAAATTGTGTTAAATATTTTAACTGATGAATCGAAAAGTTACATTGATCACGTTGATGTATAAAATAATTGTGTTTTAAAATAAAATCATTTTTTTTGAACAAGGCGAACCATTAACGTTTAAACATGCACTCAGAATGCAGGAGTGTCAATTTTTAAATGTGTAATAATTCGATTTATTTCTTTGGAAATGTTACCTATATAACGTACAGTTGGCCCTATTAAAATATTTTGCACTGTTATTGTTACACCTTATTTATGTGGTATTATGTAGCTACAGAATGGATTTTCCGATTTCAATGCGACATTTTCATTCAATAGCTGGTATCGGCTAGATAGTTTTAGCTATTTTTGTATCAGCTGCCATCTTGATTTCTTATATTTACGCGAAAACTACCTACACATTGAAATAAAACTAATCTTACGGATTTTATAGTATAATATACGCGATAAAATCCGTAAGATAGGTTTTATTTCAATCACTGCTGCCATTTTTATCATACTTGCTCGCATCGGTTTTTTTAACAACACATAATGGTTATCATTTGAATTTCTTATTTTCAGGAGATCAAATTCAGGAATCTAGAGGAAGATTCATCGGGATCATCTAGCACCAGTGACTAATAGTTGCATACTGATACAGATCAATGTGAAATTTAATGAATGTGTTTGTTTGCAATAACAGTTTATTTAGAACTAGCTGTTGCCCGCGACTTCGTCCGCGTGGTATTTAACAAAGACAACCGTTGACAACAGCCTGCTCGCCCATTCTGAGCCCGCGGCACGCATTGCAGGTTGTTGCTATCAAAATTAATTCAGGCGCTGCGCTGCAACATTGGTTTTAATTTTTTTTCGTGAGATCCTATTTTTTTTTCTAAAATAAAAGTAGCCTAAGTTACTCCTTGTTACATCAGCTATCTGCCAGTGAAAGTCCCGTCAAAATCGGTCCAGCCATTTCAGAGATTAGCCGGAACAAACAGACAGACAGACAGACAGACAGACAGACAGACAGACAGACAGACAGACAGACAGACAGACAGACAGACTGACAGACGGACAGACAGACAGACAGACAAAAATTGTAAAAAATGTTGTTTCGGTATAGGTAACGTGTATACATCCAAATGCACTTAGTAAAAAGCGGTTATTTTAATATTACAAACAGACACTCCAATTTTATTTATATGTATAGATGTATAGATTACTTACCTAATTGTTATTTGTAACCAATTTTTAGGTACTAATCTGATTGCTATTTAGATTTATGTAGTTCTTTATTGTTAGCGTTTAATAAATAGTTTATTATTTAAAATTCGTCTTTCAGTCCGCTGCTAAATCACCAATAATTGAATAGTCAAACGAGCTTACCTGTAAGTGAAGTTCGACTGCAATTATGAGAAGTTATCTCGTCCGAAGATGATGGTTTTTATGTGACGTCTATGAATGGAGGCCGTAACTACACTTGTGTCTTCATCATCGAGGACGAGATAACAAGAGCATAATATCTCCGAGTACAAGTGAGCACTGGACCACGATAGGACATCTTAAATAAACTTAACGATTTTTTTTTCACAGATTCAGAATTTCAAGTCATCACTTTGCGCCATCAGGAAACTTCAATCCTCGGCATCCGGAAGATGGCAGCATCAACGTCCATTCATTAAATTTGATTTAGTTGGGGACCGCTTAGTTGCTGGCTTTAGATCAGTCAATAAGTTTGCCCACGACAGCACTGTGTCTTTAACATACGATCCAGAAAAAACATACTAAATGTTGCAACTAAATTAAAATTAAATTATTTATTAATCTCAATTAATCACGTGCACATCTGAGGGAGCGTTCAAGTATGTAACGCATAGTGACGTTTCAGAAGACCCCCCCCCCCCCCCCCTAAATCGTTACGGAGTACTTGAACGCTCCCTGATGATGAGATGCATCATCAGCTGTGCGCGTGCCCCGATACAATAATGTGCACGCCTTTATATAAAATGATCTCGCATCCTTTCCGATACGTTACGATGTGACACAAAAGATTTCTACATTTTATAAATTCCGATGTCCATCTTTTGAGTTGAATAAACATTCTTCGTATATTTTGTCTTTCAACAAATTTATCAAAATGATAACTTTATTTAATTAAAGCTAACAGTTTTAGATAATTTATACCGTGTGCTTTTGGATTGCGATTTAGATTAAAGCTTGTTTATTTTTTATATTCTTGTGCAGTAGGTAGATATAAAAGGCCCTCGCTGGTTAGGTGGGCCACCGCGTGTTTTAAGTAACAATTTCAGGAGATGTGTAAATACCCATACGTAGATACCTACCGCTGTTATTATCTTGAGATCGATCTAGGACAGTCAGAGAGCGTGCTTTTTTTCCAATAGATACCCTATTAAATCCCAGTCCAACGTCGTATATGCACAATTCCTGGAGTTTTACTTAGAACACGAGAAAATGCATCGTGAAGATACCTTGACGAGGTACTTTAATTATAATAGTATTACTTAGTTATAGTTACCTATTTAATTATTATTTTTATTCAATGATATTGGATATCTATATATTTTAAAGGGATTATTTAATTTTCATTTTGTTTTTTTTTCCTACATATAAGTAAACTTAATTTAATTATCTAAATATCATGAATATGCTATATATTTTTTTACGGCAGAGATTGCTACCTAACGTAAAACATCTATTAGTCTTATCTAGACAGTCCTCAATCACCGAATAAAACTACTGAGACTCGAGCAGACAGACATGGTTAAACTATTATGGGTTGCTAGTTTTATTTGGTAATTTGTCTGAGCTAAAAAAGGCATAGGTTCTAACTTGATATTTGTACTCTAAACAACTCTCTGATAAGGCATAATTTAGCATAACAAGATGACGGCTAGGTCTCTAAACGCCAGTTTATAGTTACCTACCCAAAAACAGACAAAAACACAAAAGGTGGGTTTCTACCAATCTGAAGTCAATTATTGTACCGTCAATTTCATAATTAAGTTCTTCAAATGGCATTGAAATACCTACTATTGTATTAGGTACTTTAACCCCCTTTACAGGAGATTTAATTATAACTTTAGTTAAACACCGTCGTCAGTGTAACCCAACCCTAGCTGCGGAGGCATCACGAGCTCGTGACCGTTAACATCGTGATGGTTGTCACTAAGTAATTTTGCGAAAGATAATTACGCGAAACCAGCTCACGGCTACACAGCCAGCGAGACCCTTACTTCTTTTGGAGAACGTTAAAATACCAATTTTCATTCGGAATCACTATTAATTTATTGTAATTTAAATAAAGTTAGTGAGTTTAAATCGCGAAAATGGTAGATATCTAACCAAATACACCCAAACCTAACCTTATTAGGAACAACCTGTGACCGTTTATCCGCCAGGGAAGCTTGGCCTTTTTTTCCTTAACCGATATCCAAAACATTATTGTTACATCCATCACTCGCCGAATCAACTTTTAGCAATCTAACAATCCGTTTCACTTATTCGATTTAACATTATCAGTAAAGTTGCAAGTTTCCGTTAGGGATACTCCAGGTAAAGTTATGCAACCCTGTACAAGTCCTTTACTTAGCAGTGAAAATGATAAACTGTGGATCGTTGACGGTAAACTAGTGGATAAAGACCATGAATTTTTGAGTAACGTAATCTTGAAAATGAACCTTTGAAAAGAAATTGTACTCACAAGATAATATTTCAATCACAGAATATGATAACTAAACGTATACCAAATGATTGATTAACTAAACGTAGATGTCATTGCTAATTTTGACATATATAAAGACAGTGTAAAATAATTTTCCCGCGATATTTCCTTTACTGCAATACAATTAAACACAATGTAATATTTTCGTAATATTTCTAGAAGGATTTACCTTTATTATAATAATAAGATTTTATGTTTACTATATTAGGCTCAAGTCACAAACATCATTTCAACTATTTATTGCAATTATTGTGTACGAGGGGAAATAAGGGGTGTTAGAATGCGGTATACTTAAATCAAGAATAGCAACACCACAACATTTGTGGAAAAAAAAACAAACGTGAAGGAAAAGCATGGAAGTCGTTTCGTTTTAGCTGAAATCTTCAAAATAGATCGATACTATTTTTCTGTAATTGTGATATATAATTTTTGATGTTCCTGTCATAATTCCCTAGCTAATTGTATAAAAATATTTATAGTTTTTAGCTTCGTTTGATTGAGACCGAGTGGTTCGGCAAATTCAGGTTAAATATTTTATCAGGCTGTGAAATATTGTGAAAGTGCACACACATAGAATGTTAGTAAAATGAAGTGCCACTACGAAGTTTTGTGCGTGGCAAAGGAGGCGAACGCTTCTGAGATAAAGAAAGCTTACCGGCGCCTTGCATTGCAATGGCATCCGGACAAAAACTTGGATAACTTACTGGAAGCGAAAGAACAGTTCCAACTCGTGCAAAATGCGTATGAAGTGCTCTCTGACCCTCAAGAGAGAGCCTGGTGAGTGACAATATAAATATATATAACAATAATACACTTTAACATCCATGACTTGGTTACAAACATTGATTCACACCGCACAAAAAAGTGTAGACTACTTGGCTTAGTACACCTGATAGGTTGATACCCGTCTACACTACACCTTTAGGGAGTTGATGTGTTCATTTGGTGTTATTCATTGATTTTGAATACTATGCTTTTCGTTTCCTATACCATATTTTAATTAACATAATATGCTTATATTAAATTAGGTACGACAATCACAGAGAGCAGCTATTACGTGGAGCCGGCAGTTCTTACAATGATGACAGTGTTGATGTTTACCCATACTTTAGTCCATCCTGTTATAAAGGTTTTAGTGATGATCCTCAAGCTTTCTATGGAGTTTACTCTGAGGTAAGCTGAGCTGAAAAATATATTTGTACGTCATACAATACATTAATAAAAAATTTTGTGAATTCAAGTATTATTAGTATATGAAGACTTATGACCCCTTCATTGTGAGAAAGTTTGTGCCAAGATGTTGTAAAATTACTGCAATGGGGCATCCCCAACTCAACCTCACACATACACCCTAAAACACACATGCATTTTAAGGTGTATGTATGATGTTGTTAGTGGGATATTATGTTGATTATAGTTTGCAAAGTGTGCATTGATTTTTCTGTGAGAATCTGAAAAATCCTCATTAGTTCTAAATGACCACTATTCCATTGTTGATTATTATATTTATTAATACTCACAATGTTGGTAACATGACATTTCACCAATAGAAGGTGGTTGAGTGATCTGATATTTGGTTACCAACATTGTAAGCTCTACTAAAAATACTACCTGTGCTCAGTATGATACTTTACCTGACCATGCTTGCAGGTATTCTCCAAGCTGGCCTCTGAGGAGGCAGATTTTCTTGATGACCCTGAGGATGTAGCCAAGATACCCAAGTTTGGCAACTCAACCACACCTTATGAAGATGTACATGAATTCTATGCATATTGGATGTCCTTCTCCACAAATAAAAGTGAGGAAAAATATATTATAAATATCCCAAGTTTATGAAATGTGAAGATTTTTACTGTTATAGGGTTAGAAACCTTATTTTAAGAAATCCAAGTTTAAGAAACTGGAAGCTTAAGATAATTGACTGTATGAATTGGAAAAAAAAAACTAATTTTTACTTTAGATACTCAAATGGAATATCAAAAATAATATCAATTATAATAAAAATTAAGGAATTTTATTAAAGAGATTATATTGTCATCCTATTAACGACATAACATAAGATACATACCCAATTATATACTTTCTAATTATATGAAAAAAATATTCCTTTTATTCTAATTTTTAAATCTATATCTTAATTTCCAGGCTATGTATGGCTAGACCAGCACGAGATACAACAAGGTGACAACCGGAGAATCATCAAGCTAATGGAGAAAGAGAACAACAAGATTAGGCAGAAGGCTCGCAAGGAGAGGAATGAGGAGATCAGGCGGCTGGTCAGCTTCGTGCGGAGGAAGGACAAGCGGGTCATTGAGCACACCAAACTGCTGCAAGAAAAGGCTGAGGAAAATAAAAGAAAGGTATGGATACAGCTTCCAGCAAGCAATGCATGCTTGAGTAACTTGCTCATCATAATTAAGGGTATATGCCTAAAGCTGTAATAACTGTTTTGAACTAGCAGTGCCCATATGCATAGAGTTGAGTTATTCAGCTTTTTGAGACAAATCCTTTAATTTTCAGCTCAAGTATTATCACTGCTAATTTGAATGAAATCTCTTATCTCTGTCAGTTTAACAATGGATGCTTTGGCTATGATAAGATAAGGGACCCTATGATTACTTTTTTTCTTAAAATATTCATATTTAAGGGAAGAAAAATATATAATAATAATAGGTTCAATTTCAATAGTTAATATTAATTGTTTAATAATTTCAAGCCAGATTCAGAACATTGAAATGTTTGAAATGAATGCATGTTTGAATATAACTCAAAAAACTATGTCATAGTGTTCTCTAAGGATTATTATTATAGTCAATTTGTAACTGGACGTAATAAAACAATAAATGGCATGCTTACTACAATTTACAGGCGGAACAAATGAGAAGAGAAAGGATAATACAGCGACAAAAAGAGATAGAGGAAGCTAAAAAGAGGGAGGGTGAATCCTCATTCCTACATAGTGACGATTATCAGAAGAAATTAAGTGAAATTGAATCCCTGCTTGCGGAGGAGTTTGGCCTATCGTCAGATGACGACACCATTAGCGAGGGTGGCATGGAGAGCAGCAATGAAGAAAGTTCCAAGACTGAGGAGGTTAAAGTCTTACGGCTTGTTTTTTAATTTTTATACAGGTGTTGCCAATCTCATGCTCTATAAAATACTACAAAACTGAATTTAATAAAACTAAATATAGTTCTGTCTTGCTTATATCCTACGACATGAAGATGACAGTAATCTATTTGGTATAGCAGATTACAGGAATGATACAAAACTGTACCAGCCCTTTCTAATGTCCCACTGTTGGGCACGGGCCTCCCATCAATAAGAAGGGGATTATGCACGGCACACTACGGCAGTTAATCTGTTTTCGCTTAACACAGTCCGTAATAGCTGCGTTTTTTTCAGGCTAGTGAAGCATTAAAAGCTACAGCAAAACCCTCGCCCAAATCCAAATCGGCACTAAGAAACCTGTACTGTTCCGCTTGCAACAAGCTGTTCAAAAACATCAAATCATTCGAAAACCACGAGAACAGCAAGAAACATAAAGAGAATGTCGCTAGTATGACATTAGACGATGACATCGATATATCTGACAATGAAGATGACGACAATGTAGTTGATGACAATGAAGTTTATGATGGAGAAGATAAAGAAGTGAAGAAAGCGGAATGTAAAGTAAATGGACAGACTGAAGAAGAAGAACAATTGGGAAATTCAACTTCGGATATTGAGGACAATGATATCAGGGAGACGTTGAGCGATGATTCTGATCAAGTTCAGGTAATTATTAAATACCCCTAAGTTTATAGAAGTTTGAACCATCATACAATGGCATTATGAAGCATATTTCCGTATACCTAAGCAACAAACGGCTACAAAGATTGGTGACCGTCATAACTCTTGGGTTATACCTTATCCCAGCATTTGACTGCTACGCACATTGCCATTTGATTTTCAATCTTATAATAATAATAGTCCTGTACGTCAAAAGCGAGATTATTCGTATGCTAACTGTATAGTTTATAGTCTACCGAATTTAGACATTTTGTATGGGGAATTGAACGTTTTAAATACCGTCCGCTAGAGGCGCTGTGCAATTCTCCATACGAAATGTCTAAATACGGTAGACTGAACTATACAGTGAGCTCACGAATATTCTCACACTTGACGTCCTGACCGAATTTCGGTCACGGCGGCTAATCTCAACGGAGACTAGCCGTCTATGCAGGAGATATTATAGTACACAAGTGTGAGTGCAAGCACAGGTGCACTCTCTCATCCCTCACTCTTGTAGTCCGATGGGAAGGCAATCTGACACGATCGCAGACAGATCAGTCGCAGCACCGACGGCACCTCGGCTCGGTCGGTCCTGCAATCTTATAACTACAATATTATAACACGGTATTATGAGCGCGGCATTTCGTTTATGAAGAGTTCAGAAAGTGAGTCAGTGAGTGAGATGTTCTATTTTGTTGCCTATTTTTTATAGAACTAAACTCTTTAGCTGTACGATATCTGATTAGATGGCTTTTTTTTATTACATTATAAGCAAGTATTTGATCTCGATCTCACCTGATGGTAAGTGACGATGAGATCTACGATGGAGCATACTTGCCTAGAAGGTACCTGTTCACTCTCGACTTGAAAACACCCAGATTATAGTCAACGGATAAGAGATTATAATAAGAGATCGTATTATTTATTTTCCAGGCACTACCCAAGACGCACAAAAAGAAGAAAAATAAAAAGAAGTCATTTATACCAATGCCGGAGAGCGAAGGTAACGACAGTCATGACGAGATGAGCTTCAACGAAATAGAGGGCCCGGCGCGCAGCAGGAAGGCCAAGAAGTTCAACATGCTCAAGAGCCAAATACAGGCCAAAAAAGAAGCTAGTTTAAAAAAAGGCTCGCAATCGCAAACATCAACAGAGAATTTATACGAAGTATCGAGCACGACTCCCACGGATGACGCGCTTGGCGAGGCGGCTCTACCTAGAGACAGGCCGGCGTTACCCAAAACACAAAGGAATGTAAAGCCAAAGAAGCCAATTGAAAGGAAGCCGGTCAGGACAAAGACGAGCGAAACAGAAGATTCGAGCACAGCTTTGAACCTGCGATGCGCCGTCTGTCAAACAGACTTCGCATCAAAGAACAAGCTGTTCGATCATTTAAAAAGCACAGGCCACTCGGTGCCGCTACCCCAGACTAGCTTCTCACAAACTAGGAAAGGCAAGAGAGCTAATAGGTAAACTTGTGCATTTTAGATAGGATTGAAGTTTAAATAATCATCGAGAATCAATTTGATTTTCTTTAAAAAAATCTCTACCAAGTTGTAAAAGTGACTATCAAATCTATTTATTAAAATTATGATTACTTTCAATAAAAGTATACTTAAAGGGATTGTTATCTTTCATTGAACCTCCAAATGAAATGAGTATAAATATATTTATTGTCCTTTAATACACGAAGTATAAACGCTAATACAATACATTTTAATGGACACTAAAACTACAATAATTTCATTCAACTAACGGCCTGTTACACATTGTTCTATCCACAACTCATTTCACAGAACTTGTATGCGCTATCTTTCAAATAAGTTGAGGATAAGGTTTATCAGCCATTGTAAAACAAGCCCTATAAACTATGAACAAAATTCATAATTATCTACGACTACACGCTACATCGCTTTCTGTAGCTTCATTCGTACTCAATGCGGCAATCTTTAAACGCATCATACGCTACCTTTACGTGGTATGCTCCTGATACCAGCATCACACACCCTAAAATGATCAACGGTCGGATACGGTCGTAGTACCTAAAGTTGATCTGTCCCGATATTATGAGACTGGCCGTGAATAGGAACGCTAGCCCTACTAGCAGTAGGAATACGGCTAAAGAGAGTGCCCTCCACGGTATCTTCAGCGGAGGACTGATAACGTACTCTTCTTCGGACGAACTGCTGTCTTCGTACATCACTGGGCAATGGCCGTTCTGCTGTGGCCGGAATCGATTTCGAAACATTTTTAAATATTCTGAAATATGTCAATACAACAATAAATTGTACACTGAGCGAATGTTTACAAAACGATTAGGCAGGTACTTATTAGAATTGGGGAATTAAATTAGTACACAACACTGCTTATTAGAGATAGGTATCACCTAGATATGGTGTGTCGATGGGAATAGGTACCTAGTGTTTGTATAAACGAACTTACCTCGATTATAATCGTTGCTGGTGAAGAAAACAGTCAATAAAACGGTGGATATTATTAGATGTATGGATGGAAGGTGGGCTGCCGGCGACTGACATGCGCAGTGGATACCAAGATCACGGGTCGCTCGTCAAACCTCGTCGACGTCTAATAAAATGCCTTATATCTACACTCTACGCTGCCACACAGAGCAACGCTTGTATTATGGGTACCGTATAATGTAGTGCAGTAGATAATACCTTATATAAGGTTTAACGAAAATAGTAAATTATTAGACACTAGCTGTTACCCGCGACTTCGTCCGCGTGGTATTTAACAAAAAGTTTTTCTAAAGTAAAACTAGCCTAAGTTACTCCTTCTTACAACAGCTATCTGCCTGTGAAAGTCCCGTCAAAATCGGTCCAGCCATTTCAGGGATTAGCCGAAACTAATAAGCAGACAAAAAATGTAAAAAATGTTGTTTTGGTATATGTACCGTGTATACATAAAATGCACTTAGTAAAAAGCGGTTATTTTAATATGACAAACAGACACTCCAATTTTATTTATTTGTATAGATTAAAAAAATTAGGACCTGTACTGAACGCAAGGCCAAACAGTACTGGTAAGCCTTGTATAAAAAAGGCAAACATCTTTTAGACAATAATTTTATACATCAACGGGATCCATATAACTTACTGTTACTGTTAAAATAATTTAACTATTTTTGTTAACCTTATATAGATATTAAACGTCCATGACTCCGGTACAAACATTCGTGCTCATGCACAAAGTTTACCTCCTACCCGGATTCGAACCTAGGACCGTTGGTACATAAAGCAGCGTCACTACAGTCACTACCGACTGAACCTGGCGGGTCGTCTTTGGTTGTTCTAGAGTACGTAGCACTATTCAAAGTTTAGAATGGTCATCTGTGTAACTGATAAGTATTCGCCGTGTCGTCTGTGCCTTCGTTGGACACCACTGTCAATTCTGGGATATAGGAGTCATTCTGGCAGTGTGAGGCAGGCGAGCCCCACTAAAAAGTAGTTGATTTAAAACTAATGGTAAACGTAATCTTAGTATACCTCGTTGTCGTTTCACTACTGATAATTACACTCCCGGACCCCTAAGTCGAGCCTCCCTGCATTTTTTGTATAAATTCTGTAACTTTTTAAATAATTGGTAGTATGAAGAAAAAAAATGGGTTTTGAAGCTGATAATACTGGCCCATCATTTTTGTGTCATCATTGCTCCAAATTTGAATTCATGGATTTGAGAAACTAAGGAAAACCTGTTCTGTCTTGAGGAAACTACAAGCATTCTTAATCGAATCTATATTTCGCAAATTGTTTTGATTTGCATTAAAAGTTTTTTTTAATCGATTCTGATTTGTTGTATTTCTGACATTCAAATTATGAATACTGTACCTGTATATATTGACGAGATAAAGAGAGAGAGAGAGGCGTTTGAGTTCAATTTTGGAACAATGACAACCAGAATGATCTGGCTTAAAAACCAATTTTTTTTCTTTATGCTACTATTAATTTAAAATGTTACAGAATTTATACCAAAAACATGCAGGGTGGACCAATGCATGTGTCCGGGAGTGTATAAAGACAATCCTACTATAATATCATTTATAGTTTGGGAACCTGATAATACAAAATAAAAATACAAAACTACATGTACCATGTACATACCAGATGGTTTTCAATAATATACTTAAATCACATTCATACGATAATAAATAAATTCAAAATTTAACAGGAATCATCATTAATTACATTATACACAGTAAGCCCTAAGTAGGCACATAACATATCACAATACCCACTAATCTTAGTTTGAAAAACATTACAGTTCTTGAATATTTTACAGTAAGTAGATAAATTGGTACACAATATTTGCAACTTAGGTTGATTCACCAAAATGTGATGAACCTTTCTATTGTTCTATGTAAATTATTGTGCTAGACTAGATGTGAGTAATATTCAAGCTAACAATAAAATTGTAATAAAATGCATACTTGCTTATATTAAGTTAATGGTTAGCGATAACATCACACCTTACAAAATCTTAATAAATAAACATGGATTGCTATTGTTCATTGGTAAACAGATCACTTAAAAATGACTCAGATTTCAATTTTTTTTTAAAGTTCATAATAGTCTTGATGAAGTAAAGAAAATTTTAAATATCAAGTCAGTTAGTAACTAATAAATACATATTATTCAAACTCAGGTATGTCTGCAAAACTGTAGCCCGGATACTCCTTGTATGCATAAAACGCTATCCTAATGTGATATGCCCCAGGCAAGAACATTATACACCCTAGAAGTATCATAGGCCATAAACGGTCTGAATACTTAGTATCTATGTATCCACTCACTATCAAACTACCCACAATAAGCAGTGATGTGCCAACTATGAATAGGAACGCCGCTAAAGAGATCGCTTTCCACGGAATCTTCCGCGGTGGATCCTCGAACTGGGCGTCCGAAAACCCGCTATCGTCGTTCGAAACTAGACGATACCCATCATGTTGCCGCCCAAATCTGAACCGGGACATTTTCACTGTTTTCAATCGCTCTGAAATTTAAATTCTATGTTAGCACATGCAACAACTCGCATATTCACCTACGTAAACATAATAAACCGTTAGAACATCCGCATTGCAGTGTAATAATAGGTAACATAATTGGATTTGTTTACTCTAACAAGTTATAACGTACATTATCGTACACAAACTCAACGAGCTCTTACAGCTACTTGATGGGAGTTGATATGAGTAATTTAATTTAACAGTTTCAGCGTAATATTTCGAAAACAAAAATACATGGGATTGTATAGTGCTGTCAGACTCAAATGTCATGTCAACACCCATACTGTCAGTGTGAAAGATTATCAGCTGTTAGTCTACTCTATGGTCTGAAGCATAGGGTAGACCTTGGGTACACTATAAGCGACGCGTGCCATTATTGCTTGCACTTGGCACTGGAATCTGAAATACGTTGCAAGTGAGTGTTATATATAAGTTCGATCTGAACCTTGTGTGGCCAATACATAAACCTTAAACCTTCACTCTTACCTTTAACATTTTTCAGTAGCGGCGTCATTTAAATGCTTATAGCTTCCTTACAGGTACCATACTTTACTCGTTTTTTTGCACTTTCTAACTATGCAATCAAAACCTTTTAGTTGCATTTGCTCGCCTTACTACTCTGTGTAGTCGGCATTCGGCATGTTCAGCATTCATGACATAAACTGCATCTACAAAATAGTGCCTTAATTAATTAAGTCCCGCAAATAATATGGAGAGGTAGGTAGGTTACAGACAACATAAGACTTAACAGTAGGTCTAGATGACCGAGTAGGACGCAAGCGCCTACTATCAGAGCAAAGTATTACATTATAACTTCACAATTCAGAAGATCATATTCAAAGTGTAAAGACGCAGCAAAACTGTTAGTACTAAAAGCCAGGCGTGGCGCACACTCAGTTTTCAGCTCCGTCGAGCTATATAAGTTACAAATTATTATATAGAAGACGCTAGTTCTGTTTGATGCGACCTTGAAGTATGAAAAAGTTTGTGTTTGTCATCCTCCGAGGGTGCGTGCGGCCATGGTGTGAGAAAAGCTTGCGGCAAATGGACAAAAACTGTCAAAAGTGACACTTACGATGTCATCGCTATTTAATTAAAATTCATTTAGATGGCCCTGCTCGGATTATTAACATTAAATCATGGACCAAATAAGATAAATTCAGTCATAAGTAACCTACCTATTTACTAGATTAGGTTATTTTAAAACAGTTTGTGAAGCTTGACATAACTAAATAACAGTTAGATAAGTAACTACCTAGAAGTATATTTTTGACACTTACTTTTTTTTTGTAAACATAACGGATTAAAAAAAATGACAAGCCCGCTGAGTTTCTTGCCGGATCTTCTCAGTTGAGGTCGCGTTCCGATCCGGGTGTAGAGTTAAGAAAAAATAATGTAATGACAATTTGTAAGTGCCCCCGTAGGCCTATACGAAATAAACTATTTGACTTTGACTTTGACAAGTGACACCTCTAGTATTTCTATGTTTTTGAACCCTCGTAGAGCAGGAGCCCTCACCTTCTGCGACTGCGGATTTGTGCAATGCCCTTGACCATGACCCAATGCGACTATCCGCAGCGACCACCCGCCATTGTATTAACACAATAGCTATACATATGCGAGCTTGCGTTAAGTCAGCGATTGATTGCTTGATGTTACACAAGCTATTGCAGGAATCCGTAGAACAATTTTTTATCCCTAGTTGAGATACAGTTTTTTTTCTTTTTTCCGTTGTCGGTTTTATAGATAGGTACTAACTTATAGCTATTGTGATGAAAAATCTTAGATACATTGTTAGGTCCTTTGAAGGTAATACAAGTAATATTTTAAAATCATAAATTAAAATAATGATATTTTTTGTTCAGTCAAGTGATCAAAACCGCTCTGGATTATTCGTTGATGCGTTGTGACGTCACACCGTCGTAATCAGTGTCAGGTTGTCAATACGTGTTTTGTAAAATTTGGAATTATAATTGGTTCGGCCATTTTTTTTCACCTGCAAGGGTCACGTGACCATAGGCCGCGTTTTGGCGGTTTTTTAATTTATTTAAACTTTATCATCGAATTTTATGGGAAATACTGGATTTCACAATGAAATAACTATATCGTAAACATCATATTAAACAAATGAACAATTAAATATAGTTTTTCAAACACAGTCAAACTGTCTATTAAACCAATGTACATACTTACCTACTTAAAAAAAATCTTTGGCGTTTTGTCAAGACGGGTAAAGATTCTTTGAAACTCATTATGGAACGTCGGCACAGATACCTACGCTACTTGCGTTTGGACCAGACACGGCGACGTCTAGGAACCCAGTCAGGGACGAGTAGGTAACAAGTACTAATTTAAACTTAGTAGGTAATTAGGTAATTAAAGGCGACGCGTTTATTCCAAGCCATTTCTATATTGTATAAGCCTAGGGGGCACTATTATATTGTCAACGATATTTTTTTAAATTAACTTTACAACTGGATCAGGGGCCCGACCGCCGCGCCGATCTCCCGCGAAAGCGATAGCTATAAGCGCTGGCAGGAAATTCAGAGGGTTTGTATTTTTTTTATTCTATGTAAGTAGGTACCTATTTCGTTTGACAGACTTTAGTCTTGATGATCATTTTATTAACTCATTAATAGTCAAATATCGAATGTCTATGGGAAATTAAATGTATAGAAGCATACATTACACTGTAAAAAATATTCTGAGGAGACTAATGTCATAACATGTTACAATGATATAGGTACAATTATTATTGATCATGGTAAGTTAAACCATAGACATTGTTTGGCTGCGCCTTGATCGAAATCTTGTCAACAATTAGGCGTTTTGCCCAATAAATAGACTAAGCAAATTTGAAGCTACAGTACTAGCCAAAAAGAATAAAAATATTCAAAACGATAAAGCCTTAAATTTGTAGACTTGAGAACTCAAAGTCGCTAAGTAAGGATTCGCAAATAGATAGGTAGGTACCATATGGAAGATTAAACACTCATGGTGTATGTCATGGGTCACAGCTGCTTGGTCGTAAAACGCGTGTACCTACGATACTAGTTAAATATCACAAATTTGAGTTATAAGTACCTAGCTGTAGAGTGTAACTAAAAATATTTCGCACAATTCATGTCCCTATATTCCTAGCCTACCTAGTACATTTCTATTTATTAAGTTCCTAAGTGCCTACATTAGATAAGTAATCATAATTTCGTGTGTGCTTAGTAACAGGGTGGCCGCCATTGCTGGATCCGTGCCAAAACAGAACAACAGTTCGCACCCAGTGGTGAAAGTGTCGCTAATCGATAGTAGGTAGCTCCCCAACTACATATAAGTTACCTACTCTTTCAAACAGCTGATCTCGTGCACCTATGCGAGCGGATTTCCCTCCCTTCCTAGCTGAGAAGACATTAAAACTATCCCTAATTAAAAATTCACATAATATTCATAAAGTATATATGATGAAATTACCAACAAGGTAAGTATTCCACACAATTTATCTTTGTATCAAAATTCGAACAATATGTTAAAAAAAACAATAGGAACGAATGGTATTATACAATATACCTATGCAATGAGTAACCACAAAATCAGAAAGTCAGAAGATAAAGTAAAAAAAATACAGGAAAAAAAACCACTCACCTTGATATAAGCGATCAGTGACGATTCCATACATGCAAATGCAAAATCACGACACATAACAGCAGTATGCATGGTGTGGTGGCGCTAGTTGTCGCCGTGTGGCCATGGTGTGCGCCCGGCTGCGGCGTCCCCGCGCGCATGCGCGGTGGTGCAGGCGCGCGCACCCTCGCCGGCTGTCACGCAGTGGCCCACTCCGCCGGCATACCGACCCCGAGGCACACGCGCGCCCATCGCTCGCTACGCGTAGCAACGCCGGCCCCTCGCGGCCAGGAGCCCTCCTTGGCGCTTCCGACACCCTACCACTCGACTCACCAGCACCGAGGGCCAAGAGCCAAGGACGCCGGCGTACGCACACAGAGCACGCCGGACAAAAGGTATACCTTTGCATTGTGTGTTTCGAATTAAATGTCCGCCCTTAATCGTTATTCATTTGTGATCCCATTCCACATTTAATTGTTCACCGGTTTTGCAAAAAATGTTCGCTTCCCGTCGTACACCCTGGGGTTGGAGCAATATGGCAGGGGTGCGTAAGCGATATGACTCGCAGTCGCTTTATCGCCAGCTGCCGTATGTTGGTTTATGCTCTTAATTGATGAGCGAGCCATTGTGTTTGACCTTTCGTCATCACGGGCTTCCATGTAGAATCAGCAGTGTGGTACGTCTGGTTGTGACTTATCTATTTCTGCGTAGAACACGCATCACGAACCGTGAAACGCTTTGTAGTCCACGACGTCTGTCACTCGTAGACTACGTGATCACTATATCTATTCCGTAATAACTGTCTGTCTAGATCTACTTGGCAAAAATAGAACTAGGTGAACGACTTTAGGTTGACGTAGATAAAAAACCCTAAAATACACCTCGTTGCTAAGTCAAGGGATGTCCGTATTTTAATTTACTTTGAATTCTACAAACATGTCAAATTGTATGAGTACCATGCGAATTATTGATGGGAGCTTAGGTACTTAAAGCTCGTGACTGTTTTTGCAACGATAAAATACTTGAGGCGTATATTGCGGTTGTCATGCTAGCGTGTTGACATTGTTACTTGGCAGGACGGCATAGGAACTTGGGTGCTACCGGCCGGTTTTGTCTTTATTAAATACTTAACTATAACTTTTCGTGATGGGTGTGGTGTGCCAAAACTACACAAATTTGACCTCTTTTGAGACATTCGTTTGAGTCATCTTACAGTTGCAGCCCTCAAACTTAAGGTACGGTTTAGTATTAGCGGAGATTTGACTGAAGGGTTTGCACGGCTTCCTTATTTCCCGAACTTCGATGTTCTTATCGACCTTTTCTTTATAAATTTGTGAATTTTATTGAGGAGTTACGTAGATACACATTCGGAAACAGCTCTTGCTATGCTTTAAAATGACAAAGCTTTAGCACTCAAACCTACCCCAATCGAGCTTCTATTGAGCAGGCGATGAGCATTTACTGCTTTTCTTCAGCAGCAGACGGTCTTAAAAGCAAACAATCAAATTAATCTTATTTTTAAATTCTTTTTCTTTTTAAAAAAGACATAACACAAAGCGATGCTATAGACGTTTGATGCCCTTGTGCTGTTTTATTGGATAGCTCGTATCGTCGAGATGGTTCTCAACTATACGCTTAATAAGAATCGGTTCTGCCGTTTACACGTCAAGAGTTTCAATAGCTTCCATTTTATTTTCTGCTTCAGTAGGTCTACTAGATTTCCTCTTGCCTGAAACTGATGTTATAAAATCATTAGGTATACAAATTAATCTTAAAAGTTATTTTCGCATATTGTTTTGGCTGATAGCTGATATTTTTGTAAAATTTTTCCTTATTTGTAGATTGACCTGTATTTTGTTGAGTACCTATGCTGGACTAATAATGAGTGCCTCTTGTAAAATTTGTTTAGGTAGATACCGAATTAGGTAGATACGTATTTCGTTTTCTTTGCCCACGTATTTATGTTATTTTAACTATTACCTACGTCACGTATAATCTAGTCATCGAGAGGAAATTTATTAGAAGCATTAGGTATTAGATTTAGACATCCCTTGTCAAATTGCTGTTGCAAAAACTAGGCTATTCAGACAGCTTTATTCAGTCCCACTATCGATCTCCGCTCAAGAACCACTTCTCTTAAACAAAAGCTACTTTTATCGCACTATTTACTGCCACTTTTACGTAACATTTATGCATAAATTGACTCTAGAAGCACATAATTGCACGCCTATCCTTCTCTCAACTTTATTGCAAATTCAACATTCTCGGCCGTTTTGTAGGTAAGTATATAAAATTGCCGCCATAACTAGGAAGCACCTTTTCTACCTGTTAAGTCGAGGAGACTTCCGAAACGAAGATTTTCCACATTTCTCAATGTTCGAAAATGGAACTTTGGATGGAACGCTACTTCGAAATCATACATCCGCCATGTTCGAACGGTTTGCTCAATCTTCCAAATTCAATTTATGCGAAATGTTGCCCACATAGGTATGCGGATTGGATGGAAAATGGAAATTTGCAAAATATGATGAAGCCATCTCTCGGTCACCCGATATGATAGCATTTTACTTGAGCAATAGGGTGATACATCTAGCAGATATATAGGTCGTATATCGTATTAAATTGACATTTAATTCTTGCTTGGATAGCTGTATTCGACATTATTTCCTATTATTACTAACTACTAATCTACTACAAACTAATGTATTATTTGGTGGCACGTCGTCCTTAGCTACAACCTCGCACGGAATCGACATCAGACGATGGATAAAGGAATCCTTACGCATGACAGCTATACCGGTGGAAACGAATCTCGAATTACGAAAGGAAACCCCGTCTCCGCAATGAGATAAAAACAGCCTCTGTGCCCGATATATACACCTATTTTCAAATTATTAATATTGTATTTCGCTGGTAACATCGCAATGGGGTTGGAATGTTTATAATTACCTTAGAGGATTAGTAGTACCACCCACATACCTAACGCTTATCTATGTCATGTAATGCAATAAATGTGATACAGTGCGGGCATGATTGGTACAGAGAAGAAGGGAGTTGTATGCCAAGTCCAAGTCTTGGACTTGCCAAGTTGCACGAAAGTAGCTATTAAAAATGGTACACATTTTGATCCTAATTATTTTGTCTGCCAAGCCCGATTCTGACCAACACTGACTTAACGGAGTATCAGTGGTGGTAAGAGGTGGCAGGCCAAGTCCCAATTTACAGACGTTATCTCGAGAAAGGCAGAGGTTTACTGTTGTACCCATATTATCTGCAATAATAGATCACAATATAATAGGGACGAGTCTTTATCGACAGATTGCACTAGCGACTCGACTTTTGAACAGAGAACAAAAATCTTAAAACCATGTCAAGCTGTACTTAACAGCTGTTAAAAGTCTTTCATAGTACCGTCCTATTAAGTAATACATTTTCGATACACTACAAAAAATAAATGAAGTTCCCAAGCAAAGCAAACGACAGCTATCAATTACATTTTCATTCAAAGCGTCCTACCTTTTCCGATTTAATTCAATGCGATGGTTACTATTACTATAACCACTGTCAAGGCCATGCCTGCAGAATGTCATATTATTTTCATTCTACGGCCCACAAATTACTTATAAGGAAGTTATAGCTCGAGAAAGTAATAAATCACGCTTAGAATTTGATTTACAAGCTAAACGGCTGATCACGCGAGCATTTGTGTAACAATAAATAAGAATAGCTATGAAAAATAGAGTAATAACATTAGCTACTTGACGTTGTACGGAGGCGTTGGATAAAAATATCTGAGACACGCGAAAAAAAAAAATGCGTTCAAACACTTGACGGCTATTCGTATGCGCTGTCAAAATAAACGATGATAATTATTTAATGGCGCCTCGTTGATTTTTTTTTAATATAAAGATTGCTAAAAACGCTAATACAAGGCCATGTTCATTTATTACGTAAGAATTTTTTTTGCTAATTTTGGACCCCTAACACAGAACATATAAGACTTGGTTTCCGATTCCGACATACGATTGAGTTACTTAGGTATCATTAGTCCCAGACAGACACTTAATCGTTTCAGTAAACAAAATGTGCCTATATGCTTTCAGACTGCTAATTTGGAACAATGACCTAAATCGAATATCGTTAGATGCCCGTTGAACTAGGTATCGACTTATATATAAAAAAAAATGATTATGCGCACTGCAAAGGGTATGATTGAACAGCCGAAATTATATATTAATTAGATATAGGTACATATATATAATACAATCTAGGTAGGTATCTTGGTAGGTAACTCAAGATGGAAGATTGAGAATATGTTTCAAAACCACCTTGTTTACTTCACTGAGTATAATTTGAAGACAATTTAAAGTAATCTTTAAAATTTCCACCAAATTAAATTCGTTCCCGTTCGCCTCGGAGGACGGTGTCTGGAATACCTACGTCTGCTAAATTATAGCCGGGCGCGCGATTGAAAATCTAAAAGTCAGCGTCACAGACCTAATAATTTATGACGCGATTATGCGACTAGTCGCAGCGCAAAGCACGTTACGAAACTAAGTCGCAAGTTCATATTTCAGATTCAACCTGCATAAATGAAAGCCCAAATTATGTAGTCTTTATTTTCCAAAGGATTTGGGAATATATGCCCTGCACAGTGGGAGGCCCCTCGTCTGTGTGCAAAAAAATACTATCAAGGTGGTATGATATACAGACCTCGCGCATTTGCTACAGGAACCGCATTGGCTTAATCCGGCATTGGTACCTCTATTTTCTTCAAATATTACCGACTAGTACTACATGGTAATAATAACTATCTTATAGTACATGGTATTTATTCAGCATAATTTTATTGAAATGCCAATGTGGAGCCGCGCCTATTCATGCAATAACGAGCCGCCCGCCCGCCGCGCCGCCCGCCCTCGAGTCTGCGATACCACCGCAGCGCCCGCCCGGTGAATGCGACAACGATCGCTAAACTGACGCATAAGTTTTTCCGACTACAAACAACCTACCAACTCTTTTAACAAAGTTTAAAGATATTTTCCAGACCAAAATCCCGAGCCATCGTCTGAATGAATGTCCTGGAAAATTGAAACCGTCTTACATATTATATTTGGGATATCGTATAGTCGTATCGTATAGTAACATCCGCTAATCTGTACCGGGCTAGCGGGGCGTTATAATATCGCCTGAATCTTCATTGAGGGTAAGGAAGGGGATGCCCACACCCAACAGTGAAATATAGATGGAGCTAAATACTATTTTCACCTTTCCTTCAGACGGTAGGTAGTTTTAAGCCATCGACCATAGTGGAAACCTAATTGGAGTTGCTAGAACACTGAACAACAAATCTAGAACAATCTAGTCGCTAGAACAAAAATCTAAACACTCTTTTTTATTTTATTTTCTCAATAATTATACAATGTAGATAAAAATACAGACATTGTCTAGTTTGGAGCTCACCAATACTTTGTTGTAGTAGATGTTACTACTTGGTAATAAACTATTCTGATTCTTAATAGCCATGTGTCCGATCTTAACTAAAAAAATATATTTTTCTAGCGATTGAATTTTCAAAAATCTATCCTTAGTGCTCACCTACTTTATATAAAGAAATCCTGTGCAACATTTCATGCTTCCAGGCCCACCAGCTTACGCTGTACGTTGTCTAAATTAAGTAGATTTAGGTCTACCGATGTATGTTACTACTTAATAGGATTTAAGTACGAGGTAATATTTACTAAGATATCTTCATGAGTGCACAGCCAATTGAGGGTAAAATATTACTATGCTTACAATAGATTTGGATTCAGAGACTCTTAAATCGCTCGTTGAAGATTTTATTTCAATGTATGATATGAAATATGACGTCACTCGAGCCCTTGAACACTCCGGTGCATTTCAGCCACCCCTTCCCGTTGCATGCATGTGGTGGCGTGTACTGCCCACTTTGGATTGCATGCAGCCATGCGTGACTCGAATTTGGTAAGATTAAAATGTGTACTATTTGCATTATTAAACATGAACTTATTGGCTGTAACTTTATACGTTACGTTAGCAGTATAGACGTATCAGTCGGCCATGTTTTGAGGACCTACAGCGTGACCCAAAAAGAAATATCACTGATAGTTCTTGGTACACACCATTTCAACTTACGCTTCTTTAACACATTTGTAATGATTATATGAAGTCACAATTTGAACTCTTTTTTTTTACTTTTCCTCCCAACATTATGGCTTTATAAAACTGAGTGTCGGTGTGATAAATATTTTAGTACACATCATTTTCATAGTTCTTATCACTGACTTAAGTAGGTATGTGACTATCTCCTCTATCTTCTCCCTACTATTTCTATTTTGTGTATTGGGTTCGTGTTCCATTCGACCGTTCATTTCCATTAAGTATCATCTGGACTCCGAGACCCAGCTAGTGGGACTAGCTGTAACCTTAGGGTAAGACCATATGGCGTCTGTCCTTGGGCGAAAAAAGGGAAAATCTTGCAGCCAGGCGGGTGGTATGCCTGGCGGGGCGGCCGCCATGTCCCGATGGTTATTGGCGGGATCTTGTATTATATGTTACGTGCTCCGAAAACTCATAGCGCGTTGCAGGATTGTGTGAAGCCTCGTCATTTGTTCTGAATGTCGTCTGCAGCGCGATCTGTGTAGCTTGTGGCGAGGTTGAAGAGGTCGCTACAGTCCCATGCAAGGCACTATATAAGGTTTCATTATGTAAAGGACTGTGAGAATGATTAAGTTATGTATAAATAAGTAATTTTGCACTAACATTTCACTTTCAGTAGTGATTTTCTACATTATGGTCGCCTGTGTGCCCTCGTACCCTCGTGATGGAAAACAAATTAATGAGCGTAAAAATATGCTAACTCATCATACATTAATTATCACACAAACTTATTTCGCCCTGGTGGATCTCGTTCCTAGTAAGAATAATGGCAAGCATGGCATACAAGTTGTGGCTTAGCATTTTGTAACAATTTTGAAAATTCATAAGTGCTGTACGTAATGGTTTAAGTGATAAAAATATTCTGATTCTGATCCTACTTACCTATAGAGTTATTTATAAAGTGAAGCTTTTACGGTAGAAGGTATTTGGCTGGTTAGGTACCTATTTAATACAGATAAAGAAGACAGATACAGATTTAAGACTATAGATATAACAATAATCATAAGCTACATGTTTTTTTTACTACAGGATTTCATGGCGATGGCGAAATCCATCGTTGCCGATGATAATTATAACATCATCGACCAAGATAGTGTTGTGATACTTGTCTATTTACCATATAGGGTTTATTGATTCCTATTTAATTTGATATAAGTACTTTGCTCTTCGTAAAGTAAGCCACAAAACTGCTAGGTATCTGTCACATCACATTATTATTATGAAAACATCGACCGTGTTTTACTGGCCGACAACATGCTACATTATGACAACAGTAACCTATAGAAAATGCTCATAGGAATTTTCTTCAAATTGTGTTTTTTTGTGCGTATAATCAGCATAGAATTATTAAAGAACCTAACTTCCTTTCGACTAGGTAATTTCATGAAAAAATGTCAGGATGCCATTAAATTATGATTTTTTCCATCATAGCAATACGTGAAAAAAACGTTTTGCTGATATTCGTAAAAATGCGCCATTAAGATAGTACTAGCTGTAAAAAAACGGAGTTTCATTAAAAAATAGTTTTAAAATACTGGCTGATAGTCAGATAGAAAAAATGCATTGATACCATTAAGTAATCATGTTTTAAAAATAATATCCACTATTAACTTCTTTAGCAAATGCGATAAGACTATTTTCCGCACGGCCAGTATTATTTTTGTAAGTAGAGACATAAACAATAAAATATTTTTTGTAAAATTAACTTCAAGTGACTTAAATAGTTTATTTTGCTTGCAGGGATCATCCCAATTAACTCGTTTACTTATATGAATAAATTTTCAATGTATTGTATTGTGTATATGTATATTGAGTTAGATGCCAACTCAATATTAATTTAAATATCACACTGTTGAGCCATGTTATTTTCGTAAGGGTCCAAATAATTATGGATTTCATAAATTTCACGGCGATAACATAAGCCGCATGAATTAAAGAAGTGGTTGACAACCTTTTTTGAATTAACTCAAATAAAAATCATTATAACAAATGAAAGTGAAGGGTGTTTGAACTATCGCGTTTTAGCTTGTACTACATTTTGTGGGTGGTTAAAAATTACCATAGTAACCAATTTATTCTTCCTACCTGGTGTTTGTGCCACGTTGCATGCGGCACACAATGTAATTGACTCATAAAATCGTAGAGAGCTTGTTAATTATTCATTACCTATTCTTAGAGAACTGTGAGTGTTAACATTATTTAACTAGGTTGTTTATAAATATGATAAGTTAACTACTTGATAGATACTCAAATAAATTTAGTAGGTTTACACTATTATGTTTAAGAATCACTAAATATTTTCTTTGTTAGACTTGTGTCCAACTTGCTCATATAATTTGGAAGCGCAACTTTAAACCGTATTCAAATTAAACAAAAGCATATTGTTCAATGTATTGTTTCAGAGATGGAAATCGTGCCCGAGGGGAAAAACTTTCGATTGGTTTCAGAAGACGAGCTCCCAGCTGTGGCCGATGTATTAGTGCAGTACATGCCTGAATCCTTAAAGGTATAACCTGCATCAAACATTTTACAACAATATATTTATATAAATAATGTTTAATTCATTGATTGTTATTTTCGATTGAAGTTGTATGTACTGAAAAAAACCCGACATACTAAATTTATGTGCCTACCTACTAACTAATTTAACTAATTAAATAAAATTATAATTCACATTTTCTGAAAATGTTGTTAATCAATGATGTTCACAAGATATATTTTCACTTTTAAATTAATTGATTGTATGATTTGTTTGTAGTTTCATCAGACGATTCAAACATATCGTAACAACAAGGTGTGGGACTTCCATTTTTATGTAGCGAAGAATTGGCCTGAGGACCCGATTTGTCTCCATTTTCCCGGCTGTACTAGTACGGTAAGTTTCTTCTACTCTTCTTCGTCACTATCTTCAACCGTATATTCCATAATACAGCGGTATTATGATACCAACCAATGGATTGGAGACGATCCCAGTAATATCCAGAGCATAGGGCAAATGATAAAAATACTATTTCCAAAATTTGCGCTGACAGGAATCGAATCCCCGTCCCCGTTCAGTGAGCCGAACAGCCTAAGCTCAAACCATTATAAACATTCGTCAGATCTATATGATTATAATTTGCTTATTTGCTCGTGAATTTTAAATAGCCGCGTGATAGCGTGAATTTTAAACAGAATATTTAAGAATGAGTATAATAGAAGAACATATAGTAACTTTGTATACTTGTTGAAACTACAACGTGATAGACATCAACTTCATACTAGCTATATGAACCTAACTTACTCTTTTATCTAATATATTAAGAGTTGAAGCCAGCCTCAACGAGCGGTTGAGGTCAACGAGTTTTCTGAGCGACGTAAAATCCATTTTCTTAACAGCCACTTCGCGTTTATACTGCGGGCTAGAGCTTCGTCAAAAATCTGTATTGTCTTATGACTATTGAAAAACTAACCTAAATACTACTACTACCTAACTATACTTAGCTGTAGAAAGATTAAAAAGAAATATTCTTCCCACATGATACTCAACATAGTCACTAATCAAAAAACGCTGTTTCGAGATATTGAGTTTTACAGATTTTATCTTTAAACACGAGATTTTTATGAGTTGTCACCAGGTATCTTGATTATCATCGTGCGTCTTGTCAAATTACACAGACCAAATTATTTCAGAGGCCCACTTTTGTTCGTAGATCTTAATAGTGGTTGGATATAGCAATTAGGTCAATCAATCAGATCCACTGTTGGCTACCCGCTTATGCTAGGTATTACAAATTGGTACAGAATCTAGGCAGTAAAGTCTTGAAGCTGTATTACTGCTTCTTAGATTGTCTTCAGATATCAGTCGCCTTCCTTGACGTTGTATCCTTTTCATGACCCATATACTGCAAAATGTAATAACTTCAAGCGAATAAGTGCTCAATCAAAATGAAAACTAAACATAAAATGGTTGACATCCATTTCCAAAATAGAACGTAACGAGGTACTTAAGTAGTACCAATTAATTTTCTTTTCGGGTGCTCTTATGTTTTACGGTCCTAATTGCAACGAATTTAGGCTGGATAATGGCAACGTGAGATTGGAAATTTGTTTTTTTATAGAGATACTTAAGAGATACATTTCAAATGAAGCCTTTAAGATTTTATTTTTAAAATCTTATCGTTAGTTGTATAAGTATTATGCTTAGGATTTTGAAGAGACATTGTTTTAATGTTTAGGTACGTCCATATAACGGGAATTTGAGGAAATAAATATCAACTAAGCCAATGAATAATTTTTGGACATCACTCAAAATATAGCAATTAGTACCTACCGTACTACTGGCATGAATCGGTAATTAACCTAACCAGATTTTGGCAACTCCTCCCGGTCATTTACCTTTTGAAAATCAATATTCCTTTCCTTTATTAAAACTCTTCTTTATTGGTATATGATTGTGGCAACAGGCTCTATCGTCTCGTTAAAGGGTTCCGGATGGGTTTTAAAGTAGATTTATATTAAAGATATGCCTATTAATAGGATCCATATTTTGTATTCAACCTACACCGATAATGGTGAACATTCACTCATTCATTCACCACAATAATAATAATGTGCCAGACACTGGTTGATGGAAACGCTGAGTTCGCCAACAATATTTTCTATCTCGTTTAACTCGTGTTTATTTTTATTTACAAATAAAGAAATAACGTCGATTTACTTTCATTAAATGGCCTCACCTACTCTACGGTAGGTACTTAACTATCCAAGAACTATATGTATTTTTATTAATAACAACACTACTTACCTATTTTTTTATTCATAACTCTTGGCAATGTTATGTTTCCAGCCAAACAGCCATCCATTTGAAAGTGTGACAGTGTTCTGTCCGTCTGAGCGCGCTGAGCTGGTGGACCTACTGACGTCAGAGGACGTCCTGCTGGATCTCTCCCAGCCATTGTACCTGAACTTCACCCACGAGGCGATTGTGGATCGCTTCGAAAGGTGCTATGAGGCGCACGACAAGATCACTGGTGATGTATACGTCTGTGATACCCCTCCGACAGATGCCAGCACTGATGGGTGAGTGCTAAGGGAATTTAATTCTTCTGTATATGTTCCAACGGCCAATAATTAGGCCAATAGTTTGGAGCTACAGTATTTAAAGTAAAGATGGTCTGGGCCTTAAACTTCGATAAATTGTTCCCTTGCTCATTGAATTCATGGTCCTTCGCTTCGTCCTTCTACTTTAAGCAGGTATTTTAGTTTCATAAAACATGCAATCGCTTCCAGACTGCCACCGGACGTGGAGTTGGTTCGCCTGCGGCCGGAGCACATGAAGGCGGTGCACGACCTGTACCCGGCGAGCGACATCGAGTGCCGCGAGGTGTTCGAGAAGCTGGTGGCCGAGCTGCCGGCGTACGGCATCTTCGTGGAGGGGGCGCTGGCCGCGTGGATGGTGCAGTCGTACTACGGCGCCATGTTCTCGATGCAGACGCGGCCCGAGTTCCGACGCAAGGGCTACGGCATGTACCTGGCGCGGCGGCTGGCGGCCGAGGTGGCGGCGCGCGGCTACAAGCCCTTCGTGGTGATCCGCCCCGAGAACGACGCGTCCCGCTCGCTCTACACGAAGCTCGGCTTCGAGAAACGGTTCCGTACGGTGCGCGCCGTCCTGCGCCCCCGCTAGAGCGCTCCCGTTGATCCTAGCAGATTTTATTTTTTTAAGACTTTTGAAAATCAAATTTAGCTTGCGATCTTTGATCGCTTAGAGAATTTTAGTAGTAGCTTTAAGGTGGAGCGGCTAGTGCTCTCGGTCTGCGCGGCCCGAGTCGAGACGACGACGCATTACCTCTGAGTCGGGAAACTGTCGTTTTAGCGACAGCAACATCGGTGAAAGAAACATAAACGTTTATTGGGTACATATATCTAACTTATTTATTTAGTGCCTACTTCTCATATATTTTACCCGCACCGTCGGACTAATTTCGCACCGCATATCGCTGTCGCTAGCGGCAAGGTTGTTGCCACGCAAAGGTCGGACTTCTTCTATGCCTCTACAGAATTTTCCCGCTGTTAGCGTTATAATCTCCTGTCTACTTTTAATTCATAACAACGAATGGCTTCGCCGGGCGCTGCAAACATTACCTACATTTTAGATACGTGTTGCCGTCGCGTCGCCTCGTTCACCGCTTCAGAATAGCCGAGAGTGTAGCCGTTCGCTGCGTTCTCTGCCTATTTATTGATCTCAACGACTCTAGCATGTAAAGAATCACTTGGAACGCTGGCATTGAATGGTTCGCTGCGAGCCGTCAGTTATGAGTCATATATATCTGATGTATATTCTATATCTTATGGCTCGCAACGTCATAACCTATGACGTCGACCAGGGTTCCAATATTGTTGACATGGTTAGCTTCGACTCATTTAGGCGAACGCTTCATTACCACTCGTTGATCGAGCGGAAACTATTCTGTCTCATGGTTTATAAAATGTTGGGGCCGGTTATGATCTGTGTGATAAAAAACATAACGTTAACATTGACGTATAGGTACTTGAAATAATGTTAGTTCATGAGAAAGAGAGGTTGCCGACGTTGCACCCAAGTTTGCACAATTTGAAACCAATTCTAATGCACCCTTCGATGACAAATGCATATATTATAATGTAATTAAATTGAATGAAGTTTAAAAATATTTAACATTGTCTTTGTTTTATATAAACCACTCTGATGTGCAAGCGGGTCCGAAAAAAATGTAAAGGAAGGATGTAATTTTTTTTTAATGTTTATGTTATTGTTTTGAATAAAATCATGAGGTACGGAACCATAACATTTCCATAGGTAGATACCAATAGATTAAAAACCCTGTAACTAGTTTATGTTAGTTATCATTCGTTTTTATAGCAAACATCTTTTTTATAATTAAGTACATATAGAGAAAAACGTATAAAATTTGATACGAAAACGTAGATAGGTAGGTATTTTATTACGGGAATGTATTTTACAATTATAGTCGACGTGTCTAATAATAAAAAATGTTTGCTATGCTTATGTAAGTACATAGGTATATCCGAGTATTAAAATTAATAATTTAATAATCATCGATTTAATGGATATTATTGTGTGATAATTATTATATTTATTGCTTTATGAAGGATATACACGATTGGGCAATTTTTGAGAATTTATTTTGTCTTCCTAGAGCGATCAATGACTAAATGAAGATTCTCCTGCGAAAGGGAGGGATGATGACCTTCGGATCATTGGGATGTACCTAGTAGAGAAGAAAATGAAATACCTGCGAGTGTAAAGAATTTCAGCGGATAACAGATCCATTGCATATTGATTCTGCACGCAACGCCTCGAGTTGTATTAATTCATTTTTGCTCAACAATTGGAGCTTCCGATTATTAAGCCATACAAATTTATTAAACAAATGCCAATGATGTATGATTATGAACATCTTTTGCACTTTATTGAGATGATTCATTAAATTAAAGTACCTAGGGGCTATGCTTGTCTTTCTTCATTATTTATTCCAGCAGGATATTAGGATAATCCATTATTTTAGTCATCTCTATTATATTTTTCTTATAAACGAATACTATTACTTACGGACCAAATATTGTGGTTCGGTACTTGTCAACCAACTGTGCAACATATTCAACTGTTTATGAATTTAAAAATGCGAAAATCATAGATACCATGCATGCAATTCATGCTAAGAGCTTCCCTACTTACCAGTAGGTACATGTCGAATAATTAGATCGAAATTTCTTGAAATTCCTTAAATAAATCTTAAGACAACTTCTCTGAACGCTCTAAATAACATACTACTTACCTACTATAAATTAAAATAAATAAGGAAATCCACTTAAATAGGACATATTTTCCGTCCTGTAAGCTGCAGTTGACCTGAAAATGGCATAGTTATACCTATTTATTCCAGAAAATATAATGAATGTACTATCCATTCTGTGTTGTTTATAAGTTTATCACTTTCCAACCTTTCAAAGGTATTGAAGAAACAATAAAACCAATAAAATTATCGAGTGCGTCTTTCATTCAACGTATTATTTCCCACTTCACTAGCCTTTACCTAAAGCCAATGAGTAAGTAGGTGTATAATGGAATTACCTACCTACTCACATATTCAAAATACAGAATACTGGCTCGCCGCTTAAATATCCTGAATGTCTCGAATATTGTAACATAACTGTAATGACAAGAGATAGTTCAGGAATTCAGTACATCTTCTTTGTTGTAGAAAATGGATTTAAGCTGTTCCCAGTGCCATAACCAAAAAAAACTAGGTGGTACAAGCGTGAGTATCTACGAAGTCCCGTGGTCACGCTGATTATTATATTATTTGTATTGTGTACACCCCTAGGGAACAATTACTTAAACAAGAGTAACATTTGAGTATTTCTACAATAAGTGGTACGTAAGTAATTACCTGTGGCTTAGTGATGGTTGCTACTGAAAGATTCTCGCGGATATTCTTAAGAGACCAAACATAAGAAGTTGCGTTTTTTCATTTAGCTCTAAGCGTACCCTCGTGCATATTCACGAACACAATATAAGTAAAAAGGGTTGAGTAATATTTAACTAATATCATTCATTTAATTTGATCACACAATATTAGTTTTGAAAAAAAAAAAAACAATTTGACAAGATTTTTACAGGTTTACGTTATATTTTATTCTAAGATTCCCGCCAAAACAAACATTTTTTTCTTTTTGGGCATCACACGTTTGTGTATATTGCCAGTGTCAAGTTTAACAAAAGAAACTTTTCCAGCCAAAAAATCATAAAGGTCTGTGTGATGCTCAAAAACAAAAGGTCTTGCCCTAAGAGATAAAATATTTCTTTTTTTTTTTTTTTTTTTTTCCCTAATGGCCTTTTTCCATTGAGTCAGGCTCAACGCGATTCTGCCAATGTCGACGTAGTGGCGAAGACACGATGGAGATTGCTTGATCGGTTTTACTTTAGCTTATTAGTTCATGTTGAGATTGGCCGGTTAGTGTAGTGGAAATCATCTAAAACAACACATGATAAAACATACACACGGGATAGACGACACAAGCATATATATACAAAACAATACACAGTAAAATGTTATAATCTAATATTATATTTAGTAATATATTTCATTAAAAGGTTAATAAAAGGAGAATCAACAAGCATGAGGAGAGATTGGAAGTTAGTAGGACGGGGAATTTCAGGAGGAAGGATATCATAAAGAGAGACAGGATATTTGGGGCAGGAGAAAAAAATGTGGTCGATAGAACCCTCGTCATAGCCACACTCGCAGAGAGAATGATCTCTCACTCTAATCTTGTTTAAGAACAGAGGAGTACAGGAATGACCTAGTCGTAAACGAGAGATAGTAGACGTAGTGAACTTGCTACCGTGGCGATATTTTTGGAACCAAGGCTTAGATCGAACATTCGGTTGCAAAGCTGCATAGAAGCGACCACAACTTCTGCTTGACGAATCCCATTCCGCACTCCAAGATTCATACAAATCAACTCTAGCACAAGGGAGGAGGTCAATACAATGGAGTCTATGGTGATCAAGAGAGCCAGACTGAACCGCATCCTTAGCCAAAGAGTCCACACACTCATTGCCCACGATGCCACTATGACTAGGTATCCAAGCAAGGGCAACTTCGATTCCTCGAAGCTTGCATTTGAGAAGCAATTCTTTAATTAGTAAAATAATTTGAAATTTATTTTTGGATTTAAATTGGTTAGAAGTGATTGCCTGAAGGCAACTTTTTGAGTCAGACAGTATAATGGTTCTATTTAGGTTATGAGATTCTACATAAGTTATCGCTTCTAATATTGCCACTGACTCACCAGTAAAAACAGTTGATTGGGGAGGGCATTTATAATTTAATACAATTTTATATTTCGGAATCCAAACCGCACACCCTACACATCCTTCGGTGGATAATTTAGAGGCATCTGTATAAATAGAAAGCCACTGGTGAAAATCTCTGTCCAATATTTCATCCAACATTGCATTGGCACACGGTTCGAGTTTATGGATTCCAAGATCTAGAATGACAAGGGGGTTAAAGATAAGGGCTTGGAAATCAAATTTAAAGAGAAGGGACCCTGGTGAACTGAAAATGGGGGAATTGAAATTTTTCAATTTTCTATAACTGGTTACAGATTTAGGGGGGTCTTTGTGAGTCCAATATCCTCCAGCTGCTACTTTTTGGGATAAGATCTCCAGACAGGAAAGCAAAGGGTGAGCGGAATTCTGGGCTAGTTTAAAAATAAATCTGTCAGACAGGTACTGTCTTCGTAAATGAAGAGGTGGCTCCGCACACTCGACCTGCATAGCATTTTTAGGGGAGGACTTCATTGCACCTAGCATAATTCTCATACACTTAGCCTGAATAATATTGAACTTATTGAGAAGAGTTTTATTGCATGGTTCCAGGATGGTGCTACCGTAATCTAGATGGCTGCGCACGAGAGCATTATATAGAAGTTTCATGGAGTATGGATGACAACCCCACCATACTCCAGACAGTGATCTCAAAATATTCATGCCTTTCTCACATTTCTGTGTAACGTGATTTATATATAAAGACCCGGTCATACGGGAGTCCAGAATGAACCCTAAGAACCTAACATTGTCATGAACAGGAATTATTTCATCGAGGCAATTTACTATAGGGGAAGGGATGGATCTCTTTCTTGAGAAAACAACCAAACTACACTTTGGAACCGATAGGTGGAGACCATGATCTTCCAACCAAACATTTAGGTAATAGAGGGCAGAATTCAAACGGGAAGAGGATTGATCAATGTGATTGGCGGATACATAGAGAGCCAGATCATCAGCATATTGAAGAATTTTGCAAAAAGAAGTTACGGATAGCTCGAGATCAGAGGTATAAATGCTGTAGAGGAGAGGACTTAACACTGAACCTTGCGGGAGACCTTTCCAGATCTGTCTTTGAGGAAGAAGCAAGCCTTGAAAACGGATATTTATAAACCTAGACATTAAAAGGTTGGAAATGAAGTTGACAATCCTCACAGGGATGTTCAGCTGGAGCATTTTCTGCCTGAGCACCGGAAGAATGACACTATCATATGCAGAGGAAATGTCTAGGAAAACTCCAACAAGCTCCTGCTTATTTGAGAAGGCGATCCGTATATCCGAGGACAAGATGGATAAACTATCAAGAGTGCCCCTGGATTTGCGAAAACCGAATTGCGTATTTCCAAGAAGGTTCTTACTCTCCAGTAACCATTCTAACCGATTTTTAACCATGTGTTCTAAAATCTTGCATAAGGTACATGATAAAGCGATAGGTCTGTAGGAGGAAGGATTTGAGGGATCTTTGCCTGGTTTCAAAATGGGAATTATGGTTTGGGATTTCCAAGAATCTGGGATTAGGCCATGTTCGAAAATTTTATTGAGAATTATTAGGATAAAGGATTTAGCAAGGGGGTTTAATTTAATGATAAAAGAATAAGGGATTCCGTCAGGACCCGGGGAAGAGTCCTTAAGGCCGTCCAGAACTATTTTAAATTCAGCGTCAGAAAAGGGCTCGCTAAATTCTTCAGAACAATTTGGAATGGAAGGATGAAGTTGGACGTTTTCAAAATTCGGGACGTAAGGGGGGGCTAGAATATCAGCAAATGAATTTAACCAGGAAGATGGGTCATTGGAAAAGTTATTTGGTGGTAGAAGAGAACCACGGAATCTTCTGACACTTTTCCAAACATGGGATACAGGTGCTCTAGGAGAGAGGTTTTCACAAAAATTATACCAACCTACTTTCTTTTTACGTGCCAATAGTTTACGGGCTTGAGCCGCGGTTTTTTGGTAGATTAAAAAATTGGTCGGAGTCATCGACTGGTTGTAATGAAGCTCTGCCTCTGCCCTACATCTAACAATTTTAGTGCAATCAGAATCCCACCAAGGAGGAGAAGCTAAAGATTTTTTACCTGTTTTTTTGCAAGGGATATGGAGATCTGCAGCTTCAATTAAAATATTTACAAATTGAGCATACTGGACCAAAATATTAGTAGAAGGTGAGTACTGAAGGGGGAGGATTTTGGAAACAACCTCAGCTGCAAAAAGATCCCAATTTGCATCCTGGAGTTTATATTTGAGAAGTGGTTCAGGGGAAGGAAGAGGGGAGACAGACTGGGGCATAGAGATAATAATAGGAAAATGGTCGCTACCGTATGACTGAGGAAGTGTTTTCCAGGATAGGAGAGAAGATAGGTTCGGAGAACAAGCTGTAAGGTCAATAGCAGATTGGGAATTTTGATTGGGATAAACTCTGTGGGTAGGGGAGCCATCATTGATGATAGAGACATCAATATTATCAAAGATATCAATAATATGAACTGAAAAGGGGTCGCAGCGATATGAGCCCCAAGAAGTATGATGAGAATTGAAGTCACCAAGGATAACTAAAGGATGGGGAACAGAGGCACAGATGGTTGCTAAATCAGAGGCGATGTTAGGGTTAGGGTGAGGGATATAGAGAGAAAGGAAATTGATATCCATTACCTTGACAGCAACGGCACCAATATCCCTGGTGTGGGGAGGAAGAGGAATTGGGCTAAAATAATAAGATCTATTAACAAAAATAGCACATCCTGCATAGCCATCGCTACGGTCATCACGCAGACAAGCATATCCCGAAATCCTGAAATTGGATCCAGGGAGAAGCCAAGTCTCCGAAATGCCAGCAACGACAGGAGAGAACTTGCGAAATAAATAAATAAGTTCAGATTTTTTAGGGACTAAACTTCTACAGTTCCATTGCAGGATTTGGGTTGGATCCATCAGTGGATTTAATAAGAGAAACGAGCTGTAGTAATTTATCTGCAACGTTGGACGGTAGACATTCATTAAATTTAGAGATAAAATTATCTAAAATAGCTATAAAAAGATCTATTAAGTTTTCATCATTAATCTTAGGAAGGAGAGAAGAGGAAAAACGGGTGTTAGAAGAAGCCGAAGGGTGGTCTGAGAGAGCACATCCATTGGGTAAAGAAGAGGGTAAATTGGTTATAATAGCCTGGTGAGCCTGTCGGTCATATCCTTGGGATAAGACAGGTTTGGGACGGGGATTTAAGAATACAGTCTTTCTGTAGGAAGAGGTAGAAGGAACAGTGGAGGGGAATAGGGATGGGGAGGAGTTATTTGGAGATTGGGAATTGTTAGAAGAGGTAACGTCAGCATAAGGACGTCGAACTGATGGAAACTGAGCTGACGCTTCAGAGTACGATAAATTCTTCTCTGACATGAGCATTTTAATAGACTTTTGTCTAGAGTGTTCGGGGCACTGTTTGTCAGTTGCTAGGTGACACCCAGAGCAGAAAAGGCAGGAGAACCTGTCGGAAGTAATGTCACAACTTTCACCTGAGTGATTCTGGCAGCATTTAAAACATCTAGGTTTTGACCGACACTGTGATTTGACATGACCGAAACGACAGCAATTATGGCACTGAATTGTTGGTAGTTGGTAAATTTCCACTGGCAATGCATTAAAACAACAGAATATACGTTGCGGAAGGACCTGACCCTCAAAAGTGACAACCACAGATTGGGTTGGAATCCATTTAGTAGAACCATCGGATGTAGTTTTTCTATTTAGTCGTCTAGCTTTTAATATTTTACCACAGCCCTCCAGGGGTTCAATGGCTTCAGCGAATTCAGTCATTGACCACTCACATGGAACTCCACGGACTAGGCCAAGTCTGGTTACATTATAGGAGGGGATGGAGGCGGTTAAATTACACGAGGAAAGGCATGGATGGGAAACAAAGTTATTGGCAGCTTCAGCGGAAGAGAATTCTACTGAGATTCTATTTCGACCTGCTAATTTGACACCACCATTGACAATATTTTTCACTCCGTTTGTTTTTAGAAAATGGCCTACTTTAATAGGACGGATAGTAAGTCCAGCTGAAGGATCGGACTCAATTCGGGATAGATGAACGATGAATGGGCCATAGTCATTGTTGCTGTATGAACGAGCAGACTCCAGGCTAGGATGACTATAAACAGTTTCAATAGATGCAGACGGCAAATCTAAATTGGTCACGTTTTTTTTAGGAGCATGGATATAGCCACTTGATTCCGAGGACGGACGTTTTGCGCCTCGTTCCGGCTGATCTGGAGAGAATAGTAAAGGAGAAGGAGTAACAGGAATGTCAGGAGGTCTACCAGGGGACTCGTCCCCCATGTTGATATATAGGCCTTTTAGGCCTTAATACACATATAAAACCCACTTACCTTAATTATTACGAACAACCCGACACCAAAACAAACAACAATCTCAGTAAAAACGGTTGAAATGGGCTTAAATGCCAATTTTGACTGAAAAATCTCACTAACACGTGTGTCAACCAACTTCGCTAGCAAGAATCCCCTAAAATATTTCTATATTATGGTTCTCCCAATAATTTGTAGGTACCTACTAAGGCTGCTGTAATCACATGATGCATCCATCCAGATGGGTTCATCATCATCTGGTAGCTTAGGCGCAAGCTGGCCGAACCCGAACCGAAATGTCCAACGCCAGCACGTAGATGACTATTTCATCTCGGTTGGTGGCCTACTTTGTCTTATTCTACCTGTGAGTCGTGTCGTCTATCTCCTTTATCCTAAAATTCTCAGCCTACGAGAAAAATTGAGGTTTGACAGCCAACTCGTCGGTGATAGCGAAACCTGGCCTAATTTCATCAGATTTCCTCTTGGCTTAGGTTGGGCTAGCGTGTGTAATAGCACAGTTTTCAGAAATATAGCCCATTTAGGTACCTACCTAATAAATTACAGACATTTCTATCTGTGTATAAACCAAGACATGAATCTGCGATATTGACCTAAGACCAAATGGGTAGTGCTGTAATCTTCTCAAAAGTAGGAAAAACCAAAAATCCGAACGCGATTTCCATTGAAAAATAAGTGGGCATTGCATGGCATGGGCGTAGTAAAATAAAACTTCAATACAAATTGACATTTTTTTGACAATGACATGTTCAATCAAAGCCATAATTAGACAACATGGCGGCAAATGTTTGCAACTTGTGACAGTTCGTGTTGTATTATTTATTCTATCTAATCTAAACTAAATTCCCATATTCCTGTTGCGTGTTTTAAAATTGTTAAATAAAATGACGAGCTTAATAGATAAAATTGAACAACTCATCAAAAGGGAAAAGACAACTCCGGAGCGCAAGAAAGATGATTCTAAAAAGTCCTCTAATGAAATTTTGTCGGAATTGTTCAGTGCTTTCAACGCGGCCCCACCAAAAATCGATGAGGATTCCTTGAGGAAACCCAAGAAAAGTAGGAAGAAGCATAAAAAAGAGAAGAAGAAACGGAGTCGAAGCACGAGCAGTAGCAGCGACTCGGCCGAAAGCGACTATTCACCTAAACGTAAGAAGCGAAAAAAGAGTAAAACTAAGAAACGTAGCAGACAAAGCCGATCACCCTCTCATTCCCGTGCTCTAACGCCCGCGAGAGTTAAACCTGACCCTGAAATCATTAAGGTAAAGCGTGAACTCAATATTAAATCTGAGAAATCCAAAAAGAAGGAGGTTAAAGCCGAGGTTAAAGAAGAAAAAACATACATCAAGTTTGAGGAGCCACCGATGCCTGCTGTGGATTTACTGTCCTGTGATTCTATCCCTATGCCTCCGGATTTGTCCCCAAGAGATGACCAACTGGATTCAAGTGATTTAAGGCTCAAATTAGATAGTAAAAAAGCTGACTGTACAACGGAAAGTGATAAAGCTAAGGGTAAGATTCAAATAAAGAATCTAAAGTTTAGTACAGTGTTTGAAGAGACAGTTAAGAAGGCAGAAGAGGAGGCTAGGAAAAAAGCTGAGAAATATGAGGAAGGGGAATACACAGACTCATCTAACAGCACTGTGGAAGAAGTGGTTGTTAACTCACAATTCCCAAAATCTTCGGATCCTGGAGGCATACTCAAGAAACAAGAAGAAATAAAAATGTAAGTTTGTTACAATAAAGTTGTTTTATTGAAATTTAATTTTACATCCCGAATTCCAATAACATGTGTTAATTTAATGTTCATTATTACAGATCTGAAGAAGATAAAGCTAATGCTATTAAAAAGGCCAAACATTCTGAGGCAGCAAAATCATCACATAGAGAAAGGAGCAGATCTCGTAAAAGGTAACCATATAATTTATGGCTAAGACCCTTCATGTAGTTGATTTATTATACATTTTAGTTTTCTTAATAATATGCACCTTTATTTCTGAAAAAAAAAAACATTGTCCCTAACCTATTTCTAAATAATGTCTTTTGGCAATGGCCTCCTCTTTAGCTTGCTCCTGTGAGATCTGTCTTAAGCAACTTACCACTTCAATTATTGGTAACAAACCTATGGTTATGCTGTACACAACTACACAATTGGGCAACTGGCAACCTATCTAATATGATTGGCAATAACCTAATTTTATACATGCAATAGACATGGGGTTGGCTCCAAAACTCACTAAAACTGAAGTACAGTAAATTGGCTCATTAACGGCCTATGTCCAGATTTATTACATAAGATAATCTTCTAAAAAACAAACATTTTGTAGATCAACAAGTAAATCAAGGCGCTCAAGCTCCGTATCGCGAAAGCGTCGGCATCGGTCCAACTCAAAGTCGCGTCGCAACAGCAGATCCCGGCACAGGTCATCGTCAAGGTCGCGGCGACGGTCAAAGTCACGGTCGAGGAGGTCAACATCGAGGTCGCGACACAGGATCAGGCACCGCTCCCGCTCACCAAGACACAGAGGGGGTAGAAGATCAAGGTACACTTTAAATATGCTTTTTAAAAGTCCATATATAAAAAGAATAATATATAGAAAAAAATACGGATTGAACTGACCGGGTTTTTCGGACTTATCATCCGAGTCTAAAGTTATAAATTTAAGTATGAAACTAAAAGGGGCAGCATAGTCACGCTATCCCTGGCAGACTACAGTATAGGCGGATTCTTATTACTTATAACATCTGCGCACATGACAACGTAAATAATAAATATGATCCAGGTCACCAACTGGCGTGAAGTTGGCAGACAGCGAGAAGAAGCGGCTGCTGGAGGTGGCTCGCCGGAACGCCATCAATATGCTCAAGAACGGCGCCGTGCCGGCCGGCGCCGCCGCGCTGCCGCCGCACACCAGGAGCCAGGTCATGGCCGCCATACAGTCTGGGGGTAACCAGTGTTTTAATTTTATCTATAGTGTGTTTGGATATCGCCTGTAATCGCTGGATCTGAACCGATTAGGGTAATTCTTTCACTAATAGAAAGCTGCATATCCCTGGGAGCTAAAGGCTATGTTTCATTGAGGCAATGCAGGCAGAGCCGCAGGCAGAAGCTACGTTATTCATATAACTAAAGAAATCAAAGAGTAAAACTTTGTATTCATAAAATAAGATAATCAGATACAAATATCTTTAAGCTGCTTTGATTTTAGCTACCATCTGCTTTGAATGCTAAATCTCTTCAAGACTTAGGAAACTTTATTATTTGGGTCTTTTTGAGAGATATATATTTTTTTATAGCTTGTCTTCACATACCAGTATCTTCCCTTACTATTTAATTGTGTACACAGGAAAATCAGTAGATGAGCTCACAGACTTCTGTAAGCATTTATCAAAGAAAGAAGCTCTCGGCGAACTGTCATCTGTGACGTCAAACGATGACGACATGAGTGAGAATGAAGATACAATTGCTTTCCACCATCCATTCCTTGTGAAGGAAAAGGCACCTATTGTTATGAATATTAGGGTGAGTTTTATTTATTACGCTTCAACAATCGCTTTTATAAGTAATAGCCATATGCTGAACTTAAAATAAGAAAACTTTCGTCATAATAACTCTGACCCCCTTAGGGGTAGAATTTACAAAACTTCCCCCTTAGTACTTAGCTACGATACATAACCAATTTCTGTCAGTGTTAAAAATTTATTAAATATGTAGATAGAAATAAATTAATATTGTCAAACAAACACACACATTTGGGTACAATACAATGGACTATGGGAAAGCAGGATCAAACCTGCTTTTCGACTGCATCTTAGCCATAAGAGTCTCGATGAGGCACAAGTAGAGTATGGGTCCGCTAGCCTACATCTGTGTGTGACCGCAGGGCGGAGCCCCCCTGCCCATCAAGAGCAGCCTGCTGCCGATAGCCAACAAGGAGGAGCTGCGGCTGCAGTTCCCCGTGTCGTCGGGCTCGCAGCACCGGGAGAAATCTACTGAATGGGTGCCCGTCTCACCACCTAAGAAGGATATGGTAAGCTATCATTTAATAATAATTCCAGCCCTTTTTTAATGTCCCACTGCTGGGCACGGGCCTCCCCTCAATGCGAGGGGGCCATAGTCCACCACAATGGCCCAGTGCGGGTTGACGGACTTCACACATATTTCGAGGGGTTCTCTCAGACATGCAGATTTCCTCACGATGTTTTCCTTCAACGTTTAGCAAATGAAAATAAGATTCGCAAATGAAATCCCAGAGGTGCTAGCCAATGTTTGAACCTGTATTCCTTGTTACCGAGGCAGGCGTTCTACCAACTTGGCTATCACTGCTATTATATAAATTGAAATGTTAATTTTATTTCTTTATCATTGGCCTGAAGACATCCACTGCTGGACATAGGTCTCCCCTATAGAACGCCGCAATGGATGCTTGCTAGCTATTCAACAGTTCCCCATGACTCCACCACCTTCAATTTACATGCTTATACAATCGACATTTAGCGTCAATTTACATTGCCGCGGTAGAGAAGAAAAGGCAAATGACAAGAAATTTTGGAGTTTATATTGTATTTTGACCTAAAAAATTTTCTGCTCTATTTTTTTTGTCTGTCGTCACATTTTTGTTTTCATTGTGAATGGGGCTTAAGAATACTGAGTCTGGTGATAGTTGGATTTGGTGAGAGATTGACTTTGTTCGGAACAAAATATAGCAGTTATTTAATTAAGTTGTTATTGATGTGAATGTGAATATATTGTAAAGAGTCTTTAAAGAAATATTATGTGTTAGTTCGTCTTTAAACTTTTATTTTTTTTACAGCAAGTGGCAAAGTTGAATTCAACAACTACAAACAAGACCAAACCTACCACCACAGAGATTGTTAAGTACGTACAACTAATAACTTCATGTAAACAACATTGCCACAACTGGGATAAGGCATATTTTATTTGGTTTCGTATGTATTACAGATCGGATCCATCGTCGGCTTCCAATGAGCCTGCTTATATGAAAAGCTTTACAACAGGGAGTCGTGAGTATTTTTACAACTGAAAATTACATTAATAGGGTGGTACACACATTTTCGGAAATACAACTAATTGCCAGTGGCAATTTGACTTTATTATTTGGCATTCAGGCTTGAGCAGTATAAATGACATAATTACCACGTTGATAATGAATTTTGAATACCAGGAACTCTTTCAGAATTGAACTCGGTGCCCGCCCTCCCCGCGCCGGGACCACAAGCCTACCCTCCGGGCATTGAACCACCGAAAATTGTGAGTATACGTCGTCACACATTTGAGTCTCGAAGAGGTAGGCAGAAGTGGACTTCAGTAATATGAACCAACATTTTGAGAATTATAGCTATTTGCTGCCAATGCAATAGAGGTTGAGACTTTTTCTTTGCCATTCAGACCACACTCTTTAATGCGAGAGGGAGTCATAACATAGTCCACCACGCCTACTCTGAGCGTGTTGGCGAATCCCACCCAAAATGGTGACCTTACATGTTATATTCAAAGCAATTTTGTTTACAAGTATTTGTTTGAATAGATAGATGTTATTACCTGTCCCTTAAAATAATACGGTATGTTTGTTGTATATAATGTTTATATTTAGTTATATAAAGTCATAATCTTATATGACAATATTGTGATATTTGCTTTTATGGTTTTTTAAAAGCAAGTAGCGAGGAGAGAGTGAGAGAGACTATGCTCTCTGGCGCACTCGTGCGCACTTAGGGCGGTGACGTCACTTGTCATCACTAATTATGCTTTAGTGTTTTTTTTAATCAGCGACTTCAAAAATCGTTTCTCTCACTATTAGCAATTAGAACACACAAAACTATTAAAGTGAAACAAAAAAAAACCAGAAAAAAGACAGGACGAAGTGTCACACCATTTTCAATAGTATTCCTTATTCGCGAATACTACATATTGAAATAAAACTAATTTCAGTCCGCCGGCGACCATGGTTGCTGTAAAGCAGCCGAAACGTCGGGAACGTAAAACACATAATATAAACGCGATAAAGTCCTTATAAATCGTTTTATTTCAAAGCATTCCTTATTATTTATATTTTATAATGTTCTTAATATTTCGTACAGGACTTGGCGCTGATAGTGTCTCAGAAGTTGTCAATGATCAGGAAAGAACAAGAGGAGAATGAAGTGGTACCTACTTGTGGAGTGAGTACAATTACATGTTTGGTTTTTATAACGACTTAAGACCAGTATACTTTCATCATTTTTTCCAGTACAATCCCTTAAAAGACTTTAAAACCTGACCGTCGAATTCATAATGGGGCGGCCACACCTGTGGTTTAGTGCACTAATTCGCCCCGAGTTGGAATCCTGGCTAAGAACAAACTTTGTGTGATGAACACGAAGGTTTATACTTGAGTCATGGATGTTTAATAACTATATTAGTATTATATACAGGGTTCTTACTCTTAGTGTGGCACCGTATGGTTGTTGTATTCTTGTGGTGATAAAAAAATTGCAAACAGGCTTTTAAAATATATACCTATATGCTACCACCACTCTGTAGAATACGGGATTGTTACATAAAAAGCATCTATTTCAGTTTGGTTGGTCGGCAAAAGATTCGTCGTCTCTGGGCCAGTTCACCGGCTCCACGGGAGCTCAGATCCTGACTCCGCGGGAACTCGCCAGCGGCACCCAGGCCTGGGCGAAGAAGGTAAGCACTCGCACAAGTGACACAAGACACCCACTATCACCTATTCAACTGAGAAACCTCCACATTTGGACTTATACACAAATTCAAACTGGCCTTATGTACTTTTATAATCACAAATCAATATCAAATTGGGGGAATTTCATATAATATATATATTAAAATATTTAATTCTTAAATAAAGTCACTTCTCTTTTAAGGGGTAGTTTTAGATTATTTTAATTGTGATTATAAAGGAACAGTCTTTATAGGGTTGCATAAAAATGTATTAAAGTATCAAACGAAACCTAACTAGAGATCTAATATATTGATTTAACTTCATAAAAGCCGAAATACTTGTATTAGTTTTACGAAATTTATCTCAAACTTCATAAACAATTAGGTAGTCAAAAATAACATGCAGCAATTTAAAAAAAAAAAAAAAAAAACTACAACCGAATTGAGAACCTCCTCCTTTTTGAAGTCGGTACAAAATTGTGTAATTTTCTAATTTTTATTTTATATAAAACTTTTTTATAAATTATATATTTATTTTGTCACGTATTCGGGACGGTACTGTATCACTGCAACTCAGGGCCAATACGTACGATACGGATATATACGATCCAAAGGTTTCGTTCAATACTTTAATCTGTTGGTAATAACTTTTATTTCAGCGGAATGCGTCTGCCGCGTGGATCGGCGTACACTGATCCAGCTCGCGCCGCGGTCAGAACTTATAATACTTGCTGTATTATGCTTTCTGACCTTGTTTCATGCTACACGTGATGATTGCAATGACATTATTCGGTTTTTTTTTAATGATTATATCAATCATTATATTATAGCCACATAACAAATGCGAATATATAAAATATGCATACTTCTAAAATATGCCTGGGTTCAAATGTTTAAAAGTTATCCTGACTCATTCGTTCCTCTTTAAACACACCCTCCTGTATTTAGTTTTTTTAATATATGAATTAGGGACTTGAACCTATTTCTCATTTTCATAGGCATTCCTAATTCAATTCTATTATCCTATAAATGTTATGTGAGATTCTATAAAGTTAACCCGCAATGTACCTATTTAAATTCTAGCTGCCATAATTCAAAGTCTTTTCTCTTCTAGTGAAACCCTAACCAAAGTTGTCTAAACTAAATGATATTGTTGTCCCTCTCATGGTCGCAATTTATAAGCAAGTTCGCAATCGTTTCTTAATTTAGTTTAGTCGTATTGTCCAACAGAATTGGCGTCATTTTCAAAATTTGGAATACATGCAAAATAGTTCTATAATTATTAAGCAGCATGCATATTCTATATCGTTATTATGTTGCTGCCACCATCACGACGCATCGTATTATCTATCAGTGTAATGTGAGAACTCCTCTAGTTCACCCGTTACACCGCACAAGTTACAAATAATGGTAATTCCCATGCCACTAATAGTGGCATGTCAATCACCATTACATAAATATTGCATACAAATATTCAGTTTTCCCTTTATCGACTGACTTATTTTTTATATTTTGTATTAAGTATATTCCCAACACTGTATTATATTGTAGTGTATATTAGATTATATTTTCTATTTGCATACAAATTGCATTTTACAGAAATAAAACTAAAATAAATTTGAACACCTACTTTTGTAAACATGTTGTGTATATATGTTTGTTTGGGTTTAGGGAACATAATATTATTAATAAAAATGTCGTCCTGTCAAATTTAATTTAATTTTTGGACCCCCAGAATTGGCGGCAATTTGTTATATTTTCCCAATTATAATCTTTTTGTACCCTACTAGCAGTAGAGCATTAGATTATTTTTTTTTATTTTAGTCAGTAACGAATTTCTCAAGTATTTATTGAACCACTACAATTTCTAATGAAAAAGATATAATTCTGTAGATATTATTAGATAATTATGTATTAAAGTACTTGTATTGGTCATTACACTAATCTTATTACTTTATTTACATATTAAAATGAATGTCCACTTATCATATAAGTAAATATTGTACATGTATCTCTCTGGTCAGTCAATTTATCAGGCCTAGCAATTCTTTGAGCTATCTATATTAAAATGATACGTAGTCCTAAGTATCTACAGTCTACAATGGATAGCTCATAGAAAAGCATGACCTAAATGGGGAATTCATGAATATTTGTTGCAGCTGTTAAGTTATAAGGAGATGCGTGCACTGAGTTAGACGCACGACGGTCCACGATAGGTGCTTACAATGTACACCCGAACGCGAGGTAAGTATGATAAACGGGGGAAATGTACTATGTAACAAGTGGAGATAAACATGTTGGATGGTTACCAACAATGGAATTATATCTTAATGTTGACATTATGTTGAAATGAATGAATATATAATAAAAATGAATAAATAAATGAAAAGCCACATGCCCCAATTGGTGATTAGTACTTTTATATAAGAAAAATGTTATCAAAATACATCTCAGAGCAACAGCAATATGTCTGCATATTTCAGTTAAAAGAATATGTTCGGATTTCAAATTTAAAAAAAAATACACATTAAAAATTGTGTTTACATGTTGTATATTCTATAACAACTAAAGATTAGGAATACTTTTTTTAACATGCCGGCAATATTTTACCCAACAACAAGTACATTCTGTTAACCGCTGTCATCTATGTTTAGGACCAGCTGGTTCGAGCGGCACCCGTAGAGGGCGGTATGGGCATGCATTTACTGCAGAAAATGGGCTGGACCCCGGGCCGGGGCCTCGGGAAAGAGGGCACAGGGACATTGCAACCGTTGCTGCTTGAGGTCAAACTGGACACGCGAGGTCTGCAGGCCAAAGAAGAGGTCAGTAGCAGTAGACGAGCTAAAGGTGTAAGTAATAGTCACATTTATCTTTTCTTTATGGGTTGTGGTATGCTTTTTCATTACTTAAACATGCTTATCCCACATACTTCAGACATGTCCATCACTACTTATGAGCAATCTGCAAATACCCTAACGAATCATCATTAAATATATATATATTGTCTTACCCTATACAAATTTACAAACATTTCCATATTACTTCTTCCCCTACTCGTATTTCCGTCAAGTATCGCCTAGTTCTGTCAATTGTACTATTCCTTGAAAAATGTCATTATGTTTTTAGTATCTGCACTGTACTATATATAACACTGCATCTTGGTACCTGATTACTCAAATTTATTCCGTATGATCTGCAGATGATGATTAAGCAATTTTGGGAACCTGCTTCAGTCATCATCTGCAGAATCATACGGAGTATACATTTCAGATGACTTAAGCAGGTTCCCTGATCTGCTTAATCATCATCCTGGTTTCATTCCTCAGAGATTGGTATGCTAGCGCACATATAGTAGATAGTAGGTAACACAACAGACGTAGCTAGATGTCGATATGTGGAAAACGGCTGCAGAAGCTCCATTAGATTTATTCACTGCATTTCTAGAGCACATAATGATGTTTAATGGTTCATCTTGTGTAGATATACTTATGTGCTGTCATGGCATTATGTGTTCCTGTTACTTACCTCAACAGTAATGGACTAAGCTCGGGTAATTATTTTGTTTCCAGATGAAGCCTCAGCGTCTAAGTCGGGGGCGAGGCCCCGGGGCCGCGCCTTTAGTGGCAGGCGGCAAACATCCCGTCTCGTTGCTGGGAGAATATTGCTCTAAACAGAAGTTAGGCCCACCCGAGTACAACCTATGTTTCGAATGCGGACCGGATCATAAGAAGAACTTCCTTTTCAAGGTTCAATCGATCATCATGAAATATTGTTTTAACTATAAAAGTAATAAACTTTTGGCGGGAACTTGAAGTCATGGCGTCAGTTATGATTTAATTTCTAAAACTAGTGTTCATGCGAGTTATAATGAGTGATATAAGTGGAATATTAACCATTATGGATTCGATAAAGTGCACGAGTGTAGGTGTAGGGTAATTGAAACAGAGTGACGAAACTTGGCTTTTCAGTTTCTCACAAAAAATCCATAAAAAATATTTCAGTAAAGTATCCATCACTTTACTGATTGAGGAATGGGAGGGTATTTTACTTGGGCTTGTGCGTATGCTCGAAAAGGTTAGGTATTTTGCCAGTGTTACTTGACACTGGCAAAATACCTATGGTGATGACATAAAAAAAAATACTTTTTTTATTGCACAGGTAAAAGTAGCCGGCGTGGAATACCAGCCAGCTGTGGCGAGTGCAAACAAGAAACAAGCAAAAGCAGACGCGGCACAGTTGGCGTTACAGAAACTTGGAATAGTGACGTAGCGCGCAACGCTCTACCTACATGATTGTATACGACTCTATTCACGATACCTAATTAATGTAAAGGCTATTTTAATGATTGATAAAATACACCCCTGTTTAAGATGTGTTGATTTTCATTTGCATGATATAACAGTTAAGGCACACAAAGGCAAAAATAACCCAATGAACTGTCGATCAAATACGTCTGCAATTTCATAATATTAAAAATGGACGCTGGCTCACACCTCTCGTCAGTATCATTCTGTGAGATTGATCTGAATAAATAAACCGGCAAAATTCGGGATGCGTGTGATGTAGAACAGAATTGTATGCAGAATGACTGTTTTGATTTCATAATGTGTATGTGAAACATGTACTTCAACTAGATTATAAGATCTACTTACTAGTTTGTACAATCGAGATTTATTTATTATATTAAACAGCGAATTTGGATAGCAATAATTTATTCAAACAATAATATTCTACATTTAATTGCATTACTATGCAGAAAATTCTAAACCACTAAAGGAAAAACATTGATATTGATTTCAGATTTCATCTAATGCATTGCCTTTCAAGAGGAAGGTACCTACAATTACATCTAATAATGTGTAGAAACTTCCATCTCATTCTTACGTAATATCCTTATTAAAATCACAGATCTGTTCCAATATCTCTACATAAAATGTTGTTGTTTATTCCTTCTTCTCAGGCTGTTGCTTGATCCTGTAGTCGGACAAAGCTGCTTTTATGGCATCTTCAGCAAGCACTGGAATAAATGATAGAAAAATATTATAACCATGCCATGTAGGTATTTCAGCATTTTCACAAATGCTGAAATGCACAAACCAGGCAAGAAAAGTAATTGTTGTGTCATCCTTGAACCAGACTATATTATTATAAAGTCACTGGATTATAAGTATAAATAGGAGACACACCACAACATAAATATACACAACCAATTTGCTTAGATTGCAAGTGATCACAGATGTGCAAATAAAAAGAGGAGTTTGGAATGCCATGAAATCTTCAATTCGTGAAGTGTGCATGGAAAATATACTGACTATATACATATGAGATGGAATGCAGATTTTTAGAATGGTTGTCTCAAATTACTCTGAAATTATACCCACTAGAGCAATGCAGCTTGACAGGCGGCAATGAAAGTTCTTTAGCAATATCCGTATTCTTCAACTTCAAAGCTTCATCCACTGTCTTGCCCTTCACCCACTCAGTAGCCAGTGAGCTTGAGGCAATAGCTGACCCACAGCCGAAGGTCTTGAACTTGGCATCAATGATCTTTCCATTGTCATCCACTTTGATTTGAAGTTTCATGACATCACCACAAGCCGGTGCACCAACAAGGCCCGTGCCCACATTCTTATCCTTTTTATCCATTGATCCAACATTACGGGGGTTCTCATAATGCTCGATTACCTAAAGCAGAGGTTTTCTTGAATTACATAATAAGATCAATAATTATTGTGTTATATTATTTTAAAATACATTTTTTCTTAGAACTCAGTAAGTTTCTAATGAAGCTATTATATCAGCTGTATATTATCAAGGTACTGTTTTCAATAAAGGCATGCTAAGTCCTTTGGTAAAATATAAAGTTAATTAAGAGGAGTTAATATTGTTAGTTTGAAACAAGTAAGCATAAAATTGATCAATACTAATATCCGTAACAATAAAACAAATTGAAGAAGGGACCCGTCTTCGCCACTACGTCGACATTGGCAGAATCGCGTTGAGCCTGACTCAATGGAAAAAGGCCATTAGGAAAAAAAAAAAAAAAAAAGAAGGGACCTACTACTCACCCTCGGATTCACAATAAACCAAACAGGCAGATCGATAAATAAAGTAATGGATTAGAAGAGGCCAGTAAAATCCAAGTTAATGTAAAGAACATAGCTGATATTATGACTTTAAGTAAACTTTGAATATACAGGCCAGCACGTATAAATATAGGTACACAAAAATAAATTTGTTTGTCAAATTTTCCTATAGTATTCATGGTCAAGGTTTTATTATGAAATTACGTAGCTATTCTCAAATCAATAATCCTTGACAATGTACGCAATCAAACTTACATTAGCGTGATAAGAAGCGGTCTGAATAACGTTAGGGCTGCTGAAACTTTTCAGGCAAACGCACCTGCGTATGCTTGTTACTAGAAATGCCATAGTTATTTAGAAGTACACAAACGAAAATAACGATTTGCAATTTTATGCGTATTTGCTGTGCACTTATTTACGCAAGAAAGAAAGATTCAATTCACAGAGAAAAAACACTGTACTGTACAAGAATTGTGGCGTCTCGTTTGTGTTTTTTTTTATCTGTGGTCTCCAATCTCCATAGACGAATAAGGTGGTCTCGTGGACCGTCGACGTGAATTTTCATTACATCCAATCCAATAGGAAAATCTGAAATGTCACTGCACCATGTTTTAGACTTTCCAATTGGATAAAATTAAATTGATGTCGCCATTGTTTTTTTTTCTTTGGCAATCAACTACAAAGTTAGAGCTGTTCTGCCAGTGTGACATTTATTTAATACATCTTTCTAGGTGTGTTCGAAATTCGAAACCATCTTGTACTACCTCTTTTTTTGCAAAACGTAAAATATTAAGCAAATTAAAATTAAATTGTTGCAGTTCCTTTGAGCAAAATTAAATCAAACGATATTTTGATATTAAATAATTTATGGTTACCTATAATATATTGTATAGTAGTATTGTATATTTGGGTGACACAAACTACAACTTATGAACGCCACAAGATTATTTTATAAATAAATACGACCTTTTTCGTGATAACATGACAATCGGATTTCGAGGCTTTTCTAGGCTAGTTGTGCCTATTATCGGAAACGTCATTTGTTTATCTCGAGCTCAGCTTAGCACAGTGTAAGTTAAATACCTAGTAAAATAAAAAATCTGTGATAGTGATAATACTATTATAATGACTATTATGCAATCCTTATCTACGTATCTTGTTATTGCATCAGGTTTCTTTCATCTCACTCAAGCAAGAGATCTCTTCACTAATCTGTCAGTGTCAGAACTGAAAACATTATATTTATTTATGTAATGACTTGCTTTTTGAGCCGGTTTATTGAGTTTTTATTGTATTTGCACAACAACAATTCGTTTAATTTACAGAAAGATGGCTACCAATCCTGATTACAAGACTGCTACATCGATCCATGAGTTCACAGTGAAGAATATCAAAGGAGAAGATGTGAAATTGGATGCGTACAAAGGTCATGTTTGTATTGTTGTGAATGTCGCTTCACAGTGCGGTCTCACTGCCAATAATTACAAACAGATGAATGAATTATACGAAAAGTATGCAGAAAGCAAAGGTAAAGTCTTGTTTACATTCAGTTTTTAGTAAAAGCGAACATTCTTCACTATCTAATATAAAAAAACAATGTTATAATAACAAGACAACTATTTGTTTCAAACTTATAGCTATATTAATAAGAACCTTTTTATGTTTACAATAGTAGAATTAGAATAAGATTACTTAGTAAGTTTATCATCAAATTAAAAAAATAGTGTCAAAAACTTAAAAATAATTATTACAATTCATATCAATTACATATTTCAAAAGCAAATTATTTTGATGAAAACATTTCCTAAATTACAGGGTAGGTCATCTTTATCTATCTCTATAGATCACATACCAACCAACCATTATTTTTGCAGGTCTAAGAATCTTGGCATTCCCATGCAATCAATTTGCCGGTCAAGAGCCAGGCAACCCAGAAGAGATTGTCTGTTTCGCCTCTGAACGCAAAGTGAAATTTGATCTGTTTGAGAAAGTTGATGTTAATGGTGATAGTGCGAGCCCCCTGTGGAAGTTTTTGAAGGTACTAATTTAATATAAGATAAGATACTTTAGGTACAATGCTGAACATGGTAACAAGGTTTGTAGGATCAAACCCTGGCTTGCACCTCTGGGATTTCTGGATTTTATGTGCATATCTTATTTTTTAACCATGATTATCACTTGCTAAATGGTCAAGGTAAACACAGTGATGAAACCTGTATGTCTGAGAAAACCCTTCGAAAGTTGTGTGAAGTCTGCTAATCTACACTGGGCCAGTGTTGAGGACTATGGCTTATTACCCCTCACATTGATGGGAACTATACCTAACAGTGGGACATTAAAAAGATTGGTATTATTATTAAAATAATATTATGATGGTATATTAAATAATATAAGATACTTCATTCAAAAAAAATTATGATGATACATTTTAAAATCATTTAAATTATTCATACACAGCCTAAAGATTTTATTGATAATCAATTAAAGTACCTACATTATATAATGATGAATAGCATGAAATATTGATTAGTCATCATGAATGTTATGAACATTAAAAATGTATATGGAAAGCATACAGGTGAAATGAGTCATTTGGCCTTGACTACATAACTTACTGTAGGAAAATCATTATCAATATCAATTATCAATATCATTATCAATTATCATTAGTAGGAGTGATTTATTTGTCCCTTTGCTATTCATACTATGACTTGAGTAACTATGTATATACCTGAATGCCTTAATACATATTGTGAGTACCTAGAATACAAGTATCAACTCAAGTCCTAGGTGTCTAATGTACCCAGCTCAAAACACTATTGATAGATAGACAATGACTGACTTGTCACTTATGGGAAATAATAGCACTATTTAAGCCTCAATCCCAAAATAGTGCTTTGGGATATAGAAAGGAAAGTCTATAATAAAAAAGTAATTGCAGATTTTAATAAGTAGGTTTTCGCATGCACCTTTTGGAGTGTTTTATATTTTGTTATTCTTTGATTCCAGCACAAGCAAGGGGGCACTCTAGGCAGTTTTATTAAATGGAACTTCTCCAAATTCATCGTCAACAAAGATGGAGTCCCAGTTGAGCGTCATGGCCCCAATGTCGACCCATTAGACTTGGTGAAGTCTCTCGAGAAATACTGGTGATTTTCCCTTTTGTGCATTTCATTCAATATTTGCCTGTGTAATGTTGCATTAATTTTTTGTACTTAGTTATATTCTGCGGTGCTGTGAGTGATGTGCATTTATTCATGTCAGTACCGGTAAATTATATCTACATAATTATTTGTCTATGACTTTTGTACTCAAGTATATCATGGTTTTAAGTTGCCGCCAATTTTATTTTTAGGTATATCATGTTTATGTCCATATAGTACTGACAAAATTGAACTCACAACACTTAGGTAATGTCTGAACTTTAAAAAATTTTGCTTGGTTTTTTTTTGTATCTTCACACTGGACTTACTCGACTCTAACTCGAGTATTGGGCACATCAGACTCGACTTGAGTAATAATGAGTACAGTTCTGTTTTCTGAAATCTTCAGTTCATTTAAGACAATCTAGTCTTAATTCAAGGCGACTGCACATCATAAATTATGTAAGAGGGGGTCATGTAGTAGTAGGAATGTGATATCGTTTGCAATAGTTTTAAGGTTATTGTCATAATTAAGGTAGTAAGTGCCTACCTATATAATTGGTTAGAAAAAATATATGCTTGATGTATTGTAACAGTTGTCTTTTAATAACTAGATAACTACCCTTGTTCTTCATTAAAAACAATATCGGGTTTTTATTTAACACTTCTAGTAGGTAACCAGAACCAGAAAAATAAACCGATCAAGATAGTAGCACCCTAATAAGGATTCAGTTTTAACATTGTTATACGGAACCCTAAAAACGAGTAGAACTACGAATAAAAATACAATACCCCGTTTGAGTAGAATGATAGATCCATAAATCTAGTAGGTAGGTACCTATCAAAAGTCTGAGTCCTTTATCTAACCTATAATTACATAGACAGTGGTGTGCGGTGTGAGTTTTATGCAGATTCCCATTATCAAAAATGCAGTAAAGAAAATGTGTCAAATAAATTTTCGTACTCCCGCACGCAACTTATCTCTAAATGTCACTAATTTGAGTAAATTATTGATCTAAAACTAGTGGAATTTAGAGATATGTTACATAAACGAGATGATCAGACTTGATGTATTAGTTTCGTTTTAAATCCTCTTTGAGGAAATCCGTTTTGTCTTCTCCATCTTTTATTGTTCTCTTTGGTCTTGTCATCAACCCTGCATTTGCAAATTTTATTGTCATGAAAATTGTTTGTAATGTATCCAGAATTAATCGATATTTCCAGTATTTCCACCTTGTTTCCACCTGTGGACATGAATGCAATCTGTCAACCGAATAATCCCGATTACGAGTTTGCCAAATCCATTCATCAATTCCACGTGAAGAATTTAAAAGGTGAATTCGTGAAGTTGGACATTTACAAAGGCCATGTATGCATTATTGTCAACATAGCCACACAGTCTGGCATCTCCGCTTTACAAATAAAACAGTTTAATGAACTTTATGATAAATATGGAGAAGACAAAGGTAGGTTTAATAAGATGGTGGTTCAAAAATAGCAAAGAATAAAAAACATAACTATAGATAGATGGGTACCAAATGGATAAACCTCCTCCTATCTTTAGTTGGTTATAAATTAAGTAATGAACGGCACTATTCGGCACTATTGGACTATCGTCGAAGTCCCTATCAGTTGATACGTCAATAGGCAAGATAACTAGTTATGTAGATGCCATATTGTTATCATGATTTAAATTATGCCTTTTTAAGAGGCTTTATCCCGTCCGAACGATAATCGTTATGGTTTGTGATATTGACTGAACGAGAGGCACAAAGAAAACAGAGGATGTTGTGGTTAAACACGAATACCCACTAAATAGGTCAATACTAAGCATCTATTAAATTTCTTTAGGACTCAGAATTTTAGCATTTCCATGCAACCAATTTGGTAGCGAACAACCAGGATCGTCCGATGATATGGCCGAGTTCGCTTTGCAGAAGAATATTACATTCGATATATTTGAGAGAGTCGATGTGAACGGCGACAATAGCAGCGATTTTTGGAATTTCCTAAAGGTTAAGTCCCATTAAGTATCAACTTATGTAATCATTTGATGCAATCAGACAAAGATATATAAATCTAGACACTATACAGAAATATGCAGCAATGCTGCAGTTACTTTGCAGTTCCAAGAAGTGTTTACCTAACTAGGTACCTACGCTTTTTATTACATAATACATATAGTTACGGTGTGCTGGTAAGGCCGCGATGGGAATTGCCTAGTGGCAATGGGGAAAAGCGACTGACGAGGCCACAGCATTGTTCAGAAATAGGTACGTCAGTAATTAGGCCACTCAGCGTTATATCTCACTAAAATAGTATACAGAGTGTGAGCGAGCATTGAGTTCTGTGCTCGCATGATTGATACGTACGATATGGACCTACCATACTAATTTAAATGGTGATCAATATTTAAGTCTTATTTTAATAAGTATCACGATATTTTTAGAATACGGTTTGTGTTAATGATCGTGGTCGCACAAATAATATGATAAAATGGAGTTACAATAAGTTCATTGTAACTAAGGATGGTATACCCGTGGAGCGTTACGGAGCTGAAGTGGAGCCGTCAGCACTGGTAAAAGTCCTTGAAAAATACTGGTAGTAGTGACAAAGTATTGTCAGACTCATCTACTTCCTCACTTATTTTTGTGAAATACATAGTTACTTTCGTACGAGTACCTTAGTACCTTCAAAAATAAAAAGCAGTTATTGTATATATTACTGTTGTTTGTTTCTGTATTAATTCCGTTACATATGGTGAGGCTGGTTTTTTTTTTCAAATCAGATCAGTAAGTACCTATGCAAGTACTTTTTAGGTCTCAAGAGAGATAAAGCTTTAGTTTATTGCTGTGAAACTGGTACTCATTGGTTACTTACAAATTGTAAGCGTGTTTTACGCAAAACATTGTATGTTACAATATTTTGCGTATACTCTAACCATGGTATTATAACAATGTATTCTTACGACAGAGGACATAGACTACGTTACGATTACTGTGTTACCAGTAATTGACATCTTTAACAGAATAAACAACGCTCATTGGTGGAACATGGCAAACGCGACTTGTTGAGTTGACTGACAAGTCTTAGGCCAATCATGTGACCTAGCTATCACATGATAATACCTGTTTTTTTATACTGTACATCGAAAAAACTAACAAAAAATCTAAAAACAAATAATCATTTTATTAATCAATCCTACTTTTGATTCGCACTTAATTTAATATAGTGTGGTGCTGGTTCTCTATGCTGTATCGCTTTATCAGGTACCACGTTATAATGTAGACTATGCTTTACAATTTAGTCGGATCCAAGAGCAAGAAGGAATAGTAGGACGGAAGTCGATTTAGCCAACATAAGAATACTAATATTTTATCTCTGTCTTTGCCGGTTTGGTGAGTGGGACAGGACAATACTACGTTACGTTACCTATTTTTAGCCAATCATAAGAGACTTTTTCAAATTCATTCTAGCGTCTGCGTTCGTTGGTGCTTGGCTTTTGGTTGCGTTCATAGAGTTCATTCATGTTTGTTGTTTATGTTGCGTTGCGTACTGGTTTTTGTTTAGTAATAAAGGTACAATACTCTGATTTGTGTAACAAGTGAATAAATCTGTGTAAACATAGAAAATATTGACCACTCGAATACCTATTAATGGGACATGTAAGTAAAATTGCTTTGCGTGTGGTTTTTGAGTTAATTTTAGATTTATTAAAAACCAGGATCGTAACACGTAGTGGTATTTATATATTACAGCATGTCAACAAGAAGCGGTCGAATAAGAAATAGTATTATAGAATCGAGTCCACCCAGAACTCGTAAAGGTGTGTCGCCGACTCGATCTCCCGCCAGGACACGGAAAAGTTCGCCTCCGTCGCGGAAAAGCCCACCCCCCGCGCGGTCGTCGGGAAGGAAATCTCCCGCAAGGAAATCGCCAAGTCGTAAACCAGCCTCGAAGTTTCCCGCGCGTAAGTCCCCGTCGAGAGCTACCAAAGAGAGCGCAGAGCCTGCGGTGCCCAAGTCGCCAGCTAAGCGACTCGTCGACAGTGATGTGTCCGTCAGGTTGGAGGATCTCACAGCGAAGCTTGAAGTATACCGCAGCACGCGGTCCAAACGATTCGAATATTCCGTCAAAGATATAAACTCTAGCATAACCGAGAGCGAATTTTCCGATAAAGTAAATGGATTGGAGTCTATAGATTTGTATGGCCTGCGAAATAGGAAACAAGTGGAGGAGTTGACGCCACGTCGATCTAGTAGGCTGCGAGAATTTATTGACAATGCCCCAGATATAAGACGCAGTGCCAGCAAATCATTAACTCACAGTAATTCTGTTAGTAAATCTGCTAGTAAGTCCATAATAACAAATACGGATGAGGAAAATTCTGATGAGGATATCTATAGGGAGAAATCTAGATCTGTGACTAGGAAACTCGCAACTCCATTGAGAAGCAGTATCAGTAGTTTGACACAAGCTGTGAGCACTAAATGGGAATTTGGTGGGAGAATTGGATCTGCAATTCTGCTGCTCATGATACCATTGGCTGTATTTTACATTTTAACTTCATGCCAAAAGTTATGCTTGTTCAATTCATTTTCTGATCTGTCTGCATACAAATCTCTAAAGACATGGTTCAGTTTACAATCTCAAGGCTTTTTCTTCTCCCAGCTAGTAATACAAGCAATATTTGCTATTTTACCAATTTGTGGTACAAAATGTGATCGTATGGATGAGACTGGCACAAAATATGCCTTTAATGCATTTTTCTCTTGTGTATTTACTGTTATTCTACTTTATGTATTGGATTTTTTCCAAGTGATTCAGAAAGATATTTTACTGAACGAGTATTTGAGACTGGCAGTCATATCATACATATTTGCTGTTGTATTAAGCATAATCTTGTATATAAGGAGTTGTAAGGTTGACAATAATGAACTGAGTCAGTACGGGAACACAGGGTATAAGTTGTATGACTTTTTCATGGGACGAGAAGTTCATCCATTCATTAAAAACCTGGATGTCAAAGTCTGGATATCGAGAATCTCTAATATTAATTGTGTGAGTATTCAATTATTACTTAATATTCAATGGGGTGAATACATATTAGTTATTTTGTAAATTTTTAATATCCATTCAATCATATGAGCTAATTGCTTGACTGATTGATTTCCAAATATTTTACATGAGTTCAAACATATTTGCTATTTAAGTTTGGTAAAATCAAGTAGGCAGAGTATGAGGAAATACGCTGTCTGTGTCGTACCTGTGCTCACCTATTGCAGCAATTAACTTATTGGTGCTTTTGTTATACATTATATTATATCTGCATTAAATATTTATAAAGAAGCAATCATTCCAGTTATTGTTATTGGATAAATTTTGCAGGAATTCTATATTAACATAGGTAACCTACATCCTACACAACAAATCAGTTTCTTAAAATATTTTGTTGTTTCAGCTTATTCTGCTATCACTAATCTTCACACATGGACTTCAGATGAAATTGGTACCGAATGAAACATTACCATTGGGAAACTACAGAGAACTGTTAAGCAAAGTACAGTTAAAGCCAACAGTTCTGTTATTTTCAATGATGCAGATAATATACATTATGAACTTCATTATGAGAGAGTATAAGATAACATCGACTTTCTACTGGCAGTGTGAAGGCGTAGGGTACCTACAGATTGTATCGAGCGCACTGTATCCATACTACTTTACGACGATATCTAAACATGTGGCAGACAGTAAACTGGTGCTGTCTACTAACACCCTAATTTCCGCTTTTGTACTGTATGTGCTGGGATTTCTTATAATGCTTGTTAGTAACAATATTAAACATGAGTTCAGGAGAAATCCGACACATCTGAGCTTAGCAAGTAAGTTTTAATCCTTTAGTTATGCTTTCATTACTATGCTTGGGTGTATTTATGTAACCAGGTAGCCATCAAACTATAAGTATGCCTAGGCACCATGTCACCCACCAATAATTATTAACTAGCCACTCGCAATGGCTTCGCATGGCTAACCTTTACAAGAAATAGTCAGAAAATTTCAATACTACACAGAGTTATAATTCTGTTTTCACCTTAACAATTCACCTTTAGTTACCACACAATGGAGAGAAGGGAGAGATTATAAATATAATCCACAAGTAGTCTCAATATTGTCTAAAATGGAACAAGCTAACTATTATTGTACTAAAGTTTTATTAATTTTCAGATGTAGATTCCATGCCAACGTTCCACGGAAAGAGGCTTCTGGTGTCCGGTCTGTGGGGAGTACTCCGTCATCCGAACTACACAGGTGATATCCTGATTCATATCGCTCTGGCAATCCCCGGTATAATATCAAGGGAATATGTAGCTGCATGGCCGGCTCTGTTCACCATCGTTATGTTGATGCACCGGGCGTGGCGGGATAATGACCGATGCAAGCGAAGGTATGGAGCCGCATGGCAAAGATATTGCAAGCGTGTACCATCAGTTATCATACCAAAACTTCTGTAATTTTCATAAGGTTTATCATGGATATCTTCAACACCGAGAGCTGATGAGGTAATATGTGTGAGGAAACCTTACAATTTAAGACACATTACCTTTCGCGTAATGTACTACGTTTTAATTCATTTTTACATTTACATTTTTATGACGGTAAAGTATTTTATTTGTATTTTTTATGTAAATATACATGATATTATTAATAACATATTTCAGACAATTCGTCACAAATTATTGAGATATTATTTTGGAGATCTCTATTAGAATACATTCATAGAATAGATGCATTTTATTTTGGTGTTTTTATACAAATTATTTAGTGTGTAATGAAATTAATTTAGTGTTTGACATAAACCCATGCCATATAAAATTCGAATACTTAATTTGCTCTCTTTCTATGAATTTGATAATAATTTAAATTAATTAAGTATTTTTATGTAGTTATTCTAGTGTACATATCTATTTTGGTTGTGTTCTATCGAGTTTTCTTAGAATCATAAAAATAATTATGTAGGGTATATCCAAAGACCGGTAATCTGTGACCATTTTTGGAATATTATTTAGATATGCAATCAAAATTTAAAAATATATATTTTGATATTTGAATTACAAGTACATATATTATATTTATATCATATATAATGTGCACAATAAGCTCAGAAAAAGCTATAAATTACACACCTAAATGTCACAAGGTATGGGTTGTTTTGTATTTAAGAACATAAATACTTATTTATAATTATGTGAACAGAACTGTCTAAACTATTAGCACTTCATGAAGACTTATTAGAATATTATCATTAAGTCCATGCGACTTAGTAGGTATTACATATTCTAGTTTTAAATTGTAAAAAAATATATTTAATAATGTTGTTTACACTCACAGGTTTAATCAATTCCGTAATGTATCAATATTATTTTAATTGCAATTATTGAATCAATCTAAAATTAATGGTTTTTATTTAAATGTCGTATTTGTATTCGGTGTATGTCGTAAGACTAACTTATACTGTCTGGTGAGCGCTCAATAGATAAATTTAGTTTTTTATTTTATAATTAAATAAGTATCTTCAGACGAACATATCAATTATGCGGTCCCAAACTAAGCGAAGTTAGTATTATGGGTACCGTACGATGGGCTGGGGGCGATACCATTATACAGGATGTAAGTGGCTTCGTAACTAGAACCGACCCCCCAGACTCGACTCGACGACAGAATCGACTTTCCGTCGATTTATTTGTTAATATACGCATTTTTTTAAGTACATTTAAATTGGTTTTATCATTGAGTCATAAAAGAAGCCTATCTGAACGTGTATTCAAGTAAAACACCAGAATTACAAATTTACGCATCGGGTATCGCGCGTAGCGTTGTGTTGTGATCGCGTGTTAACCATACATAACGTACTCAAAAACTACGACATAAATTATTTCTTAAATTTTATCATAGGCAGTGTTACCCTTACCAAATGTTTGTGTTACCTACCATGTCCCTTACACCCTGTATAGATACTCAGGTATATAGATATAACGTACGAATGCAGTATGTGCCTCAATGTTCGTAGTAACTGCGAGTATGCAAAGAAAATACTTAACCTTAAATTTATAAAAAGTTATAATGGATTAAAGAGCCATTATAACGCCCTTTGTCCTCTGAAAAGTTCGTTATAATACCATTATAATCCATTATAACTGTGTATAAATTTGAGGGTCAGTATATACTTTAATATTAAAGTTGTTTATGAAGCATTTGTCGATATATTGCTCATTTCAAATGAAATAAAAGACAAATTGCTCAATTAAAAGTTAACATATTCCGAATTATCGGCTGATCCGCCTTGTCCTTACCTTGCCTACTGCAAACATTTATAATGGAGTACACCGTAGAAAGGTATTCTATTTAACATAGAAAATATTATTATATAACACGAGATTAACTTAACTCCCAAGAGTACCTATTGAAGTTTTAATTAATTTAGAAACTTCAGAAGAAAAGTAGGTAGGTACTTTGTAATGGCATTGTAGACGGATGAAAATTTTATATAAATTAGGAAGTATATACTTAAACATTGTAATTAAGTAATATATCTTATATTAAAAATTATGTGTTTCGTTATACTCTGCTGCCTACGAATTAGATGAAATAGATGTGCCAACCGCAAATGGCGGTCGTTTTATTTTGTTGTAACTGTGTCACCTGGAGTGTTATTTTAATTGTCTTCATAGTTTTATTGCATTGTAGTGAAGCTTGTTTCAATAAATAGTTTTTACAGCCTACACCTTGTTCTTATTTCTATTTACAAGTCCGACGGTGTTAGAAAAACAAACATTACTTCCATTTATTTATTTTTCTATAAAATACACATACAATTTGTAAATAAACAATTCAATATTCAAATATCTAATGTACAGATTTCGTTCCTAAACATATTTATTACGTCCACGCTATGTGCTATACATGGATGTAACTATTATTACCACATCAAAATAATACACACATAGAAACGTTTACAGAAGTGTGAGGGTCGTTTTTGGAGACTACAAATGTCTGATATGTAATTCATTTACAGCAAATTGAAATAAACTAAAGTTGATTACATAACGGTGAAATATTCCCAAACGTACCGCAACGCATCCTAACTGTGGCTTCACCTAAAGACAACGTAACGTCGAAACTGTGAACACCGCGCTCGACATACAGACTTCGTCATTGTGTAGACGCGGGGTGAACCAACCGTTAACTATGATGCATTAGTAATGCATGCGATGCAATGTAACATTCAAGTTCAAGGACAAAATCTGAACGCCAAAGTGATAGGATAACACCTCGGTCTGCAAATTCCTAGCCCATCTAGTGCCTAAATAATTTATCAAGCCCAAGTTACACAATTTTAGCACCAGCAATGTATTGCAGAATGAAGTTTAATCCCGCCATTTTGGCGTATACGGTGTCTACACACTAAATTCACTAACATCAAGTACCTGTAGGTTTGAGACTAGTATATGGACCTTAAGAAAAATCGTTTATCATTAATTTATCATACTATATAGGCCTACATACAACATAATATAATAAGAAAAGTAGAATACGGATTCTGTTTACGAGTGGGGTTAGGGCGCCAAGTATAGGCAGGCCAAGAGCCAACACAATTGAAATATGCACTGTACTTGTTATATTATGCTATTATGGCTATCGTTCCGATAGATTCAATTATTCGTGGGACACAAATTTGCTTTTTTTTCACTCATAAAAGTTCAACTGAAAATATTTGGCACTAAGACAATGTTTTTTTTTTGTATATAATAAGTTTCATAAGATAATTTAGACAGGAGTTGCCAAACGTACCTATGCGATCGCGTTCTCTAACTTTCGTTGCGTAACAGGTTTTCGGCTATATTTGTGAGTGTGTTTTGAGATTGTGTCCGTGTTAACTTAGTATACGCAGGATGATTCAAAGGATATCTATACTAACCCTAGTACCTGAGCTTCTGTAGCGCGTTTGAAAACACTATGTGAAGCCAGAATATCTAAGTCGATTTAAAAAAATCAACTTTGTTCCCGTCTAAATGACAGTTGTTATTTTAGGCGACCATTTTTTTTATATTGTTCACAAACGGCCTAAAGCGCCGGCTCAAGGCTTAATAGACCTGTAAAAACGTGTGATATACATGTTCCCACCCCCCCCTGCAAGAATTGGCAGAATAAAAACGATACAGATAGGCTAGCGCTTGCCGCCTCCTGTTCTAAATGCTCTATGTAGGTATGTTTTCAACATTAGAATGTAATACGATGTATGCACTTACACACATTATCATTATTATAAGTATGTAGGTACCTACTCACTAGTTAATAATAGTGTATTTGCATACATCGTTCTTATATCCATGTGTGTGTAGTTTTTTTTATATTGTTCACAAACGGCCTAAAGCGCCGGCTCAAGGCTTAATAGACCTGTAAAAACGTGTGATATACATGTTCCCACCCCCCCCCCCCCTGCAAGAATTGGCAGAATAAAAACGATACAGATAGGCTAGCGCTTGCCGCCTCCTGTTCTAAATGCTCTATGTAGGTATGTTTTCAACATTAGAATGTAATACGATGTATGCACTTACACACATTATCATTATTATAAGTATGTAGGTACCTACTCACTAGTTAATAATAGTGTATTTGCATACATCGTTCTTATATCCATGTGTGTGTAGTTTTTTTTATATTGTTCACAAACGGCCTAAAGCGCCGGCTCAAGGCTTAATAGACCTGTAAAAACGTGTGATATACATGTTCCCACCCCCCCCCCCCTGCAAGAATTGGCAGAATAAAAACGATACAGATAGGCTAGCGCTTGCCGCCTCCTGTTCTAAATGCTCTATGTAGGTATGTTTTCAACATTAGAATGTAATACGATGTATGCACTTACACACATTATCATTATTATAAGTATGTAGGTACCTACTCACTAGTTAATAATAGTGTATTTGCATACATCGTTCTTATATCCATGTGTGTGTAGGTATTCAACAAATAATTTGTCTAAAAAAGGGATATTATAGTCACTAAGGCATAATATTTTAATTTAATCCGTGTTGTAACTTACTTTAATCTAACAACATCTAAATTTCCCATCATAAGATTGTATTTGACTTAAAATCTAGGTAAGAGAATTCTCATAACTAATAAATAAACTAACAATAGGTAAATCTTTACGAATAGGTACATTCAACTCATGTTATTACTTAATAGTTTGGAGATAGGTAGTAGGTAATAGTTTTATTTGGGAAGACACACACAAATTTCATAAATATTATAATATTATTAAGTAAGCTCGACCAATAAAATTAAATAATGTATAAGTAAGTAAATTTTACACGAAAATATTATGTATTTAATAAAATTATGATGCGCGACGTTATAGATAGCTGAATCATATTATATTAACTATATATATGTGACTAAACATAATGTAGTCTAATCGTGTACACACACCCATTTTATACTTAATTAGATATTAAACATAAAATAACAATATATTGTAGTTAATTATTTGATCACGATTTTAATCACATTACCTACTTACTTAACAATTATACGTAACACGGATAAAGTACACATACTTAAGTATCTGCGTGTCATTTATTTTTTCGATATTATTACGATGTTCAGTATGCCATCTAGTTATTTGGTTCCATTTAACACTCACTATGAAAATATTCACATTTAAAATCTATATCAGTACCTATTTACAGGGTATGTTATTTACATGTTTGATAATTTCTTGGAAAATATATTTTATACTTATATTAAGTCAATTAATATAAATTTCTGGTGTAGGTGTCTACTAATTATATTAAAAAAGGAATGAGAAAATCTGAACGTTATAATTTTTTTGGTTAGTGGTTGGATACTCAAAAATAATATTAAAATGAAAGTAGTTGAACCGTTAGTTAGATTGTTAACGGTAGTTTGGTAGGTACAGTTCGCACCGTTTATCTGTGTTGCTCTAACGATGGTTCAAGTGGCGCTGCAATAGATATTTATGATAAGCACAGACCCAACAAATTTGGGGATTAGACTGAAAAAACATAATTCAATAACGGTAAAACCAACCATGATTTTCATCAGTCTGGGCTGTCTTTACCTTCTGACGCACCCGCTTACTTAAATAGTAGGCATGTTACAGAATACCTTAAATAAATTATTTACTCTAAACTCTATGAAAAATGGCCGGAACGATTCAAAATGAAGTGTTTATTGGAGAGACCATAGAGAATATAGAAATCAAAGTGGCGGGATATTATTGAACTCCTACCTACGCTAATTAAGTTATCAACATTTGGATATTAATTTCTTGGAATTTGATTCCCGTTCGACTATGTACACCTAACTAGAAGGATTCTACAATTTATTTAACTTTTGGAAAATGTACTAAGTAGGTACTTAAATATTAACCCCCAAATTTATATAGTTTATGTCCAATTAGAAACCACCTGTTTCTAAAAAAATGCTTTGTAAGCCATTGTAATCTACAAATTTGGGAGTGTATCATCGATATCAGTTAAATCTAATTTTGAAATTCAGATTTTATTTATAATAACTAACAAGAGCACATTTCAATAAACCCTAAGGTTGGTTTCTAATAGATTTAAAATTACAAGTATTTAAGTAGGTAAAGTACATATTTATATAAAAAGTTCGGTAATTAAATGAATAGGTACTGCCATGGGAACATATTATGTCCAGGACGCAGCCGAAATTTGCATTTATTCTACTTATATTTCAACCGACTTCAAAAAGGAGGTTCTCAATTAGATTGTAATTTTTGTTTAACCGATACTATAAGTAGCTGGGTACTTAACTTCCTGAACTTTATCCCCAAAATTATCCATTACAAAACATTTTTCAGGAGAAAACACTGACTTTGGGTGTAAGTTTAATTTATGTATTTTCACGGATAACTGAAACTGCTACCTTCTGTAAAAGTACTTATAGCTAACTTGTATTCACAAATACCCCACCAGAACAATTCCAATTTTCCAATAATTTAAGTTCGGCTGCAGCAGTAATATACCTTAGTGGTTTTTCCGATTTGCTATGTTACAGTCAATTGAAGATAAGGAATGCACGAAGAAGCTAGTTTAGAGCTAAAACTAGCGAGGTACTAACAAAATATGTACTCACTAAGTACCTATTGGAGACATCGTTGAGTAAATACCAAATTTATTGTTCATAGACAGTTACAAGCCATTACAAAGCAAGTTGGTATTAAAAAAGAAGTTGTGTTGTAAAGGCTTTCTAAACGAATTTAAACATTTATGAATTGGAAGGTTATTTTTTTTTCTAATAACATTAATTTATTATATCTGAGAGAACCCGTCGAAAGATGTGTGAAGTCCGCCAACCCGCTAAGTGCCAGCGTGGTGGACTATGGCCTAATCCCCCCTCAAATTGAGGGGAGGCCCGTGCCCAGCAGTGGGGCATTAAAAAAATGGCTGGTATTATTATTTATATTATGTATATATATATATTTTATTATATTAATTTCTTAATAAGATTGTTACAGTATGATCAAAGGTCGGGATAGTACATTATTAGTAAGTATAAAATAAGGTTCATACCGTTCCACACCATAAGTCAAAAGTACTCACACCAATTCATATGTATTTCCCTCATAAAGCAACCAAGTGCCATAATATTAAGAAATCATGTAGCATCACTTCAGCTTTATAACTCTCTATATACTTATATTTGGGAGATCCCTTAGGTATAACAAAAAGGTGATCAGTAATCTCAGAGGTCGATCGGTAAGTTGTAAAGCCAGTACTCGCAATAAAAATCTTAGGTAAGTAGGGGAGGTACACAATTAAAATTATCATATAATTCAATAAGACGTGTTCATTGTATGACTTGATGTACCTTAGTCAAAAGAATACCTTCAAAAAATGATCGGTATAACCCACAGATCACGAGAGATATGCCGTGCGGTTCAAAATGTATGGGAACTCGCTGTCTCCGTTTTGTCCCCACCACTCGCCACAAAACACATGCAATTACATAAAACCAACCAATACGAAGTCTCACACACACACGCGTGCCAATAATTCGGTGCGTGCTGCGTCGTCGCCGCATGCAGCGGCCGTACCACGCGACGCACCAGTTTATTCAAAGTATCGTTAGACGATCTATCCATTGCCTCGTACCTACATTCACTCAGTAGCGAACATAGGTGGTACTTAAAGAGCCATGTATTTTGTACAAAAATAAAAAAGTCGTTGTGCTACATGAAAACTAAAATAACATAATAAAGGCATTAAATATTTTTTGATTTGTTGTTTTTAATGATTTTAAAGACGAATAAATAAAATACTTAATACTGGCTGGTGAAATGAGATTCCATCTTTCGCGTAGTTCACTTTGCTGCTAGTATTTTAGCACACAACCACGGAATAACACGGCATTTAAAAAAAATGTTAGAGCTCCGATACCGACGTGCAGTTGCAGTCGACTGACGGCGAAAACTCTATGTTAGCGTAATTTTGGCTAAAGGTGAGCGCAAGCCCACCGCTTTCATAACATATCTCCTCTAATATATCTGTGGTATAACCTACTCGTTACAACATTTAAAATACTTGACATAATTTGTGATAGACTTTATATAAAGGTATTATTTAATGAAAGTACCTATGAAGAGAGCAGATGGAAAATGTAGTTAAGACGTGATTTACGAAGGGAGGGGTACCATGTATGTAGATTCCCGTATTTATTTTTACAACAATCTTTTTTTTAACATTATGGCAATGAGTTGCAAACATTACCAACACATTGCGGGCGGTACCTTATTTTCATCCTGTGACGTCTCATCTCACCCAAGAGATTGCAGCTATCAAAAAAACTACAAAGGCTTGCAATCTGTCGAGTTAGGAATACTCACGGGTTGAATTAAGGAGGTCATAGGATAAAAACGGAACAACTCCACATTGCAAGTACCACCGGCGATATCTGCCGCATAGTTAAGCGAAACAGAATGAGAGTGATCAATTTATCGCGCTCGGTACTAGCGCGGGCTAGGGGGCGCGGAGGGTGGCGCTCGCGCCGGCCGCGGGCCGTCAGAAGTTGCTGTCGAACACACCCATCGACCGGGAGATGTCCTCGTCTCGCAGACAGCAATCCAGAAACTCGTCTAGAGTTAGAACGCCGTCGCGGTTCAGGTCCATTTTCTGAAAATCGATGGAAATCCATATATAGAAGTTTTAATCAATTTATTGGATTTACGAAGCATTGTTTATGCCATTGTAAATAGACGAATACTAAGTATTTATGAATTAGCAATCCAAGGTTATTATTTGCATTACCAGGGATAAAGAACGGATTGTTTATATTGGTCGGGTATGTGAGCTAAATTTCGAGTTACCTACAGGTTTTTCACGTATTTGAGAGGAGCTACTATAATATTAGATGTGCGTCTAACCTGAAACATTCTCTCGACCTTCTCCTGTACCACGTCGTCATCAACAGTGGGCTCCACGATCTTGCCCATAAGGTCGTATATCGCAGTGACAATTTCTGTCATTTCGTCTTTGGTGATACACCCATCGCCATTAATGTCGTATAATGTAAATGTCCAGCGCAATTTCTCTTCTAGCGTTCCTCTTGATAATATTGATAGACCCGTTACAAATTCCTGTAAAGATAGCAATTGTTGGAGTTGTGCTGAGATTATGTGGAGTAGCGCCATCTATCCACAAAAAATATTTATTTTCTTCAAAATTTATCTTTTTTTAGGTTATGTTTAATTTGAGATAAAGCATAGTAGAATATCTCGACAGGTAAAAGGCGAATAGATTTAAGCGTCACTTTGGGCGATTGAGTATATCACTTATGATTATGGTTATCAATGACTTTTCATCTAAACTTTATATAATGACAGAACTAATGATTAATAATTGATTCAATAGGTTACATATCTGTACGTATATACCTACATTGATCAATTATTAGTTAAAGAAATAGAAAAAGGTGCCATTGGCGTCTCATTATTTTTCTGTAGGTATAATCACACTAACCATACATTTAAAAAAAATCATACACTATGTTTCTGAGTAGGTTTTTTATGAACGTACCTCAAAACTTAGCAGCCCACTTCTGTCTTGGTCCAAGGTGTTGAAAACATAATGTGCGTACTGAGCAGTGTTGGCTGAAAAAAAATTATTACTTAATTATAAATTGTTATATCTGCTGTTAAAATTCACCAGACCCTAAAACTGTCTACTCATTTCAGACATTATCACTAATAAAAAATACAACCGAAATGAGAACCTCCTCCTTTTTGAAGTCGGTTAATAAGGCAATGTTTAAAACGATCAAATTATTGTATTATATTATATAAACAAAGGCCCGTGTTACCCACGTTAAACACCAACCCTCTATACCACATTTCATTCAAATCTGTGCAGGCGTTTTTACTTGATGCTCAGTAAGACTTACTAACACACACGTTTATATTAGTATATCTAATAAGTTATAAATCGATGTGTTTTAGGTAGGTATATATTACCGCCTTCTTGAGTAGGTATAATACTCTAACAATCTGTCGAATCGTGAGTCACTTATGATATGTAAGTAATGATGACTCATCATAATTTTAATGTTTTCTTTAAATTACCCTTATAGAACTTGTGTGGTGTTAAAATATAACAATTTCCTAGACCGATCATATATAATAATAGTGAGTGAAAAAGTAACTAGGTTTTGGGTGTTAATAAAACCATTTCTACACAGTACAAAATAAAGCATTTATTTACCTTGTCAAATTAAAGCAGGATGGTACAATGGTAATTCAAAATACATCTTGATGTTTTAATTTACTTTATTTCAGATAGTGTTACAGACCTGAAGTGGGGTTGGACTAGAGTCCAATAAATTATTTACCACAAACAGAACAGGCGATGTCTATGTATCGCAGCTCATGAAAATAGCAGCTGATTCTGTGTCAACTAAAAATTATCACAATGGAATAATTATTGAAGTTACCTAACATTTGGTTTACCTCAAATTTTTCTCCTTAATTAAACACAAAAGCTTCAAGACACACAATGCAAAGGTCATACGAAGCTCCGCCTGGCGACTGTGTGTCTTGAAATCTTCACTTTCATCCTTGCGTACAATGTTGTTACATTTAAAATTAACTTAATGTTAAGGTTTGAGATGGGTACACCACAGTGATCTTCCCATGGGAAATTGACAGTTCCTTAAAGTACGAATTACACTAGAGGCGCCCCTCCTGTCTGTTGCTGGTACACCTCTATTGTGTCGCCTTCCTCCATCTCAAGTGAGGTTGGCGTATCGTTCTCATTGATTGGCTGCCCGTCGAATCTGAATCGGACTACTTGCATTGATAGACCCTGCAAATAAAAATTGTTGTTACTAAAAAAAGAAATAGTGTTTTATGGAGGTTGACTGATGCAAAGGGTACAAAACTCTGCAACCTAATTCTGCTAACATAATTAACTAATTGGATGGCAATGGCATAATAATAGTCAATAACACCATTTGATTTACATGATAGATATTTGTAGGGCTGGTGAATGAAATATTATGTATATAGGTAGCACCAATTCTGCATTTCTTTTTTATAACTGGCAAAAATCTAGTATTCATTGCATCTCTATCAATTAGCAAAACAGAAAAAAATTTTGAATAGTACAGCAATTTCCAAATACAAATTTTATCACATTGGAGATATTATAAAATAGTCAAGATAATATTGTGCAATAAAATCGAGATAAATATTAAAAAGCCAGGCATATTTTTCTAGAATAATTTACAACCACAAACCAGACCATGATTTTCATTGTCTCTAGCTCACTATTTTGTCAACTAGTGTAGCGCTAGATTTTTTTTCAATAAAACAGGCTTAGAACATGTTGTGTAGCTAAGTTTGGTAAGCTAGGATAAATAGCTAAAATGTATTCTTTATTTATATGAACAACAGGTAAAAATATCTGTGAGCACAGATTAAAATGGATCGATACGATAAATACATCAGTGGCATAATAACTGTATATTGTATTCTTAATATTACCTTAACACATATCATTACTTCATTGTAACATAATACATGTTTCATTGATTTGTAAGTATCTCGGAGATAGATGATTTGGACAAAGAATTTGCTTAGTTAACATATTGATTGCTTCCTACAAAAATGAACATACCTAGCTATGTAATGTCATATTTATCATAGACTTTTGTATTCAAATTCTTAGCTTTAGCTCATAGAAACACTGTTTTGTGAGAAGTGAGAAATATTAATTAGAAAAGGATAAAATGTACCTATACTTGGGAGGTATAACGAGCATGCCACAGCCGATGCGACTATTTTGGTTGGTATAGTTTTGTTATTCTTTTGATGTTAGATCTTATATGCATTATCAAAGATAAGGATGTTGGAACTTACCGCTCTATCGCAATACGCGTTCATCAATTTCCTCAGCGGCGTGTGTTTTTTGATTTTGAATTGAACAATAGCATTATCTTGACCTAATACTTTCAAGTTGATGTGTTCGCTTTCTCCCTGGAATATAAATACAAATACATCAAAATAACGCCAAATGCCGCACAACACACATCGTATATGAGTTAGAGGTCCACATTTCACGAACAGTCGAACATCGCCATGTCGGTGAACTGGTTAAGCACTTCATATTATTCTAACACTGATATTACCGCAATATACGTACCTTTTTCTCGTCAGACATTTTGATATTATGGTATTTTGGAAAACTATCAACACAAGAATAGCAATACTAAAGTAAAACTCAGATGTTACGAGCGAAAACGCACCACTGACAGATTCGTAGTCGATGGCGTGGTAATGGCGTCCGCGGCTGGCTTGGAGGAAACAGCACTCAGTAGTACCAACCAACACATGCGCGATAACAACGAACAGCAAAATGGCGCGCAGCTGCGCAATAACGCTTTTGAAATTTTACCTATAAAAATACGTAGTCCCCACACTTGGTTACTAAAAATAGCACTACAAAAAATTACATGTATGAATTTAATTATTTACATTCTAGCAGTTTATCTGCAATATTTGAATTATATTTCTTAAAAAGAAGGAACATCATTATCATTATTCTATTCACTTATTGTTCGTATACATAATGTATATTCACTGCAAGAATATTAAATATTTTATACATAAAAATCATTCGATATTTTTATAAATGTTTTAGTATTTAAATTGGTGATATGCAATTAAAACTTCTAAAAACATTATAAGTAGATAAATCAATTGACTTCATTGCCAACCGAATAATAGTATTTCCGTTGATAGTGTTGTTTGCAATCGATATATTGCATCACCGGAAATTACTAGTGCTGTGAACGCTGAGTAACGTTTCATTTCACGTAACAAATGGTTTTAAATTGTACTAAATACGTATTAATAGATTACAGATTCTAAACGTTCTTGTGTATTTGAAACTATCATTGTTCTATCTTAAAAATGTATACATCGGATATTGTACAAAGTGTCTCTTTTTTATCTTGATACTGGCAAAATCACCAAAATCGGTGGAGCCATTTAAACCAAATATATGACTACGAATACGACAAAGAGCGTAGACAGAAGAACTAACAAGGGGCGACTATTTATTAATATATCTACTAGTACCCCAAACGCAAATAGGTTAAAAATATTAATCAATGCGAAAAATTGTATTTAAAACTTCATTTTAATAATGTTGAATGACAAATTAAATTAATAAGACGTGCCAAGATTGAAAAACGCTTTTCATCTTTCTTTTCATCTTTTCATGTTACCATTTATAGTTTATTTGTAATGTGTATTTATTGAATTTGTTATCGCTGTTAACTACACTAGCAAAACCAGAAACTGGACACGTTGTTCAGCAAGACACAGTTCTTCAAGGTATTCATCGGGATTCCCTAAAATTGTACTTACCCATTAAACGAGTGGCTTTTTCACATACGAAGAGGTTTCCCGAGGTCTGAACTTTGTCTATGAAAGAAATGGATGGGATGTTCTATATATGGGAAACCCTTACAAAGGAGTTTTATCGAGTTTTGCGTTTATCTTACCTGAATCCAAACTTACCTCATGTTATCGGATTACCATAAGTCAAATCTGACAGTCGTTCAAAAACCCAATCAAAGACCGTTGATAGGCTAACCGGATTCCACACCCAGGTTAGAAATATTGAGATTTATATTAGTAGTTCTGCATCTGAAAGACCTATTTATCTACGTATGCTTAAATCTATGCCACCTATGGATATCATTGATTGTCAACTAGTCGATTTGTTGATATGAGGACAAGTAGCAAGTTCTCGTTTCTACTATGTATTATGATCGGTTTACACGACGACAGTCACAGTGGAACTTTCGTTAAAGTACCTGTTCAAATACGCTGTTTTTATTAACTGACTGGTACTATAAACAAAATTTTCGTTATTTACGTTAAGTACACAATTCTTAACACAAAAAAACCCTAACATAAGGAAAGTTTATTTTGGTTGGTCGATGTTGGGCTAAAGTTCACGAACTTACTGCCTCCCCGGACAATTTGAGCGAACGTGTGCTCACTGCCACCACCACTCAACTTGATGGGATTATGATTTGATTTCTTTACGTCCCCATTTTATTCCTACACTACGTTTGAGTATAGGTACTTCATAAACCTTTTTATTAATGTTATTTGCGTAGATTATGTTTGCCCATTTTAAGGCACTCTCTGTTCTGAGAATAATACGCAATATTTAGGACGGAAATAGGATCGTGAACATAGTTTGAAGAAAAGAATACTTAACCTAGTTGTCGTAAAGTATACTTAGATAACGCCTAATTCTTAACTCGTAGAGCCCAGTATATTTTTCCCTCCTGGACTACCCACGCAAATCCCGTGGGCTACAGATACAAATATTTCCTCTTACCTGCACAGGTGGCGCTGATTTCTCTCCGCGTTTCCAAGTGGATGCCACCTAATTCATTTGTAGTCACGGCGTTACGGGGAGAGGGGTGGGTAAATAAAACAAAGCAATATTTATGTTATTTATTGTGCGTGGTTCCCTGATTTGTTTTACTTGCTATTGGCTTCTTGATAGACGTTTGTATCTCATATTTGTGCTTGTACTTACGTTTTGGATAAGGTAATAGAGTTGAATAATGTGCCTTGTATTGGATCCCCGCTTTGTGATTCCCGAAAAATGGTGAAGGGATGAGTAGTTTAACAAGGGTGTCTCTGTTGTGCCCACTCACAACGTAGGGAAGCTAAAACTTTATTTACGAAGGATATTTTTTTTGCATAAAATGATTACTTGGAGAATTCACCAATTATTTCAGCCACCTTCTTGCGGGAAGAACGAGGCGTAATATATGGCCTTGACTGAATTTGTCACCCCTGACAAAGATTTGACGCATTCCGCCTTGATTTAACTCTATCCCCATCACTCCTTCCAGCTCAATAATTAATTAACTGACCATCTTGCGGAAAGAATTGCTAGTGAAATTAGATTAAAGGAGTCCTCCCTGCAGTGGGGTATTTACCCTTGGGCCATGTGGGCCATGGCCCGTGGGGCCGGCTGCCATGGGCGGCGTAAGCCACTCCTCGAGCTTAACTTTTGCCACCATTCATATTCATTTCGTTTATTTATGGGGCGGTAAAACTCATAGGCCGCATAGCTGTTTACCCCGGGGCACCAAATCTTATAATATGTCACTGCCTCCCTGCCAATCTGGCTCACAGTTAGCAGAGAAATAATAAATCATTTTAACTTATTTACCTATGTATCTCTCCACATGGGCTATACCTGGATCTTTGGAAAGCTTGCGCGGGGACATGGGTCCAACACGTAGAGGCCCTTTTTGAGAATTTCAATGTTATGTTAGCCACCTACTGGGGTCAACTGCTGAATATTATAGCATAAATAGCGAATTGACCTCAGCAGGCGGAGGAATTATTGCAAGAATATGGAAAGATAATTGGTACTATGGATTGAGGTTTGGATGGACATGAGATTATTATACCTATGTATTATTATTAACCTGATTGCGGAAAGAACCTGATTGCTTGAAGTTCGCTTCGAAGTTCTCGAAGCTCTTAAAGTCACTCCGCATCACTTCAAGGAGCTCAATTATTTTAACTCACCTCCTTGCGGGAAGAACTGCGAGTATATGAGCTTGAAGGTCTCCTCCTTGACGACCCCGGTGGGGCACTCCGCCTTGAACCCGCGGTACAACCGCTTGAGCTCGGGCTCCGTGAAGCGCGTGGCCCGCCGGAGCGCCGCGATGGAGTCCGGCCGGTACCGCGGCAACTGCTCACCCAACTCCTCGAGCTCTGAATCTGAAATAGGAGGGAAATACCCTTTAGATTTCATTAGACTAAGGGCGACTATGTAATCACCAACGGGTTGGCAGAAATAATGGACTGGGAGCGATCCCGGTATATAATAAATTAATTATAAGTACAGAGTGAGTATATATCCAGGGTTATATGCTCACTCTGCAGTGATAGCCAAGTTGGTAGAACGCTTGCCTCGGTAACGAGGATCGCAGGTCAAACACCGGCTCGAACCTCTGGGATTTCTGGATTTCATGTGCGAATCTCATTTTCGACCACGATTATCACTTGCTAAACGGTGAAGGAAAACATCGTGAGGAAACCTGCATGTCTGAGAGAACCCCTCGAAAGAAGTGTGAAGTCTACCAACCAGCACTGGGCCAGCGTGGTGGACTATGGCCTTATCCCCCTCGCATTGAGGGGAGGCCCGTGCCCAACAGTGGGACATTAAAAGAGCTGGTATTATTATTAATATTATCAGTTACGACGCGGAAAATGAAACGTCGATCAATAGCTTAGGCATTTAATGCTCATTATCACATGGCAATCCTAAGCGCTAATGCCAACGAGCGCCATCTGAAACTTATATGTAAGCCTACTGTGTTACTCCCACATTTATAGAAGCTATTCGTTCTTTTATAACAGAATTACCAAGCATTTTTATGCTGAAAAATCCTTGGTATGCCATTGTAAATTAATTAAAACTTCAATAATGTTACGGGTTAATCTGCGTCAAAGTTGTGCCGTCGCAGCGGGCACTTGGCTGTGTTTGAACGTTCCTATAGGATTTCGGAAGTTTAATTAAACGTTGTTTTCGTTCGTTCGTTGTTGTTCCATGGGAATCCAATTTTGTGTATTTACATACGTGAAGCAAAGTAAACTACTCATATATAGCTAGCAACGTACGAAATACGTTGCTCTATCGGTTGGCTGAATATTTGTGTTTGCGTTTTAATTTGAAGACTGAAATTTATACTGTCCTAGATATCATCATACCATTTTTTTATACCTTTTGCCCAAGGCTCTGCCCGCAGTATCTCGATGAAAGATTGCCTGAAATATAGCGCTCGGGGATAATCTATAGCTTTCTACTATTGAAAGAATTTTCTGAATCTGATCGGTAGGTCCAGGGCCCCAAGTCTGCTAACACAATCGATTCATAATCGAACAGCAACCGCATGGTAATTGTCACCTTTGACAGATATTCCATACAATATCTGTCAAAAGTGACAATTACTATGCCGTTGCTGTTCGATAATGAATCGATTGTGTTAACAGTCTTGGGGCCCAGATATTATCCCCTACATCTAAAGGCACGAACTAAAAATCTTTACCTCATTATAAATATTAGTATAGATTTATAAAAAAATACTGTAATAAATAGCTTATCTAGATGGCGGCACTTGTTATTTACTTACACTTTTATAATTCGTCCTCTTTGGTAAGTCTCAAAGTTTCAGAAAAAAGTATAACAGCTATCTCTGCCCCTAACTTAAAAGTGAAACACGAAATCGCTATAATACTCGTAGACATTATTTATTGTATTTCATATCTCACGTCAGTTTGGTCCGAGCAATGGAGCTGAACTTTGCTTTCTTTATTAATTGCTCACAATCCACCATGCTGCATTGCGACCCATTTTTTGCACAGATTATATTTTACACACAGGATGGCTGTGACGTTGAAATACAACTGAGAAAAATATTAATTTCAGAACTTCGCCGCTCTCACTCGGTAATTAGCACTTTTTTATAGTAATTATCATAGGTTTTAAAAAATATGGGAGTATCTATAGGTCTGTTGCTTTTTTTCTGCTTTCGGGTGTGACAAGATACATGACGATATTTATTAAATTTGTGAAAATTATTCAAACAAGTAAAAGGCATATCGCACAAAAACTTGAGATTTCTGCTATAAACAAATATAATTAATAGTTGAAGAGAAAAAATATTTTTGTTTTGCTTTATTGAAGTTGTTTTAAATTCAAACTCGTAAAGTTTTTTAAGTAAACTTTGCTGTATTTCGCTTAGAAGAAGAAGTAAGGAAAAACGTTTAATTGATGTTACAGCTATTGCAAGCAACACAGCTACTTACATAATTAATAATTAATACTAATTAGCCCTTTCATGTTCCACTGCTGGCTGGGCACAGCCTCTATTCAATATGAAGAGGATATAGACTATAACTCCACTACCCTGGCGTAGTGTAAGTTGGTGGACTTCACACGTCTTTCGAGAATATATATTAGCCAGACATGTAATATCTCTCAGACATGTAATATGTTCACGATATTTTCCTTCGCGGTTTGGATATTTATAATCATAGTTAAAAAAGAGAATTGCATACGAAAATCTAGAAAATCTAAAAATGCGAAACGGAATTTGAACCTGCGAGTGACGAATACTTTAGTGACTTTTGTTTAGAACACGGAACACGAACACACGTTTTGTTTACAACTGTACGGAGTAGAAACGTGGACAATACTAGCGCGAGAGAGACAGATAATTGATGCATTCGAGATGTGGTGCTGGAGGCGTATGTTGAGGATACCCTGGACTGCCAAGCGCACCAATGCATCAATTCTTGCGCAGCTCCGAATAAAAATCCGCCTGTCCACAATTTGTCAGCAGCGCATTCTGTCTTACTTCGGCCATGTAGTACGGAAAGGAGATGAGAACCTCGAAAAGCTGATCGTAGTTGGGAACACCGATGGCAAGAGAGCTCGAGGACGGTCCTCAACCAGATGGACCGATCAAGTAAAGGACTCATCTTCAACCAAATTCAGCTCGGTGGTCAGAAGCGCCATGAACAGAGACCGATGGAGGCTAATCGTTCGATCCAAGTGTGGACTATCCAACGATGATCGCGATCCTCAGACATGAGGGACCGACCATAGAGAGAGTTTAGAACAATTTACGCACCGTACCTATAGCAATAGTGCGGCGCATCCCATTAATAGATACCGTCTCACTTAGCGCCAACGAGTATATTGTACTGTTGTTGGCGCACTTAGCATCACCCAGTAGCATTTTATGACTCAAGCTAATTGGATTAACGACGTCAGATTAACATCTGTGTGCCTAATTTTCCATCGTGTATAATATAATACGGCACATCGCCAGCATTTGGTGTCTTAAGACTAATTGCAGACTCGAATTCATTACGAATTCGAATTCCATCCGCTTGCAATTAGGGTTGATAACGAGTAATTTATTGCTTTCCCCGCAGCTCGTGGAGTGGGCCTCGCCGGTTTGTTTAGCGTTTTTGTTTATTTGAAACTAGGTGCAGTGCCTGCGACTTTCCGAAAAAGGAGCAGAGAAATTAATGTGAAATTGTCAGTAACTTGGCTTAAGAAAAACTGCTTTAGTCCTGCGAAATTAGCCCCAAAGGGGTTCAGCGAAAATTGTTCAACCAAATCAAATCTTTATTTATAGGTAGATATATCCATGTTTGTTACTCGGAGACGTTATCGACAAGTTGACACTTTCGCGACCGGAAGTAGAAAACGAGTAACAAATATCGAATTAAAATATAAACAGTGTATATTGCGGTGTGAAAATTGGCAGTAAAGAAGCAACACAGTTATAGGGCGCGGAAAACTACGTCAATAGTGTTGATACGTACTTTATCGACCAAAGTCATCATCGAACATTGATAAGAATCTGTAGATGTGATCAGTCTAAAATATAAACAGTGTATATTGCGGTGGGAAGTTAGACAGCTAACAACGATACAGTGCTCAATTAACCATTTAAATAGTGTTTACACAAACTTCGATCAAAAATTACCAAATTATTTTGGAGGTTAAGTGCCAACGGAAAAATAATTCAATCATAGATAAAGAACGATCAATAACGAACGACTTCCGTTTTACAGTGTTGCCATCTACAAAATCATAAGTCGCCTAAGTTCCATTCTACGTGAAAAATAAAAACCATCCACTAACAACAAAACAAAATCGCAATCATGGATGGAAATTTTCAAAAACTTTTTGATAAGATAAAAATCGAGATGCAAAATCAAACAAGGGAAATAACAGACAACCTGCTGGCAAGAATGGATGAAAAGCTGCAGCCATTGGTCGAAGAAAACTACAAGCTTAAAAATAAAATGGAGCAACTAGAAAAGAAAGTCGATACCTTGGAAAGAGAGAAAAAGAAGAACAACATAATGATTTTCGGGGTGGAAGGGACGGAGAGAGCCAATTCGGACTTACTCACGACTGCAGTAATAGAAATTAGCAAACTAGGCGTCCAAATAGAACCACGGGACATCAATAAAGCGATACGTGCAGGACCAATAAAAGAAAACGGCAAAGTAAGGCCAATAATTGTGGCACTAACCAACTTCTGGAAAAGAAACGAGATTCTGAAAAATAAAAAGAAATCTAAGGATGTTTACATCACGGAAGACTTCCCGAAGAATATCCTGGAGATAAGGCGCTCACTGCAAGGAAAGCTCGCAGAAGAAAGAAACAAAGGAAACTTTGCTTATATAAATTACGACAAACTAATAATAAAAGAAAACAAGAAAACAGAAAAGAGAAGGAGATCGCCAACTAGCAGCCCACAAGAATGTATCCTGAACATCGATTGTACTCCAAAACCAGCACAAAAAGTCAGCAGGCCAAATGCCTTCGACAAATTGAGACAACGATCCAACTCACTTTCAGTAAATACCGAAAACAAGAAATAGCAATCAACACACGGTGCCCGGAAAAATGTAGAAAGTATAAACGATAGCAGTACAACCAGTAAATTTAATATCCCCAAGCCGGCCGGTCACCGTGGGGAGTTCGACCAAAACCCCCTAGCCACACCAACAATAGTAAATATAACCACTGAAACACAGATTAATAATATCATCAAGAATAACAAAACCAATAATACTAGCGAGGACAACCTGAATAAAAAACGTAACAAAAATGAAACAAACATATTTATAGCAACACTGAATTGTCTGTCACTAAGAACACAGGAGAAGCTCACTGAACTGGAGATAGCAATTTCAGGAGAGTCGGAGGACAAACATGGAGGAGGCAAGCTACAGACAGGACAGAGTGGAAAAGGCTAGAGGAGGCCTATGTGTCTAATGACACGCTGATCAATTAATTATTTAAAAAAAAAAAATGTATAAACTCTGTATAAAGAAATCAGCAATAAAGGCTAAAAAAAAAAAAAAAAAAAAAAATATCCATGTTTATAACAAGATCCCAATGGTTTAGCGACTTGAGACTCATAAAGTTAGTACAATTATTCAGATTTGAATTAAAATGCCAAAAGCGAGAATTTCTAGAAATGCAGATAAAACTTCCTGACTCGATTAGCTTAGCAAGCGAAACTCAATTACCTTGGAATATTAAAATAGGGACAAGAATGTATTTAATTGCACATGCAAAGCTGCTCTATATAACAATGGTGTCTACATTTAACGATTTCAGAATATGTAGATAGGTAATTGATTTTCGTTGTTCAACTTCATATTGAAATGACTTCACTTTGTCAAGGTCAAACAAGTTAAAACAACAACAAGACAATTAAGTTTTCTTTGTGTTGTGATGAGATTAAATAAAATAATATTTTTGATAATACATATATTAACGGATTCAAATTAAATTAAAAGAATAGAAGACAATTTTAATTTATTCCAGTGATTTCCGGGTACACTGCAACCCGCTCCCGACCCATCGTGACCCAGTGCCGGGATTTAATTGTACTCCCTTTAGAGGTGTCAACTTTGAAAATGTTAAACGGAAGATTAAGACCCCAAATATTTAAAGCTCAATTTAATAATGCTTAGTAGTAATTGGACAAAATTTACGAAGAGACTATGAAATAAAGAAAACCTCGTATGGACTTGAATTGCTCCTAGGAAATAGGTACTTAACTTCTCTAGGCATCAGTCATGTCCAACGCTGGTGACCAAAATTAACTTAAACAAAGAGAATAATTAGTTCATAATAATAATAATAACAGCCCCTTTTGATGTATCACTGTTGGGCGCGGGCCTCCCAGAAATGCGAGAGGGATTAAGCCATAGTCCACCACGCTGGCCCAGTGCGGGTTGGCAGACTTCACAAATCCTAATGATGTTTCCTAACGATGTTTTCCTTCACAGTTTTGCAAGTTATAATCATAGTTAAAAATGAGATTCCCGCATGAAACCCAGAATTCCTAGATGAGCGAGCTTGGGTTTGACCCTGCGGTTCTGGTTACCGAGTCAAGATTTCTACCACCTTCACTGTTAAGTTAAACCGAAATAAAAAATATAGAACGTGCAAGTTACAGTTTTGCTAAAATTTCACAGGTTTCCCTGAAATTTCCTTTTCATTGCGAAACTGTGAGCCCACCTGGTTTCGGGAGAGTGGACTTTTGGATATTGTCCCGAGCCACGCCTACCGCATTGCGCCTCATATTGAGTCCGGATATTTGGAAACTGGTAAAAAAAAACTATTTTCGGCATCCAATTTGAGATTTGGCCAGATGGTTCACTTTAGCGTGTTAAAAAAGTCGTAACCACCGTTACGATTTTATTCTGCAAAGCGTGACAATTTGTCACAAGACGAAAAATTCGATGAATTGAAGATTGTATCATTGGGTCCGACCCTGCGAGTTTCAGTCTAGCGAAAAGGTTCGGTCGCATTGAAAGATGTAGGTCATCGAGACAACAGACGCTCAGAACTCGTGCGCTATGTAGATAACTAGTTGAAATATTTGTGAAACATTCCTGGTTACGGATGTGGGATCAATCTAACTACTTGTGGGATTGTAAGATCATATCTTACAGAATAAGGGGTTATTACAAAATGTCGACATTTAGGTATCCACCTACATCCGTAAGTGACAGCTTTTTGAATAGCAGAAGCTGGTTGAAGTTTCTGGGTTCCGTCATTTTGTACTAGACTCTAGGACGTTTAATATTTATATAAGTAATTGAGTATGAGCTCCCAGATCATTGCATGGTGGCCATAATACGAGTGCAGTTTAGTTTTGAGACCGTATATACAGTTAGTGGGTTTTTAGGTAGTTTCCAACAGACTCAATACGTCGAATTTTAATATTACTGGAATTACATTCATATAATGAGACAAAATATTGCTTACCCTATCTTATTTACCTACAGCTTAACTCCCGTCGTAAATTATTCACATAAGTAATGTGACGGTCTTATAGAACCCTTATAAGCCTGAGTTAAATATCAGTAGTAAGTAATTAGTAGATTAGTTTATAGCGTATGCAAATATTCCATAACGTCGCATCGCTGTCAGAGGGAATAATTAACTAATATACAAGGTACTCTGTGCTTACTAAGCCACATTTCGTCTTGACACCATCTAATTGCATAGTGTTTACTTCATGGGTAATTTTGAATAAGGGTAGAAATTGGTTATGGTCACATTTTAGTACTGCTTTTTTAATAGACTAAAAAAAAGTAGGTTCTCAACTCGACTGTTGCTTATTTATTTTCTATATGTGTTACAGTGATACTGGATTATTTGTGGAGAGTGTTATTTGTGAACCGGCTGTTCTTTTTTTAATTAGATAGGGGATAATTATTGTTCGGTCCCTTTAAAATTGCTTTCTATAAATAAATATCAAGAGCATGAAATTAAGAGTAAAAGGATATCAGTGGTTTTTTTCGTTCGATTAAATCTAACGTGAACTCTAATAAAGTATATTACAATTGTAAAATCATTCTATGTTTAGTTGGAAAAAGACGCGATTTTTTCAGAACTAACTGAAAAATCTAATTCTTATATTAATTAGGAGTACTTTGGTGGGATTATGTTTGGATTTTTATTAGCGTCGACTCTAAATAATATACCCACATATTTATTTCTAGATTTTCAAAGTAGTTTTTATTATAAATATACCTATGTTTGTTCTCGATACCACACTAAATATTAACTTTGTTTAATTTTATCCTTCGATTTAGGAAATTGAGGCACGTGCATGGGCGTAGTCATAATGGGGTAGAGAGGGGCAGCATCCCCCCCTGCCACGTGGACTCAAGTGAAAAAAATATAAGACAATAATACCACTACACAAATTATGTGGTCTATAGTATCAGCAAATGAGAGCAGTGACATGAAAGATGTCAGATTTTTGACGAAAAAAATCATGGTTTAATTTGATTTTCCTTGATTCCTTGCCCTACCCTGAAGCATACCCAGGCTACCTACGCCCATGGGCACGTGGGTCGAAAGTTTATTTTACATAATTTCAATACACGTGGCTCGGTTTCTACGTGTTGGTGTTGGCACGTGTTTTATATAACTTTCAGGATAAAATAGTACACCCAATGACCTTTAAATATAGACGATAAGTAAGTATTATATTTACGTACAGATCTTCACGTAGACATAAACGTATTCCGTCCTGTTTACACTATGAATTTTGCAAATAAGAATGACAGAGTCAGCATGCTTTCTCGATGCTGATATAAATACGTTAGGATCATGTTCTACGGCTTTATATTATTAACTTTCTATATAATTAATTAAAAGTATAGCATACATGTTTATTGACATTTGATGCAATGCAATCGGATTTCATAGCCAATTTCTAAACGTCTTATGGAGCCCTAAAATAACATTCACACACACGGAACCTTAATTGATCCAATGTATGAAGTACTTGTAAATTGTTAAATAATGTCTCTACACTTACTTATGAAGATATGGAAGACATAAGACCTCTTTGGTAGTATTACGATGTACTTATTACACACACACACACACACACACACACACACACACACACATGCACACACTCACCTACACACCACTCACTCCCACACACATACTCCAGTACCACTTCAAACACAACATGGACACGTTCTCCACTGCTCACAGGCTCACGCCTAGTATGAAGACCGCTGTTATATCTTTTATGTGATTTTGAATAAATGTTATGACTTTATGACTAAATAAATTCTAGAGTGCCATCTAGATAGCATTTTCGGCGACACGTATTCCTGAGCCGATTATCCGATATTGCGATTCGGTCGAAATTCAATTTCGGCTCAGTCTTCCGCGATCAATCCAGTTCTGGAAACTTCCACGTACAAGCCGCAGCGCTTGCCGCTTGCGACTGGAATTCGGAACTCATTGAATAGTTTCGATTATCCTTAGGTATTGAATATAGTTATTCCTTGTGAAGTTAAGATAGAATTTCCGTTCAAACATTTTGTAGTGGCATTGGAAAGTTTCTTGAGGGTTTAGTTGTAAGTATTCACATAATACGTGTTGGTAGGTTTATGTACTTAGAACTAACATTATTCCACAGCTTCAAAAGGATAACAATTAGGCTTATAAAGTATGTGCAATGCCAGAAAACCTACCTTTATATATTCATTTATTTCATATAAGTAGGAACTTCGAAAAAGCGTTCTGTCATTGTCATTTTTATTGATGAAAATTGTGTGGTGTGAGCGAGATGGATAAAAGTAAAATAAAATAGTTTTTCCGTGCTTCTCATCGAACCATCTAAACCAACTGACTATCACATTTATACAAGTGAGCAAGGCAACACGAGATGATCTACATTAAATTATTCTTAGATGAAACTGTTACTTGGAATATAATATTTCACCTCACTGACTGTCCCTAACGCTGGTAGGTAGGAGCAGACACCCATTCTCAAACATAACGACGCCTCTAAAACATCTTGACGAAATTAACCAACGCTAGAGGCAACTGACAAATAAAATACAAGGCGAAATAGAAGACATAGCGTATTTTGGTCGGCAGCAGACTGACATAAAGATACCTTAGCCACTCTGTATATCGTTGATAACGTCGTATAGTTACTGTACTGTGAAATGAAACGCAAAATGTCTTGCCTCTATTTTGTTCACTGAGCATATATAATGTTGGATAGAGATAACATCATATCATGCTCTGAGACGTTAATAGTTCGTTGATATTCACCGACTCATACTTGGTACACAGGAATAAATGTGTCAGGTTTACTCGCGGCAATAATGTTGGCAACAAAGTTTAATAGGGAATATGCGTATACTTCATTGCATAATTTATATTTTATGATTGCTAAAGGTAAAGCAATTTTCAGAATAAGAATACAGACATTGAAATTTTCCTATCAGAAATCAAACGAACAAATGCTTAAAAATGTTGGGTATTCACTTTTAAATACGTTAAGCCTACGATCGATGGCATATAAATCACAGCGACAATATCGAGTGCACGAGCACTAATTAAGCTTTATCATTTATTCAGAGCAGCGGCGGCGGGCGATAAGAATAAAATGACAGAATAATATAAGCTGACCACAGAGGCCGTCAGATCTATGCAATACTAGATAACATTTAAAAAAATACCAAGATAAATATCTATACTTGTCTATTAAATATTAAGTTCCTATGTACACATTGACTACGTCATATAAACCTTCTACTATAGATCATATCTACATCTCTTTGGGGCGCATTGAAGTTTAGTATTACAAAAACGTGTACCAATCTAGATTATATTACTCCACGATATGTTTAGCCAAAGCGTGATCAAATAGTAAAAGGTTTAGGAAGCATAAAGGTTAATGTTATAATTTTACGCAATTTCAACACGAATTTGCTTTGCATATTCACCTAAACAAACAAGGCGGCGACAATGAGTTGTCATAATAATGCAGCAAACAGAATCACGGGAACCTATAATATCCCAGGACTAAGCTCGGGCCCGTCAAATTGCGCGTCGTTACGTAATTTAATTTTAAACTCTCATTTATATTAAAATCCGGGAAACGTCGTTTAGTGGATTACGGCACCAACGTCTATTGAAAGTATATTGTATAGCCTTCTGTTATTTAGACTGGGTATTCGATTATAATACCCGGCAGTTTCATGTCAGACCATTCTATGAGACTTTGACCACCTTCCAGGAGCTCAATTCTGCTGATTTAAAAACGCTTCAGTGGAGTGTCGATAGCGTGTCGATTGAATGGTTTTAGACATTTGGTAGTCTACTAGTTTTTTAAGATCAGTGACTTTCCACTGACCAGCCATTAAAGTGCCATTGAACTTTTCGTATTCTGTACTTCAGTCGTGTATCAATATAATGTCGATAGTCTAAGTAATGGTATTCTACTCGTTATCAGGCAGTCTGTTGGAAATAGTGACGTTAATTGTACTGTTTTCAAATTACAACGAATCAAAACACGGAATTGAATTTTTTTTTTCTCTTTTGGCATCACACGTTTATGTATATTGCCAGTCTCAAGTTTAAGTAATTGAACATAATATGGGCTTGCACCAAGGGCGTCGGCAGCCAATTGGCTATGGGGAGAAGGGCCAGATTTATATTTTGAAACGAATATCAACAAGAATGCGCCATTTCTTTTTTCAAATTATAACAGCTCATGCCTAACACTAAAGCTCTATCTCTGAGCAACGCCTTTGTCTTTACGACTAGAAGGGCAGTAATACATTTAGTCAAGGCCGTAGCCAGGAATTCACTTCGTACACAAACACGTAGCAAATATAAAAAATGTGTGCTGGAACACAAAGTAGAAGTGGAACTTCAACGGACAAGTGGAAAAACGAATGGCAACGTACAAGTGGAAAAACTGAAAATTATTAAAAAAAAAAATACAATTTTGTTTTCTCTCCCTCCATCGCAGCCGTCTCTCACCACGCGATATATCGTCTACCCCCTCCAGGCGGCCGTAACGCTTTTCCGTGACAGAAAAAAAACTAATAGAAGTCCCCCCCCCCGTCTATATAGACGTTTCACTTCAAAAAAAACATTTCACCTGACGCGAAATCGTTGAAAAATCTTAAGAGGAAGCATGGAACGATGGTGGCAATCTGTGCACTACCGTGGGTTCGTATTATCAAGTGACAGTTGATGTGCGTGCACGGCTGGATTACGGGCGCGGGCGTGCGTCGCGTGCCAAAGGCGCCGCCGCCATGAATATCAAGTACGCGTGCCACACATCGGGTGCCGTGAAAATGATCGCAAGCACCTTTACTACATTCCTCGGGCTTGGTTAGATTCCGATGCGGCACGAAGTGGATCGCAATAATAATATAATATCGCCTGACGAACACTCCAACTACACGGTCCCACACTAAGCAACGCTTGTATTATGGGTACCGTAGAATAGACTGGGGCGAACCCAGTATATTATACTTATATGTATTATTCACATACATATGTATTATTCGTGCTCATCACACAAGGATGTCCCCACCGGGATTCGACCCTGGGACCCTGGCCACAAAAAGCAGAGTCTCTACCAACGGCGCTAATCAAATCGTCATGTATCGTTTGGCAAAATTCAATGTCTTAATGAAATATGTGTTTTTATTATTTAACAGTATTATTTTAATTATATTTGAACTCATTTTAGTTTTACTTAATATGTACTTAAACTTTAATGAACGGTATAATTATTGGTATTAACTTTAACAAGTAGAAAACTTTATTGTCAAACTTTGTAAATCAAATTTAAATTGCACATCTTTATAGCGACAAGACGATTTTTCTAATAATGTACTGTCATTATTTCTGTGGACATTGAAAAAAAAAACGCATTACGTAGTGATACCATGCTAAAATGAAATATATAATAAAAAGTTGTCTAGTTATAATAATCTACATCATAATATTATCTACATTCCCATTTCGATTAAGAACAGCTGATGATGGTGGAATTCCAACGCCTGCCTGCCGCATTATGTCTTATTGTTACTGGCCGTTTTTTGAATGCTTACAAAGAAACAGTTCGACAAATCGAGTTGGCAAACGTCGTGGTCGATGTCGGTGCCAAGCGCCAACTCTCCACGGCTACGGCTATCTATGATTCAATGAGACGTGAAACATTCGATTCGATTTTCAAATAACACGATCGCCGAATTAGAATTTGAGGCCGTATTTTTTTTTAATTGTAAAGTCTATTTCTTTATTTGAAAATCCGTAAAGGAATATAGGAACTATTGACTTCTCTTTATGAACGAAATATCTGAACCTGTGGTATTGAAACAAGTTTTATTAGATTATCGTTTTCTGATAAAATACCGCTTCAACACTATTCACTACCTATTTCTATACCATACCATCTAGGAACATTCAATTCAAAATGACCTATTTCATTTGACCGTCCCCTTCCACTAGACGTAACTCGTAGGGTTAGGCCCGTTAGATATTTTATGCTTAGCCAACTCGAACTATTCTGAATCTGTTATTATTCAATCGGCATACAGTCTGTGGCATAACCGGCGAACCGATTTAAGTGCTCTTTAAACTTAAAAATGGAAAAAGGACACTAGAGAAAAAAAAATAAAAATAAAAATTGTAAGGTAAAATTAAAATTTGATTTAAGTGATGAGATTGATACATTAAATCCGTAAAACCCAGAGGTACATCGCTAGGATTGAACTTGCATAAGCAGCACACATTGTTTCCCACACGAGCGCTCGACCAACTATGTTAATTATATTATACGTTCTATAAAGTAAGATAATAATTCGACTAATTATTAATATACAAGTATATATATACCAATATGGTATTTTGCACACTATTACAACAGGATAAAGTAACGTTGTCATAATAATTTCATCTTGTCTTCATATTGCTTCTGGTCGTATTACGTGTACTTAGCTTGATCCCTGGCGACAGTTGCATTGTGCAAACTTTTCCCTCCTTTCTTAAGCTTCCCACGCTCTAATCCGACGAATAAAATAACGTCTTTTTTAAACGAGATTTATGAGCGCTTTATTTTTAATCTTCCATTTGTTCACTTCCAACTGTGTGGCGTCAGATATCGCTATCCCTTATCTTCCTGTGGATATCATGCCTCTTTTACTCTTGTGTAATATACCGCGGTCATAAACTTATAACGTAATCATTGCAGCCAGTTTTATTGATAAGCTAAACTTTTGATAGATTGCACTATTGATAAGTCTTGCGTACGATCTGGGCCCAAAGTCTGCTAACACAATCGATTCATAATCGAACAGCAACCGCATAGTAACTGTCACTTTTGACAGATATTGTATGGGATATCTGTCAAAAGTGACAGTTACTATGCGGTTGCCGTTCGATTGTGTTATCAGACTTGGGGCCCTGATCTGTAGACGGATCTAGAAACATGTATTAATGACTTAAAAAATATCAGTAAACTTCAAAGAACCACATCAAGCACGCAATAAGGAATAAAAAGTGCACGTGCACTAATTAAGCTTTGTTATTTATTCAGATTCGCAAAGGAACTATTGTGACCGACATAGCTCACGGATCAGCATGCTGTTATTGCAGTGGATAGGCCACATCGCTCGTAGAACTGACAACCGTTGAGGAGGAAAGGTTCTCGAGGAGTGACCTCGAACTGGAGGACGCAGCCCCGGACGCCCCCCCCCACTAAATGGACGGACGATCTGGTTAGAGTCGCGAGGAGCCAACACTCCGTTGTAGCGTTTTTTGCAAAGACCTATGCGATACTGGGATCATCCTATACTGTGAATAATACGAAGTAAACACCATACTAAGTTGTGGAATTTTGTCAAACAACGTAGCGACATGTAGTACAGCGTCAAACAAACATCTAGACTCAAATAAAACAAGTAGAGCACTCGTAACAAGTAACATAGCTGTAGTTATTTCGGGAACACTAAACTTTATCTATCGACTGAAAGCTACTCGCAACCATACGCAATAAATGCCTTTAACCTTTCAGATTCCCAGCTGGCACTCGCAGCATAATGCCGGTTATTTACAATACTTTATATGAAATAAAAATGTTTGGAGGAGAGATTATGTGTTCGTAACGTTGGTTTACGGCTTAAACTGGTGACATTTTGTTTTTGTGTAAAATTATTTATGTTTATGTTCAAAATTATGATGCCTGACGCATTTAGTGTTCATAAATTTAAAAAAAAAACATGATAGAGATGATTTACTCTTCGCGTGTGTAGGTACTGGAACCAAAAAGTTCAAGCGATTTTTTTTTAAGTCTCCTTAATAATCGGATCGAAACGCAACCACAACTGGGTAGATCCGTCACTAAACACAGCGGGCTTGTATTTTTATTAAATACATCTCACGGAGACAGCAGCTGTATATTAGCATATTGACAAAAAAAAGTTTAAATGTGAAGATGGCAACACTGATATTGTGCAGTGTGAACTATAATCCCATCCGCGCTATACATTGTCAAGGGTCGGCGTTTGACACGCGATCGCCTGACCCGTAAAGTCTGCCAAGTTTATCGCTATGACCAAACTATCGCTACCAAAGTGATGATATAATGGCGAATATTTTCATACAACGTTTTGATAAGTTAGTTTTTTTTAATAAATATTGCCGTATATGGTCCCGCACTAAGCAACGCTTGTATCATGGGTAGCGTAGAATGGACAGAGGTGAACCCAGTATATATTACTTATATAGATATTAAACATCCATGACTTGGGTACAAGTATGCGTGCTCATCACACAAAGTTGGTCCCTACCAGGATTCGAACCCGGGACCCTTGGCACGGAAAGGAGGGTCACTACCAACTGCTGATACATAAGCTATCCAAGTATTAAGTGAAGAGCTTAAGGGTGTTCTAAAAAAGGTTAGTTCTGAAAAACTTATTCAAATTACAGCTGCTGTCGAGAAGAAATTAGTTCACGAAATTATCAAGAATATAAGCAGCTAGTTACTGTAAATTACTTGTAAAAGACACACCAAACAACAGCGCATGTGTAGAACATTTTTGTTCAAAAAGTAAATGAGTTGGTATAAGTTTCCTTATTTTTGTCAATGATATGGTAGCCCGCCCCGCTTGTTACCGTTCATTGAAACTTGGTGTAAACTTTGTGTGGAAAGATGGAATCGCGGTGACGTTCTGAGGAGTCACTTGTTAGTTTAGGCAGGGCGACATGACGGTTCTGTGGGACTTCGGAACATAATCAACGTCTGGTGGCGACTTGAACAAGTTTTCGAACAGCGTAGCGAGATAACATTAGTTCTAGTATACTATTACTAGGTCACCTACTGTATACCTATAATTCTAAATATATTTGAACATTGTCATTCAAACATTTATGTATACAGAGTGAGTGAGTTTTTCTACTTTAACCTCTCGTTTCAGGCTTATAGAGGCGAATACGGTAGTTAAAACCACCATATCGTGCTAGAATATATTATAAATAGCAAATTTTCAGCATTCATACATATTATTTCTTATAATTTGTTTTAATAACATATACAATGAACTGTGTGAGAAAGGAACTGTCAGTTGTATACCCCAACTCAACGCCTGCCTAGATTTAACAGCTTAATATTAAAGTTAGTACAATTTTCGTTCGAGAATTAAAAAGTTCAAACTAATTGTTTTCAAAGTAAATTTACAAGTATTTGTCGCTGTCGAGGCGAGTCGACGACTGGACTGTCAATTATTTAATACTTGTAATGGCTACAGCTTGCCCGTTTAGCATTTAAAAAAAGAATTTGGTCTAACGTAGTGAAACGAGACATTAAAATTGAAAATGCTTTAAAAGTCTCAGTATAAGTACTTTTCTCAGATTCATTTAATATTGATTTCTTATATTTACGCGAATACTACACATACGAAACGTCGGGAATGTAAAAACAAAAAATAAACGCGATAAAATCCTTAAAAAATAGTTTCATTTCAATATAATATTATGGATACGACAGGTTAGATAAGGATAAGTTTTAAAATTCACATATAAAATCATCATCAAAATGATAGCCATACAAAAGAGCCAGTAATGATTCGAAAAAGTACCACTTTGGGATTCAGCAGTACTGATCCTAGTCGTCCCCTCGTTCCATTTCCCAGAGCTCGACCGAGATGTCAACCTGTCGCCACCTGTCCCGTGTCACTAGCTGCGACAGCCACCGCACGGGAAATTAAAACCTTTGATTAAACCATCCTAATGTGGATGGAAACTGGATTTGAGGAACGTGGTCACCTTCAGCTTAGCTTGAATATTCGGTAATAAATTATGGTATATCTATGGTAGACGTGATGTCACAGATATCTGGCGTAGTATTTTGCTACGCCACCGCAGCAGCAGCGTAGCGTACGCGTAGCGCTTGTATTACGCGTAGCCTTACTACGTTGTAGAAGCAATTTAAAATATTAACCGAGAATATATACCCCCAAATTTATAGACGTTTTGTAACTTTATCAAACGTCATATAGTACTTCGCACAAGAGTTTTGCTATGCGCAGTTAAACAGTGTTTAAGTATCTGGATGTAAGTATTTAAAACATAATTTTATTGAGAAATAGGGGCTGTAATATCCTTTTGTATGGTACATTTGTAAAGATATACGAGTATTGTGAAGGTGTGAAATATTTATAAAGGAAATTAGGTTCAGTCATTTGAAGATTATAGAAAATATATTTTGTTTTGTAAAGGTAGGAGGTAAACAATCAAAAATGTTTCTCTATTGTAAGTTTGCGGAATTTCTTTTGGACAATAACACGGGTATCTTGGGTTAGATAACGCTTTCTTTGAATAAAACTGTCTCTATCTATTTTGAGAATAAAAATAAATGTTTTATTGTTCACGTGTAAGTCGATGATACAACTTTAGCGGCTTCTAAGCCTAGTTTTTTTTTCTCCTTATTTATATGAACATAAGGATCAATTTCTAATGCATGTATTTTCAACGCTGGCAGCCGGGTCTCGTGCGCGACTCGCATGTATTTTCACACCTGCAAATATTTGTTGAAATTATTGCAAAGTTATTCCAGTATTCCAAAGTTGCCCGAGTGCACGTACCACGACTTGCGACCGCGACCTGCGCCTCGGTCGGTCGGGTCGAAAGCGGCCTAATAAAAGTACTTTTGAAAACCTGGTTTTCAAAAGTGATATGTTTACATACTCGTACTTGGAAGCCCTGGTATTGCATTTTTCAATATATCTCATCTTTAACTTAAAGGTTTTAGGCATCCACATTAAAGTCAATGGGTAGTTTTGACTCTATAGTATAAACGTGCCTATCGAATAGTGTCGTGTTCTGTTGGAAAGCAGCTGTCAGGAATTGAGTCAAGCTCATCCACCTCCGTCACCCGTTGACGATGATGTTTATAAACATTGTAGCTCGTCATTTTGTCCAATCATATGACAACTGAAGCTTTCTTCACGAAGACGTAAATTAAGTCGTAGCTTATTCTCATATAAATTCCTCAATCCGCATAATCTGGGCACTCGGCACTCTATGTTCGGCGGCTATTGACATTTATTTTATGGCTCGATTCGGCTCTGGAGGGAAGTGTGAAAACGCCGTAAACACATTTACGATTTGACCCTGTTTGACCAACACAGCTATGTAACTCACGTGTTGTGTTTAGCACTCACTGTTTTATGTCCAGTTTGAATGAAGGTAGGTGACTATTCATTAAGCTTGCGTATGCAATTCTTAATTTTGAATGTCCTGTAACCATTTAAGACTTGATTGTCAATAGCGAAAGGGAACGACTACCTTTTAGGAAATGCTTTTAGAAAATATTTATATATCTTGATAATATATCTTGTTAATAACATAACGATATTTTTTTAAATTACTTTCACTCGAACGTATTTTCTAAATAATCTTATCTGTCTACCTGCTCTAAACTACCCGAGAAAATATTTACCTATAACTTTTCACTAATGTAGAGGGCTTGCAAAAAATAATAATATAAAATTATGCGCCGCCGTCATGGGAAGATATTCATGGCCACGCACACTGAATTTAGATTCGTGTTGATACTTGGTGTTGCCAAGTTATTGTGTTTGCGTATTTTTTAATTCCCATGTGACGTTGAAAGTTTTCGCGAGGATTTTTTTCTCTCTGATCTGCATGAAAATGTGACAGCATTGTCATATATGTTTATCTTTTTATTTTTATTTAAATTCAGAGGGTACATATTTTGTTAGATATTTGTAGTGGTGTATGGGTTGTATGGACAAGTATTAAAGTTTAAAAAGCATAAAATAAAAATAAAAACTCCCGACTTAAAAATAAACGTTTAAAAGACAAAAATCTATTAGTTTTCAAACGATTATTGAACATTAATGGCGTTGGAGACCAGTAAGGTATAGTCACTGTTATTAATTATTTTCAATGAAGATGATAGATAATAATAAATTATATTTGTGGTGGAATATGCCTTTATCAATATTCTTTTAGTAAAGCCAAGGCATGCAAAACATTAGGAAGGCAATTGAGGGAATTGTGAGCCCTTTAGTACCGACTAAGTAATGTTTATAGTATTCATGGTAACCGTGAAATATTTAATAAGAACACTATTGTTATGTTCTACTGTTTAAAAACATAATCTCGTTGCGTAGTACGTCAATTATATTCAATAATCCACAATCAACCGTTAATTTGCGTAAAGCGGCCATTATGCAAATCAGCCGGCTTAATGGCAAGCGGAATGTTAAATCAGCAATAATAGGTATGGGGTGATTACAATGGTTTGTAGCAACAAGTGTGCCGGCCATAGTTGTTTGTATTTTTCATATTATTTATGCGGGTCCCGTGTTTCTCTGCTGATTAAGATATATTAAAACTACAAAATGATATTACCTATGCATCGGACCACGAACGAATCAAAAAGGGATACCGGGAATTACCTTAGTGTGTGTGTTTAGTGTCAGTATGTGTGTGTTCACAGCGAGTGACGCAACGTCGGAGTGCTAGCGCGCATAGATTGAAGAGCACCAATCAAATAATTGATGTTTATATTAAAACTATAATATAAATAATAGAGCAAAAAACTAGCCAACCCGCGTTGGGCCAGCGTGGTGTACTATGGCCTAATCCCACTCGCATTGATTGAAGGCCCGTGCCCAATAGTGGGGCATTAAAATAGGGTATGAGTATTATTATTATTTTTACACAAAAATATTTGTTTTTATCAAATGCGTTTTTGCACTTAAGTAGGTCTATTATATAAAAAACTGCAATCACTCACTCAAGCTTTAGAACCATTTCGGGAATATTTCACATCATTTTATTTACGCAAATTGAAGCTCCACCCCAGACGTATAACAAACATTTATGTGTAGGTACTTTATTGTAAATGGAGTTTATATTTTCACGATATCAGTTTTCCATTTGGTAAATGTGATATTAGTTACTTTTTAACAACGCACTGCTCTCAGCTATTTGTGCGGACGTAAAATGTGTTTTACAATTCCACACCGCGTATTGGCAAGTGAGAGCGGCGGGCGGGATTGCTATTGCCATTTTGTTGTGTGTTTTAGCGTGTTTTATGGTTTGAGGCGAGGATTAATTATATGGTGTTGCCATATAACATATGGGAAATGATAATAATAATAATATCGCCAGGAGAACACACCAACTATACGGTCTCACAATCTCTGCGAAGCTCTTGCGTCGTCGTCTTGTTCTTGCGGAGGTCCAACATGAAGACATTGGGCAACACTACTGGCGAAGTACCAACTTCATAAAATTGTTTATTAAAAGGATCTAGTTTTACTGTGTAAAATTGTATTACATTTCCACACATTAATTCTCAAAAAAAAATATAGTTGTAATTCCTTGTGTGACTAAATTGTGCTGTAGAGGCACGTGCTATTGTGTCGTATCGCAGAAAGGGCTGGAATGTTGAATGAAAATAAATAATGAAGCGAAGGTCAGGAGGCCTCAGGGAGAAGCTTCATACGTGGGACTGCTGGTTCTCGAAGGGTAGGTTGGTGTTATTATTTTGCTTTAGATTCTATTTATCTATTCAATTACACCCACAATGTAAACATGATTTTTTAAAATGATTTATAATGCATGTTCATTGAATTTGTTACCGATATTCAAATACTTGACATTGGTAAAATACCCACTGTTGGTGGGTGAGGCCATATCTCATCTCCTTTCACATTATTTTATTTAATACAGACAAAAGAAGAATTATATCCACTTAGTTGTGATTCTTTTTTCGGCTTCTATTCCGAAACCTATTAAAAGATACACCTGTTATCTGACTCCATGAAGTAGAAAAGAAGTGAATTGTTTATGAAAATCACTAGTAGCGTTCCGGGAAAGCTGCACTGGCATAAAATGATGAGAGAAGATTCGAGTTGAATGAACAAATAGGCGAAACAGCCGCGCCGAGCCTCGACGCGCTATTCTGCAAATTGTCCGGATATTTTACAAGCTACAGCGAATGTACAGTATTTTCAATAAAAGTAATTGCTATATTGTTCTCGTTAAGTATTCAAAAATATATAATGATGATAATGATTACTAACATTAATTTAAGATATAAAATTTATTTAAAAATAATATTGATTTTTTCGGATTTTATTGCGTTTATTTTATGTTATTACGTTCCCCACGTTTCGACTGGTTTATAGCAACCATGGTCACCAGAGCACTGAGGTGTTGGTCTAGAGGTCTAGCAATGGTGAGCTTGGTTTTGGATTTAATTATATTAATTACTGGATCCCATGTCGGTGGTACCACCCAGGCGTCTTCCCTATTTAAATTAGTGTTCCACATCAGCCTGCTGATGTAAAACACCGGCGCTCCACAAAGTCTGCAATCTGTGAACATGTACAGGTTTGCACCTGCCACACACAAACTCACTGGGATACGAAGCCGGGAGCCTCAGTACAAAAGGCATACCAGCTGTACAAATCGGGACACGAGCCAATTATTTTTCGTACCATTTCCTTCTAAATCCATATAGCCTCATGAATATATAGGAGTGAACAGATTGTCTGAACACCATGCATAATAGATTGAGTGCATGCATGCATGAATAGCACGGAAGGCAGATTTGCTTCCAAGATTGCAGGGTTTTGATTAAAATGCGCAGAATATCCGGCATATTAATTAAATATGTTTAATATGGACTTATATTAAATAGTATACTTAATTTGTTTTTGAAATACTACATAAGTACGTATCACTATGCAATGTTAAGATGCAATGTCTTGGACTTCGTTTGTGATCTTTGATAGAAACTAGTTTGACGGTATCCAAATGTAATTCTTAATTTACTAAATGAACCATAAATCTAGTATTAGAGTACTTAGCAATCTGACGACATGCCAAAACATTTTCGGTAAAAAGTTATTTGTAAGGACAGTCTGAATGTATGAGAACTTTTTATGAATTTTGGGGATACGTTCATTATTAATGTTTTATCGATAAACTAAACATTGTGATGGGTAAAGGTAGCTTATTTAAAAATAAACAGTTTATATTTTTAATAATTTTGTATGACTTATTTTTAAACAAAATAGTTTATTACTCTAGCTACAGGTGCTGCGGCTGGTCGGCGCGTGCGCACGCGTAAAGCATTTTCTCCGTAGACGCGGAACCACAATGCCCTAGCTTCCTTTTAAAAATCGTCATGGGCTCCTAGTAAATAAATGTAATAATCCAGTTGGATAGTGAATTAAAACTAACAATTTGCGTCTAAATTCTCGTGTATCAAAACAGAAATCTTGACTGAGAATATATTACAAGTTACTAACCAACCAGAGTAAAACACAACTGAACGAAAAACGAATTAAAAAGTTTGGTATAAAGCAGAAAGCTTTGTGTATAAATATGCATATTTTTCAGCGAACGAACTGAAATATTCAAATGTAATAAGATACATCTGGTGGAAAGTGTAAGGAGTAAATGTTTATTATTTTCAAAATAAAATGTACCTAATTTCGTAGCTTTTTTTTTAAATGTACGTGACTTATGGTTTTGTTTTTTAATGTGTTTTTTTAATGTACATAAAGAGTGGGAATTATCTATAGGTTGCGAACATATTTTTTTCACACTAATTTAATTATTCTATAACTTAAGCAAACAATGGCTAATAAGGTCGTGTAAGAACTTTTTTTTTTTCTAAATTGACGCATCGGAATTCGAAATTCAAAAATATGAAAAATACGCTAAAGTAGCACAGGCCAGGGCTTAATATACCCTTGTTGATATCACCATGAATACTCGTACGTGAGCAGGTAGGTATGTTGTTTCCTGTGTGTTCAGTGAAAAATGAACGATGTTTGTTACCCCGACGTTGTTTGTGTACCATGAGATAGTATTCTTGATAGTTGTGCATTAGGAATGTTGTCGCAAACAAACTGTAGGACGATCGAATTGGAAACTGTTGGTGAATTTATCTGAATTTGTGGACTGAGTCGACTTTGTGAATTTATAGATGTAGATTGTGTGTGGGAAAATGTTTTATATCTGAACAGTGGATCTAGGTGCAGTCAATAAATCAGATATGTATTTGTTTTTTGTTATCATGTGCGATTATACATTATCGAGTTGATCAATGCAACAACGATCGACGACTAGAGAAAATCTGTAGATCTAGTCAATAAGTTAACGCAGTTTCAATAGTCATAGATAAAATCGACCTTTTTGATTCAATGATAATATATAGTTTTGAATTCAAGAAGTCATTGATCAGTTGTTGGTTGCAAGATATAAACCTATGCAATTTTTAGTTTGGTAAGTAAATAAAATTCAACGCATAAATAGAGAATTGTTATTGCGAACTCGGTGCTATTTCCAGGATTTAGTTAAGGGGGATTTTGTATTGGGGGGGGGGGGGGGGACTCCGTTAAGATGTTGCCAATTTTTGTGTGATTTTACCAACCTTTAGAAAAAAATCATTTACAGAAATTGGTAATTGCACCCCTCTGTATCGGCCCCTCGGCTGTTAGGGTTGATAAGGTAAGTCAGGTCCAGTGGTCTGATAATTTTGTGTTTATATGTATTATATCTGTAATCAAGTAATCATCCTGAACTTTTTTTATTATAACCTATCACGGGCTCTATTTCTTATGTCATGATTGATCCAAACCAACAATCCATTGATTGTGTACGTTTGATTAGCGCGGTCAGGTATCGATACTTCAATTACCCCGTACCAGTCAACCCTTATTCCAGCACGTGCCACAGATTACAACAATTTAAAATGTAGGTACATTTGCCAATATCAATTACATTTGGGCCAGCATTGCACAGTTGCGGGGTCACGTATAGCCAAAATGTTCGCTACGTGTGTGGCATACCACCTTTTTGGTAATAGGATTAACGTCATGCGACACTACGCTCTAAGAATGGAGTAGACGTGGCTTATGAATAATTCGTTGTGTCCAATTTTTATTTAAATCGTGTGCATGTTCCTTTTTTAAGTTACTTCAAAATGTGTGTGTGTGTATGTGTGTGAAGTTGGTGCCAAATAAACAACCGACGGAAAATATTAAAAGTATACTCAGTAACGAGATGCGCGGACCAATTTGTAGGTACAGTCTTTGGCGCGGACTGGCAGTACTCAACTCATAAATATTTAACATTCGTTAAATATTTGATTTAGTTAGACAAGGTGCATTTCAAGATAAGATTATTTTTTGCTTTTTAGATTTTTGAAAACGTTTTCTTTTTTTGTTAAAAAGTTATTTTTATTGGTGTAGCCATTTGATTATTGCCTTTATATTAGTGGATATGTTGAAGAGGCATTAATAGTGATAAACTCTATAACAATCAATGGGACCGAAATCGGGATACAATTTGATTTTTTAAAATAATACAATCGAATCAACTTCTTCTTTCTTTTAAGTCGGTTAAAAATAGCGTACCGTTGTTACCCCTCTTATAAGGCTATACTCTCGCTATTCTATACGAGATTTTAATGTATCTTTATATAGCATGCACTTTGCGTTTGAGTATGTATTACCTGACTACGCCAAGCGAGGAGAGTAATGTGATCAACTCATCCGTCTACGATACCAGCTCTATGGATTTCTAATCTATCAGCCGATAGACGTCCACAGCTGGACATAAGCCTCCCCAACGACCTCCATACATCACGGTCCTCCGCCACTCGCATCCACCGGCGATGCGAATTTATATGCTGTCTGTGGATTTATCTCAATATAATAATAAAAATATTAATCACCTTGTTTCCAGCGGGACTAAAAATAGTGCTTGTACATTGTTTGACATTATATCCGACACGCCGCAACTCGTATTTTACGATCCGCCAATAAACAATGCGGCGGAATCCGCACTTTTTCTCTGCCGCCTCATTTTACAACCCATCTTATTTTTATATTTATCCCGGCACGTGGCTGATAAAACAATGAATGCTGTAACCAACGACACACAAATATTTTTCCACAAGTCTTTTACGACGGTTTCAATGATAAAAACGTAGTTGATTTTATTGTTACATTGAACACGGAATCGGTATGGGGTAAGCGAGTGTTACACCGGCGAGCTGAAGCCTGGCTTTTGCTTGTGGGTTGGTTATCACACAAAATTTGCCCTTAACGGGATACGAACCTAAGGCCCACGGTATAGAAAGTAGGGTCACTGCTACCTGTGCCAATGGAGTCTTCCAGTAACACCTCGGGGATTTGTATCCTGAACTGAATTTCTATTCATAAAGCAGTACCCGAACGTGCGAGAGTGAAAATTAGGAACATTAAGATTGAATTTAGTTGTTTAACGCACGCGGCCCTTGGCGTGCGTCTCCGCGCCGGCCAGGGGCGCTCGTGTCGAGGGTTGCCCTGATCCATCGCTCAAAGCGGCGCTCCGTCACTGTCACTCAGATGCTGGGCGAGCGGTTACCTTACAAGAAATACTTACGGCTTTCCTGCTCATATAAAACACTAACTTTTTCCCGCGGCTCCACTCATGGTATCTCGATGAAACATAGCCTAGCACTCAGGGAAAAATTACCTTTCTATCAAAGTAAGAATTTTCAGAAAGGAAATAATTTACATCCAAACTAATAAAATCAAAAACGTAACCTCTGTATAATATTGTTACATAAGTATACATACAGATATAGATAAAAGTTGAATCTATCAAACGGTCGTCTTTAGAGCCCCATTCGTGAGACGTGACTGATCAAATTCCACTTCACCTTTGCTTTTTTATAGGCCAAATTGTGTCAAGACCTGATCGTAAGACAACGTTCGGAAACGTCGAGAACGCCTGCGTCTGGGCGAAGATAGGGTGACGATTTAAAACCCTTTGCCGGCAAAACATGGGCAACATTATACCTGTGTGGAACCGCCAACCAAGCGAAGCAAGGACAAAACTATGCATGTGTGACACTGGCAACATACTAAGGCGGTAATTTTTAGTTTATCTAAAATACGGATTTGAAAACGACTCGTGTTGTTCACCGTGCCTTTTCAACTTTACAAATTGATTACCCATGTTGAATAGTTGACCCAAAAAACCGCTCGCCTAAATTTTACACCGCCGTGACGAGGGTGGCTTCCTTGATCCATTGCCGTTCCACTATTACACTGAACTATTTTTAAACGCCTCTTTGAATCACTATTATATTTATTAGATTAGAAAATGAACCGCTTATACGAAAGATTGATAGACTAATAAAGTGTTAGGAACAGGTGTTATTAACATTTTTTTCTATAAAAAGCGATTTACTTGTCATCACTACGTTTTTTTTTGTTTCACGATCCCGTCTATGTTTCATTATCAGTATGTAGATATAGATGAAGCGAGCTCATTGTGGGATACTTGTGATTCACGAGCCGTTATTAAGTTGCCGAAACAAAATTTTATCTTTCCAACAAATTTACAAGTTTTGTCCATAAATTGCATGGTTTACAAACAGGTATAAGCGGAGTGCTTATCGGACTTTTAAACATTGTCGAACTCCCTTAATTTGTAAACTTGTAGCCAGTAAATTATGTTTATAAATTATGGGAAATAGTTGGGCAGGGCTACTACACTTTTGAAAATGAAATGCCAAGTGTACATAATAATCCGTATACATGTTTAAATGAATTTGATTAAAAACTTTTAAAATATTAAAAGGCATTTACCAAAGGCTCCACTCGCCTCACTCAGCTGCCAAAACCATTGTAAAAATTCGATCTGCATACACACAACGCGTGCAATAAATTTCCTTTCCAACGGCTTAGGATCTTTTCAGCCTTTCAATATTCATACGTTCATTTGTTTATGCTTACGAAACCTACGTTACTTCAGATATTATGTTTGCCCATATTTTACCATGTTATCTTTATATTGGTAAAATGGGAATTTGTTTTCTTAGCCTTAGTACAGTTTTTTTAAGTTAAACCCTATAGCTGAGACTATAGGTCCCAGTATTAATTGATACGTATCATATTATCTGCTTCTCTCTGCCTCTGTCAGTGTGTGTGTACTCCTGGGGTAATTAGTCTAACATTAACTAAGGTAGCTATTAAATAATTATTCTTAATGAGTAAACTCTCCGGGACCAAAGTGTGTAAGCAGCGTAAGAAATTGCTCCCGTTGATTGTGTAACGTCTAGAAATTTCAGTTAATGTTCTTTGTTGAAGCTTTGAGACATTTCGTTGTAGCCTACAAAGTTGAGAAACGAGTTGTTCTGATTTAAAGTTACTGCTAATACAATTACCTTTCTGACGGCTGTGTTGTATGTAATTTCTTAGTTGTTGGAAGACATATATCTAAGTATTACTTCCGTGCGATCCCCTGGTAATTGTCAAAGAGTCTCATAGAAATAGGGATTGGAAACTGGTGTCATTTTTAAACCAGCGGGATCCGGCTGGACCAATAATTCTCCACATTTTGCTTTGGTTTTAAATGTGATATATTTTTAAACTTTTGTATACGTTTCGTTTTCACGGTGCTTGTTGCACTTTTATAAATTAAGGGAGTAACTTAAGACAGTTCGGAGGGTGCGGTTAGATGGCGGTCCCATTTTTCAGACTAGACCACAAGTTGATCCCAATACAAACAAATACATGGGAAAAAGGCCATGAAGAAGAGTGACGATGAAAAAGGCCACAAAATGGTAGGTATTTATCCCAAAGTATTTTTTACCTAAAACGCCAGGCTCTTGTGACTCGTAAATGTTTATGAATTAGGATTAACACGAACGGGAAAAGTAAAATTCTTAATACACAATACACTTAACTGGCTTCAGGGAAAACAGACTAAATAACCTATTTAAATTCACCCTTAGTTATGGTTGTGGAGGCCTAAAAATCCACTCTTTAATTAAACGCAAAAGCTTAAAATTTAATCAATAGTCTAGCGGAATTCTGTAATAACGCTTCTGTGTTAAAGGGCGTTGGAAGGCGCCATTCCGTCGGAGTGGTGACGGAGACGTAACCGTTTTAACTTCAATTCGGAATAAAGTTTTTTTTTACTGGATTTTAAAAAGAAGTAAATATATTTTTTTTACTTTGCCCGTATACGCATCCATACAGAATCGAATAATAAATTTAAATAAATACTGCCAGACTAAAAAGTGCTGTATAATGATCTAGGTCCCCCCAGTAATAATCAGACGACAAATTATGAAGACATCTTTTCTGAATTTTGCCCATACGGGAATCGAACCACCCGATGCAACGAGCGGTCTACGATCCAAATTAGACCAGGCGGCCGACATGTCAAAATACACTATACATAATAACTTCGTATCGCATCAAAATCAAATCATGTCAGTGAATTCTTCCCATGTTTTAAGAGTTATTCTGCTATTCGGGGCGGATACAAATAAAAAAATCAAAGATCATAAAAATGTACCCCCCCGTTCTTGAGTTAGAAATGGTGTAACAAGCAGGAATTTGATTTATATATTGACGTTGTCTTTTTGCGGTTTAGTCTTTCTGTCTTTTCTGTGACTCTTAAGTTGCTTTAAAGTGTTTCGACTGTGTGTGTAGCCTAAGTAGCTGGCAGCGACGCAGTCAATTATATGAAGCAATAATTACGCGAACGACGCCGTTGCTTCACGGTCGCTTACTCTATTCGGGTACGGATTTTAATTAACTCGCCTTGACATCGACTTACGTTAGGACATATAGATAGTATACAGCACTGACACAGATAGTTACGAAAGTAATTTGTAAATATGGGAACCATGTAGCCATTAATTTAGTACTTTTTTTCGACCAGCTGAAAGTCTGCCTAGCCGTTCCTACATTGCTCTCACATACTTATAACAATGTACTGCTCAAAAAAATCTATTAAAAAAGAGCAACCATGGAGTTTTCTGCCCGTTCTTCTCCATAGGAACGGCATTCTGAACGGGTGGTAAAGTAGTAAACTTAGCATTTTGTACTGTACTTAATGGTTTACATGAATAAAAAATATTCTGATTCTGATTCTGACGGCGTAATTTGGAATAGGTGTACTAAATTCAAAATGCATCTCATTCAATGATTACCACGAAGCCGGCAGTACACACTGAATAATATACGGGGTAAAGTAGGTTTTAATGGCTAACTTTATGATAATTAAGCGTCAACGGCCAGCCGTTATCCCCAGGCGCAAACTCCTGCCTTCGCAACTTGAATGGCCAAGTTTAAGTTAACAAGACTCAGCAATTAAGTTAATGGCACCGGCGATTTGCCGGACTCTGTCCTTTGTTGTCTCTGTGGTTCTTGCTCAGTGTGAAGGGCTAGTACCGTTTTATTATTTAGTAGATTTCGTTCAAAAGCTGGGCCATTTTCTCTATCCTTAGACTTGTTCTGTACTGATATGTAGTACAATATCAATCGCAATCAGAACAGCTAAAGCAAGTACGAAATACGTTGAAAACAATTCAAAAAGTAACTCACAAAGGCACCGTTCAGATAAACGTGCATCCAAAATTATAGATACACTAGAGTATCTTCGAATGTGTCGCATCTGTAAACGCATGAGATGAGAATGATCGGCCGCGCACCAAACACCACACATCCACGCTACGGAAAATATATGATGGGGGAAAGGCGGGAGGGGGAGGGGGGGGGGGGCTACTATTCACTTTGCATTTGTATAGACGCACGGTACCAATTTATTTCACGACTCCGCGCGCCACACAGACGAATATAGGGTTGGCATATAAAAGGTGAAAAAACATAAGCTAAAGGGGCTTATGATTTTGAATTCATGTCGCCATGTGTAAGATTTCGCGCCCCGGGGCTATGAGACCTAGCCTATGAGGTATGCCGTGCCATTCATTAACGAAAGATAGATAATGTATATGAAAGGTGTCAAAAGCAGTGCGCGAGGAGTGGCTTGCGCCACCCCTGGCAGCCATGCCGCGGTAAATACACCACTGTGAAATCAAAATACTTACCATAGTTTATTTAATTATGTTGATAAATGTTTTTTTTCTTGGATGTAGTAGCCCTAGTTTTAAGGGATCGAACGGGTGGCGTACTGGATTGCATGAGCGGCATCCATGTGAAAGAGCACATGCTTTTTAATTTGCTTTTTCATTGCAATGCCCATTCATGAGGCAGTTTTACAGCTTTGTATCTCTCTCCCTCGCTCTTCAGGACATAATGAACTACTGATAGATAGACACAATTCTAGGCCAAACTCACACTCTATAAACCGAATTAATATGCTGGACTAACATATAAGCGTACAGTATATTCGAAATAAACTACCTTTCTCAGGCAATATTTACAATCTGATACAGCAATGTGAATATGTAATAATAATAAAATAAAATAATGATAGCAGCCCTTTTAATGTTCCACTGTTGGGACGGGCCTCCCATCATTGCGAGGGGAATTAGGCCATAGTCCACCGCGATGGCCCAGTGCGGGTTAATCATCGTTAAAAATGAGATTCGCACATGAAATCTGGAAATCCTAGTGGTGCAAGCCGGGGTTTGAACCTACCTACCAACTTAGCTATCACTCTCCTCCTCCTCCTCTCCTTTAATTGAATATGAAATACGAAAATATAAAATATGAAGCTTCCGTAAAATTGCCGGCGGATTTCGATGTAATTCAATAATACCTAAAAGGTTCTGAACCGTCCTTTATTGACCATCGAGAAATTAACGATTTAAAGTGGGACTTGGAAAGAGTATAAAATGGTTTACTAGTGCTGTATACTGTGTGAGTATTTAACCTACCTTCTAAAACTGTTACTTTTAAGTTCACAGCTGAGTTATTCGTTAGTACATCACTACTATTTATACGTATTCTGCTACTATTACTAATACGTATTCTGTTACTTGTTTACTTACTCGACTGGACATCTCTCTTTCTAATTCGAAAATCTTATCGATTTAATTTCCAACTCGGTATATTTTTTATACAAGATGTCTACTTTGAAATCTGTTTCATCTCGTTTGTAATGGAGCGCAATCTTTTCACCAATAGTCGGTGCAATTTATCAGAGTCCAATGAATAGACAGATTTTTCATTACAAATTGAGAGAGACGTGGAATTTAAGGGGGAAGCTCAGGGTCAGGGCGCGAAATTCAAAATGTCAATGGTTTTTATTTTTTTACGAAAAATTTTGACATCTTTACGATGTAATTTAGTGTTTTGCGATATTAGCATTCTGCATTGGATGTCTCAATGTATTAAGTTTGCTTAAAAATGAACCTTATCCGATACAATACCATAAGGTTTGTAAAAACCGCTACTTTTACTAACTTAATGGTGTTGTATCGCTTTAGGTATTTTTTTAAGCAAACTTAATACATCGAAACATTCAATGCAGAATGCTAATATCGCAAAACACTAAATTACATCGTAAAGATGTCCAAATTTTTCGTAAAAAAATAAAAACCATTGACATTTTGAATTTCGCGCCCTGACCCTGAGCTTCCACCTTAAGGTAAAATTATAAATGGACTGTATTTTTTATTTCTGTATTTTTATTTACTTACTACATTTCCATTATTTGGAAACTTGAAGAATGTCTGAATCTCAAAAAAATGGTTTGTAAAATGTAGAATACGATTGAGTCTGACTCATTCCTCGAGAAGGAAAAGGAAAAGGAAAGGTTCTATTGAAAATGTCTAGAAAAAACAACTCACTCGTAAGATCAGTACAAAATTATTTTTTTATGTAGGCTCATACGCCTGCCTAGTTGTTTGTAGACACATATCGTAAAAGAAATCTAGATTTACGTTACAATTGAGGATTTGTTATCTAAACAATAAATCCTCCATTTTATCTCGCTTATTGGTCTATCTGGCGCTGTTTAACAGGTTGCCGTCGCCTGAATAAAACATTTAACCCACTCTGATGAGAGCCGATACGATGTACGCAATTTGCTAGGGGTAGTTTGTTCCCCTTGGGGACCTTTTGTATTTAATTGCCAACATTGCCAAGGAATGGAACACGCTACCGGCGTCTTTGTTCCCCGTTGACTTCAATCTGGGTGTTTTCAAGTCGAAAGTGAACAGTCTTCTTACGACTATTTAAACGTATTTAAGAACTCAAAGCGATGCTTACCTTGCTGGGTTTTTTAATAGATAAAATAACAGGTGAGTATCCTTATATTACTGACTATCGACGACCTGATTGGCGCAGTTGGTAGTGACCCTGCTTTCTGCGCTGTAGGTTCCGGGTTCGAATCCTGGTAGGGACAATCTTTGTGTGATAAGCATGAATGTTTGTACCCGAGTCATGGATGTTTCATATCCATATAAGTATTATATGCTGGTTTCGCCCCCAGTCCACTGTACGGTACCCATAATACAAGCGTTGTTTAGTGTGGGACTGTATAGTTGGTGTGTTCGTCTGGCAATATAATATTATTATTATATTATATTACTAAAATGGAATTATATTAATAAAATCATTATTATCATCATTATTTTTGCGTGGCGTTGCTGGTCAAAGACACGCCATTTTTCTCATTCACTTTCAACTCTTTAATTACAGTAGTCATTTTACGGTACACATTAGGCAAAAAGGTATATTAGGCAGAAATAAAGGCTTACAACCGCCGACGGTACATTCGGAAGCGGCGCCGCGCGAGTGCGGAATGTGCGCGGAGCGGAACAATGCGGAGAGCCTTTTGTGAGGCGATAACTGCCGCGAAATAATTTATACTCGGCGCGAACTTGGCTCTATAACGAGCGAATTTATATAACTTGCGTATAACTTGCCATTCAAGTGCGTTCTTAAACGAGAGACGGTTTCAGTAGTAATTAAAAATATATTTTTTTAGGAAGCAAGCGCTTGCATGCACACGGAACAATTATCACATCTTCTTTAAATAACCAAATTAAATACACAACTCGATTAGTGTTATAAAAAAATATTCCGTTTGCATAAAATATTCTTTAAATAAAATGTCCGGAATGCTTTATATCGAGAGCTATCGATCTTTTTGAAAGAAGGAAAGGTCTCGTAAATCACAAGCATTCTACGTACGGTCTGCGTATGGAAAATGCAATATACTTTGGAAAAATCTAAATGAAAATTTTCATTTTTAATTATCAATACGTCTCGCGATGTTTCACATGCTCACGCGAGTCATTGTCATTAATTTACAGTTTAAAATAAAACTAAAACATCTATGGAACGCACAATCGGCTTTTAAAAATATACATTTTCTCAGTTAAAATTATTTACATTATTAAAAGTTGATATTATTATCTATTGTTCTCAAAGTTTTGTAGCTATGTGACACGAACTAAATAGAAATAATATTTTACACCAAGCAAATGTAATTATAAATATAGATATTATATTTTACTAAGAAGTGCTAGTCAATTTAGGCCCCTATTTCAATGCGGCCAGATACCACCGCCGCAATGTGACTGCACTGCAGTGCATCTCTGCCTACCCCTTCATAAATCATAGCCATGATAGTTGTATTTTATTTTACACGTGACAAGTGAAAAATGGTTTTACACAAAAAGAGCTTTAAGTCCTATACTTTAAGTACTATACTAACCTTGGTCGATATATGTCCTATAAACAGCTAGTTTCGCAATCGATAAATCCACATCGCTGCGTTCTGATAAGAAGCTATGGTAACAGGGAAATGGCTCGTAAATCTAGCGAGCTGCACGCCACAACAACGCTACGTTAAAAGCTGCAAATGCTGGCTCGAAATTGTTGAGTCGAGGCCGTTTGTTTGTTACCTATATTCAAAGAGTTCGAGAATATTCTATATACCTACTAATGAATAACTATATGGTTAGCGCGACTTTCTACTTCCCCGAGCTCAATTGAATTTCGCCAATGCAGTGGGTATTTAACTTTGTTATATAGGCTTTGCAGAAAAAAAATAAGAATTTTGCAGGCGAAACATTCATAATGATTCTCCGTTTGAAACAATGCTAAAACGTTGAATATAATTTATAACCTCTTCATAATCAGTAGAAAGTAAGTTTACCGTCAATATTGGATAAATGCAAAGGTTGATACATAAATAACCATTCAATTGCATAACGGATACATTTTTTATGAGTATGAGCTACTATTTTATACGACAAAATCCGTGCAAATCATGCCAGTGTACTACTCTCCGACTAGTATTTCCATGACTGACCGAAATTTGAACTCGGAACACGTACACCCTGTGTCCCCGACATGTACCGATCGCCAAGATAAGGCGAGGGCACTAACTGTCCCACACGAGAAACTCGAGTTGCCAGCATTGCTACCCGGCTCCACTACTCGAGAACTGAATAATACATCGAACAGGGTGGTTAGGTGCTGGTCCATCTTCTCAGGAACATGACTGGCTTATTCGAGAAGGCTACATCGATTTGTTTTTCTCCTCTTACTTCTTATCTAGCATTATTGACATAGATACTTTATGCAAAGACCACTTTTGTCAAAGTGGAAACCGTGTAGTCATTAACTTTAAAAAGAAATAAATTTTAAAAAGACATAAATTAAGTCAATGAATCTAACAATGAAAAGCCAAACATCTACAATCATCTTCTGAATATAAATGCTAATGTTGGTACATCTCCAGTTGGTATTAGGTGAGCTTATCACTGTTCAAATTTTACTATATTAAAGAAAGCCTCAGTTCACATTTATCATTCAGAATATTCCAGTGGTTTGTATACTAATGATCTGCATCCCGACTTAGATGTTACTTTTTGCTGCCAAACTTCGTCCACCGCTTCCAAAACTTGGAATTGAAAATGACACTTCGCACCCTGAAACTATTGTTCAAATTGAGATGGCTTCCAGCTGTAGATTTATGAGCTATTTTCGTGTCCCCATAGTTCCTTATCAGGGAAACGATGTGGATTTATTGATGGTAAAACTTGCAAAGGTTTGTTCAATTAAGGGCATAAATCTTTATCGGTATTGTGGGATTTGCTTTGCATTTGTCACGTAATAGTGAAATATTTTTATAGAATAGAATATTGAATACCTAATTTGGATTTATCTGGGATACAGTTTTTTTCTGATCATTTCGATTATTATATATCATTATTCGTCTGAATTTCAAATATTCGCATTTGTGAGTGGTGTTTCTGTCTTTCTTCAATTGACTTTTTTGCTAGCTCCTTGCTCTCCTTGATTATTATTTTCCTGTTTCTTATTATCTTAAAAACTATGTGTGTGTATGTATGTATTGTGTCGGATTGATCAAAGACTCGCAATTAACTTTTCTCCCGTATTCCCTAGCGAGGTTACATCTTTAGGCCACAAAAAAGTCTATCTTTTATACTAATTATTTCAGTTTGATCTTCATTTCATAATCTATCGTGAATTCATCGGATTCCAGATGATATTCGAGAAATGCCTCGCATCCTTCGATAGGCGTCACAGGACCGGTCTCGTCTATTTTTATTATCCCCGTAATATTTACGAAAGCGGAAAAACGGAGGCGTACCCCTCAAATAGGCGAGTAATGACGCAACGACCTGCAATCGCTATTTTAGTTTATTGAAACAATGAGTGTTTATTTTTAGTTTATAAGTATCCTTAATTAGATAACGAGGTGATCTAAATTGCGTTATTTTCGTATTTTAAATAATAATATCAGCATACGAACGCACCAACACAAATGAGGTGCTTCTCGTCATATATCTTTAATGTGAGGCCAATGAAATAGACTAATGAGTCCAGTCTTCTACTTTGACCGTAATGAGCCGTAAATCACCACTGTTCACAATGAACTTCTTCAAGAATCAAATGTTACGGTAGATTATTTGGAACTAAATTTAACATTGTAATTTTGAACCCTTCATAATGTTGGTTATCACGTATACCAACATTGAGACATCTAAAGAAACAACACGGTTCATGCTTTCCATATGCCCACTTTAAACCATACGCCCACATGTCCACATTGAACGCATCGGCAAACCACCTCAAACGGATTTTAGAATTAATTGCAATATTACATACAAGTGTGTCAACTGACAAGCGCTGGATGGGCGGCACGCATCAGCCGGGTGGTAATGCCGACGTTCTGACGCGTGCTGATAACGTCACACGGACCATCGCATCGGTCCGGACTCCGGTGGAAACGCTCGCGCGGTCCGCCGCGCTTGGCCGCCATTTGCATTCGTCACTTGTCTACGAAAATCCGAATGCTAATATAGACCGATGCAGACATGTAGGTTTACCTTTACTACACAACAGTTTTTTTTAATGGCTGTAAAGTATTGAGCAACGAAATTTTATGGTAATTTGAAATGGGACACAAAGTGTTGGGTAGGTACTGGAAAATCAAATAATTATTTTATTTTGTTTCCGATTAATCGAGAATATACTCCTAGGCCCTAGGAGTAAGTGCCCTAGGACCTAGGGCAAACAATTTTTAATATCCTTGTAAGTATATTTGTTTATCGCATTCTAACGTTTATTTTTATATCGCAATAAGACAATATCAGGCAACATGCTCCCCAACAAACATGGCACCAAGGTCGAATTTATTTTCCACTAAATTCGAGATAGTACAGTTTAGAGCCACTACTATTATGGCTTCGCCCATAACAGTTTATGTTTATTTTCAGTGCTCTTTCCCGTATCCAATGTAAACTTGTGTGCCCGAGAGTGGTTTTTGACGGTTTCCTCAAAGATATATGTTGTGTTGGGATATGTTGGTACCTACATGTATTATATTATAATAGTTATTCTATTAATAATAATACATGTTAATTTTCATAAGCATAATTATAAATTATTTGCACTGCGGTGCCAAACTAAGCGTGAGCTTGTATCTTGGTTAATAAGTAAGTTAATAATAAACATGTGAACGATTTAAAATCGTTCGATTTTTTTTCCAAACCTTTTATATTTTTATGTTCTTTTTATTAGTTTTTTCTCATTGACAGATTCGAGACAAGAATAAGTGACATGTAAAATAAGAGTCATTAAATGCGAACTGTGTTAGTAAATTTTAGCAGTTTAAGTATTTATTTACTTGGTGTTTATAAATTACATTTATTATTAAAATCAATCGAAAAAGAGTATCCATGATTTTAAATGTAATTTGTGTTTTTGTTATTTATCCTTCGTTATATTTTGCATTTTTTATTATTCATTATGTTCATAATGTTATGTAATATACCAATATTTAAGTTTATTAATGTTTGCTGTATGGTTACCGAACTGAATATTATGTTGAATATTGTATTCGATTCAATAACAGAACATATGTTTTTTGTACAGTAAAATATATTTAAAGCCTTTTTATAAGTAAATAACACGATCCAATTAAGATGTTTAACGAATTCCTAAAAAACAAAACCATTTTGCGTCAAGTTTGAAAGCAGATAACATCTAATTAAAACTTTAATTACGGTTTTTATGAGAAAGAAAAAATAATAATAAGCTGCTGTTCAAACGATTTCAGAGCAGAACAAAAGTTGAAAGAATAATACTAATTTAAACCGTATTATCTATTAATAAGGACTGATATTATTTAATACAGGTATTAAGCGACAACGTGCGTGCATACACGAGTATAGTTCTGTATCTAAAAAAACTGTCTTAAATAATGTTATTATAAAGCGGTTTAGAAAAAATGCCAAAAACCCGACTGCCAGAACAGTTCACTGGAAAATAAGCTAGAGAATAATGGGGGGAGACGGGGGCAGACACAAACCAAGGGTTTCAAGTGAATATCAATTAAAATAAAACAAATTTTATGGATTTATTCGCGTTTATTTTATGTTTTTACGTTCCCGACGTTTCGGCCAACATGGTCACGTGACTATGTTTAATTTCAATGTGTAGTATTCGCGTAAATATAAGAAGTCAGTACGGAGACAAATTTGTTAAAATCTTCTGGTATGTGCACGCTGATAAATCAAGGCGCAAGGATTTTAGTAATTACAAGATATACCTATATTTTATCAAGATACGAAGTCAAGTCCCTGCAGAAATAGCAACCAACAAGGGTGGGTTGACGCGTGCGGGCGTGCGTTCACCCCTAAAATTGGCATAAATAGCACGTAGCTTATAAGATATAGCTCTCCAATCTATTGTCTTAAACATGCGCTGTAGCCGAAATCAGCTGTGAGGCACCATTAAAGGTTCATACTTATAGATTGTATAAAAATAGCAAACGCTTACCTAAGTAAAGTGGCCACTCGATATTGAGACCCCTCGACGGAGACGGCGGGTCAGTAGGAATGCTTACATAGGTACCTCTGGCCAATAGCACTCAAGCGGTAATTTACCGTGCCGACGCCATATTTCGCGGCACGGTTCTCGCATTACAATTTTTTTTTGGATTAGAATATTTATAAGAAGGGTCGTGGATTATATTTTGGAAGTTACACTTAAACCATTTGGATGTCGATTTTCCATTCAGCCGAAAGACGCCCACAGCTGGTTATAGGCCTTCCCCTATGGGATCCAGAAATCACGGTCTCCCAACTCACATCCACCGGCTACCTGCGACGCATGTGTTATTGGCGATACACTTTGTGAGGGCCGCCCTACCCTGCATCTTCCACCTCGTGGTCGCTATGCTAGAACCTTTCTGGTCCAACTGCAGCTCCAGCTATCACCGTTGGGACAGAAAAGTGTTCAGTCGATATACGGAATAGAGTAATAGAAAATCAATGGAATGATAATTGAGGGTTCGTATTATAATCTCATGAATTCGAATGTATTCAAGGAAACAGAGTTATAGTTAGTTAGTTTATTAGTCGACTTTTGCGTCGTTTCGCTGTATAAATGTGGGAGTCTAGGAAAGACAAGTAACATGGGTATTTTCTGTATGAGCTTAGCAGTGCTAAGAAGTCTTAATTATTATTTGGATATGCGTGTTGTTGTGTGCCATGAAATCAGCATAATATTTGAATGAAATATGTCATGTACAGCCCACTTTATAACCAAACCTCTACCAAAGTCCAATTCCTAGAAAACCTAATCCCAGCTCGACGACGTTGCTACACTGAATACGAAGCTAATCAAAAAACTCGAAGACTTGAAGATTACTCTTACTTCACGGTGTGCTGGTTGCATTTTTAGCTGGTTGAGTGATTCGGTCGAGCTAATTATTTGCAAATGGGATATTAGGTACTTACAAGTATTATTTATTGGTGGTCTTCGCGCTACTTTGTTTTTTCATTTGTTTTTTTTTTGGTGCTGTGCTAATGAGTTGCAAACAATTTGTTTTTAGGATTTCACTTTGTTTTATGGTTGGATTACATTGTATCTAATAAAAAAGAAGGTAAATACGTTCAATGTTCAAGCGTAAATCGTTTGATCTATTCACGCCAATATTAAATTCTCTTTGCCTCTAATAAATGGACTTCAGTCTCAAGATCCATTAAAAGTAATTTGAATTTGCTTATCGCATCTTTCTGTTACTTTTTTATACTTTCAGATAACGTCAAGTGACTCTATCACCATTAAGAAAATGCTATCAGTTAGAATTCAAAGGAAAATTGCTTTTAATTTAATATATTCTATATTCAAATTAAAAGCAATTCTCTTTTAAAAACGCATTGCTGTGCGTGCATTATTGCTGTTTATGGGTGTTTTATAGAATGCCTTGTTTTTTTTTTGTTTATTATCAATACTGGCGCATGCATACTTATAAGCAAATCATTATGTTGTTTAACTTAAAAATCGCTATTTTGCGAGTTTTATTGACGATAAAGAACGTTTGAACAATATTTTAGAAGAAAAGAAAAGATGGCTTGAAAACTCCTGAGGCGAAAATGTGAATATTTCATAAAGTTTTCTTGGGATTATGTTACTTTTGTTACGCATCGCGGGCGGGCGAGGAAAATTTGCTTAATAAACCGTTGTTGGTATGTTCACTCAGTAAATGCGAGATGCCCAGAGATTCTAATGAAGATGTGGAAGCACTCAGCGAGGATTCTTTTCTCTGACAACAAAGGCAGCGAACGGGCAATTCGCATTTTAACAAATAACAAAGTTGAGAGAAAGCTCGCAATTGCCCGAGTCCAAGATATGAGGTCGTCGTTAGCTTTTTCAATTCCTCATTTCTGTTTCTAAACCGTCCTTTACGTCTTACGAAAATATATTCACGAAATTAGTATTTGATATACTTTTTATTGCAAATAGTGTAAATAAGATAGCGCAGTGTTAACTGAACCTATGTATGTTTTTTAATCAGGTTAGGCGCATGAATTTCAGGGTGAGACATATTTATCTTTATAAGCGTAGGCTGATGTGAAGAAAATGATCGTTTCGATCGAGCAGATTTGGTTACTTCTGATTATTGTTTCAAGTTATGTAATATACAATCACTATAATGTTGGTGGATAAAATGTTGAGCAGAGGATATCTTAGCACGTTTTTGTTTCTGGCACTGCTCGAGCCTTATTTTCACATAATAGTCCGAAGGAGTGTGGTCTCTTAACCCTTAGTAGCCTGATTTACGAAAGTGATTTATTTTTAATATTACTGTGTTTAATAATAATGACATTTGATTTTTTTTTTAATTTCGTTCGAAAGAATATTATACAAGAGTAAAATACGTACAGCCAACCTATAAAAAATACTAATAGTAATGCGAACATTCGGTTTAAAAGATTGGTATCAAAATTGAATCTCTAGGCTATTAAGGGTTAAGAAAGCCTTAAGTCTTTTAGTGGGACATCTCAGATGTTTCGAGAATTGAGAACTAAGATCAATGAACCATGAAAGATAGGAACAAACAACATAAAAGTAAATCTGATCGGGCCAACATCCACAGCAATATCCGACCGTTTGGACGCAGTAGTAATTCAATAGAAATTTGGGGGTCATTACTCAGAATTGTACTTTGGAACTCCTCGACCTCTAACGGAAATAAGACGAAAATTTTATTTTAAATCTTCCGCACTTAGAATCAAATGAAATTAATAAAATTTTCCTCTTAAAAGGAACGAGCAAGGAGAGCGTTGAAGTTAGGCGTAATTAGGGCTGAAGATTATTCTTAGACCAGCGGCTCGATTCAATTAGAAATTTTCTCGCATCGTCGAGCATACAGAGTTAATAGAAGATTGTAACAAATAAATAAATAATAAAACTCATAAACTCCACTCTCTCTCCAACGTAATAGAATAGTTAAATGTATAAACACACAGTTATATTTAATTATCAAACACCTACTTACCGTTAGGAATACCATTATCTGAATATCTCGTTCATTATGCTATAGATACTACGGCTAATACAAACAAACGAACTATATTTATATCACAAACACGTCTGTGATTCTAATTATAAACGATAGTATGTAGGTAATGTCAGACGTAACTAAGTCATGCGGCACTAAGTATATAGGTAGTAAGGTCGGAAAACATTGGAAATGTATAAAGAAGTATAAAGGCTTAAACATTTTTAGAAACTTTTTGCATGATTTTGCCCGAAAATTGTGCCTAAAGTATTATATATATCAAAAATATATATATCAAAAATATATATATCAAAAACTATCTTATTTCGTATCAATTACTCAAAAACGTCGGAGGAAAATGTCTTAAGGAAAGCTATAATTCGGCTAACAGATACTTGACAATTATTCTACTTGTATTAGCTGTCCAGTCCACCTGATTGCGTAATCAATGAAAATAGTAACGTCTGGTTTAGTACGTATATCTAGAATCGCCATTATAATAGGTAGATATTATAATAGGTAGCCCCCGCTAACGACACTATAGACTTGTGTGGATGAAATATAATATTCAGACACTCTTTTAGGGCTGTTATACCGCATAGTTTTAATAACGCTACACTATCGAGTAACTAATACACACTTAGTTGCATATCGATTCAAAATTAAAAATAGAATAGTGTTCCGTGCCTGCATCGATTTGCAAGTAAGTGTGCCTATTGGAAATAGTAATTTAGGGTAGGTGTTTGTTAGAACTACAATTAAGTGTGAATTACTAGATGGATTTAAAAATGTTGTTTGTGAAGTAGTTTGGTTCGAATGGTTGAATATCTACGTTTAGGACATGCGTTTGAAGCTTACTCTCTGACTGCGCTGTGAGACCTGGGAAATATAGTAATGTGTTAGTATTGTAAGGGTAACTACATGTTAAGATTAATATGGTAGGTATATACGTTCCTAACAATAAGAGTATAGTGGAAAAATATAAATCTATACTAGGTAGGCTTTGGTCCAATCTAAAGGTTTGGCAAACATTGCTGCTAATTCGCTTGGCACCAACTAGCCTAAACTAGACCAAATTTTAGTTTACTCCTGTCAAACGGCGTTCGCTATTCTGTTAACAGCAGATTAGACTAATTTTAGTTTGACAGCTCCTAAAATTGGTTTAGTTACTCAACTTAGCTTAGTTGGTCATTTTTCTATTCTGTTACACATACTTTACGTCAAATTGCGTCTAAAATTAGAAACGTCAAACTATAATCCGCCTTATTTGGTCGGCATCTAATTTGGTGCCATCTAAATTTAGTTCGTAGTTTTTCAGGTGTTGTTATTATTAATAGAAGTCGTGAAATACTATTTTATCAAACACGATGGAGGAATATGTGGTTGCGGCTCTTGTGGATTCATCCGAAGGTGCTAATTTTACCAAAATAATAATAAAACAGGGCCTACTTCAAAGTACTTACTTTAAACACAAAATTAAGGCATTTGCTTTCTAACCGTAGAAACTATGAAGAAAGAATACGCCTCGAAGGTTTAAGAGCATATTCCAATCCCTTCGAATTAGCAATGAGAAGTTTAAAAAATCTTTATTGGCTTCACAAATTTGCAGCACTTCAATTACTGAATACTCTAGATGATCCGCTCTTAGTGGAGGGGCACATCCCAAAACATATAAAGGTTTCCGATTTAATATTTTATACAGATACATACCTACTTTTTACTTGTTTATAAATACATGAACATGACACTTTGCAGATTTTAACAGCACTGAAATTTTATGCTCATGGAAGCTATCAGGCTGCTGTAGGCCAAGATAGTTTGCCAGGAATGAGCTAACCAGCAGTGAGTAGATGTTTGGGAATAGTGTTGAACATAATTGTGCAACAATTGACACCCCAAAATATAAAGTTCCCTACAACACAGACGGAGAAAGAATCTGCAAAAACTGAGTAAGTTTCATTTCATATCCACTAAATTGGTTTAGTAATTTTTGAGCTCATACATTATAAACAAATAAATAAATAAATATCGCCATACGAACACATAACCAAACGGTCCCACTTTAAGCTTAACGCTTGTGTTGTGGGTACTGTACAATGGACTGAGGGTGAACTCAGTTTATAATACTTATATACATATTAAACATCCATGACTCGGGTACAAACATTAGTGCTCATCACACAAAGCTTGTGTCCCTACCAGGATTGAAACCCAGGACTCTCAGCGCAGAAAGCAGAGTCATTACCACTAGGTTAATCAGGCCGTCAAACCAATATATCTTTTGTCTTTATAATATTAGCATAAAAAAATATCTTGACATCAAGTTATAACATGTAAATGTTTCTACTTTTGCAGATACGGATGAGAATTATACCATTGAATTAGATCATACTGATAAGCTATCTATGGTGGAAGAGTACATTGAAACAGATTTCCTTGCTGAAGCAAGACACATTTGGCAAGTGTTAATAAACACTATTTTACTCAAAATTAATAAAAGTATGGCAAATCATAAACAAGACTTTAATTTCTGAATTATTATAATAAAGATTTTTACTTATTACTATGTTATCAATAATCAATAATAAACATCAACATTAAAAATAATTAACAATCAAAATAATAAACAAATTTGTAAGTAATAGAATTTGTAAGGATTAAACAACAAGCTTCTGCACATGGGGGCCATTTGTTGCCCACACTCAATGAAAATGGCACTACCGAAGATAACAACTATGCAATAAATGCTTAGTATTACTAACTTATTACATAATATTATGGTACACTTCCAGGCGGCAAAATCCATCCACATAGGCATGCCCAACAATATCCAAAATTTTGGATTCTATGTCTGTCAGGGCTCCTCCTGCCGGACCGCCACCTGTGGCGCTTATTGAAGTTCGCACCTTGCGAGCCTTGGTCTATAACTTCGCCACCCACACACTCCAAATCTGTTGATAAAAAAACCATATAAAAACCATTTAGACGAAAAAAATGCATAATATTCAGAACACAAAACTTACATGCTCCCACTGCTGTGCAGTTCTTCTGCAGCCGAGTTGGTTGAGCTCGTCGTGGTTGGTAGGGCCCCCTAAAATCTACCACGGCAGAATCTGCTTGGTTTCCTGCAAATATAATTGATTTTTAGATAGATGTCCTCGCGCGTCGATGTAACTATAACCATTGATTGTTTATAAGCAAAACAAAACTTTGAATCCTTTAAAATGCTTACCCCTCGCTATTTTGATGTTGTTGCGGAGTCGCTCCACAAACAACTCCTGTTGTCTCTTATTAGACCGTTTCCTATCGTTTTCCATATTAGATTCAAGCCACTAGATAACTTATTACAACAATTACAATGTAGCACACCCGTCTGATCTGAAAACGGTGTTTTGTTTACCTACTGTCAACAGATACAAAATAAATCCACAGAACAATAGATATGGAACACTTAACCACAGACGGTATAGAACAAGTTTCTATAATTTATTATTGTAAATATCATAAAAAAATAACAATAAAAATATTTAGACGCCGACATATATTTTAAATTAAACTTTTATATATTTCAAGGTTATTTTAAAAGAATTTAATCATGTTATTTCGATTTTCTTTTCCATTCACCTTATTTTCATTCATTCTTCAGATATATTTTTTAAACACTGGCAACATACCTCAATTCAATTTAGGTGCTGTCAAAATCAAATTAGTCCTGTCAATTACGATATTTAAATTAAGTTCGATGTGACAACAGAATTGATTTTAATGATTTCTAAACTATACTTAAAATTTTAGCTAGTTTAGTTAAGTTTAGAGAGTGTACAAGCGAATTAGCAGCATTGTTAAATAAAGCTAGGTAGGTTAGCTATGTTTATTGTTGGACTCTCATTCATCATTCGTATCCATTATCTTTAAAAGAGTTGGTTATTTACACAGAAAATTTACCAGCTAATGTCGTTATGGTTACGGAGAAAATTGGGAACGTACAATCAATTGGTTAATAATCCTTTGATAAAAAATCCGTACAATTGTAATCTGATCGGTCGATGCGAATATATTATCAACGATACAAACGTTCATTTATATGTACAAGGAAATAAATTATTTATTTTTAATGATTAGCTCAGTTGATAGCGACCCTGCCTTCTACGCAGTAGGCCCCGGCTTCGAATCCTGGTAGGGCCAAACTTTGTGTGATGAGCACGAATGTTTGTACCCGAGTCATGGATGATTAATATTTATATAAGTAATATAGATTCACCCATAACACAAGCGTAGCTTAGTGTGGGACCGTATAATTCGTATTTTCGTCTAAAAAAAAGAGGAATATGGTGATTCATACAATAATTGCTACACTAATTGCACTGTGTTGGCATATATTGGCAGACTACAATCTTTATCACGAGAAAATTCTAAAGAGGTAAAGTTTGTTTAGTATCTATAATAAGTATTATATATACTGGGCTCGCCCCTAGTCCATTGTACGGTACCCATAATACAAGCGATGCTTGGTGTGGGCCGTATAGTTGGTGTGTTTGTCTGAAGATATTATATTATTTTATTATAAATCGTTGCAAATTGCAAGAGCGAATAATAATAAAGCCGCATTCACATTATATAACGGTTTTCCTGGGAGATTTATTGTAGCACATCAGTCAGGGGCGCATCGCCTGCAAGCGTGGCGGGTTAATCTTTGGGCCAGGTGAAATATTACCCGGATAATAGCTTAAATAAGCCACTGATAAAAAGGCACACCTGAGATAATGTTTTAATTTTGAATGGATTTGTGGGTCTTTCCTTTCATATATAACCAAACAAAAATAGTGTGAAATATTTTAATAGATGAATCAGTAAGTTATATGGATCACGTTGATGTATAAAATAATTGTGTAAAGGATGTTTGATTTTTTTAAACAAGGCGAACCAGTAGCGTTCGGCCATGCGCTCAGTATAAGGTGTACTTTTTTAAATAACTAGTATTTGATTTATCTTTGTAACCTACTGTTGACCCTGTTAAAATATTTTACACTATTTATTGTTACACCTTGTTAAGTTTCTTCTTCTTCTTTTTTTCTTAGGTTGGCAATCAGCTACAAAATAGTGCTATTTTTGGCAGTGTCGAGTAATTCTTGATGATTGTTATTGAATTACATGTGCCCCTGATGATAATGATAATGTTGATGACAATGATGATGATGAAAAGAATCCCCTACCCCTATCAGTAAAGCTATGGATACTTTAGTGAAAATTTACTGAACATCTTGGGAAACCTTGAAAGGTCAATTTATACTATTTTATTTCAATTTCCTTCACTTGTGCACGTTTATGATCACACAATGGTTAATATCCCACTAATATTACACATGATTAATAAAAACACACTTTTTGGTAAATGAAACAAAATTGACAACTTCACGGTTCAACTTCCCGCCAAATTATCAATGTTAAGTTTAAGTTAGTGCCGAACTTATTTAACACGGGGGTTGCGGCCTGTAGTAAGTATACCCGAGGCACTCCGTCCTAGAGCACGTAAAGCCGTCCTGCACCTGATCTTATTCCCATGGTGTCGGATTGCCGTCCAATCGGACTATGAGAGTGAGAAGAAAGAGTGCACATGTGCGTGCATATTTTTCGTCTTGGCTAGTTTTCGTTGAAATCGGCCGCCGTGACCGAATATCGGTCGGGAGAAATAGTCCTCAATGCCTGAGTGTATCCTCGCGAGGCTGCCTGCTCAGTGAGCAGACTACTGAACATGGCATTTTATTTTATAGGATGGCACTATCCGAAAAGGTGACATAAATCCACCAGCAATTAATCACACTGTTCGAGGGTGTCCGATTTCAATTCAATGGGCCAATGTTTGTGATCTCTGTCCATTAATCATATTCTTTTGAAGAGGTTATTTATGCGGTCCTAGTCACTGATGAAGGATAAATTGGCTCCTGCGCTATTAATTATTGATTTAGGGATCCGTCAACGGTGGTCATGTGTTCAGTATCGTTTTGAAGCGAAAATTAACTGTGTAAAGTTAGAGTTTAGTCATTCATAATATACAGCACGTCAAGTGCAAGATTACCTATTCGTAAGCTAACCGTATACTATAGTCTACGTATTTAGACATTTCTTATGGAGAATTGAACAGCGCCTCTAGCGGGTGGTATTTAAAACATTCGAAAGTATCGCTTGGTGCCTCAATCAGTCGAGCGAGTTGCACGTTCGCTTCGTTCATAAATCAATTTTCTTGACATAAGTAAATATAGTTTCAAACCAATATTACATCTAAAAATTTATTTGAATCCCTTAATAAAACCGTTTTGTTTTGCGAAGCTAATAAATCCAAAGCGTCGTAAATTATTCGAAATACTCTACCGGCGTTTTTCGGGATGATAATTAAAAACTTGTCCGCACCGATGGGCCATACAAAACGTTATATTGTGTTTGGTTTGTGACGTCACTCCACGTTATTCGGAGCACCGCATTTAGTAGTATCGCGAATATTTTATGCTATATATGCACATATAATATTAATAAATGTATACGTTCCATGCAAATATGATACCACTATCACAGAAACACAAATATTTGTAAGAGACATATTTGTAAAAAAGAATGTTTGTGTTCTTCATTTGAATTCTTATATTCGATTTAGAGACGAAGGCTGATGAAATAAATGTTTTTAAAAATGGAAAATTACTTTTCTTTATTTACTCAAACTGCCATTTACATATTGCCAGTATATCAATAAACCCAACTGGCCAGTATTAAACCTACCATAGAGCACGCAACATGTCGAATATACTCATGCGTAGTGGTAGGGCGAGCCCTTTGTAGGCCAACGTGACTTATCATGTTTCGTCTTCCCTATACACGCATTTTCCTTTCTTTGTACACGGTTTACGAGATTGCGATTGATGGATCTAATAGTGTATTCATTGTTGTACATCCTGATAGTCGAAGCGAAGCTTATAATCATGGCATAATGTGAAGTTAAGAAGGAAAATGTAGTTCGAAAAATATCTGAATTCATGATGGTGTTTATTTATTTATAATCGATTATTATAGGGACCCAGTCTCGATTCCACTTCATGTCCGAATTCTTTTTTACTTTCACGGACTTTACAATTTAGGTTATACATATACGTTCGCAGCCTATATTAAAAAAAACAAACAAAGTTTGCCACTTGCCATTATTATACTAAAAAAAACCATTTTAATTTATATGGACGCGTTCTAAAAAAATACGGATCGGGGCGGAGTGACTTCAATTGTGGGCCCATTCGAATTCTATCGAGGGCAGATTGTGCCTGATAGTGACAGAAATAAATGTCACCGCATACATTTGGCGGCCACAGGGATGGGTGGGCACTGACTGGCGCGCTCGCGAGACAGGTAGACATTTTTATTCGTGTCAAAGCCAGCATGTAACATAATCTGTGAATAGACTGAATATCTGCGACAACAATATCGTATTTATTTATTTTTACCACAAACAATATCCTTACCGACAGATAAAAAATAAAGTACTTAGTAGTACCTACTCAGTAAGTTATTCTCTTTTTGAATAAAAGAGGATAGAGTGGGCTGTTCAACAATAAAGGAACGCTACGGACAGACAAAAGTCACAGATACAACAAATACACAATAAATAAAAAAGATGAAACAGCAATAGATTGATCCAGGCACGTAAACTACTAATGACTACTATGCCACGAGGACTTCTGTGTTTGTAAGAGCTAAAATGTCTATGTTAATGTTTAATTAAACTTTTGTTCAGTTAATAGGGTATTTAAGGCGTAATGGAGGTCTTAAAATGAAGGGTCTGTTTAAATGAAATTCTGCAAATAATACGTTACGTTGAATAAGGAAAATAGAATTTTCAAAATGAACGAATAAATACTAAACATACTGTATTGAATTTACTTTGAACATTAAAGACAAAAGTGGTTCAAGCATATTTTTACGGAGCGTAATGTGGAACGTAAGCGTTCCCGCTCACACCACAGATACATAAATAACAATGACAGTGACGGCATGTTCTCTAGATGACGCGGATGTAACGATTATCCGGGTTTCGAAAAAAATGTGTTGAGTTTTTTGCATTATTTCATTTACCAATACGTTTTATACATGAATAAAAACACAAGCGCAGTGAATACGGCGCGAGTTATCGATATTTTATGAAACAAACTTGTGTTAGGTACACCATTTATAACTCATGAATGGGTGGGCGATTTTATGGTCATTGATTTTTTTAATGTCTCCCCTGAATAACTATAAAAACATGAGAAAAAATCACTTAAAAAAATTATAATAAATATAATTAATTTTGTCATACATTTAATTCTGTGGCGGTGCGAAGTTCGCAGGGACAGCCATTAAGATATAATTTCGTTTCAAGATAGGGCGATATTGGGCGAGTGCGGAAATGAAGTCATAGCCATTTTTTGTGATGGAAGCGATTGGGCTGAACGACTAGGATCCGAAATAGGAGGGTTAAGTTGGAGTAATAGATTTTGGTACGTAAAGATTGGTCCGGAGAGTCTAATATAAGTTACCATGAAATGGATAAAATTATTTGGTTCATGAATTTGTTTATCATTGTTTTTATTTTAATTGTAAATGTAATATTTGGTCATTGAACATAAGTAGTTCTCATGTTTAACTTATTAGGTACTATGTTTAGCAATGCTTGCGTTTGTGGGACCCTTATAAGCACTAATAACCCAGGTAAATAATTTAATACGTTTAAGACTATTACGGATCAAATGCATGTGTTTTAAATAAATGTATTTCTTCTTCTGAAATATATTTTTCTCCTAACAGAACAAACTGAACATTACTTAAACAAATACAATTGAAAAAGTTCCTTAGCCTTTTTAAAGATTACACAAAAACTTCTAAAACATGGAAAAGAAAATTTAATTAATTCCATAATTAATTGTTATGTAACGAACACTGTAATGTAAGCACTGTTTTTATGAAATATTAATTTGAAACGAAAATTATGAAAGGGGTGGAAAATCCTTTGCGGCTATTCTGGCATGTCTGCGACTCAAAGGTGGATAATAATATCAGACTTAACCTCCATTAAATTTAAAATAGGTTTATTTCGATTAAGGAATGAAATGAAAGGAAACCGACGGGTATTTCCTATGAGCAGAAGTTTAATGAGCACTATTTACTTAAACTAGCCTAAAGTTAGCCTACCGTATGACAGATGTAGTTACCACGTATAATGTTTCGCGAGACAACAAAGCTAAATAGTATGGTTGGATCCAGAATCACACAAATATATTAAAAAAAAACAAGTCAAGTCTTGAAATTACTCTGTCAAACACAGTAGATTGCATATACAAAAACTTCAGTTACTATTTTACACGCAAAAAAATGGAGAGAATAATTTCAGACATGCTATATATATCATACATAACTATTGAAATCAAACAAACAGTTAAATATAACGACCAACGTGACTACCAGCTGACAATAGCAACAACATTGTATGAAATGTGTGCAGCACATGCAATATTGCATTAATGTTTCACACACAAACTTTTACTAAGAATAAACATTGTTATTATTATGCTATAAACTCAAGTTTACAGTCACGCAACAATATCGAACTCCGAAGAACAAACTTTTGTAAGTCGTTAAGCTATAGTGCAGCGGGATTGATTTATTGAGAGCACTAACTTATTTATGATAATAAATAAATAAAAGTCATATAAAAGTTATATTCTTTTCTGTATATACTCTTTAGAGACGTATTTTATAACGTAAAGATAATGAAATTGTACTCTAATTATGTGAACAAAGAGTTCATATTTCGTCCAAATTGCGAGGTAGACTGGATAGCCGTATGGACCCTCATGGCAACTGTCTCTGACAGTTGCATGCCGAAAGTTCATACTTCTTGTGAGCCCCCAAAGTTTTTTATACAACATATTAAATGACTTTTAAAGCTTATTATGTTGTCAAGATTGTTTATATTTCACTAGCAACTCAAACAAATATATAAGTATAGTTAAATGTTAAAAGATTTCCCCAACACATACTCTGCCTGTTTAGTTTATTTAACCGTCACTAGTAAAAACATTAACACTCAATACATTTAGTTTGCTGTTAAAACTCTCCTATACATTTGAAGGAGCTATATAAATACCCGTATGAATAATCCTTTTCAGTGCACTAGGCACGATTGTAGGTTGGAATAATTGGTAGAGCGGCGTAAGGTTCACTACATTCTATAATTGAACAAAAAAATTGTTCAAGTACTTAGGTATTTTTAATGTTACTATGTGTAACTCTAGGTCCTGAAACGATGGTATTAATCAGAGGAATATGTTTTCTTACGCAAATTATGTTGCAATGTGTATATTATCGGCCCCGTACAAATATAATAGAGTTAGTTGTCTTCATTGTTAATTGTTCTATCTCCGAACAATAACATCTAAAATACTTTAACATTTTATTTCCAAGCATTCTCAATCAAGACGGTACATTCTTTACCGTTTCTCTACGTTGCAAAGTAAAAACAGCAGAGTACAAACAAATGCCCGCCGTTGGCTTTATCTCGCGTTTGTTCAATTAGGAGCGGGAACAACTGGGATTGGACGGTGGCCGGGACAGTTCTTGCAGTTCACGGTATTGCGCTAGGGTTCATATCGTGGTTCAGATGGGAATAATTATATTTATTGAAAGTGTACGTGTATTTACACAGATTCCTAATGTCTATCGGGACAGCTGAAAAATAATTGTTTTAATTTTAGTTTGATGATAGAAAAGTTCATAGAAAAGTTAATAAAAAAGTTGCTGAAAAGAGTCACTTTTCAAACTAATAAAGCGCATCGATTAAGTAGATACATAGGTCAAATTGATTAGTGGGTATCTATACAAAGTTATTCGCAAAGTGATCAGTATTGGAAAGTACTATGAGGATTGTATATAATTTAAAACAACAATTTGTAAGAGCCCGTGTAGGCCTATACGAAATAAATTATTTGACTTTGGCCTGACTTCGCATATAAAAACAATTTCGCCGACCGCTTTCACGTAATGTACTTTGTATTTCCCCAAATGACGGGATGTTCCCACGATTTCAATATTTCTCCGCCAAGTCTAATGAATAGCTGGCGTGGTTTGCAATTAGTACACTTGTTTTATTAGCTCCGAGTTTAATTAAAGTAACAATAGACTGTTTATTTTTGTATGCGGGACATTTACGAGCTTAATTTGTATAAAATAGGAAGTAAGTGGTGCAGAATAGGTCGTCAACACACTAGCAGTATTGGTACCTAGATATACCTAGACTATAAAGTATATATTTCCTTAATATTCTTGGATATTCCATAATTATTCATAGAATCTTGTTGGGGTCGAGTCACCTTCGTCCGTAGGAGAATTAAGTACCCTCGAGATACCCTACACGTGACCCTGGGTGGTGCCAACTAGGTGACAACTCTACTGGTGGTAGGCTTCGGCCGTGGTTAGTCACCACCCACTGAGCAAAGCCATGTCGCCAAGTGGCCTAGCCGTGTTCCGGCATGATGTTCGGTGTTGCCATTCATGGACGGCGGGTCAGATCAGTTGCGCTGCATGTGCCTAGTGAATGTAGCGTCTCGATCTACTGCCGCCTTCCTACCTAGGCAAGTATGCTCCATTGTAGATCTCATCGTCACTTACCATCAGGTGAGATCGAGATCAAATAATTGCCTATAATTTATAAAAAAAAAAAAAACTACTTTGAGATAAAATCTAAATGTAGTGGTTGAAAATACGCCAATAGCGGCCGATCTTAGTATGAATATGCATTACAATCTATTGTGTTATTACGCCGGAAATTAATCTATGACAATCCATAAAAGTAATTTAATGCAATATGCAAAAAGGCTTTATTTATTCTCCAACAATTAAAATGTGCAAAGTTATCCCTAGTTTTTGACTTATGAAAAAAAAAAGAACTACGTCAGTCTAAAAAAAAGTTTGTCTTGCTCAATGGTCTTGCCTGATTAGCCGGTCGCTGTAGTAATGTACTCTTCCTTACATTCTGTTGACATAAACAAAAACTTAATTGAACCGTATTTCTTTTTTTATTGAAAACGTCGAGGCTTGTCGACGAATAGGCTCGGTTGGGGTGGTAGGCGAGGCGGCCGATCTGCGGCTCCCGAGAAATTTCCATTGAAGGGAAAATGAAGGGTGCTTTACTCGAAAACTGATGACGTGTAAAAAGCTGATAGAGCCATTGGGGGTTCATTTAAATGACGGGAATGGGGTGAGTTGCTCTTGAGCTTCGCATAATATTAGGGAATAAATGCAACTTGTGCGTAGAGCGACTTAAAGGCTTTCGAATATAATCGATCTTTCTATATAAGTATATAAAACATTTATAACTCAAGTAATTATATGTTCTTTGTATTCTTTAATTTGTCTCCGCCCCAAATAGCATATAGCTATTATATATAAACATGGGAAAATTAAAAAAAAAAATCGCATGCATGGGATTCTGAGGCGGTACGAAGTTAGCCGCGATAGCCAGTAGAACATAGATATAAGGCATTTGAATTTTACTTTAATCGCTCGCCTATGTATGTATTCCATTTGTACTTAACATAATTAATTGATGATTTGCTTAGTTCGTTTTAATTTGATATGTTTTCAATTGTTTCGAAATAAAAAAGCTTCTAAAACATTTGTGTCAAAGCACAATATGATCGTATACAATTTAACACAATTTGAAGCGAGCGGGAAGTTAGAATGTGACGTCACAACTCATAAGGACCGATAAAATATTTACAATGGCGCCGGTGGAGGAATTCACGTGCAAATATTGACTGGCGTGAGGGAAACTCGGAACAATCTTGCTCTTCGATGTGGGTATTGCTAGCTTTTATATGTACAGTTACAAATAAAAATAACAGAGAATGGGAGGTGGGAAAAATATAATGAAAGGGAATTTTGCGCGAAAACTTTTACCTTGTTAACGGTGAAGGTTGCCATTGTGATGCAACATTACGAACCACAAAGAATACGACTTTTTGGCTTGTATAGTTTGCGAACCCAGCTCTAGGCCTGTGATGAAATATATGTATTTCAAATGCCTTACTCTCAAAGATGTTATGCTGATCACCTTAGTTCGTATCGTATATATCGTAGAAAGTATCGAGCCCTTTGTAATATAAATAAAAAATGTTATATTTATTTAGGTACTATGTTGGATAGCAATGGTAATGCCAAAGTTAAAAAAACAATAATATAGTCTAAAAACTTTTCTTTTTAATTTAAAAATCTGTTTCTTGCTGTGGAAATGTAGTTAATACCCTGTCTTGTCTCAGCTTCTCCGAATGCTTATATTAGCCAAGAAGAGCAACATTGCAATCCTCTGTAAATATATAGTGTTATAGGATTGCATTCTGCAAGGTAATTTTAATGATTAGTCGGTAAATGATTCAATGCCAAGTTTAGAAACCTTCAATTAGGATTTTGTTTAAGGGATGGTCTCTATAAAACAATTATTATCTCTTATAATATCAAACCGCATCCCGTCACAAAGCAATACACTGAGAAACTTATTGCATTTAATATAGCTATGTAATATGAAAGTAAATAACGAAAAAAAAAACGAGAGCAAACGTATGCTATTTCAGGAAAATGGAACTCAGTTCCATTGCATTATTAACCCTTAGTAGCCTGATTTACGAAAGTGATTTATTTTTAATATTACTGTGTTTAATGTTACTGTGTTTAATAATAATGACATTTGATTTTTTTTTTAATTTCGTTGGAAAGAATATTATACAACAGTAAAATACGTACAGCCAACCTATAAAAAAACTGAAATGAAATGAAAAAACTAATAGTAATGTGAACATTGGGTTTAAAAGATTGGTATCAAAATTGAAACTCTAGGCTATTAAGGGTAAGATAACGTAATGTAGATTATTTAGCGTAATTTATGTAAGTATTTCTATAATAAAGTATCACCAGCGTATGCTTCCTAGTTAGCCTTGTGTTATCCTTAAGCTGGACGTATCTTTACTACTGTACCGTCCGAAATATATTTTGGTGATTGCTATTGGCCGCGTACTAGCTGACTGAGCAGTATCTTGGTGTTGCCTCTCTTGCTTAGTCAACTATCGCCTTGCCCGAGAGAACGCTACTTTGTACATACACTATCATTTGTGTCTTACCTCGGTGTGTTGTAAATTTTGCTTATACTGATTATTAATCAGCCCTTTTTAATGTCCCATTGCTGGGCACGGGCCTCTCGTCAATGCGAGGGGGATTAGGCCATAGTCCACCACGCTGGCCCAGTGCGGGTTGGCGGACTTCACACATCTTTCGAGGGGTTCTCTCAGACATGCAGGTTTCTTTACCAAGATTTCCTTCACCGTTTAGCAAGTGATAATCATGGTTGAAAATGAGATTCGCACATGAAATCCAGAAATACCAGGGGTGCGAGCCGGGGTTTGAACTTGCGATCCTCGTTACCGAGGCAAGCGTTCTACAACTTGGTTATCACTGCTATGGTTGCTTATACTGATTGCTCGGTTAAAAACTAAGGCCTGCCGAGCGTGGGCTAGCTCAGGCAGCCAAACGCGGTTGTGTAGTCAATAAATACACAGCTACTGACAAATCTAAGCCTTATCAGAAATGACCTCTGTATTTGTACTCTGACGGTAGACCTCAGTATTCGACACACCTTAGTTAGGTACCTGTTGTATTTATTGTTATGTGATTTAGTGTCTAGTACCTAACATCTGAAGACTTGAGTCAGTATTACAATTTGATTAAGTGTACTAGTTCTACGGAAAGGAAGGTTATACTTAATGTTTCATACCTATTTTGTTTAATGGATTCCCCCTAGGATAGCATAGCCGACGATGACGTCATTTTATTTAGTAAATTAATTTGTTTGAATCGCGTACACACCTTACTTTGTTGATTAATGAAAATATTAGTTAATGTATGATAGTATCATTACGATTTCGTGTTTGTTTGTGGTTGCTCTTCTAATTTTGAAAGTTACGTATTTTTAATTTCGATATAATGTTTGTATGTTGTTTAGAAAAATGTATAATTATTCTCCGATCTAGTCTAATCCCACTTAACATTGTTCTAGAAAGACAATAAATATGACATTTCATTTATATTTTTGGGAACGCGATCTACATATCTTTCTCATGAATTTCTAAAGGGGTTCACTACACCGTATGCAACAAAACATATCATTGTTTTGCATACTAAAATATACAAGTGAAAAATTTAGTGCAGAATTCAAGAGCAGCAAATTTAATATTTAAATTTTAAATTAATTGGAACCGTTTTATGTCAATTTCCATAGAAATCCATGTAGTGCTCACTTGGAATACATCAAGTCTGCATTCACAACAAAGCTTAATTTAATCTCGCTGAAATTGGAGCGCTCCAATAAATTATTCATTTCACTCAATCAAGTCATAGAGACGGTATAGTTTAGAAGGTTTGTGACTACATTACCCACCCACATAATGAAAAACCGAACTTGAATATTAATGATTTAGGTAATGTAATGCATTGAAGTTATGAAACTTCATTGATTTCAAAGATAGTGCCCTCTTGTGGCGATCAAACAATGACCAATGTCGAGCTAGCTGCGGCTATTCAATAACGTTGGGATTTTTATGCCTTTAACATCTTACTGCCAAACTAGATGGCACTTTGTGTATGCATGTACGTGTAGTATGTGTATGTGTGTCGTAAATGGGAGCGATTTCAAAGTCGCATTTATGTCTACTAAATAATGACCCTTATTGAAATAAATGCGTTCAATTTCGTGTGAAAATCTTTCTTTACAAGTAATAGACATTAATCATCGATATTTTAGGTATCTACAGTAAAGTATAATAAAAAAGCAATTATATAGATTGAAATCTAGTTTCAACAACCTAGAATGAACTGAACCCATTTAATGATTCATTTAGGTACAGTCTACTATGAATACAACAATTACAAATATGATTTATAGTCTCAACAATAGCTTGAAAATGGCGTAATTTTTTTATTCATTGGTATCAATTTACACAGGAGGCTTAAATTGATGTACGTGCTTTTTGTAAAAGAATATTATTTGACACAAACGGCTAAACATGTAAATAAATGGTTATGATGATGGCTTTCCAGTATATCCTCGATGTGGTACATAACTACATACCCATTGTTTACTGCATCCGAAGCGTGATTGACGTGACCTTATGAAACAGGGAGTGTTCATTTCTTTCTCTTTTCATAAGAACGAATGGGACTAAAACAATATAATCAGATTTGTAACATAAATAGTGATAAAATAAAAACTAAAAAAGACCAACGCGCTAAGTCTCTTGCCGAATCTTCTCAGTTGTAGTTGCGTTACGGTCCCAGTGTAGTTTCGAAAAAAATACGTGGAATAACAATTTGTATGTATAAGTCCTATAAGTCCTATACGAAATAAATGATTTAACTTTGACGATCACTTATTATATAATGTCCAACAAATGGGATTTAAAGTTCGCATCATCACTGAAGTCTGATAGAGGTGGCTCTGCTATCTCAAGCGCGGCGCCGGCACTTCTGACAAACAACCAGATGGCAGAACATTCAAATTTAGTTCCAGCTTTTGCCGTAGGACTTTAGTGGTGGCGCGGCCTTTAGTTTTAACACTAGTATTAAACGTAATGACGTCATCCGCAGCACATACTACAACAAGAATGTAATGTCACCGTGTTCTAGATATTCTGCGATCAATTCCTGTCTCCAGCTATTATGTGGCATGGGAATCAGTTCGCGAGTATTGGCATTTATTTCATCGGGCCGACGTTGTCGAGTTGTAAACCAATTTCCAATGTTTCGTTCTCCTATTATAAATATATGTGAGATTGAAAACTTTATGTTCTACATACTTATTACTAAAGAAGTTGTAACACTAAATAAATGCAATTGTGTATTTATGACAACATTTAACGGTTATCTTATTAGATTAGCTCTAATAAAAACAAAATCTACTCAACATCGTTGTCAATAAAACGATGGATTGGCATTGTATACTTTTACAAGTGCTTTTTCTTAAAACAACAATAAACACCAAAGCAAAATTGATGTTAATTATTGGGCAAATAAAAGCTTTTGGATTGCGCACCTCTTTGGTGTTTCCTTAGCTATAACATACAAGATCTCTCGATGAGATCAAAGACTTTTTGTGCTCATCAAAAACTTTTTTTAAATCTTTAACCCTACTACTAGCTAGACACAATAGTTTAACATTCGGCCAATCAGGTGGCAAGCTAATTTGACCGGTGTTACTGTGCTCCAATTAAATCGATTGCCGGGAAGACGTTGGATTCGGAACACGGGTCGAACCGATCCCAAAGAGCCCACCGTTTAAATGGCTCAAAGCAATAAACGCGTAAATAAGCCCTAATTCGGGGTGATTTAGGCAAAGCGGATGAAAATTAATGAACGCGTTCCTTCCCTCCGCTTATCCGTAAAAAGGCGCGCGGAAAAGTGCGTTTGGAAGTTTACACGCGATAAAGGTTACACATAAGATGCGAAGGTCAACCAATTAATTACGAGTAAATTACAATTATGTACATGTAGGCAATTTAACAATGATGTTGTTTAATATCCTTTGTTCGATACCAAGCGGTGTTTTTTTAAGTATCTGATCTATTGATTTCTTATATTTACGCGAATACTACACATTGAAATAAAACTAATCTTAAGGATTTTATCGCGGTTTATTTTTTATTCTACGTTCAGCAACCATGGTCACGGGAGGACTTAGGTGTTTGACGTCCTGGTGTCATAGTTTGACGGGGGTACCCTCATATTTAGTTGTTACTTGCGGTCCGCGACAGCGGCCGAAACGTCGGGAACGTAGAATAAAAAATAAACCGCGATAAAATCCTTAAGATTAGTTTTATTTCAGTATCTGATCTGTCTATTTCGCATTTCTTTTCTTTCCGCTTGATCGAAACTGGGCCTTATGCTCGTTCCATCACGCTACAATGTAAACAAAAATTAAAAGATAATTTATCGTAGACTAGTCTGGGTTAAAATATACATTCTGGCTACCCCCTAAACAGTTATAACGCATCAGTGGCCCGTTAAAGGTTTTTCACAGCGGTCGTGCTGAAAATAGATTAAATTCCTGACGTCATGTTATATGTAATATGGTTATAGACAGAAAATAAAAGCAAAAAAAATACCTTGTATTGCTTTTCGATAGTTTATGATAAACACTTCAAATTGTAGTAGTACTAAATTGCTATTAAGCATATTGAATTAATTTATTTTTATATAATTTATTATTAATTTATTTTGCTGTTCTAAAAATACTTATGTTTTTCAAGTTTATAAACCATATAAATGTCAGTACATTAATAGTAATTGTAAATAAATGCGTATACATCTATTAAAATTGCCGTCCATGCGGCCGTGTAAAGCGAAAAAATAAGCGATAGGTGTTTAAAAATTGGCCCCGAGTGTCCCGTAAGCCTGTCTGGCTTTTAATTGGTTTGCTACAAGCCCGTGATGGAAAACCGAGGCGTGTTTTTAAGCTGCACATGTTCGGACATGGCTGTGTCGGCTAGATGTTAGATTAAAAACTATCCAAAAAGGAATACGAGCGAACGTGAGCGAGTTTTTGTGAATTTAAATTTTAACTTGTACACTGCGCGAGTTGGGACGGATTTACCGATTTATTTTTAGCACAAGTAGGTACCTTAGGTGCGTAGTAGGCTAGCCGGGGTTCAAAATTTTACTCATTATTGACTGTACGTACTACGTTAATAAATAAAATCGCCAGTAAATTCAAAATCAGAAAAAAAGTTCTGCATATTCCCCTACATCCAAGGAAACAAACTTTACCTCTTTATAATTGGCTCTCGTGATGTAGATTGTTGTCCACCTATATATGCCAAACACAGTGCAATTAGTGCAGCAATATGAAGTGTAATGAAAATTCTTGTATGAATCATCGTATCCCTCTATTTTTTTTTTTAAAAGACGAACCACCTGTACTAGGCAACCCTTGTGTTATGGGCGAACCCAGTATATATAACTTATATAGATATTAAACATCCATGACATTCGCCCTCATCACACAATGTTTGTCCCTACCAGGATTCGACCGCGGGACCCTCGGCACGGAAAGCAGGGTATTTGCCCATATGTTGACTCATAGATATAAGCGAGCGAGCTTTGTTCACAACATCGAAACATAAAATGAGTAAGTAATTTAACGAAAATTCAACCAATAGAATTGCTTCAAAATTGTATTCAAAGCGATAATCTTGGGCAATTTTTCATCACTGCCCGCTCCAGTAAACACAGTTTAGATAAGCATGCATCCCGAATGGGTCTTTTTTAGTACAGTGCCAGTCAGCCATCTTTAATTCTGGTGCTAAAGAGACGCAATAGCTGTTAGTGAGGTGTAATAAAGTGGAGCAGTAATTCATTTAGTGCTGACCTTTGCGGTAGGGATGCGTTATACTTGCAAAATTAAATACCACGGCTTCCAAGTACGAGTATATAAAATACCTACCAGGGTCGAAAACCAGGTTTCAAAATATCTACTTGAAAGTATTTGGCGGCCCGCGTAGTGACGCCGCCTGCGAGTCCCGACTTCCAGGGCTGAAAATACTTGAATCGGAAATCAATCTTTTATTTACATATGAATAAGTAGCACAGTCGTATTCACGAAAAATATATGTGGAAGTGCATAGAATATTTTTGTTCGTAAATGCCATTGTACTCCTTATATATATATCGATTTCCCATTGAAGTATTTTCAGTCCTGGAAGCCGGGTCTCATGCGCGACTAGGAAGTACTCGGGACTACTTTATAGGTGAGTATGAAATACTAGCATATTCACCTATGCTAGTATTTCGCTCGTATCAGGATTTTCTTGGAAGCGCAGCCGCAGTTGGAAACATGGCAACGAAAATACGCCTCATCCTTACTTTGCGGTCGCCAGTTCCGATTCGGATCATGTTAATTGCTTTTTTATTGTTTCGTAATGTACGTCTTAACTCGTGTCGTAATGTAGACCTATAGTATTTTATTTTGAGATGTTTCAAGATAAAATGGGACGTAAAGACACATATCCACTGGCGAGCGCAGCGTGCGCCACTCAGTTCGATGCGTTACTCGCCTCGAGTTTTGTAAAAGCATGAATCGTAAGCAAGGTACATCTATATTAAGACATATTTTTTTTTAATATATTTCATAAATCATAGTATAATATATATCTCTACATATTTCATAACAGATGTGCTTTATAATGAAGCAAATCATCTACTTTTTCTCACAGATCGCTACCAAAGAATCATAGATTTATTTTTATTTAAGTCACACTTTTTTTAGTTCGTTCATCGCTCCCATCTTATCACATTCAAATTGTAATTAATTCTTATCGATGTTTGCTAAGGATTTGAAAGGAATCGAATACGATTCTTGTCGTCAGGGCCCTCGGATAGGGGACCGGGGATCGGGAGTCAGAGTCAGTGTAGCAAAGATTCCTCCTTTATGGAGCTCAGTAATCCCTGAAGCAAATTGTCTGTCATTTGAATTTGGAAGCTATTCTGTCGGATTATTGTTTAGCTTACACAAATTGGTTGTATCTGTGGATTTTTACTTAACAAACAAGTGTCTCATTAAATTTATAAATAATTATATTATGAAAATACTTCGTAGGTAGAGCCAAAACATTGCCTATAAAAAAATTCAAATGATTTATTTCGTATAGGCCTACGGGTGCACTGAAAAATGTCATATAATTTTTTTTTCTAAACTCTTAATCGGATCGGAACGCCACCTCAACTGAGACGATCCGGCAATAAACTCAGCGGGTGTGTCTACTTTACAGTATGTTTTTTTTTCGCCAATTAATTAATTTATTTTCTTTCATTCCAGTGTGTTGCCTCTCGAGGTGCACATACACTACACTTTGATAGGTCATTGACGCTAAATATATAAGCGGTAAGTCTTAAGCTGCTTTTATGAGCGGTCAGCCCCAAGCTTCTCTATAATCCAAATAATCCGAAATTCTGTAGCAAACCTTTCGACAGAGTGAATATCAATAAACATTTTTATAAAATACGATGCTTGCAAAAACAATGACAGAGTCTTTAATTTCTGATAATGAGAATTGTATTTTCGAAAATTCCGAGGGATTCGATTGAAAAGGCCAAGGTTCGAACCACGCCAATTTATTCCCAAGCATCATTTATCCCAACTATTAATATTTATAAATCATGAAATATTTTTAATAAAAAGACGTAAAACCTTCATCTATAGGCATGTAATAAGTTTGGCCTCCAGTGAAAGGATAGGTCAGGAAACGTTTCCCCGAACATAAAGGAAGGTTGAGCACGGCTCCTTATTGGCGGGAAATGGGGGGCATTTACGCCCCCAAACGATTATTGACTTCAAAAAACGAACGTTGATCTTTATATTTCTGTAGTCATAAATTGGGGCAGAATTTTTTAAGAGCAATGAATTACATTCCTTTCCTGTTGTTAGAATAAACATGCAATAGTTTTTTTTGTATACTTGACTGTTTACATCTATGCGAATATTACAAAGAAGTAAAGTGTTATTAGTTTATGAGTAAGGATTTAGGGGATAATCTACGGAACTACTGATCCGATTCCGAAAATTATTTCACCAATAGGAAGCTGAATTATTCCAGAGTGTTATAGGCTATTTAATTAAGGTACCGCAGACGGAGCCGCGGGTTAAAGCTAGTTTTATATATAGCCCAAGTTTACATTTTATTTTACACAGTTTTAATATTAACAATATCATTTACAACTGCATATAGTCCTGCTTGACATTAATCAGTATTTCGATTTCCTAAATGGGAAATGCAAACTCATTAATTTAACGATTCGATATAAATCATTATATACATCAGTATAGATATTATATCGTTTATTAGCGGTTTCATAGTCACAACGAGTTCCATTCATACTAATGTGTTCCACAACTAACATAATTAAGCGTATACGTTGTATAATGTAAACAAAAGCCGTCGAAAATGGGGCGCTCGAACAGCCCAATTAAAATCATGTCTCAATTTAAATATGTTTTTGTAGCTCCTTATATGCAAACATTTCTAACGAAAGTAGGTAGAGGAAACACATGAATATTTATGTGATTTCAGTTCGTAAGCGTGTTTATAATTTAATCGTCTGCGGTCCCACTGTGGGCGACAGTATTTGCCGAGCAAAGTTTGCGGGGAGTTGAGTCACAACCAAGTTTACACTCTGGCATTTGCCTACTAAACTCCTACTACTGACAACTTGGCCGAATTAAATTATTAACTTTACATAGTAATTTATTATCAATTAATGTCAATAGGCGACATCAAAGGCGATGGATAATCTTCTATTTAATTATTCAGAAGACAGGGCTTAATAAATGAAAATTCATTTTATAATTCATCTGTATATCACCAGCTACACGTCAATTAGTGGATGGAACAATGATCATCAGTCATTTATTAACGTCAAGATTTGCACTAGACCTTATCTGGTAAAGGTCGAGCCGCATCAGGTGTAACAAAAGATTGGATGAACGTAGCCAAATTGTGAAGTCTTCTTGTTCAAACGATGCTGATACCAACAAACAAGGAACTGAAGAGAATTGTAGAGCGACAAGTCCTGTTTTGGGGCGCGAGGTGACAAACACAATGGCTCCTCTAAGCCCCTGAATGACGCCTTCATTATAGGCGCTGACGTTTCACAAAATACTCGACGAATTGTTACGGCCCACTCCGTATACAGTTATGAAAAGTAATCCGGGGCGACTAATGGTCCCCGAAGTTTGTTTTTACTCGGTAAAATCTCGAAAGTTATCAGAACGATATGTAAATATTGAATTTACGTTGGAGGAAACAAAAATTAATGGGCTTTGAGTTGTTTTAAAGTAAAGTGAGTGGATATTTTTGGTGGTTTAGAATTCATTATTCAAAACTAGGTCGAAGGTATCGTAAAATAGAAACACTTTTATTAACGTTATTGCTTTAAACTGTTCTGAATAATTAATTAAATTTTAGTTATCGTTCACATAGGCTGGCTTATTTTTATTCTAAAAATGTGATTGAGAAGTTGAATATGAATTTATTAATTCACGACTTTTAGCACCGAGATTGAAAGTCGCGTCTGTTCTAGACAGTTGCCTATTCTCGCGATAATAGAATTGGATAGCACTTACTTGCGATTTGCTTCAGTGCCGTCACGGCTGATTTGATTGTATTCAATGTACGTCGCCTCAGATTCTTCTTTGCTGAGAACGTATCCATGTCTATATTCACTGACATTTTATTTTGAACTTTAGAATGGCACCACTAAATACTATTTTGTGTTGTTTCTAACACTAAACGGAGCACTGAACACCTTTTGTTTCGGAAGCTCGGAATATACTGCGCGTAAATGCATATCAGTAACAGTCAGTCCATGGATTATAAAGACTTTATAACGAACAGCGAAACGCGTGGAGATGAAAATTTTATGACTTTCATAATCATTTGGCTCTCCGTAGTGTTTCAGTTTGAACGCTGTTTCTAAAGTGCATCGATTTTTTATTATTACAGAAATAACTTGGTTATATGTTTGTGCATGCACTTATGGCGACATATATCATGTCTATCTTCGTGAGGGGAAAAGTTTCAGTACAAGTCGTGATGAAACCCCCAAAGTCAGAGAGTGTATGACAGAGAAAGCAATAAGATCATACTCTCTCCCCCTAACTTTAATAGCGAATATATTTGAAATTATTTCATTAATATAAATACAACTAAAATTCGTTCACAGTGAGTCATAAAATAATTATTGATAAATATACTTATTTACAAGGTCAAAATGTAACAAAATATAACTAATGATATATACAGAAATATATTTTACATAAACAAATATTATTAATCACGAGAAAAAAAACTACATTCAATAATAAATATACACCCTATTTATCTAATATATAGCAATTAATTTATCACAACGGCAGTCCAGTCAACTCTAATCATTCCCCATTCATGATCATATTAGCACCTAATAAATTTAAAACCCATTTTCCACTGATGAGTGTGATGCAGAATGTATACACAATCGACCGTGAGGTAAACAGCTTCTATTCTTGTCCGAGACAGCCGGAGATCAGGTTCATTAACAAACGACGACTTTACGAGACCTCGTGCCGAACAATAGTCGACTTTATGATTGACTATTCGAAACACACCTTTTTTTATTCATTAAGCTTCATATTATTGGTGTTTGTTTTAGTTTACGTGAAAGTATACACGTGTTCAGACTGAATGTAGATGATAGACAATCAATGGTAGATAATAACTAGTACGTAGATATGTATTGTGATGAAGGAGTAAACTTAAACATCGGAATGAGTCATTTGTTTAACAGCCTGCCTCCATTCGTCCGCGTCAGCCATTTCTATTCTGAACTAATATTTTCTTCTAGCCAGGAATCCAGCCCTTATATTTTATTAATCTTGTTTCTTGGACATATAAAATCTAATCTATACTAATATTATAAATGTGAAAGTTTGGATGGATAGATGGATGGATGTTTGTTACTCTTTCACGTCCGAACGGCTGAACGGATCTGGATGAAATTTGGCACAGAGATAGATTATAGTCTGGAATAGCACATAGGCTACTTTTTATCCCGGTAGAATGTATGGTTCCCGTGGGATAGATGTTTTAATTTTTCATACTTTTTATCGCGGGTAACACCGCCGGGCGCAGCTAGTAATGTATAATGGAGTCTTTTCATATATAGACGATGTCCAGGTATATTATGTACGTTTAGAGCATATAAATCTGCATGAATAATGGCTTCATTGGTAAATAGCAATTATTTCTGCACGATTAAACTTTAAATGCAAAATACTTTAATATGATTGATGAGACGTAGGTAAAACGTAGTTTATGTAGCGAAAGTATAAATTAAGCTCTATGTTAATGGACTGTAAATCTATTTGTGTGTTAATTTTTACAGTATGTTCTCATTCAGCGGAGAAACGTTAATCTAGCGCTAGTAAACAACCGAATCAGTTTAATTTATGTTCCTTTGATTTCTTGTTTTGTGGGTCGAAGAATAACATAGAGTATTGCTTTTATACGATCAAAGTTCTAACAGCGATAGGTACTTTACAATATGGCTTCCATTCTGACTTAAGTCTGAGTATTTTTTTTTTATTACTATCTAAAAACTTTTTGTACGACTTTTTGGGGGTAGTCGAAGAGAAAGGTTATCAATTTTATTTTATTTTGTGAAAAATGTGTTGCTTTAATTTTGATGGAATATCAACCATTATGTGTTCATAAAAGTGCACGAGTGTGGGAAAATAAAACTAAATAGTAAAACATGACGTTTTCAGTTATCCCAAGAAGTCCGGTAATTCCGTAATTTGTCAGTAAAGTATCCTCAACTTTACTGATAGGGTTAGGGGGGGTTCATTAGGCCTAGTCCGTAGTAGACGTATTAGGCCTGCAAAGAATCTCCCATGTTTGATATTAAAAAAAAACATTCCCCATGACGTTGGCAAAATACCTACCAATAGGTGGGTAAGGCCATTTACTAAAAAAAAAACCATACGTTCTTTGAAAGGCGTGAAAAGTACGTCAATGAACATTGGGTTAGTGTTGTGGAATACGGTTTAAATCATTATCGGTTCGATAAGATTCCTATGGCTTTTTTATGTATGGGCTGTTTTATGTATAAAAAAAATGGTATGTTCATCAATATAACGTTTCGGTTTTATTATTAGGTCGGGCGTGACGTCAGCGTAATAACGTCACTCCGCGCCGACGTTGTAATGTTGCTAACCGCATTGAAGAGAGTTATTATATACACAATCTCGCTGAATGTTGGGAATAGTTTTTGGCTTACTTTATAATACAATGTACTTGAATTATACATTATAAGAAAGAAATCTAAATGTCGTTACAAGTTCACATAATTTCTTCAATTATTATTGGTTCAAATACTCGCTCGACAAGTTACGACAAAGGGAACTAGTACCAACCAAAAAATAAACTGAAATATCTAAGTCAGTTTAGCCATTGATCAACAGTCTTGATGGATGTCTACTCCCTGATCATGCACCAACTATCATCATGTTATTTATACTAGCCGTCGAACAGTAATCAGCGATGATAGATCGTCCAACCGACAATTAATCAGCCAGTAATCAGCAAGTAATATCTGACAATAGAAGCTTTGATCATCAGAGCAAAACTTTACCTAGGTACCCGTTGTTAAATAATACCTTCTGGGTCTTTGTCAGTGCCAATTTAATTAAAGAAGTCAAATGACCCCTTTAACTTTTCTAATTGAATTGGTAGTGTTATAAATTAATTCTATTCATAAAACCGAACTGGCCACATGCTGGCCAATATTGAATTAGGTCCGTTCTGACGCGGAACACTAAACCTAGCTATTATTTGGCCGCCTGACCCACATTATATACCTATCGAAAATGCGGTGAGAATAATCTGGCAGCACTAAATACCGCGCATGCCATGCTGTGTTTGACAACCCTAGCTTTGCCGTAATACCCGGCGTTGAATGCAACGTCATTAACGGAAATCCCTGTGTGACAGTGACGAAGCGCCTAATGCCAAATATTTTGGAATACTTACTTATTTAGGGGCTTCGTCCGATTTAGGCACTGCCTGCTGATGTTTGCTAGTGAGGATGTATGGGCTGATAATGGGATTGTGACAGTTGCGTAGGTAAGAAAGCTGTATGAAACGTGTTTATATATTAGTTTTAGAGTGAAAGGGATGTATGTATTTTTTTGACTTGCTTTGAGATATTTCTTGTTTATTTCAGAAAATGTTGAAGAGGCGAAGGATCTATTTATTTTAAATTTAATTTAAATTTGAGCGCATTTTAAGGTTCTTAGTAGGTATTCAATAGCTACAGAACTACATTTCTCTCTCTATAAATTACGACTATGATCAAAGATTGCCAACAATTGCTATAAATTGCAAACTGTTTCTACCCCTATTTACAAAATAGATTATACCCTGGCATAGTGAATGCGCTCGTTACTAGCGGGATTATCGGAAATGCGGTTAGAATAATAGAGATAGCGGTAATAAAAGCCGTGTCGTAGTGTATTTGACAGAATAAGCCTCCGTATTACGCCTGGCATGTTGGTCATACGCGAATCCGTTCTAAATTCAAAAATGATGTGTTGGTAAGTTGTGGAATCCATTCTAAATTTTAAAAAAACTTGAGAGGTGTCATGGGATACCCGGATGGAACGAAGTTCCTTTATTATTTTTTATTATTTATTATGTACAAAAAATCAATAATTTTGGGAAACAAAAATATATCGCCCCCTGGTGGGCTCGAACCACCAACCTTTCGGTTAACAGCCGAACGGGCTAGCCAATTGCGCCACGGAGGCACTTGTGCAATGTCTCGAAAATACTGACCATTATGTAAATGCAAACGACAAAGATAGCAAAAAGTGTCGTTACAACTTTTCGTCTTAATTTTTTCCGTCTAGCCCCCTTTCGTAACGCGCGATAAGGAACTTCGTTCCAAAAATATATGTTGGTCAGTTGGTACATTGATCTACTAAACATTGGATATCGTACGAGCCGCTCCCGTCCGCGTTAATTATCATTGTGTTGGTACAAAATAAAAGTTGAAGTTCTATTATGTACATATTTGTATGCGTATTCAGTGAAGTTATGGAAATTAATCAAAACCGTGCAATAGGCTGTTTAGCTCTCTTAATCAAAATTATTATAATCTTAATAGAACATATTATATGTTTTATCATTTTTGTTAAAAGCAAACGCTATTAACAAAATTGATAAAACTACTCCCCATGGTATCCGTTAATGGATCTTTTTAAATTGAATGTAATAAGGCTTATTGTAGAACGCTAAATGTGTCTATACCTATATTTCGTACCTACAGATAAAAAAATGTGGGTCAAAGTTAAATATTTGAGTTAAAGTAAGAGTAATTACTATAAGAAAGTACTAATCAATATTGGGAACACGGTTTCTGTAAAGCGGCCGAAACGTCGGAAATGTAAAAACACAAATTAAGCGCGGTAAAAACCGGAAAAATAGTTTTATTTGGACTAATCAATAATATTCCATATAATATTTAGTACTCATCAAAGAAAATTGCGTGTTTCCCGTGATTTCAAATCATTCGTATTACTCATCAGCTATTAGTAAATCATCACAGGAATCTAATGGTAAACAACCGGCCTCGGCTTTTTAATCTCCTCCAACATTAGAGCGAATAATTGTGAATTAGAAACGCATTCAAATATCAGTAATATACGGGATAGAGTTGCCATTCCTTACCTTTTACTAGTCTTGATATTTTCTCAATTATGGAACAGATATTTTAGCACACCGTTCCATATTCCCATGAAGCTTCCTTTCCCACACACATTAGTGCCTTTGTTGTGAAATACATTTATTTTGTAACTAACGATGAATGTACATATCAATGAGCGGATTAGCTCAGTTGGTAGTGACCCTGCTTTCTGTGCTGCGGGTCCCGGATTCGAATCTTGGTAGGGACAGCTACTTTTTTTTTGTTAAACCATATATAGCTAGACAAATGGGAGAAGAGGAACCCACCACTGACCTTCGGCTTGACAACTTTTCCAATTATAAACCAAACAAGTTGAACAATAATTAAAGAAGCCAACAAAAGCAGAGGGTCAGTGGTGGGTTCCTTTTCCCCCATTTGTTTAACAACGGATTTCCGCCAAGTATCGCCTAGTTCGATCAATTATATATACCTAGATTTGCATTGCAATACCCACTTTAATTTCAACATAATATTGACCTAATTTCTCTGACTCGAAAATAAAGACATTTCTTAACCTACCGAGTCAGCTCAACGCTTTGTGAAGAAATACACTTTGTGCATTTGAGCTTGTAAAGGCCAGTTACGTTCGTTGTAGTGTAGTGAACAAACCGTACTCGAGGCAATTTCCTCTGTAGCATTATGTGCACGTCCCTAGCGAGCGGTCAACAGTTACGAGCGAGACTACTCACGGACTAAGAAAAGTAAGTCACAAGACTAGAGTATTTTTTTATACTCGAAGAGCAAAAACAAGTTATCTAAGTTTTTACGTTCTTGCGTTAGTCGACGTAGTTTTTTTAAACTTATTTGGTATCGAATGAATTATTTTGTCTTAGGGTCTGTTTCACCACTTGCTGATTAATCTTATCCTCAATTTATTTGATGTGACTTTCAAATAAGTTGAGGATAATGTTAATCAGATCACTGTGGAACGGGTCTTAAGTGTTTTCCCGCACTGATTTTGTTTAAATATAGTAAATTCAAATTACAATAAAACATTTTTTTCGGATTTTATCGCGTACATTTTATGTTTCTACGTTCCCGACGTTTTGGCTGCTTTACAGCAACCATGGTAACGGTACGCGATGAAATCCAAAAAAAATGTTTTATTTCAATGTGTAGTATTCACGTAAATATAAGAAATCAATATATAGTTAATTCAAATTTATTTACCACGGCCTGCGGGTGTATAACATGCTAAAATAATTTCATTGAAAAAAAAACCGTATGAGTAGCCGGTCTAGATGAACAAAAGTAAAATTGAATAAGTTATCTATTGAAAAACAGCAAGATTAAAGCTGACACTTGACAGATTAAGCACAAACAGTGTACGCAATAAAAATGCTACATCACTTACGCTCCATGCTACTCGAGTATGCAGTTAGGTGTGTGTGCCTCTGGAAGCTGGAGGGATACAGTGAAGCGACAGAGAATTGTTAATTTTATCAGTGTAGTGTAGCTGACATGTAATGGGGAGAATATTCCAGGATACACGTCGCACATGACTTTATTACTGCTGCAGTGACGTTATTATAATACGTATACATAGCACTTTAATTTTGAATGATGCTTTTTAGTGATGATTTTTAGTGGATGAATAATGATTTTTAGGGGATTAAAACTTTTGGTGGGCCGTCTAAAAAGGTAATTTAAGACGATAAGGGGCAACACTGGCGTGAGCGGCTCAGGGGTGTGGAGAGGTGTGCTGCGCTTTCTCCCGTGGTTACGCGCGGCGTTATGCCCTTTAACACATCCACCCCTTGAGCATATAGCTCTAACCAACGTCTGGACAGCCAACTAAGGCAAGATGGAGCTGAGAGTCCTGCGGGACCCGTCGGTTTCACTCGGCCGACGAAGACACGCCGAGGTGAGGGCCCTGACTGACTCTCACACGCCAAAAGCTGCCGTGCGGTTATAATAATGTTCAAGTAATGACTGTCTGTATTCCATAACATAAATAAAACCAGACTTTAGTATGTAGATACTGGGAGCGTATACTTGGTTAAACCGATGCCGATGGTCTAAATTTGGTTGTTTACTGAACTCATAAATGTAGGTACGAACTTAAATCCTACTATCCTGTGTGACTCTACTCTTCTCTCTATGATTTACTTACCCCGATATGATTATCGACTAGTTTCTCATCGTGCTCTATTATTTTTTACTCCTTAGAAGTTACATCAGTGATAGGAAACATAATCATTCTTAGACAAAATGGTTTGAATAAGAAGAAAAAAATGTGATAATAATAATGAAGACATCGTCGTAACTGTTAACGACGCGATCTCCTTGGGAGCTATTTTATCTTTTTTTTTGTTATCTTTTGTTTTACGTCTTGTCAATTTATTCGCCTGCACGTGAAAATTTTCCTTTAAGGGGAAAGCTCAGGTCAGGGCGCGAAATTCAAAATTTTAATGGTTTTTATTTTTTTTACGAAAAATTTGGACATCTTTACGATGTAATTTAGTTTTTTGCGATATTAGCATTCTGCATTGGATCCCGTTGGTATATAACACTCAAGATGAACTTAGGAGTAATTTACGTCAGGCTCAAACGCTCCAAGGAATTGGAGCGGTTCAATTTGTGTGACTTGAAAAACGAGACGTGGGCATAACTTGTAGATACATGCTATATGAAGATACGTGTGCGATAAATTTATGTACTATACATATTATAAACGCAATTGCCTTACATGACAGATCAAATAGGAACGTTTTGTATTTTTAATGGATTTGTTCTCAGATACAATTTGATTCAAAATTACCTATTATATCACCTATCAAAATTACCCAACGTACCTATCTCGAATTATACCTACGAAACTACATTTGCTAGGTAAACATAATCTAAACGGTATTGCTGTTAATTTTGTTCATATTTCATATCTGTATGCCTTAATATTTTATAATAATTTGTCGGCTAGAAATATATTTCTTGAAGTATACCATATTTTTTTATTCTTTGCAACAATTGTTGTTTCACCAAATAAATGTCATTCTGAATTCAGACGTAAAAAGTGCGTTCCACAGAAATGAGAATATAATTATATTTATTATGGCGCATATCCAAATTCTACGAGCGTCAATCTTCGTTATTAATTGATTAAAATGAAAATGGCTGACAAATATTAGTTGGAAAGTGTGACGTAATCGATCCCCCTCGTATTTGGGAATTTCATTAATTTCTCGGCGAGTGAAAGTTAGCCCGTTGAAGTTGGTCTTGTTTTCACCAATTCAGGCATCGCGTCCTAAATTGTTTATCAAATCGATATCACAATATTCTGTAGTTCAACATAACCTTTAATATTTCATTGATTTTAAATTGTGCTCGTATCCCCGTGAAGATCATTTGAGATGAACGAAGCCGTTTGTCATTGTTGGCATTAACGAATTTTCGTTTAAATGGTTATTTCTGCCCAAGTTTTCATCCAAGTCTCTATAACTAGAAATGAAAATAAAAACACAGAGTCGTGAAAAACGTAATAAAAAAACTTGTTTGCAGGAAGACATCGTGAAGAAGGAGATCAGAACTAAGATATTATTAAAGTCGAGGGTTAAACAATAAACCGTGACTTACTCAGAGCGCTCCTAACTGTGCTACTCGTACAGCTCCAAAGGAAATGGAAAAATTGAACAAAACGTGAACACAGCGAGCTCCTCCGCTGAGATGGTTCGGTATCTAAGAATCGAACTCTTTTCTTGCCACCCTTTGCTCTACACCATTGCCCACGCCTTTTATGTTTTACTAAACTTGGCTTCATAATTATCACATCATTCGGAATCACAACACTCACATCAACAGTCTTCGGTTTAATGTCCACGGAATCTTTTTGGGCTACATTGTTCACCGTTTGTTTTTTAATGTTCAACGGTCTTATATTGACACTGCTTCGTCTATTAATCGACTCCGTAGTTGGATTTTGTTTACTGTTTACGGTTTGGTATATTGTTTACGTGAAACACGATTTGATACTGAGACAGCTCAAATGACTCGTATTATTTGCGGTGAGACGACGCGACTACGCACTATTTGGCGGTGTGTCAACTCGTCGCTGCGACACTGCAATACTCACTAAATAATAACCGAAATCAATTTCAATTATACCGAAATATATCATTGACGTTTTATTTCTTTATCAAATGCGGTGTTATTTGTGATAGCAGCAAGTTAAACTATGATCGGATTCTAAAATGCTAAAGTGAATGTAGTTTTGATCGCATGCCAAGCTTCTATTAGGGGACAAAATTTAGATGCGCTCCGAGAGTATAGTTTCGATTGTCATGCTTAATTATAGTAGCCGAGAATAGACTTGTGTTTGCATTTGCTTGTGAAGACGTCAATTGTCAATAGCTGTTCCAAATAGTGCTGGTTCCGTGTTGTTGTCTATGACTGTGTAATAAAACTAAATATTGTTTGGCTTTGAATCACAAAGGAATGTTGGCGTACTAACTATTGTGCGTAAACCCAACATATGAACATAGACAAGTAGGTACACTCTGTTTCAGACTAGTTTTACGCGGATGAAATCAAACCCCTTTCTATATATCACTCGCATAGGTAAGTTGCGTCTCGTGAGTGCATATTCCACACACGCTCAACAAAAACATGATCACATTTTCCCTCATGTGGGCAAGGAGGAGCAGGGTACAGCCACTGTTTGTACGGAAATAAAATAAAAATGTATAATTATGTGTGTGTTTGTGTCATTAATGTTTCGAAAAACTTCGCATACACACGGAATTTCAGTGGCAGCAGCAGTATGATTGCTTCGGCAGCAAATTGGGTTACAATAGAGTTTTAAATGCATTAGTTGCTTACCTACATAAGACTTAAACATACATTAATAAAAGGGACGTGTTATAACATTCACTGTGAGTGCGATGCCACATAATTAGGCCGTGTATACATTTTCGAACACGAACATTGCGAACAAGAATATATTAATTACGAATAACTGCATGGATGCAAATGAGAAAAGAGAGCACAAACACCGTCCACCAAGTTTAGTGAACAATCACTTTGTCACTGTAGTAGTAGTAGTTGTGGTAAACAGGCCGAGAACTGAAGTATCGGGCTCAACTGTCCTGTCGGCAACTACCCCTCTGAGTTGCATTCCAATAATGTTGTTACGTAACATTTGTCGAAATTGTCCAAACACCGTACATACGGTATGTACTTAACGACTCGTCCCGAACGTTCTAGCCGAATTCAGAGTTCGATGTTTGATTGTTGTATGCACATATAAATATAGTTGTTGGATATCATGTAACGCAACAAATTTGTTCGAAAATGTGTACACGGCTTTAGACAGACACGCGAACATCTGACAAGCATGCAAGCGGTCATTGTACGATTTTTTTTCTAAACGGACACGCTGTTATGTTTACAAACGATTCGCAGTACCTACCAAATTTCAGTATTTTTCCGATATGTAACTGGCGAGCCTATTTATACGATGAATATTGAAAGCTTTTTCGCAATAAAAAAAAGCAATTAAGAACTGACGCTTAAAAAGGAATTTCATTAAATTGATAAAAGGGACAGAAAAAAAATCGTCCTTTTTTCGTTTCTTTGGATATTCAATGTTGCGATAAATGTACTCTTTTATTATTAAAATTGTCTGCCAATTGAATGAGAATTTCGCATTTGAAATGATCAATTTATCTACCGCATATACTTTGGAGAATTTTCTCCGTGTAAATTAACTAGGTTCCTAAGATGCGTTAACCTCAAGGAAATTATAGCCCAAAAAAAGGTTTTGCTTATTCTTGAATAGTGCCCATTAAATATTTTGGCCAGAGTTCTGCTAAGGATGAAATATTGCAAAATGTTTGGGAATTATGATTTCCTAACGCTGCCGTTTTCTTAAGATCAGGTTAAAAAAAATGTATTTCTAGATTGTAAAATTTTAAGGTACCCTAAAGTACCCTAGGTAAGGTAACTAAATTGCGTCTACTCTGCCAAGTAACCTAAATAATTTCTTTATAATTATAAAAATAAGCTACATGAGTCAGATAAAAGAAAGGATCGGTGTCATGTCGTATAGGGAGGTGAAAGAAGCAGCTCTAGATAGAGACAGATGGAAAGAGCTTCGTCAGCTACACCAACAAGGGTCTTCCCCTTAAATTAGAAGAAGAAGAAGAAATAATTTCACTGTATAATTAGGCAGCTAAAATATTAAATATTTTAGCAGTTAAAGTTATCATTATATTAATAATGATAACTTTAACTGCTAAAATATTTTGTCTTCTTTTTAATTTTGAAAATATCTAATTACAGTAGTAATAATAACCCCTTTTAATGGGCCTCCTCTTAATACGAAGGGGGATTAGGCCGTAGTCGACCACGCAGGTTCAGTGCAGGTAGCGAACTTCTAAGTTGGCGGGATATCTAACTATTTTGTATCGATTTTTGAATTTCTTTTCTATTTGTAACTCTTTTAAAATAACCCAATCAAAGTGGCCTTCGATTTTCGGCGTACCTATTTTCCTTCGACATAATTACGCCGCAATGACAATATCGTTTGTATGAAAGTAATTTATCATCTCAAGTTGGGTAAACTTCACAAAGGCACCAGCTCGGCATAATAAAGTTGGTAAATTAAGTCGCTGCTCAGGGCAAGTTTCGCGATAGGATAGGCAATAGCGTGTTGAAATGACCTGTTTTTAAACACCTACGTGAGTTGAAATAAATCTAATTTTACGGATGATATTTGTTTGACCATGGTTGCTGTAAAGCAGCCGAAACGTCGGGAACGTAAAAAACATAAAATAAACGACATAAAATCCGTAAAGTTAGTTTTAGTTCAATGTGTAGTATTCGCGTAAATATAAGAAACCTACGTGAGTTTATAATAAGAAAAAAGTTTAAATTCGCTATCAATACAATAGGTACAGTAGCAAAGATATTTAACGAGAAATAGCTGTATATGTAAAGAATATTTGCCAGACAATCGCAGCGACTGTATGGTTCAAAACTAAGAAAAACACATATAATACGGGTACCACATTACACAGCTGCGTTCGTTCTAAACTTCGCATAAGATCTGAGTCACAGATGCAAGTTTATTTTTTAATTGCACGACTTAATTTCTACTTGATGTTATTCGACAGATAATATATTTTATATCTAGTGCTGTTCACTT